>CM056196.1:51025862-52380862 GCA_029692085.1 Gymnothorax javanicus
AACAGTTGGAATATGAAAAGTCATGGTGTAGGCGTGGTAAAATAATACATGCTGACGACAATGCATTTTAATCAGGACCGCCAATTCTGTATAATTTGATTTTAAAACAGGCTGGCAGATTTTATGATGTATTACAAAAAAAGAAAAAAAAAAAAAATGCAATTCTTCAAAAACAATCACATTTCAATTTTGAAGAAGCACATTTTTTAAATTTGAAGGTGATTCTCTGGGAGCAAAGCTGAATACATATAATGGTTATCTTACCTGATTCTATCACTTGAGTCGATGAATCCAACATAAAATGCTCGAGGAAGAAAATACATCTACTAAAAAAAAAGCGAAAACAATAAATGGCATCATCACACCTCTGGAAGATTTTCAGAGAAAAAAGTATCGGTCAATCTGCACTTTGCATGGCAGTTAAAAATCATATATATCAGCGTCAAAGTTACCGGGCATTACAATTGGTATTTGTTCTACTGCAGGTCAAGTTCAAATGATTTTGTGTCTCACTTGTCAATACTGAATTATACCTTTGGCCGAATGCAGTCAAACATGCATCAAAACAAAAAAAAAAGAACCAATTTTGCAATGGCCATAACAGTTTCTTCTTTCTGAATTTTTCTGGTCTGATTAAACAACCACAAGAACCACAACCGTAACATTTCGAGCAATTTTTTTTATTCATTTTGACAGACATCCAAAACATTCTTTCACTTCTCTTGTTTGAAGTGTAATATGGTCTTGAACAGTGCAGTAAATATCCTTCCTCAAACTTGCAGAATCTACAAACACAGCAAAGATTTTTTACAACACAAACAACGTCACATTGATTCTATAAAGCTCAATATTGCATAGTTTCTTGGAGACAAAGGCATTGCAAAGCATTCCCTGATGTAAAACCATTGATTGCCCGATCAAGTAAAGTCCGGTCTGTGACCGTGCTTCACTCTCGGCGTATCTACAGCAAAAAACACCCGCGGAACTCACGGGCGCGCATGTTCTTCTTCTGCGGGGTACGAGCCGCAGACTGCCAATAAGCCGTCGATGGATTTTGATCATGCACAAAAACTCTACGATTTCCAGAGAAAAGGCCAAGGAGCAAGTTTCTTGCTCCCGACTCAAGAACACGTATGAGAACACCAGGTCAGGTGTGCGTTTTCTTACTGGTTATTGGTAATAAAACCCGTTTGTCCCGCGTCGCCGCGTCATATCAGCAAAGTGGAACGAAGTGGACCTAAGTTTCCCTGAGTGAAATAAGGCAGATTGCACACACACACAGCGTACAAAATAAGTACAGCGATCCGGCGAGCACTGCTGGGTATAAAGCGTGTGCAGCTGTCGCCTGCAAGACTGCTCTCCTACTACCTCTAAACGCGGATGTGCCGATCATAAGAGTCTTGCTGTGAACTTCTTCGTCATCGCTCAAGGGCAGCACGGTAACCGTGGTTCTTACTCCTGCCTTACAGGTTGACTGCACTTTTTTTTACCTCCCGTCTATCGACTCTCACCTACGGCTAAAAACGCAGAACACTGAATGAAAAATCCATGCGTCGGTTGTGACGAGGCATAAATAAATAGTAAAAGCCCATCATACATCAAAGACATAGGGCTCCTAATTTCTTGGCGCCAGCGCGGGAAGCGCAGCGTGGTAATCGCGTGGGCGCAGCCCGCGAGTGATCGTCAATTCGTCTTGGTGCAGCCAGCGCAGTGGTAATTCGTCGCGGTGCAACACCGTCGCAGCCACTTTAATTTTGGTAGGCGGGCGTGCGCGAGATGGGTGTGTTAAGCGGCGTAGTAGGGGGGTGTCACATATTCATCAAGCGCGCGAGTGACAATTTCCGTGGATAAAGTCTCCGCTGACCCCGTGCGCTGAGAGCTCGCCAGGTTCAACCTGGTTTACATTCTATGCACTGTTAATTTGGCTGACGGTAGCACAGTGCGCTGCGTCACGAAACCTCACGAGCAGGTTTTCCAGCGTGTCAGGCACATTTCAATGCAATAAATAATTACTGCAACCGCTATTTAGTGTAACTATCTGAATCAGCAGATAAATTATAGTATCTATATCGATTGTCCTGATGTCAGATCAAAGAGAAGAGATGTGTGCATGTGGGCGCGAGTGCGTGTGTATGGCTATGTGGTTTGTGCCCTTCAGCTGCTTTCACACGGACGGCAAAGCAATTTTCGCGCGACTGAATACATTCAAAGTCAATGCAAAAGGCGTGAATACGCGTGTATTCGCGTCTTGCGATGACTTTAATCTCGTCTTGCGTTCAAATTCATCCAGTGTCAAATGACTTAACTAATATAATATGTTTCCATTCACTTGTCAATCAGTTATCTGAAGTTCGCCAAAAATATTCATGCGAATAAAGGCGGTAAAAATGCATTTTCCAGCTAACAGCATTAAAAGCGAATAAAAACTTGTGTGTAATTCGTCCCTTGTTGCTACGCGATGAAATCGATTATGTCGAATAGATTTCTGACATTTTAAGCAGTTTCAATTCATTTTTACTGAATCGCAGAACCTTCAGGTGAACAGAAGTAGTGTGGTTTGCAACAAAATTAACTAGTTCGCAATAATGGATCGCGTCTCCCAACAAATGATGATAATTGCACAAGTTGTAATAGAGCTTACGTGCCAGCTATTAGCAACATACAAACTATTATCAGAAGGCAAACGACGGCATCGAAACACCGTCCGCGATGCGCAGATTTATTCGCAAGCAAGCGTTTCCATTTGCAGTTATCGACATAAACCTTTTACCGATCAAGAAGAAAATCGATGAGATCAACCGTATAAACTTAATGTCGATATCTTGAAAATCAAGTCAAATTTCACGTTTCCCTAGGGCATTTTTTATTCGATATGACTTAATTCGCATAAGAACGTGTGGATGGGAACATGGCTATTGTCACTTAGGTTTGATCGTTTTAGTGGGGAAAGGAATACAGCCTGATTGCTATGATCTGCGTACTGAGTTAAAGATCACATATTGAAAATAAATGTGTAGCGTATCTTGCATTATTGTCCATGCATGTTAATCCCAAAATTTTATGCAGCAACAGGGTGTAATAATAGGAACACGCAATCCATCGTTTCTCTTCCCAATGATGCAGGCAGAAGAAATAAATGAGCAACACGTCGTATTTCATTCCAACTTCAGAAGTTTGAATGATCTGGCCGGTTTCGTTTTGAAATTCCATTCAAGATAAGCTAATGGTAATAATTATAAATGTCCCAGCTAGCCAGCTAACTCGTAATTCGTAATGCTTAATATATAGCGTAAAGCGGAGCAGAAAACATGCCTGAAGCAGCAATGTAAAAAAGCAACATTCAGGAATCATGCTGATATAGGACAGGGGCTTCTTTTTCCAATATTAAGGTGAGGAGAGGAGCTCATTTGATTGGTGAAGATTTGACTCGCTGTGTTAAACCCATACAGGCCTTCTCTCCACCCTCTTTGCCACTTGCGCCCGGTAGGGAGGGACCGAGGCGGGACAGAGGAGTACTTGCGCTTAGGCTGAACCCGCGCCTAGAAGTGCAACATACGCCTGGACACACCCGTTGGCGCGGCGCTGCCCGTTCGCCGCGCCTGCGCCACGCCTGCGCCTGGTCTACAATTTAGAGCCCATAGAGTAAAAAAGAGATCAAAATTTTTACTCACAAATCCTGAAACTCTGTTTGCTAGTTCCTCAAATTCCCTTGATTGCTGGTTTTTTCAAACTCACGCTGGAATGACACCTCCAAAATTGCTTCAAGTTTACAACTGCAGAAGGAAGCACTGTTGTAGTTGCTTGCGAGGTGGCTCCAGGAGGAAGGAGACTCAGAGGTGGTGAATGTGTCGGGGCTGCAGTACACATATAGTGTAAAAAAGAGTAGAAAAGGGTTATTGTTCTGCTTAAATAATTCAGACAAATCAAAAAAATACGAGAAATTGCATGACTTTTTGTCAAAACATGATAAAATCATGGAAAAAACAGAACAAGGAAACAGTGACTAAAATCCTCCTGCTGTGCATTTAACTTTGATCGTGCATTCACAAATATATGAGTACTGATTATGGAAAAAAGAAACTTACATATCACTACGATGGAATCACGGACAAAGGATAAATTGAACTCTTCAGTCAAGGTGGAATTTGAGTCAGAAACAGCTGTCATTACAGTCTTGAGAACAACATCAACGCTGGGCAGTGATTCAGAACTGGACTCGTTGAACACCAGTGCCACCTCTGCACCTGTCCCCCCCTTGCCTTTCGCTAATTAATGGCAATCAAAACACATACAATAAATAGACTAAAAAAAAATTTATCTCAATGCAAGATTAACAGTTGGAACATGAAAAGTCATGGTGTAGGCGTGGTAAAAATAATACATGCTGACGACAATGCATTTTAATCATGACCATATTCTGTGTATAATTTGATTTTAAAACAGGCTGGCAGATTTATGATGTATTACACAAAAAAAAAAAAAGAAAAAAAATGCAATTCTTCAAAAACAATCACATTTCAATTTTGAAAAGGGCACATTTTTAAATTTGAAGGTGATTTCTCTGAGGCAAAAAGCTGAATACATATAATGGTTATCTTACCTGAATTCTATCACTTGAGTCCCGATGAATCCAACGGCAAATGCTCGGAAGAAAATCGCATCGACTACAGAAAAATAAAAAACGAAAACAATAAATGGCATCATCACACCTCTGGAGAGGATTTTCAGAAAAAGTATCGGTCAATCTGCACTTTGCATGGCAGTCAAAAATACATATATCAGCGTCAAAGGATTTTACCGGGCATTACAATTGGTATTTGTTCTACTGCAGGTCAAGTTCAAATGATTTTGTGTCCTACTTGTCAATACTGAATTATGCCTTTGAGCGAATGCAGTCAAACATGCATCAAAACAAAAAAAACCAATTTTGCAATGACCATAACAGTTCTTCTTTCACAATTTTTCTGGTCTGATTAAACAACCACAAGAACCACAACACGTAACATTTGAAACAATTTTTTTATTCATTTTGACAGACATCCAAAACATTCTTTCCGCTTCTCTTTGTTTGAAGTGTAATATAGTGCGAGCAGTGCAGTAAATATCCTTCCTCAACCTGCAGAATCTACAAACACAGCAAAGATTTTTTTACAACACAAACAACGTCACATTGATTCTATAAAGCTCAATATTGCATGGTTTCTTGGAGACAAGGCATTGCAAAGCATTCCTGATATGAACACCATTGATTGCAGATCAAGTAAAGTCTCGGTCACAACCGACCGTACTTCCACTCCTCGTGAATCTACAGCAAAAAACACCACGGAACTCACGGGTCATGTTCTTCTTCTTGCGAAATTTTGAGCCGCCAGACTGCCAATAAGCCGCGTACGATGGATTTTGATCATGCACAAAAAACTCTACGATTTCAGAGAAGGCCAAGGAGCAAGTTTCACTTGCTCCCGACTCAAGAGAACGCGTGAGGAACACGCCGGTCAGATGTCGTTTTCATACTGGTTGTGGTAATAAAACCGTTTGTCCACGTCGCAGCAAGGTGGGCGCAAAGTGGACCTGAGTTTCCCTGAGAGGGAAATAAGACAGGTGCACACACAACGTACAAAATAAGTACAACGTCCGAGCACTGCTGGGGTATAAACGCGTGTGCAGCTGTCGCAAGACTGCTGCACGTCCTCCCTACTACCTCTATGAAACGCGGATGTGCCAAATCGCAAGAGTTGCTGTGAACTTCTTCGTCGCTCAAGGGCAGCACGCGACTTCGTGGTTCTTACTCCTGCCTTTACGAGTTGACTGCTACTTTTTTTTTACCTCCACGTCCTATACGACTCTCACCTCTACAAAAACGAGAGAACGCCGCCGAATAGAAAAAATCCATCGTCCGGTTGTGACCGAGGCATAAAATAGTACACACAAAGCCCATTATGCATCAAAAAGACAGAGTAAAGGGATCAAAATTTTTACTCACAAATCCTGAAACTCTGTTTGCTAGTTCCTCAAATTCCCTTGATTGCTGGTTTTCAAACTCACGCTGGAATGACACCTCCAAAATTGCTTCAAGTTTTACAACTGCAGAAGGAAGCACTGTTGTAGTTAACTAAGAGGTGGCTCAGAGGAAGGAGACTCAGAGGTGGTGAATGTGTCGGAGCTGCAGTACACATAGTGTAAAAAAAGTAGAAAGGGTTATTGTTCTGCTTGTAAATAATTCAGACAAATCAAAAATCGAGAAATTGCATGACTTTTTTGTCAAAACATGATAAAATCATGGAAAAAAAAAGAACAAGGAAACAGTGACTAAAATCCTCCTGTTGTGCATTTAACTTTGATGCGTACATTCACAAATATATGAGTACTGATTATGGAAAAAAAACTTACATATCACTACGATGGAATCACGGACAAAGGATAAATTGAACTCTTCAGTCAAGGTGGAATTTGAGTCAGAAACTGCTGTCATCACGGTCTTGAGAACAACATCAACGCTGGGCAGTGATTCAGAACTGGACTAGTTGAAAACCAGTGCCACCTCTGCACCTGTCCCCTTGCCTTTAGCTAATTAATGGCAATCAAAACACATACAATAAATAGACTAAAAAAAAATTTATCTCAATACAAGATTAACAGTTGGAATATGAAAAGTCATGGTGTAGGCGTGGTAAAAATAATACATGCTGGCGACAATGCATTTTAATCATGACCATATTCTGTGTATAATTTGATTTTAAAACAGGCTGGCAGATTTATGATGTATTACACAAAAAAAAAAAAAAAAAAAATTCTTCAAAACAATCACATTTCAATTTTGAAAAAGGGCACATTTTTAAATTTGAAGGTGATTTCTCTGAGGCAAAAAAGCTGAATACATATAATGGTTATCTTACCTGAATTCTATCACTTGAGTCCCGATGAATCAACGGCAAATGCTCGGAAGAAAATCGCATCGCACTACAGAAAAATAAAAAGCGAAAACAATAAATGGCATCATCACACCTCTGGAAGGATTTTTCAGAAAAAAGTATCGGTCAATCTGCACTTTGCATGGCAGTTAAAAAATCGATCAGCGTCAAAGGATTTTACCGGGCATTACAATTGGTATTTGTTCTACTGCAGGTCAAGTTCAAATGATTTTGTGTCCTCACTTGTCAATACTGAATTATGCCTTTGAGCGAATGCAGTCAAACATGCATCAAAACAAAAAGAACCAATTTTGCAATGGCCATAACAGTTCTTCTTTCACAATTTTTCTGGTCTGATTAAACAACCACAAGAACCACAACCGCGTAACATTTCGAGCAATTTTTTATTCATTTGACAGACATCCAAAACATTCTTTCACTTCTCTTGTTTGAAGTGTAATATGGTGCGGGCAGTGCAGTAAATATCCTTCCTCAAACTGCAGAATCTACAAACACAGCAAAGATTTTACAACACAAACAACGTCACATTGATTCTATAAAGCTCAATATTGCATGGTTTTCTTGGAGACAAAGGCATTGCAAAGCATTCCCTGATATGAAAACCATTGATTGCCGATCAAGTAAAGTCTCGGTCA
The DNA here is from genome assembly GCA_029692085.1 of Gymnothorax javanicus. Lineage (NCBI taxonomy): Eukaryota > Metazoa > Chordata > Actinopteri > Anguilliformes > Muraenidae > Gymnothorax > Gymnothorax javanicus. The sequence goes on from CM056196.1 coordinate 51,033,430, forward strand.
CAACCGACCGTGTACTTCCCTCCCCTCGGCGTATCTACAGCAAAAAAACACCACGGAACTCACGGGCGCGCATGTTCTTCTTTTGCGAAATTTTGAGCCCGCCAGACTGCCAATAAGCACGCGTCACGATGGATTTTGATCATGCACAAAAAACTCTCGATTTCCAGAAAGGCCAAGGAGCAAGTTTCACTTGCTCCCGACTCAAGGAACACGTGAGGAACACGCCCAGGTCAGATGTGCGTTTTCTTACTGGTTGTGGTAATAAAACCGTTTGTCCACGCCGCGACGCGCTCAGCAAGGTGGACGCCAAGTGGACCTAAGTTTCCCCTGAGAGTGAAATAAGACGGGTGCACACACACAACGTACAAAATAAGTACAACGTCCGAGCACTGCTGGGGTATAGAAAGCGCGTGTGCAGCTGTGCCAAGACTGCTGCGTCCTCACTACTACCTCTATGAAGCACGGATGTGCCAAATCGCAAGAGTCTTGCTGTGAACTTCTTCGTCGCGCTCAAGGGCAGCACGGCACGACTTCGTGGTTCTTACTCCTGCCTTACGAGTTGACTGCTACTTTTTTTTTTACCTCCACGTCCTATCGACTCTCACCTCTCGGCTAAAAAACGCAGAACGCATGAATAAGAAAAATCCATCGTCGGTTGTGACCGAGGCATAAAATAGTACACACAAAGCCCATCATACATCAAAAAGACATAGGGCTCTAATTTCTTGGCGCTGCGCGCAGGTGGCGCCAGCGTGGCGTCGCGTGGCGCCAGCCACAGTGGTAATTCGTCTTGGTGCAGCCAGCGCAGTGGTAATTCGTCTTGGCGTGCAACACCGTGCGCAGCCACTTTGTAATTTGGTGAGCGGACGTGCGCCGAGATGGGTGTGGCGGCGTAGTAGGGGAGGTGTCACATATTCATCAAGCGCGGTGACAATTTAAATGGATAAAGTCTCCGCTGACCGTGCGCTGAGAGCTCGCCAGGTTCAACCTGGTTTACATTCTGTGCACTGGTAATTTTGGCTGACCGGCGCTGGTGCGCACACGTCACGAAACCTCACAGGCAGGTTTCCAGCGTGTCAGGCACATTTCAATGCAATAAATAATTACTGCAACCGCTATTTAGTGTAACTATCTGAATCAGCAGATAAATTATAGTATCTATATCGATTGTCCTGATGTCAAAGAGATCAAGAGAGAGAGAGAGATGTGTGCATGTGGGCGCGAGAAGCGTGTGTAGGCTATGTGGGTTTGTGCCCTTCAGCTGCTTTTCACGGACCCAGAAAGCGAATTTTTTCGCGCGACTGAATACATTCAAAGTCAATGCAAAGACGTGAATACCGCGCGTGTATTCGCGTCTTTGCATTGACTTTGAATGTAATCTGTCGTCGCGAATTCGTTCATGTCCAGTGTGCAAGCGGCTTAATACTATTATAAGCTATGTTTCCATTCACTTGTCAATCGAATTATCTGAAGTTAAGCCAAAAATATTCATGCGAATAAAGGCGGTAAAATGCATTTCAGCTAACAGCATTAAAGCGAATAAAAACTTGTGTGTAATTACGTCCCTTGCTGCTTTCGCGATGAAAATCGGTGTATCGAATAGATTTCTGACATTTTAAGCAGTTTCAATTCATTTTTCGCACTGAATCGCAGAACCTTCGAAAGTGAACAGAAGTAGTGTGGTTTGCAACAAAAATTAACTAGTTCGCAATAATGGATCGCGTCTCCCAACAAATGATGATAATTGCACAAGTTGTAATAGAGCTTACGTGCCAGCTATTAGCAACATGCAAACCATTATCAGAAAACAGCGGCGGCATCGAAACACCGTCACGATGCGATCGCAGATTTATTCGACAAAGCAACGTTTCCATTTGCAGTTGTCGCATAAACCTTTTACCGATCAAGAAGAAAATCCGATGAGATCAACCATTATAAACTTAATGTCGATATCTTGAAAATCAAGTCAAATTTCACCGTTTCCCTAGGGCATTTTTTATTCGATATGACTTAATTCGCATAAGAACGTGTGGATGGGAACATGGCTATTGTCATAGGTTTGATCGTTTTAGTGGGGAAAGGAATACAGCCTGATTTGCTATGATCTCGTGCTGAGTTAAAAAGATCACATATTGAAAATAAATGTGTAACGATATCTTGCATTGTTGTCCATGCATGTTAATCCCAAAATTTTATGCAGCAACAGGGTGTAATAATAGGAACACGCAATCCATCGTTTTCTCTTCCCAATGATGCAGGCAGAAGAAATAAATGAGCAACCGTCGCATTTCATTCCAACTTCAGAAGTTTGAATGATCTGGCGGTTTCGTTTGAAATTCCATTCAAGTTAAGCTAATGGTAATAATTGCAAATGTCCCAGCTAGCCAGCTAACTCATATTCGTAATGCTTAATATAGACGTAAGCGGAGCAGAAAACATGCCTGAAGCAGCAATGTAAAAAGCAACATTCAGGAATCATGCTGATATAGGACAGAGGCTTCTTTATTCCAATATTAAAGGTGAGGAGAGGAGCTCATTTGATTGGTGAAGATTTGACTCGGCTGTGTTAAACCCATACAGGCCTTCTCTCCACCCTCTTTGCCACTTGCGCCGGTAGGAGGGACCGAGGCGGGACAGAGGAGTACTTACGCTAGGCTGAACGCGCCGCAATTGCAACATACGCCTGGACACACCCCGTTGGCGCGGCGCACCGCCCGTTCGCCGCGCCTGCGCCACGCCTGCGCCTGGTCTACGAATTTAGAGCCCATAGAGTAAAGAGATCAAAAATTTTACTCACAAATCCTGAAACTCTGTTTGCTAGTTCCTCAAATTCCCTTGATTGCTGGTTTTCAAACTCACGCTGGAATGACACCTCCAAAATTGCTTCAAGTTTTACAACTGCAGAAGGAAGCACTGTTGTAGTTGCTTGCGAGGTGGCTCCAGAGGAAGGAGACTCAGAGGTGGTGAATGTGTCGGGGGCTGCAGTACACATAGTGTAAAAAGAGTAGAAAGGGTTATTGTTCTGCTTGTAAATAATTCAGACAAATCAAAAAAATACGAAAATTGCATGACTTTTTGTCAAAACATGATAAAATCATGGAAAAAAAACAGAGCAAGGAAACAGTGACTAAAATCCTCCTGCTGTGCATTTAACTTTGATGCGTACATTCACAAATATATGAGTACTGATTATGGAAAAAGAAACTTACATATCACTACGATGGAATCACGGACAAAGGATAAATTGAACTCTTCAGTCAAGGTGGAATTTGAGTCAGAAACAGCTGTCATTACAGTCTTGAGAACAACATCAACGCTGGGCAGTGATTCAGAACTGGACTCGTTGAACACCAGTGCCACCTCTGCACCTGTCCCCCTTGCCTTTAAGCTAATTAATGGCAATCAAAACACATACAATAAATAGACTAAAAAAAAATTTATCTCAATGCAAGATTAACAGTTGGAACATGAAAAGTCATGGTGTAGGCGTGGTAAAAATAATACATGCTGACGACAATGCATTTTAATCATGACCATATTCTGTGTATAATTTGATTTTAAAACAGGCTGGCAGATTTATGATGTATTACACAAAAAAGAAAAAAAAAAAAAATGCAATTCTTCAAAAACAATCACATTTCAATTTTGAAAAAGGGCACATTTTTAAATTTGAAGGTGATTTCTCTGAGGCAAAAAGCTGAATACATATAATGGTTATCTTACCTGAATTCTATCACTTGAGTCCCGATGAATCCAACGGCAAATGCTCGGAAGAAAATCGTGATCGCACTACAGAAAAAAAAACGAAAAACAATAAATGGCATCATCACACCTCTGGAGAGGATTTTCAGAAAAAAGTATCGGTCAATCTGCACTTTGCATGGCAGTCAAAAATACGCATATCAGCGTCAAAAGGATTTTACCGGGCATTACAATTGGTATTTGTTCTACTGCAGGTCAAGTTCAAATGATTTTGTGTCCTTACTTGTCAATACTGAATTATGCCTTTGAGCGAATGCAGTCAAACATGCATCAAAACAAAAAAAGAACCAATTTTGCAATGACCATAACAGTTCTTCTTTCACAATTTTTCTGGTCTGATTAAACAACCACAAGAACCACAACACGTAACATTTCGAGCAATTTTTTATTCATTTGACAGACATCCAAAACATTCTTTCACTTCTCTTGTTTGAAGTGTAATATGGTGCGGCAGTGCAGTAAATATCCTTCCTCAACCTGCAGAATCTACAAACACAGCAAAGATTTTTACAACACAAACAACGTCACATTGATTCTATAAAGCTCAATATTGCATGGTTTCTTGGAGACAAGGCATTGCAAAGCATTCCCTGATATGAACACCATTGATTGCAGATCAAGTAAAGTCTCGGTCACAACCGACCGTACTTCCACCTCTCGACCTACAGCAAAAAACACCACGGAACTCACGGGCCGCGCATGTTCTTCTTGCGAAATTTTGAGCCCGCAGACTGCCAATAAGCACGTACGATGGATTTTGATCATGCACAAAAAACTCTACGATTTCCAGAGAAAGGCCAAGGAGCAAGTTTCACTTGCTCCCGACTCAAGGAGCACGTGAGGAACACGCAGGTCAGATGTGCGTTTTCATACTGGTTGTGGTAATAAAACCGTTTGTCCACGTCGCAGCAAGGTGGACGCAAGTGGACCACAAGTTTCCCCTGAGAGGGAAATAAGACAGGTGCACACACACAACGTACAAAATAAGTACAACGTCCGAGCACTGCTGGGGTATAGAAACGCGTGTGCAGCTGTCGCAAGACTGCTGCACGTCCTCCTTACTACCTCTATGAAGCACGGATGTGCCAAATCGCAAGACTCTTGCTGTGAACTTCTTCTGCGTCGCTCAAGGGCAGCACGGCACGACTTTGTGGTTCTTACTCCTGCCTTAAGAGTTGACTGCTACTTTTTTTTTTACCTCCACGTCCTATAACACTCTCACCTACGGCTAAACGCAGAGAACGCACGAATGAAAAAAAATCCGTCGTCGGTTGTGACCGAGGCATAAAATAGTACACACAAAGCCCATCATACATCAAAAAGACATAGAGTAAAGGGATCAAAAATTTTACTCACAAATCCTGAAACTCTGTTTGCTAGTTCCTCAAATTCCCTTGATTGCTGGTTTTCAAACTCACGCTGGAATGACACCTCCAAAATTGCTTCAAGTTTTACAACTGCAGAAGGAAGCACTGTTGTAGTTGCTTGCGAGGTGGCTCCAGAGGAAGGAGACTCAGAGGTGGTGAATGTGTCGGAGCTGCAGTACACATAGTGTAAAAAAGAGTAGAAAGGGTTATTGTTCTGCTTGTAAATAATTCAGACAAATCAAAAATACGAGAAATTGCATGACTTTTTGTCAAAACATGATAAAATCATGGAAAAAACAGGAGCAAGGAAACAGTGACTAAAATCCTCCTGTTGTGCATTTAACTTTGATGCGTACATTCACAAATATATGAGTACTGATTATGGAAAAAGAAACTTACATATCACTACGATGGAATCACGGACAAAGGATAAATTGAACTCTTCAGTCAAGGTGGAATTTGAGTCAGAAACTGCTGTCATCACGGTCTTGAGAACAACATCAACGCTGGGCAGTGATTCAGAACTGGACTCGTTGAAAACCAGTGCCACCTCTGCACCTGTCCCCCCCTTGCCTTTAAGCTAATTAATGGCAATCAAAACACATACAATAAATAGACTAAAAAGAAAAGTTATCTCAATGCAAGATTAACAGTTGGAATATGAAAAGTCATGGTGTAGGCATGGTAAAAATAATACATGCTGACGACAATGCATTTTAATCATGACCATATTCTGTGTATAATTTGATTTTAAAACAGGCTGGCAGATTTATGATGTATTACACAAAAAGAAAAAAAGAAAAAAAATGCAATTCTTCAAAGACAATCACATTTCAATTTTGAAAAGGGCACATTTTTAAATTTGAAGGTGATTTCTCTGGGGCAAAAAGCTGAATACATATAATGGTTATCTTACCTGAATTCTATCACTTGAGTCCCGATGAATCCAACGGCAAATGCTCGGAAGAAAATCGCATCGCACTACAGAAAAATAAAAACGAAAACAATAAATGGCATCATCACACCTCTGGAGAGGATTTTCAGAAAAAAGTATCGGTCAATCTGCACTTTGCATGGCAGTCAAAAATACGCATATCAGCGTCAAAGGATTTTACCGGGCATTACAATTGGTATTTGTTCTACTGCAGGTCAAGTTCAAATGATTTTGTGTCCTTACTTGTCAATACTGAATTATGCCTTTGAGCGAATGCAGTCAAACATGCATCAAAACAAAAAGAACCAATTTTGCAATGACCATAACAGTTCTTCTTTCACAATTTTCTGGTCTGATTAAACAACCACAAGAACCACAACACGTAACATTTCGAGCAATTTTTTATTCATTTGACAGACATCCAAAACATTCTTTCACTTCTCTTGTTTGAAGTGTAATATGGTGCGGGCAGTGCAGTAAATATCCTTCCTCAACCTGCAGAATCTACAAACACAGCAAAGATTTTTACAACACAAACAACGTCACATTGATTCTATAAAGCTCAATATTGCATGGTTTCTTGGAGACAAGGCATTGCAAAGCATTCCCTGATATGAAAGCCATTGATTGCAGATCAAGTAAAGTCTCGGTCACAACCGACCGTACTTCCACTCCTCGACGTATCTACAGCAAAAAACACCACGGAACTCACGGGCCGCGCATGTTCTTCTTGCGAAATTTTGAGCCCGCAGACTGCCAATAAGCACGTACGATGGATTTTGATCATGCACAAAAAAACTCTACGATTTCCAGAGAAAGGCCAAGGAGCAAGTTTCACTTGCTCCCGACTCAAGGAGCACGTGAGGAACACGCAGGTCAGATGTGCGTTTTCATACTGGTTGTGGTAATAAAACCGTTTGTCCACGCCGCAGCAAGGTGGGCGCAAAGTGGACCACAAGTTTCCCCTGAGAGTGAAATAAGACGGGTGCACACACACAACGTCACGAAATAAGTACAACGTCCGAGCTCTGCTGGGGTATAAAACGCGCGTGTGCAGCTGTCGCCAGACTGCTGCACGTCCGCCTTTACTACCTCTATGAAGCACGGATGTGCCAAATCGCAAGAGTCTTGCTGTGAACTTCTTCGTCGCTCAAAGGGCAGCACGGCACGACTTCGTGGTTCTTACTCCTGCCTTAAGAGTTGACTGCTATTTTTTTTTTTTACCTCCACGTCCTATCGACTCTCACCTACGGCTAAAAAGCGCAGAAGAACGCATACGAATGAAAAAAATCCATGCGTCCGGTTGTGTCCGAGGCTTAAAATAGTACACACAAAGCCCATCATACATCAAAAAGACATAGAGTAAAGGGATCAAAAATTTTACTCACAAATCCTGAAACTCTGTTTGCTAGTTCCTCAAATTCCCTTGATTGCTGGTTTTCAAACTCACGCTGGAATGACACCTCCAAAATTGCTTCAAGTTTTACAACTGCAGAAGGAAGCACTGTTGTAGTTGCTTGCAAGGTGGCTCCAGAGGAAGGAGACTCAGAGGTGGTGAATGTCTCAGGTGCTGCAGTATACAAAGTGGAAAAACCGTGTGGTTATTTGACTATAATCATGTGGATCACAGATAGGAAAATCAAAAATATGTGAATTTTTTCAAGTCTTTGTTGAAAAAGCATAAAATTAAGGAGAAGACAGGCACAGGGACACCCTTACCAAATCACCTGTTTTTATCTATGTAAAATGTCAGTTGTATATTTGTTTTGATCAGAAAAGAAGAGACGTACTTTTCACTGTGATAGAATTAACAAACAGGCTAATGTTGACTTCATCTACTGTGGTGGATTGGGAGTCTGCCATTGCTTTAACCAAGGTTTCAACAACGTCATCACTGCTGGGCAGTCGGTCGGAACTGGATTCGTTGAAAATCAGTGCCACCTCTGCAGCTGTCCCATTTTGTTTGGAGCTAATTAAGACCACCAAAACAAACAGCTATTAGGCTTAGACTGGACACAACTAGTGCTCATCCCAATTCACGATACAGTTGTGGCAAAAGTTGTGTGCAACAAAATTTTTACCTTTTTCACAAATATAATTTCATTAAATTTCATTAGAACTTACAATAAAAATGTATTTTTCAATCAGCAATCATAACTCTTATTTTCAAACAACACATTTTAATAACTGAAAATTATTTTCCAGTTTTTGCACAATTCTAGTCTTACCTGAATTTTACAACTGTCCGCTTAAAAAGAGGCCCATACTGTCTGCTGTAAACCACATCACACTATAAACAAGAACAAGAAGGCATTATGTCATTTGTTTTCACTATTGTTCAGTCAGCCTCCTTATTTGTAGATGCATAATTGAAGTATCAGTACATAAATTTACTGATAATTTGGCGTCATACTCTGACCCTGACACACCCTGTGCCCAAGTGAGCATGAACAGAAGAGAGCAGGAAGTGTCAGGGCATCCCCCTCTGGGACAAACTTAGTAGGTGAGCACCTAAAATAGCCCAAGTTACAGAAAGGCATCTTTCAGAGTCAGGGCTGGTCTTGAACAGTCTGCCAAAACTTGCTCTGCAGGCTGCCCTATTTATTCGACCATTCCCCATTACAATTACACATTCTGACAAATAACAATTACTAACCGTAAGCCATACCAAATCCAATAATTAATCACTTACAAATCCAATAATTAATCCAGCTAACTGTTGAAATTCTGGTGACAGGTTGTTTGCTAGAGCTGGTACGAAGCGAAGTGACAGGGTTGCTTCAAGAAAAATAACTGAAGAAGGAGGTGGTTGTTTTGAATCTGTTGTGGTTATATCTGAGATGTCATCTCCACTTTGTGTATTTATCGTGACGGGTATGGTCATGGTTGGAAGAACAGCTATTTTGGTAGACTCAGCCAAGGTGGATCCAGTGGAAGGAGCCTCAGATGTGGAAGGTGAAGTCAAAGCTGCATTGTACAGAGAAGGAAGATGCAAAAGTCAAGGTCAAGTAACAATATACAGGAACTATACAAGATTCAAAAATTGATCATTCTGAAAGTAGGAAAAGCATTAATACACTATCAGAAATATTTTAAACGTGTAAGTTCAGACCACCTTGCAAAAACAGTGCAAAGGTATGGAAAACACTGGTGCCGTTGTATGCTTCACAACAAATCAATAACTGAAACAAGATGTCCTATCATAATAATGGAACAGCAAATTTTAAGCCATAACCGATGTAAGGAACACCTGTAGGGAAACAAAAATAATTTCTTTGAGGTTTTTCCAAACAGTCAAGAACAAACAGACACCAAATACTGCAGGCACTTGGATTATAATATGAGAAAGTCTTAGTACAAAAATGACAAAAAAAAGGAAAACATCGGTGCAGGGACATGTTCACCAAAATACTTTGCCTGGACCTTACCATGTGGGCAAACAAAGAAAAGCCTACATGTAAAATCCAAAGCCGAACCAATAGAATTCTGCCGAAACCCCATCAGGATTTGCACTTCACACCTAGGTGCAAAGTTTGGCTGGAGGGTCATTCCATGTCAAATGTCCAAATTTCATAGAAACTTCCCACTTGACCATCTCAGATTTGGCTTAAAAAATTCCAGTGGGTGCATCCAGCTCCTAATTACATAAATCCAAAATTTTAGCTCTCAACTACTAATAGTTTTGTCATAAAAAATAGTTTTGCAACTAAGTTCCAGCCCTTTTTAAACTGCGATTTCTGAGGAGCCACTTTCACATGGCTATATCTAGAAAAGTATTTCAGCTAGGTCCTTCAAATTTTCAGGGGTGAAGATCTGCTACTCTAACTTGAGGAATATGGACTTATGAATGTGTCCCTTTAGTTCATCATATATTTCTGGGTGCTTAAAGTTGCTGGAAAATTTTACTCTGCGCTCTGCGGTAGCATATTTGAAGGACTGTGAAAAGCCTAATGTCAAAGACAGGGATTTGGTATTGCACACACAGCTTCCCATATATGTTATGTATTTTGTATTCTAATTCTGTCCCTCTCTTATGAGTAATCTAGAAAATATTAAGGCGTGAAAATTAAAAAAATCTAATTTGTGCTATTTTCTACATTTTATACCAAAAAAATGACACCATCCACCAACATCAAATTGAGTGTTTTAGAAAGATGAGATGCCTGTTATTAACATATCCAAAATTTGTGATGGGGTTCTGCTTTATTTTCTCAAAATAAATTTTTGAATATATTGTATTTTTGTGGACACAGCATTTAATGGCATCAAAGGCATATTCAAACATTATTTTATAAAATGCTCATTGTTAATGATAGAAAGGCTTAAATTCAACAAAGTGTTTTATTTCATAAATGTTGACTTACACTTGAAAAATAACCCATATGCAGTGTTTAGATATTGAAATATTACAACCTTAACAGGGCCAAAAATTCAAGTTTGTTATGAATTCAGAAGTGTGACATTAATTAATTATCAAACACAACATAGCTATCTTACAGAGGATGTGTGAAGAATGCCATTTTATTTGATCAGAGATTAAATGATTTATCATATATACACTTCGTATTAATTTATTTATTAATAAATCAACCTATAAAATAAAATAAAAATTAATTGTAAAATTTTTTAAGCTGTAAGTTTAGAAACGTGTTTGGTCTTGCAGAAGCTATAACTTGTCTGAACAGTTCATGCATCCGCACGGCCCAGCAAAAAGTTTTTTTCTGTCCCAGGAGGGAAGACCTATGCTGGGTACCTGTGCAACATATCATTGCCAATATTGAAGTCCCTTGACTACAACTGGATGTAGATATGCACTCAAGGAGCAGGACACCAAAGTAGCTGAAAACTTCATGAAAGAGTTTAAATAATTTGTGTAGTATCTGTGCTAACTGCTATCAACTGGTCATTTAAAATGTTACATTATTTGCAGTTCTGCAGGACTGTCAAAAACTCTTTTTAACACAGGTTATTACTAATTGAAGAGTACAGGTTAATTTTCTCTACTTGGATGTAAATGTTCATTATTGAATAATTTTAAGTCATGATTTGTAACAAGTTTGATCTTCCACTGATGTTGGGACTACAGTATTTCAATGTATATCTGAAAACTGTATATGGGTTATAATTCAAGTGTAAGTTAACATTTCTGAAATAAAGCACTTTTTCGAGTTTAAGCTTTCTATCATTAACTATGTGCATTCTATAAAATAGTGTTTGAATATGCCTTTGATGCCATTAAATGCTGAGTGTCCACAAAAATACCATATTTTCAAAAAACCCCATCACAAAATTTGGATATGTTAATAACAGGCATCTAATCTGTCTAAAACAGTCAATTTGATGTTGGTGGATTGTGTCATTTATTTGGCATAAAATGTTAAAAATAGCACAAATTTTTTTTTTTTCATTTTCAAGCCTTCATATTTTCTAGATTATTCATAAGAGAGGGGCAGAATTAGAATACAAAATACATAACATATATGGGAAGCTGTATGTACAATACTAAATCCCTGTCTTTGACATTAGGCTTTTTGCCGTCTTTCAAATATGCTACCGCAGAGCGTAGAGTAAAATTTTCGAGCAAATTTAAGCACCCAGAAATATATGATGAACTAAAGGGACACATTCATAAGTCCATATTCCTCAAGTTAGAGTAGCAGATTTTCACCCCTGAAAATTTGAAGGACCTAGCTGAAATACTTCTCTAGATATAGACATATGTCATGGTTTAGGCGTGCGTTTGTTTGTGGGACCTTTCTTTGTTCTATCGTCCGGGACGATATCGGAGTTCGTTTCCATCGAATTCCTGGCCCAGCTGGCTGATTGAGCTGGGGCGGAGTTTTCCGGACCCTATATATATGACCGGGGGTTCGCCACGCCTATTGCAAGAGCGTCTGTTTGTTTCTAGCACTTCGGCCAGGGAAAATCTCTAGTTAAACTTCCTAGTGATTTGTTATATTCCATTTACTGTGAGGAATTGCTTCTTTTAGAAATTTTCTCTCTTGTTGTTTATTTTCTCTCGCACCGCTTCCGTTTTGCGGACTTTTATTTGTCCTTGGAAGCGTGAGCCTTTACCGGAGGTGTTTACCTCTTTTGTCTTTGTCTCTTATCCTGGCTGCTCATTGCTCTTTCTCTCGCTGGTTGCGGCACCCGGCGTCCTATCACCGCTCATTACAGTACACTCGAGCGGAACATGGAGTCGTTAGCCGCGGCTACGTTAGAGAAAGCTTTTGCTGATCAGCAAGCCACACTCTCGGGCTATGGCAAGGGCTTGTCTACCCTGAACAGGCGACAGGCTGAGTTGGTGGAGCGAGTCCGCCATCAGGACGAGGCTTTACAAAAACAGGAGAGCGTCCTGTTAAGTCCCACTGAGAGTATTCAAGCCTTGTCCACCCAAATTACACAGAATGTTGCAAAAACACTACACTCCCCCCGTGAGCCTAAGCTCCAGCTACCTCCACGATATGGAGGCGAGGCAGGGAAATGTAAAGACTTCATCGCCCAGTGTGAAATATTTTTCAAAGCTCAGCCTTCGCGTTTGTAAATGAAGAGTCTCGGGTTTCATTTATTTTATCTCTGTTGACTGACACAGCCCTTACTTGGGTTGGGCCACTTATTCGATCTAATTCACCGGTTGTGAGTTCAGTGGAGACTCTCGTTAGGGAAATGGTGTCAGTGTTTGATCAAGATGTGTGTGGGCAAGACGCGGCTACACATCTAATGCATCTTAGGCAGGGTTCCGAGAGCGTTGCTGAATTTTCTGAATTTTTCTCTCTAGCTACAGAGACGGGCTGGCCAGAGGCGCCTCTAATGACTGTTTTTGTTCATGCCTTGGCAGAGGAGGTGAAGGACGCTCTGGCTACATTAGAACCCTGTACATCTCTGGATTCGTTGGTTCGCACTGCTGTGCGAATTGATAATCGAATTCGTGAATGCAACAGATAAAAACGTACTGCTTTAGCTCTCGCTGACAATGGGGCTAATCTTCCCCATAGTAGGCATATAGCTCCTATTCAGTCCACCGAAATTTCCACTCCTGGGGAATCTATGCAGGTCAATGGCTCATATGTGAGCCGGGCTCGTAAGCCTGTTCGTAAACTAACTATCTGCTATAACTGCTACAAACCGGGACATATTCGCCCACACTGCCCTAATCTTAAGGGAAACGGGAAGGCCCCTCCAGCTGTATGGGGGGCGCTAGAGGGACAGACCCAAACTCCCTTCTGAACCTTGATTCCTGTAAAATTAACTGTGGGTAGACAGATAATTCCTGTGGAGGTGTTTTTGGACTCGGGGGCCGTGGATTGTTTTATGGATGCGGAGTGGGCTGAGAGGCATTCTATTCCTATACACCTTCTGCTACACTCACGCATGGTTAAATCTTTGGACGGACGCCCGCTAGGTTCTGGAATTATAACTGAGGTCTCTGAAGCACTAACCATGTTCATTCCATTCGGTTGCCATTCTGAGGAGGTCTGATTTTTTATTATTCATTCCCCTGTTTTTCCTGTTGTGTTAGGGCACTCGTGGTTATGGAAACATAAGCCTCACATCCGTTGGGGTAGTCAGACTAGCCCTATTGTCCAGTGGGGCGCTAATTGTAGATCCCACTGTAGGGAGAGTTTGACGTTTAGTTCCGGGCATCAACCTAGGAGGTTGCCGCGAGTGATTCTGCTGAGTTTGTCTCATACAGCCCTCCTAGTCGGGAAGAGGAGGAGGAGGAGGGGTTGGAGTGGGATCCTCAATTTGACTGGCAGCAGCCAGAGGATGATTGTGAGTTAGAGGATCTCTCTGACTGTGATTCAGTCATGGATATAGCGGGTCCCGAACAGGTGGAGAGTTTGGGGGGCGCTTTGAATTTTGATCTGCCTCCTAATGTTCTTAGTGATTATGCTGATCTCGCCAAGGTTTTTAGCAAACAACGAGCCTCGACTTTACTTCTGCATCGCCCGTACGATTGCGAGATCAATCTCCACCCTGGTACTACTCCTCCTGGGGGTTCGCTATACTCGTTGTCAGGGCCTGAACGTAAGGCCATGCGAGAATATATTCAGGAGGCTCTTGCTAATGGTTTTATTCGGCCATCCACGTCTCCTGCCAGAGCGGGGGTTTTTTTTGTGGGAAAAAAAGATGGCGGTCTGAGACCCTGTATTGATTATAGGGGTTTGAATAAGATCAATATTAAAAACCGATACCCCCTTCCGTTGATGAATTCTGCGTTCGAACGTCTGCAGGAGGCGTAATTTTTTACCAAGCTTGATCTCCGTAATGCTTATAACTTAGTTCGCATTCGGGAGGGGGACGACTGGAAAACAGCATTTGATACGCATGACGGGCACTGGGAATATTGGTCATGCCGTTCGGATTGGTTAACGCCCCCTCGGTGTTTTAGGCTCTCGTTAATGACGTCCTCCGAGAGATGTTGGAGAAATTCGTCTTTGTTTATCTTGACGACATTCTGATTTTTTCTTCAACGCTCTCAGAGCATAAACAACACATCAGAAGTGTGCTTGAGGCCCTCCTTAACGCCAAGCTTTTTGTCAAGGCTGAGAAATGTGTTTTTCACGCCAAGACTGTCTCGTTTCTTGGTTTCATTGTGTCGGAGGGGTCGGTCCATATGGACCCTGTTAGGGTGGCAGCGGTCAGGAATTGGCCTGCCCCTCAAATCGCTAAGGAGGTGCAACGGTTTTTGGGGTTTGCAAATTTTTATAGGAGGTTTATCCATAATTTTAGCGCAGTAGCTGCCCCCATTATTGCGCTTACCAAGAAGAATGCCTCCTCGCCGTTTGATTGGTCCCCAGCAGCTGAGGCTGCTTTTCAGGAGTTAAAGAAACGTTTTAGCACAGAGCCCATTCTTGTTTTGCCCAATCCCTCCCTCCTGTTCGTTGTAAAGGTTGATGCCTCTGAAGTCGGGGTCGGTGCCATTTTGTCCCAGCGCCCCCTTCGGGACAATAAGCTACACCTGTGCGCCTACTTCTCCCGGTCATTGTCCGCGGCCGAACGGAATTACAGTATTGGTGACCGAAAGTTGCTAGCTGTCAAGCTGGCATTAGAGGAATGGCGCCATTGGTTGGAAGGGGCTGAGCATCCGTCTGTGGTTTAGACGGACCATAAAAATCTCCAATGCATTTAACAGACTAAGCAACGTAATTCCCGGCAGGCGTGGTGGTCGTTATTTTTTAATCGCTTTAACTTTAGGTTAACCTACCGCCCGGGGTCTAATAACACCAAGCCTGACGCCTTGTCGCGGATTTACAACCGCTCTGGTCACGACCCTATGCCGGAACCGGTTATCCCTACTGACCAGATTGTGGCTCCCGTTCAGTGGGACGTTGAGTCTGACGTGCGGGGGGCCTTAAGGTCAGATCCCGGTCCTGGTGGGGAACCACCTGGTTGTTTGTTTGTTCCGCCTTCGGTACGCACCCAGGTTTTCCAGTGGGGGCACTCTTCCCGTCTTGCGGGTCACCCAGGGGTTCATTGGACCAAACAGTTCTTGGCCCAACGTTTTTGGTGGCCCAGCATGATGGAAGATATCCGGGAGTTTGTAGCAGTGTGCGGCGTCTGCGCTAGAAATAAAACTTCCCACCTCCCTCCCTCTGGTTTGTTGCGGCCATTACCCGTCCCTAAACACCCGTGGAGCCATATTGCTCTTGATTTTATTATGGGTTTGCCTGAGGGCAACATGGTCATTTTGGTCGTGGTTGACCATTTCTCCAAGGCCGCCCATTTTATCGCACTGCCGAAGTTGCCTTCGGCGGGGGAGACGGCCATTCTTGTTGTGGACCATGTTTTCCGCCTGCATGGTTTCCCGCAAGATGTGGTTTTGGACAGGGGCCCTCAATTCACGGCTAATTTCTGGTGGGCTTTTTGCAGTCTGTTGGGGGCCACTGTGAGCCTGTCTTCTGGCTTTCATCCAGAGACTAATGGTCAGGACAGAGCTGACCAACCAGTCTCTGGAGAATACCCTTCGATGTTTGGCGGTGGATAATCCATCGTCATGGAGTCGTTTTTTAGCTTGGGCTGAATATTCCCATAATTCTTTGGACAACTCCTCCACAGGCCTCTCACCATTTCAGGCTCAGTTGGGCTATCAACCCCCCCTTTTTCCTGAGACTGAAAAGGAGTCTGAAGTCCCTTCTGTCTCGGCCAGGGT
Organism: Gymnothorax javanicus; assembly: GCA_029692085.1. Lineage (NCBI taxonomy): Eukaryota > Metazoa > Chordata > Actinopteri > Anguilliformes > Muraenidae > Gymnothorax > Gymnothorax javanicus. Next base: position 51,049,646 of record CM056196.1, read on the forward strand.
CTGGTCCTCTTTGTTGCGATCTAGGCAGAGACAGAAGACCGCTGCTGATAGAAGGCGCCGGTTGGCCCCATCTTATCGGGTTGGCCAAAGAGTTTGGCTTTCTACTCGGGACCTTCCCTTAATGGTGGAGTCACGAAAGTTAGCTCCTCGCTTCATTGGCCCTTTTAAAATTGTGTGGAGGATCAACCCTGTTACTGTCAGGTTGAAACTCCCCAAGTCCTTGCTAATCCACCCCTCGTTTCATGTCTCTAGGCTAAAACCAGTTAGCACTAGCGTCCTGGCTCCGGTTGACAAGCCTCCGCCGCTGCCACGGATAATTGAGGGGGGCCCAGTTTATACTGTGCGTGGCATTTTGGCCGAGGGGCGTGTGGGTCGCGGAGCCCAATTTTTGGTGGACTGGGAGGGATATGGGCCTGAGGAGTGGTGCTGGGTCCCTTCTTGGGATATTCTCGATCCCAGCCTCATCTCTGAGTTCCGTGCACGGGGTTCTCGAGGAACTTCTAGTGCCGTCCCTTAGAGGGGGGGGTCCTGTCATGGTTTAGGCGTGCATTTGTTGGTTGGACCTTTCTTTGTTCTATCGTCCAGGATAATATTGGAGTTCTTTTCAATTGAATTCCTGGCCCAGCTGGCTGATTGAGCTGGGGTGGAGTTTTCCGGACCCTATATATATGACCGGGGGTTCGCCACACCTATTGCTAGAGTGTCTGTTTGTTTCTAGCACTTCGGCCAGAGAAAATTTCTAGTTAAACTTCCTAGTGATTTGTTATATTCCATTTACTGTTAGGAATTGCTTCTTTTAGAAATTTTCTCCCTTGTTGTTTATTTTCTCTCGCACCGCTTCCGTTTTGCAGACTTTTATTTGTCCTTGGAAGCGCGAGCCTTTACCGGAGGTTTTTACCTCTTTTGTTTTAGTCTCTTATCCTGGCTGCTCATTGCTCTTCCTCTTGCTGGTTGCGGCACCTGGCGTCCTATCACCGCCCATTACAGCATATGAAAGTGGCTCCTCAGAAATCGCTATTCAAAAAGGGCCGGAACTTTGATGGAAAACTATTTTTTATGACAAAACTATTAGGAGTTCAGAGCTAAAATTTTGGATTTCTCCTATTAGGAGGTGAATGCACTGGCTGGATTTTTTTTCAGCCAAATCTGAGATGGTCAAGTGGGAGCCATTCGGACATTTGACATGGAATGACCCTGGAATGCAAACCCTGATGTTCGATTTGACAGGAACCGTGGAAACTCCAGGGGATACCGAAGACACAGCTCTGACGTCATTGGGATTAATAGACTCAAGATGCTCCTCCATGCTGTGCCTTTCCACATTGACTCGAGTAGCTATTGGAGGTATTGGAAAATCAAATGTTTGCACCGCTTTTATTGGCCTCGGCAACAGTCCCCAATTCACAAGCAACAGATTGTTTTCCCAGTTTTTCCTTTTTTTCAAATTATTTTCAGATTCTGAAGTTGCTCACAGAAGCGACCCCATTTTACTCTGCAGAAGGAATAGATACTGTAATATACTGGATCAACTCAGGAATCAGGCAGAGGGTGCGGAATTCAATGTCACGTCTTAACTTAGGGCTTCAGAAATCAGACTACACACAACAAGTCTCTTTTGAGGGGGCTAGGTAAAAACAGACTGTAATTGTTGGCCAACCATAACAAAACAAAGCAATAGCCATGACTATTTTTAGCCACGACTATTTTTAGCCACAAGGTGGTACCAAACCCAAATCTATTACAGTGTTCCCCCTTCATCTTTGTCATTATTCCTGTATAACTCAAAAACATTCATCTCTGTCTTAACAACATAAAAAATGTCTACTGCCCCTGAATGAAAATTTTCATAACATGAACAATCTTCCGTTTCCTAATGCAACACCAGTAGGCCTCTTAACAGTATACTTTTCACATCACAACTTTCAATATACTGTGCTTTAGAGATTTAGACTCCGTGCTTTTTCTTGAAACCTTTCTGGGTACCTTCATTTCAAATGTGAGCTTATGGCTGCTGTGGGTGTAGCAGGCGCTGGTGGTACCTCAAAATTCCATTCAGTGGGGATGGTGGGTGATGTCTGACTCACTGGTGTACTGGATGGGAGAACTGGAACAGCACAGTCTTTTTTTTCTCTAATGGCACACTCTCTGTAACTGGTTGAAACAACCTGACTGGTGGTCTCTCATCCATTTCTCGCCACAAGAGCATGTGGTCGACATGTACTGTTCTCTGCCTCAGTCCCTCTTATATCAGATAAGTGACAGCTCCCAGTCTCCGCAGCACAGTTGCCTGAATCCACTTCTCGACTCCTCCCCTGAAATTTCGGATATGGACAGTCTCTCCTTCCAAAAAAACATGAACAGGTGACACTCCATGGTCATGATGATGCTTCTGTGTGGCTTGCTTGTCTTCAATTTGTCTGGCAAGCTCGGGCTTCAGCAAACTGAAATGAGTTCTGACCAGTCACAGTGTGGGGTGTACTGCGGTACATGAGAAGGAAATTAGCCAACATATGGCTGAGTGGCAAGGAAGCCTTACCATCTGCTTCAAGCACATCCTTCATCTGGGCTCATTTTTGTAATGTTTTCATTGCAGTCCTTCCCCCTTCCGGGCGGAGGCGTGCTCCAGTGTGTTCCGGGCGGAGGTGTGTTCCAGTGTGTTCCGGGCAAAGGTGTGCTCCAGTGTGATCCGGGCGGAGGTGTGCTCTAGTGTGATCCGGGCGGAGGCGTGCTCCAGTGTGTGCCGGGCGGAGGCGTTCTCTAGTGTGTGCCGGGTGGAGGTGTGATCCAGCATGGCGGGCCCAGTGTGATCCAGCGTGGCCGGGCCCAGTGTGATCCAATGTGCCGGGTGGAGGTGTGATCCAGTATGGCGGGCCCAGTGTGATCCAGTGTGGCGGGCCCAGTGTTATCCAGTGTGACGGGCCCAGTGTGATCCAGTGTGGCGGGCCCAGTGTGATCCAGTGTGCCAGGCTCAGTGTGATCCTGTGTGGCGGGCCCAGTGTGATCCAGTTTGGCGGGCCCAGTGTGTTCCAGCGTGCCAGGGCCCAGTGTGATCCTGTGTAGCGGGCCCAGTGTGATCCAGTTTGGCAAGCCCAGTGTGTTCCAGTATGGCGGGGCCAGTGTTCCAGAGTATCTTTTCCTGGCACGAAGGGTACTGTAATGGTTTCATTGCAGTCCCTCCTCCTTCGGCTGTCTTCGCCTCCACTTCAACGAGCCACACCTGTTGCCCGTTGAAATGGAGGTGAAGTTTTAAAGGGGACCTATTATGCTATATTTCAAAGGTTATATTTTGATCTTGGACTCCCCTAGAGTACTCCTGATCGTTCAAAGCCCAAACAGGGTCCTTATTTAGCTCATACTGCCATCCTCAAAAAACCCCATTTGTAGTCCATTGTAGTCTCTGCCTGAAACGCCTCATTGGGGTGGCTCTTCCGCTATGGCCCCCACTCCCCGTGTACCCACTTTCTTCTGACTGGCCAGCTCTGTGGAGGGCGGAGTTGGGCGGGACGAGGCTGCAGAACGCAGTTTTCCGGGTCTGGCTCCCCAGAGTGAAATGCAAGACACGTCTGCAATCTGATAAGGAAGCGGCGGGCAAATTCCGCAATCTAAAGTTATACTTGAATATAGATCTAATGAAATGAACTTGTTCTAACAAACGAGCGGCGAAAGTGGAGGGACGAGTCTGCGAAGTCTGGCAGCTCAAGCTCAAATTTGCTATCGGCTACAGTTTGCTACGGTGGTGATTACAGCGGTTTTTCTACTTTATAGCTAGGATGCAGGGAAAGCTAGAATCCACCCCATATAGACACATTTGTAGAACAGGTCGACATACCCACGTGTAGACCAGAGACCGTAGAAATCCGGTGGGTCTGAGTTTAGAGGGAAACATAGACAGTGAGGAGCAGCTAAAAGTGGACCAACAGCTTATGGACTGCTTCGGAGTGTATTATAATGACCTGCTGGTTCGTGTGCATAACTGTGGTGTGTCGTTAGCGTGGAGAAACGAACAGCTTCTGCGCAGGTATATGACGGAGGGGCGAAAGCTCCAGGCTAAATGGCCTTTTCGGAAATTGCCCGTGGTAATGGTTTACTTATTGCATCGGAATGACAAGCGTTTCCTCGTGGAGAATGGGTGCATTATGGATAGTGTGCGAGAGCTACCTAGAGCTCCGGCTATGTTATGAGCATAATACAGGTTTTACAGACCGTAAGTTCCGTTTGCGTTAACCGTTGCTTATGTGGAGCTAGTGAATCGATCACTTTTACAGGAAAGAATTTAATATTCAGGCGCCGATTTAATATTCAATCGACAGCAATGCAGAGAAATCGTTTGTGATACCAGACACGTTATAGCCTGTGCTTTTCCCTATTGCTTTCACCGGTAGCATCAGAGAGCTTGCCCAGACATTGGAGAAGTATCAGGCTGACCCCGGTCATGGATAAGTAAAGCGATCGTTTCACAAGCACCCAAAAACGCACCCCAAGCTTTGCAAAACCTACGTCTGGTCTAACTGTACCTCTCCGGTTAGCTTCAACTGTAGTGGCTACAATCAGGCAACGTTATGATGAAACTGCCACATTGATGCTTACCGAAGCAACACAAGCATACCAATCAGAATCGCTGCATATAAGTTAACCAGGAGCATTTTTAATTAGCAGGGCACGGGAACTAACATGCAGTAGCTGATAAGCGGTCGTGACTTTGAATGTAATCTGTCGGCGAAAAATTCGTTTCGTGTCCGGTGTGAAAGCGGCTTGACGTGCCCATATTCGCGTCTTTGCATTGACTTTGAATGTAATCTGTTGCGCGAAAAATTAGTTTCGCGTCCAGTGTGAAAGCTGCTTAATGCGCCCATAACGCGTGTATTCGCTTCTTTGCATTGACTTTGAATGTAACCTGCCGCGCGAAAAATTTAGTTTCGTGTCCGATGTGAAAGCTGCTTAATGCGCCCATAACACATGTATTTGCATCTTTGCATTGACTTTGAATGTAGGCTAATCTGTCCCGCAAAAATTTGTTTCGCGTCCGATGTGAAAGCAGCTTTATGGATAGTACGCGACAGCTAGAGAGCTCGATTATGTTATGAACATAATACAGGTTTTACAGACCGTAAGTTCCGTTAGCGCGGACAAGTTGCTTATGTGGAGCTAGTGAATCGATTACTTCTACAGGAAAGAATTTCCTATTTAATCTCTGCCTTTTTCGGCTTTTTATTAGCCACAACAACTTCTGAAGGGGGATGAAATTATGTCACGGTAGTGCAGAGAAATCATTTGTTATACCAGACACGGTAGCTTTCATTGCTTTCTCGGTAGCGCCAGAGAGCTTGCCCAGACATTTTTGAAGCATCCGGCTGATCCCGGTCATGGATAAGTGAAGCGATCACAAGCAGCCGTAAACAAACCCAAACACGTATCCCAAGCTCTGCAAAACCAACGTCTGGTCTAACTGTGCTTTTCAGCCTAACTTTGCAGACACATACAGCACCTCTCCGGTTAGCTTTAACCGTGGTGGCTACAATTGGGCAAAGTTATGATGAAACTGCCACATTTATGCTTACCGAAGTCACACAAGCATACCGACCAGAATTACTGCATATAAGTTAACCAGGAGAATTTTTAATTAGCATGGCACGCGAACTAACATGCAGTAGCTGGTAACCGAGCGGTCATAACAACCACAGGGACAAACCCTTGCAATACAGGTTTTACAGACAGCAAGTTCCGTTACCGTGGACAGTTGTACTAAGCATCCAAATTACAAACAAGTATAAAAAGTTAGCTTCAAATGAGGTTTATGTTCACACACCTTCTGCAGAATTTCCCGATATCACTCTTGCATATTTGGGACACAAAAATTAGCAACAGTAACTTGGCTACGTTAGCCGCAGTGCTACAGCCACAATCAACTGGCTATCACGTCCGGTTGGCTTATGCAGTAAAAGCAACTTGCAGCTTCTGTGTCTGTGAGTCACGGACAGTCACGACAGATCCAGGCTTTATTTTCAGATGTTTTAGAAAGCCTGCGCTTGAGGCCAGTTGTTAGTGCTAACTATCGTTAGCAGTCCTGCTAGCCAGTAGCCACCCGTAACACGTTAGCTTCGCTTACATTATTTGCTGTTATATCGTTACTTACAGCTTGTGGCTCCGAGCGCTTGATCGATGCAACTGCTTCAGGTTTGAGACGCAGCTGAAACGCTTATCCTGTTTCGAATTATCCTTTATTAACAAAGCTGTCTTTGATGAAATGCAGAGCACAATCAGCTAACGTTCCCTTTGGCCGTGGCTATTTGCTGCCAGCAAACAAAAAAAGCTGCCCTCTGATTTCTGGTGGCATCGTCTTTTGGAAGAGAAATAGTTGTTTTTCTTTGTGTCCAAAAGTAAACGGACAAGCAGCTTTGGGAGAGATACTGACAAAATTGCACCTCAAATGATCTGCAGTTCTTCTTTTGTATTTCCAAAAGTGTAGACGCTACTAAGGCATAGTATGATCTGCCGTTGTTAGTGCCTACTAGAATAGTTTCCGGTGTGGGCAGGTCCAGCGCAGTGGTTGGCTCTGGCTAGGTCTGTACTAATTGGACGGCACAACCTGACGTCAGGTTTTGCCCAGATCTCGTGAAGATCTTGGGAGGAGCTCTTCAGAGAGGAAATCACGCTCACGAAATCACATTCTTGGATTACGGCAAAACCCATGTATCTTATGTTTAGAAACTTTTCAGAGGTTGAGCATGGACAACCAACATTATAACATTACTAATATGTATTAAAAGAAGGATCAGCATAATAGGTCCCCTTTAAGTATTTAAGAGCTGCAATGCCCAATTGGCATTGCAGTTGCATTCTGTTTTTATCCCTGCTCTGCGGTTTTGCTGCTCCCCTGTTTTTGGTTTTTAAAGGATATTTATTAAATCATTGCTTTTTTTTTATATCAGCCTGTGCGAGTGGGTCCCTTCTTCTCCATTTGGGTACATGGTCCCAGTGCCCGCCGGATTGCTGGTGCATCCGGCGGGACCAAACCATGACAATTTTAGGATTTGTACTGATTTCTCTGCTGCCCCATTAGATGCAGGGTGGTATGCAGGTATGGCAGTATGTTTAATTCCGTTACTCTCCAGAAACTGAGTCAACTCCTTAGACACCAGCTTAGGACCATTATCTGACACTAGCTCTTCTGGCAGTCCGTATGAAGCAAACAAACCTCACAGCACTTCAATAGTGTTGTGAGAACTTCCAACAATTTTGAATGGCTATCAATAACCACTGCTTGCCCTTCTCAGCAAAATCAATGTGAATCCTTTGCCACACTCTTTCTGGCCATCTCCAAGGATGCAGTGGAGCAACCACTGGCATTTTCTTTACACTTTGGCAGACAAAGCAACTTTTCACAAGTTCCTCAATTCCCCATCACAGCCTGGCCACCAGAGGTAACTGCAGGGTAGAGCCTTCAGATACCTGGATGCTCATGATGGAGATACTCCAATAGTTTTGATCGATAGGCTAGTGGTATAATGACTCCTTGGCCCCAGAGAATGCAGCCTTGCTCCGCTGACAGTCTGTGTACGAAATAAGACCTCAGTGCTTCGTCCAGCACATAAGCTGGCCATCTATTCATAGTGTACCTTCACACTTTGCTGAGTAACGGGTCTTTCAAAGTGGCTCTCTCAATGCCCTTTGCACTCATTGGTAGCTCCTCCACATGTGAAAAATAGAACGTACGTCCCTCTTCTGCAATGTTGTCCACCAAGACTCAAGGTAAATGAGACAAAGCATCAGCGTTAGCATGATCAGCTGATTTTCTGTACTCTATCTCATACTGCCGTGCAAAGGCAAAACACCGTAACATCACTTTTGGTCAAAAATGAGTTATTGACATTTTGGGGGTATTGAAGACCTCCTTTATCAAGTGGATGAATATTTTGAGTCAATTTGATTGTTTTAATGAAAAAATCAAAGTCTGTGTCAACAGTAACTCCAAAAATCCCATGAGAAAGCATGATAGAATGCCGTAACTGCAGTTACAGTGCTTAGCCTTTGTTTCGGGACGCTGACGTTGAGTTAAGGTACTCTGCCTTTGTTTAGCCGCGCATCAAAACGATGTTACTGTACGGCCCTGAAGTTACGGTACTCTGCCTTTGTTTTATCGCCCACCAAAGTTTGCCGCGCTTGAGTTACAGTCAATGTACTGTCACCAAAATCCACACACATACACACATTACACCTGAATAAAAGTATACTGCCACTGAACAAGACTTTGTCGAGTGGTTTTATATATTATGTTTAAGAATGGCATACCGCTCTCGAGGAAAACTGATGGTGGAGATGGCTTTCAAACGAAGACTTAGTTTTTTTGAGGATTTGTACTTCACCTGAGTTTTTTTTTTTTTTTTTTTAAATCGGGAATTTTACTTTTACTCTGCTACATTTAAAACCTAAACAGAATACTTTTACTTTGTTACTTTGACAATGGCCACTTCTTTACTTGTTACAAATTAAAATATTAATGTAATTTATCATTTAAGGATTATCTGGATTTGGCATGTTCGAGAAGAACAACGGTGCTCAGCTTCTTTGTGCAGATGTGTCTGCCAGCGGACATAGCTCTGCAAATTTATGCACGCAGTTACAATATTCTATCACTAGATGGCACACCCGGATCAGTTATTGAATATTCACAAGCAAGCCGAGCTTAAACACGGTTTAAAATATGGATGAGTTCACTCCCATCCCTGTTTTTCAGGAGTTGCCTGAATTTAACTCCTCAGCTAAGCCTGATGTGCAAACTGCTCAGTATACAGTACCTGTCAAAAGTTTGGAAATACCCACATTTCTCTTATAATACATGTTAAATAGGCACTCTTTATTTTGCAAAAAAAAAAAAAATCTAATTCTTAAATCCATCCAACTAACCAGCATTTTGTCGTCATATTTGCGGAGCATACTCACTTTTTGTTTTTTTCACTAGAGCAGTTATATGGCTATAATATGTTTGCTGCTGAGCGGCCGTCTAAGTTGCCAAAGATGTGCTGCACTTGTAGTTTGCTCTTCGTCGACCTTTTTTGCCCAGTTAGTTCCAAAACAGCTTGTCTTTAATTTGGCTGTTGGAAAATGTAAGGAGCTTGTTTGTCTGCTTACTTTGCAAAATATGGCTTCTTTTAGAATTCTAAAATTTTTGGACACTATTCAAACAAGAATATTGTTCTCTTTTAATTTCTGACTGATCACCTCTTACCAGATTCAATTTGGGATTATGTAGAGAAGTCAAGCCATTTACATTTCTCTAAAAACAGAGTGCTGAGACATTAGCAAAGTGTGTCCAAACTTTTGACTGGTACTAAACTTGCCTTTTGTATCTATCCAGCAAGTTAAAAAAATTATCTCTTGCTATAGAAACAATCGTTGTCCTCGGTAGCAACCACTTCAGCTACAGTGAGCCAATGGCATCTCAATTAGTAGTTCAGAGAAATCAGTTTTCTGAAGCAAAAATTCGACATGGTATTGATCCTATGTCATTCTACTATTAATTCTACTCAATTATAGTGGTTTTTAAAACCGCCAGTAAACTCAAAGAAAACGAAGAAGTATATAAAGCAGAGACTGCTTGCTTGTTTTTTGAATACTTTCATTCACCTGGAGGTTGATTAAAGAAAACAAGGAGAGGACAATGTGTGGTTGTTTTGCTTCTTTCTACGCGTACTATGAAAAATACTCTGTACTTGTACTTGCACTTTTGATACTTAAGTATATTTTTTCACAAAATACTTTTGGTACTTAAGTACATTAAATGTGAGCTACTTTAAGACTTTTACTCAAAATTTTCTTATGGGTGACTTCAACTTTTACCAAAGTAACTTTCAGTTATGGTACTTCTACTTTTACTTAGTTATTTTTTTCAAGTACTTTATACACCTCTGCTAATTCTTTTTGCGGAGTGTTAAATACATCCATGAATTTTAATACATATTACAGCTTTGTGTTTAATTATTAAGCTTTGTATTTAACAATTAAATTGTTATTCTAATAATTAAACTTGAGCTATTCTCTATCATGAAGATTGATTTAATATCACTATAGCTCTGTATAGCAACAATTAAATGTGTCTAATTCATTCTTCATCGTGCAAAAAAAATGTCATGATGGTTAGACCTGAGGTAAGTGCTATTATAATGGTCTTGTTTTCAGAAAACAGCAACCAAATATTGAATTTATGCAAGTTACTGCCTTTTGCCTTTGCACGACTCCTTAATTTTAGAACATGATACAAAGGCAGAGTACAGTAACTGACAAATAAAGGTCAAAGGTCAGACTTGAGCACAATATTTTTTGTATACACACTTTTCTTCATTATAACAACTACTTGCCAGATTTTGAGTATCCTACCTACAATACTTTTGTCTAGACAAAGCAGAAACTTTAAAGTCATTTTTCTCAGTTTCACACTCTGGCGAGTTAAGGTCTTTTGCCTATCTAGGGCAGCATAGTTGTATGCCATGAGGATGAGAGCCCAGTGTTACATCCGTAATGCTGCCAGGGTTGGAACGGCTGATGTTGGTCCCAGTATGACCAACAGTGGCTTGTAATCCGTGATGAGAGTGAATTTTCTTCCGTATAGATATTTGTGAAATTTACTGACTCCAAAAATGATTGCAAGAGCCTCTTTTTCAATCTGGGCATACTTTCATTCAGCCTCACTTAATTGCCAGAACGCAAAAGCCACGGGTCACTCTTCTCCATTTTCCATGATGTGTGAAATTACAGCACCTACCCCGTAGTGGAGGGCATTACAGGCAATCTTCAGTGGCAGACGCATGTCATAGTGCACTTACACTTTGTTCTGTTGCAGTAGTTGCTTGGCATCCTCAAATGCATTGGCACAGTCAGTCATCCAAACCCATTTGATGTCTTTCCGCAGTAGGTTGTGCAGAGGCTGGAGAATGGTGGATGGGTTTTTTTAGGAAACAGCTGTAGTAGTTCAGAAGGCCAAAGAAGGACTTCAGCTCGGTGACATTCGTTAGCTTCGGCGCATTGGTTATGGCTGCCACTTTTTCCTCAGTAGGGTGTAGGCCATCCTTGTCAATGTGATGTCCTAAATATTCCACACTTTTCTGTAGGAAATTACATTTGGAAAGTTTTGCTCTAACGCCATGTTTCTCTAGGCATGCGAGCACTTCATGTCTTTTCATGTGCTCCTCCTCAGAAGAAGTAGTGATGAGGATATCATCTTGGAAACACATCACATGATCCAGCCCTTGGAGTATCTGGTCCATAACAGACTGAAAAATTGCTGGAGCACTGGAAACCCCACAGCTGAACCGATGATATTTGTAGAGCCCCTTGTGCATGTTTATGGTCAAATATTTCTCTGACTCCTCATCCAACTGCAGCTGTTGGTAGGCATGAGAAAGGTCAAGCTAACCAAAAGATGTTCCTCCGGCTAAAGTAGCGAACAAATCTTCAGTATTTGGTAGTGGGTACGACTCCTCTTATACACACTGGTTAATACTGACCTTGTAGTCGCCGCATATCCTGATTGTTTTGTCAGCCTTGGGCACAGCGACAATGGGAGCTGCCCGCTCACTTTTCTCAATTTTTGAAATCACCGTTGCTTCCTCCAATCTATCCAACTCTGCCTCCAAATCTTCCTTCAGTGCATAAGGAACTGGATGAGCTTTGCAGAAGATTGGTTTGGTATCAGCTTTTGCGCAGATTTTCACCTTGAATACAGCCTTGGCCCTCAGAAAACACTGCCTGGTGGCGCTGTATCACTTCTTTGACTCCAGGTTTACACTCTGCCTGTGTTTGCACCCTGTGTACTGTGAAGATCTGATTCAAGTTCAAATGTAGTGTTTTTTAGCCAATTACGGCCCAACAGAGCATGTCTGTCCCCCTGGACAATGACCAGTGGTAGAGTGACTCACTGCAACTCATACTGTACTGGCAGCATAACGTACCCTCGGACAGCAATCATTTGGCCTGAGTGGGATTTCAGCTTTAACCTGGATGCTGACTGCAAAGGGAAATGGGTGAAGTTCGTCTGGTAGAATTTGTCAGATTTTACCGACACTGCAGGTCCAGTATCCCGTAGCATAGTTGTGCTTTTGTTTGCAAAAAACGAACAACATTTACTGTGTATCCACTTTCAAAGCTCGAAGTGGAGTATATTGCACACACTCCGAAAAGTTCATTAACATCATCGTCTCTTCTGGGTTCACTTCCCTCAGTGTCCACATACTGGCCCTCATTTATCAAACTTGCGTAGGATCTGGTGTAGATTCTGGTGTAAATATCAGCGTTCGCCAGGTGTCACGTCTGATTTACTAAAAGTCGCGTCGTCGCGGATTTGATTAATAGAACTGGCGTGGCGTTGATAAATCTGGCGGCTGAAACCATCGTAATTTACATGACACGCCCCTATAAATTCATGCTCCGGGAGGCACGGTCCTGCCCTCTTTACGACATGGACTCTCGAAAGACGGCAAAGAAGAGAGAACTTCACTGAGGAGGAAATATAAATTATCACGTCCGAGGTGGAGAAAAACAAAATAATTTTATTTGGAAGCCTTAAGAGTGGCACAAAGGGAGCCCAGAAGGCTGCAGTTTGGAAAACTATTGCTGCTGCGGTAAACACCGTTGAGGTGGAAAACCGGAGCGCAGCAGACGTTTAATTTAATTCATCAATAAATCAAAGTGACTATTCGCACTTGTCCAAGCACAAAAATTGATCGAAATTTGCGTTAGACGCACTTATAAGTGTGGCCAAGATGCACATTTCTCCATTGCCCGCGCTTATTTTAAGTGTATCCAAAGCTAAATTTTTTTTCTTGGCCAAACTTATTTTAAGCGGTACTTTCTATAAGCGGCCCTAGAATGGTCATCAACTTGCGCACTTATAAGTGTGGCCAAGAAAGAAATTCAGCATTGATTTGATTTGATTTGAATTTATTTAGTAAAATAGTGCACAAAGTACATGAATATAGTGTACATTAAAAAACATGGATAACACAATAAAGTGAAAACACTTATTTCCATTGTGGTCCATTGCCCACACGTATAAGTGCGAATAACATCGGCCTTAATAAATTCAATTTATAGATCCATGATATTTCAGGTTATATAGCCTACATAATTGACAATCCAAATGCTTACATGTAGGTTAAAAAAGTGGTCCGATTTTAAGATCGCCACCAAAAAAGCGGTTCGGTGCTCAGGCGCAGCAGCGCCACGGACCGGTGGAGGCCAATCAGGCTCAAACCTCCAGCTGCCACCGTTCCAGGAGCGCATGGCAGCAGGGCTCCCCCTCCATTGTGGGAATACGAGATGGTGCAGACACGGATGAGTCCCCACCGCCTCGATCGGAGCTGCATGAGAGTAATTGTTAAAATACAGTCTGCAGAGATCACTCTTCATTGTACTTTTATTATGACATTTTATTGGGTGCCACACAAACGAGCAGCCACTCATCACTTTCCCGGAGGAGATCTTCTCTGTGCGAAAGTTTCTCACACGTTGGACAGAAGCTTATTCCAATAACAATAGAAGATCTGCCATTGTCAAAATGTGATCATGGCCAAAGTGTCCGTAGGCCTGTATATACTGGGCAAGAAAAGAAACGCAAGTTAGCTAGTTAGTCAATGTACTCTTATGGTTACTCAGTCAAAGTGACCGCAAAATAAAGAGAAGTTTGATGAAACGAGTGTAAATGCGCACGCGCTAGTAATAAATTTGCTTTTCTAAAATAATTACGCGCAAACTTATTTTCCAGTCTGCCTTTAATTAACTTGCGTTTCTTTTTGTTGTTCAGTATATATCTGAATGGATGAGCATCTGACATGCCACACTGCATGTCTGCTGCATTGCACTTAATCAAATTGATTGTAATTGTCAGCCGTCTGGCCTGACAAGCAGGTTGTCTCAAAATATAAGTTAAATAATTTCTCAACACAGGTGTCTTATTTATTTATTTATTTAGTCATTCATTTATTAATTTAGCCTATTTATCTATTCAGACTATTTATTCATTTTACTAATAAGAGAAACAACAGCATGACGTCTGCATCGCTGCATATGGTTTATTACTCATTTTGACAGCTGCACTCGTTCCTGCATGTTGTTCGCGGGTTTCAAATTTGCGTACACCTGGTCAGACCTGGCGTGAGATTTTTGCGGACTGTTCGCTCACGTTCAGATTGATAAATGCCGATCCTTGAGGGAGATTTGGCGTACACCCATTTTTTTTTGTACGCCGCGTTTGATAAATGAGGGCCACTGAGTCTGATTAGTGCCTTTTTTCCTTTCTGGAATGAACAGCAATGTGTCCAATCTTTGAGCAGGCATGACACTTCTCATTCTTAAACCTACAGTCCCGTGCTGAGTGTTTACCACCAATGACAACATGTTTGTCTGCTCCCAGTTGTGATTGTCTTATTTTTTGCCCTTTTTCTGTGTTCTTGTTTTCTCATCTAAACTGTCCTTTCCTTCCTTTGTCAGAAAAATGTGAGCAGCAGACAGAGCATGTGCCTGGTGAGGGTTTTACCCTGTCTTGAAAATTTCGATCACATTTTTGGATGCAAGTTCCATTGATAGTGCCCATCTCAAAGCCCACGAAAAATTCAGTTCCTTTTCTGACAACAAACAACAAAAGCAGCATCAGAAAGAAATACAACATTGATATTTTGATGAATCATCCAAATACTTTTACAAAATCATCTGTCTTCCATTGCAAAGCCAACATAATTAACAACTGATTCCGCCCTTTTGGTTTTGTTTCTGAAAAACTAGAATCACCATAATCACAACGGCTGGCTTGACATGCATACTCAGAGCTTTTCAGGTCAGCATACTGCAGAAACTGGGCACTCTCGGAGACACAAGATTTTCAGCATACCTATGCACCTGCTCCGATCACAGAAATAAAAACAATGACCTATTTGTTCCTGATTTAATAGAACATCAAACCCAAAATCCACAGCTCAAAACGCTCCAAACATGAATCAAAATCCTCCTTTGGCTCATTGTATCCATCCACATGACCCATCTCATGGATATTCCAGTTAGCCAAATGCTAACTGCTAGTCTGACACAGACTTTAGGCTTTTTTTTGTAAGGAATATATACATTCTGATGTTCCATCCAAAAAGTTTTCTCTTTTTTTCTGCTTCGGTCAATGGAGTTAAGGGATCCTGTGCAAAATCTGGATCGCCTAATGGAATCTTTAAAAATCCTTGTAGGTCATTGTAATATTCTGGATGTCAGGAATCAAGCAGCCTGTGCATGAATTCAATGTCATTCGTCTTTAGATGGGGCTTTTAAATCAGACTACACAGTGCAAGGCCTGAAACAATGTGAGTCTTTTGCCCAGGAAAATTCATAACTTCTTTAAATGATCCAGAAAATGCAATATCAACCCAAGATCTCAGTGGAGAGGAGGAGAAGTCTTTGAGGTGAAGCTTTTCTGTCCATGAGGGAGGTACTTAACCTGAGTTGCATCAGTAAATACCCAGCAGTATTTATAAGCATTGCGTGTATACATTAAACACAGTACTAAGTCGACCAGGATAAGGGAAGCCTCTTAAATAATAAATAATGTGACAAATGCATCTCATTTGCTGGCCATCATTTGACTGAATACCAATATCCTAAGGCTGTGAAGTCAAGCAACTTGTTTGTAAAATGAAATTGCCAAGAATTGGTGTGGCCTGAGGGCAGGAAAATGACCCTATATGATTAGAATTTAAATTGGGTGATGTGGCATACATTTTGAACTTACTTCAGTGTATTGAAATGCAGCGGCCATTTTGATGATGCGTGGATTTGTCTGGGAAAGTGTAAATGCACTTTGATGGAACCTTTGATGGATACAACCTCTATTTTATAGATGACTTTATTTTTTACTCCTCTGTTGTTCTTTTTTTTGAAAAAAAAAAAATCTGAATGTTCTGAAGCATATTGCCAAACTCCTTGCGCTGTCAAGCTAGCTTGTGATTTGCATTGTTTGCCCAGTAAGCAAGATGACAAGATGCAAGCAGCTCAAAGTAGTGGAAACATAAGGGGAGAATGATGACAGGCATTATGCAGAAACATTCTCATTCAACTGGAAGCAAAATTATGGGTGATGCCGTTAGGCAGTGTTTTGCATTGACTGCAGCTATAAGTTCTCAAAAACGCAATGATAATCCATTCTGGCCCTTACGCTCGATACTACAAGCGGTATATATCACAGTCAGGGGCTCATGTCATAAATTGAAGAGCCTAGTGCAAAAAGTACTAAAGTCACATTTTCACGTACTGGCCCTCATTTATCAAACTTGCGTAGGATCTGGTGTAGATTCTGGTGTAAATATCAGCGTACGCCAGGTGTCACGGCTGATTTACTAAAAGTGTGTACGTCGCTGATTTCGGTGTAGAACTGGCGTGGTGTTGATAAATCTAGCGGCTGAAACCATCGTAATTTACATGACACGCCCCTATAAATTCATGCTCTGGGAGGCATAGTCCTGCCCACTTTTTTTTTCATGGACTCTCGAAAGACGGCAAAGAAGAAGAACTTCACTGAGGAGGAAATATAAATTATCACGTCCGAGGTGGAGAAAAAACAAAATAATTTTTGATTTGGAAGCCTTTAGTAAAATAGCGCACAAAGGAGCCCAGAAGGCAGCAGTTTGGAAAACTATTGCTGCTAAAGTGAAAACACCGTTTCCATGGAAAAACATTGTGCAGCAGAGGTTTGATTTATTTTATTAATAAATTCAATTTATAGATCCATGATATTTCATGTTATATAGCCTACATAACAATCCAAATGCTTTACATGTAGGTAAAAAAAAAAAAGTGGTCCGATTTTAAGATCACCACCAAAAAAAACGGGTTGCTGCGCTCAGGCGCAGCAGCGCACGGACGGCGGAGGCCAACCAGGCTCAAACCTCCAGCTGTCACCGTTCCAGGAGCGCATGGCAGCAGGGCTCCCTCCATTGTGGGAATACGAGATGGTGCGACACGGATGAGTCCCCACCACCTCGATCGAGCTGCATGAGAGTAATTGTTAAAATACAGTCTGCAGAGATCACTCTTCATTGTACTTTTATTATTACATTTTTATTGGGTGCCACACAAAACGAGCAGCCACTCGTTACTTTCCGGAGGAGATCTTCTCTGTGCGAAAGTTTCTCACCGTTGGACAGAAGCTTATTCCAATAACAATAGAAGATCTGCCATTGTCAAAATGTGATCATGACAAAGTGTCCGTGGCCTGTCATACTGGGCAAGAAAAGAAACATTTAGCTTTAGTCAATGTACTATTATGGTTACTCAGTTCAAAGTGACCGCACTTCCCAGAGAAGTTTGATGAAACCTCCATAAATGCGCAATTAGTAATAAATTTGTTTTCTAAAATAATTACGCGCAAACTTATTTTCCAGTCTGCCTTTAATTAACTTATGCGTTTCTTTGTTGTTCAGTATATATCTGAATGGACCAGCATCTGACATGCCACACTGCATGTCTGCCAAGCCACGATTGGCGCTTTAATCAAATTGATTGTAATTGTCAGCCGTCTGGCCTGACAAGCAGGTTATCTCAAAATATAAGTTAAATAATTTCTCAACACAGGTGTCTTATTTATTTATTTATTTAGTCATTCATTTATTAATTTAGCCTATTTATCTATTCAGACTATTTATTCATTTTACTAATAAGAGAAACAACAGCATGACGTACGCATCGCTGCATATGGTTTATTACTCATTTTGACAGCTGCACTGCTCCTGCATGTTGTTCGCAGTTTCAAATTTTACGTACACCTGGTCAGACCTGGGCGTGAGATTTTTATGACTGTTCGCATGTTCAGATTGATAAATGCCGATCCTTGAGGGAGATTTCCATACACCCATTTTTTTTTGTACGCACGTTTGATAAATGAGGGCCACTGAGTCTGATTAGTGCCTTTTTCCTTTCTGTAAGCACGAGCAATGTGTCCAATCTTTGAGCAGGCATGACACTTCTCATTCTTAAACCTACAGTCCCGTGCTGAGTGTTTACCACCACAACGACAACATGTTTGCTGCTCCCCGGTGATTGTCTTATTTTTTTGCCCCTTTTCTGTGTTCTTGTTTTCTCATCTAAACTGTCCTTTCCTTCCTTTGTCAGAAAAACTGTGAGCAGCAGACAGAGCATGTGCCTGGTGAGGGTGACCCTGTCTTGAAAACTCGATCACATTTTTTTTGGATGCAAGTTCCATTGATAGTGCAATCTCACAAGCCCACGAAAAGGTCAGTTCCTTTTCTGACAACAAACAGCGCTGAGCAGCATCAGAAAGAAATACACCCACAAAGCGATCTCAAAGGCATCATCCAAATACTGACCAAAATCACATAGCCGAGAAATTTGGAAAGCCACGACATAATTAGCAACTGATTCCGCTTCCTTTTTGGTTTTTGTTTCTGTGAAAAAAACGAAGCACTCCGCAATCACAACGACTGGCTTGTAATGCATACTCAGAGCTTTTCAGGTCAGCATACTGCAGAAACTGGGCACTCTCGAGACACAAGATTTTTCAGCAGCTTATATGCATCTGCTCGATCACAGAAAGAAAGAGACGCCAGACCTATTTGTTCCAATTCAGCGACATCATAACCCAACATCCACAGCTCAAAACGCTCCAAACATGAATCAAAATCCTCCTTTGGCTCATTGTATCCATCCACATGACCCACCTGCATGGATATGTTAGCCAATGCTAACTACTAGTCTGACACAGACCCGGTTCCTCCAAAAGTTTTTCTCTTTTTTTCTTCTTTTCGTTCGACCAGTGCACGGGTCTCACAAAGTCTGGTCGCAATGGAATCTTTTAAAAATCCTTGTCGCCACTGTAATATAGTGGATCGGTTCAGAATCAAGCAGAGAGTGCAGAATTCAATGTCACGCCTTTTACTTGGGGCTTTAGAAATCAGACTACACACTAAAGGCTGTGTCCGAATAGTCTTTTTTTTGCCCAGGAAAGTTCATAACTTCTAAAAAATGATCCAGAAATAATTACGTGACGGCCATGATAAGTTCATTCAAAGTCAATGCAATGTAGGACAGATTACATTTAAAAGTCAAAGCAAAGACGCAAATACACATGTGTATTCGCGTCTTTGCATTAACTTTGAATGTAACCTGTCCTGCTAAAAATTTGTTTCATGTCCCAGTGTGCAAGCTGCTTTAGAACAAAAGCATTATTTCAGTTTTTCATTTCTATTCGTGCTTTCCTGCAGTCCATACTGTGGCCTATTGCCAGATGTTACGACAGCGCTGCTGAGAGACACACAGATCTCGAACGGGCTTTATTTTCTCCTGATCTGTTGGTATTTAATTACAGTGATGTAATCGCGTGGGCTCTGATTAGGCTCCTTGCGGGGGAAAGCAAACAGGTTCTTAGGAGGTTAAGTAGGGTGAACCAACTAAGCGCTGGCACTAGCACCAGGTTCTTTTATAACTGCTTGCAACACTGCTCACGTGGTTCGTGGGGAAGCGCTATAGTTCTAACTCACATTGATGGAACCAATGACCACAGTGATATTGAACTCTGCTGTAACAGTTGAACTGGAGTCTGATACTGCTGTTACAATGGTGTCCAGAATGTCTTGGATGCTGGGCAGTGGATCAGAACTGGACTCGTCGTTGAAAACCAGTTCTACCTCTACAGCTGTTCCACCTGTCCCTTGTCTAATTAATGATAATAAAAGGAACACATTACAATTCTTAAAGTAAAAAGAAAAAGATTGATGCCTGATAAGCAGTTGGAATGAAAGCAATCACGGACAATGTCAGGCAAAAAAACAATACATTTGTTCATTAACATGTTTTGGCTCTAGAGTATTTCAGGTATAGCCTGGCCGAATAATGATATATTTCAAAAAAAAAAAAAAAAAAAGAAAATCCATATTCTTCAAAGATAATCACATTTCAATTTTCGAAGCAGCAAATTTTTTCTTGGACACACAAAGCTGAATGAACATAATTGTTAACTTACCTGAATCGTCGCACTTGAGTCCGGTCGAAAAGAAGCCCAAACCGTATGTTCAAAATCGTATCACACTACAAAATAAAAGAAAAAGAAGTCATCATTACATCTCTACATCTCTAGACAGCTTTTTCAGATAAACAAATGCATGCACCGCACTTCTGCAAAAGAGTTGAATGCAAACAAATCAGTGTCTGAAGTTTGTAAAAAGCAATACGATTGTCATATGTTGTTCTGAACTTCATGAAGTAATGATTCTGCATCTTTCCCATCAAGCCAGTCAGGAATATGTGCAAGAGCACTTAAACATGCAACGAAATATAAATGAAAAATTTTCTGATCATGCTAATTATTTTGTTTTCAAAATTTTATAGCTGCGATTAGGCGTTGTCTAGTACCAAAAACAGTAATATTTTTTAAGTGCATTTTTTTTTTTTCACTTAACAGGCATGAACATTTTTTTTAGATTTTTCTAAATATGAATTGACAAATGTCATTGACACTGCAGTGAATTTCCAGTCTCATTGTGCAATATTCACTGCAACAGAAAGAATTCTGAAAACACAAACATTATACAGTTATTTTTCAGAGCACCATATAACATGGCTAGTTTAAAAAGAAATTATTTGTAAAGCATTGCATGATAATATCCAAAATATGGATTGTAGTTCAAGTGAAATAAGGCACAAAAAACAACCATATATCTGAAAGGCACAGTGCAAAATGATCAAAGGTTGACTCACAAATCTAACAAGTCTGGTGGCCAGTTCTTGAAATTCAGTTGATTGATTGTTTTCCAGTGCACGCTCGAATGGAACAGCCAGGGTTGCCTCAACAAATACGACTGTTCCAGGGGTAGGAGGTTCAGATGAGCTGAATGTTGAGGCAGCTGCAGTACACATAATAGAAAAAAGAGATATGAGTGGTTATAAGAAGGCGAAGATATGGATAATAATTGCCTCAGGACAATCAGAAATATGAGAAACTGTTCAAATCTCAGTAGTAAAATGAAAAAATTAAGGAAAACATAGACGTAGGGACACTCACTAAAATACTTGAATTGTGTCTTTTTACCTTTAATACACACCTTCCCAAGTATATATTTATATAAAAATGAACTCACATCTCACATTGATGGAACCAATGACCACAGTGATATTGAACTCTGCTGTAACAGTTGAACTGGAGTCTGATACTGCTGTTACAATGGTGTCCAGAATGTCTTGGATGCTGGGCAGTGGATCAGAACTGGACTCGTTGAAAACCAGTTCTACCTCTACAGCTGTTCCACCTGTCCCTTGTCTAATTAATGATAATAAAAGGAACACATTACAATTCTTAAAGTAAAAAGAAAAGATTGATGCCTGATAAGCAGTTGGAATGAAAGCAATCACGGACAATGTCAGGCAAAAAAACAATACATTTGTTCATTAACATGTTTTGGCTCTAGAGTATTTCAGGTATAGCCTGGCCGAATAATGATATATTTCAAAAAAAAAAAAAAAAAAAAAAACCATATTCTTCAAAGATAATCACATTTCAATTTTCGAAGCAGCAAATTTTTTCTTGGACACACAAAGCTGAATGAACATAACTGTTAACTTACCTGAATCGTCGCACTTGAGTCCGGTCGAAAAGAAGCCCAAACCGTATGTTCAAAATCGTATCACACTACAAAATAAAAAAAAAAAGAAGTCATCATTACATCTCTACATCTCTAGACAGCTTTTTCAGATAAACAAATGCATGCACCGCACTTCTGCAAAAAGAGTTGAATGCAAACAAATCAGTGTCTGAAGTTTGTAAAAAGCAATACGATTGTCATATGTTGTTCTGAACTTCATGAAGTAATGATTCTGCATCTTTCCCATCAAGCCAGTCAGGAATATGTGCAAGAGCACTTAAACATGCAACGAAATATAAATGAAAAATTTTCTGATCATGCTAATTATTTTGTTTTCAAAATTTTATAGCTGCGATTAGGCGTTGTCTAGTACCAAAAACAGTAATATTTTAAGTGCATTTTTTTTTCACTTAACAGGCATGAACATTTTTTTTAGATTTTTCTAAATATGAATTGACAAATGTCATTGACACTGCAGTGAATTTCCAGTCTCATTGTGCAATATTCACTGCAACAGAAAGAATTCTGAAAACACAAACATTATACAGTTATTTTTCAGAGCACCATATAACATGGCTAGTTTAAAAGAAATTATTTGTAAAGCATTGCATGATAATATCCAAAATATGGATTGTAGTTCAAGTGAAATAAGGCACAAAAAAACAACCATATATCTGAAAGGCACAGTGCAAAATGATCAAAGGTTGACTCACAAATCTAACAAGTCTGGTGGCCAGTTCTTGAAATTCAGTTGATTGATTGTTTTCCAGTGCACGCTCGAATGGAACAGCCAGGGTTGCCTCAACAAATACGACTGTTCCAGGGGTAGGAGGTTCAGATGAGCTGAATGTTGAGGCAGCTGCAGTACACATAATAGAAAAAACAGATATGAGTGGTTATAAGAAGGCGAAGATATGGATAATAATTGCCTCAGGACAATCAGAAATATGAGAAACTGTTCAAATCTCAGTAGTAAAATGAAAAAATTAAGGAAAACATAGACGTAGGGACACTCACTAAAATACTTGAATTGTGTCTTTTACCTTTAATACACACCTTCCCAAGTATATATTTATATAAAAATGAACTCACATCTCACATTGATGGAACCAATGACCACAGTGATATTGAACTCTGCTGTAACAGTTGAACTGGAGTCTGATACTGCTGTTACAATGGTGTCCAGAATGTCTTGGATGCTGGGCAGTGGATCAGAACTGGACTCGTTGAAAACCAGTTCTACCTCTACAGCTGTTCCACCTGTCCCTTGTCTAATTAATGATAATAAAAGGAACACATTACAATTCCTAAAGTAAAAAGAAAAGATTGATGCCTGATAAGCAGTTGGAATGAAAGCAATCACGGACAATGTCAGGCAAAAAAAACAATACATTTGTTCATTAACATGTTTTGGCTCTAGAGTATTTCAGGTATAGCCTGGCCGAATAATGATATATTTCAAAAAAAAAAAAAAAAAAAAGAAAACCATATTCTTCAAAGATAATCACATTTCAATTTTCGAAGCAGCAAATTTTTTTTGGACACACAAAAGCTGAATGAACATAACTGTTAACTTACCTGAATCGCCGACTTGAGTCCGGGTCGAAAAGAAGCCCAAACCGTATGTTCAAAATCGTATCACACTACAAAATAAAAAAAAAAGAAGTCATCATTACATCTCTACATCTCTAGACAGCTTTTTTCAGATAAACAAATGCATGCACCGCACTTCTGCAAAAGAGTTGAATGCAAACAAATCAGTGTCTGAAGTTTGTAAAAAGCAATACGATTGTCATATGTTGTTCTGAACTTCATGAAGTAATGATTCTGCATCTTTCCCATCAAGCCAGTCAGGAATATGTGCAAGAGCACTTAAACATGCAACGAAATATAAATGAAAAATTTTCTGATCATGCTAATTATTTTGTTTTCAAAATTTTATAGCTGCGATTAGGCGTTGTCTAGTACCAAAAACAGTAATATTTTAAGTGCATTTTTTTTTCACTTAACAGGCATGAACATTTTTTTTAGATTTTTCTAAATATGAATTGACAAATGTCATTGACACTGCAGTGAATTTCCAGTCTCATTGTGCAATATTCACTGCAACAGAAAGAATTCTGAAAACACAAACATTATACAGTTATTTTTCAGAGCACCATATAACATGGCTAGTTTAAAAGAAATTATTTGTAAAGCATTGCATGATAATATCCAAAATATGGATTGTAGTTCAAGTGAAATAAGGCACAAAAACAACCATATATCTGAAAGGCACAGTGCAAAATGATCAAAGGTTGACTCACAAATCTAACAAGTCTGGTGGCCAGTTCTTGAAATTCAGTTGATTGATTGTTTTCCAGTGCACGCCGAATGGAACAGCCAGGGTTGCCTCAACAAATACGACTGTTCCAGGGGTAGGAGGTTCAGATGAGCTGAATGTTGAGGCAGCTGCAGTACACATAATAGAAAAAAACAGATATGAGTGGTTATAAGAAGGCGAAGATATGGATAATAATTGCCTCAGGACAATCAGAAATATGAGAAACTGTTCAAATCTCAGTAGTAAAATGAAAAAAATTAAGGAAAAACATAGACGTAGGGACACTCACTAAAAATACTTGAATTGTGTCTTTTACCTTTAATACACACCTTCCCAAGTATATATTTATATAAAAATGAACTCACATCTCACATTGATGGAACCAATGACCACAGTGATATTGAACTCTGCTGTAACAGTTGAACTGGAGTCTGATACTGCTGTTACAATGGTGTCCAGAATGTCTTGGATGCTGGGCAGTGGATCAGAACTGGACTCGTTGAAAAAACCAGTTCTACCTCTACAGCTGTTCCACCTGTCCCTTGTCTAATTAATGATAATAAAAGGAACACATTACAATTCTTAAAGTAAAAAAGAAAAGATTGATGCCTGATAAGCAGTTGGAATGAAAGCAATCACGGACAATGTCAGGCAAAAAAAAAACATACATTTGTTCATTAACATGTTTTGGCTCTAGAGTATTTCAGGTATAGCCTGGCCGAATAATGATATATTTCAAAAAAAAAAAAAAAAAAAGAAAACCATATTCTTCAAAGATAATCACATTTCAATTTTCGAAGCAGCAAATTTTTTCTTGGACACACAAAGCTGAATGAACATAACTGTTAACTTACCTGAATCGTCGCACTTGAGTCCGGTCGAAAAGAAGCCCAAACCGTATGTTCAAAATCGTATCACACTACAAAATAAAAGAAAAAGAAGTCATCATTACATCTCTACATCTCTAGACAGCTTTTTCAGATAAACAAATGCATGCACCGCACTTCTGCAAAAGAGTTGAATGCAAACAAATCAGTGTCTGAAGTTTGTAAAAAGCAATACGATTGTCATATGTTGTTCTGAACTTCATGAAGTAATGATTCTGCATCTTTCCCATCAAGCCAGTCAGGAATATGTGCAAGAGCACTTAAACATGCAACAAAATATAAATGAAAAATTTTCTGATCATGCTAATTATTTTGTTTTCAAAATTTTATAGCTGCGATTAGGCGTTGTCTAGTACCTAAAACAGTAATATTTTAAGTGCATTTTTTTTTTCACTTAACAGGCATGAACATTTTTTTTTTTTTTTTCTAAATATGAATTGACAAATGTCATTGACACTGCAGTGAATTTCCAGTCTCATTGTGCAATATTCACTGCAACAGAAAGAATTCTGAAAACACAAACATTATACAGTTATTTTTTCAGAGCACCATATAACATGGCTAGTTAAAAAGAAATTATTTGTAAAGCATTGCATGATAATATCCAAAATATGGATTGTAGTTCAAGTGAAATAAGGCACAAAAACAACCATATATCTGAAAGGCACAGTGCAAAATGATCAAAGGTTGACTCACAAATCTAACAAGTCTGGTGGCCAGTTCTTGAAATTCAGTTGATTGATTGTTTTCCAGTGCACGCTCGAATGGAACAGCCAGGGTTGCCTCAACAAATACGACTGTTCCAGGGGTAGGAGGTTCAGATGAGCTGAATGTTGAGGCAGCTGCAGTACACATAATAGAAAAAACAGATATGAGTGGTTATAAGAAGGCGAAGATATGGATAATAATTGCCTCAGGACAATCAGAAATATGAGAAACTGTTCAAATCTCAGTAGTAAAATGAAAAAATTAAGGAAAACATAGACGTAGGGACACTCACTAAAATACTTGAATTGTGTCTTTTACCTTTAATACACACCTTCCCAAGTATATATTTATATAAAAATGAACTCACATCTCACATTGATGGAACCAATGACCACAGTGATATTGAACTCTGCTGTAACAGTTGAACTGGAGTCTGATACTGCTGTTACAATGGTGTCCAGAATGTCTTGGATGCTGGGCAGTGGATCAGAACTGGACTCGTTGAAAACCAGTTCTACCTCTACAGCTGTTCCACCTGTCCCTTGTCTAATTAATGATAATAAAAGGAACACATTACAATTCTTAAAGTAAAAAGAAAAGATTGATGCCTGATAAGCAGTTGGAATGAAAGCAATCACGGACAATGTCAGGCAAAAAACAATACATTTGTTCATTAACATGTTTTGGCTCTAGAGTATTTCAGGTATAGCCTGGCCGAATAATGATATATTTCAAAAAAAAAAAAAAAAAAGAAAAAAACCATATTCTTCAAAGATAATCACATTTCAATTTTCGAAGCAGCAAATTTTTTTTTTTTTTTTCAAAGCTGAATGAACATAACTGTTAACTTACCTGAATCGTCGCACTTGAGTCCGGTCGAAAAGAAGCCCAAACCGTATGTTCAAAATCGTATCACACTACAAAATAAAAGAAAAAGAAGTCATCATTACATCTCTACATCTCTAGACAGCTTTTTCAGATAAACAAATGCATGCACCGCACTTCTGCAAAAGAGTTGAATGCAAACAAATCAGTGTCTGAAGTTTGTAAAAAGCAATACGATTGTCATATGTTGTTCTGAACTTCATGAAGTAATGATTCTGCATCTTTCCCATCAAGCCAGTCAGGAATATGTGCAAGAGCACTTAAACATGCAACAAAATATAAATGAAAAATTTTCTGATCATGCTAATTATTTTGTTTTCAAAATTTTATAGCTGCGATTAGGCGTTGTCTAGTACCAAAAACAGTAATATTTTAAGTGCATTTTTTTTTTTTTTTAACACTAACAGGCATGAACATTTTTTTTAGATTTTTCTAAATATGAATTGACAAATGTCATTGACACTGCAGTGAATTTCAGTCTCATTGTGCAATATTCACTGCAACAGAAAGAATTCTGAAAACACAAACATTATACAGTTATTTTTCAGAGCACCATATAACATGGCTAGTTTAAAAGAAATTATTTGTAAAGCATTGCATGATAATATCCAAAATATGGATTGTAGTTCAAGTGAAATAAGGCACAAAAAACAACCATATATATCTGAAAGGCACAGTGCAAAATGATCAAAGGTTGACTCACAAATCTAACAAGTCTGGTGGCCAGTTCTTGAAATTCAGTTGATTGATTGTTTTCCAGTGCACGCCGAATGGAACAGCCAGGGTTGCCTCAACAAATACGACTGTTCCAGGGGTAGGAGGTTCAGATGAGCTGAATGTTGAGGCAGCTGCAGTACACATAATAGAAAAAAACAGATATGAGTGGTTATAAGAAGGCGAAGATATGGATAATAATTGCCTCAGGACAATCAGAAATATGAGAAACTGTTCAAATCTCAGTAGTAAAATGAAAAAATTAAGGAAAACATAGACGTAGGGACACTCACTAAAATACTTGAATTGTGTCTTTTACCTTTAATACACACCTTCCCAAGTATATATTTATATAAAAAATGAACTCACATCTCACATTGATGGAACCAATGACCACAGTGATATTGAACTCTGCTGTAACAGTTGAACTGGAGTCTGATACTGCTGTTACAATGGTGTCCAGAATGTCTTGGATGCTGGGCAGTGGATCAGAACTGGACTCGTTGAAAACCAGTTCTACCTCTACAGCTGTTCCACCTGTCCCTTGTCTAATTAATGATAATAAAAGGAACACATTACAATTCTTAAAGTAAAAAGAAAAGATTGATGCCTGATAAGCAGTTGGAATGAAAGCAATCACGGACAATGTCAGGCAAAAAAACAATACATTTGTTCATTAACATGTTTTGGCTCTAGAGTATTTCAGGTATAGCCTGGCCGAATAATGATATATTTCAAAAAAAAAAAAAAAAAAAAGAAAACCATATTCTTCAAAGATAATCACATTTCAATTTTCGAAGCAGCAAATTTTTTCTTGGACACACAAAGCTGAATGAACATAACTGTTAACTTACCTGAATCGTCGACTTGAGTCCGGTCGAAAAAGCCCAAACCGTATGTTCAAAATCGTATCACACTACAAAATAAAAAAGAAAAAGAAGTCATCATTACATCTCTACATCTCTAGACAGCTTTTTCAGATAAACAAATGCATGCACCGCACTTCTGCAAAAGAGTTGAATGCAAACAAATCAGTGTCTGAAGTTTGTAAAAAGCAATACGATTGTCATATGTTGTTCTGAACTTCATGAAGTAATGATTCTGCATCTTTCCCATCAAGCCAGTCAGGAATATGTGCAAGAGCACTTAAACATGCAACAAAATATAAATGAAAAATTTTCTGATCATGCTAATTATTTTGTTTTCAAAATTTTATAGCTGCGATTAGGCGTTGTCTAGTACCAAAAACAGTAATATTTTAAGTGCATTTTTTTTTTCACTTAACAGGCATGAACATTTTTTTTTAGATTTTTCTAAATATGAATTGACAAATGTCATTGACACTGCAGTGAATTTCAGTCTCATTGTGCAATATTCACTGCAACAGAAAGAATTCTGAAAACACAAACATTATACAGTTATTTTTCAGAGCACCATATAACATGGCTAGTTTAAAAGAAATTATTTGTAAAGCATTGCATGATAATATCCAAAATATGGATTGTAGTTCAAGTGAAATAAGGCACAAAAAACAACCATATATCTGAAAGGCACAGTGCAAAATGATCAAAGGTTGACTCACAAATCTAACAAGTCTGGTGGCCAGTTCTTGAAATTCAGTTGATTGATTGTTTTCCAGTGCACGCTCGAATGGAACAGCCAGGGTTGCCTCAACAAATACGACTGTTCCAGGGGTAGGAGGTTCAGATGAGCTGAATGTTGAGGCAGCTGCAGTACACATAATAGAAAAAACAGATATGAGTGGTTATAAGAAGGCAAAGATATGGATAATAATTGCCTCAGGACAATCAGAAATATGAGAAACTGTTCAAATCTCAGTAGTAAAATGAAAAAATTAAGGAAAAACATAGACGTAGGGACACTCACTAAAATACTTGAATTGTGTCTTTTACCTTTAATACACACCTTCCCAAGTATATATTTATATAAAAATGAACTCACATCTCACATTGATGGAACCAATGACCACAGTGATATTGAACTCTGCTGTAACAGTTGAACTGGAGTCTGATACTGCTGTTACAATGGTGTCCAGAATGTCTTGGATGCTGGGCAGTGGATCAGAACTGGACTCGTTGAAAACCAGTTCTACCTCTACAGCTGTTCCACCTGTCCCTTGTCTAATTAATGATAATAAAAGGAACACATTACAATTCTTAAAGTAAAAAGAAAAGATTGATGCCTGATAAGCAGTTGGAATGAAAGCAATCACGGACAATGTCAGGCAAAAAAACAATACATTTGTTCATTAACATGTTTTGGCTCTAGAGTATTTCAGGTATAGCCTGGCCGAATAATGATATATTTCAAAAAAAAAAAAAAAAAAAAAAAAAACCATATTCTTCAAAGATAATCACATTTCAATTTTTCGCAGCAAATTTTTTTCTTGGACACACAAAGCTGAATGAACATAACTGTTAACTTACCTGAATCGTCGCACTTGAGTCCGGTCGAAAAAAAGCCCAAACCGTATGTTCAAAATCGTATCACACTACAAAATAAAAAGAAAAAGAAGTCATCATTACATCTCTACATCTCTAGACAGCTTTTTTCAGATAAACAAATGCATGCACCGCACTTCTGCAAAAGAGTTGAATGCAAACAAATCAGTGTCTGAAGTTTGTAAAAAGCAATACGATTGTCATATGTTGTTCTGAACTTCATGAAGTAATGATTCTGCATCTTTCCCATCAAGCCAGTCAGGAATATGTGCAAGAGCACTTAAACATGCAACAAAATATAAATGAAAAATTTTCTGATCATGCTAATTATTTTGTTTTCAAAATTTTATAGCTGCGATTAGGCGTTGTCTAGTACCTAAAACAGTAATATTTTAAGTGCATTTTTTTTTCACTTAACAGGCATGAACATTTTTTTTAGATTTTTCTAAATATGAATTGACAAATGTCATTGACACTGCAGTGAATTTCCAGTCTCATTGTGCAATATTCACTGCAACAGAAAGAATTCTGAAAACACAAACATTATACAGTTATTTTTCAGAGCACCATATAACATGGCTAGTTTAAAAGAAATTATTTGTAAAGCATTGCATGATAATATCCAAAATATGGATTGTAGTTCAAGTGAAATAAGGCACAAAAAACAACCATATATCTGAAAGGCACAGTGCAAAATGATCAAAGGTTGACTCACAAATCTAACAAGTCTGGTGGCCAGTTCTTGAAATTCAGTTGATTGATTGTTTTCCAGTGCACGCCTCGAATGGAACAGCCAGGGTTGCCTCAACAAATACGACTGTTCCAGGGGTAGGAGGTTCAGATGAGCTGAATGTTGAGGCAGCTGCAGTACACATAATAGAAAAAAACAGATATGAGTGGTTATAAGAAGGCGAAGATATGGATAATAATTGCCTCAGGACAATCAGAAATATGAGAAACTGTTCAAATCTCAGTAGTAAAATGAAAAAATTAAGGAAAACATAGACGTAGGGACACTCACTAAAATACTTGAATTGTGTCTTTTACCTTTAATACACACCTTCCCAAGTATATATTTATATAAAAATGAACTCACATCTCACATTGATGGAACCAATGACCACAGTGATATTGAACTCTGCTGTAACAGTTGAACTGGAGTCTGATACTGCTGTTACAATGGTGTCCAGAATGTCTTGGATGCTGGGCAGTGGATCAGAACTGGACTCGTTGAAAACCAGTTCTACCTCTACAGCTGTTCCACCTGTCCCTTGTCTAATTAATGATAATAAAAGGAACACATTACAATTCTTAAAGTAAAAAGAAAAGATTGATGCCTGATAAGCAGTTGGAATGAAAGCAATCACGGACAATGTCAGGCAAAAAAACAATACATTTGTTCATTAACATGTTTTGGCTCTAGAGTATTTCAGGTATAGCCTGGCCGAATAATGATATATTTCAAAAAAAAAAAAAAAAGAAAAACCATATTCTTCAAAGATAATCACATTTCAATTTTCGAAGCAGCAAATTTTTCTTGGACACACAAAAGCTGAATGAACATAACTGTTAACTTACCTGAATCGTCGCACTTGAGTCCGGTCGAAAAGAAGCCCAAACCGTATGTTCAAAATCGTATCACACTACAAAATAAAAGAAAAAGAAGTCATCATTACATCTCTACATCTCTAGACAGCTTTTTCAGATAAACAAATGCATGCACCGCACTTCTGCAAAAGAGTTGAATGCAAACAAATCAGTGTCTGAAGTTTGTAAAAAGCAATACGATTGTCATATGTTGTTCTGAACTTCATGAAGTAATGATTCTGCATCTTTCCCATCAAGCCAGTCAGGAATATGTGCAAGAGCACTTAAACATGCAACAAAAATATAAATGAAAAATTTTCTGATCATGCTAATTATTTTGTTTTCAAAATTTTATAGCTGCGATTAGGCGTTGTCTAGTACCTAAAACAGTAATATTTTAAGTGCATTTTTTTTTTCACTTAACAGGCATGAACATTTTTTTTAGATTTTTCTAAATATGAATTGACAAATGTCATTGACACTGCAGTGAATTTCCAGTCTCATTGTGCAATATTCACTGCAACAGAAAGAATTCTGAAAACACAAACATTATACAGTTATTTTTCAGAGCACCATATAACATGGCTAGTTTAAAAGAAATTATTTGTAAAGCATTGCATGATAATATCCAAAATATGGATTGTAGTTCAAGTGAAATAAGGCACAAAAAACAACCATATATCTGAAAGGCACAGTGCAAAATGATCAAAGGTTGACTCACAAATCTAACAAGTCTGGTGGCCAGTTCTTGAAATTCAGTTGATTGATTGTTTTCCAGTGCACGCTCGAATGGAACAGCCAGGGTTGCCTCAACAAATACGACTGTTCCAGGGGTAGGAGGTTCAGATGAGCTGAATGTTGAGGCAGCTGCAGTACACATAATAGAAAAAACAGATATGAGTGGTTATAAGAAGGCGAAGATATGGATAATAATTGCCTCAGGACAATCAGAAATATGAGAAACTGTTCAAATCTCAGTAGTAAAATGAAAAAATTAAGGAAAACATAGACGTGGGACACTCACTAAAATACTTGAATTGTGTCTTTTACCTTTAATACACACCTTCCCAAGTATATATTTATATAAAAATGAACTCACATGAGTGGTTATAACTCAAGTTGATGGAACCAATGACCACAGTGATATTGAACTCTGCTGTAACAGTTGAACTGGAGTCTGATACTGCTGTTACAATGGTGTCCAGAATGTCTTGGATGCTGGGCAGTGGATCAGAACTGGACCTCGTGAAAAACCAGTTCTACCTCTACAGCTGTTCCACCTGTCCCTTGTCTAATTAATGATAATAAAAGGAACACATTACAATTCTTAAAGTAAAAAAAAAAAGATTGATGCCTGATAAGCAGTTGGAATGAAAGCAATCACGGACAATGTCAGGCAAAAAAACAATACATTTGTTCATTAACATGTTTTGGCTCTAGAGTATTTCAGGTATAGCCTGGCGAATAATGATATATTTCAAAAAAAAAAAAAAAAAAAATAAAAAACCATATTCTTCAAAGATAATCACAATCACATTTCAATTTTGAACATAACTGTTAACAGCTGAATTTTTTCTTGAGTCACAAAATTTTTTTTTCTTGACATAACTGCCAACATAACTGTTAACCGAATCGTTCCGGGTCAAAAAACCGTATGTTCAAAATCGTATCACACTACAAAATAAAAGAAAAAGAAGTCATCATTACATCTCTACATCTCTAGACAGCTTTTTCAGATAAACAAATGCATGCACCGCACTTCTGCAAAAGAGTTGAATGCAAACAAATCAGTGTCTGAAGTTTGTAAAAAGCAATACGATTGTCATATGTTGTTCTGAACTTCATGAAGTAATGATTCTGCATCTTTCCCATCAAGCCAGTCAGGAATATGTGCAAGAGCACTTAAACATGCAACAAAATATAAATGAAAAATTTTCTGATCATGCTAATTATTTTGTTTTCAAAATTTTATAGCTGCGATTAGGCGTTGTCTAGTACCAAAAACAGTAATATTTTAAGTGCATTTTTTTTTCACTTAACAGGCATGAACATTTTTTTTTTAGATTTTTCTAAATATGAATTGACAAATGTCATTGACACTGCAGTGAATTTCAGTCTCATTGTGCAATATTCACTGCAACAGAAAGAATTCTGAAAACACAAACATTATACAGTTATTTTTCAGAGCACCATATAACATGGCTAGTTTAAAAGAAATTATTTGTAAAGCATTGCATGATAATATCCAAAATATGGATTGTAGTTCAAGTGAAATAAGGCACAAAAAACAACCATATATCTGAAAGGCACAGTGCAAAATGATCAAAGGTTGACTCACAAATCTAACAAGTCTGGTGGCCAGTTCTTGAAATTCAGTTGATTGATTGTTTTTTCAGTGCACGCTCGAATGGAACAGCCAGGGTTGCCTCAACAAATACGACTGTTCCAGGGGTAGGAGGTTCAGATGAGCTGAATGTTGAGGCAGCTGCAGTACACATAATAGAAAAAAAACAGATATGAGTGGTTATAAGAAGGCGAAGATATGGATAATAATTGCCTCAGGACAATCAGAAATATGAGAAACTGTTCAAATCTCAGTAGTAAAATGAAAAAATTAAGGAAACATAGACGTAGGACACTCACTAAAATACTTGAATTGTGTCTTTTACCTTTAATACACACCTTCCCAAGTATATATTTATATAAAAATGAACTCACATCTCACATTGATGGAACCAATGACCACAGTGATATTGAACTCTGCTGTAACAGTTGAACTGGAGTCTGATACTGCTGTTACAATGGTGTCCAGAATGTCTTGGATGCTGGGCAGTGGATCAGAACTGGACTCGTTGAAAACCAGTTCTACCTCTACAGCTGTTCCACCTGTCCCTTGTCTAATTAATGATAATAAAAGGAACACATTACAATTCTTAAAGTAAAAAGAAAAGATTGATGCCTGATAAGCAGTTGGAATGAAAGCAATCACGGACAATGTCAGGCAAAAAAAACAATACATTTGTTCATTAACATGTTTTGGCTCTAGAGTATTTCAGGTATAGCCTGGCCGAATAATGATATATTTCAAAAAAAAAAAAAAAAAAAAAAGAAAACCATATTCTTCAAAGATAATCACATTTCAATTTTCGAAGCAGCAAATTTTTTCTTGGACACACAAAGCTGAATGAACATAACTGTTAACTTACCTGAATCGTCGCACTTGAGTCCGGTCGAAAAGAAGCCCAAACCGTATGTTCAAAATCGTATCACACTACAAAATAAAAAATAAAAAGAAGTCATCATTACATCTCTACATCTCTAGACAGCTTTTTTCAGATAAACAAATGCATGCACCGCACTTCTGCAAAAAGAGTTGAATGCAAACAAATCAGTGTCTGAAGTTTGTAAAAAGCAATACGATTGTCATATGTTGTTCTGAACTTCATGAAGTAATGATTCTGCATCTTTCCCATCAAGCCAGTCAGGAATATGTGCAAGAGCACTTAAACATGCAACAAAATATAAATGAAAAAATTTTTCTGATCATGCTAATTATTTTGTTTTCAAAATTTTATAGCTGCGATTAGGCGTTGTCTAGTACCTAAAAACAGTAATATTTTAAGTGCATTTTTTTTTCTCTTAACAGGCATGAACATTTTTTTTAGATTTTTCTAAATATGAATTGACAAATGTCATTGACACTGCAGTGAATTTCCAGTCTCATTGTGCAATATTCACTGCAACAGAAAGAATTCTGAAAACACAAACATTATACAGTTATTTTTCAGAGCACCATATAACATGGCTAGTTTAAAAGAAATTATTTGTAAAGCATTGCATGATAATATCCAAAATATGGATTGTAGTTCAAGTGAAATAAGGCACAAAAAACAACCATATATCTGAAAGGCACAGTGCAAAATGATCAAAGGTTGACTCACAAATCTAACAAGTCTGGTGGCCAGTTCTTGAAATTCAGTTGATTGATTGTTTTCCAGTGCACGCTCGAATGGAACAGCCAGGGTTGCCTCAACAAATACGACTGTTCCAGGGGTAGGAGGTTCAGATGAGCTGAATGTTGAGGCAGCTGCAGTACACATAATAGAAAAAACAGATATGAGTGGTTATAAGAAGGCGAAGATATGGATAATAATTGCCTCAGGACAATCAGAAATATGAGAAACTGTTCAAATCTCAGTAGTAAAATGAAAAAATTAAGGAAAACATAGACGTAGGGACACTCACTAAAATACTTGAATTGTGTCTTTTACCTTTAATACACACCTTCCCAAGTATATATTTATATAAAAATGAACTCACATCTCACATTGATGGAACCAATGACCACAGTGATATTGAACTCTGCTGTAACAGTTGAACTGGAGTCTGATACTGCTGTTACAATGGTGTCCAGAATGTCTTGGATGCTGGGCAGTGGATCAGAACTGGACTCGTTGAAAACCAGTTCTACCTCTACAGCTGTTCCACCTGTCCCTTGTCTAATTAATGATAATAAAAGGAACACATTACAATTCTTAAAGTAAAAAGAAAAGATTGATGCCTGATAAGCAGTTGGAATGAAAGCAATCACGGACAAAAAAAAAAAAAAAAACAATACATTTGTTCATTAACATGTTTTGGCTCTAGAGTATTTCAGGTATAGCCTGGCGAATAATGATATATTTCAAAAAAAAAAAAAAAAAAAACCATATTCTTCAAAGATAATCACATTTCAATTTTTCGAAGCAGCAAATTTTTTCTTGGACACACAAAGCTGAATGAACATAACTGTTAACTTACCTGAATCGTCGCACTTGAGTCCGGTCGAAAAAGAAGCCCAAACCGTATGTTCAAAATCGTATCACACTACAAAAAAAAAAGAAAAAGAAGTCATCATTACATCTCTACATCTCTAGACAGCTTTTTCAGATAAACAAATGCATGCACCGCACTTCTGCAAAAGAGTTGAATGCAAACAAATCAGTGTCTGAAGTTTGTAAAAAGCAATACGATTGTCATATGTTGTTCTGAACTTCATGAAGTAATGATTCTGCATCTTTCCCATCAAGCCAGTCAGGAATATGTGCAAGAGCACTTAAACATGCAACAAAATATAAATGAAAAATTTTCTGATCATGCTAATTATTTTGTTTTCAAAATTTTATAGCTGCGATTAGGCGTTGTCTAGTACCTAAAACAGTAATATTTTAAGTGCATTTTTTTTTTTTTTTTTTAACAGGCATGAACATTTTTTTAGATTTTTCTAAATATGAATTGACAAATGTCATTGACACTGCAGTGAATTTCCAGTCTCATTGTGCAATATTCACTGCAACAGAAAGAATTCTGAAAACACAAACATTATACAGTTATTTTTCAGAGCACCATATAACATGGCTAGTTTAAAAGAAATTATTTGTAAAGCATTGCATGATAATATCCAAAATATGGATTGTAGTTCAAGTGAAATAAGGCACAAAAAACAACCATATATCTGAAAGGCACAGTGCAAAATGATCAAAGGTTGACTCACAAATCTAACAAGTCTGGTGGCCAGTTCTTGAAATTCAGTTGATTGATTGTTTTCCAGTGCACGCTCGAATGGAACAGCCAGGGTTGCCTCAACAAATACGACTGTTCCAGGGGTAGGAGGTTCAGATGAGCTGAATGTTGAGGCAGCTGCAGTACACATAATAGAAAAAAACAGATATGAGTGGTTATAAGAAGGCGAAGATATGGATAATAATTGCCTCAGGACAATCAGAAATATGAGAAACTGTTCAAATCTCAGTAGTAAAATGAAAAAATTAAGGAAAACATAGACGTAGGGACACTCACTAAAATACTTGAATTGTGTCTTTTACCTTTAATACACACCTTCCCAAGTATATATTTATATAAAAATGAACTCACATCTCACATTGATGGAACCAATGACCACAGTGATATTGAACTCTGCTGTAACAGTTGAACTGGAGTCTGATACTGCTGTTACAATGGTGTCCAGAATGTCTTGGATGCTGGGCAGTGGATCAGAACTGGACTCGTTGAAAACCAGTTCTACCTCTACAGCTGTTCCACCTGTCCCTTGTCTAATTAATGATAATAAAAGGAACACATTACAATTCTTAAAGTAAAAAAGAAAAAGATTGATGCCTGATAAGCAGTTGGAATGAAAGCAATCACGGACAATGTCAGGCAAAAAAAACAATACATTTGTTCATTAACATGTTTTGGCTCTAGAGTATTTCAGGTATAGCCTGGCCGAATAATGATATATTTCAAAAAAAAAAAAAAAAAAAAAAACCATATTCTTCAAAGATAATCACATTTCAATTTTCAAGCAGCAAATTTTTTCTTGGACACACAAAAAAAATGAATGAACATAACTGTTAACTTACCTGAATCGTCGCACTTGAGTCCGGTCGAAAAGAAGCCCAAACCGTATGTTCAAAATCGTATCACACTACAAAATAAAAAATAAAAAAAGAAGTCATCATTACATCTCTACATCTCTAGACAGCTTTTTTCAGATAAACAAATGCATGCACCGCACTTCTGCAAAAGAGTTGAATGCAAACAAATCAGTGTCTGAAGTTTGTAAAAAGCAATACGATTGTCATATGTTGTTCTGAACTTCATGAAGTAATGATTCTGCATCTTTCTCATCAAGCCAGTCAGGAATATGTGCAAGAGCACTCAAACATGCAACAAAATATAAATGAAAATTGTTGTGCTTATGATTATTATTTTAACGCTGCAATTGTCCAGAACCTAAAACAGTAATATTTTAAGTGCATTTTTTTTCACTCAACAGGCATAAAAAAAAACACCATTTGATTTTTCTAAATATGAATTGTCAAATGTCATTGACACTGCAGTGAATTTCCGGTCTCATTGTGCAATATTCACCGCAACAGAAAGAATTCTGAAAACACAAACAATTATACAGTTATTCTTCAGAGCAACATATAACATGGCTAGTTAAAAAGAAATTATTTGTAAAGCATTGCATGATAATATCCAAAATATGGATTGTAGTTCAAGTGAAATAAGGCACAAAAAACAACCATATTTCTTAAAGGTACAGTGCAAAATGATCAAAGGTTGACTCACAAATCTAGTAAGTCTGGTGGCCAGTTCTTGAAATTCAGTTGATTTATCGTCTTCCAGCGCATGCTCGAATGGAACAGCCAGGGTTGCTTCAACAAATACGACTGTTCCAGGGCTGGGAGGTTCAGACGAGCTGAATGTTGTGGCAGCTGCCGTACACATAATAAAAACAGCAGCTATGAGTTGTTATAAGAAGGCAAACATATGGATAATAATTGCCTCAGTACAATCAGAAATATGAGAAACTGTTCAAGTCGCATTAGAAAAATGATAAAATTAAGGAAAACAAAGACGTTGGGACAATCACTAACAGGCGGGCGGGAATTGTGTCTTTGAATTGGGGGGCACCTTCCCAAGTATATATTTACATAAAATGAACTTATATCTCTGCATTGATGGAACCATGACAATGTTGATATTGAACAGCTGTCACAGCAACTGGAGTCAAATAGTCCTTGAATAAAATGGTACTCCCAGAAAATCATCACCGACAAAAAGTCAAAACTAATCATAGTTTTGTCGTCCTGGGGCCTTTATTTTTTTGATGTTTTATCCCAATAAGTTCCTTTGTTTTGTATGCCATGTGTCATTTAAAAATGCTATCATTTTGTTTCCTTTTTGTTTCAACCTCTTCATTGATGCCTGATAATGTTGGAATGAAAGCAATCACGGACAATGATGGCTCAAAAACCCTACATTTGTTCATTAACATGTTTTGGCAATGTATTATTTGAATTATAAGACCAATAGATAATGATAATATTTAGAAAAAAAAAAAGGAAAACCAAGAAACCACCGACAGGCTTCAAAGAAATCACATTTCAATTTTAGGGGTGACAATTTTTTCTTGGACAAATAAAACCCTCCAAAATATAACATAACTGTTAAATTACCTGAAAAAAAAATCCCCTTTGAGTCCGGATACGAATTATTTCCAAACCTTCCTCTGAATTCCAAAATCGTTTCAGCATTTTTCTACAAAATAAACAGAAACATCTTCCTGTCGCGCTTTCTAAAACATTTTTGAGAAGGACTTCACTTTGTATGCCTAGCTATTAGACAGCCGTTTATCTACAAGAGGCATCAGCCCCAAAATAAACAAATATTCCTCAAACAAAATCAGTCCATTTGAATAAAGTGATTCATCACATTAAATGATGTATGTTGTTAAATGAACCAACTGATCCTAATGATTCTTGTCATCTTTCCCAATCAAGCCAGTCAGAATAATCCGCAAAAGCAAAATAAACATTCCTTTTGGGATCATAATCAAAATTTTAAAATTCCCCCTAATTATTTTTTTTTTTTTTTAAAATTTTATAGCAGGTATTAGGCCATGTCAAGTTTTTGGGAGTGCATTCTGTCAATAAGCTGCCTCGGTGCATTTTTTTTGACTTGCCAGGCATATTCATTTTTTTTAGAATTTTTCTAAATCTGAATTAATGTTACAAACTGTCATTGACAATGCAGTGAATTCCAGTCTCAAACTCCCAAAACATAGCAACAGAAAGAATTCTTAAAACATCGCTAACACAGTAATGAATCAGAGTGCACCATCTGACAACTCATGCTGAAAGTTCTTTCTTTTTTTGCCTTTTCCCATAATAATCCAAAAACATGGATTGTCACTGAGGTTGAAATAAAGCAAAAAAACAACCATATTTCTTTAAGGCACAATGCAATGATCGCCATTTTCAAACAAACCTCATTGAAATGATCTGCCAAATCACACCGTGATTCAGTTGATTGATTGTTTATCCCTCTGGCAATGGAAAAGCCAGGGTCTGCACTCAACCTTTTGCAATTTTCCTGGGGTGATGAGGTTGATGTCGAGTTGAATGTTCATTTATTTATATCACATAATAATAAAACAGATTTGAATGGTTATTACAAGGAAAAGATATGGATAATTGTTGCCTAAGGACAATCATAAATAAAGAGAAAATGTTTAAATCTCAGTGTGTAAAATCCCCTGCCAAAAAACCCTCCGGAAAACTTCTCACACCCATGCACACTAAAATACTTGAATTGTGTCTTTTACCTTTAATACACACCTTCCCAAGTATATATTTATATAAAAATAAACTTACATCTCACGTTGATGGAACCAATGACCACAGTGATATTGAACTCTGCTGTAACAGCTGAACTGGAGTCTGATATTGCTGTTACAATGGTGTCCAGAATGTCTTGGATGCTGGGCAGTGGATCAGAACTGGACTCGTTGAAAAATAATTCCACCTCTACAGCTGTTCCACCTGTCCCTTGTCTAATTAATGATAATAAAAGGAACACATACAAGTATTAAAGTAAAAAGAAAAGATTGATGCCTGATAAGCAGTTGGAATGAAAGCAATCATGGAAAATGTCTTGCAAAGACACAATACATTTGTTCATGAACATGTGCTGGCTCTAGATTGTTTCAGGAATAGCCTGGCAGAATAATGATAAATTTCATAAAATAAACAAAAAAATGAGAAATGTATTCTTCAAAATCAATGACATTCCTATTTTCTAAAGAGCTATTTTTTTTCAGTCAAAAGTAATTTCCCTAAACAAAAAGCTTACGTGAATCTGCGCACTTCGGTCCGGTCAAAACGAGAGCCAAACTCTCTGCTGAAAATCACATCGCACTAGAAAAAATAAAAAATAAAAATAAAATAAAAATAATAAAATAAATTAAATTAAATTAAAAAAAAGAAAAAGAAGGCATCTGTGGAGAAGTTTTTCAGAAAAATGAACTGATGCACCCCACTTCTGCGTTTGATATTTCAGTGTCAAAACTTTGTGAAAAGCAATACAACTGTCATTTTTTATTTTGCAATTCACACAGTAATGATTCCGCATCCTTCTTGTCAAGACTGAGCCAGGACTACATGCAATAGTTCTCAAACATATGACAAATAAAAATAAATTATTTTGTGATTAATATAATATTTCTGTTTTCACAATTTTACCAGTGTCATTCGGCATTGTCAGGATCCCACAATAGTAACACTTAAAGTGCATTTTTACACTTATAAGACACATAAAACATGCTTCCATTTTCCTCTGTTTGAAATGTCAAATAGTTTTATCACTGCAGTAAATTCTTATTGTGCAATACCCACAGCCACAAAAAGCATTCTAAAAGTGTAAAAAACTTCACAATGATGCTCAAAATATGGATTGCAGTTGCGGGAAAATAAGGCACAAAAGGCCACCATATATCAGACAGGCACATCGCAAAATGATCAAAGGTTGACTCACAAATCCAGAAACTCTGGTGGCGAGTTTTTGAAATTCAGTAGATTGGTTGTTTTCCAGTGCAAGCTGGAATGGAACATCCACGGTCACTTCAAGTATTACGGCTGAAGCGGCAGGCAAGATGCACCCAGCAGAAGCCCCATCGCAAATGGTTGATGATGTTGGACCTGTCGTTGTTGTTGTGGCAGCTCCAGGCAAAGTGAATCCAGTGGATACTGCATGAAAAGTGATCAAGGTTGTGAAAGTGGAAGTCCAGGAAGAAGGAAAATGTTTAAGTTTGGTTATTTGTAGGAATATTTTGGGATTATTTGATCTTCAGAAAAAAGTAAGAACATTGGATCATCCTTATAATGCTATGAAAAAGCAATTTCCCCTTTCTTGCTTTCTTCCATTTTTTTCCTTTTATGTGATATTTAACTATTTACCATCATCCAACGAGTTTTCAAACCAGGCAAAAACAATATGATAAATGCAAAATGCAGCTTTTAAATGATCATTTAATTTATTGAGGGTATGGAGTAAATCAAGACCCATAACACCCATATGAAAAAATTTTTTTTTCGATGACTGGCATTAAGTCTTTTACATAGCTGTGGAGGAATTTTGGCGCAATCTTCTGTGCAGAATTGTTTTAATTCAGCCACACTGGAAGGATTCAAGCACAAACCCCCAATTTAATGCCATGCCACAGCTCCTGAATCACATTAAAGTCAGGACATTGATTAGGCCTCCTTTTGTTTCTTTCAAGCCATTTCAGGGTGGATTTGCTAGTGTGCTTCACATCATTGTCCTGCTGCATAACCAAGCTGCACTTGAGCTTAAGGTCACTAACTGATGGCTGGACATTCTCCATCAGGATTTTCTGGTAGAGAACAGAATTCATGGTTCCATATATATGGCAAGTCTCCCAGGTCCTGAAGCAGCAAAACGAAATGTTATGAATATAACTTCTGTTCCCTGAAGGAGAGGAACGAGGTACAACACATATAGTATGGGATATCACACCCTCGCGTGGCCCGACTGAAGACACCTCTATTCACGCCTAAAAAGGCAAATGATCTGTGATGACGTATCATTGGCCCGCCCCACATATATCGTCCACCAACACAGTCATTTCTCAGTTCGGTAGCGCTCTTCACGAGCCCGGCTGAACTAGGTGTTGTACCTCGTTCCTCTCCTTCAGGGAACAAAAGAATTCATAACATTTGATTTCAGTCGATTCACTTTTTTACATATAGTATGGCACATATATACATTTACCAAACCATATTCAAACCTCCATAACAGAGAGGACAGAATGAGCCACCGAAGGGGCAGTTCGTCAAGCGGTAAAACGAACAAAAAGTGCGGTGATGACCAGCTGGCTGCCGCACAATGTCACTCACAGATACCCCTTTAAATAAAGCCCATGATGTTGCCATGCCCCTAGTTGAATGCTCTCTCCCCTTCAGCAGTAAAAGGCCTCTGCTGTCATAAGCAAGGGAGATAGCCTCCACAATCCAGTGAAAATCAAAGAATTTAGACAGAGCTTTGCCTCTAGCTGGATTAACAAAACAGACAAACTTGATCACACAGGCCACATTCTGATGCGGTCTATGTAGGCCCGGTTAACACGACAGGACACAAAGAATGCAACTTCCTCTGCTCCTCAGATGCAAAAAGGAGGAATTTAAAAGCATAGCTCAAAAGCCATAGAACTACAGGCTGTAGGGATTATCTTGGGTAAATTGCCGCATTTGGGCGTAAAGTAACCTACGAGCCATCTGTACTGAACTGGGTGCAGGATGGGTGCACAGACAGAACATGGAATCACCCACCCGCTTTGCGGAGGTTAAGGCAAGAAGCAGTGCAGTCTTGTATGAAAGAAATTTCATATCTATCGACTGAATGGGTTCAAATGGGGGGGACCAGACAGAGCCTCTAGCACTAATGCCAAATCACGTGGGAATGATGGACTTAACTGCAGGCCTCAGCAGGCGCACTCCTTTTTAAAAAAACACAGCAAGGGGTGACCCCTGGGCGTCCCCTCACAAAGCCCACATGGCAGGCAGATATCGCTGCCAAGTAGACCTTGATTGTGGAAAATGATAGACCCTTTTCCAGCAGCTGCTGAAGGAATGTCAACACATCCACAATGGAGCACTGAAATGGGGAATACACCTTTGTCCTTTATAGGCGTAGAGGCCTCGGGTTGAGGCCCTTGCATTTTGGATCATTGCCACCACGCTGGGGGCAGACCCTTAGCTATTAAATTGGACCTTTCAACAGGTGGGCATGCAATAGTTCTGGGCGGGGATGGATCAGTTCCCCTCCCGGCAGAGCAGATCCCTGCGGAGAGGGGGAGCTGCCAGGCGCCCTTGCCAGGAAAATCTCGGCAACCAGGGTTTGCCCGGCCACTGAGGGGCCACCAGGATCAGGGACAGGCTCTGATGGGCGCACCCTTCCAGAACTCTGCAGTATCATTCCCACTGGTGGGAATGCATACAGCAGTGTGTTGGGCCATGGGTGTGTAGCGCATCCATCCCCAATGGTGCGCTGTGGTCTGTTAAGAGAGTACAGGGGACAGTGGGTATTCACCCTGGTGGCAAAAGGTCTACTTTGGCCCTGCCAAGTTGATCCCCTGTTGAGCCACTTGTCTGGGTGCAACCTCCATTCTCTCTCACAAAAGGCCCCCTCTGGACAGAAGGTCTGCCCCCATATTCATGCGGCCCGGAACATGGGTGGCTCTGAGAGACAGAAAATGAACTGCACCAAGCAAGAAACTGAAAAAACAGGGTGATAGGAAACCACCGTGTATTGTCTGTTCTGAAAGACGTGCTGACCAGTCAGAACAGGGCAAAAAATCCAAAGAAAGGTCTAGCAGTTCCAGGTTTTTGAAGTGCATTGTGCCATTTCCAGAATAATAAGAGCTCCCCACCCCCTCAGGGAAGCATCTAACACCAAAAAAGACACCTCCCTATTGGGCATATTCAAGCGTATTGCTGCCTCCAAATCAATCATGCAAAAAATGGGTTATCGTCAACCTCCTTTCTGGAGGTGGCGTGTTTCTTGCTGTCGGTGAGATCGAATCCAGCGCTGGAAGGCTAGAAAAAGCCGGCGGCAAAAAACAAAATCATGCCTGCTAGCTGTAAAATTGTTTGGGAAATAAAATTGCATCCCAAAAATAATGAAATAAATTAAATTAAATTAAAAAAAAATTTCAAGAAAAGGAATCTGACTGGGATAAGCGAGCTTTTCAGAAAAATGAACCCAGTGCCTGATGTGCGACAGAACCAATGACAGGTGCTTTTCTGGATTCGCTTTCTCCAATGTCAAAATCTTTCTCTCGGAGAGGACTCAATGACAATTTTATTTTG
Source organism: Gymnothorax javanicus (assembly GCA_029692085.1). Lineage (NCBI taxonomy): Eukaryota > Metazoa > Chordata > Actinopteri > Anguilliformes > Muraenidae > Gymnothorax > Gymnothorax javanicus. Next base: position 51,094,544 of record CM056196.1, read on the forward strand.
CGAGGGGGCCAGTGACAGGCGAGCAGTAGCACATTTTAACTCTGCCTGAATGCAAACCTTAAAACTGCCTGTGATCATGCATCGCTACATGATTCCGTGAGATCGAATTGCAAAAACTGAGCCAGGACTGTCTGAGTGTTAGCAATTTGTTCTCAAACACTAAGTCTAGACAAATAAAACAAAATATCGGCTTGTTGGCTTCGAATATAATATTTCTCGCTTGATTAGCAATGTATTTATTTCCTCCCTCAGCACTGCTGCATTCCAACCACAGTGTTTACTATTGTCAAAAATCTGACCGGAACTGCAATAGTAACAGTTCTTTCCAAAGATGCATTTTTACATTGAGAAGACACATAAAACATGACTTCCAAACCGTAAAGGAATGTCGCCCTCTAAGTGGTTCTAGGGGAACAGCAGACCCCTGTTTGATTTGCTGTATTTTGGTTTGCAATTTTTGAACAACAAAATGCACCGTTTAAATTCAACACAGGAAACTTTAAAAACAGGTTTGGAAAACTGTGTTAAAATACAGCGCCTTTTGGGACTGGGCTCCCAAACAAAACTTAAATGCCAAAACAATAGAGGGCAGTTCTCCCTGCTGCTGTGCCCCTTCTGCATTCAGCCCCACTGCTAGGAGGAGGGTTTCTTCCTTCTATGCCCTGAATCCTTCTGTAGGCTGGGGGCGGGCATTGCTCCAAGCCGACTGGCGTGAGTTTTGCCCAGATGTTTGAAGCTGACTCACAAACCCAAACTGGCCGATGAAACAACCCTTTTGGGGAGGCAATGGTGGACCAGTAGGCCTTTTGAAATTTTGGTTTCACATCCCGCCTGGGAATGATGTTGCGATTCTGTTGCTTTTTCTCAGTTTCGCAATGGCTCAGTGAATGGAAACAAACCCTCTGCAGACACTGGCTCATCAAATAAGCGGCTCTGTCCCTCTCCGGAACCTCAGAAAAGAGTTAACCACAGGTGTCTGAGTGCCAGACTGAAGACCCCATCCCTCTGCCAAGGGAGAGCGGTGGTCTAAGAATATAATCTGTAGAACTCTGACTTCGTTATTTGTGGCAGCTCGGCAGGCACCAGGGAAACACACTGGATAAATCTGAAGCATAGAAAAGCTCAGGGCGAGCAGTGCCTGCCTGAAAGTCGAAATTTTTTCCAGGAAGAAGGAAAATGCAATGTTTGGTTAAGAGTTGTAGGAATATTTGTGGGATTATTAGCCAGGATGGTTCCATGGGGGAAACCAAGAACCTTCTCATCAAATCAGCATACTGTCCATAGCCATGCAAAAAGACAATTTCTCCATTTAATTCCGGACAAAAGTCTGGGAACATAGGTCCGATTTTTTTTCAGGGGGAAGGAAAAAACCCGCGATGTGATTATTTAACCATTTACCTCCATTTTTTCATCCAAGCGAAAAGGAAGGATGTATCGTCGGGTCAAAAGCCAGCAGCCAAAAAGGCTTCCCATTATAAATCCGAAAAATTGCATTTAAATGTCATCGTCATTTTTCATTTGATTGTAGCTGGCTATTAAATCAGCTATCCCTCAACAGACTCCATATGGTCAAAAAAAATTTTTCCTCGATGGACTTAGGCGATGGGTCTCTTTAATCAGAGAGGAGGTCATATTAGGCGACAGCAGTCTTTCCCAGGACTTTTTTTTTTCAACAAACGAGACCCGTCTTTCCAGGGTTGAGCGCACCGGAACTGGCGACAAAAACAATTGGCTCATTCCAACGCCCTTCTGGGCGTGAATTTCCCAGACAGACACAAAGAAGCTGGAAGGATTCAAGGCAACAAACCCCTTTGAGCTCATTCGAAACACAAACTCATGCCACAGCTCCTGAATCACATTAAAAGGCAGGACATTGATTAAAGGCCTCCTTTTTTTTCTTTCAGAAACCATTTGAGCAGCTGGATTTGCTCAGTGTGTTCTTACATCATTGTCCTGAACTGCATAACCAAGCTGCACTTATATGTTAAGGTCACTAACTGATGGCTGGACATCTCCATCAGGATATTCCTTTTAGAGAACGTGAATAGTTCTTCAGTATATCCTATACTATATGTCTTTGTACCAGGTCCTGAAAGGGAACAGCCTCAGATCATCATTTAACCACCACTGTGTGTTGACTGTTAGCATGATGCTCCTATTATGGAAAGTTGTGTTAGCTTGAAGCCAGATATACTGAGACTGATATCTTTCAGAAAGTTTCACTTTTGACTCATCTGTCCACAATATATAATCCCATAAGTCTAAGGGGTCATCAAGATGTTTTTTGGCAAGTGTGAGATGCACCTTTGTGTTCTTTTAGGTCAGCAATAGTTTTCACCTTGCAGCTCTCCCATGGATGCCATTTTGGCCCAGTCGCTTTCTTGTTGTGGAATTGTAAATACTGGCCATAACTGGGGCAAGTGAGGCTTGCAGTACCTTAGAAGTTAACCTCTTCAACTCCGGAGTTGCCATCAGAGGGATTATGGCTCTGCTCTCACCTCGCCTTAACGCGCATTACATCTCCAAAGCTGTTCCAATTTAGGTTTCCTAATTACCAACTAAGCCCCAATTTGTTCAGTTGTGAGGATCAATCTGTATCCATTTCCCCTCAGATTGCATTCTTGTTCATTTCAATAAGTATCAAGCATTTTCTATAAAACATCAATGTGTTATAAAGCCTCTGAATTCCTGCAGCTCACAAAATGGTTTTTTTTTTTCCAATGTCCACGTCCGATCGGCTTGATACGCCTAAGAAAACGTTTCTAAAAATTGCCTACTCAGGTTTGTGTATTAAGGCTGCTCATGTAAAAATAAGATTCTGTCTACAACTAATGACATTACCATCAAGCAGGTTAACACTCAATCTATTTCCGAATAAGAACTGGGTAATAGATTTAATTAATTTACTGAGCAAATGGGCTTCCAATAAGCTGCATTGCCATTAACGATTGAGACATACAGCTTTGCGTCAACGAGGAAGGTTACAATATGAAACAGAATGGATGGTAATTAACTGAAATTTCTTGAAATTTCATCCTGAAGTAGAATGTAATATAGTAAACGCCACTGAAGATGGTATTTAGAGAAGGTTTACATTTTGTTTAATTAGATTATTGCTGCTTCAGAAGCTCGACTGTAAAGACCTTATGAATGACTTTGCTCTCTCGAAAGTTCAATGCATTGCATGCCTATTTTATGATTTTAAATGCATGCCATGCCTCAAACTTTCACGATACACAAATAACCAATTTGCTAAATTATTCAATTACCAATGCTTGGATGTAAGAATTATTGGTAATTTAATAAATTAATTATTATCACTTTTTGCGGCAACCACCGTGCAACTACACTTCCCTGCAAATGCGAATGCTATTCTTTGGAATGTTGAAAACATTATGATTAAGTGCAATCTCAAAATAAATTAGGTTGCACTGGGTTTATTAATTATTTTTATTATTTGTTTTTTTTCCATCCAAACAATATCACTATTAAGTACGTTGTCAGTGTGGACCTTCAGTGATCTGTTATTTCTCAATACTTTGTTAATAATCACAGGCTAATATACTGGTCTTGATTATTCAGTAAAAAAATTGTGTGAATATTAATCAAGCAATCTTAAACAGGATCAGCCTGAAAGCAACTATGCGTTTAAGGGTCAGCGGCTCACAGTAATTTCAAAATCCGGTAATGCTGGCGTTACTGCTAGTGGGATATTGGGCTTTCGATAGTTAATCTGTGTTCTTTTGTGACCTCCTGTTTGAGTTATTGATGCTCTCTTGGAAGAATTTTGGTTGGCCAGATACCCCTGGCATGATTTTTACTGCCCCAAGCTTCCTCCATTTGTAGATAATGACTGTTGCCATAGTTCACAGGAGTCTCAGAGCTTTAGAAATGGCTTTGTAACCCTTTCTAGACTGATAGATGTCAATGACTTTGTTTCTCGTCATTCTTTAATTTCTTTAGATTGTGGCATCATGTGCTGCTTTTTGCCTACTTCACATCACAAAGAGGTTTAGATTCAATGGAGCTGGCAGTAATCATGCCTGGGTGTTTCTAGTGACATTGGACTAATTATCAATTAGATTTGTTTGTTTGATTTAGTAACTAAGAGGGCAATTTTTTACATCGGGCCAAGTAGGGCTGGATACCTTTTTTCCTTCAATAAATGACATAAGGAGTTGCATAGCAAAATGCAATAAATCCCACTTTCGAAATTTCTGAGCCACCACTGCAAGAAGATCATCACTGGCGGGCTGGTAGTCATGCCAATTCAGCCCTTAGCAACACACAATATATCGCTGTGTAGCATGCTTCAACATAAGCTTTCATTCCAAAGCGCAATAGACACCAAGCCAGTTTTTCCACTATATGCGATATATCCACGTGGCCAGTCAGTGACGGAGAATCCCGCACTTCCAAAAGGCTTCAATTATTTAGCGATTTGTTTTGAGTTAAAAAAAGAGAGAAAAAAAGACTGTCACTCCTATTCTGCAAGCACTGCAAAAAAAGACTCCTAATTCATCCTTAGAGAAAGCGTTTCCCATCAGTGGACATAGTTTTCTCCCCAGTGACTGAGTTTTCGGTTGCATTAAGCTGAAGATTTGCAGAAAGTACAGTGTACTACAGGCAAAGGAGTATTAAGAATTATTAGGAAATGTTTATGTCCGTGATACTGGCTGGCAGGCATTTGACTTCAAAAGTCACTTTTGTGGATAAAGTACATTTTTCCAAATAATCATGACAAAGTTCGCTTTTTCACAAAATTCATTATTCTTAGATTTAAGTGCATCATGGTATAGTGTAAAAACTTGTTTAGCAAGACATAAGAAAGCTCTTCTGTGCTTACTTTTCCCATGACAAAACGCACCATGACTACTGATGCAAAAAAATTGAGTTTAAACTGGTTTGAGGCAACAGTTTCTGCAAAATTACTTCAGATGGTTCCAGTATATAAGGTGATTTGAACTTTGAGCAATGACACCATGTTAAATAGGATGGCATTACAGAAGGAGCTCTCTGAGATTGTTCGTAGCCGCATTGTGGCCTTACATGATGCTGAAGACCTTTAATGCTGCCATGGCACTGTAAGAAACAAAATCAAGCATTTCAGAGAGACCAATTTGCTGAAAACTAGCGGCAATAGAGGTGCAAAATGGAAATTAAGTGCCTATGATGTTCGTTATCTGTGAATGACAAGTAAAAAAAAAAAAATCATCAATTGACAGCATGACAGCTCTCTGATGATATTAATCGCACCAGAAGTGAAGAGATGAAAGTATCAAGATCTACCATTTCCAGACGCCTGTGTGAAAATGGTCTGATTGGTCGTGCCAAGAGCTTCCAACATAAGAAAAAGACTTGCCTTTTTCCAAGGATTGGACACTAATGGATTGGGAACAAGTCCTTTGCACCGATGAATCAAAATTAAAAATTTTCTCACCCAAACACAGAACTTATATTCACCGTACAGATGGAGAAAATTTCAAAAATGGCTGTTAACACCATCAGTAAAATATGGAAGTGGTACCATTATGGTTTCGGGTTCAGTCTGCTTAAAAAGAAGCTGGTCATCTCATAAAAACTGATGGAATTATGGATCAAAAGAAGTATATAGCATCTCTGTGAGGCAGGCATTGCCATCTGGAAAGCCACTGATTGGTCTGGGATTTTATTTTCAACAAAATAATAACCCCAAAGGTGATCACACTAGATATTGACTTCCTCTCTCAAAAAACATTATTATTTCTGTTTTTACTACAAATATTATCTGTTTTCATCCAAAAAATCCGATATTACATGAAATAAATACTTGAAAGGTACTTGGTTTCTGATTTATCTTCATTTTATTAAGTGTATAATCATCACTCCACACCATTGTATATTGCATTTTACAATAAACTCCTCAAAACAGCATTTAAAAAACTGCATTGTGTGTTAACTGGTGTTATCTTTGTCAAATAATAGAATCATTTTTGTGACTTATTTGAGACAAATATGCAAAAATAGAAAAAATCGGGAAGGGGGCTAATACTTTTTCACAACACTCTAAGTGACACTCTAACACTCTAAATTGGGGATGTTAATATATGAACAACGTGTTGTGATATCACACAGTACACTATACTGTAGGTTCTGAAAACACTCCAATGACCTCAGGAATTGGGTAGATCCAAAATGTAGTTGGGTTACGCACCTAAGTTAGCGTAATCCCTTCTGTAAAGTTACTGCTGAAATTTTGCGTTTTTGCAGAAGCAAACTGAAAACCAATTGATCACCCTTTACATAATGTAGTGCAAGTCTGCCTAAAATGGCGTCAATTTGAGGGCCTTGTGTAACATGCAGATGGAACTGGGCACGCAAAAAGTTTTTTAGCACGTTGGAAAAAAATTCAAACAAGCAACATGACATGTCTTTACTTTAGAAAAGGCAGCATGTGGTAACTTGCTCCCAATACAACACACAATTTTTGAGACACATATCAATATTAAAAAAAAAAAAAAACAGATTCCCCACATGCTAAATAATTCAACAATTTAGACCAATTTTCTAGCATGGTGAAAAAAAGTCCTCCAAAGTGCAATGCGTAGGTTTCCGTGTTTTCCAGTGACCACAGATCCACTGCCACGTAAATTTGCGGATCTTTACTGTGACTAGCTGACCGTTACAGATTTGACTACCATATGTAGGATTGTTTAAATTTATGCGAGCCAAATTCCCCTTGCAGAACTTCACTGCATAGTGAGTCTGCCCCATAAAAATGAAAGTTCATACATTCACAGAAAATGCTTCAAGAAGGCTCCAACAAGTTTGCGAATGACAGCTAGTTGCTAGGATGAAACCCACATTCTTTAAGTTTTGGCCAAGCCAGCGTCAACTGTGGTCCGTGGTTGCAAATGCTACTTATAGCGAATTGGCAGTTCATAAGACACTTAGCAACAACTGGGACAAAATAATAATAATCACTATAAAAATGTTCACAATGAGAAATTTCAATCGGTTCTTCTTTATGATTTTTCTCATATTAAATAGTAACTGAACAAAAAATGCAGCAGTTGCAACATTTTAAGAAATACACTTGAAATAGGTTTACTTACTTATCAATATGAGGACCATCTGCAGGACTCCTGTGGTCATTTTAAGGACCCCTGTCCTCATTCTGCTTGTGGTTATCACAGCCTTTCTGTCTGGTAGAAAGACACTGACTAACTTTGCATTGAGTTAAATCTAAAGATTCACATAGCAATTTGCTGGGAGCAAAAGGGTCATGGCAAACAAGCAAAAGATATGACATTTACAAAAATAATTTTTCTCCCAATAAAATATATATCCTCATGAAAAGCACTCCACAAGGTAAGTAAATGTGCGAGTATTTGTTAGGCTGACACCAATGCTTTGTAAATCTTGGGTCTCTTGCATTTCTTTTTTTGTTTCTGTCATTTATTATCATTACAATGATTATTAGGTAGCAGCTGCAGGACTTACCTTAAAATTCTGTTCTTTTTGTTTTCTTTTCTTGAGGGATGAGCTGAACTGTCTCTAGGCATTCAGCTTGAGATGCTGTTAGATTGTTCAGGAAACTTCACCAGCAATTTATGAAAATGACTTTGACGTCACACGGGTGGGTATATCAGCACACCTCATGATTAAAAAAAGAAACTATGAGTCAAATGATTGGGCCTTTGCCAGCATTTTTTAATTTGTCCATTATAACAAATATGATGACTGGATAGACTTGCTTTGTCACATTTATTATCAGCTAGACAAAATGATAATGCTTCCTTCAAAAGTATTTGACTGCAATCCATTTTATATTGCTCGAGTGATAATTTACGGTCAAACCACTTTCCAAACCGAATGTCGTGTGCCTATGTGACATTGTAGTTTTCCAAATCAAATGCCGTGTGCTTATGTGACATTGCAGTTGTGTCATACTGTGGTATTACTTTGTTTCACCAATATTTTTTTTTTCTTTTCTGAGAAATAAATACAGTAAATAAGGATTGCACTTTAATGTTCATCACTTCTCCCCATTCACATGGAGGCAACACAAATACGTCCCTGATATACAGTATTCACTTCCATGCAAACAGTCTACAATTAAAATAAAATACTTTCAATCCTTTAAACATTCTTGCAGGAAAAGCACTTGGCCTTGGAAGAGACAAGACACTGAGTTTGTCTTGTGTTGTTAATCACACAGATATTTTTCCTGTTTGTGTCAGGAATGCGCACACTTCTTTACAGAGAGCAGGCAATCATGAGGATAACCGTGTGAAAAAATAGGTACTTGATGAAAACGTGTCTACCGCGGATTGGTAGTTCACTGTAGGATAAGAAGTTTTACTTACAGACTTACAACTCCATAGCATAGTGTTTACTTGCACAGGCGCACTAGACACAAAAAACTATTTAATGAACAGTTGGAATTATTAAATTGTTAAAATGGTTGCTTTTTTGTTGTTGATGATGTATTACAGTAACTTATCGGCTAAAAAAGGGAAACCACCTTTTCATTGACACTAAAATCACTGGCAAGCTGCACTGTCCAACACATATGGTCGGCCTGACCATAATAAATATGGTTACATTAAACGTGACCATAAAAGAGATGGTCACAAATTTGTGGTCGACCCTGTCCGACCATAAAAATTATGGTTACCTTAAAAGCGACCATAAAAAAGCTGGTTGAAAATTTCTGATCGACCATGGGTGACCATAAAAATTATGGTTACTTGGAATGTGACCATGAAAATGGTGGTAAAACATTTGTGATCAAACATGGGTGACCATAAAAATTATGGTTGCTTGGTGTGTGACCATAAATGCTCATGAATTTTTGTTCAACCACAGAAATGCTTGTCAATCATATCTGGTCAACTAAGACAACTTTTAGGTAGCTAAGCCCACAGTGATTTATCCATCATAATTCATATGATCATTTTCCTGACAGATATTCTCAAAATAACAATCAAGGCATTTTTTTGTTCAAGGAACATACTGTATTGCTCAAGGTCAGAGAGTGCAGTCTCAATTGTTTAACATTTCAAAACAATAATTAAACAACAAGATGTTGGGTGCCCTGGTGGCTCATCGGTCTAAGCACACGCACCATGAAGGCTGTGGCCTTCCTGTGGCGACCTGGTTCGATTCCGGCTCGGGTCATATGCCGCATGTCTTCCCCATTCTTCTCCCCAACCTTCCTGTCTTTCTCTACTGTGTGACTATCAAATAAAGGAGAAAATCCCAAAAAAAAAATCTTTAAAAAAAAAAAAACAACAAGATGTTTACTCTTCCCGACCATTATTTTTATGGTCGCACAATGACCATAAAACATATGGCATGTCACGTCTATACCATACATTTTATGGTTGGCTGCGACCATATTTTTTATTGTCGGTTCGACCATATCTGGCTAACAGTGTGGGAGCCAATGATGTTCGAAAAAGTGGTGTGTGTTTGCTTGCACTTGATTAAATGAAACTGCCAATGCCTTTTTGTGCCCATTGAACGTTTTTAATTTCAATGTGCAGTAATTTTGCTGTATCACATTGCATATTCAAAGAAAGGGTGTTTTAGACCACCTTGTTGTCAGAAGAAAAAAATTGCTTCTGTTGAAAAGGAATTTCTCATGACTAACACGTGTACATGGGCACACCTCAAACATAAATGCGACTGTCATTTCAGTTTGTCATCATCACCATAGCATGAGTAAAACATCTCCTGCTCCTAGTTCATCTCTCAATTAGACTGCTTGCATACGCAGACCAGCCAAGCACATAATTCAAGCATTTTTCATATTCTGCGGCCAAGAAAAGTTGAATTAATTCTGCAGTCACCACAGATTGATCAATTTTCTTTCAATCAAATTTAAATGAAAGATCAACCTTGTCAGAAAACTGGAGTTTGTACAAAACCCAAAACCAGTGAAGTTGGCACGTTATGTAAATCGTAGATAAAAACAGAATACAATGATTTGCAAATCCTTTTCAACTTATATTCAATTGAATACACTGCAAAGACAAGATGTTTAATGTTCAAACTGAGAAACTTTTTTTTTTTTTTTGCAAATAATCATTAACTTAGAATTTAAAGGCAGCAACACATTGCAAAAAGTTGGCACAGGGGCCTTTTTACCACTGTGTTACATCACCTTTCTTTTAACGACACTCAGTAAACGTTTGGGAACTGAGGAGACCAATTTTTGAAGCTTTTCAGGTGGAACTCTTTCCCATTCTTGCTTGATGTACAGCTTAAGTTGTTCAACAGTCCGGGGGTCCGTTGTCGTATTTTACGCTTCATAATGCGCCACACATTTTCAATGGGAGACAGGTCTGGACTACAGGCAGGCCAGTCTAGTACCCGCACTCTTTTACTACGGAGTCATGCTGTTGTAACACGTGCAGAATGTGGCTTGGCATTGTCTTGCTGAAATAAGCAGGGGCGTCCATGAAATAGACGTTGCTTGGATGGCAACATATGTTGCTCCAAAACCTGTATGTACCTTTCAGCATTAATGGTGCCTTCACATATGTGTAAGTTGCCCATGCCTTGGGCACTAATACACCCCCATACCATCACAGATGCTGGCTTTTGAACTTTGCGCCTATAACAGTCCGGATGGTTCTTTTCCTCTTTGGTCCGGAGGACACGACGTCCACAGTTTCCAAAAACAATTTGAAATGTGGACTCGTCAGACCACAGAACACTTTTCCACTTTGCATCAGTCCATCTTAGATGAGCTTGGGCCCAGCGAAGCCGGTGGCGTTCTGGGTGCTGTTGATAAATGGCTTTCGCTTTGCATTGTAGAGTTTTAACTTGCGCTTGCAGATGTAGCGACGAACTGTAGTTACTGACAGTGGTTTTCTGAAGTGTTCCTGAGCCCATGTGGTGATGTCCTTTACACACTGATGTCGGTTTTGATGCAGTACCGCCTGAGGGATCGAAGGTCACGGGCATTCAATGTTGGTTTTCGGCCTTGTCGCTTCGTGCAGTGATTTCTCCAGATTCTCTGAACCTTTTGACGATATTACGGACCGTAGATGATGAAATCCCTAAATTTCTTGCAATAGCTCGTTGAGGAATGTTGTTTTTTAAACTGTTCGACAATCAGCTCACACATTTGTTCACTAAGTGGTGACCCTCGCCCCATCCTTGTTTGTGAATGACTGAGCATTTCAGGAAGCTGCTTTTTATACCCAAATCATGGCACCCACCTGTTCCCAATTAGCCCGTTCACCTGTGGGATGTTCCAAATAAGTGTTTGATGAGCATTCCTCAACTCTCTCAGTCTTTTTTTGCCACTTGTGCCAGCTTTTTTGAAACATGTTGCAGGCATCAAATTCCAAATGAGCTAATATTTGCAAAAAATTACAAAGTTTACCTGTTCGAACATTAAGTAACTTGTCTTTGCAGTGTATTCAATTGAATATAGGTTGAAAAGGATTTGCAAATCATTGTATTCTGTTTTTATTTACGATTTACACAACGTGCCAACTTCACTGGTTTTGGGTTTTGTATGTTCATCATGTTTCATATGTATGTATTTTCTTCCAGCTCAACTCCTCTCTCTGCTCACTGTTACTTCTAATCATATGGGGTAAATAAATAGTAAAGAACTTTTCTTCTGTACCAGTTTGACAATTGTTTTTAAGGTTCCTTTCCCTATTTCCACATAATGATACACAGAGTGACACACATATTTAAAAAGGTTTTAAAGGGAATCTATGATGAAATAGATTTGATCTGAAAATGAATTGCTTTCGCACTCAAGTTTGTAGGCAAGGTGTGTAACAAAGCAGGCTCACATCATGGATGATATACAACTAATACAGTCTTCAATCCCACCTGACTTTCCAATTAGCAAACTACTATAAATACACTCACTGAACATTTTATTAAGAATGCCATACTAATACTTGGTAGGCCTACCTTTGCTGTCAGAACTGCCTCACTGGCATGGATTCCACGAGAGGTTGGAAACATATTTGAGATTTATGTAAATGTGACATGATGGCATCGCATAATTTCTGCAGATTTGTCATCTATTTTTTGCAGCAAATCTCCCATTATTCCATTACCCTCATGTGCTCTTTTGGATTCTGGTCTAGTGACCTGAGAGGCCACTGAAGTGCACTGAACTCACTGTCACGTTCATGAAAACAGTTTGTGACCTTAGTATTATCAGGTTCTACACTGAACAAATCATGAACACAACACTTCTTATTTCGAGAAGCATACCATCCTCAGAAATTCACTGTACTTTAATTGAGTTTTCACAGATTGTATGATCAATTTGCAACACATTTCAATTACTGATTGAAACAGACAAACAAGAATCTCCAAGCAGCATAGATGATAATGGGAATGGAGTCTATTGTCCAAATTGCACTAATCAATGTCAAGTTTGACCGCCATTGGCCTGCTACACTGCTCTCCCTCGTATGGACCATACCAAATGGTCAATGGTGACTTGGGGGACATGCTCCCACTGTTCCTCCAGAGCTGCACGGAGTTGGAGGATATTGGCCGGGTGGGGAAACCGATAGTCGAGGACATCCCAAAGGTGCTTGATGAAGGACAAATTCGAGGAATAAGCTGGCCATTCAAGCACAGAAATATTTTCAGCTTCAAGAAACTCTGTGCACACACGTACGACGAGGGGTCCGTTGTTGTCAAGCTGGACTATGGCGTTGTTTTGACAGGCAAATGGTTTGACAATAGGCCGCTGCGTTTCATCGCGATATTGGACTGCATTCAAGTTACCGTTATTGAAATGCAGTTGGGTACGATGTTTGTGGGATGTTCCCGCCCAAATCAGTACTTTTCCGCCACCATATGCCACAATGTGCACCACGCTAACATCAGCATAAAGTTCCCCTGCGCTGCACCAGACACGCTGCCTCCATCTGCTCCGTGAAGCTGGAAACGTGACTCGTCAGTAAAGAGAACAGTCCTCCATTGAGCCATTAGACAGGTGGGTTTAGGCGAAAACTTTTTTTTTTTTTTTTATTTCAAATTCAGTGACGCATAAAGTACACAAAGACATCCACAGTTTGCAATGCTGCTAGCTTGTTGGGCTGAATTGCACATTTCAGTTTTTGAGAAATTTATCACATTTATGTATACTTATAGGTTATTTTTCTTGCCATTATTTTAATAAATCATCACAAATAAACATCAAGTTTCAACCAGAAAAGTTGAAATTTCACTGGATAGGCCAAGGTGTAAGCTTTCATCCAGCAAAATGATGAAGCTCATATGTTTTATACGGCCCCACATTTGCTTTTGAAACGGGCCCCCAGATACTTAAGGCCGCCACCGTGTCACACAGTAGCAAACCATTGACTGTGCAAACTTTTATGGATTGTTTTGCATTCATTAAATTGTATATTTTCAATAAGCAATTAAATTCTCTGGGTAGGACATCAAGTATTGTGTTGTACTATTTTCAATATAGTAGAGAGAGAATGGACTTCTCAAATCAGTCCTTTTTGATTTTACTAGCAACACATAGAATAAACCAAAGCTGTTATACAATGAAAAAAATTTCTACATTTCACAGACTTAATTAAATTTCAATACCTCATGTTCGGGTCAGTTGAACAACTGGCTTAATTTACTCCGCACCATTTGGCTCACTGTTATGGAGGACCAAAAATGACTTAAGTATAAATAAATAAATAAATAAATACATTCATACATAAATAAATAATTGCTGAAATTAATGTATAAATAAATAAATGCAAAAATAAATGCTGAAATAAATGAATAAAAAATTATATTTAAACATGACATAAATGAATGAATGTTTTAAATTTATTTCTACATTTTTACATTTATTTATGTATTTCTGTGTCCGTATGCTAATTAAGTGGGAGATCCTACCCTCAGTGTGATGCTAGATTGGTCAATAATGAGAGCCAGACAGAAGCAAACGATCCTTTGTGAATCTTCCCTGTAAAGTGAATAGAGTATATAAAGCTGCTTTCACACCGGACGCGAAACGAATTTTTAGCACGACAGATTTCATTCAAAGTCAATGCAAAGACGTGAATATTCGCGTCTTTACATTGACTTTGAATGATCTGTCGTGCGAAAAAATCGTTTCGCGTCCAGTGTGAAAGCGGCTTTAGTCACACGATGTTTGCGATCTAGCTCGGGTATAATGGCTTCGACTGGAAGGCCGTTGGCAGAGCAGCTGCGGGATGTGGCTGACCAGCTCGAAAAACTAGCAGCTAAATGCAGGAATTGCACCGACCTGTGCTTGGAAGATAAATATAGCTAGCATTTACCGCGAGCATTTACGATATACTCTATGTAACTGTCACCTTGCTAGGCTAGCGAACTAGCCAGCTAAGCAAGCGAACTAACGTTAGCGAGTTAGCTAGCGAGCAGTTGTATTTGGTATAACATAAATGCTCGCCGTTCAACTGTAGCTAAGTGAGATCGCGAAATAATAGATTATTTTTATTCATTTATTTTCTATTGACTTCCGTGCACCAAACTGTTGGTTAGCTAGGCTAGCGAACTTGCTAGCTAAGCAAGCGAACTAACATTAGCTGGCTAGTCTCGCTCAGGACAGAAAAGCTGTGTTAGTTGGCGCTCGCCATAACGACCAGGAGCACTATTGTAGTGTTGATATCTAAATGCAGCGCATTTCTCTCTTGCATTTGCCCCTTCTGTGGTTTGCGTGTTTTTGATTTGTGTGGTGGGAAATATATTGCAACCTGACCGGGCCATAACTACCGTCTCATGCCTCAAGGTGTGACAAGGGCATTAGTGCAACTCAAGACTATATGTGTAACTGGTTTGTTTGTATTTCTCTTCTTCTTGCCTTTCCATTGCACCTGTTGTCACTGTTGCCTGCATCAAAACAAGTGAAACTGATCCACAACCACTTGGGCTTCCTAAATCAATAGATTGAATTCCTAAGGTTTAAATGACTTGAGGTCATGAGTGTTCCCTTAATCTTGAGCCATATAAATGTGCCACAATACTTCTGTATAGTGTGGGGGTAAACGTTTTTAAAGTCAAAGAATAAACATGATTACCACTCTCCAAAGAGAACTGAGCCAGGCTCATGTGGCCTGCATACTGCTGTAGAAAAAGTAGTGGGAATGAAACAAAAACTCATAAATCTGTTAAAAGAATCAGATAGCAACCTATAGCTGGCTGGCTAAGATGAGCTAATCTTCCGGAATGACCATCTTGGTAATCGACCAATGAGAAGTCCCTTCATAAGAACCGGCGCACTCCAGTTTATGCTGGATAAATCCAGAGATCCAGTCTTCTTGGGCACCCAAAGATGACCCTCAGGTAACCCCTAGGTTTGGGAGGCTCAAACATGGTCTTCGAGCATCCCTGGCAGCAAAAAATGAATTTACACCATGATGTAATGGCAAACTTGTTACTAAGGGTGGAGTGTTACCATGTGACAATTACCAATCAGAAAATGATAATTGTATGACGAGGTAGAAAGTATCATGTTTTACCCCACCTTATGGGAAGGTCCAAAGGCCCTATAAATTAAGTGGTCAGACAATCAGTGGTCAGTCGGTGTGGGGCGATTGATGGGATATGAATGCTTCGTGGTATGCGCATACCAGCCTGGGATGTTGTACTTCACTTTGAGCAAGATACAATAAACCCACTTGCATCAGACTCTGGAGATTGCGTCTATTCTTTGGCGGAAAACTACAGGTGTGGAGACCCCGCAGTCTAAGGGCCCAGACTGAGGTCGTTCACCCACATTTGCATAAGTTCTGTTTTTGCAGCGCGTATCTCCAATTGGAGATGTTTTTGGCCGTTGCAGCGCGTTTTCCCCTGTAGGCCACCGCAGTGCGATTCTTAACTGCGGCTGAAATGCTATATTTATCTTCCAATCACAGGTCGGTGCAATTCTGCATTTAGCTGCTAGTAACCCGTGTCAATTGCACAAGTTTCAGACAACAGTTAGCTCACTGGTTTGGTAGCATCATCTTTCGTGTTCACGAGCCAGCACGTTAGCATGCAAGGAAGAAGTAGCAGACCTGAGTCGATCACACTCCTCTAACCAATCCAGATTCTGACTGAAGCTAGGACCTCCCTCCTAATTAGCATACGGACACAGAAATACATAAATAAATAAATGCAGAAATGTAGAAATACATTTAAAGCATTTATTCATTTATGTCATGTTTAAATATAAATTTTCATTTTGTCATTTCAGCATTTATTTATTTATTTCCATATTAATTTCAGCATTTATTCATGCATGTATAAATTTATTTATTTATTTTAACATTTATTTCTGTATTTATTTATTTATTTGTTAATTTCAAGAATTATTCATTCATTTATGTATTTATTCCTATATTTATTTATTTATTTATACATACTTTAGTCATTTTTGGTCCTCCATACACTGTGCCCCATAGCTACCATTTTGTAAAAAAAACTGTCCAGTTTATCAATTCAGTCAAACCTTTAGCTATATGATTCAAATGATTTATACAATGCAAAGTCACCAACATTTAGAATATTTTTAGACCTGGAAAAATTTGCTTTGAAATAACAGCCATAATGCCTGACATTTAGAAAATTTACTTCGATGAACAAAAAAAAAAAAAAGAAAGAAAGACCCTTCACTTCTCCCAGGTGCTTTTCTCCACAGCCAGATAGAAATGATAGGTGCTTCCTGAATTCATGGTCACATAAATACAAATGTGCACACATGCTTAGATACAGGGGGTGGGTGAACTTACCCACTAGCTCATCTTATCCCGCTCACCCCGATGCATTTAGTCAGTGAAAGATACTCAACAATCGAGTGGAGTCTTTTTTTTTTGCATTTTTCAAAGTTATTGGTGTAATATTTCATAAACACAGAAATTCTATCTCAAGTATCACTTCTGAATTTGGAATCATATTGCAGCATGCTGTTGCTATGGTTTCTGCCTAATCAATCAGGAAGCAGCTTGTACTTTCACACAGTTTGAAACTGAAGGATCGCTTTATTGCAATCAAGTAAACCAACAACAACACAATGAGATCGATCCGGTCCCACACCTGGACCATGTGAGAACAGTAAGGGTTGCTCCACTATTTTTCTCCCACCACAACATTAACCCCGTAGCCCCAAGTGTTCTGCAACATTGAAAAGCCCGTTTTAAGTTGTATATTTACAATTTACCTGGGTTGTCTTCAGGGTCCCAGAGTGCTGTGCGCCCCCCGGCATGCTACACAGCCCCCAACTTAGAGCTTAGCTGTCCCCAGCAACCTTTAGTCCAAAACAAAGTCCTGTAAGCGGTGGGGCAATCGACGCTGCCTCTGCGTCGGCCGACCGGGTTCTCCGACAGCTGCAGTGGGAGGGGGAGACTGGGCTCAGTCCCCCACCGCTGGCTCCTCCTCGCAAGGCAGCAAAGGACGATAAGGTGCCAGCGGGTCGCGATGATGGACCACCAGCTGCCCCCACTTAGTGAGCCTCACCCGGTAGACAACGTCTGATAATTTGTTTACCATAGCGCAGGGGACCGCCCACTGAGCCATCAGCTTGGGAGACAGTCCCTTTTTCCTCTGAGCTCTACACCCACACCTGGGCTCCTGGTGCGAAGTCCTCACCCCAGCAGTGGACATCATAAGCAACAACGCAATGAAATGTGTAACTAAAAGCCCTCCCTTGATGGCACTGGGAGTCTTCAGTTGGCTAGCAATAGTACCCTAGTCAAGCTTATTTACCCAATGACAAAAACACAATCACAGTAAATAAGGTCTCGGTTTTTGAGTGTATTATATCCCAAATTAATTTTCCAAATGATGAGTGAACTGTCAACTGGTGCATTTGCCCACCCTCCACACTTGACCCCTAAGCCCCTCCCCCACAGTGCCAAAGAAAAAGGCCCTTAGCTGCTAACCATGCACCAGTGTTTGAATTACATAACCTTAGCAATAGGGTATTGTACATAAACCTGGTTTTGCTTAGTAGGCCCATGAATTGTGAAAATTTACATCCCCAATTCCAAAAAAGTTTGGATACTGTGTAAAATATAAATTGAACAGAATGCAATGATTTGCAAATCTCATTAACTGACATTTTATTCACAATTAAATAAAATAAATATAGTAAAGTGCAGTTCTGACTATCCACAGCATTCCAGGGAAAATGTGATTTTTTGACATGGCCAGACACCAATATACACGACTATTTTCTGATTTCAATAATATATGAAATCATAATATATGGTGATATATGATGATTTGTATTATCACCCGTTACAAACTTTTTACTGCACTCTGCACCATGTGTATGTTCTGTTGTTATGCCTCGGTGTGCGCATGCGCACAGCGAGCATACGGTACTCAGTCTGTGTATTTGTTTGTTTGTCTGTCTGTTACCATCATAACTGCGACAGCGTGTGCATCCAAGCTAAAGTAACAATGCCAACGAGTGACAAACACTGTTCTCTTGATTTTAAATGTGCCAGAATTTTGAAAAAGGATTCAGTTCAAGAGCTACGAAGTTATTTGCTTACCATGTTTGTTCTTGGTACTTTCTGGTTGAAGTATATGCAGCACAGGAGAGTTAGTAGCACTACTTATAGTACATGTACTACAATTACTACTCTATGGAAGAGATACCAACACAAACCTAGTATCAGTTTAGCTTCTTGGCTTTCTTTTCACGATCACATGATGCACACTTTCGATTTTTTGTAGCACTTCATGTTTCAGTATACACGTTTTGTGTACATAATGTTAAGCCACACCCACATGATTTTGGCACAAGGACCGCACTCTATTGACTGTTTATGTATTCAAGCTTGCTTTTATGTTTCTGTACAACTATTGTACATCAGTAGTGGCTAAGCAATACACACCGAGGCATCAGCACCTCTGGTGCTTTTATTTGTTTCTGTAAGACCACCCCTCCAGTCGTCCAGCCGTCTAGTCTGGTATAGACTTATTCTCCACGTTTCATGTGTATTAAACTGTAAATCTAACTTAGTGCTGTTAATTGTTTTTATCCAGCACTTAATATTAAGGAACCTTGCTTCTCGTTTGTTTTCTATTTGTAATACATTGTTAATGCAGTCTGTGTTCAGTGTCTGTATTACTAATAGTGTTTATTCAGGAACCTCGATTCCCGTTTTGTTTTGTATTCCTTTGTTCGTGCCTTCTGCTATGCAGTAGTTATAATAAAACAACCAAGTCCATCCTTGAACCAGAGTCCAATCCTAAACTTCCTGTCCTCCGTGCAACTAAAATGTGCACGAAGCAAAATCCTTACAGTTCCTTACTGTACAGCACTATTTTTTAAAGTTTTCTTTGTGTACGAGTAAATCCAATAATAATAATAGAACATAAACAACATATCAGATGTAAAAGCTGAGATATTTTACCATTTCATGAAAAATATTAGCTCATTTTAAATTTGATGGCAGCAAAACATTGAAAAAAAGTTGGGATAGGACCATGTTTACCATTGTTTAGTATCCCCTCTTCTGTTAACAACAGTCTGTAAACATCTGGGAAGTGAGGAGACAAATTACTTGAGTTTCGGGAAAGGAATGTTATCCCGCTCTTGTCAGATGTAGGATTCTAGCGGCTCAACAGTCCTAGGTCTTCTTTGCCGAATTTTTAGTTTTATGCTGCGCCAAATGTTTTCTATTAGTGAATGGTCTGGACTGTAGGTAGGCCAGTTCAGCATTAAGACTCTTCTACTGCAAAGCCATGCTGTTGTGATGGATGGAGTATGTGGTTTGGCATTGTTTTGCTGAAATATACATGGCCTTCCCTAAAAGAGACATTGTCTGGATGGGAGCATATGTTGTTGTAAAACCTCTATTTACTTTCCAGCATTGATAATGCCTTTCCAGATGTGTAAGCTGCCCACTTCATAGGCACTAATGCAATCCGATACCATCAGAGATGTAGGCTTTGAACTGCGCGTGGATAACAAGCTGGATGGTTTTTCTCCTTTTCAGATCGCACGACACAGCATCCATTATTTCCAAAAAGAATTTCAAATTTTGATTCATCTGACCACAGAACAGTTTTCCATTCTGCCTCAGTCCATTTTAAATTAACTTTTGCCCAGAGAAGATGGCGGCGTTTCTGGATCGTGTTCACATATGGCTTCTTCTTTGCATTATACAGTTTTAGCTTGCATTTGTAGACTGCACGGCGAACTGTGTTCACAGACAATAATTTCTGGAAGTGTTCCTCGGCCCATGCAGTGTATTCCAGTGCAGAATCATGCCTGTTTTTAATGCAGTGCTGCCTGAGGGCCTGAAGATCACGAGCATCCAATATTGACCTTGGGACTTGTCCCTTGCACATAGAGATTTCTCAAAATTCTCTGAATCTTTTGATGATATTATGTACTGTAGATTCAAAGTCTTTGCAATTTTACAATGAGGAACATTTTTTTGAAATTGTTCTGCAATTTTTAGATGTAGTTTCATGCAGATTGGTGAATCTCTGTCCATCTTCACTTCTGAGAGACTCTGCCTCTCTAAAATGCACTTCTTGTACCCAGTCATGTTACTGACCTGTTGCCAATTGACCTAGTAAGTAGTTGCAAAATGCACTTCCAGCTGTTTTTTAGCTTACCGGCCCTATGGGTCGATAAGCTATTGTCATGGTGTGGCGTCCGTCGTCCGGCATCCGCTGTCCGGAACATTTTTTATCTTTTTTTTGGCCTGATGAATTTTCGTGTAAATTTGCAATTACATACTACTAGACCATAACTCCAGATGTTTTTCTCGGATTTTTGATTGAATCATTTTTGTCCGTTTTATGGGCCCTTGAAATTTTGGCTCCAATGTTAAAGATAGGACTGAGAAATTTTAAAAAATCATTTCTCAAAAACTGCGTGATAAATTTTTTTCTAAATCAGGCAATCAACTTACCTTGGTACTGTCAATGTATAGTGCAAGCGCCATTTTGATTGAATCGACGGAAATGGGTCTATTGGGGGTGCTGTACTTTATGAATATGCAAGATGGTTGCAGATAGAGATTAAGTTTGTATTATCGACATATAGGAAGTCATATATGACCTATATTTTGGCAATATTAAATTTGACCACCAGACTTGTGACAAATTCCTTTTCATCAATTCCAAGGAATTGGAAAAGGAATTGGGGAATTGGAATTGGATATTTAAAAATATTTAGAAAAGACATGCCCATGTCCTTTTACCTCGAAAAGTTCAATTCCAATTCCAATTCCCCAATTCCTTTTCCAATTCCTTGGAATTGACAAAAAGGAATTTGTCACAAGTCTGTTGACCACAGATGACTTTGAAAGGTCAAACTCGAGGTCAGGGAATAAATTAACAATGTTAAAAGATATGACTTGAAATTTCAAAAAAATATTTCTCAAAAACTGCCTGATAACTTTTTTCTAAATCTGGCAATCAACTCACCTTGATACACTTTATGTACAGTGCAAGTGCCATTTTTATTGAATTGACGGAAGTGGGTCTAGTGGGGGCGCTGTACTTTAACATTGGGTCTTATGGAGAATGGGTCAAATCGCCAGTGGAAGCTAAACGGTTGCAGATAGACATTAAGATTGTATTACTGCCATATAGGAAGTAATATATGACCTATATTTTGGCTGTGTTAAAGTTGACGTCAGATGACCTTGAAACGTCAAACTTGAGGTCAAGCAAAATGTTACAATTTTCAAAGGTTTCTAGGCTTGAAAATATTGAAGATTGGGAACATATGTGCATTGAACACTTATAGGAAATCATGTATGAACTTTTATTTGGTGGCCTTGAACTTGACCTTCGGCGACCTTCGACGGTCAAACTTCACATAGTGAAATTTCAATGACCTCTATCACCAAAATTATTACAGATAGAGCTTAGGTTTGTATTGCGGGCATATAGGAAGTCATGTATGAAGTTTCATTTGGTGACATTGAACTTGACCTTCAGTGACCTTGAATGCCCAAACTTCACAGTGAAATTTCAATGACTTATATCAGCAAAATGGTTACAGATAGTTTCGGTTTGTATTGGAGATGTATAGGAAGTCACTTGACCTTCAGTGACCTTCAACGGCCAAACTATACAGTGACATTTCAATGACTTATATCAGCAAAATTGTTACAGATTGAGTGTAGGTTTGTATTGGAGACGTATAGGAAGTCATGTATGAACTTTCATTTGGTGACCTTCATATTGACCTTCGAAGGTGTAACTTGACCTACAGAAAATTCAACGACTTCTGTCACTGAAAAGGTCACAAATGGAGCCTAGGTTTGTGTTACTGACATAGGAAGTCACATATGAACTTTCATTTGGTGACATTCAGCTTGACTGTTGATGACATTTGAAGGTTAAACTTGACATACTACAATTACAATGACTTGTATCGCCAAAACGGTCACAGATGGAGTTTAGGTTTGTATTAGAGACATATAGGAAGTCATATATGAACTTTCATTTGGTGACCTTCATATTGACCTTCAAAGGTCAAATGTGACCTAGTGAAAATTCAATGACTTGTATCACTAAAATGTTCACAGATGGAGCCTAGGTTTGTGTCACTAACTTCTAGGAAGTCACGTATGAACTTTCATTTGGTGACATTCAACTTGACTGTCAGTGACCTTTGAGGGTCAAACTCGACAGTGAAATTATAATCACTTGTATCACCAAAATGGTCACAGATTGAGCCAAGCTTTGTATAGAGACATTTAGAAAGTCATATATGAAGTACATTTGCTGACCGCAACTTGACATTCTGTGACCTTTAAAGTTCACAGTTGACATATTGAATACATATTGACATATTATAATGACTCGTATCACCAAAACTGCTTCAGAGCTTAGGACTGTATTACAGAAGGTCTTAGAAATGTATGTGAACTTTTATTTAGTGACCTTGACATTGATTTTCATTGATTCAAATGTCAAACTTCACATGAAATTTTCAGAACTTGTATCATCGCTGTAAGACTGCTTGCCGGTAAGCTACAGGACCCTTGGTCCTATTTTTTATGAGTACCACTTACTTTTCCAGCCTTTTGTCCCAACTTTTTTGAGATTTGTTGCTTCCATCAAATTCAAAATGAGCTGATATTTTTCATGAAATGGCAAAATTTCTCACTTTCAATATCTGATATGTTCTCTATGTTATGTTGTGAATAAAATGTGGGTTTATGAGATTTGCAAATCATTGCATTCTGTTTTTATTTACAATCTACACAGCATCCCAACTTTTTTGGAATTGGGGTTGTATTATAATTACTCAAAAAGAGCATAATGCTAGACGATGAAAACGTAAACCTTTTTTATTCATTGAGTAGCAAGTGTTATATACTATTCAAAAAAAGTAGGGGATATTGGATTTACAAGTACCATGAAATGCAGATCATGAGGTCAGGAAGGAAACAAATGACATAAAAACATTAAGGAAACATTGGTCAATTTATTCGAAACCCTGTGTACAGTCAGTAAAGGACAGATTCTCCAGAATAAGGGTTGACACAAACACAGGGTCACACAGCAAATTTACCACCATTGTGAAACAGAGTCAGTAGCGGGTAAAACCCCCTCGGTTGGCTAGACAAGCTCGAATTCGCGTGGCATACTCCTAACGAGGCGTCCCAGGTCATTTTGGGGAACGTTATTCCATTCCTGTTGCAATGCTGCAGCAAGTTCTTGGACATTGGCAGGAGGTTGTTGACATTGGCGTAGCCGCTGTCCAAGCATGTCCCAGACATGCTCGATGGGGGAAAGGTCCGGACTGAGTGCTGGCCATGGTAATGTGGTGATATTCTGCTGCTGGAGGTAATCTTTAACGATCCTGGCCCTATGACATCTGGCATTGTCATCTTGGAAAATGAAACGGCGGCCATAACGGCGTGCAAACGCGGCACAACATGGGGTGCCAAGATGTTGTCCCGTAGTACTGCCCTGTGACACGTCCAGCAACAACATGCATGTCTGTTCTGCCGGCAGCAGTGATGCCTCCCCACACCATTACAGATCCACCCCCATACGGATCATGTCTAATGACGTTAACGTCATGGAAACGTTCGTTACGTCGGCGCCAAACCCTCCTGCGTCTGTCAAGGAAGTCCACAGTGAACCTCGACTCATCTGAGAACATTACGTTGTTCCATCGGCGATTATCCCAGCGTTGATGATGACGACACCATTGAGTCTGGCCCTAATGTGACGATCCCTCAAACAGGGAATGACACGAGGACGTCGGGTGTGTAAGTGAAATCTGTGCAGACGATTCCTGATGGTCTGGCCACTCACTACCAAGCCAGTATCCCTTTGAAGTTGAGACCTTATCTGATTTGCTGTTACCATATGATTTCTCAAGACAATAGTGCGGATGAATCTGTCCTGAGCCTGAGTTGTTGCCCTTGGTCGACCGGATCGTGGTCTATCCTGAACAGACCCTGTAGCACGATGTCTGGACCATAATCTGCTGATGACAGACTGGGAAACATTCATTGCCCTTGCCACAACGACCTGTCTTGTGCCAACCTGTAGCATGCCAAGGGCACGTAACCTCTCCTCCTGTGTTAGACGGCGCATGGTTTCTGTTTAATTAACGACTTCAACCACTGATAATCTGATGCTTTCTCTTCAAAATCTTCCTTTACAGTGGCTCTAACCTTCCAATTCAGAGTCATGCAAATTTGTGGCACAACCCCCTTGATCATCAATAGCATCCCGTGCAGATCGTGAGAGTGTCATTGATGTGTTTGGGTGATGAATTTCTTTGGAAATGCTTCCTCAGTAAGGAACTATACAACATGGTTTCGTATCCCTTTGTATATGTGAAAATTTTGATCTCAAAATAAAATATCCCCTACTTTTTTTGAATAGTATAGCTGCCATCTCAGCAGACATCATTAGATTTTCGCTTTTGTGTTTGTACTAGTGAAATCCAATTGGTTTTAATGGGAAGTGTAATGGCAATGGGGAATCTGCAATGGAAAACAATACACACCATCAAATCCTAACAGACTGTGTCCCAAATTACTATATGATGGAAATCATTACATAATAGTTGTAACTGTAAAAAGTTAATGGTTAATAATGGCACTTGCGGGGGAAACTGTTTTTATTTGTCTGTAATGGCTCCAATGTTTTTTCAACAGGGTTAGTTGTTTGAAATCATGAATGCATAATAACTAGCCAACCAAATTTAAAGTTTCCCTATGGTGTAAAACATAATATAAACAAATTTATTATGGTCATCCTTTAGCTTAGCACTCTATGAGAGATACCAATTGTTCAGTTTTTGGCTGCAGAAACCTGCACAAATGTTTATATTCACTTTTAGCATCGGAAGACACAAAGAAATAGTGGTTACAATTTATTTACAACAACGTTTCAGCCACAGTTGTCGCTTATTGTTTGTGCAAACCATTTCACCAACCCTGTTCAGTAGAATGCTGGCTATGCCATGAAAGTGACCCTTAAAGACGGTTCCTTACCAAGTATATGTGACCCAACAGCAGCAAATGTGCATTCGGTAAGTGTCGCCATTTTGTGATGACATTTACAGTTTATTACGAGTAAAATGCAGTGAGCTTGGCTTGATAACATGTTGCGCTTCAGCATCAATGTTCTGCTTGATTTTTACATAGTCTATGGAGCTTTATTGATGAATCAAATGCCTTGTTGCAGAGAATGAGAAAAGGATATAATACTATTGTACTTAGCTAAGATGTTAGTCTGTGAGTGGTTCATCTATGTGTGTGCTTTCGTTCAGACACCCGCACATCTGGCCTTCTCCCCGGCTTCTATCTATTAACAAGGTGAATCGAGAGCTAGCTAGATAGCGAAGTGTTTCCAATTTCTTTTAATATTTAGCTAGCTAGCTACACTGAATTCCAAGTGTAATGGTTGTTAAATTGGTATGGCTTAGTTGTGGTGTAGCGAGCTAGCTTGCTAAGTTCTATTCAATTAACTTACAGTAAAGTTCATGTTACGTAGCTAGCATGCAGTACTTGTCCACAATCATCATGTAGTTAATTAGCTGGCTTGCTAGCAAGCTAAATAATCAGTAGAAAGTAAATTTAGAAACTTTCTAGTGCAAACGTCAATGTCTGTGACTCACTGACTGCGAATGTTAGTAGTGTGATGAAGTTAGCTCAATGGTAACATGTACAGGTTAGGTTTCAGGTGCTAACAGAAACTAGCATGGTGATTGTAATAATATTTACGGTCCAGCAATATACTAGGCATTCCGCCCAAGTTTGAAGGACCATAACGCCAGCGTTTCATTTCATTGAGCGGGGGGAGGGATTATGTTTCATTTTTTTAGCGGGGGGGGGGTAGAAAACGATTGATTTCCTTATCATTTTATTGACCGGGTGGTGGAATTTGTATTCAATGAATTTCATTGTTTCATTACACATTATTACGCGTGGGTGGAGAAATAACGTGTAAATCCCTCAATGCGCAAATTGCAGGTTTTTTCATTTTGCTTTCGGGTCCGCGGGTTTTGCCATTCAAATGTGGGTCGGATCCGTCAGATGCGGGTCACTATGCTAGGTTTTGACCAAGCTAGTCTTGTTTAGCCAGAGGCAACATAGTATACACATTAATAGGAACTAACAGAAGGGGTGAATTCAGTTTGGGAGAGTAGAGCAGCCCCCAGCATAGAGCATTCCCAGTGAATGGAATGCCCATGCAGAACAGCCTGGTTTTCAGTGGGTTAAGAATGATCGATATTGCCTAAAAATCAAAGATTTTATATTTTGTTTTGCTAAAAATTGTATAAACCTCCCTTTTGGACATCCAAGAACAATATATCTTGCCTTCAATTTCATGTTTGCCAAACTCTAATGCCATATCATTAGTCAGCAGCAATGCAAGTCCCTGATTTTAGCACATTTTATCTCAAACTTAACTCACTGAATAAATGTTAGCCTGGCAGTGACAAAAGCTTTTCATGTTGTTCATTAAATTTTGGCTTTTGCCTCCTGCGCCTGCAGGCCAGTGTGAGTTTATTTCAGTTTCATTCAGATCTTGTTCAAAGCTCAAAAGAGGGAAGCTAACTAGTGAGTGAATGTCGCTATCGCTAGCTGTATTGTTGTCTCAGGAAAATACCTAACACAAAATTCAATTTCATGTTTGCCAAACTCTAATGCCATAACATTAGTCGGCAGAAATGCAAGTCCCTGATTTGTGCACATTTTATCTCAAACTAAGCTCACTGAATAAATGTTAGTATGGTAGTGACAACTTTTTATGTTGTTCAGAACATTTTGGATTTTACCTGCAGCGCCTGAAGGTCAGTGTCACCTGACTGAAATCACAGAATGTTCATAAATATTCTAGTTTTAGTGTTGTCGTACACTGACAGTGGTCATTGCGGTTATGAAAAAGTGTGAACTCACCAGCGTCATTGCAAAGACTTTGTGCCATCATGGACAATGGAGGAAGAAATAATTTTGCAAAATTTAAGTTTGTTTGGTGCGTTATTTCTCAAAAGGTGAAGGCAGATCGGCACAAATGTCTGGTTTGCCTATGTTAATATAGGGTGGCGCTTGTTTGGGGAATACAGTTCTCTTGTTCAAGACTTGAGGTGCAAAGATATAGCAAGATTATTAGTCTCATGATATACTTCATACATACGAATGCCTCCCAGCATTGTTGATCAGCAATTAGTCACTATAAGACATTTGCAACACAGAGTAACACATCATCAACTAATGCCACCTGGTAAAAGATTGACCTTAACCCTAAGGGAACTCATGGTCTATCACGAGGGATAAATCTCAGCAACTACAACCAAAGCACTGCTATTTACAAACGGTGACATTGCAATGATTTATAAGACAGACTATTATTGCAGCCCTAGGATGAAGTCGGCATCTACTATGGATACATGGTTGTTCTGCCCTCGTAGTGCGTGAGCCACCTTTTGTAAAGCTAGGCAGACAGATGACATCAGAAGGAGTGGTTAGAAATAAGACCAGTTGGACACGTGTTTTCAATTTGAAGGCAAAGTCTTGTTTTGGTCTTAATTCTTTTCACTTTCCTTCTTTTAATTTGTTTTATAGAAAGACGTATATTTGGCCAGATTTCCCCACTAGAAAGAAGAGCTGTTCACAACAGTGGAGCATGCTTCAAACAGGAAAAAGAAAAAACATGAAACTGTGCTGTGTGAATATATAAAGGGGTAACCCATAGGGGGTGCTGTTTCACAACTACAGCTTGAAGAGCTTGACACTCCCCGCCTGGTATGACACTGTTATACCACTATTAAACACATAACATTTTTGGATACCCCTTCAAACTAATCCTTAGTGTCCCTTGACAGAAGGAGAACGACTTCTGAGATGGGCCTAAGAAAGGCCTCGAGTGCATCCTGGTTGGAGGTCCTTACTTCGACCTTGCGTGTTCTTCCACCAGCACTGGGGAAGGTCTTCTTGATTACTCCAACAGGCCATTTATTACGTTTGGCTTGATTATCTATGAGAAGGATGATATCTCCCTCTTGAAGGTTTGGCTTGTCCTCCATCCATTTCCTGCGTGTCTGGAGTATCGCCAGGTACTCTGTTCTCCAGCGCTTCCAGAATGTGTCTGCCAGACACTGCACTTGTCTCCATTGGTTTCTATGAAGATCTTTCTTGTCAAAATCTCGATGAGGGGCTGGCAGAGGACTGATCTTTTGGGTCAGCAGCATGGCGGGCGTCAAGAGAGTAGGCATTTCTGGATCCACTGACACTGGCACCAGAGGCCTGGCATTCATCATGGCCATGACCTCTGCCATCAGATTTGTGAGTATTTCATGAGTGAGGCGAGCTGTACCTTCACGAAGTAGCACTGCATCCAGAATACGGTGTGCAACCCCTATCACCCGCTCCCATGAGCCGCCCATGTGGGAAGAATGAGGCGGGTTAAAGGTCCAGGTGCATCCATGATGAGCAAGGTAGTTCTTGAGCTCAGAGTCTTCTGTGTTTAGCTGTAACTCCTTGCAGGCTCCAACAAAATTGGTGCGGTCGGAGCGGAGTTGCTTGGCGGGCCCACGGACAGCGAAGAATCTTCGCAAGGCATTAATGAATGACGAAGTGGGCATGGACTCTATTACTTCAATGCGAACGGCACGGGTGCTCATGCATGTGAACAGCACTGCCCAACGTTTGCTTTCAGCACTGCCTCCCCCAGTACGATGAGAGGTGATCATCCACGGACCGAAGACATCCAAGCCAACATGAGTGAAAGGAGGCTCTGTGGTGAGCCTGTCATCAGGAAGGTCTGCCATTTTTTGCTCCATCAATCTTCGTCTCAATCTTTTGCAGGTCACACATTTATGAATCACGCTGGAAACTAGATGTTTGCTTCCCACAATGCGCAGCCCTGCAGTTCGCATGGCTCCCTCTGTGAAATGGCGACCTTGGTGAGCTACCTCCTCGTGGTAATGTCTCACCAAGAGAGTTGCAATGTGGCTGTTCTTCGGAATAATTAGGGGGTGCTTCTCATCGTTAGGGAGAAGAGCAGACGAGATGCACCCTCCGATTCTGAGCAGACCATCCCCATCGATGGAGGGATTTAGCTTCTTGAGTGGAATTCGTTTTGGAAGCTGACTACCCCTCTCCAAGCACTTTATCTCTTCCATGTAGGCTTCTTGCTGAGCACTGCGGATGACAACTGCCTTCACTTGCCAAAGTGTATTTTGCTTGCAGCTCGTGCTGTGTGTATGAGTCTTACCATAGCCCGTACTGTTGACCTCCAGGTCGAGAACTGTTCAAAATGGCTTGAGCCAAGCTGACCTTTTGTAGACTTGGTAGAGAACACTGTAACCTCAAGCCGAACCTCTTCATCCACATCTGGCTCAACAAGTGCAAAGACCGTTTTTAGGGAAGGCTTCTCCTCTTCTACCTGCCCAAGGAACACTGGGCCAGAGAACCAGTTGGTGTTCCTCAGGAGTGCTGCTGGCACAGGTCTCGTGGCATGGTCCGCTGGGTTACTTTCAGTTGCGATGTGGTGCCACTGTTCTGGGCGGCTGGACTTGAGTATGCGGTTGACTCGATTGGAGACATACATGTAAAACCTCCTAGAGGTGTTATGAATGTATCCAAGGACGATTCTGCTGTCCGTGTAGAAGTCAACAGGATGTACATCCACGTCCAGTTCGTTGAGAATCAGCTCGGCCGTCTCAACTGCCAGAACGGCAGCACATAGCTCCAGGCGTGGGACTGTGTGAGCTGGGAGAGGTGCCAACTTGACCTTTCCCATGACAAACCCCACGTGACATCGACCTTCATCATCGATAACCCGAAGGTAGGCGACTGCTGCAATGGCTATAGTGGAGGCGTCGGAGAAGACACACAGCTGCCTGTGACGAGCAGAGGTAAGGGATGCAGGTAAGTAGGTTCTTGGGATGCTCAGCCCTTCAAGGTCTGAGAGAGATTTTTTCCATGCTTCCCCGGACATTTCCTTTTCAGGTAGGAGTGGAGTATCCCAGTAAAATTCTTCTGTAGAGATCTCTCTGACTAGGGCTTTTCCTTGCATGGTGATGGGAGTAACCAGCCCAAGGGGGTCAAACAGGCTATTGACCGTCAACAGGATACCCCTGCGGGTGAACGGTTTCAGTTCGTTCGACACTTGAAAGGTGAAGCAGTCTGTCTGGAGATTCCAGACCAGTCCAAGACTTTGTTGAAGAGGTAAACTATCAGTTCCCAAGTCAAGATCCTTTAGATCGTTGGCGAGATCCTCTGTTGGGAAGGATGCCATGACCATGCTACTGTTGGAGGTGATTTTGTAGAGGCGCAGATTGGACGCTGCTAACATCTCCCTTGTTCTTATCAGCAGGTGGATTGCTTCTGCTTCCGTGGCGACTGATGTGAGGCCATCATCGAAGTAGAAGTTCCTCATCATGAATTGCTTGCTGTTGGTGCCATATTCTTCCTCACTCTCCTGTGCAGTTCGCCTGAGCCCATAAATGGCCACAGCAGGTGAGGAGCTGTTGCCGAAGACATGCACCTTCATTCTAAATTCTGTGATGTCTTTGTCCAGGTCGTTCTCCTTGTACCACAGGAAACGTAGATAATCACGATGTTCTTCATGGACCTTGAAACAGTAAAACATCTGCTGGATATCAGCTGTGATAGCGATGCGTTCTTTTCGGAAATGCATGAGAACGCCCCGCAGACTGTTATTTAAGTCTGGCCCACTTAGCAGCACGTCTTTCACGGAGATTCCATCCTGCTTGGAACTTGAATTGAAGACTACCCTTATCTTCCCTGGTTTCTGAGGGTGATAGACACCGAATATAGGTAAGTACCATCTTTCGGCATTTCTGCCAGTGGAGAAGCAGGCTCAGCGTGGTCATTATTGAAGATGTCATCCATGAACTCAATGAAGTTTCGTCTCATAGCTGCTTCTTATCCAGGGTGCGTCTCAGAGAGGCAAGTCGTTTTGAGGCTTGGTTGTAGTTGTTGGGGAGACTGCGGCATGGGGTGCGGAAAGGTAGTGGCGCAACCCAGCTATTCGTCTCATCCATGAAGACCTCTTGATCCATGATGGCGAGGAAGGCTTGATCTTCAATTGACTGACTCGGCTTGTCATTATCCGGTGTCTGGTCGAAGAAAGTGTTCCCAAGAGCTGAAACCACCTTAAAATTGGCATGTCTCCTTGCTGCTCTGGGGAGATGGAGTTCCTGCTGATGTGACAACTCTTTTCTTGACTTGGAAGCTGCTTGGACAGGGACTGAGAATAGAGGCCCGTCCATTGAGCAATACGTTTGTCTTGTAAATGCTCACACTGCTAGGCTTGTGAGTTCTCCCCAGACAGACGTCCCCCACAATGACCCACCCCAGGTCAAGCCGTTGAGCGAAGGGATCATTATGCTTTCCATTGTATTGCTGCCGTACTTTGTGGACTCTCAGGATGTCTCTCCCTAAGAGGATCAGGATTTGGGCCTTAGGGTTGAGTGGAGGCATCTTGTCTGCCACAGGCCTCAGATGTACATAATAGCGGGCTACTTCCGGAGTGGGGATTTCAGTCCTGTCGTCCGGGATCATACCACACTCAACGAGTGTAGGTGGACTGAGCCGCACCTCTCCATCCATGGACTCGACGACAAAGTTTGTGGCTCTCCTCCCTGACGTCTCCACAATGCCGGAGCAGGTCTTCAATGTGTAGGGGACTGGACCTCCTTTTACATCAAAGAGTGCAAAGAAATCTGATCGTGCCAGGGATCGGTTACTTTGATCGTCTAAAACAGCGTACATGGAGACTGCCTGTTCAGGATGTTCAGCTGGATACACTGTAACTAAGCATATTTTTGAACACGACCTTCTGCTGGCAGCTCCTGCACAGACCTCTGTGCATTTCGAGGTAACATCTTGTGGCTCTGACAGGTCACGCTCCCCGCCTTGCTCCGCTGGAGTCTCTGAGCCAGCAGAGGTCCATAGTGGTGGGCCAGGATGTAACGTAGCTAAGTGCCTGTCGCTGTTGCATTCTGTGCACTTGATAACAGCTTTGCAGTCCTTAGCCATATGTATGGTTGAAGAACAGCACTTAAAGCAGATGTTTTACTCCTTAAGATAAGCTCTGCGCTCTTCCAGAGGTTTCCCTCTGAAGCTACGGCACTTTTTCAGAGGGTGCGGCTTGTTATGCATTGGGCACAACTTCCCTGGATCATCAGGCCTTTTCTCAGGTGCACTTGAAGGGGTAGATGCAGCTGAGACCTCTCTCTTTCTGACTGATACAGGCATCTTGGAGGGTCTCAAGAGCTTGTTTGACTTGCTCTGGCTTTGCGTGGTGCATGTGAAGATGAAGCTTGGATCGTTTTTTGTTTTAGCTTGGCTACGAATGAACTGAGAGAAGATGTCAAATTGGGGGAAGGGAACGTGGTACTCTTCCTTGTACCTTGACCCGTGACTTAACCACTTCTCTTGTAAGCTGTATGGGAGTTTTTCAACAATTGGGTTAACTCCACGCGCGGTGTCAAGGATTGCCAAGCCAGGCAGCTACCCTCCTAATTTTGCGTATCCAACTTCGAGCAAGAGATCTCCTAGCTGCTGTAACAAGTGGTTGTCTCTATTAGAGATCTTCGGGAAGTCTTCTATCCTCTTGAACAGAGCGTGTTCAATAACTTCTGGTGAACCATAACTTTCTTCGAGCCGCTGCTATACCATGTAAAGCCCTGCATAGTATTGTGAATGTGTGCTGCTCGCATTCTTTTGGCCAGCTCTGTTGACTCAGGGCCAAGCCACTTTGTCAGGAGATCCAATTCTTCTCTTGAGCCCAGGTCCAGCTCCCTAGCTACTGCTAAGAATGATGATCTCCATGCCCAGTAATTTTCAGAGCGATCATCAAACTTGAGGAGACCAGATGTAACCATCTCGCGACACATTAGGTACTTAGCTACATCGGGCATGCCTGACGTCTGACCATAGGCGTTGACAGGTGTCCACTGGATACTGTTGCTTGGTTCAGCACAGCTAGCTCCTGCAGCGTAGGGTGTTGCTGGAACATTGTCAGTGGCTCCTGTGGTGTAGCGTGTGGTTGGAGTGTTGTTACTGACTCCGGCTACTGCGGCTGGAACGTTGCTATCAGGTACAGGTTGTGGAGGTGGCGTCAATGACCCTGAACCTATACTTTTGCGTTTGCTGACACTTTCATGAGAGTGTTGAAGTACATATTCAGACGTTCTCTCAGCTGCTGGCAGTGGGTCCAACTGGAGATCAAGTTCACCTTGAGATGCTGAGCCTTCATTTTCCACGGCTGCTTCTAACCCTTATGCCTCTGCCGAAGCGGCTGCTGCATCTTTTTCCAGTTTCAACACATGTAACTTTGCTTTTATCTGAGCCTGTTCTATCATGATTTTTGCTTCCTTTTCCACAGAAGCGGCTTGTGTGCGTGCAGCCTCTGCCTTTGCTCGCGCTATGATTGCCGCAGCACTTGCTTTCTTGAAGCCCTGGAGCCTGAGCGCCGTGTCTGCCTCTCTGACTTGTCGTCTGAGTGTTGGCTGTCCATCCTTATACTCATAAGCCTGCTGACTGAAGAAGGAAGCTGCATGCGGTGGAAGCCAAGTTGTTTTCCAGAAGGTGAATCTGTCGTGTTGACGTCTTTCTACTGTTCTGCCCTCGTAGTGCGTGAGCCACCTTTTGCAAAACTAGGCAGACAGATGACATCAGAAGGTGTGGTTAGAAATACGACCAGTTGGAGACGTGTTTTCAATTTGAAGGCAAAATCTTGTTTTGGTCTTAATTCTTTTCACTTTCCTTCTTTTAATTTGTTTAATAGAAAGACATAAATTTGCCCAGATTTCCCCACTAGAAAGGAGAGCTGCTCACAACAGTGGCGCATGCTTCAAACAGGAAAAAGAAAAAACAGGAAACTGTACTGTGTGAATATATAAAGGGGGAACCCATAGGGGGTGCTGTTTCACAACTACAGCCTGAAGAGCTTGACAATGGTCCTAGTCTCTGCTGTCACCACCACGTCCACAGAGATTTTCTTGTGGACGCCCTCCTGGCCGCAAATTACAGCCGATTCTTTTGATATTTGGTCTGGGCATAGGATTTGATTAGGTCACAAAACCTTTACATTCGCCATTACAAGATGATTTCAAACATGACAGTGATTTCAGTTTACGTTAATGGCCACAGTCCCCAGATCACAGTCCAATAGATTATCTTTAGTTTGAGGAGGAACACTGGACTGGCAGCAAGACTGTGGGGCAAAAGGAATTGAGGGAACTACTGTGTACTCCTGTAGTCAGTATGAACTGAAGTCCCTACAAAAGTTTGATGACAATATGCAATGAAATAGCAAGTTTTCTGGAAGCGAGGTGGGGGGGGACGACTTGGCCATACCAGCTAAAATTGATGGCTAATAATTATTAATGACAAAATCATGACCAATATTACTTATTTTCTTTGCTTAAGTGTTACACACTAGTATTTTGACTTTTTGACTTGTACAATGATTTTAATTGTCCATGTCCACCTATGTATTAAATGGATATGGAAGAGCCAGTGCATCCAAAAGCTGCTGTAAGTGATTTTTTTTGTTTTTAAAAAAAGTGTTAAATAGCTCCACATTTCAACATAGATCATTTATTTAGAGTATCTGTTCGATAGCACAGGTCCCTCAATTACTGTCTTCTGCAATAAAGCAGCATATAAAATTCTTGAGTCACTGACTGTCTCCATCCAATCAGGTGAGAGAACACCATAACGACGCGTTTCTCTCTGCTTGTGAACGTGCAGAGCTGAATCTGCATTGTTAGCGCGCCATCTTCCGGAAAAATCAATAGCAGCAATGCAATAGCAGAACAAATGAAGCCTCTGATCCAAGCGCTACGGGAGACGGTGTACACAATTTAACAGCCAAAGCGCCAAAGAATGGTAGAGGAACAACTAGAATTAAGGGGGGAAAGCGCGAGACGGCTAGGAGCTGAATTTATATCAGTGCCGCTTCCATTGGGGAAAACTGAAGGAATCAAAGTGTTTAAATAGCGATGCACAGCTAGCCTTGCTGGTACTGGACAGGTAAGCTTTGTTTTACACTGTTATAGTTATGCAGTTTTATCAGCCTCGGATAGTCCTGTTGGTGGCTTTTAATCCTGCTAATATCCGTTTATAAATGAACCGTCATCGTTTGTGGCCGACTACAGCTTGCTTAGCTGCGTAACCATAGCATGTGTGGCTATAGGACACTAGCTAGTTTATACCTTCAAAGGGTTATTCATACCAAAGTTTCTGCATGGATTTAATGTGTCGTTGGCTCATGTTTTCAGTGAGGCTTTCACATGACAATCACTGAAAGTGTCAGTTTATATTGACTTATATTGTAACTGAGTCGTTATTCTCCTCTGCCTTTGTCGGAAACTGATGCGCATTCCTGTGCCTGACTCGAGGATGGGAGACGGGGAATGCTTACATAGGCTTCGGACAAGAAGCTAAGAAAACTACCAAAGGGCCATTCTTTGAAAAGTGAACCAAAATGTCACACACATTACCAGATGTCATCACATAAAGATATACTTTAAAAATTAATGTAAGATATCAAATTTATTCCTTGCCATTTTCCATACCCCAGAACTATGATACTGTAAATGTCCGTAGAAAATATAAACATTCAAGATTTGTCAACTTCACAGAGTTTTTGAAGTCAAATAGAGTGATGAAAAAACTGCTTCCGTGTGAAGTCAAACACATGACCAGTCGTATTTGACCTCTGACCTTAAATGTGACAAATAAAATTTTAACTTCATAGAGTTGGATAAGTAGTACTCCCATGTAAGGTCCACAACAATGAACTTCCAATGCTTTTGTAATTGGAGGCGATTTTTTCCGCTATTTGCTACATTTTTTGTCACACCTGAGTCAGAATGGCCCCCAAATCAGTTCCAGCAGCTTTAAGGTTAACATGGAAACGAAGGAATTACTTTTGTTGTACATTTATATTGAATAGGCACGGGCAATACAAATGAATAAAATGACAACATTTCTTGAGTTGCTGAGAACAAAGTTTTTATTACTTTCTAATGATTTTTTGCAGGTAAGTACAGAAAGCACAGACAAAGAGTTTGCCACAAGTCCAATGCCTTTGCAGGAAAGGGTCTCAGAGCCACAGGGTCCCAAAAATGGCTGATTTCGGCATTTTTCAACAAAACCAATTGTGAAAATTGCGGGGTGAAGCCTGAGGGCATTTTCGAAAATACAGTCTATTCAGAAATAAACCAGGCCATATTATCCATTAGGGTACCCTAACAGAAATAATTGATGCTAAAGTCATCTACCCCTTTTCTGAAGTACAGCAGTGCCCCCTAGGCCCTTTTTAATGGAAAATGCATTGAATTTCACCCAATTATGTTCAACAAACATTAGGTTTTGCATTGATATTAAAAATGGTATGAATGGGTTGCCTGTGATTTTTTTTTGGATCAATGGCCATAAAAATGTCAAAATTATCAGTGGGAGGGCAAATGTTAACGCTACTCGCCCATTACTATATAAAATGCAGTGAAGTCGCTGATGCCGGCAGTTGTTCGCCCTCCCACTGCTACAAAATGAATCAAACGTTCCCCCTTCAATAACCCGTGGTGATTTTAGACAAAAAACTTTGCAGTTTTTTACTATGTCCAAATATCCTTCTCCCATGATAGTTTCAATGAGCTACTGTGAATAATTCATAGTAAAACACAATGACGTGCAGTTGGAGGTTAGTTTGGTGAGGCAGAAACCTCCCCTTTGCTTGATTAGCAATCAGACGATTAACTAGTTTAGTAAGACTATTCGGCAGAATGACGGGCCAGTTTAAGTTTCTGCGGCGTTATTACTCAGTACATCGAACTTGAAATGCTCACGAAACTGCAGATTTGCGAGTACATTCTTACAGGAAGCCAGAGACGTGCAGTGAGGTAAGGCAGTCACCCAAACTTTTATCACAGAATTTTGTGAACCTGTTCCCTCCTACTATTCCTGATTGACAATCAAAACAATTAAGGCCAAGCCTATAGGAAGCCCGTATACTGATAGAGGAGATAATGACAAAAATATTCATTCACGCTTCAATTCGAGACTGCAAGGATGGAAATCTGAATAATCAATTAGGAAAAATTCTTGGCTCTCGGTAATTCTGTATATCGTTTAAACATTGTTAATCCGATTATGAAAGAAGACTGAAAATAAGCGCCCGCTTTTTTTTTTGCGTGTAAAGGCGTGTATTTAAAGGAAAATACATTGTGTATTGATTAAGCATTGAACTCTGCATAAGTCGAACTGTTTTTATATTTGTTGATGACATTGCTTCGGCTTCCTGGAAGCTAGTACGTGCAAATCTGCTGTCTAGCGAGCATTTCAGGTTCGATGTACTGAGTAATAACGCCGCAGAAATTTAAACTGGCCCGTCATTCTGCTGAATAGTCTTACTAAACTAGTTAATCGTCTGATTGCTAATCAAGCAAAGGGAAGGATTCTGCCTCACTGAACTGACCTCCGACCGCACGGCACTGGAAAGACAATTCATTTCACACACTGACGAAATCTGGTCGAGCATCGCGGCGCTGGCGTCCAGCCAATTGAAGTGGAGATGGCACGAATTGTGACGAGTGGGCTTTAAACGCCTGGCGCCGGTTTATTCCTCGGTATATTTTACTGAAACTTCACAAATAGGGTCACAGGATATTCTGTCAACAAACTATGTAGGGTAGAGTAAAAATACGCCCACCTTTCTTGCTATTGTTGAGAAGAAATCACGGCGAACTCGCAACGAACTTCACCAACTTCTGTCGAATTTATTTCACATCCCCTGGAGTTCCAGCCTGGACGAACAGACTTGTAATTTCTCAAATTAGATGGCTGTAAGCCAATCGGGGCCGTAGCTGGGATATCACGTCGGCGCGGGCTATTTGAAATCTACCTGCTAAATGGATATTTTTGCCACGCCGTGCACTTGAAAATTTGTAAACACGGCGCAAACTGAGGTCACGCATGCATCCAACGGGCGAACAATAGCTCAGTTCAAATCGCGTTTTTGGCCATAATACGCAGATTTCATGTCTGAAATGCGGGTGTCCTATTGAAAAGGTTGCTTTTAATCAAACCATGGTGTTCTTTTTGTATGAAAATGGTATTTACATCATTTTTTTCTAAGTTTTCTGAGGCTTGTTTACCGCCCCAGTTCAGCTGTTACGCATTGCATTAGATTTTATAACTATATTGCTCATAACTATATTGAATAGGCATGGGCAATACAAATGAATAAAATGACAACATTTCTTGAGTTGCTGAGAAAAAAGTTTTTATTATTTTCTAATGATTTTTTGCAGGTAAGTACAGAAGACACAGACGAAGAGTTTGCCACAAGTCCAACGCCTTTACAGGAAAGGGTCTCAGAGCCACAGGGTCCCAAAAATGGCTGATTTAGGCATTTATCAACAAAAACCCATTGTGAAAATTGGGGGTGAAGCCTGAGGGCATTTTCGAAAATGCAGTCTACTCAGAAATAAACCTGGCCAAATTATCCATTAGGGTACCCTAAAAGAAATAATTGATGCTTAAGTCATCAACCCCTTTTCTGAAGTACAGCAGCGCCCTCTAGGCCCTTTTTAATGGAAAATGCATTGAATTTCACCCAATTATGTTCAACAAACATTAGGTTTTGCATTGATATTAAAAAATGGTATGAATGGGTTGCCTGTGAAGTTTTTTTTTTTGGATCAATGGCCTGCAAAAATGTCAAAATTATCGGTGGGAGGGCAAACATTAACGCTACTCGCCCATTACTGTATAAAATGCAGTGAAGTCGCTGATGCCGGCAGTTGTTTGCCCTCCCACTGCTCTGAAAATGAATCAAACGTTCCCCTTCAATAACCTGTGGTGATTAAAAAAAAAAAAAAACCTTTGCACTGTTTTTTACAATGTCCATATACCCTCCTCCCATGATAGTTTCAATGAGCTACTGTGAATAATTCATAGTAAAACACAGTGACGTGCAGTCGGAGGTTAGTTTGGTGAGGCAGAAACCTCCCCTTTGCTTGATTAGCAATCAGACGATTAACTAGTTTAGTAAGACTATTCGGCAGAATGACGGGCCAGTTTAAATTTTCCGCGGCGTTATTACTCAGTACATCGAACCTGAAATGCTCATTAGACAGCAGATTTGCGCGTACTTGCTTCCAAGAAGCCGACGCAATGTCATCAACAAATATTAAAACAGTTCGACTTATGCAGAGTTCAATGCTTAATCAATATACAATGTATTCTCCTTTAAATACGCGCTTTTACACCCAAACAAAAAGCGGACGCTTATTTTCAGTCTTCTTTTATAATCCGATTAACAAAATGTTTAAACGATATACAGAATTACCGAGAGCCGAGAATTTTTCCTAATTGATTATTCAGATTTCCATCCTCGCAGTCTCGAATTGAAAGGTATAAGTGAATGAATCTTGTGACCGGTGTTCGCGAGGTGGTATAGGTAGCAAAATTTGTCAGAACACTGGTAGGTTTTGAACGCCTGGCGCTAGTTTATTCCTTGGTATATTTTACTGAAACTTCACAAATAGGGTCACAGGATATTCTGTCAACTAACTAACTACAGTAAAAATACGCTATTTGACAGTAAAAATACACTCACCTTTCTTGCTATTGTTGAGAAGAAGTCACGGCCAACTCGCGACGAACTTCAACAACTTCTGTCGAACTTATTTCACATCCCCTGGAGGTCTAGACTGGACGAACAGACTCGTAATTTCTCAAATTAGATGGCTGTAATTCAATCAGGGCCGTAGCTGGGATATCACGTCAGCGCAGGCTGTTTGAAATCTACCTCCAAAATGGATATTTTTGCATCGCCGTGCACTTGAAAATTTGTAAACACGGCGCAAATTGAGGTCAAGCATTCATCCAACGGGCGAATAATAGCTCTGTTCAAATCGCGTTATTGGCCGTAATACGCAGAGTTCATGTATGAAATGCGGGTATCCTATTGAAAAGGTTGCTTTTAATCAAACCATGGTGTTCTTTTTGTATGAAAATGGTATTTACATCATTTTTTTTTATAAGTTTTCTGAGGCTTGTTTACCGCCCCAGTTCAGCTGTTACGCATTCCATTAGAGTTTATGCAGAGCGTTGCCCATGCCTATATTGAAAAGTCTTTCAGATTTTCCGGAAAGACAATTTAACCCTCTCATGCATTAGTTATGATAAACTCAGTCAGGATTTTTTTACTAAGTGTT
Organism: Gymnothorax javanicus; assembly: GCA_029692085.1. Taxonomy (NCBI): domain Eukaryota; kingdom Metazoa; phylum Chordata; class Actinopteri; order Anguilliformes; family Muraenidae; genus Gymnothorax; species Gymnothorax javanicus. The sequence continues at coordinate 51,135,216 of CM056196.1, forward strand.
TTTATACATCCTTAGGGATGTAAAACAAGGTTTGAAAAAAAAAAAAATTCTATCTTTATTCTATAAATGCCTACTTTTTCCCATTGCAATGATCTGCCAATGGGATTTTTTGTATGGGATGATGCAATAGCGTCCACTAGAGTGGACTATATGCAGCAGTGGCCAAAATTGCAGGCATAGATTGAGAAAAAACACTTTTACACAGCTGTACACTGTAGTGACCTCCATGCATGAAAGGGTTAATAATGCATGACAGCCAAAGATCATCTGAGATACAAAGTGTTGGACACATTTCTCACCTCATCACAAAAATTTTTTCAGTCACTTTCGTCACGATATCTCTAAGGAGAGTAAACAGATAAGCTTGATGTTGCTTTACAAAACCAGTTTTCCTCCATAGCAGCCCATCCACACCCTTGGCAGATGAGCCGTGGGAAATAACTTTCGTACAATTCAAAACAAAAAACACATTATCAAGCATTGTATGATCGAAAAATACCAGTAGCTGGTATCTCTACACACACTTTTAATCTTCAAAAGAATCAAAATAAAAATTAGGCGACTATCAGAATCCTTAATGTCTCACACATCTATGTGGTGACCTGAGTCATGAGGTGCGATGAAAAAAATATTATGGCTTTTATAATAAAAGTGAAGAACTGTCAAAAAGTTCTTCAGTTTTACTTGTACTGCTCACAACCAATTCTAGCGCAGTGGCCAGACATCTAATTAGACCTTTCATAAAGAGGTCATTCTCTGAGGGGGAGGAAATGTTCACCAATTCTTCATACACTGTAGTATCTGTTCAATGATTTTTGGCCAAAAAAAATTCCTGTGATACCACATCCCCATATTAATTAAAAATCAAAATGAAGTTAGAAGAATGTAGTTGAATTGGTGAATTCTGTAAGGCCCCTCCGGTAGGTAACTGAAACTAAGTAACCATCAAGGGAACACGCTGCGCTGACATTCCACGCTCAGTGGAACATGAAGTCAATAGCGTCGCTCACATTATGCTGCAGATTACGCGTTACTTTCTCTTGACATACAGGGGGAATCCCCAGAAGAGGACAAAGGGGGAATCCCCCCTGTATGTCTATATTATAATAGCGTCGCTCACGTTATGCTGTAGGTACGCGCCCGGCGGAGTCTAGCACTGATTGGCCGGACACAGTCGCCTGCAAGACGGAGCCAAACAGCGTCGCTCCCGCTATGCTGCTGATACGCGCCCGGTGGAATCTAGCACTGATACGCTCCCGGCGGAGTCTAGCACTGATTGGCCGGACACAGTCGCCTGCAAGACGTGGCAAAATAGCGTCGCTCCCGCTATGCTGCAGATACACGCCCGGCGGAATCTAGCACTGAGTGGCCGGGACACACACGCACACAGAGGCCACTCGGCTATTATAATATAGATAACATGAGATGAATCTGAGACTTTTATGAGACAAATCTGAGAAGTTTGAACCCTAAAAGAGATCTTATCATTGTATGTCCAATGTCTCTTCCATGTCTTGATTATTTCTCTTAAAGACCCTGACGAGAAAAATCTGAGATTTGTTTCAAAATATAAACTAAATGTTGGAAACGAATTGTTAACAACATGCAAAAAGAGTCATTTCTGTATGTTGCTCATTTTCGAAGTTAGAGTTTTATCTCGATTTAATGGTTTCACTTCGCTTTCGTGGTTCGAGGTTTTTTTGGATGGGGCCGAAAATGAACTAAAGAGTTACTATAGTGTACTATAAGAATTGTATAGCGTTCTAAAGTGTGGTTGTAGTGTTCTATAGTACGTTTCACCAGATATAGTATTACAATAGATTTTTCTACAATATTTCAATAGTAACACTAAAATCTCTATAGTGCGTTCCAAAAAACCATACAATTACTACAGTAATACTATAGCTTTTGATGGTAAATTTATGGTAAATTTTATGGTATTCCAATAGTGGTTTTTTGTAGAGGGGACCGCACTACGCACTGCTGCCCCTACTTGCATAACTCCTCCCACCCGCCGCAACATTATAAATACGTCAGGCATGCATGAATCGGTGGTTGTCCCGCTCGGTTTTGAGTTATAATAGTCCGTACTGTCTTCTCTTTAGCTTGCTAGCCATGCAGTCATCTCGGAAGTGTATTTTTCCCGGTTGTGTGAGTTGAAGTTAACGGTGCAACATAATCGATTTAAGGGGTTAAACATTAGCTAGCTAGGTATGTAGCTAGCTAGCCATCTAAATTTAACGAGCTCAATAACAATCTAGCAAACTAACAACATTCAGTCATTCCCCAGCATACGGTAAACACGCAACAGGCAAATTTGTCAGGCTAACTAGATGTGAAGTTTGCATTAAACAGTGGAGCAACATGGTTTGCCATTCTCACACTTCACCATTATGAGCCATTTTGACAGAGAGCGAACACACGCTTCGCCGGCCGGAGTAGCTAGGTAGTGGCATAGTAGACAATTCATTAAACCCCGACTAACTTATTAGGTCAATCAACGACGTAACGTTGACAATGGAGTTAACATTAACGTTAGTTTTCTGGATACCGAAGTTTGCGGCATCAGTGTGTCAACAGAGCTGTAACATGTTCGCAGTCAAGCATAGATGATCCAGGCATTAAGAGCCACCTAGTTCCTGATTCGATCAATAACTTGCTAGCTATCCAAGTTCCATGGTTTTCAGCTAGAAAACATCCCGATAGAGCTTGATGGGAGGTGAGGCTAACTTAAACTTTGCTACGAGGAAGTCAATTGAGAAATGAGGTTCGCTACTGAGAACATACACGTTACATTGTTTGATAACGATAGTTGTAACATTATGAAATCAGATAGCTCCCGCTTGCCCAGCCGAAATCACGATATGTTCAATTAAATTGTAGATCGTGTCTATAGGTGTATAAAATAACATTACATTTCCCCTCCAGGTAATGCCTTGCAACCGTCATCCCGGAGCTTCTGTAACAGGAGCCCAAGAACTGAGCTCGCTGCGCCGTTCTCCTGCCAGTCCGAGGTGGCCTCGTCATGCAGAACCACAGTGTTCATTTTGCACCGTTTGACAAACTTCTCCTTATCCTCATTAGTCGGAATAATTAATCGTATTGGCAAATTCCCCTTTTTGAGCCTCCGAAGCTTCAGCCCAGGTATTGCCAAATTGATGGCGGTCTCCATATGCGATGATTATTGCCTTTCATTGATATATTTAGACAAAATGAGAACGTGTTGTCAAAGTATGTCCTCATGTTTATAATGATGACGAACGTTTCTATACTAAACCTATGCGTATTCATGTCAGAGATCCTCGCATATTCATCCTGTCAACATATTATTAGCTATGGAAAGGACCGAACGGATTTCGCCTGTGATATGTAAGCACAAACACGGGAGATGAAATGAATGTTGTTTAAAATGATTGTAATACATTTCTTTGATCCGCGGCGAAATTATTGAGAATCGAGGTAGTCTGTGTCCTGCTAGCTCCACACAGTCCTCCCAGCGAGCTGAAGGTATTAGCCAGCGTTGCGACACCGGGGCCGCACAGTTTTGAAATGGGAGAGGCATACTCCCTCCAAAGATAGATCACAGCTCCCACTTTGCGCTGGCTCTCCAGTTCCGAGGCTTAGCCACTCTCGCCCAAGCTATGAATATCTACACTGCCTTGAATTGTAACGTTATTTTCTTATCGACATGCAATGCAATGCTTGATTATGGTGACTGAGGTATAATTAACCTGCTTTATTATGCCAAAAGCATTTCATGTGACTCATGGCTGATCGTGGCATTGTAGTTATTCATAGCTATGGCCGTGCATTTCCCCTTTTTTACTACCGGAGAAGAGCAAGGTAAATTTGGTAAATCATGGAGAGTCAGAAAACGTAATTTTATGCAATGACGCAAGAATGACAAGCAAGTTAACGTTTTGCTTCACGTACAGAGTTCACTCTTTATCTAGAAAGTCAAGGCATTACATTCGGAAATTATTGTACAGTCGTACAGAAGTTATATCTGGTAGGTTGGGGCGCTTTCCAATACGCGAGCGTGATGTGGCAACTGCGCATGCCTGGGAGGTACAGACGCTTGGACTAGAGAGAGGCGGGACCTCTCCCGCGATGGAGCATGGTTTCCATGCCTCCAGGGGACACGCCCCCACCTCGCCTGGAATCCATACTGATGAAGTGCTGGTCGCTCCCAACGGTCACTGACTTATCAGTCCGGCCTCAGTCGTATAGCCAGCGTTTAGCCCTTACGTCGCTATTGAAGTGAATATATGAATATTCATGTTTTCTGCTCTTGGTGAGAACCACCAATCGAATATGAGTTAGGTGGCCAGCAACGGCATTCGTGAATGTTATTTGACATGATCTTAAAAATTAGATTGTGGTTTGGTTGCGTTTACACTTGGAGTGGTTGTCAGGTTTTTAACAGGATAATGTTTGGCGATATCTGCATTTTGTTTATTTCAGTGGGATCCCCGGTATAATAAAGGCTAAATTAAATAATACTCAAATTACATAACGTATTTCACTGTAACTGGCATTAGCTGTAGCTCGAAGGGCATGATTGCATCAGCTAGATTAAAGTGATACTCCACCCAAAAACTGTAATTTGTATATCAATTACTCACCATTAGATGTCTTGAACGGACAAAGTTGCTCTTCACCTGGCGCAACTTTATGGCCACTGGAGAATTTTGAAAAATTATCCAAATTCCTTTTTTGCTGGAAGCAAATGGGGTCACCTATTAGCAATGGGAAAACTCCACAAAACGTCCGTTGACAAACTTTAAAACCATCGTCCAACGCATCGTCCAGTATAATCCAAGTCTGCTTTGTCCACTCGTATCTTCAGAACTCTAGAAACGCGGTTATTTTTCGCTAAAAATTATAAAATATCACATTATGCTTCAAGTAAGCTCGCGCATTCAACGGAAGTCCCGCCTTCCGGCTCATTCATTGCCTAGAGACTCTGCGACTACTCCGATGAAGAGGCCTACTCGCCTACTCGTATAAACACGAGCCGGGAGGCGGGGTTTTCCGTTGAATGCAGACCTGTGGTATTTTTATTTATTTTTAAGTCTGTCTAAAGGGGGAAGGGGGGCACCCTTGCGACTGTGAGCCAATCGCAGGTCTCGCATGGAATCTGTGCGAATTTTTGGAAGTGAAACGCTGGTCTACCGACTGACGGTGAAGCCCCACTACACACGGGAAATCCGCATGTCATCCGCACCGTCCAGCGGAGTTGCTCGTTCATGGGCGTATCTGGTCTGCTGGCTTGTGGGCGTATCATACAATATGTCAGCAAATAGAATCCATTCCCGCTGGATTTTCATTTTTATACTGTTGTTTTAAATACAGAGTTGATGGGTGTAACAGTATAATAATGTAAACTGACGGCCTGATACATTTAAATTAATCATGTCAGATACCCTGAAAAGAAACGTTCATGTCGCCTAATTGTAAATCCTCGTTTACGATAGTGAGCCACGAAGCTCAAAACGTCACTCACGATGTTAAATTGAACAGTAATGTCACGTTGGAATTATGATAAGTGAAATAGCGATTTGTATCCAGGCCTACTTCACCACGGCTGAACTTTTGCACAGGAACTTTTTATACCATTTAAAACTAATATAAGATAGCAAGCTGGCTAGTCACTAACAATTTCTGCTTGTTGTTGGTCCCTAATAAAAAGTTCCCCCGCTCATTTTCAAGCGAAAGAGTCTGGTTCACGCAGCACGGGAACCGTATTCATTTCCATATGGCTTGAAAATTTCATCTTCGTCCCCTCCCACTTTCCCGCACAGGAGCCCGGCTCGTATCGGATGGTTTCCCAGAATGCATTGCTCACCAAAACGCACGCATGCCATAGAAAATGAATGGAATGCGGAGGAGTGCGGAGATTTCCCGTGTGTAGTGGGGCTTCACCGTGAGGCCAGTCGTACAAGCAAGTGACCGTAGGGAGCGACTAAAGCTTGATACGGATGGATTCCAGGCTAGCCCCCACCGTCCTGGGGCAGAGAATGCTGCTTATTTCTTGACAACTTTGAGGCCTAATTTTATATACTTGGCGACTTTTTTAGTTCTTCATATCTGACAGAGTGATTAACATGTTTTTCTGTGGTATCATAAACTCATAAAACATATTTAGTTTTCCTTTTCAGGGACTTTAAATGTCTTACTGAAGCTATATATGAGAATGATATCTGAGCCATATTTGAGAAATATGAGAACAAATTGAGAATGTAATTTAAAGATTGATTATCTTTAGTAATTATAATCAACTGTTGAAAAGTTTAACACTTTTATTTGGGCAACACCATTAGTACAGTATAATGGTGTATCAGTACACCATTAGTATTTGGGTAGCAGCATTTACACTTTTTTAAAAATTAAAACAAAATACAAAAATATAAAACATAAATAAGATACAAAAATAAATTAAATACAAAAAAAATTCAGTCATCATCTACTCACCCCCTCGCTGTTAAGAAATCAGGTGTATTTTTTTAATCCTCAAAACCTAAAACTCAAAAAAAAAAAAAAAAACATTTCTTCGGTAATCACAGACAAAACCAAATGTAAAAGTATCGCCAAAAACCAATTCTGCGTCCCGCTGCTTGGAGGATTTTGAAGTTTTTTTGAGGATACTTTTATTCAGTTTTGTCTGTGATTACCATTGAAATCTTTTTTTTTTTTTTTTTGGGGTTTTAGGTTTTGAGGATTAAAAAACTAAAGATAATTAATCTTTAAATTACATTCTCAATTTGTTCTCGTATTTCTCAAATATGGCTCAGATATCATTCTCATATATAGCTTCAGTAAGACATTTAAGAGAAATAATCAAGACATGGAAGAGACATTGGACATACAATGATAAGATCCCTTTCAGGGCTCATACTTCTCAGATTTGTCTCATAAAAGTCTCAGATTTGTCTCAAGTTATTCTCTTTAATTCTCCTTCAAAATAACCAAGACATAATTGAGATCAGGGGCATACAATTATGAGATCTCCTCTGTTTATCCCACTTCTCAAGTATTGCTCAAATGGTTATCTCAACTCAACCTCCCTTGTCTTAGTGATGTCTTGTCTCTTTTTAGCATATCTCTTGCTCCTAAGGGACCCTTAGGAGAGGTAACTCAGAAACAAATGATCACAGAATGATACAAATGTGAGAAGCTCAAATTGATCTCAAGAGATGAGATTGAACAACAGATGAGCAACACATTTTTCCATTTTCAACATGGAGTTGGTCCTTTATTGAATTCACCGTTTCAATTTGATGACATTCCAATTATTCATAAAAGATCACATAACAGCTGAAGACCACGAGCCTCACCTCTGAAAACTGCAAAAATACTGAGATAAGTGTTCATCAAGATTACTTTGAAGGGATCAACTTATGATCCTGATGTATGTACATTACTCGATTTGATAACGCCTTGTAGTATATTGTATAATCGCGGTACAACTGCATAGACGTTATCATTTTGTGCTTGTCCAGGTAAGAACTCTATGAATGAAAACTTTGCTGACCGCCAATAATATTAATAAAATTCTTAGATGAGAAATAACTGAAAATTGACTGATTTTTTTTGTTTTTTTTTTTTGCAATGTCAGTATGCGTAATATGTCAGATGATTTGCAATTTCAGTATTCATATCAGTTCCTATTCACAATTACGATGATTGCCTTTGGACTAAAAAATACAACCTCAATTCCGAAATAGTTCGGACGAAGTGTAAATTGTGAATAAAATCAAAATGCTATGATTTTCAGGTCACATGAGCCAATATGTTATTTACAATAAAACAGAGATAACATTTCAAATGTTGAAACTAAGACATTTTACATTTTTATCCACAAAATGAGCTTATTACAAATTTTCTGGCTGCAACAGGTCTCAAAAAAGTTGGGACACAGGCAAAAAAGGGCTGAAAAAGCAATTATTATATAAGAGAATCAGCTGAAAAAACATTTAGCAAGTAATTAAGTTAACTGGCATCAGGTGTGTAACATGATTGGCTATAAAAGGGATATCTTTGATAGGCTGAGTCTCTCAGGAGTAAAGATGGCCAGAGGTTCTCCAACCTGTGAAGGTTTGCGTAAAAAAATTGTGGAATACTTTAAAAACAATGTTCCTCAATGTCAAATTGCAAAGGCTTTGAAGGTCTCACCATCGACAGTGCATAACATCATCAAAAGATTCAGAGAAACTGGAAAAATCTGTGCTTAAGGGACAAGGCCGAAGACCTTTACCGGATGCCTGTGATCTTCGGGCCCTTAGACGCCACTGCATCACTCACGGCATTGGTTCTGTCATTGACATTACTAAATGGGCCCAGGAATACTTAAAGAAACCACTGTCTGTAAACACAGTCCGCCGTGCCATCCACAGATGCCACCTAAAACTGTATCGTGCAAAAAAGGAAGCCATTGTTGAGCATGATCCAGAAGCGCCACCGTGTTCTGTGGGCCAAGGCTCATTTAAAATGGACTGTAGCAAAGTGGCAAAGTGTCCTGCGGTCAGACGAGTCCAAATTTGACATTCTTGTTGGAAAACATGGGCGTCGTGTCCTCCGGGCTAAAGAGGAGAAAGACCACCCCTCCTGTTATCAGCGTTCAGTTCAAAAGCCAGCATCTCTGATGGTATGGGGATGCATTAGTGCATATGGTGTGGGACACTTGCATGTTTTAAAAAGCACCATGAATGCTGAAAGGTATATAAAGGTTTTAGAGCAACATATGCTCCCCTCCAGACGACATCTATTCCAGGGAAGGCCTTGTGTATTTCAGCAAGGCAATGCAAAACCACATACTGCAGCTTTTACAACAGCATGGCTCCGTAGTAGAAGAGTCCATGTGTTGAACTGGCCTGCCTGCAGTCTGATCTTTCACCGATTGAGAACATTTGGTGAATCATTCAATGAGAAGTCCATCAAAGGAGACCAAAAACTCTCCAGCAGCTGGAAGCCTGTATTAAACAAGAGAAGGATCAAATTCCAATGGCTGAACTCAAGAAACTTGTCTCCTCAATGCCCAGGCGCCTCCACTCTGTGTTAAAAGAAGAGGGGATGCTACACCATGGTAAACAGGCCTCTGTCCCAACTTTTTTGAGACCTGTAGCAGCCATCAAATTTGAAATGAGCTCATTTTGTGGATAAAATTGTAAAAGTTCTCAGTTTCAACATTTGCTATGTAATCTCTGTTCTATTGTGAATAAAATACTGGCTGGTGTGATTTGAAAGTCATTGCGTTTTGATTTTATTCACAATTTACACTTTGTCCCAACTACTTCGGAATCTTGGTTGTAGAAAAAAAGAATTTGATGGCAACACACATTTATCATTGGGAGACAAAGATTCTCCCTTTATCTTTATGTACCCTGGATTTTGAGAGCAGATAGTTCATCTGGTCAAAAAAAAAAAAAAGAAATACAAAAAACTGTACAATAATGGTTCCTAAACCTAGTCCTGCCTATGTAAGCTGGCTTTTGTTCCAACCACAACTGCAATTGTAGGTGCAATTGTTTACAGTAGTCGTTTATCCTCTTAAACCACATTTTGGCAGATAGCTTCACATGCTGTGGAGGATAAAAATTTCGTATCCACATTGTAAAATATTACAAACAATGGCAATAACTAATAAAAATAAACAATCAAAGTGAATAATCAATAGGTTCCTAATTGGTGAAACCAACAGTTTACAAGGCAAACAAGTCAAACTTGTTTTGCATCATGTTTATGTTATTGACTCACTCCCTACGGCAAGCCGTTGCCAACGGCGCGGCGAATTCTACTATTCCCTACAGTGAACTGGTGCCAGTGGCGTGGATGACCATTCGCAGTCCGATGAAAACACGAAATCAGTTGACGATCGCGGTCATGGGCCACCTGTACTTCAACACTTTATATTGTGTAATTTTCGGGAAAAGTATTCCGTACTAACGCGACAATTTTATATAAAAGTATTCCGTAGGGAATGAGTTAAGTTCAAGCAAATTATTTTGAAAAAAACTCCAAATACCTGTGTTCAGCAACCTAATTTAGAGCTTACAGATTTTCTGTGCCTATTTAGATCAGTTAAAAATGTTGTTGCTTAAAATTGCTTGCAATATTACAAAATCAATGCGATACATTGAAGGGTCTTTTATTCTTCATGACACATGGATATTTCTGTCAAAATGTGGCTTAAGACAGAAAATAACCGTGTTATACATGAAATACACCCAATTAGGGCAATTTTTTAAATCGAAAAATTGCACTTGTGATTGGAACATAACCAATATGCACTAGCAGACCCTAGGACCTGAAACCACTGAATTACACTATAAAAATTATACTGGAAACTTATACAATGCAATTTTTTTTTTTTTACAAATTTTGCAAAAGCCATATTGTTGCAGCGCTCACAAAAACAAATCATTGGGACTCTGATGAGGTGGCAAAATGAAAAGTTATGAAATTTTAATTACACAAGGCCCCATTGCTGATGCACAAACTGGTGTTTCAGCTTCCACCCCATGTAAAAAGTCCTATTTTTTCATCCAGTCCAGTCACTGCTTTTCAAATGCTGCATGTACTTTTCAACGCAAAAGTGATTTCCATCCATGCAATGAAGTTGCAAACAAAGTGAACACATTTCTGATAGGACCACTTCGTCAAAAAAGAAAATATTTATTGCAGCATACAGGCATGCAATCATACATTGAGTTTGGCGACATGGTTCTGTTATGAGAGATCCCTGCCCGTCCGAACGAGGAACCGAAGGCAGGGAGCTGCTACTAACCCTCCAAGGAACAGAGCCAACAGCAACAATGACCTCACGAAAGAGATATTGCTATAGAACGAAAATTCAGACAAAGCGAGCCGGGTTATTAAATACAATAGATCGGTGGAGCTGGGGTGGAGGAGGGTTGTTGAGTGAACGCACAGAGAAGCAGCTTCCCGATGGCGAGCTTAAGTAAGGTAGCATATTACCAGCCAAGCAATCATTAGGCAGCTAGGTCAGATGACAGTCATGTGCACTCAGGTGACTCCCCAGCAGGTAGAGCTGCTCCTTTGTTAGCAGGCTTGACTCCATGGCCTATCAGAACTTATGACAAGTCTTCATTCTTTTTCTCATCAGGAGCAAATCAGTGCGCATGTGACAACAACAAATGATGAATAAGATGTTGATAACATGCTGTTCAATGTGAATTTAGAAAGGGATCATTTGCCAAGCAACTTCATTTGTCATTTCTCTTCAGAAAAATATTTTTGTTGCTCATCTTGGTACATTCCTGTCGAATCTTGAACACCATAAATATTCCCATTCTGGGTAATAGACAAGTCATAACAGAACTTGAAGTTATGATAAATCAGTCTGTCTTTTGTCAAATTAGAAACTGAATTTGAAAGGATAAAAGACTGTTCTATTGGCAGCCAACGGCAGTTCTTTCATCAGGAACTGGAGAAAATAAATAATGTTACATATCATCCTTTTAAATGGAATATTTTTCAAAAGTACATTATTTTTCTATAGGTCCAAGTGGTTTCTGCTCAGTTTCTCATCAGTCAAACTACATTTTTTTTGCTGAGTCATCAGCACATACTGTACTTCACATGCAGCTGCCAAAGGCAGCCTGCGCTACCAGTTAGCCCTGAAGTCATTGGTATTCAACAAAGTGAGAAAAACCGTGCCAGAAAGCCTCGCCCAATTTGATGAACGATTAAGCATTAATAACTTCGCCCTGTGACAAGAACAAAGGAAATAATGTTCAGTATGAAAAAAGTATTCCTAACATTTCCAGCTCGACAATGCATTAGTCTGCACTAGCTTTTGCCTCCATTTCAAATGAATTTCTCCCCATAAAGCCCAAGTAATCAGCTATTGAAAACAATCTACCTTTTTCTACCCTCTTGACGAGTGCCCTGAACGTCTACTTTTCAGAGCAATTATTACAAATAACCACGCACTTAAGTCTATGCTTTGAAATCATTACCTTCAACAAGGATTGTGTCAATTGTTAGAGGTCATAGCCAGCCAACATATCAAAATAATAACGACAAATGAAGGATTAAAAAAATTGTTAAATGGTCTACACAGGAAGCACTGGATTGAATATTTCATATTTTGATGTCATATACATTAGGTTAAGCATACATTTTTATCTTATTCTCAAGGAAACAGTTTTCTTTTTCATCAGCTATTACTCTGGATCTCCGACACCACATTCACCTTATCCTCAAGTAAACATACAAATGAGTCAAGTTTATGCTTAAGAAACCACTCCCATTATATTAAGTATGTAGATCCTAACGCATCTTTATTATTTATTTATTTATTTTTTCTGTGCTATGTACAGTCCCCTCGTCAGTTTTTGCCACCCCTCATAAAGATGAAAAAAAATCCAACCTTTAAGTTAAATACATTGATTTTGAGAAAAAAAATCCCTCATCAAGTGATTATTATTTTTTATTAACCATATGGGACAGAATTATTGGCACCACTACATTTAATACTATGTACACTCCTTTTGCCAAATAAACAGCACTCCTATAACATCTTGTAAGATTGGACCATGAAGAGCAGGAAATTTGAGAATCTCTCCAGATCATTCAGGGTCCTAGGTCCTCTCTTGCACACTGCCCTCTTCAGCTCATCCCACGGGTTTTCAATGGGGTTTAGGTCAGGGGATGAAGATGGCCATGGCGTTAACTTCATATTGCGCTCAGTTAAAGGGGACCTATTTTGCTATTTTTCCAAGTTTATATTTTGGTCTTTGACTCCCCTAGAGTACTCCTGATTGCGCAAAGTAAAAAAAGGGTATTTATTTCGCTCATACTGCCATCCTCAAAAAACTGCATTTGTAGTACATTGTAGTCTCTGCCTGAAACGCCTCACTGGGGTGGCTCTTCTGCTATGGCCCCCACTCCCCACGTGCCCACTTTCCTCTGACTGGCCAGCTCTGTGGAGGGCGGAGTTGGGCGGGACGAGGCTGCAAAACGCAGTTTTCCGTGTCTGGCTCCCCAGAGTGAAACCTGAGACACGTCTGCAATCTGATAAGGAAGCGGCGGGCAATCTAACGTTATACTTGAATATAGATCTAATGACATGATCTTGTTCTAACAAACGAAGCGGCGAAAAGTGGAGGACGTGGTGCGAATATCTCTCTGCAAAGCTCAAATTTGCTATCGGCTACAGTTTGCTACGGCAACAGTTGGTGAGTACCGCGGTTTTTCTAGTCCGAGCTAGGATGCAGGGGAAGCTAGAATCCACCCCATATAGACACATTTGTAGAACGGGTCGACATGCCCAAGTGTAGACCGGAGACCGTAGAAATCCGGTGGGTCTGAGTTTAGAGGGAAACATGGACAGTGAGGAGCAGCTAAAAGTGGACCAACAGCTTATGGACTGCTTCGGTGTGTATTAGGACCTGCTGGGTCGTGTGCATAGCTGTGGTGTGTTGTTAGCGTGGAGCAAACGAACAGCTTCAGCTGGTATATGACGGAGGGGCGAAAGCTCCAGGCTAAACGGCCTTTTCGGAAATTGCCCGTGGTAATGGTTTACTTACTGCGTCGGAATGACAAGCGTTTCCTCGCAGAGAATGGGCGCGTTATGGATTGTCTTGCGAGAGCAAGCTAGAGCTCCGGTATTGTTATGAGCATAATACAGGTTTTACAGACTGTAAGTTCCGTCTCGTGAACCGTTGCTTATGTGGAGCTAGCGAATCGATCACTTTTACAGGAAATAATTTAATATTCAGTCGCCGATTTAATACTCAATCGACAGCAATGCAGAGAAATCGTTTGTGATACCATACACGTTATAGCCTGTGCTTTTCCCTATTGCTTTCACCGGTAGCATCAGAGAGCTTGCTCAGACATTGGGGATGTATCAGGCTGACCCGGTCATGGAAAAGTAAAGCGATCGTTTCACGAGCACCCAAAAACTCACCCCAAACTTTGCAAAACCTACGTCTGGTCTAACTGCAGCCCAACTCGGCAGACACATACAGCACCTCTCCGGTTAGCTTCAGCTGTAGTGGCTACAATCAGGCAACGTTGTGATGAAACTGTCACATTTATGTTTACCGAAGTAACACAAGCATACCGATCAGAATCGCTGCATATGAGTTAAACAGGAGCATTTTTAATTAGCAGAGCAGGGGAACTAACATGCAGTAGCTGATAAGTGGCCACGACTTTGAATGTAATCTGTCGCGCGAAAAATTCATTTCGCGTCCGGTGTGAAAGCGGCTTGACATGCCCGTATTCGCGTCTTTGCATTGACTTTGAATGTGATCTGTCGCGCGAAAAATTCGTTTCGTGTCCGATGTGAAAGCAGCTTTATGGATAGTACGCGACAGCTAGAGAGAGCTCGGTTATGTTAGGAACATAATACAGGTTTTGCAAACCGTACGTTCCGTCAGGGCGGACAAGTTGCTTATGTGGAGCTAGCGAATCGATCACTTCTACAGGAAAGAATTACCTATTTAATCTCTGCCTTTGTCGGCTTTTTATTAGCCACAACAATTTCTAAAGGGGGATGAAATTATGTCAAGGTAGTGCAGAGAAATCATTTGTAAACCGGTAGGGCTTCTGCGTTTCGCATTGCTTTCATGGTAGCACCAGAGAGCTTGCTCAGGCATTTGTGAAGTATCCTGCTGATCCCGGTCATGGATAAGTGAAGCGATCACTAACTGTAGAGCCTACAATCGGGCAACGTTATGATGAAACTTGATGCTTACCGAAGTAACACAAGCATACCGATCAGAATTACTGCATATAAGTTAACCAGAAGCATTTTTAATTAGCACGACACGCAAACTAACATGCAGTAGCTGGTGACCAAGCGGTCATAACCACAGAGACAAACCCTTGCAATACAGGTTTTACAGACAGCAAGTTCTGTTACTGTGAACAGTTGTACCAAGCATCCAAATTACAAACAAGTATTAAAAGTTAGCTTCAAATGAGGTTTATGTTCACACACCTTCTGTAGAATTTCCCCTGATATCACTCTTGCATATTTAGGACACAAACATTAGCAACAGTAACTTGGCTCGTTAGCCCCTGCTACAGCCAAAATCAACTGGCTATCACGTCAGGTTGGCTTATGCAGTAAAAAGCAACTTACAGCTTCTGTGTCTGTGAGTCATGGACAGTCGCGACCGATACAGGCTTTATCTTCAGATATTTTGCCAAGCCTGCCTTTGAGGCCAGTTGTTAGTGCTAACTATCGCTAGCGGTCCTGCTAGCCACCCGTAACACGTTAGCTTCACTTACATTATTTGCTGTTATATGGTTACTTACAGCTTGTGGCTCCGAGCGCTTGATCGATGCAGCTGCTTCAGGTTTGAGAAGCAGCTGAAACGCTTATCCTGTGTCGAATTATCCTTTATTGACAAAGCTTTCTTTGGTGAAATGCTGAGCAGAAACAGCTAACGCTCCATTTGGCCATGGCTGTTTGCTGCCAGCAAACGAAAAAAAGCTACCCACTGATTTCTGGTGGCATCGTCTTTTCGAAGAGAAATATTTGTTTTTCTTCGCTTCCAAAAGTAAACGGACAAGTAGCTTTGGGAGAGATACTAACAAAATTGCAGCTCAAATGATCTGCGGTTCTTCTTTTGTATTTCCAAAAGTGTCAATGCTACTGAGGCATAGTATGATCTGCCGTTGTTAGTGCCTGCTAGAATAGTTTCCGGTGTGGGCAGGTCCAGCGCCATGATTGGCTCTGGCTAGGTCTGTACTAATTGGATGGCACAACCTGACGTCAGGTTTTACCCAGATCTCGTGAAGATCTCGGGAGGAGCTGTTCAGAGAGGAAATCACGCTCACGAATTCATGTTCTTGGATTACGGCAAAACCCCTGTATCTTATGTTTAGAAACTTTTCAGAGGTTGAGCATGGACAACCAACATTATAACATTACTAATATGTATTAAAAGAAGGCTCAGCATAATAGGTCCCCTTTAACCATTTTTGTGTTGCTATAGACATACATTTTATATCATTGTCCTCCTGGGAGATCCAATGAAGACCCAGTTTTAGTTTCCTGGCTGAGGCAGCCAGATAATGATTTAAAATGTCCCAGTATTTCATGATACCATGTACCCTAACAAGGTTCCCAGGGCCTTAAGAGAAAAAATAGCCCCACAACATCACAAAACCTCTACCATACTTACCAGATAAGGTATTTTCAGTTTAGCTAGCTCTCTTTTAATGACAAACAAGCCATGAGCATTTGCTGCCAAAAAACTAATATTTTTGTTCATTTTTCATCTGACCATAAAACACAGTTCCTGTCAAAGTCCCAGTTTGCAAAGAAAAGTCAGCTTACATTTGTGGTTAAATGACTGGAAAGGATTGTTTGGAATGCCTTCCAAATACCCAATTGGCATGGAGGTGGTGTCTGATGTTACTTTCGAGGACTTGTTGACCCCAGCATACCATTCTTTTGTGTTATGCTCAGACAGTGATCTCCGAGTATGTTTGTCTCCCTTACCATTCTCCGCACTGTTTTGTAGGAAAAGTAAACTTGGGTCCTCTGCCAGATGATTTGAATGATTCAGTTAATGGTAGATGTGGGCTTTTTCAGGGGAGTAACTATTTTAAAAAGCCATTTCTTGGCTTATGAAGGTCAACACCGTCCTCCCATACTTGACTTGTGTACTCTCTTCTCTTTCCCATGTTAGTGAATGAATAAGTGCATTTGGCCTTAGTGGCACCTTGTATTTATACCCCAGTGACACAGTAAGTCATATGTTACTGCTTGAATTTTTCCTAAACAAATTAAAAAATAAAATATAAATGAAAGTAATTTTGTTTATAAGAATTTCTAGGGGTGCCAATAATTTTTCATGTTATTTTCATTAAAAATTATTTTCTTGATGAAAGTTTTTTTTTTCATAGAATAAATTTATAACCCCAACTTGGAAGAAGTTGGGGCGGAATGGAAATTGCACATAAAAACTAATAGCAGTGATTTCTAAATTTACTGTGACTTTGAATTTCATTGTTGACAGTAAGTAGACAAGAGATTTAAGGGATTGTGTGGTCACTTTCATTTTAATTTCTAAATATACCTCTATTTCTGCCATTCAGGCCTGCAACACATTCCAGAAAAAGTTGGGATGGGAGCAATTTAGCACTAATAATGAGGTTAAAAAATGTAATTATGATGTGATTTAAAACAGCTGAAAAGGACCAACCAGACTCTTACTAGAAATAAGTGCAAAACCCATACTCTGTCATGGTATCGGTTTGCGTCAGTGCTCTTGATAAGGATATTTTACACTTCTGAGAAATAATTAATAATGATCAAAAGTACGCTGAGATTTAGGAGCAACATATGCTGCCTTCAAGACGAGATCTACTTGAGGGAGGCCCAAGCACATTTCAACAAGACAACACAAAACTGCATTTGCACGCTTTATAAAGGCATGGGTGTGTCAGAAGACAGTGCAATGGCTGAACTGAGATGCGTTTCCCAAAATCACTGATGCTAACTTACACAGTTGGGCCCATTGACTGTGAATGGACGAACTATGCAAGTTGCTAACTTAGCTAGCAACTACGTTTTTGGGAAAAGCACCCCTGGCCGAGCTGCAGTCCTGACCTGTCCCATGTACAGAATCTGTGGTGGATTTCAAAATGCAACAATGGAGACCATGTATTGTTGCACATGGTAAAACTTTGTTTGCAGGAAGAATGGGACAAAATTACGCCTGAAACATGTTATCACTTGATGTCTTCTGCCCTTAAAGGTATTCCTAAATGGTTTTTCTTGTAAGATATTGTTAGACAATAGTGTTATTTGTACCTGATAATACATATGCTAGCAGATGTGTTACACGCATGCACTTTTGCAGAAACACTACTCCATTGGCTCAACAACATTTCGATGCACATCATTGCTGGGTTTCCAGGTCTTTCCAATATTGATAAATGACTATGGAAATTTGGCCTGTGTGAGGTCATATTTATACCTTAGTGAAACAGGAAGTCTTGGATCCTAATCAAACTGGTGAACTTAAAAATGTAGAACACAAATGGAAGTATACTTCAGTTAGAATTTAATTTCAGGATTTCCTACAGGCGCCACTAGTTGCGGCACATATAGTTGAAGAAAAATATTCATTCAATGTGAACATTCCATTTCTTTCAATAATTACTTCAAAGAAAAGGTAAGATTGTTGTGAATAGTTTGATTGAAAGACCAAGAGGATGAACATCAGGGACATTTTATTCATAGCCTGTTTTGGTTATTTTCAGTCAGGGTGCCAATAATTTCTGAGGGCACTGTCCACGCCCAAAGAATGTTCCTAAAACTCGAATAATGTCAGCATATCCCAGGTCTTAATCGGAAAATATTACATTTGGAATTAAGGCCTAATTCTGAATATCTAAAAGGAATATGTGTTTCACATGACTTGAATCAAATTTTGAGTGTTGTCATTTTCAGAGTTATGTTGAAAATTTGTGTGCATAGAATTGCACTCATTGTTCAAAATGCATATTGCCCTTCATGTTGTGCGAGATATGAGGAAAGGGCAGATGAAGACTGACTCCTTTTTCTAGTCAAGTTGTCATGTAAGTGGAGTCTCAGTGATGTAGGCTTGCTGGGTCTTTGCTTTGGAAGCTAGCATTCAGTCTACCCACTGGCACTGATTTTGTCCGAGTAATGAGCATGGTAGATTTGAACAATGTAGGTCAGTTTTCCTCTTGTTGTGTATCATAGCTGAAATTAGAATAAAGAGAAATGAAGTCTTATTCTTCATATTTTTGTAAAAAAAGAAAAAGAAAAACGAACAAAAAAAAACATAATATTAGCAGACACTATAATGTCTGAAGTTATTGTGTAATACTGTGGCACAGGTATGTCAATGGTGGCAGGGGCGGAGTGGGACACCAAAATCCAACGGGAAAATTCTGACCGCACCGGCCTACCACCGGCCCACCACTGGCCCGACCTATCCCCTCCAAAACCATGCAATTTCTGTAATTGTATGTCCTCTAGATGTGATTAAACATAGGCCAAATTGCCAAAATCTAATCAATCAAGAAAAAAATGCATTAGTTTTTTTTTTTGAAAAATACTTTTTTAAGACAAAATCAAATCTTTTCAGCATCAGTAAAATAACAACTGGTAGATTGCTGCGCCCACTGATCTGTACTGAGAGTATTGTTATTCTGACACGAGTTAAAGGTATAGTTAGTGATCATAATCAGCGCACTTTTTGTCAAAATCACTGCATTTCTCCTCACTATCTGCAAGCTGTCACTACTGAGAGCATGCTGAGAAAAAATCCGGTTTCAATACACAGCCTGGGCTCTGAATTTCAGCAGGTAAATCTGTGGCTCGGATCGAGCCACCAGAACATGGGTCCACCCGCCCACGCCCAGGGGCGGGTTCATACTCGTGCACAGGTCAGACGCAGGGGGGAGGGGGAGTAGCAGGTCGCGTAGCGTGCGCAATTAGAGTAGAGAGAGAGAGAGACGGCATTGCAGCATTTGTGATGGCTGAAAAACAGCCCGAGAGAAAACGGTCGGAGGAACATAAATTAAAAAAGAAGGGCTACAACCATGAAAGGGCGAAGACCCGGGTCAACATTGGTGTGGCTTTCCGACGATGGAGGGAACTCCGCGAATTGAAGGGTCTGAAAACGGACGTGGAGGTTGCCATCTTTCTGCTGGACAGGTGAGCAACACTAGCTTTGCGGTGCTTCACACAACTGTAACTGCCGTCAGGCATTCATCATATTGTCTAATCTGCCAAAATGTACCGTTGTTGTGATGTTATCTATTTATAATAGCAGTCGAGTTGTGGGTACAGTTGTCTGACGGGTCAGCTAACCTTAGCTTCGCGGCTTAGCAGTGTCAAATTGAACTTGTGGCTACTTTGTGAATGTCTGACATCTTATGTAAGGAATCGACGGGGAATTGCGCAATCAAACGCTGTACATATGTGTGACTAGATAGAATGAAATGAACCACCTTCTTCTCAGCTTATTGTTTTGCTTGTACTGTCTCGCTTTGCATGCATGCGGTTGTAGATGTACTGTTATATATCCACTGTTCAGGAAGAAATTTTGCTATAAGCTCCTGTTAACCATTTCTTCCAAAACAAAACAATTCCGACAGCAAGCTACTAAATGAGCTCATAGCAGAAACACGCAAACGGTCTAAGAGTTGCTTGTGTAGGGCTCGCGAATCGATAACTTGTACCGGGAAAAATTCCAAATCCAATTTCCACCTTTTCAGCTTGTAATTAGCCAGAACGATTTTTAAATGCATTCCTGACCGTAGTCTGTTCGTGGACACAGACTCCTGTTTGAGGCATTGCGCTTACAAGCATGCTTTAGCAGTTCTTTATATGACAGGCTTATTATCACCTTTGCTACAGCACTACTAAAACTCGTCACACGCACTTTCAAAGCAATAAATATGGCTTCCCCTCGCCAACTTACCCTCGAGCATTGGAGGGTCCGGCCTCCGCCATATTGGTCAGCTACGCAGATTCTACCGCCGTTTACATGACAATGCGCGTCCATGAACTTCGGGGGTGGACCCCGGGGCGGAGTATGAAGGGAGGGGTGGGTCTGTATTCGTTTACACTTCAAATATCAACAACCTCTCTACTCGTTTTCTCCCACATCACTGACTACACCTTTAAATGACAGCTGTGTGTGTGCAAAACCACTCTGGTCTGTAATTGCGGTGCAGATGCAGACGGGTTTGGAGCTGACGAGAGGAGAGAAAAAAGAGAGTGAGGGGCAACGCAGGCGTAGTAGCTGCCGTGATGACACCGCCCCCGCTGAGGAGGAACTATGAAGAACTCAGCTGTAATGTTATGCTAATTCGCACCTAGTAATTACGTCAAGGCTTGAGTTTACTGTTTTCCTGTCAACTCACCTGCATCACTAGTTGACGCCTGGTTGTTTCGGAATAATTCAGTGATTTTTGACCATTTTGATGCACCCTCCTCCAGCATCCGCATCTTCTTCATTCTGGCCTTTTCGGCCCCTCCTTTTTCCTTTCTATTCTTGCCTTCCATCTTCAAGTGTAAAAAAAATCCGCTACTTCAACCTGCCCGCTTTCTCTCTGTCTGACAGCCGCTCATTCATCCCCCTACGTTCATTGGATAAACGCAGAGTGATATGCAGTTTCCATTTCCCATGAGGCTTTGCTCCGACCATTCTACATTAATTTTTGAACAAACAAATTTTATAACCGTAAATTTTATATTTGTGGTCATGAAAGTTATATAACGTCTGAATAAAAATAAATAAAAAGATAGGAGGCTAAACAAAAATCAGTAGGCTGGATTGATGAGTGAGTCTGACACTCGAGCAACCATGAGTGAGATGTGGAGAAACACCACGTGTTATAAATATGGGTCTGAGGTACCATTCAGGAACCAGTGGCGAGAACCTAGCAATGCAGTAAAACTGGATTTTATTAAGGAAGGGGGAGAACCCCCGCAGAGCAAGAGGCAACAATACAGAGTCCACAATCCAAAAATCAAAATCCAGAGGGCAAAATCCGAGTCGTTACCAGGGCAGCAATCACAGTACTTGTAGTCAGGCAAAAAAGGGTTCGATACACAGATGCAGCAAGAAATCCAAAACAGAGCCAAAATCGATAAACAGGGATGGTCCAGTCAGAAGTGAATCACAAAGAATACGAGGCGAAAAGAAGTGTAGCACAAGGGAAACATTCTGACGGGGAACTGCTGTGAGAAGACTGCTTAAATACACTCTAGGGAAGTCACATGCTATGATTGGGAACAGGTGAATTGGATCAGACTAATTACGAAGGAGCAAACACGAGGGAGAACCGAACCACATGCAATTGGCAAAAGCCAAAACGCGGACAGGGATCAGGAGACAGCCTATTGACGAACACACAGCTCCGGTTAGGGAGTTCTAACGTGCACAGATAATGAGAGGCAGAACAGAGTTAAACAGGTGCGGAGGATCCGCTGAAACGCAGCCAAGTAGATTGAGTGAAGACAAGGGCGGAGACTAGAATAGGGCGAGTGCTGAGAGCTTGTTAATCAATTAGTAAAGTGCAGCTATACAATCCCTAGTGCTCGTTAGTAAGTTAGTATTATATACAATGTTAGTTTAGGTTAGTAGGTTTAACTAAAACAACAAACTGTTAGTATGGTGAGTAAAGACAGAACAGCAAGGCGAAGGAAGCAAACAAGATTAGAAGGAAAGATTGGAAACCCAGAAACCATGAAATCACCTGAAAGCGTGGCACACAATACTGGAGGAAATAAGCTGTCACATAACACAAGACCAGACAGGGGAGACAAAGTGCAAAGCGTGGCAAAATGCAAAACAATGACCGGAATAAAACTGAAGGAATGGACTATGGCAGAAAATACAGAAGTAAACAGAAACAAAACATGGCATGGAACAGGGCAATGGCAAGACATGAACAGAACTTGAACAGAACAGAGCAGAATCATAACAGGGTCGGAGTTGAGCGATGTGTAGCTGAAGTACATCTTGGAGATTTTCATGGGATCATGTTTGTTTCATGATAGTTTTAACTTAGTGAACCGACCATGAACATCACACGGCCGCGCAGGGCAGTCTGCAGGCCAGATCATTTGAGCTTATTGGCCGGCCGGCCGACCAGGAAATCTCCCGGTCGTCCCGATGGCCAATCCACCCCTGAATGGTGGTGAAAATCCTGTCTTTTGGGTGAAGGGAGTGATGCGACAGTATACATTTCAAACCCAATATTATTTGCATCGGGAGGTGAAGAAATGTAGGAATGCATGGCATTCATTTTAATTTGGCATGTTGTGGAGACTGGTGCGGGGGCTGCAGGTGGGGGTAGCAGTGGTCACATCCCAGCCCTAGAATACCCCTCATTTAAAATCACTGGTCCGCCCCGGTATGCTAGGTACAAATACGGAAATTTTAAGCCGTAAGAAAGGTGCGTCTTTTTTTTTTTTTTTGAAAAAGCTGCGCAGTAAACTTTGTCTTCTCAGCTATGACGTCATCTAAGGCAGACCCCTTGACAACCTGGCATAGACATGGCTACTAAAACAGTGGGATAGTCATGCTGCACTTCTGACTCTGATGGTTCCTCCAGTAATGATATGCTGCTTACTGGCAATGTAATGCAGGAAAGTAGTGGAGCTGAATTTTCGCCAAAAATATTTGGGAATGGACCAAACCAGTTTGAACCCTACGCTCAGATAGATGACCATGCCCAGATGAGCAAAGGCAAGCGTAGTGACTGAGGCTCACTTACACAGTTCGAAATAGGAATCTCTGAAAAAGTATTTCTAACATGCAGGTGAAGCCTATATTATTCTGACCTTAAAGTGTTTCACTTTTGATGTATTATCTGTAACGGTGGCTATTTTGTATGGAGGACTAAAAGTTCCAAAATTAAATAAATAAATAAATACCCCATTAAATAATTAATTAAATGTGTCATTAATTAATTAAAATTGGAATTAAATACACGTACATGTTATTAAATGTGTCATTAATTCATTAAAATACCAATTCATTTTATGTAAAAAAAAATTATTATTTCAATATTTAATTAATTATTTCGTGGTCCTGTGTAGCAGTGCTTCATGAATTTATTTTATCTGTCAACCTCGCCCATCAAAGTCGGTGGGCGGATCCTAACACCTGATTGGTTACCCTGCACATCAAGTCAAGGCAAATTGATTCCAGATAATGGATTGATGCAATCAAACAAAACTTTATTGGCAACTGCTAAAAATCAAGCGGAAGCCTCGGTCCCCTGCTAACCCCAAAGTCGATACAGCATGCGAGGTGCAGGACAAAATCTCAATAACTTGCCCGGAGGTGCTGAGAGAAGCAGCATATTTGATTAAGGAAGTACTGAGCAGAACTCCTCGGGCTCCAGCGGCTCAGTCACAGCAGATACCTGCCGCTCCATCACGTACACCTGTCCAAGGTAAGCTAAATAATTTAATGTTAGCCAGGTGTACTTCTAATTAATGACTTGGGACACAAGTGTGGGTTAAATTAGATAACAATTTGGAGTTGGATCGAAAATGTTTTTGTATGCGATAAGCTCATTATGCTTTGTGTGTAATACATTCATTGTTAATGGAGAGAGCATAAAACTAGTTTGCTAATCGGCCAAATAGTGATAGCTGGCAGCAACATCCCAAGATAGAAGTTGTGGCTGTTTTAGCTGAATGGTGACCATTGAGCTGTGACATTTTTCTGTGTTGCAGCCGAGGAAGAAAGGCTCTTTGCATCGTATAATGGTGGAACCAGAAGGAATATGAAGAGACGACCAGCACAAGTTCAAGTTAGTCGAAGAAGCTACACACACACACTGTCTGTTGTTTGGCTGACCACAAGGCGGATAAAGTTCCAAGCCTACTGCTTAAAGCAGACCTTCTTACTTCAGGACTTGGAGAGCAAAAAGTGTCATTTTCAGGTCAGTATGAAACTAGGAATTTACCAAAACCAAAAAAAGTTTGTACTGTCTGTGGCTCGTTGCAATTATTTGCAGTTCTACTCGGCATTTCTTTTTATAGTCATCAGTATTTCCATATGTTCATATTTGACTGAAACTTGATTTTCATAGTGTGAATAATAGTTATCACATTCTTATTTGCTTAGTTTTAGGTGAGTCAATATGAGTTCTGTTTTTTTCTTTTTCTCAGGGAATGAAAACTATCCCATGGTTATAACAAATAAACTGATGGAAGTGTTTCCAAAGCTACAAGAAGGGGGAGGCTTTGAATGTCTAAAAATTGTAGGATGTACTCGCAGACGAAATCTTGCATTGCTTCCGTGTCCCAGCACTGGATACAACCTTGCCTTCCTGAAAGATCCATCGACGATGATTGGACAGGCTCCAATTTACATACGTCCACTTCGACAGGATTTACCCTTAGATTGCTCACATCATGCCTCTGGTCCAGTCACCCACTGCATCACTTGTCAGAAGGAAGTTCCCTTTTGAAGCTGGACAGATTGAGCTGTAATGGGTATGTACTTCCTAAATAAATGCAAGGGTAGCATATTCATTTTTCTTTGGGAAAATCTCTCGAGTGTTGTGCACACAAATAAAGAAGTATGACTACAATGTTAATTTTGTTAACTTCAAGGACACCCATGCAGGAATCAGAAAGACAACAAGAGGGAGGCCAAAGTGAAGAAAATGATAGAGACAGCCCCAGTTAGGGACAGTGTTACAGTGAGGCCTGAAACATCAGCTGAGAGTGCAGTAGTACCAGCAGTGATTGACAACAAAGAGTTGGATCACAAAAAAACAGACAATAGTTTGCGTCATCACAATAGGGTTGCTATAAGATTGTGTAACTTAAACTCAGTTATATATTATAACTGTGAAAAATATTTCGTTTTTGTTCAGAATGCTGTTTTTATGTCAACTCGGCTTTGTAACAGATTCTGAAGATGTTGGGTCTCACATGTTTGTCAGTGACATGGATAGAACTTTCCTCCTCTTCTGTAGACTGAGAGGATATCTGTATCTGCAGGTAACATGCCAACTCGCATGTCTCTCTGGAATAGATAACTTTATTGTTGTTGTATAGAATGGAAGCTTATTAAAGGACCAGCTCAAGCTGCCAAAGTTTTCAAAGAGAATCTGCTAAGGGAACATGCATCTGGGAAACCACTGAGAATGAAGATGGATGTAAGGGACTCTGAAGAGGATAGGGAACGGGAACTTCTCTCATTCTATAAACAGCAGCAAGAATGGGCATGTCCACTTCATTGTACCCTTGTTGGTAAGCAATATAAAGTTTGTAATATGAATGAATCAATGAAGTTTATAACACTCAAGTATCTTATATGGAATTGTTAAATGGGATCCAAAAAATTAATATTATTGATGACCACAAATGAAATGCACAATATTCTCCTGTTATCTGGAATAGTCAATATTAAGGATGCTATTCTAGAATTATAGCCAATAGAATATTGACTTTTTTCCCCCTTGCTTGTTAAACGTTACCTGTATAAGTCAGCCACCGTTTTTCCACTGTGACTATCAATATTTTATTTCAGGTGATGTTGCAATCGGAGAGGGAGTGATGCGGTACTTTATGAAAACAATAATATCCAAACTCCAGTTTGGATTCAGTCTAGATATGATGTAATTACTTCCACCAAGAAGGTTATGTAATCGTTGGAATCTGTTTCTTTGTTAGTTAGTTAGCAACACTATGGAAAAACTAATGGACGGATTTACACAATTTTCACAGTAGGTAGGAATGAGTCTAACTTAGATCTCATTAGATTTTGGGCTAGATCTGGAAGGGATTAAGCAGCTGGGGGGACTGCTGAGCCTTGGCAGAGGTATGCACTCTCGGAGTGCTCTTGTTTTTAAATGTATTTCAGTGGTTAATTGCTGTGACTTTATCCCCTGCTCTCTTGGTACTTTACGAGAGGAATGGGCCGAACACTGCTATTTGGGGGGAACCTTCCCATCTTGTTCCAGCAGCACCAGGGGTACTTATTGAAAGCCACCTCTTCCGGGTTGCAGGAAGGATGTTGGCCCACAGCTTTCTGCACGACAGCCCCCATGTCACAGGATTTAGTCCTGCTGTAATTCATGTACTGTTCAATGGGGACCCTGAAATGGCAACTGCTGTTACAGATGACTGTCTTGATCTGCACATCAGGAGTATCATAAAACTGGTATGTAACAAAAAATCTTTGCCTTGCAAAATTGTTGTTTGGGCAAATGTAATAACTTTTATGGTCTTGATTTTAGCTTGAACGTGAGGAACTTACACCAGAACAGAAGGACACAGTTTCAGATCTTTCCATGTCTTGGGATCTCCCGGCAGTCACCAAAACAAATTGGAGATGGCTACATAACAAACTTCTACTCCATGCAGTGAGTTCCTGATGGTTAAGTGACAGAATTCATTGCTGTAATTGTTGAAATTATAGAAAATGTTGTGAACCCTGGCTTATGTCAACACTGACAGAGATGGAAAACATGAATGATATTTAGTCTTTGCCCATAGTCGTGTTAAAGTTCTTCAAAACCAGCGTTTAATGCATATACAGTTTAAGTACTGCAATATTTCTCACTCCTGCAAGTGTTGATAGAACAGTGGCATATTTAACAAAACCCCAATTTTACAAATGTTGACACAGTAGGAAAAATGATTATAAAAACAAAATGTAATCTTTTACAAAAAAATCACACAACAGTACACTGAGAGCAGCTCAATAACACACATCTGGTTTTGTGAATTTGCCTTTTGATAATATACTTTAAAAAGGCGATACAATTCACCAGTTAACTTCTCCACTGCAACTTCCATTTGCTGAAATTTAGAAAGTGTAATTTCCCCATTCATCCATCAATTATGTCTTAAGCAGAACAGTTATGACAAGTTTGCATGAAGCACCACATATTCTCAATCACAGGCAAACTGGGGCTGTAGACAGGACAACTAGCACTCTCTTTAACTTTTAATCCAGGTAGAATGTGATTTGTTGTAAAATTAAGGGACATCCCAGGAAAAGACACATCTGAATAGCGGCATACATTCTAAAATGTGTAAATGTCTTATTAAGGGTTGATATATTCTGTACTAGAGTTTGAATGGATTTTATAAAGCACTTCAATGTGCTTTCATGAAAATTTTCCCTACTATGCCAACTTTTGTAAAATTGGGGTTGAATATTTGGTCTGTAATATGGGTCGGGTCTGTCTGTTTGGTCATTGGGAGGACCATGCGCCAAGGAAGATCTGGTGCAGTGCGAAAAGATGGACTTCATTTTCTGGATTCAGTATTCCCTGATCTTCCAATGAAGTGAAGATCTGATCGAAGAGGTCCAGGGCATATTCATAAACATCTCTCCTCATCCTCTCTATTCTGTGTTTAGTATAAAATTGACAAGGTGTTAATTTATGCGTGACACATGCTAAAGAAGTACATTCAACGGGTATGCTGTGTGAGCGTAGTTGCCAAACATTTATTTACTGCTGATTGTGGATGCTTCTGCCTGAGATGTGCAAATTCCTGTTGGTACCTCTGCTCCTGATCATGAATTCTGCTACATCTGCATTCTCCCCCCCTTTATCAGACAGTACCCTTGATGGCAGCCCATACTGCTCAACAGCAGTGATAAAGCTCTGTACAACAGTACTAGCTCTATTATTGCCAGCCACAGTCAGGTAGACCACTAAACGAGTGAATCCATCCATCCCACCATGGACAACAAATCTCCACCTGTCAGGCAATTGTGAACACACAAAAAAGGACAACTTAATTGTAAAACAATTCTAATGACATTTATAGAAAGACGCATTGTTTATCTGCTAATATCACTGATCTGATGAGCTTATGGTTGCCATCTATATGTCAGAGAGTTTGGGCCAGGAACAGAATACTGCTGTCCCCTGAATACACGCAGCCTTAGACGTCTCATGTAGACTCCCTCTGCATCAACTCTGCGTAAAGACTCTTGCAGTCTTGAGACTGAGGGGAGGAAAATAAAATAAATAACCATACACTCACTTGCAACTTCATTAGAAACACCTGTTCAATCGACTTGACCTGTACTGGAACAAAAATACTTGCGAAGTGTGTAAAACTACTACATGGCAGGACCACCATAGTCTCAAAAATTACCAGAGTTCACTTAATTTTCTGAAAGAGAATAAATAAGTTGCTTAACCAAACTTCAGGATAGGATATTTTAATGCAGGGCTATTGGCTTCAAGTAAACTGCAAATAAAATGACTGATGCATTGCAAATGGAAACACACAGGAACATTATCTTAAAATTAGCTAGGCTCTCTAATTTATAGTTCATATTAATATAATAAATACATTAAAAATAAATTTAAGTAATGCCCATATACTCACTTGGAACACGCACACCTCTTGCATTCAGATGACCACGCATTAGCTTGTAGCCGGTGTTTGGATGTCTTCTATGGACTTCACTTGTAATACAGTCCAACTCCTCATCATTCACAGCTGAATAGAGGTCAGTCTTTCTGCACAAACAAAACACATCAACATCCAGTAATGTTACACTACACGTAATATCCTTGCTGAGTGGATGAGAGCAGTTCATAAACTGAAAACACATGAATTTAGTGTAAATACCGTAAACCGCTTTGCTTCATACGTCTCCTGATGGTCCACTTTGACACTCCGAACATCGCTGCAATTTGACAAGCTGGTAATCCACAAAGAACTTGATGCGCTAGAACTGCACTTGGTAAGTCAAACGTCAAACACCCTGGTCCCTGTGTGTGTTGTGCCTGTTGCGCCCTGGTACCAGAGAAGCGGTGGAGTACTTCTTATAAATTTGCAGTCACTGTATGGTCAATATCTTGGTCGGAAAGTGCAGAAATAACTCCAACAACTTAAATAAATTCCTGTGCTTTACACGCTACATTCTCTGGGTCAGCAGGTCCTGCTTCCACAAAATCTGCAAGGTCTAAAATATCTCTCACCAGCTCACTAGAAAGTTCATGGAGATCCTCCATCAACGTAGCCGCCATGTTTTGAAAGACTTCTTCTTCTTCTTTCGGTTTCAAGCCCTGAGACCAAAGCAATGGATTAGACTAGATTTGTGTTAGCCCCGCCCACTGACTTTTATGGGCGAGTTTGACAGATAAAATAAATTCATGAAGCACTGCAACACATGAAATAATTAATTAAATAGTGAAATAATTACATATGTTTTTTACATATTACGTTTACATATTACATTGGTATTTTAATGAATTAATGACACATTTAATAACACATGCACGTATTTAATTACAATTTTAATTAATTAATGACACATTTAATTAATTATTTAATGGTGTATTTATTTAATTTTGGCACTTTTACTCCTCCATAATTTTGGTATCACAGTGTGCTTTAACAAAATGCAGGGTTAAAAAAATTGAGCAGACATTTCCTTGGCACCAAATTTTGGCCTCTCCACCATCATAATAAGCTAAAAAGTAAAATATTTTGTTGGGAAAATTGTGTTATGTTCAGCTTTTTGTTATCAGTGAGGCTTCTGCATACATGTTTTTTACCTCGTGTGAAAAATGGATAGTCTCATGGATATCCTTTAAAATGTAGTCTGGGGAATAGGTTATCAAGACAAACAAAATAATGTAGTTATAAATAATAGCCTTTATCTCTCCACAAAATCATTACAGACCTCGAGTGCATATTCCGTAAATGTACACTACATATAGTACACTGCCCTATAACCAAGTGTCCATTTATATAATACTAATGGCTTCATATCTTCACATATAGTATGAATTGAAATGCATCACAGCTCTGTAAAATTTATCTCAATAACTTGCGAGGGATATGTCTTTGATCCAGTAGCTATTGAATAACTTGTCAAATCTAGAGTGACAAGTTTCAACCACCTGCTCAGAGAATCGACCCAAAGGCCTGTTGTGGTGCTCAATGAACTCTGGAAGATGGCGAATCATGATGCATATTGCTGGTAACTGAAATGTTCATATCATTGTATGTCCTGTCAAATCTGGCCACCTTTTCCTTGTACAATGAGTCCAAGGTGAAACCTAGACATGCATTCATAGCGAACATGAGAACATTTCAACAAATTTTTACAAATCACATCAGTGCTATAAATTTGAACCTATGGGACTGCTTAGTCAGGCTGAGGGTTGTTATGACTAAGTTTTAAATAGTATTTTTGCTGTCATGTTCGCATCTTATAGAGACTAATGCAGTTATAATAATGAGTCCTCAAACTTTAGTACGATATAGTATAACTCTACAACATAGCACAATATTTCACAGTATAAAACACAATTATGCCCAGCCGCCCGCCCTAGAGCCGATGCTTGCGAAAGGGTGAAATATTGATTGAGTGTTGAGAAAAAGAATGGCAACATAACAAAGTGGTAAATACTTCTCAACTTTTTTGAAATATGTTTCAAGGATCAAAATTTTCATATTGAAAAAGCTGTAGAATTCATGTGGTGAAACCTCAAATATTATGCTGTAGCATTGTTTTCAATGTAATACAGATAAAAGATCATTTACAAATCATTGCTTTTGGTTTAAATTTTTTATTTTTTTATTCTTAAATTTGGCATCTCCAATCCCACCCAAATCTGAAATGCCCAATTCGAGAACTATGTACAAGGCTTGCTCATATGCGACCCCTTGTTGCCAGCTCAGGAGAGGGAGACAGTTTGTGGCTCTCCTCCGAAGCACGCGTCTGTCAGCCCCTGCATCTTTACACTCATTGGTTAAAACTTTGCAAGTCCAGAACGAGGGCGGAGGATACCCGAACATGAGCAAGCTTCGAATCTCACTGACGAGCGCCTGGCTGGCCAACAGGAGGGATTGCATCCCTGCAGCGCTTTGTAGCCAATCGTGTGCTGTCTTGAAAAAGCTGTCAACCACTGCCGGTTGGTACGACCGGCAATCGAACCTGTGCCGTGGTAGTCACTACTGCTCCGCAACTGCAGCGCCTTAACCGAGTGAGCCATTAATTTAATTTTAATGTAACATACCATCCCAACTTATTTTTGATTAGGGGTTGTACTTCAAGTAAAAGTTAAGATTTTTCTCATTTTTTCAGTGGGAAATTGAGCTAATTCACCAAATGGTGAACTTCTTCACACAAAAAAAAGGAAACTGCTTGCTTTTTCAGGGAAAAAATTGCCCAGACACTTCTGCCCAATTGCAAAATTGTCTATTTTAAGACAGAGATGCCAAGATGTCCTCTACTGGCAGCCTCATTGTACAGTGCAACTCTAACACCAGCATCAGTAACAGTGAGGAAATTATTCAGAGATGCTGACCTTTAAGGTTGTTCCAAACTAAAAGCCACTTTTGGTACAGGGAAAGGAGAAAGAAATATGAAATCGGGCAAAGGAACATAATGATTGGACCACTAAAATGCCAATGAGGCAAAAAGGCCGTATCTGTTCACTGTTGCAGATGGTAATATTTTGCTGCCAGCTGCCAGGTACTAAACCCAAGAGATTTGAATGTACTGGTTCTACTGTTCTTTTATTTTCACAATGAACACTTTATGATTCACGTTGTTTTTTGTTTGTTTTTTTACTCTGTAAAGCACCTTGTAAACTTTCTTCTGGAAAGGTGTCGTACAAATAAATTTTATTATTATTATTATTACTATTACCTCTAATTTAAATTAATGCAAATTTATCACTATTATGTAAAAACACAGCATTATTCATAATAGACCGGGAGCTGGCTCATTTTATTTATGTGAAAAGGGTAAAAAGGTTTGACCCCTACAAGTCAAGCTATTCTATGTGATGTATATAAATCACCATTGCTGGCTGCTGGACTCCTGTACGTTTGACCCCGGCACCCTTTTTAAAGGGTTCCAAAAGAGGTTTTATTTATGTGAACGCCGACAATGAAATCAACTACATGGGCTTGTGGGGTGATGATGTGGCATCATAAATTTGTCAACGCCAGCAACTTCAGTTTGAACCCTTGCAGGGACAGTGAGCCTTTAAGGGGTAAAAAAAGCCAAATATTTATGTGAACGCCGACAAACACGTGGTTCACCTTTTCTTGAAGCTAGAAGAGCCCGGTACTTGAAAACCAAAGTGCCAGCAAGTTTTGAGTGTACCAAACCCTTGCTGCAAGACCCTTTTTAAGGGGTGAAAAAATCAAAATATTCATGCGAAGGCCGATATACACGCGATTTACCTTTTCTTGAAGCTGGAAGGGTCCGCCATTTGAAAACCGAAGTCCCAGCAAGTTTTGAGTGTACCCAAACCTTTGCCAGCAAAACCCTTTTTAAAAGGGTAACCAATTTCAACTCAGTCATCACATTAAAAGTAACAATATCCAAATTAATTTTCAGTCAGTACCGTATTTAGAACATAAAATGCCTTTATTTTTATATTAATGGCATTACAGAGATGGAAAAATAAGAACAAAAAATCATAATAGGGAGCCTTACAACGTTGGAACATCAAGAAACAAATTTCATGTCCCACAATTTCTGATATACACGGTTGTCGGTGATTTTACTTGGTGACTGACGATAGAAAAAAGAACAGATGACATACACAGGTCTCAGAATAGCTAAGTGGCACGACTGGCCATTGAAGTACCTTACTTACATGTAACAGGACAGTCACCCAAATAATAGTTGCTCCTGACAGGGCTTGCCTTTGATTATGGCAATCATTTTCATGTTCTCATCAGTCTCGCTGTCATCACTGTTCCCGCAACAGAGCGCTCACTTGTGGGGTGGGTGTTGAGTGAGCACAAGAAGCCATTCTCTGATGCAGAAATAATAAAAGAATGTATGACTGAAGTGATGGATTTTTCCTCCTTTCTTGTGTCCTTTGTGTCAATTTAAAAAGAAAAGTGTTATTTCCCCCCTCCTGATATGTTTGTTTTGGATTCTTTGCAGAAGTGTGTTTTGTTTTAAGTATTAATTTACAACCCCAATTCTGAAATAGTTGGGACAAAGTGTAAATTGTGAATAAAATCAAAACTCAATGACTTTCAAATCACACCAGCCAGTATTTTATTCACAATAGAACGGAGATAACATAGCAAATGTTGAAACTGAGAAATTTTACAATTTTATCCACAAAATGAGCTCATTTCAAATTTTATGGCTGCTACAGGTATCAAAAAAGTTGGGACAGGGGCCTGTTTACCATGGTGTAGCATCCCCTCTTCTTTTTAACACAGAGTGGAGGCGTCTGGGCGTTGAGGGGACAAGTTTCTTGAATTTAGCCATTGGAATTTGATCCCACTCTTGTTTAATACAGGCTGCCAGCT
This sequence comes from Gymnothorax javanicus, assembly GCA_029692085.1. Classification (NCBI taxonomy): domain Eukaryota; kingdom Metazoa; phylum Chordata; class Actinopteri; order Anguilliformes; family Muraenidae; genus Gymnothorax; species Gymnothorax javanicus. Next base: position 51,168,994 of record CM056196.1, read on the forward strand.
GCTGGAGATTCTGGGTCTCCTTTGACGGACTTTTTGTTTAATTATGCGCCAAATGTTCTCAATCGGTGAAAGATCAGGACTGCAGGCAGGCCAGTTCAGCACACGGACTCTTCTACTACGAAGCCATGCTGTTGTAATAGCTGCAGTATGTGGTTTTGCACTTTCCTGCTGAAATACGTATGGCCTTCCCTGGAATACAGTGCCTGACAAAAGTCTTGCCACTTATCCAAGTTGTAGGAACAACAAATAATAACCTGACTTGTAGTTGATCAATTGGAATCAAAAATGGCTTATATGAAAGGCCAAGCCCTCTAGATTATGCGAAATATACCAAAATAGAGTTTTGTGTCATTGATTGAGTTTTATAATTTAATTTGTACAGAAAGGTCAGATTTTGCTTGGACAAAAGTCTTGTCGCATTGAAAAAAAATGTGGAAATTATACATACACTTTATTTTGAATGCACAAATATGCCACTATAATATCAGAACATAAAGCCATGGTGCCTTGGAAAAAAAAATTAATATTATTGCGTATGACTCCCATGAGCTTGGAGGACTGCATCCATACGTCTTGGCAATGACTGAGATAACTTGATGATGAAATCATCTGGAATGGCATAGAAAACAGTCTTGCAGGACTCCCAGAGTTCATCAAGATTCTATGGTTTCATCTTCCAAGCCTCCTCCTTCATCTTACCCCTGAAATGCTCAATAATGTTCATGTCAGGTGACTGGGTTGGCCAATCCTGGAGTACCTTCACCTTCTTCGCTTTCAGGAACTGTGACATGGAGGCAGAACTATGAGAAGGAGCAGCAGTATAAGTAGGGCAGCAAGAACTTCTTGATATTTCAGGCTGTTGATGTTGCCATCCACTCTGCAGATCTTTCTCACACCCCCATGCTGGATGTAACAACAAACCATGATTTTTCTTCCACCAAACATGATTGTTTTCTGGGAGAATCTTGGGTCCATGAGGGTTCTAACAGGTCTTGTACGGCGACTGGCATGCAGTTCAATGAATGATTCACCAGAAAAATAAACTTTCAGCCACTTTTCCGGTATCAATCCTTTCTGCGAGCTGTGGGCCTTGGCAAATGCAATGCAGGTTTTTTGTTTTCTGTTTAATGCAGACTTCTGTGCATTAATTTGGCTATGAAAACCACTTTGAGAGAGAATTTGACAAACTCTTCTTGTAGATACCGGGATTTTTGGTGACATTTCCTCATGTAGCTTCGCTGTAGTTGAAGAAGGGCTAGCCTTGTACAGTTGAAGCAACAAACAGTCCTTTCAAACAGTTGTCATACCGGGGTCTGTCTGACCTGCGCTTGCCATGAACGTCACCAGTTTCTTCAAATCTTTTTCTCATCCCCTCCACTTGACATTTGGATACATTAAAGATGTCTGCCACCTCAGCAGCAGACTCAGTCTTCAGGCTCTTGATGATCAGCACTTTGGTCTGTGGTTGAATCTTTGGTATGTTTTCAGAGGTCTAGTCACACCTCATATGAAAGTCTGGTGTACTGGGGTTATTTCTATACACATCTGGGAATGTGATAATTACAGTATTTGTCGCAGGTTAAACTCTAATCTGCGATTTGTTGCATCATCTGAAGAGACGACAAGACTTTTGTCCTAGCAAAAACAGATGTTATGGGCTTAGTCAAGCTGTGAACATCAGAACACTTTTTGACGGTTTCATTTTGCACCAAATTATTAATGTGAAAGCCCTTGACATTAAAATGGACCATTTATTGCAACAATTGATTGGTTAGAAATAAAGTTATATGCTATTTTTAGTTACTATGTCCTTATGCGACAAGACTTTTGTCAGGCACTGTAGATGTCGTCTGGAGGGGAGCATATGTTGCTCTAAAACCTTTATATACCTTTCAGCATTCATGGTGCTTTTTAAAACATGCAAGTGTCCCACACCATATGCACTAATCCATCCCCAAACCATCGGAGATGCTGGCTTTTAAACTGAATGCTGATAACAGGAGGGGTGGTCTTTCTTCTCCTTAGCCCAGAGGACAAGACGCCCATGATTTCCAACAAGAATGTCAAATTTGGACTCGTCTGACCACAGGACACTTTGCCACCTTGCTACAGTCCATTTTACATAAGCCTTGACCCACAGAACACGGCGGCGCTTCTGGATCATGCTCAACAATGGCCTCCTTTTTGCATGATAGAGTTTTAGGTGGCATCTGTGGACGGCACTGCGGACTGTGTTTACAGACAGTGGTTTCTTGAAGTATTCCTGGGCCCATTTAGTAATGTCAGTGACAGAATCATGCCGGTGAGTGATGCAGTGGCGTCTGAGGGCCCAAAGATCAGGGGCATCCAGGAAAGGTTTTCGGCCTTGTCCCTTACGCACAGAGATTTTTCCAGTTTCTCTGAATCTTTTGATAATGTTATGCACTGTCGAGACCTTCAATTTTGCAATTTGACGTTGAGGAACATTGTTTTTAAAGTATTCCACAATGTTTTTACGCAAGCCTTCACAGGTTGGAGAGCCTCTGGCCATCTTTACCGCTGAGAGACTCTAAGACATCCCTTTTATAGCCAATCATGTTACACACCTGATGCCAGTTAACTTAATCACTTGCTAAATGTTCTTTCAGCTGATTCTCTTATATATTAATTGCTTTTTCAGCCCTTTTTTTGCCTGTGTCCCAACTTTTTTAAGACCTGTTGCAGCCAGAAAATTTGAAATAAGCTCATTTTGTGGATAAAAATGTAAAATGTCTCAGTTTCAACATTTGAAATGTTATCTCTGTTTTATTGTAAATAACATATTGGCTCATGTATCATGGTTTGTGAGGTGTGCGTGTGGTTTGGACTTTTCTTTGCGGCTCTTGTCCCGGGACGATATCGAATTCCTTGGCTATCGGATTCTTTACCCAGCTGGCTGTTTGAGCTGGGGCGGCACCTTCCTGGACTCTATATAAGCAGGAAGTCCGGCACACCTCCTTCGCTAGAGTGTCTGTTTTTAGCTCCGCACTATAGCCGAAGATATCTGTAGTCAGGTTTTGTATGACTTTCTATCTTCTGATTTTTGGAGTTTCTTCTGCCTTTTTCTATCTTGCTTTGCTTCCGAGGTTCGGACTATTATACGTCCTTTGGAAGCGCGAGTACTTTCGTTTGGTCTGTATTATTGTCTGTGCTTGTACTGTGTCCGTGCTGCTCACTTTCTCTCTGGTCGTTGTGCTTGGCCTCCTAATTCTACCAGCCATTACATCATGATCTGAAAGTCATTGCATTTTGATTTTATTCACAATTTTCACTTCGTCCCAACTATTTAAGAATTGGGGTTTTATTTATTTATTTGAATTTATGTTAAAAAGAAAAAGAAGTTTTGTTTTTGAGTGTTTTTAATTTGTTTTTTTGTTAAAATCAAAAGGACATTTTTTTTGTTGTTGTTTTTATGAAAAGCACATTTTGTTTTCTTTAACCACAACACAGTATCTCCTGATATATTTATTTACCTGAGGAATTTTGGAGGGGAATATGTGTTAAAATTAAAAGTACATTTTATTGTTGAGTCATGTGTTTCTTTTTTTTTTTTACTGTACACCATAGTATTGTTGATTTGGTTGGTTGGTGGGAGATACGTTGATTTGTCGTGGCTTGACCGACTAATAAACGGACCTTTGGCTCATTATAAAATTTCTTTGTGGACCTTTAAGATTTGTATTTGAGGACCCCTGGTCTACACTGTATTCAAAGGCTGTTCCGAACAAGGTGAAAACATACCTGTCGTAAGTGGGTCTTGCTGGCAAGGATTTGGTACACTTAAAACTTGCTGGCACTTTGGTTTTCAAGTAGCGGGCTCTTCTAGCTTCAAGAAAAGGTGAACCACGTGTTTGCCGGCGTTCACATAAATATTTGGCTTTTTTTTACCCCTTAAAGGCTCACTGTCCCTGCAAGAGTTCAAGCTGAAGTTGCTGGCGTTGACAAATTTATGATGCCACATCATCACCCCACAAGCCCATGTAGTTGATTTCATTGTCGGCGTTCACATAAATAAAACCTCTTTTGGAACCCTTTAAAACGGGTGCCAGGGTCAAACGTTCAGCAGCCAACAATGGTGATTTATGAACATCACGTAGAATAGCTTGACTTGCAGGGGTCAAACCTTTTTACCGTTTTCACATAAATAACATGAGCCAGCTCCCGGTCTATAAACAATGTTTTTTTATTAAATGAAACCTTTATCAAACATTCTTTTCTTTCATGCATAAACGTAAATATGCTAATGACTACCTGTATTTAGCAGCAATAACTGCAAACAATAAGTAGCTGTTTTCCACATTGCCACGAAAGATCTCAACTGTACCCTTCACAGAATGGCCAGAAAAATTGATAATAAAAAACTAGTTTCAGGTCCAACCATGGCATCTCTGTCAAGATCAAATGAGGATTTTGACTAGACCATGCCACAAATTTGTTTTAAACATTGGCTTTGAGAAGTCCACTCAAAAAAAAAATTCATCACAAAAGGTCTGACTCCCATTCAGAGGAACACGTAACACAAAAGAAACAGTTAAATGCTCTCACTTTTTTCTTCCATTAAGTTTATAACATTTTTAATAAATTTTATGATATGTACTGTACTGTCCAAAGGTTTTGGGCACATTGAAAATAATTCAGCTAAGATGATTACAAAAATCATAAAATGAAAGGTCTCTAAATATCAAGAATGTACAAGAATAATAATAATAATGATTATTATTATTATTATTAAAGTAATAGAACCCCATTTTTGGAAAAATTTAGAATAAGGAAAATGCAAATTTAATTTATAATTGAACAGATTTTTAAATCATTCTAGCCAATAACAAATTGAAAACAGCACAAAAACAATTATTGCTGTATTTTTTTAGATGTTTAATGTTTTTAGTTTTGTTAATTTCTTTTATTATTATTATTTTTAATGGAAATAAACGCATGTATGTTCAAGGTCCCCTGTTATGCCACCAGGTGCACAGCCAATTAGCCATTATGAGCCAGTTCAAAGCCTCCCCTACCTGATATCACAAGGGGGAGTGACCACCCAGAATAATGAAATCTGATTGACTGCTTGGCTGAAGGTGATCAATTCTACTTCCCCATGTGATGTCAAGAGAGAAAAGATTTTGAAATGGCTTGTAATAACTAATTAGCTGTGCACCTGGTGACATAATAGGGGACCTTAAACAATGGCCATGTTCGAAACCGTGCACTAACATGCTACTCGCACTACTGACAACGTCAGAGTTAGGGGGTAGGGTGTTCACTTATGCGTGGGGAGTGAGTTTGTGTCCGCGAGAAGTTCCCGGATGAATACTAGATCGGGCAGATATTTTGTGGGTGCATCGTAAGCTCACTATTCATACACAAATTGCCCAAGATGCAACACGACGTAAACCGCCAGAAAAACTTGCTGAGGAATAATAATAAGAAGAAGCAACAGGAAGAGTTCGTTAGTTGTGAGTAGCGTGTAGTGTGGCAAGCGCGTAGTGAGAATAGTGTATGTAGACCGTAGAGCGCGGTATCGAACACGGCCAATGTAGTGTTATCTGAAGGATCAAGCATCAGTATAGATTTTCAACCTCATCCCTCATGCAATGATTTCTCCAGAATCTCAGAAACTTTCAAAAATTTTGCGGACTGTAGAGGGTGAAATCCCTAAAATCCTTACACAGCACAAGGACTTGTGTTGTTTTTAAACCTTTGGATTATTATTATTTTTATTTTGTTTTTAATTAGGCCCAAGCCTGGCCGAAGCTGGCGAGGGACTATTAAAACCGCATGGTACCATTAGTATTAGGCCTGAGCCTGGCCGAAGCCGGCGAGGGACTATTAAAACCGCACGGTTCCGTTATTATTATTATTATTATTATTTTAAAAAATTTTTTTTTAATTAGGCCCGAGCATGGCCGAAGCTGGCGAGGGACTATTAAAACCGCATGGTCCGTTATTATTATTAGGCCCGAGCCTGGCCGAAGCGAGCGAGGGACTATTAAAACCGCATGGTACCATTATTATTAGGCCTGAGCCTGGCCGAAGCCGGCGAGGGACTATTAAAACCGCACGGTTCCGTTATTATTATTATTTTTATTTTTTTTTAATTAGGCCCGAGCCTGGCCGAAGCTGGCAAGGGACAATTAAAACCGCATGTTTCTGTTATTATTAGGCCCAAGCCTGGCCGAAGCCAGCGAGGGACTACTAAAACCGCATGGTTCCGTTATTATTATTATTATTATTATTTTTTTATTATTATTATTATTATTGGGCCCGAGCCTGGCCGAAGCCGGCGAGGGCCTATTAAAACCGAATGGCTCCGTTATTATTAGGGGTTCAAGCCTGTAGGGCTGAAACCCTATTGTTTTTGCGCTGGTTTATTATTATTATTAGGGGTTCAAGCCCGTAGGGCTGAAACCCTATTGTTTTTGTGCTGGTTTATTTTTATTATTATTATTATTATTATTATTTCTTTTCTTCTTCTGAAATGTTTTCGCAAATTCCCGTGAGATGGTAAATGGTAGAGACCTGAAATTTTGCACATTGGTTGGAAGTTGTGTGTAAATGCTGAACAAGGCATTTTTAACTCAATCGGCCTGATGGTGGCGCTATAATTCAAGAAAAACAGGTTTTCGTTTTGTAGGTCATAACTCCTACGCTGTAAGTCCGATTTACACGAAACTTGGTAAAGATATTCCTTGGTGCAATCTCTACAACTTTTCCATAAGGAGCTTTAAGGTCCGCCATACTTGATTATCCAAAATTTTGAATTTTTTGAAAAACACATTTTTGACATCTCCTCCTAGGCCGTAGATCCGATTACTTCGAAATTTGCTGTGGGTCATCAGTAGACCAAGCGTATCAAAGATTGCGAAAAGCTTGTTGAAATCTCATTTCGTTTCCAAGATATTGACCAATGAACTTCAGCAGGGGCGTGGCTTAGCACATAAATGGAAAAAATTCAACAACCATTGGGCCAATCATGACAGAACTTGCAGAATATGTCCATATAAGTACCAGGAACATACTTGACAGTTTCATGCAAATCGGCCCATAGGGGGTGCTATAACACAAATCAGACTATAAATCAGCAAATTGTTTGTCCTATAGCCAAAAAACTCAAAGGATATATTTATATAAGTACCTGAAACATACCCTGAAAATTTCATTCAAATTGATTGATAGGGGCGCTATAAATGCAAAACAAAGCAGCGGGATATAACACAAATCAGACTATAAATTAGCAATTCTTTGTCCTATAGCCATAAAACTCGCAGAATATATTCAGATAAGTACCTAATACATACCCAGAAAATATCATTCAAATTGACTGACAGGGGGCGCTATAAATGCAAAACAAAGCAGCATGGAAAAACACAAATCAGATTATAAATCAGCAATTGTTTGTCCTATAGCCATAAAACTCACAGGATATATTCATATAAGTAATTGAAACATACTCTGAAAATTTAATTCAAATTGTCTGATAGGGGGCGCTATAAATGCAAAACAAAGCAACGTGGTATAACACAAATCAGACTATAAATCAGCAATTGTTTGTCCTATAGCCATAAAACTCAAAGGATATATTCATATAAGTACTTCATACAAACTCTGAAAATTTCATTCAAATTGTCCAATAGGGGGCGCTATAAATGCAAAACAAAGCAGCGTGGTATAACACAAATCAGACTATAAATCATAAATAGTTTTTCCAATCAATACAAAACTCACAGGACATGTCCACATAAGAACCTGAAACAAAGCCTGAAAGTTTCAATCAAATCAACCAGTAGGGGGTGCCATAAATGCACAAAATAGCCTAACATAACACAAATCAGACTATACATAATAAGTTGTTGGTCCAATCATTACACTGGCAAAATAGGTCCAAATAAATACCTGCAACACACTCTTAAAGTGTTTTTTGTCCCTCGCCGCCACGATAGCGAGTGGAGCGGGGGACATAGTGTTCAGCTCCGTCCAGCCGTCCGTCATGTCCCGTTTGTTCTGAACGCGATATCTCAAGAACGGTTTGACCGGTTCCATTCATCTTTGATGTTAAGGTATATTGGTGTGATATGCCGACCCCAGTAGATTTCCGTGACCTTGGAATTATTCTCAAGGGCATTAAGATCATTTGACCACTTACAAATTCCTTGTCAACATGATATCTCAAGAACGGTTTGACTGATTCCATTCATCTTTGGTGTCAAGGTGTATTAATGGGGGGAATATTCATATCAATTCCTTCCCCTTGTCGGTGGGGAAAAAGAAAAATTAGAATGTTTTGCCAAAATATTTTTTTAATTGTTTTTTATCACCCTCGATTTTATGGTAAAAAACCCTTAAAAGGGAAAAATTTTAATGAGCATTTAAAAAAACAAGGGGTTCAAAAATTTTGGCCAAACATAATGGTTTTCTCCCCCCAAAACACAAAAACAAAAAAGGGGAGTTCAATACCAAATCCCCTTTGTTTTCCCTTTCCCCTTAAAAGGTTCACTTTTTTTAAGGAAAATTTTTAAACCTCCCTTTTATTTTTTTCGTTCAAAAATTCGGCGCTTTTTTTTACCATAAAACAAGCACGTTTTTGGTTGTTGGGGTTTTTGGGGTCCCTTTCCCCTTCATCTTAAAATTTTTGAATGGAAGTGTTTTAACACTTTTTAAAGGGGACTTTTCTTTTACCAATTTTTTCAACTTATTAAAACCGTGAACTGAATTCCCCCTTTTTCTCTTTTTTCAATATACCCCGAAAAAAAATGAGGGTTTAAAAATCCCCCCCAGTCTTTTATCCCGTTTTTGTGGCGGTTTGTTTCCTTTTTTGGTGGGAAATTTTTTTGGGAGGGCTTTTACGTTTTTGTCCTACTTTTTAAACGCTTTTTTCCCGGTGTTCATAAATTTAAATGTTAAGCAATACCAAAATTCTATACATTACTATATTTAAACTTCCTTTTTCCTTTCTTTACAAACCACAAACACCCAAACAATTAATTAAATTTTTTAGGTTAACCATTAACTCCCTTTAAATAATATCCCCAAAAATTTCTAAATCCGATTATTAAAAAAAAACAACAGTATTTTAAATGAAATGTTTTGGGGGATACCAAGCAATCCTTGTGTTAATCTCTTGAAAAGGAAATTCTGCCGGCGTTCTACTTAGCAAAAATTCAAAATTATTCACATGTCCTTGCCATTTCTGCATTATCCTTTTTGGTAACAAAACAATCAAAATTGCGGGAACCCCATTATTTTTCTTGGGTTCAATAGGGCCAGGTTTTTTAAAAGGTTTCTCAATCGCCTGTTAATATGCCCTGGGGATTAATCCAAAGTCAATAACTAGTTTTGGCCAGACAGGGCCCAATAAAAAAAAATACGTAAGGGTTGTTACCTCCAATTTTTTTTTTTAATGGCATTTTGGCTTTAAAAAAATTGTTCTCCCTTTATTTCCTTTTTCTTTATGTTGCTTTCCCCGGTTGAGGGTTTTTCCCAACTTTATTTTTTTCCGTGTTTTCCCCCAAATTTTCCTGTATTTGAGGTGTATACCGAAATTTCTGTCAATTTCAAAATTTTTTCCCACTTTCTCTTGTCAATTAAGGGGGGGCATATGCTCTCCCCCAATTCTACCCTTCTTTCAATGGCACGAATTTGGGGAAGAAAAAGGTTTCGAGGCCTTCCAACATTGCAGGGTGGGCCTCAGATTTGGCTTCTCTTAGGAACCCTATTGGGGGCCAAATCAAAAGATAAGATTTACTTTTTCCTGAGAAAAAAAGGGGTTTTCCAAATGCCTTTTAAGATCCTTCCCCTTTTCCCACAAAATTTTGCATGAATCTGGCAGTTGGTAGTTTCTGTTGGGTTTCTTTTTTTCTTCTCTTTCACCCACCACCCAAGGTTCATCTTTTTTAAAAGGGAAAAACTTAGACCCGTTAATTTTTGTTTTTAAGCCTTTATCTTTTTTCCCTAACCCGGGGGGGCCCCCTTATAACGCCTTTTCTATGTCAAACCGGGTTTTAAAACAGGGAAAATTCTAAATCATTTAAAGGATTTCTTTACCTTACTGTTTTAATTAATTTAAACGTTTGAACGCTACCTCCCCTGCCCTCTTTCTTCTCTTTTCTATCAATCACTACCGCTCCCCCAAACGTCATGGAAAGGATTTTTAAATCTTTTCAATGGAAAAATTTGTGTTGGGGGGTTCTGGTGGGCATTTTGGGGAAATTTTTAGCTTTTTGTGGTCAGTCTCACCCCTTTTTACCAAATCCAAGTTTTTAATCTTAATCAATTTTGGGTTAAAAAACCAAACCTTTAATTCACTCATTTACCGTCCCCCCTTCTCTCCCTCCTCTTTTTTCTTCTTAAACCCACAAAAAATATAATTGTTTGGAAAATTTCCGTTTCAAATTTCCTTCTAAGTTTCCAAAGAATTTTTCCTTGAAAACCCAACAGGTCGGGTTTTTGTTTGTTGGGGGGGCAGGGGACACTTTCCCCCATGCTGCATGGGTTCTTGGGAACAAAACCCTTTCTTTTCCCAAATTTTGGGCAAAATTAAAAATAAAACCAGCCCAATTCCCTCCCATTTTTAAGCCTTGTCCTGGAAAAACAAAACGGCGGAGGAAATTTTTAGGTCCCTTTATTTTTTTTGTGGTCAAGTTGGGCAGGGGGGCATTTAAATTATTCCACTTCCCCTTGTTATAAGGTGCCTATGGGAGTTGCTGCATTTTCGAAAGATTTTTTCTAACTGGGTCATGGTGGGAAAACCCTTGAAAGACCCCCTATATCCCAATTTTTTTTTTTGTGGTAGAATTGTCGGTGCTTTCCCAATTTCTCCTGTCTAATTTTTTTGGCCATCGAGTTTCAGTGACATGCACCCTTTCTAAAAAATTTGTTTGGTAAAAAAAATAGGTGAAAGAAGATTTGACCCTAGTATTTTTTTCTTTTAAAAATGTTAATTTAAAAGTTTAAACGTCAGTCGTTTCTTTGGGGTTGTTCTTTGTCAAACTTTTCCCCTATTTTAGGTTAAACTTTTTGGGTTGGATCCTCCTGTATTTTTTTTGTGTGTAAAGTTTTGGTAAATTAAAACAATGTTCTACTGTCAGCTCCCTTTTAAATGGCTGTTTGGGGGAGTTTCTTTGACATGTGAATTTCTTTTTCGCCCCCTTATTATTAAAAAAAAATATTTAATAAAATTTCTGTATCCCCACATTTTTTTTTTAAATATTTTCTGCATTTAAAAGGGTTTTTTCTCTTTATTTCCTTTCCCATAGGCGTTATGGCATTGCTGGTTTGTTTTCGCCCAAGCTCTAACTTTTTTTTTTTTATTTGGGCCACAAATTTTCCTGTTTTTATGATTTATCAAATTAGTTAAATTTGGGGGCCCTATAAATTTTCCCCGTCTTTCTTTTTCTCCTCCCCCCCAAGGAAAATTTTCATTATATAATTTTAAAGATTTTACCTTATTAAAAATTTAAACCGTGCGGATTACGTAAACCAGATTTTTTGGTTTGGGGGGTTTTTTGGGGTGTTTTAACGCCAACTCTGCCTTGGGGTGGGGAACGAAGCTGGGAAAGAAAAGGGAATAAAAGGAAAAAAAACTTAAAAAACTAACCCGAATTTTCCCTTGGGAAGGGGTCAAAATTAAATACCAAAGAGAAATCGGGCTTTAAATGTTCCAGGTGAAGGATGTGTCCCTCCTTTTCAAACACCCAAACACACACAAAATCCCTTTTTAAGGGGATGGCAGTCTGCCAAGTTTTTTTTTGTGTTCTTTTTTCCAAACCCAACCAGTTCTCCTGATTTTAAAATTTTGATGTAAGTCCGGCATGATTTAAAATTTTTAAATTTGCTAATTTTGGAAGGGTTTTGGGGTTGTTGTTTGTTTTGATAAGGGTTGGTTTATTTTCTCAAAATTTGGGTTGGTTTGTTTGAGAAAAGGAGAGGGAGGTGGAGAGAAAAAAAAATTATAGTTTGGGATTAAAAATAAAAAAGGAAATTCATTCCCGTTAAATTGGGTTTTTTTCCCGGGAAACCACAATTTGGGGGTTTGGGGGTTTTTTGGGCGGCCTTTTAAAGGGCCCCGTCAATGGTGTTTTTTTCCAGGACAGGCAGCCCCCTGTCTTAGGGTTAAAAGGTGAGGGAAAAACACCCAAATTTTCCATTTTCTGGAAGCACCAGTAAAAAAAGTCTAAAAAAACTCCGCTACCCTCATGTATTTTTTTTTTGGCCAAATTTGGGGTTGCGATTTCAAAAAACCCTTTTCCAAAGGCTCCATGGGATTTTTTAGAATCGAACCCTATTTTCCCAGAAAGGTTATGGGGAAAAAAAAAGGGAGGAGGGAGACTGGGTGGCGCCCCTTTTTTTTTCTTTTTTTAATTGGGCCGGAGATTTTACTTTTTCCCCAAAAATTTTTTTCTTTTAAGTGAAGGTTTGTTTCATTTTCCCCTCTAAATTTCTATCCCCCCTTATCACTGCTTATTTCCCGTAAAAAGACTTTTTGTTTTTGGGTTTTATTTGTTTCCCCCAAATTAAAAAGCGGGCTTTTGTGTGTGGTTTTTTTGGGGAAAAGCACCCTGCATGACAAAAAATTAAATTCCTGTCCTTTGTTTTTGCAATGGGGTCTATGGTGAAACAAAGCCGGGAGGGAATCTGCTGGTTCCCCTTTTTTTTTAAACAAAAACAAATAGGTAAAATGTTTTTAAGTAATTTCCCTTAGTTAAGGGTTTTGGAATTTTTTTATGACGCCAATTTTTCCTTTTTGGTGTGGGGGTTTTTTTTTCCCCTGGTGGAGGGACCTGACTTGCTCCTGTATTTTTTTTCTTGGGCAAGGGTATTTCCCTTTCAAAGGGAACTTCCCGATTTCCTTTTGTTGTCGTGCAAAACACCTTGGGAAACCTATGGTAAAAAAATTTTAAATGGTTGAATAGGGGGCTTCTGAGGCCCCATGTTTTTTTTAAAAATAAAATTGGTAGTTCTTAGGAGTTGCCTTTTTCAAACTTTTTTCCTTTAAAAAGGCGTGGGGATTGGCTGCGCCCTGTTGGGGGGCCCTGAGCCCAAAGCCGTATTTTTTTTTAAACTTTGGGCCGTAAATTTTCCAGGTGAAATTTTGTTGTATAAAAGGGTCGGGGGCTTAAAATTTTTCATCTTTTTTTGGCCAAAACCAAAAGGTGGGGGGTTGGATTCCCCAAAATTTTTATTCATTTGTGTATTGGGGAAAAGACCAATTTAAACCCCTTTTACTTTTAAAAACTCCATTCTGGACCCCTAGCTTAATGGCGCCTAATCTCAACCCGGAGGTTAGACGTAATAGGGTAAAAAATGATAAATTTATTTAAAACAAATGTGTTTTAAAGTTGCCCCAGTAATTCCTCTCCCCTCTTCTTTCTTTTCCCAACACACCAAAAACCCACCATATGGCACAATTTTTAGTTATTTGGTTGGTTTTTCAAACATTTAAAACCCAAGGTATAGATTTTTAAAACCGAAATTTGGGTTTGGGACAAAATTTTTTAAAGGGTAAAGGTTTTTTTTCCACAAAACCAGTAAAGTTGTGGGGGGTGGGTTTGGGGTTTTTGGGTTTGCCTTCCTTTTTTTGTAAATTTTTAAGGAATGTCTTTTACTTTTGGGGGTTTTTCTTCACCCTTTCTTTTTTTTTAAACAAAACCCAAAATTTCTCTTCCCTTTCTTTTTTTCTCAGAGAACCTGTCATTTTAGTTTTTTCCTTTTCTTTAAATACAAATTTTTTTAGGTTTCCTTTGTTGGATTTCATCGGATTTTTAGTTTTTGTTAAGTCTTTTCCAGTTTACACAGGTTTTTGAAGTTTTATCTAGAATGTTGTGCGGCGTTAAATAAAACTAGACTGCATTTCAAGATAATTTTCTTCCTCCCAAAACAAAAAATTTTTTCCCTCTTTTTTAACAAACCTAACACTTTTTCTTCTCCCCTTTTTTCGTATTTCTCCTAAACACACATGTTTTGTGTGTTTTGTTTGGTTTGGGGTTTTTGGGGGCCGGGCAACCCTGTGGTGTGTCCCTTTTTTTGGGAAGCCCCCTGTTTTGCGGGTTTTAAGTGTGTGACGGAAAGTTCAAGTTCTTCATTTAAACCTATAATTTACGCATTTTTCACTTAAGGTCCTTTAAAAAACCTTTTGAACCCTCTAGCTCTTCTTCTTTTTCTCCCAAAATTTGGTATATTTCAAAAGGGTTCTTCTTTAATGCTTTTTTGATTTGTGAATTAAACCTATTTTGGGTTTTGTGGTCTTGGTAAAAAAAAAAGGGTAGGGAAGTCTGTGCGTCCCATGTATTTTTTCAAAAGGGGGGGTGGCGAGAAAAACAAACCTTTCTAAATTTTTCCTCTGTTTAAGGCGTCTATGGGCTTGGTTTTTCCCCCTGCCGTTTGGGCACCACCCCTTTATTTTTTCCCCCAAAAATTTTTTGGGTTTTAAATTTTTACGTTTTTTATAAATTGGGGGAATTGTGGGGGGAGGTTAAATTTTTCCCAGTTTTTTTTCTTTGGTTTTGGAGAGGCATTTGAGCTCCATAAAGAAGGTCAAAATTCTGCATTAAAAAGGAATATGCCCTTAAGGTTTGAAACCATACTTTGGGGGACTAGGTTAAGTTCTTCCAGGGGGTTAAGGGGAATCCAAAAAGGAAAAAATAAGGAAAAATAAAAAACAATAGTGTTTCGCTTGGGCAAGGCCTGTGTTCCAAAGCCATAAAAGGGGTTAGAGGAATAAAAAACTTAAAAAAATTGAGGTTTTGAGGAAAATAGGTTTCAAGAAAAACAATGTGTTTTAAATTGCCATCAGTTGGGGTCTTTTTTCTCTCATCCACCTTACTACCCACAAAAAAATGAGGGGTTGGGGGTGTTTATTGTCTGTTTTTTTTCTTCCAAATTTTCCACCCCTATAAATCAAACGTCTCAGTTTGAGGCATTCAGGGTTGCTTTCCCTTCAAATTTTTCCCCTTTAAAACCCCCCTTTTACCAGAAAAAAAAATTGTAATGTTTCCCAGTGTGGGTGTTTTTTCGCCCCTAAGGCGCCTCTTCATGAAAAAAGATAAATTTTGGTTGAAATTGTCTTTTCATTTAGAGAATTTTTCCCCCCCTTTTCTTTAAATAATTAAAAAGTTTAACCCTTTTTCCCTTCCTTCTTCCCTTTCTACCATCCTCCTTAACACCACATTCTTGTTAAGGCCCTTTTTTTTTCAATGGCACACTTTTTTTTTGGCATTTCCCTATTTTGGGTTTTTTGTGGCAGTTTTTATTTTTTTTGTCTTCTCTTTTTTCCACCGAAATTTTCAAGGGTTCTTGAATTATCAGAATTTGCAGGCTTAAAAAAATTCTAAAAACCTTAAGTAGTTTATAAACCGCTTCTTTCTCTCTCTTCCCCAAAACCCGGTTTCTCTTTTAAAGCCTTTCAAGCGTTGCAAATTTCCCCTTTTTTAAAACATACAAGGTTTTTTGGGGAAACAAAAATTTTTTGGTGGGTTGTGGGGAACCCCCTTTTTTCCTTGTTTTGTTGCCCTGTCTCAGGTGACACAGCATCTTCTTTTTTCCTCAAAGCACAAAAAGGGAGAATTAAGTTCTTTTACCTGTGGGACATTATTTCTGGAAACTGTGGTTGGGTTTAAACCAAAACCGGGGAGCTTGTAGGACCCTTTTATTTTTTCTTGGGGGTCAAAATTTGGAGTTCCAAAGTTTCAATGTCCTTCCTTTTTCTGCCTTGGGGATCAGTGACACGGATTTTTTGGGCCGATTTTGAAATCCGGTAAAGGGCTTGTGATCGTCCCCTTTTTTTTTTTTTTGTATGGGGGTTAAAAAGGGTTTTTCTGTTTCAACTTCTCTTTTTAATTGGCTTCTTGGGGCTGGTCTAAGCTTCCTTAGCTTAAAATTCAACCTTTACATTTTAATTGATTTTTGGGCCTGCCAAATTTCCCCTTTTTGTGTGAAATTGTGGTAGGAATTGGCGGGAAGTTTAAAATTTTTCCCTTTTTCCCCTTTCTTTTTAAATTTGCTAATAGGGAGGCAGTGACTTCCCTTTGCACTTTTTCAAGGCCCCAATTTGAAGGCATCCGGCCCAAAGAATTCCCATTTAGAAAAGGATGTGAAGGGCCGGTGTTCAAAAGTTTTGCTTCTCTTCTCCCCTTAGGAGTGGGGGGAAAAAAGGAAAAGGCGACATTTTAAAGGGAAATTTGTTCTTAAATTTGCGGCCAGGGGGGTTTCTCCTTAACAACACTTTAAAATAGGTGAGCGTCAGATTTTTTCGTTTTTCTCCCCTTCTTTCCCCCTTTAACAAAACCCAACGGATCCGACATATTTAATTGGAAACAAGGCAGCTTGGCCCTTGAAATTTCTATACCTTTTTCCTTAAAATTTAAATTTTTTCAAAAAACCAAGAGGTGGGGGTGGTGTGTGTTCTGTGTTTTGGGGCCTGTTTTTCCTCAGCTCCTTCATTTTAACTATGGGTGGAAGTGTCTTTAACTCATTTGGGTTTTTTCTTGTACCCTTTTTACTTTTTAACAATTCCCCTTCTAGCCAATCCACTTTCCCTTCATTAACATCAAACCACCAATTTTTTTAAGTCCTTCTATTTCAAGGGGAAAGATTTTTGTGTTTTGTGTGTTGTTGCCTGTGTGTGTTTTTCTTTTCCGCCTTTAATTTTATGGTCTTTTAAACCAGGAACATTCTTAAAGTTTTTAAATTAATTTAATTTTTCAATTTAACCTCCTTTTCTTATTTTCCTCATAAACTGCAGTTTTTTTTTTTTTCTCTTTTCAAAAAGGCACAAAAATTACCTATAATGGGGGTTATTTCTGGGGTTTTGGTTTGTTCTGGGTTTATCACTTTTCACAGTAAAATTTCTAAAAACCAAAAGGTTTGTTTTGGTTTTTTTTTTTTTAACTGGATTCCCCTGCAGCTCCTTCTTTTTCCTTCCCCTGAACAACACCGCCCTGGTTGGCCTTAAAAAGGAAAATTCAAAATTTTTTAAATTCCAAACTTATTTTTCGGCGCCCAAGGGTTTTTAGGGGGAAAAAATTGTTGTGGGGGGTTTGGGCACCCCATGTATTTTTTTTTTGGGGGAAAAGGGCAGGGCTTTCAAAATTCCAATTTAGCCTTGTTAATTCGGGGAGTTTTTAGGACACTGTCAATTTTCCAAGGGGGCCTGGTAAAAAAAAATTGGTAGGGACCTGGGACCCTGATTTTTTTTTCTTTAGTTTAAAGTGTGGGGTTTGGCATTTACACACTGTCATGGTTTAAAAGGAGTCTTTCTTTTAGTCATTTCAATGGCACAGAATTTTTGTGTGTGTGAGTGTGCATGTCTGCCTAGTGTGTGTGCGTGTATTTCGTCTGGCAGGGCTTTTGTAAGTTTGTTTGTGTCTGAGTCTCTTATCAGCAGCATCTGCAGTCTACCAGTGAAGAGTGTTCTATAGAATCCTATTCTAGAATGTTTGTAGCAGCTTAAACACCAAACATTCTAATGACAGTTACACTCAGTTATAACTGTCAGTCTCTTCTTCTCTCTCTCTCTCTCTCTCTCACACACGCACACACACACACAAACACACACAGGTATAATCTGACATTATTTAAAGGACAAATTTCAGAGCGCTTTGCGCTCTGAAATTTGTCTATACTGGCCAGTTTAATCGCTGACACAGTATTTTTACCAGTGAGAAACACAGACAGGTGTGTTTGTGTGTGTGTGTGTGTGTGTGTGTGCGCGGGCGCGTGAGTCTGACACAGCAGCTCCTATGCGTGTGTGCCTGTCTCTATGGAGACAGCAGCACCCTGCCTGCTTGCTGCCTCACAAGCGCTGTGAGACAGAGAGGAATTCAAAGAATTCTTCATTCACACTGTCCGAACTACTGTCATTTTCTGGCAGACCGTAGGTCCTATGGTGAAAACAAAAACACTGTGAGTGAGAGGAGACTCTGCTGAGCACCCCCATGTATTTTTTTTTCTTGTAGGGTCAAGTATGTGGTCAGGGTGGCGATTTCAAAAATGTGTCTCAACTGTCAGCTCCTGTTATAATGGCTGCCTATGGGGGAGTTGGTCAGTGACACTGTCCAAACTACTGCCATTTTCTGGCAGATCGTAGGTCCTATGGTAAAAACAAAAATATGGTGAGTGAGAGGAGACTCTGCTGATCGTCCCCATGTATTTTTTTTCTTGTAGTTTAAAGTATGTGGTCAGGACGGCGATTTAAAAAAGAGGAGTTTGTCTGCTCTCTTCTCAAACTTTTCTGCTCCTGTTATAATGGCTGTCTATGGGGCAGTTGGTCTGCGCTCCTGTGGCTTGAGGGCGCCTAGAGTCTCAAGCCTTTATCTGTTTTCTTCCACAGTGACATTTTTCAGGTCTGCACAAATTTTCCTACGTTTTTGATGTATAATTTGTGCGTGTGTAATGGGAAATTGTGGCGGGGAGCGATTTCAAAATTTTTTTTTCCCAGTCTTTTTCTCTGCTGCTCCCACTCTAACGTCTAGAGTGGAGGAGTGCATTATGACATCATCACTCCAAAGTTCTACCCATTCATTTCAATGGCACCCAATTTCGCCGAAAAACGCCAATACCGAATCTAACGACAATGGATATCGAGACCATTTGAACAAGCCATCATGTTCAGATCGCCCTAGACGCCTCAGAGTTGGAACGGTGTCTCTATCTCTAAAAGCCCTAGGAGGAGTAGGGGGCCACAGAAACGAGTGAAAAGGGAATAAGAGGAATAAGAATACTTAAGAAGAAAATTAAGCTGTTAAAGCTTTCAACTCCAAATGGTCTTTCGTGGCTTGAACCCCGGAATTGCCGCTTGCGGCTATATTTATTATTATTATTTCTTTTCTTCTTCAGAAATGTTTTCGCAAATTCCTGTGAGATGGTAAATGGTAGAGACCTGAAATTTTGCACATTGGTTGGAAGTTGTGTGTAAATGCTGACCATTGCATTTTTATTACAATCGGCCTGATGGTGGCACTATAATTCAAGAAACACTGGTTTTCACTTTAAAGGTCATAACTCCTACAATGTAAGTCCGATTCACACGAATCTTGGTATATACATTCCTTGGTCCAATCTCTACAACTTTTACATAAGGACCTCTATGGTCTGCCATATTTGATTTTACGGAATTTTGAATTTTTTGAAAAACACATTTTTGACCCTTTCCTCCTAGGCCGTAGGTCCGATTCCTTCGAAATTTGCTGTGGATCATCAGTAAACCAAGCTTATCAAAGATTGCATAATGCCTGTTGAAATCTCATTTTGTTTCCAAGATATTAACCAATGAACTTCAGCGGGGGCGTGGCTTAGCACATAAATGGATAAAATTCAACAAACATTTGGCCAATCATCACAGAACTTGCAGAATATGTCCATATAAGTACCAGGAACATACCTTGACAGTATCATGCAAATTGGCCCATAGGGGGCGCTTTAACACAAATCAGACTATAAATCAGCAATTGTTTGTCCTATAGCCATAAAACTCACAGGATATATTCATATAAGTACCTGAAACATACCCAGAAAATTTCATTCAAATTGACTGATGGGGGCGCTATAACTGCAAAACAAAGCAGCATAGTATAACACAAATCAGACTATAAATCAGCAATTGTCTGTCCTATAGCCATAAAATTCACGGGATATATTCATATAAGTACTTGAAGCATACTCTGAATATTTCATTCAAATTGACTGATAGGGGGCGCTATAAATGCAAAACAAAGCAACGTGGTATAACACAAATCAGACTATAAATCAGCAATTGTTTGTCCTATAGCCATAAAACTCACAGAATATATTCATATAAGTACCTGAAACATACCCAGAAAATTACATTCAAATTGACTGATAGGGGGCGCTATAAATGCAAAACAAGACAGCATGCTATAACACAAATCAGACTATAAATCAGCAATTATTTGTCCTATAGCCATAAAACTCACAGGATATATTCATATAAGTACTTGAAACATACTCTGAAAGTTTCGTTCAAATTGTCCGATAGGGGGCGCTATAAATGCAAAACAAAGCAACGTAGTATATCACAAATCAGACTATAAATCATAAATGCTTTTTCCAATCATTACAAAACTCACAGAATATGTCCACATAAGAACCTGAAACAAAGCCTGAACGTTTCAATCAAATCGACAAGTAGGGGGTGCCATAAATGCACAAAATAGCCTAACATTACACAAATCAGACTATACATCATAAGTTGTTGGTCCAATCAATACACTGGCAAAATAGGTCCACATAAATACCTGCAACATACTCTTAAAGTGGTTTTTGTCCCTCGCCGCCACGATAGCGAGCGGAGCGGGGGACATAGTATTCAGCTCCATCCGGCCGTCCATCATGTCCCGTTTGTTCTGAATGCGATATCTCAAGAACGGTTTGACCGATTCCATCCATCTTAGGGAATTAAGGTATATTGGTGTGATACGCCGACCCCAGTAGATTTCCGTGACCTTAGCATTATTCTCAAGGTCATTACGATCATTTGACCACTTACAAATTCCTTGTCAACACGATATCTCAAGAACGGTTCGACCGATTCCATTCATCTTTGGTGTCAAGGTGTATTAGGGGCGGGGGACATAGTATTCAGCTCCATCCGTCCGCCTGTCCGTCCGTCTGTCCGTCCCGTCCCGTTTGTTGTGAACGTGATATCTCAAGAACGGTTTGACCGATTCCATTCACCTTTAGTGTCAAGGGGACATAGTATTCAGCTCCGTCCATCTATCCATCCGTCCGTCATGTCCCGTTTGTTGTGAACGTGGTATCTCAAGAACGGTTTGATTGATTCCATTCATCTTTGGTGTCAAGGTTTATTAGGGGAGTGCTCACAGCCCACTCGATTTACGTGACCTTGCCATTATTCTCAAGGTCATTACGACCATTTGACCACTTACATATACCTTGTCAACATGATATCTCAAGAACGGTTTGACCGATTCCATTCATTTTTCGTGTCAACGTGTATTAGGGGCGGGGGATATAGATTTCAGCTCCATCCGTCCGGCCGTCCGTCCGTCCCATCTTTTTTGTTGTGAATGCAATATCTCAAGAATGATTTGACCGATTCTATTCATCTTTGGGGTCAAGGTGTATTTGGGCCGGGGGACATAGTATTCAGCTCCATCAGTTCGCCCGTCCGTCTGTCACGTCCCGTTTGTTGTGAACGCGAAATCTTGAGAACGCTTTGACAGATTTTATTCATCTTTGGCTTCAATGTGTAATTTTGTAATACGCCGACCCCAGTCGATTTCCGTCACCTGGCGGGGGACATGGCCACGCTTAGTGGCAACACTTGTTAATTAAGCTGTTCAAGCTTTCAACTACTTTTGTGTCTTGAATCCCGGAATTGCCGCTTGCGGTTATATTTATGATTATTATTATTAGGGCCCGAGCACCGACCGATGCCAGGGCCCGGAACAGGTCCTGGCACCGAAGGTGCGAGGAACCTATTGTTTTTGAAGGGATTTTTATTATTATTCTTCTTCTTCTTCTTCTTCTTCTTTGTTATTATTATTATTATTTTTATTCTGCTGCGAGAACGCATTTTTGAGGGCCTTGCCATGCACGAAAACTCACAAAAATTTGCAGAGACGTCAGTCGTGATGAAAATTTCAAAGTTTTGTTATTTTTGTGCTTGGACATGCCCCGGTGAACGCAATTGCTCGGATTCTCACGAAATTCGATATGGCCATAGTAGCCATTATGAAGTTTTTTCTCAATTTTTTTGAAATTTTTTTGCCTCACAGGAAGTGAGCTATGTGCCATTTCCTGCGTTATTTCAGTTTTTACGACGACATTTTTGAGGGTCTAATCATACTTGAAAACTCGCCAAACCTGGCTCATAGGTTGAAAACCTGAATCTCTTCGATTTGATGTCTCATTTGGCACTGGGTGTGGCATGTAGACTCTATAGCACCCCCTAATAGATAATTGCATTTTTGAGGGCCTCAACATGCTCGAAAACTCACGAAATTTTGCAAACTTATAAAGCCAGTCATAAGTTTTACTAGGATATAGGGTTTACAGATGGGCATGGCAAAATCGCATTATAGCGCCACCTAGAAAATTTCAATGAAGCAGCCCTCGCAGCATGTTTAACCTACATGTACAAAATTCGGTGTTTATGTAGATTATGCCAAGCCCTAAAAATAAGTCTCTTGGTGCCGTGACCTAGAATCAACAGGAAGTCCACCATTTTTAATTGAAATTGCAACTTTTTTTGATTTTTCGCCATTCACAGGCGTCGTACTTTAACGAACTCCTCCTAGATATTTTATCCGATCAACTTAAAATTTGGCGGATGAGATCTTAAGACCTTTTCCGATGTTAAATTGCGAAGCTTTTTTGGATTCATCAAACGATGTATCCGTGGCGTTGCGGCGAATTTGGATGTTCCGCCATGAAAGAGGAAGTTGGTTTTACTCCCACATACTATGTGAGATTTGCCTGAAACTTTACAAGCTTGATAAAAGTGTCCTCCCAAGTATAAATATATGGTGATATTACATCGGGAGTGGCCAGGTGGCTCCACAGCACCCACTAGCCACGGCCATGTTAAGATAAAAGTGTTTGAGTGTTCATGAAATTTGGTGTGATCATTGAATTTCTCATGCAGGGTTATGGTAATTTTTTTGAAATTTTTTGGCCCAACAGGAAGTGAGCTATGAGCCATTTCCTGCGTTTATCCAAATTTTACGAACACATGTTTGAGGGCCGTAGAATGCTCCAGAACTTGGAAAACGTTGCTGAAATTATAATTATCTTATGGTCTTCAATTTGATACACTAATTGGAAATTAATGTGGGACAATGGCTCTACAGCGCCCCCAATCATTTTTTTAAAACAATTGCCCTTTTGATTGTCTAAACATGCTTGAATACTCACGAAATTTTGTACACGTGTTAAGCCGGTCATTCCTTTCACAAGGATATTGGGATCACGCATCGGTGTGGCAAAATAGCATTATAGCGCCCCCTAGAAAATTTTAACGAAGCAGCCCTCAGGGTCCTTTTCACCTACAAGTACAAAATTCGGGGGACATGTGGATTATGCCGAAACCTAAAAAAAAGTCTCTTGGTGCCGTGACCTAGACTCAACAGGAAGTCCGCCATTTTTAATTGAAATTGCAACTTTTTTGGATTTTTCACCATTCACAGGCGTCGTACTTTAAAAAAAACTCCTCCTCGAGATTTTATCCGGTCAACTTAAAATTCGGCATATGACATCTAAAGACCTTGCCGATGTTAAATTACTGGCGTTTTGGATTCATCAAACGATGTATCCGTGGGCGTCATAACAATTTCGATATTCCGCCATGAAACAAGAAGTTGGTTTTACTCCCACCTACTTTGTGAGATTTGCCTGAAACTTTACAAGCTTGATAAAAGTGTCCTCTCAAGTATACATATATGCTGATATTAGATTGGGAGTGGCCAGGTGGCTCCACAGCGCCCACTAGCCACTGCCATGTTAGGATTATAGTGCATGAATGTTCATGATATTTGTTATGATCATTATATTTATCATGCAGGGTGATGGTAATTTTTTAGAAGTTTTTCGGCCAAACAGGAAGTGAGCTATGAGCCATTTTCTGTGTTTTTCCAAATTTTACAAAAACACATTTTAAGGCCATCGGATATTCCAAAACTTGCAAAACGTTGCACAAATTGTCAGTGGCTTATGATCTTCGATTTGATATTCCAATTGCCAATGAATGTGGTACAATGGCTCTGTAGTGCCCCCTAATCATTTTTTTCAAAAGATTTGCCCTTTTGAGGGTTTCAGCATGCTTGAAAACTGACAAGAATCAACACAATCGTGGAGCCTGGTATTACAATTACTATGGTATAGGTCTGGCACGCAGGAATGTCAAAATGGCATCGTAGTGCCTCTAGAAAATTTCAACAAAACAGTTCTCATGTTTCAGTTCACCTACATAAACAAACTTTGGTGGAGACATGAAACATGCCAAGACTTGTAAAAAAATTATGAAGTGCCATGACGCAAACCCAACAGGAAGGCTATATTCTGAATTAAAAGTTCAATTTTTTTTCATCAACAGCCGTCATACTTTAATGTACTCCACCTATTGATTTCAGGAATGGTGTTTGCACTCCACTCAGGAAAACACATTGTACAGTCTAGCAGTGTCCAATGGATGTGAATGCACACCTGCTCCCGTCATCATCTCGCCACCACCCCCAAAGTGCACGAGGGGTGCGAGGGCCCTTTCAACGCTGCTTGCAGCTTTAATTATTAGGGCCCGAGCACTGACCGGTGCCAGGGCCCGGAACGGGTCCTGGCACCGAAGGTGCGAGGAACCTATTGTTTTTGATGGGATTTTTATTCTTCTTCTTCTTCTTCTTCTTCTTCTTATTATTATTTTTATTCTGCTGCGAGAACGCATTTTTGAGGGCTTTGCCATCCACGAAAACTCACAAAAATTTGCAGAGACATCAGTCGTGGTGAAAATTACAAAGTTTTGTTATTTTTGTGCTTGGACATGCCCCGATGGCTCTATAGCGCCACCAAACACGCGGCCATTTTGGAACGCAATTGCTCGGATTCTCACGAAATTTTATATGGCCATAGTAGTCATTATGAAGTTTTTTGTCAATTTTTTTGAAATTTTTTTGCCGAACAGGAAGTGAGCTATGAGCCATTTCCTGCGTTTTTTAAGAATTTACGAAGACATTTTTGAGCGTCTTAGCATACTCGAAAACTCGCCAAACTTTGCTGAGAGGTTGAAAATATCAATCTTTTCGATTTGAAATCCCAATTTTCACTGGGTTTGACATGGTGGTCAAACAAGATAAAAGTGCTTGAATGTTGATGAAATTTGGTGTGATTATTGCATTTGTGATGCCGGGTTGTGATAATTTTTTTGAAATTTTTTGGCCAAACAGGAAGTGAGCTATGAGCCATTTCCTGCGTTTTTCCAAATTTTACGAACACACGTTTAAAGGCCTTAGAATACTCGAAAACTTGCAAAACGTTGCAATAAGTATAATTGTCTTATCGTTATCAATTTGATATATCAATTGGCACTAAATGTGTCATAATGGCTCTACAGCGCCCCCAATCAGATTTTTAAAAGAATTGTTGTTTTGAGGGTCTCAACATGCTTGAAAACTCACAAAATTTTGTACACATATAAAGCTAATCATGCGTATTATGATGATAAAAAAACTTACAGAAAGGCATGGCAAAATGGCATTATAGCGCCCCCTGGAATATTTCAATGAAGCAGCCCTCGCAGCTCGGTAAATCTACATGTATGAAATTCGTTGGACATGTGATTTATGCTGAGACCTAAAAAAAAGTCTCCTGGTGCCATGACCTAGACTCAACAGGAAGTCCGCCATTTTTAATTGAAATTTCAACTTTTAAAAATTTTTCTCCAGTCACAGGTGTGGTACTTTAACGAACTCCTCCTAGAGATTTTATCCGATCAACTAAAAATTTGGCAAGTGACATCGCAAGACCTGTCTGATCTTAAATTGCGAAGGTTTTTCGGATATATCAAACGATGTATCCATGGTGTCGCGGCGAATTTTGATGTTTTGCCATTAAACAGAAAGTTGATTTAACTCACACGTACTTTGTGGGATTTGCCCGAAACTTTACAGGCTTGATAACGGTCTCCTTCCAAATAAAAATTTATGCTGATATTAGATCGGGTGTGGCCAGGTGGCTCCACAGCGCCCTCTAGCCACAGCCATGTTCAGATAAATGTGCTTGAATGTTCATGAAATTTGGTGTGATCGTTGAATTTCTCATGCAAGGATATGCTAATTTATTAGAAATTTTTTGGCCAAACAGGAAATGAGCTATGAGCTATTTCCTGCGTTTTTTCCAAATTTTCAGGAGTGGTGTTTGCACTCCCTTCAGGAAAACGCATTGTACACAGTCCAGCAGTGTCCAATGGCTGTGAATGGACACCTGGACCCATCAACATCTCGCCACCACCCCAACGTGCTTGAGGGGTGCGAGGGCCCTTTCAACGCTGCTTGCAGCTTTAATTATTATTATTATTTTTATTCTGCTGCGAGAACGCGTTTTTGAGGGCCTTGCCATGCACGAAAACTCACAAAAATTTGCAGAGATGTCAGTCGTGGTGAAAATTTCAAAGTATTGTTATTTTTTTGCTTGGACATGCCCCGGTGGCTCTTTAGCGCCACCAAACACGCGGCCAATTTGGAACGCAATTGCTCGGATTCTCACGAAATTCGATATGGCCATAGTAGTCATTATGACGTTTTTGTCAATTTTTTTGAAATTTTTTTGCCTCACAGGAAGTGAGCTATGACCCATTTCCTGCGTTTTTCCAGATTTTATTAACACATTTTTGAGGGCTTTAACATACTCGCAAACTCGCCAAACTTTGCACAGAGGTTGAAAATATGAAGCTCTTCGTTTTGATATCCCATTTGGAACTGGGTGTGACGTTATAACTCTATAGCGCCCCCTAATACATAATTGCATTTTTGAAGGTCTGACCATGCTCGAAAACTCACTAAATTTTGCTAACCTATTAAGCCGGTCATATGTTTTACTATGATATAGGGTTCACAGATGGGCGTGGCAAAATGGCAGTATAGCGCCCCCTTGAAAATTTCAATGAAGCAGCCCTCCCAGTCCGTTTAACCTACATGTACAAAATTCGGTGTCCATGTGGATTATGCAAAGACCTAAAAAAAAGTCTCTTGGTGTCATGACCTAGACTCAACAGGAAATCTGCCATTTTTAATTGAAATTGGAACTTTTTTTTGATTTTTCACCATTCATAGGCGTCGTACTTTAACGAACTCCTCCTAGATATTTTATCCGATCAACTTAAAATTTGGCTTATGACATCTAAAGACCTTGCCGATGTTAAATTGCGAAGCTTTTTCGGATTCATCGAACGATGTATCCGTGGTGTTGCGGTGAATTTCGATGTTCTGCCATGAAACAAGAAGTTGGTTTTACTCCCACATACTTTGTGAGATTTGCCCAAAACTTTACACACTTGATAACAGTCTTGGCCCAAGTATAAATGTATACTGATATAAGATTGGGTGTAGTCAGGTGGCTCCACAGCGCCCTCTAGCCACGGCCATGTTAAGACAAAAGTCCTTGAATGTTCATGAAATTTGGTGTGATCATTGAATTTGTCATGCAGGCTTACGGTCATTTTTTAGAAATTGTTTGGCCAAACAGGAAGTGAGCTATGAGCCATTTCCTGCGTTTTTCCAAATTTTACGAACACACGTTTAAAGGCATTAGAATACTCGAAAACTTGCAAAACGTTGCAAAAAGTATAATTGTCTTATCGTTATCAATTTGATATATCAATTGGCACTAAATGTGACATAATGGCTCTACAGCGCCCCCAATCAGATTTTTAAAAGAATTGTTGGTTTGAGGGTCTCCACATGCTTGAAAACTCACAAAATTTTGAACACGTATAAAGCTAATTTTGCGTATTATTATGATAAAAAAACTTACAGAAAGGCATGGCAAAATGGCATTATAGCGCCCCCTGGAAAATTTCAATGAAGCAGCCCTACTTGGCTCGGTAAATCTACATGTATGAAATTTAATGGACATGTGATTTATGCTGAGACCTAAAAAAAAGTCTCTTGGTGCCATGACCTAGACTCAACAGGAAGTCTGCCATTTTTAATTGAAATTTCAACTTTTAAAAATTTTTCGTCAGTCACACGTGTGGTACTTTAACGAACTCCTCCTAGAGATTTTATCCGATCAACTTAAAATTTGGCAAGTGACATCGTAAGACCTGTCTGATCTTAAATTGCGAAGGTTTTTCGGATATATCAAACGATGTATCCATGGCGTCATGGGCGAAATTTTGATGTTTAGCCATTAAACAGGAAGTTGATTTTACTCACACGTACTTTGTGGGATTTGCCCGAAACTTTACAGGCTTGATAACGGTATCCTTCCAAGTAAAAATATATGCTGATATTAGATTGGGTGTGGCCAGGTGGCTCCACAGCGCCCTCTAGCCACAGCCATGTTCAGATAAATGTGCTTGAATGTTCATGAAATTTGGTGTGATCGTTGAATTTCTCATGCAAGGATATGCTAATTTATTAGAAATTTTTTGGCCAAACAGGAAGTGAGCTATGCGCTATTTCCTGCGTTTTTTCCAAATTTTACAAACACACATTTAAAGGCCTTTGGATATTCCAAAACTTGCAAAACGTTGCACAAATTGTCAGTGTTTATGATCTTTGACTTGATATCCCAATTGCCATTTAATATGGCACAATGCCTCTGTAGCGCCCCCTCAACTTTTTTTTAAAAGAATTGCCTCTTTGAGGGTCTCAACATGCTTGAAAATATACAAAAATCAACACACTCATGGAGCCCAGTATTACGATAACTATGGTGCATGTTTTGCACGCAGGCATGTCAAAATGGTATTCTAGGGCCCTCCAGAAAATTTCAACAAAACAGTTCTCATAGTTCAGTTCACCAACGTGAACAAAATTTGGTGGAGACATGAAACATGCCAAGACTTGTAAAAAAATTGTATCGTGCCATGACCCGAACCCAACAGGAAGTGCATTATTTTGATTTAAAATTTCAACTTTTTTTCATGAACAGGTGTCATACTTTAACGTGCTAAACCTATTGATTTCAGGAGTGGTGTTTGCACTCCCTTCATGAAAACGTATTGTACACAGTCTAGCAGTGTCCAATGGCTGTGAATGGACACCTGCACGCATCAACATCTCGCCACCTCCCCAACGTGCTTGAGGGGTGCGAGGGCCCTTTCAAAGCTGCTTGCAGCTTTAATTATTATTTTTATTCTGCTCCGAGAACGCGTTTTTGAGGGCTGTGTCATGCGCGAAAACTCACAAAAATTTGCATATACGTCAGACGTGCTGAAAATGACAAACTATTCATATTCGTGAGCTTGGACGTGCCCCAGTGGCTCTATAGCGCCACCAAACACGCGGCCATTTTGGAACGCACTTGCTCTGATTCTCACGAAATTTGGTGGGTCCATAGTAGTCATAATGAAGTTTTTTGTAAATTTTTTTGACATTTTTTCGCCTCACAGGAAGTAAGCTATGACCCATTTCCTGCGGTTTTCCAGATTTTACGAATACATTTCTGAGGGCTTTATCATACTCGAAAACTCGCCAAACTTTGCTCAGAAGTTAAAAATATGAAGCTCTTCGAATTGATATCCAATTTGGCAGTGCAAGTGTCATGGTGGCTCTATAGCGTCCCCTAATCCATAATTGCATTTTTGAGTGCCTCAGCATGCTCGAAAACTCACGAATTTTTGCACACATATTGAGCTGGGCAAACGGATTACTATGATATAGGGTGTACAGATGAGCTTGGCAAAATGGCATAATAGCGCCACCTTGAATATTTCAATAAAGCAGCCCTCGCAGCCCGTTTAACTTACATGTCCGAAATTCTGTGTCCATGTGGACTATGCCGAGACCTAAAAAAAAGTATCCTGGTGCCATGATCTAGACTCAACAGGAAGTCCGCCATTTTTAATTGAAATTGCAACTTTTTTTAATTTTTTGCCATTACCAAGCGTCGTACTTTCACAAACTCCTCCCAGAGATTTTATCCGATCAACTTAAAATTTGGCATAGGACATCTAAAGACCTTGCCGATGTTAAATTGCCAAGCTTTTTTGGATTTATCGAACTTTGTATCCGTGGCGTCGCAGCAAATTTCGATGTTCCGCCATGAAACAGGAAGTTGGTTTTACTCCCACATACTTTGTGAGATTTGCGCTAAACTTTACAAGCTTGAGAAGAGTCTCCTTCCAAGTATACCTATATGTTGATATTAGATTGGGTGTGGTCAGGTGGCTCCACAGCGCCCTCTAGACACGGCCATGTTGAGATAAAAGTGCTTGAATGTTCATGAAATTTGGTCTGATCATTGCATTTGTCATGCCTGGTTATAGTAATTTTTTTGAAATTTTTTGGCCAAAGAGGAAGTGAGCTATGAGCCATTTCCTGCGTTTTTCCAAATTTTACGAACACATGTTTGAAGGCCTTAGAATACTTGAAAAC
This sequence comes from Gymnothorax javanicus, assembly GCA_029692085.1. NCBI lineage: Eukaryota > Metazoa > Chordata > Actinopteri > Anguilliformes > Muraenidae > Gymnothorax > Gymnothorax javanicus. Next base: position 51,199,074 of record CM056196.1, read on the forward strand.
TTGCAAAACGCTGCACAAATTATAATTGTCTTATCATCTTCAATTTGATACATTAATCAGCACTAAATGTGGCAAAATGGCTCTATAGCGCCCCCAATCAGATTTTTAAAAGAATTACCCTTTTGAGAGTCTCAGCATGCTTGAAAACTCGCAAAATTTTGAACACATATAAAGCCCATCATTATTATTACTGTGATAAAAGGCTCACAGATAGGCGTGGCAAAATGGCATTTTAGCGCCCCCTGGAAGATTTCAAATAAGCAGCCCTCGCAGCCCGGTAAACCTACATGTACGAAATTCAGTGGACATGTGATTTATTTTGAGCCCTAAAAAAAAGATCTCTTGGTGCCATGACCTAGACTCAACAGGAAGTCCACCATTTTTAATTGAAATTTCAACTGTTTAAAATTTTTCGCCATGAACAGGTGTCGTACTTTAACAAACTCCTCCTAGAGATTTTATCGGATCAACCTAAAGTTTGGCATATGACATCTTAAGACCTTGCCGATGTTAAATTGGGAAGCTTTGTTGGATTCATCGAACGATGTATCTGTGGCGTTGCGGCGAATTTCGATGTTCCGCCATGAAACAAGAAGTTGCTTTTACTCACACATACTTAGTGAGATTTGCCCGAAACTTTACAAGTTTGATAAGAGTGTCCTCCCAAATATACAAATTTTCTAATATTATTACGGGTGTGGCCAGGAGGCTCCACAGCGCCCTCTGGCCGCGGCCTTGTTAAGATAAAAGTGCTTAAATGTTCGTGAAATTTGGTGAGATTGTTGAATTTCTCATGTAAGGTTATGGTAATTTTTTAGAAATTTTATGGCCAAACAGGAAGTGAGCTATGAGCCATTTCCTGCGTTTTTCCAAATTTTACGAACACACGTTTAATGTCCTTCCGATTTTCCAGAACTTGCAAAACATTGCAAAAAAATTGTCAGTGTCTTATGATCTTCGACTTGATATCCCAATTGACACTTAATGTGGCACAAAGGCTCTGTAGCGCCCCCTAATTATTTTTTCAAAAGAATTGCCCTTTTGAGGGTCTCAACATGCTTGAAAATGTACAAACATCGACAAAATCGTGTCGCCCGGTATTACGATTACTATGGTATAGGTTTTGCACAAAGTCATGTCAAAATAGTATCATAGCGCCCTCCATAAAATTTCAACAAAACAGTTCTTATGGTTCAGTTCACCAACATGAACAAAATTTGGTGGATACATGAAACGTGCCAAGGCTTGTAAAAGAATTAGATAGTGCCATGACCTGAACCCAACAGGAAGTGCATTTTTTTGAATTAAATTTTCAACTTTTTTTCATGAACAGGTGTCATACTTTAAGGTGCTCCACCTATTGATTTCAGGAGTGGAGTTTGCACTCCCCTCAGGAAAACACATTGTATGCAGTCTAGCAGTGTCCAATGGCTGTGACTGGACAAATGTTCCCGTCAACATCTCGCCACCACCCCAACGTGCAAGAGGGGTGCGAGGGCCCTTTCAACGCTGCTTGCAGCTTTAATTAGGGCCCGAGCACCGAATGGTGCGAGGACCCTATTGTAATTGTAATGTTTATTATTATTATTATTATTATTTTTTAACCGAAATGAATTGGATTTTTGAGGGCCTTAACATGGTCAAAAACTCATGAAAATTGGCAGGCACCTCAGGCCTGGCGAAAATTTTAGTTTTGTGCAGGCAACGTATTTTTTCTGGCCCCAGTAGCTCTATAGCGCCACCAAATAGCGGCAATTTTAGAACGCACTTGCTCGGATTCTCACGAAATTTGGTGGGGCCATAGTAGTCATAATGAAGGGTTTTGTCAATTTTTTTGAAATTTTTTCTCCGCACAGGAAGTGAGCTGTGAGCCATTTCCTGCGTTTTTCCAGAATTTACGAAGACATTTTTGAGGGTCTTAGCATACTCGAAAACTCGCCAACCTTTGCTGAGAGGTTGAAAATATGAAAATATGAAGTTCGATTTGAAATCCCAATTGTCACTGGGTTTGACATGGTGGCTCTATAGCGCCCCCTAATACATAATTGCATTTTTGGGGGCCTCAGCATGCTCGAAAACTCACGAAATTTCACAAACTTGTTGAGCCAGTGATAGGTTATACTATGATATAGGGTTTTCAGATGGGCATGGCAAAATGGCATTATAGCGCCCCCTAGAAAATTTCAAAGAAGCAGCCCTCGCAGCCCGTTTAACCTACATGTACGAAATTCGGTGCCCATGTGGATTATGCCAAGACCTAAAAAAAAGTCTCTTGGTGCCATGACCTAGACTGAACAGGAAGTCCGCCATTTTTAATTGAAATCACAACTTTTTTTGATTTTTCACCATTCACAGGCGTCGTACTTTAACGAACTCCTCCTAGATATTTTATCCGATCAACTTAAAATTTGGCTCATGACATCTAAAGACCTTGCCGATGTTAAATTGCGAAGCTTTTTCGGATTCATCAAACGATGTATCCGTGGCATCGCGGCCAATTTCGATGTTCCGCCATGAAACAGGAAGTTGGTTTTACTCCCACATACTTTGTGAGATTTGCCCGAAACTTTACAGGCTTGATAACAGTCTCCTTTCAAGTATAAATATATGCTGATATTAGATCGGGAGTGGTCAGGTGGCTCCACAGCGCCCTCTAGACACGGCCATGTTAAGATAAAAGTGCTTGAATGTTCATGAAATTTGGTGTGATTATTGCATTTGTTATGCCGGGTTATGGTAATTTTTTTGAAATTTTTTGGCTAAACAGGAAGTGAGCTATGTTCCAAATTTTACGAACACACGTTTAAAGGCCTTAGAATACTCGAAAACTTGCAAAACGTTGCAAAAAGTATAATTGTCTTATCGTTATCAATTTTATATATCAATTGTCACTAAATGTGCCATAATGCCTCTGTAGCGCCCCCAATCAGATTTTTAAAAGAATTGCCATTTTGAGGGTCTCAACATGCTTGTAAACTCACAAAATTTTGTACACGTATAAAGCTAATCATGCGTATTACTATGATAAAAAAACTTACAGATCAGCGTAGCAAAATGGCATTATAGCGCCCCCTGGAAAATTTCAATGAAGCAGCCCTCGCAGCTCGGTAAATCTACATGTACGAAATTTGATGGACTTGTGATTTATGCTGAGACCTAAAAAAAAGTCTCTTGGTGCCATGACCTAGACTCAACAGGAAGTCTGTGATTTTTAATTGAAATTTCAACTTTTAAAAATTTTTCGTCAGTCATAGGCGTCGTACATTAACGAACTCCTCCTAGAGATTTATATCCGATCAACTTAAAATTTGGCAAGTGACATCGTAAGACCTGTCCGAAGTTAAATTGCGAAGGTTGTTCGGATATATTGAACGATGCATCCGTGGCGTCGCAGCGAATTTCGATGTTTGGCCGTGAAACAGGAAGTTGGTTTCACTCGCACATACCTTGTGATACTTGCCCGAAACTTCTCAAGCTTGATGAAACTTTTGTCCCAAGTATAAATATATGCTGATATTAGATCGGGCGGGGTCAGTTGGCTCCACAGCGCCCTCTAGCCACGACCATGTTAAGATAAAAATGATTTAATTTTTTATGAAATTTGGTGTGGTCATGTGATTTGTCATCCAAAAGTATAAGAATTTTTTTTGAAATTTTTTGGCCAAACAGGAGGTGAGCTATGAACCATATCCTCGTTTTTCCAAATTTTACAAACACATGTTTGAAGGTTTTAGGATACTCCAAAACTTGCAAAACATTGCAGAAATTGTAATTGTCTTATGTTCTTTGATTTGATATGCCATTCGGAACTTAATGTAGTACAATTAATAATTAGCGCCCCCTAATCATTTTTTCAAAAGAATTGCCCTTTTGAGGATCTCAACATGCTTGAAAATTGACGAAAATCTTCACACTCATGGAGCCAGATATTACTATTACTACGACGTAGGTTTTGCACACAGGAGTATCAAAATGGCACCACAGCGCCCCACGACCTATTTATTTCAGGAATTGTGTTTGCACTCCACTCAGGAAATAACATTGTTCACAGTACAGCACTGTCCAATGGTTGTCCAAGGTACTCCTGCACCCATCAGGATTTGCCACCATCCCCAACGTGCACGAGGGGTGCGAGGGCCCTTTCAACGCTGCTTGCAGCTTTAATTATTATTATTATTATTATTCTGCTGCGAGAATTCGTTTTTGAGGGCTTTCCCATGCCTGAAAACTCACAAAAATTTGCAGACACGTCAGTCGTGGTAAAAATTACAAAATATTGTTATTTTTGTGCCTGGACATGCCCCGGTGGCTCTATAGCGCCACCAAACACACTGCCATTTTGGAACTCAACTGCTCGGATTCTCATGAAATTCGAAGGGGCCATAGTAGTCATTATGAATTTTTTTGTCAATTTTTTTGAAATTTTTTTTGCCCAACAGGAAGTGAGCTATGACCCATTTCCTGCATCTTTTCAGATTTTACAAACATTTTTGAGGGCCTGAACGTACTCGAAAACTTGCCAAACTTAGCTCATAGGTTTGAAATATGAAGCTCTTCGATTTGATATCCCAATTGGCACTGGGTGTGACATGGTGGCTCTATAGCGCCCCCCTAGTACATAATTGCATTTTTGAGGGCCTCACCATGCTCGAAAACTCACAAAATTTTGCAGACGTATTAAGACGGTCATACATTTTACTATGATATAGGGTTTTCAGATAAGCATGGCAAAATCGCATTAAAGCGCCACCTAGAAAATTTCAATGAAGCAGCCCTCGCAGCGTGTTTAACCTACATGCACGAAAGTTGGTGTCCATGTGGACTATGCCAAGACCTAAAAAAAAGTCGCTTGGTGCCATGACCTACACTCAACAGGAAGTCCGCCATTTTTAATTGACATTGCAACTTTTTTTTGATTTTTCGCCATTCACAGGCGTTGTACTTTAATGAACTCCTCCTAGAGATTTTATCCGATCAACTTAAAATTTGGCGTATGACATCTAAAGACCTTGTTGATGTTAAATTGCGAAGCTTTTTTGGATATATCGAACGATGTATGTGTGGCGTCGCGGCGAATTTTGATGTTCTGCCATGAAACAGGAAGTTGGTTTTACTCCCACATACTTTGTGAGATTTGCCTGAAACTTTACAAGCATGATGAAACTGTCCTCCCAAGTATACCTATATGCTGATATTAGATTGGGAGTGGCCAGGTGGCTCCACAGCGCCCACTAGCCACGGCCATGTTGAGATAAAAGTGCTTGAATGTTCATGAAATTTGGTGTGATCATTAGATTTGTCATGCAGGGTTATGGTACTTTTTTAGAAATTTTTTGGCCAAACAGGAAGTGAGCTATGAGCCATTTCCTGCGTTTATCCAAATTTTACGAACACGTTTGAAGGCCTTATAATACTCCAAAACTTGCAAAACATAGCCGAAATTATAAGTGTCTTATGCTCTTCAATTTGATACACCAATTGGCACTAAATGTGGGACAATGGCTACATAGCGCCCCCAATCATTTTTTAAAACAATTGCCCTTTTGAGCATCCTAACATGCTTGAATACTCATGAAATTTTGCCCACATATTAAGCCAGTCATATCTATTACTACGATAAAAGGCTTACAGATAGGCGTGGCAGAATGGCATTATAGCGCCACCTAGAAAATTTCAATGAAGCAGCCCTCGCAGCCCATTTAATTTACATGTACGAAATTCGGTGTACATGTGGATTATGCAAAGACCTAAAAAAAAGTTTCTTGTTGCCATGACCTACACTCAACAGGAAGTCTGCCATTTTTAATAAAAATTTCAACTTTTTAAAATTTTTCATCATAAACAGGCATCGTACTTTAACGAACTCCTCTTAGAGATTTTATCCGATGAACTTAAAATTTGGCGAGTGACATCTTAAGACCTTTCTGAAGTTAAATTGCAAAAGTTTTTTGGATATATCGAACGATGTATCCGTGGCGTCACGGCGAATTTCAATGTTTCATCATGAAACAGGAAGTTGATTTTACTCACACATACTTTGTGAATTTTGCCTGAAACTTTACAGGCTTGATAACCGTCTCCTTCCAAGTATAAATTTGCTGATATTAGATTGAGTGTGGCCAGGTGGCTCCACAGCGCCCTCTAGCCACAGCCATGTTAAGATAAAAGTACTTGGATGTTCATGAAATTTGGTGTGATCGTTGAATTTCTCAAGCAAGGATAGGGTTATTTATTAGAAATTTTTTGGCCAAAGAGGAAGTGAGCTATGAGTCATTTCCTGCATTTTTTCAAAATTTTACGAAAACATGTTTAAAGGCCTTCGGATATTCCAAAGCTTGCAAAATGTTGCACAAATTGTCAGTGCCTTATGATCTTCAACGTGATATCCCAATTGGCATTTAATATGGCACAATGCTTCTGTAGCGCCCGCTAAACATTTTTTAAAAAGAATTGCCCTTTTGAGGGTCTCAACATGCTTGAAAATTTACAAAAATCAACACACTTATGGAGCCGGGTATTAAGATTACTATGGTATAGGTTTTGCACACAGGCGTGTCAAATTGGTATCATAGCGCCCTCCAGAAATTTTTTGCACTCCCCTCAGGAAAACACATTGTGCACAGTCTACCAGTGTCCAATGGCTGTGAATGGACACCTGCAACCATCATCCTCTCGCCACTACCCGAACGTGCACGAGGGGTGCGAGGGCCCTTTCAACGCTGCTTGCAGCTTTAATTATTTCTTTTCTTCTTCAGAAATGTTTTCGCAAATTTCCGTGAGATGGTAAATGGTAGAGACCTGAAATTTTGCATATTGGTTAGAAATTGTGTGTAAATGCTGACCAAGACATTTTTAACTCAATCGGCCTGATGGTGGCGCTATAATTCAAGAAAAACAGGTTTTCACTTTAAAGGTCATGACTCCTACGCTGTAAGTCAGATTCACACGAAACTTGGTAGAGATATTACTTGGTCCAATCTCTACAACTTTCCCAAAATGACCTCTAAGATCCAACATATGTGATTTTCCGAAATTTTGAATTCTTTGAGAAACACATTTTTGACATCTCCTCCTAGGCCGTAGGTCCGATTCCTTCAAATTTGCTGGGGATCATCACCAAGCTTATCAAAGATTACATAAAGCTTGTTGAAATCTAATTTCGTTTCCAAGATATTGACCAATGAACTTCAGCAGGGGCGTGGCTTTGCACATAAATGGAAAATATTCAACAAATATTAGGCCAATCATCATAGAACTTGCAGAATATGTCCAAATAAGTACCAGGAACATACCTTGACAGTTTCATGCAAATCGGCCCATAGGGGGCGCTATAACACAAATCAGACTATAAATCAGCAATTGTTTGTCCAATAGCCATAAAATTCACAGGATATATTCATAAAAGTACTGGAAGCATACTCTGAAAATTTCATTTAAATTGACTGATGGGGGCGCCATAACTGCAAAACAAAGCAGCATGGTATAACACAAATCAGACTATAAATCAGCAATTGTTTGTCCTATAGCCATAAAACTCACAGAATATATTCATATAAGTACCTGAAACATACCCAGAAAATTACATTCAAATTGACTGATAGGGGGCGCTATAAATGCAAAACCAGATAGTATGCTATAACACAAATCAGACTATAAATCAGCAATTATTTGTCCTATAGCCATAAAACTCACAGGATATATTCATATAAGTACTTGAAACATACTCTGAAAATTTCATTCAAATTGTCCGATAGGGGGCGCAAAAATGCAAAACAAAGCAACGTGGTATAACACAAATCAGACTATAAATCATAAATGCTTTTTCCGATCATTACAAAACTCACAGAATATGTCCACATAAGAACCTGAAACAAAGCCTGAACGTTTCAATCAAATCGACAAGTAGGGGGTGCCATAAATGCACAAAATAGCCTAACATAACACAAATCAGACTATACATCATAAGTTGTTGGTCCAATCATTACACTGGCAAAATAGGTCCACATAAATACCTGCAACACGCTCTTAAAGTGGTTTTTGTCCCCCGCCGCCACGATAGCGAGCGGAGCGGGGGACATAGTATTCAGCTCCATCCGGCCGTCCATCATGTCCCGTTTGTTCTGAATGCGATATCTCAAGAACGGTTTGACCGATTCCATCCATCTTAGGGGTTAAGGTATATTGGCGTGATACGCCGACCCCAGTTGATTTCCGTGACCTAAGAATTATTCTCAAGCTCATTACGATCATTTAACCACTTACAAATTCCTTGTCAACATGATATCTCAAGAACAGTTCGACCGATTCCATTCATCTTTGGTGTCAAGGTGTATTAGGGGCGGGGGACATAGTATTCAGCTCCATCCGTCCGCCTGTCCGTCCGTCCGTCCGTCCCTAACCCCGTTTGTTGTGAACGTGATATCTCAAGAACGGTTTGACCGATTCCATTCATCTTTAGTGTCAAGGTGTATTAGGGGCGGGGGACTTGGTATTCAGCTCCGTCCGTCCGTCATGACCCGTTTGTTGTGAACGCTATATCTCAAGAACGGTTTGACCGATTCCATTCATCTTTCGTGTCAAGGTGTATTAGGGGAGTGCTCACAGCCCACTCGATTTACGTGACCTTGCCATCATTCTCAAGGTCATTACGACCATTTGAACACTTACAAATACCTTGTCAACATAATATCTCAAGAATGGTTTGACCGATTCCATTCATCTTAGGTGTCAAGGTGTGTTTGGGGCGGGGGACATAGTATTCAGCTCCATCTGTCCGGCCGTCCGTCCGTCCCGTCCCATTTGTTGTGAACGCAATATCTCAAGAACGGTTTGACCGATTCCATTCATCTTTGTTGTCAAGGTGTATTTGGCCGGAGGACATAGAATTCAGCTCCGTGCGTCCGGCTGTCAGTTCGTCCGCTTCGTTTGTTGTGAACGCGATATCTCGAGAATGGTTTGACCGATTCCATTCATCTTTGGTGTTAAGTTATATTGGTGTGATACGCCGACCTCAATAGATTTCCGTGACCTTGGCATTATTCTCAAGGTCATTACGATCATTTGACCACTTACAAATTCCTTATCAAAATGATATCTCAAGAACGGTTCGACCGATTCCATTCATCTTTGGAGTCAAGGTGTATTAGGGGCGGGGGACATAGTATTCAGCTCCATCCGTCCACCCAGCCGTTTGTCCGTCCGTCCCTTCCTGTTTGTTGTGAACGTGATATCTCAAGAGCGGTTCGACCGATTCCATTCATCTTTGGTGTCAAGGTGTATGAGGGGCGGGGGACATAGTATTCAGCTCCATCCTTCCGCCCAGTCGTTCGTCCGTCCGTCCGTTCCCGTTTGTTGTGAACGTGATATCTCAAGAGCGGTTTGATCGATTCCATTCATCTTTGGTGTCAAGGTGTATTAGGGGCGGGGGACATAGTATTCAGCTCCGTCCGTCAGTCCGTGCGTCCGTCCATCATGTCCCGTTTGTTGTGAATGCGATATCTCAAAAATGGTTTGACCGATTCCATTCATCTTTGGTGTCAAGGTGTATTAGGGGAGTGCTCACAGCCCACTCGATTTACATGACCTTGCCATTATTCTCAAGGTCATTTCGACCCTTTGACCACTTACAAATACCTTGTTAACATGATATCTCAAGAATGGTTTGACCGATTCCATTCATCTTTGGCGTCAAGGTGTATTAGGGGCGGGGGATATAGTATTCAGCTCCATCCGTCCGTCATGACCCATTTGTTGTGAACGCTATATCTCAAGAACGGTTTGACCGATTCCATTCATCTTTCGTGTCAAGGTGTATTAGGGGAGTGCTCACAGCCCACTCGATTTACGTGACCTTGCCATCATTCTCAAGGTCATTACGACCATTTGACCACTTACAAATACCTTGTCAACATAATATCTCAAGAATGGTTTGACCGATTCCATTCATCTTTGGCGTCAAGGTGTATTAGGGCCGGGGGACATAGCATTCTGCTCCATCAGTCCATCCGTCCTTCCGTCTCGTCCCATTTGTTGTGAACGTTAAATCTCGAGAACGCTTTGACCGATTTTATTCATCTTTGGCTTCGATGTGTAATTTTGTGCGACGCCGACCCCAGTCGATTTCTGTCACCTGGCAGGGGACATGGCCACGTTTAGTGGCAACACTTGTTAATTAAGCTGTTAAAGCTTTCACCTACAAATGGTCTTTCTTGGCTTGAACCCCGGAATTGCCGCTTGCCACTATATTTATTATTATTATTATTATTATTATTATTATCCTTTCCGCACTTTGAACGCAAATTTGACCTCTTGAACATTAACGAAAAGTCAATTTTATTTGATCAAAAATTCAAGCCTGGTGAAAAATTTTTTATTTGAAGTCCCCAAGAAAAAATATTGAAAAATGACTTGGCCACGCCCTGTCAAAAATCAAAATACATTACGCTAATGGGAGCCCACCCCAAACTTTTTTCCACATAGAAAAATGAAACTTGGTAGAGACATAGCCCATGTTGGGAAAAGTTAAAAATTACATTATGACCCCACCCTAAACCCAACAGGAAGTCGGCCATGTTGGGCGGAAGCGTGGACATATGAAATCACACCCCGCATACTTTCAACATCTCCTCCTAGGGTTTTCATCCAATTTGCACCAAACTTTAAAAACTCACCTAGACACATTTGTGGTCAAAAGTTACTATTTACATTTTTGATAAAATGTTGGGCGTGGCTGTGATTAGCTTACAACGAAGCGGCCATTTTTAGAAGTATAAAAGTATGCATATCTCACGCATACAGTGTCGGATTGAGTTGGGCCCAATGTAAAATCTGTGCGGAATGACAATCTGAACACAATGATATGTATCTCGTAGAGCTGTATGGCAAAATGGCTCTTTGACACCCCCTTCATTTTTTGAATCGGAGAAAAAAATTTTTTTTAAATAGTTAAAAGAAATTTGGTACACACATCTATCATGTCAAACTGTACCAAAAAGCAAATGAGGACACACCCATATTTGTAATCGTGTTCCCATGGCAACAACAAAAATGCGCAATTCAAATGAATGGGTTTTTGGCTTTGACCCCTTGAACATAAAAAAAGTCAATTTCATTCGACCGAAAATTCAAGCTTGGTGAAAAATTTCTTTATTTGAAGTCCCCAAGAAAAAATATTGAAAAATGACTTGGCCACGCCCTGTCAAAAATCAAAATACATTACGCTAATGGGAGCCCACCCCAAACTTTTTTCCACGTAGAAAAATGAAACTTGGTAGAGACATAGCCCATGTTGGGACAAGTGAAAAATTACATTATGGCCCCACCCTAAACCCAGTAGGAAGTCGGCCATATTGGGCATAAGTGTGGACATATAAAATCACACCCCTCATACTTTCAACATCTCCTCCTAGGGCTTGCATCCAATTTCCACCAAACTTGGTGAAAATCGTCTACATACATTTGTGGTCAAAATTTATTATTTACATTTTTGATAAAATGTAGGGCGTGGCTGTGATGAGCTTACAACGAAGCGGCCATTTTCACAAGTATAAAAGTATGTATATCTCACGCATACAGTGTCGGATTGAGTTGCACACAAAGTAACATTTGTGCAGAATGACAAACCGAACACACTGATATGCAAAATGGTTCTCCAGCGCCCCCTATATTTTTGGAATGCATGTAAAAAAATAATTTTGACATAGTCAAAAAAAATTAGGCAATTGGAAATTGTACACTGAAAGACAAGATATGCTGTCCTCTCATCGTTGAGTGGCCCCACCGGTCACAAGGGAGGTGATCGGCCGGGAGGGCGAGGGCCATAACACCGCTTGCGGTTTTAATTATTATTATTATTATTATTATTATTATTATTATTATTATCCTTTTCCCGCTTTGAACGCAAATTTGATCCCTTGAAAATTAACGAAACGCCAATTTTATTCAACCAAAAATTCAAGCCTGGCGAAAAAATTTTTTATTTGAAGTCCCCAAGAATAAATATTAAAAAAATGACTTGGCCACGCCCTGTCAAAAATCAAAATACATTACGCTAATGGGAGCCCACCCCAAGTTTTTTTTTTTTTTTTCCACGTAGAAAAATGAAACTTGGTAGAGACATAGCCCATGTTGGGACAAGTAAAAAATTACATTATGGCCTCACCCTAAACCCAATAGGAAGTCGGCCATATTGGGCGGAAGCGTGGACATATAAAATCACACCCGTCATACTTTCAACATCTCCTCCTAGGGTTTTCATCCAATTTGCACCAAACTTGGTGAAAATCACCTACACACATTTGTGGTCAAAAGTTACTAATTACATACCTGATAAAATGTTGGGCGTGGCTGTGATGAGCTTACAATGAAGCGGCCATTTTCAGAAGTATAAAAGTCTGTCTATCTCACACATAAACTGTTGGATTGAGTTGGACCCAATGTAACATCTGTGCGGAATGACAACCTGAACACAATAATATGTAACTCGAATAGCTTTATGGCAAAATGTGTGCGGATGGGAGTGCGAGGGCCATAACACCGCTTGCGGTTTTAATTAGGCCCGAGCCTGGCTGAAGCTGGCGAGGGACTATTAAAACCGCATGGTTCCGTTATTATATTATTTTTATTATTATTATTATTATTATTATTATTATTATTGTTGTTATCCGTTCCTCGCTTTGAACACAAATTTGACCCCTTGAACATTAACGAAAAGTGTATTTTATTCGACCAAAAATTCAAGCCTGGTGAAAAATTTTTTTATTTGAAGTCCCCAAGAAAAAATATTGAATAATGACTTGGCCACGCCCTGTCAAAAATCAAAATACATTACGCTAATGGGAGCCCACCCCAAACTTTTTTCCACGTAGAAAAATGATACTTGGTAGAGACATAGCCCATGTTGGGACAAGTTAAAAATTACATTATGGCCCCACCCTAAACCCAACAGGAAGTCAGCCATATTGGGCGGAAGCGTGGACATATAACAGGGGTTGACACGAAGGTTTCAAAAGCACAACAACAGTATCCTGATGCAATTTCTTTGGTGTCTCTGTGTTTACATCATTTGCAGCCTACATGCCTGCATTTTACAACCTTATGGACAGACTTATGCATGGAGCATAGGCTAATAAAATCACTTAGCAACAAACTATCGCTATGCATTGCATGTTGACTGTAAACGCAACTCTGAGCACAACAACAGTATCCTGATACAATTTCTTTGGTTTTTCTGCGTTGACATCATTTGCAGCCTATTTGCCTGCATTTTACAAGCTTATGGACAGACTTATGCACGGAGCATGTAGCTAACGTTTGAGTGTAGTCCTTACGGGGGTAACGTTTTGGCGTTATTTCATGTCACAGTTATGGTTAGTTTGCTGTGCCTTTTATATTTAGAAATTTACGGTAAACGATGTGAATTAGGCACTATACTGATACATCATCTGCGAAAGCCAATATAATTAGCCAGCAGAAATGAAGTTGAGACTCTAATTTTATTGAAACTCATTGATGACCCTGAGGACACAAGGGGCCTGACTCATTAAAACCTTTTGGATAGAATTTCCCTTGCAAAATCAGTAACATTGGCTCGTTAAATGTATACGTTATTTTGTTTCACTTTTAGTACATGGCTTTGTTGCATAGTTTTATCTTTATTTATTTTAAATAAAACTATTGTTGAGATATCTGTCCTATGTATTGCACAGACTGTCTTGAGATACAAGCAAGGGTTGGCAGAGAAAGATGTGAGGATCCTGATCAGTGAAATGCTCCATAGCGATGTTTAGAAAGGAGGCGACTGAGAACCTGGTACAGTATTTGCATTTATTTTTGTCCAACACTTATGATGCTGTGATGATTATGTACACAGAAGTCCTTAATTTTATATGACAAAGGTTACACAAGTCTTTCTTGGGCCTCATAATTAATTGGATCAGATGTGACCTGAAACAGAACTAACAGGGCAGGGGCTTTGAGGTCAGGGTTGAATCATTGTTTTAACTGGTAAAATGGGAGTATTCAGTGGGAGCATGTAACTGTATACAGGCAAGTGAAGCACTATCCAGGCTCCTAGTTGGTAGATAGGCCCTTTACCTCTCTCTGGGGTTTAATGTTTTGAGGAGAAGTTTTGAAATTGGTGTCACAAGGTCACCGGAGAGGGCTTTGAAGTAGCCTGAAGCTGCAGCCCAAACTGCAGACTCAGACTTCACTGCTTAAAAAAATTGAGGAAAAAGTAAAATAATTTAATGTACTCACCTCTTTTGCTGTGTTTGTGTTGTTCCTTGCAGAAGATTCAAAAATTACTTAACAAGTAGGACGCAATTTGTGCAGATGGGCAATAGCAAATCGAATTGCTTGGACATTACCTGTGGAATTCCTCAGGGCTCGGTCATAGGTCCCAAGTTGTTCATAATTTACATAAATGACATTGTTAAGGTGTCCGATATCCTAAAACTAATTTTATTCGCAGAGCGACCACGACTATTTTTTTTGCTCACGTGTCGATCTCAAGCAATTGGCAAAATTGGTTAATAAGGAAATGTCTAAACTTCACACGTGGTTTAATGTAAACAAATTATCATTAAATCTTACAAAGACCAAATTTATGATATTTGGGAAAAAAGGCCTAAAGGACGACATAGACTTAAAGGTAAATGGTACCAGCATTGAAAGGGTAAACGAATATAAAGTCATGGGAGTTATGTTAGATAATCTCTTAAGCTGGAAACCACATGTAAACTTGGTTCAAAGAAAGTTAGCTAAAAGCGTGTCTATTCTTTGGAAAATGCAAAAATTATTAAAACACAAGTCTCTTAAAATAATCTATTCAGCACTCATAGCACCCCACTTACACTACTGCGCTGAAGTATGGGGACACACTTATAATAATACAATAGAATCATTGTTTAAACTCCAAAAAAGGCCCTTAGAATTATTCATAACGTTCCCTATGGAACTCATACAAACGATTTGTTTATTAAGGCAAAGTTTCTTAAATTGCAGGATATAATAAAATTCAACTCCTTGCAAATTGTATATTTAGGATACCACAAAGAATTGCCTAGAAATATACAATGCCTATTTCTCCAGCGTGAATGTCTTCATGACCTAAGAGGCAGAATGTTGTTGCAAACTAGAAGGGTCAGATCGACTCGGAGTGAGCACTCCTTATCTGTGGCTGGAGTCGGTGCATGGAACATACTTGAAGACAATATTAGAAGGGCAGACAATCTGAAGGACTTTAAGTATCTTCTGAAATGTGCATGTTTGAATAACTATGAACTTATCCAACAAAATGGCATTGGATAAATTAACCAGAACCATAACGGGCATAAACAATAGGGGTTGTTTATAGACACTCAGCTATATTGTGATTAAAATTCTTCATGATGTTCATAAATCTCTATGATTTTATGTTGTGACGTTTAAATCGTAGTGTAAATAGACACTCAGCTCTGTTGTGATTTATAAATCTTTATGATATCTTAACCATAATCAAACTGTTTTTCTGGGAGTTGGGGGCGGGACTTTGACAAGCGATTTCGCTTCTCCCGCGACCCTTTCGGTCATGATACATGTTGTGTTGAAATTGTCATGGAATGACTGTACAATCATGCCGAAATGAAAAAACAAATTAAAAAAAACAAAACATGCAATGCACAGCGTACTCGGTGAAAGAAGAGGAGGACGACTTGTAAATGTGTAAAAAAAAAAAATCTAAACGGAATGAAGAAATAGTGATTTTAGACTTTTTATAGGGATGCTCAATCACCCCTAAATTTCATCTCAGCACCCCAGGATAATGTTAATAATTATAATGAACTGTTAGTTTCCAAACTCATTTTAAGCCCTCTTACATTACATTTTGAGAATTTGTGAGAGATGACAAAGAATTACAGGTTTTAAGCAATTTATTTAAGGCGAGACACGGCAGGCAAAAACATGGAGTTTTCATGCAGTGGTCAAATTTGAGATTTTGGGCTAGTTTACTCCTTGAATATGTATTCTTTCAAACTGCTATAAAGAAAACATTAAAATTATACATTTAGACGTTTATTTTATGACATTTTGTCTACTTGCGGCAGTAAGTTTCTTCCGAATTTACTAATAAGTTAGCATTCCAACGCAACGAACAGTACTTCGCCTCTTCACTGAAATCTGTCATGAACAGTACCGTTGTAAAGCTCTGATTCTCCTACACAACGCTGTGTAATCCAAATAAGGGCATTTTCTTTCTGTGAGTAACCAATCATGAAAGTTCATAGGGGGATTTAAAGCTAATGACAAAATCTCATTGGCTACTGCCGGTTTCTGCTAACGTGATTCGCTCAGATGCATCACGTGGTGCGCTCTGACACTTCCGTCTTTAGCTTGCTGCGGAACCTTGGCCGCGTCCGAATAGTTAAATAATCACGTCCTATCGTCTAATTCCGAACCACTTTTCTTTAACCTCTGTGTAAAACGTCATGAGGTAAAGGAAAGGTGTAAAGGGGACTCTTTTACAGCTTAGGGAGAGAACCGCGTTAATAAGAGAATCCGAACGCACTTACACTCGGCACAGTGATCACCCGCCTCCTGTCCGTTTGTTTGTTTGAGATTTGATGGCATGTTCGCGTTCCCGTGCCGTGGTCAGCAATTAGTCAATTAACGCAATGCATGTGTTCCACGATCGTTCAAATTGTTTAAGTCAAATAGGACCATTTGAAACGTTTTTATGCAATTCCATTGCTTTCAACCCCTGAGTAATGAAAAGCATGAAAAGTCTGGAGGCATAATTATTTCCATGTTACTAGTGGTGAAATCCACCGAAATGCATGTGAAACTGATAAACCTCCATGCACAAGGACTTCAATTCCGCCTGAGAATCTCTTACAAACGCGCTGGTTGAATGATTGCTGACATACGGCACGGAACGTGAATATGACATTTAAACGGCCGAATGCGTGAAAGTTGACAGCCTTTTGTCCTAATTGTGCTGCGCCGGGTCTGACAATAAACATTGATCCAGAAAATCAACAGTTCTGCAGCAGTTTATTGCTCGAGTGCAGTAATTGCAAAAGGGACACTAGTGCAGACGAAGCGTCTTTACATCTACACCAGTAGTCTTCAACGTTGTTCCTGGGGACCCACTGTGTATGCTGGCTTTTGTTCTAACCACAGTTGTAATCGCAGGATTTTAACGAGCTGTTCATTAGTGTTAATTAAGTGTATTTAATGTTTAGAGCAGTTATTTGGCCTCTTAATTCACAAGAAACAGAAATATCTATGTTTGCCATCCAGAATTTAAAAAATACCATACCCGCATTGCTATGCATTGGAAATAACAGCATAAAATGAGAGAAAACAATGTAACCAATCAAATTAAAGATGTACTTGGCTCCTACTTGGTGAAAACAAATTGGCACATCATGACAAATTTATTCGACAAGCAAATGGTAAAGAGTCAAACCAACTTTGTGTTAATCTAATTAAGTTCACCTGAAGTTTTTTGAAAGAACTTGAAACAGTTGTGTCCCTCAGCCCAATTTGGGATTTACTGAGTTCCTCAGTGTCTAATTTGATCTGTTTCAAATGTTACAATGCTTGAAATTTCTTGCAGTATAGAAATAAAGCCACAATCTTCAAGAATATTTTATTCTTCATAGCATGTATGGATGTTTCTATGTAACATTTGGCTAAAAACAGTAAGTAACAATGCTAAATATGAAAAACAACTAATTAAGACATTAACAACTTGTTAAAATCCTGTGATAACAATTGTGGTTGAGACAAAAATCAGCATACACGTTGAGGACCACTGATCTACACGATTGCAGAGTGAGAGTAGAAGTGATGTCGCGTTTGATGTGAGTTTTGTCTGCAAGTTTGTGCAGTGTAGGCCAATATGTTTATTAGTTGAATAACTACAGTTGTAGGCCTTAGATGCCTGTCATGTTATTAAATGATCAATTTTCATGAGCTTAAAATATACCACATTACTATTAATAAGGGCTTGAACATTTATTCTGTTTGTGAGCAATTGTTTCCAACAGAAATGCATTAAATTCCCCTATGTAAATCTTTGAATGCCGTTTTCTCAAAATTAGGTTTTTGTCATACTCCAAGTCAAACTTCTCTGCCTCTGTAGTACCTATGTAAACCAAACTTTGCAGTTATACACTTAGCTATATTCTGAAGATATTTACAGAGGGATTTGTTAATATATCATCCCTAGCCTGATTTAGGAGACATTTTATTCCCAAAAATATGGCGAAAATTGATTTTTTTAAGGCCATGGACAGCATATTTTGATTTTCTCAGTAATAAAAGCAGATATCCTTAAATCCCTCTGTAATTGTTTTTTCATTTTATATGAAAAATTTTGCACCTGGCTTAATCAGATGTTTAGATGTATCTTCCTAAAATATATGCAAATTAGCGCATATTTAATGAGATAATGCCTAATTTGCATATTTAAACATAAAAATTTCAAAAACTTGTAATACATATTTTTTTCATACTACTGCAAGTAATCAACTGAGGAAGTTTCATGATGACATCTATTATTTAAAAATTTTACCCTATTCACCTGTAGTGTCTCGCCTTAAATTATTTAAAAAAACAGCAATATGAAACCTGTTTTGAAGTTAAGTTGGTTTGTGGAACCCCTGGCAAAAATTATGGAAAACCCTCACAGTTGATGTGCATTCAGCTATTTTACTCCATAGCAAATAAGGGCCAGACAGATTCTTCTCTGTTTTTATGTTCTGCTAGTGTCATTGTCACAACTGGTAGCATGAGGCAGTACCTGCAGCCCAGTCTGGTTGCACAGGTAGTCCAGCTTTTCCAGGACAGCACTTCCATACGTGCAGTTGCTCGGTTTGGTGTGTCTCCCAGCGCAGTCTCAAGAGCATGGAGGAGATACCAGGACACTAGCCGTTTCAGGAGGAGATCTGGACAGGGCAGTAGAAGGGCATCAACCCAGCAGCAGGACTGTATCTGCTCCTATGTGTGGGAAGGAAGAGAAGAGCACTGCCAGAGCCCTACAAAATGACCTCCAGCAGGCTACTGGTGTGCATGTTTCTGACCAAACTGTCAGAAACAGACTGTGAGGGTGGCATGAGGGCCCAATGTTGTCAAGTGGAACCTGAACTCACAGCCCAGCACTAGAGAACACTAGAATTGGCAGGTTTGGCATTAGCACCCCGTTCTCTTCACAGATGAGAGCAGGTTCACACTGAGCACATGTGATGGGCGTGAAACAGTCTGGAGACACTGAGGTGAATGTTCTGCTGCCTGTAACATCATCCAGCATGACTGATTTGGCAGTGGATCAGTAATGGTGTGGGGAGCCATATCCTTAGGGGGGTTGCACAGCCCTCCATGTCAGTGACAACGTTACCCTGACTGCTGTTGGACACTGGGGTGAAATCCTTAGAGCGATTGTGTGAACTGTAATGTGGGGAAAAAAACAAAAGCCACTAGATTGCAGTATTGACTTTTTTTTTGTTAAGCAGTCTGGAGCTAGGTTTGGGGCATGTCCTGGGCATGCCTCAGAGGGGGCTGGGAAAGAGTATATAAGGAGAAAAATCGAGAGAGTGTAGGTAGTAGGAGAAATTGCAAGGAGAAATTGTGGAAGGATACATTTGACCAGACCTGTCACTCTTTTCAAGACCTGTGAAGCTTTTTGTGGATTTTTGCCTGTGTTGGAGCATTTTCCTGTCCCAGGACATCGCAACATAGCAGCCCATCTCAATCACCAAGGGACTGTAACTATCTTTTTTTTTATTTCAATCTTGGTCAGTAGGGTAGAGTGTAGATTAGTTCTAAGTGTTTGTTTGATTAAATCTGTTGAAGTTGAAGAATTTTGTCTGTCATCCCTTGCTGTCCGTGATGCCATAACAAATTGGGGCCATAACAAATTGGGGGCTCGGGTCCGGGAGTCATTTATTGAAAATCTAAAATTTCAAATTGTGAAATTGTTTTTTGAATTTTCCTAGATATATATTGGCAGATCAACAGCAATGGATGATTTCTTGGCATCACCAACCGTAGAGGTTTTGAAGTCTTTTAAAAAGACAGAACTGCTAGAAATATGCAGACAGTTAGAGCTGACAGATGTGAAACCAGCCATGTGAAAAGCAAGACTGGCTAGAGAGATTGTTGAATATTACATTGATGAAAATGTGTTTGCACCAGGAGATCTGGAACAGTTTCCAATGGAAAATCCAAATGTAGAAATGGAACTTAAATTAAAAATGCTAGAGATAGAAAGGGAGGAAAAAGAAAAACAAAGGCAGTTTGAGTTAGAAAAATTAGCAAGAGAAGAGAAAAAAGAGAGAGAGAAAGAGGAAAGAGCAGGAAGAGAGAGACAGAGACAGAGAGATTTCGATTTAGAAAAATTAGATAGAGAAGAAAGGCTCCAAATGGAGCTACTAAAAATCAAAATGCAAGCTGAAAACAAATTTCGGCTAGCCAGGAGGTAAAAGCTGGTGCCTCCATTCTCAGAGAAGGAGGTTGATAAGTATTTCTAGTGCTTCGAGAAGGTAGCTAAGAGTTGTCAGTGGCCAAAGGAACACTGGCTTCTGATGTTGCAAACTGTCCTCAAGGGTAAAGCTCAACAAGCCTATTCGGCTTTGTCTGCAGATGATTCCTCTGATTATGAGGTTGTCAAAAAAAAAAAAGCTGTTTGACAGCTTATGAGTTGGTTCCGGAGGCTTACTGACAGAAATTCAGAGGTCTGAAGAAATCTGACAATCAGACTTATGTGGAATTTGCTAACGAGAAGAAGGTTTACTTTGAGCGCTGGTGTACTTCTATGGAGGTCAAGGATGATTTCAACTCACTAAAAGAGATGGTGTTAGTTGAAGAATTCAAGAACTGTGTCAAGGATGATATTAAGACCTACCTTAATGAGAAGCAAGCACTGAATTTGCAATCAGCTGCCAAGTTTGCAGACGAATATGTTCTCACACATAAGTCCAAATTTCAGTCCAGCAGTAAAAATAGATGGTCCCAATTTCAGAAGAAAGGTAACGGTGATACCCAAGATTCCTCACCCAAAGACAAAGACAAATCTGGTGATGGTGCTCAGAAATCCAGTCAAAGGTCTGATCAAAGTATGAAAGCTGACAGTGACGAAAGTGGTCTAGTTTGCAATTATTGCAAGAAATCTGGTCATGTTACAACTAACTGTTGGTTCCCTAAAATTAAGAAAGAAAAAGAAAAGGATACCAAACCCAATGCCTTTGTGAAGACAAGGTTAGAAACCCCTGTAGTAGATGACCGATCTGCTAAATTGCCTGCTCCTTGTGAGGCTAAGAAGCCTGATACTGCTGACTTTGTGAGGGAGGAATTTCTTCCATTTGTGTCAGAGGGATTTGTGGCTCTGAATGAGCATTCTCCTCCTGTCCCCATATATATCCTAAGGGATACCGGAGCTTCTCAGTCACTTTTGTTGATGGACTCCTTGGAGTTACGTGATGAGACCGCTTCTGGGGATTTCATACTTGTACAAGGTATTGAAGGGAGGACTGTATCTGTACCCCTGCGCTCTGTATTCTTGAAGTCAGATTTAGTTACAGGACAGGTAAAGGTGGGACTTATGTCAAGTCTACCTATCAAGGGTGTTTCTCTGTTGCTAGGCAATGACCTGGCTGGGGGCAATGTAGTTCCCCCTGTTCATTTTACTTCACAGCCGAGCACTGAAGATGGCGATGAAGACCCACCTCTGTATCCTTCCTGTGCAGTGACTCGTGCTATGGCCAAGAAGGCTCAAGAAGAAGATGATGTGGTGCCGTCCAGCACATTGAATAGTCATGACTCAGGTGGTTCGCCTCATGACTCTGTTCAGCCTACTATGGTTTCTCCGTTTGAGGACTTATCAGACACTTTTATCAGTTCTCTGTTCAGCCAGCCAGATGGGTCTGGTGATTCTGATGTGTCTGGAAACTTGTCTCTGTCCAGAAAGCGGTTGATTCAGGAGCAAACCAATGATCCTGAAATTTGTGTACTAAAGAAGAGAGCCCTTCCTGATGAAGAAATAGATGCAGTTCCAGTTGGGTATTATCTCAAGGATGGAGTGTTGATGCGGAAGCGGCGCCCTCCTGATATCCCTGCCAATGCAGATTAGGCAGTGGTCAAGCAAATTGTTGTTCCGAAGGTCTACAGGAATGAAATCTTAACAATGGCTCATAGTTTGCCTTTAGGAGGTCATCTTGGTGTTAACAAGACTGTTGACAAGATCATGAAACACTTCTTCTGGCCTGGACTTCGGAAAGATGTTTCCAACTTTTGCAAAACCTGTCACACTTGTCAGGTAGTTGGAAAACACCAGTTAGACCCACCTGTAGCTCCATTGCAGCCTATCCCAGCATTTGGGGAGCCCTTCTCCAAGGTCATCGTTGATTGTGTTGGTCCATTACCCAAGACTAGATCTGGAAATCAGTACTTGTTGACAATCATGTGTGCATCTACCAGATTCCCTGAAGCCATACCTCTACGCAACATCAAGGCAACTGCAGTCTCGAAGGCTTTGATAAAGTTCTTCACGTTGTTTGGCCTTCCCAGGGAAATTCAGTCAGATCAAGGTAGCAATTTCACTTCCGGATTGTTTCAGCAGGTTGTGTATGAACTAGGTGCGAAGCAGATTCTTTCCAATGCCAATCATCCAGAGAGTCAGGGTGCCTTAGAGCGGTTTCATTCCACTCTCAAGACAATGATGAGGACTTATTGTTATGACCATGAGAAAGACTGGGATGAAGGTATTCATTTGCTGTTGTTTGTAGCTAGAGAAGCAGTGCAGGAGTCTACTGGATTCAGTCCATTTGAGCTAGTGTTTGGCCATGAAGTGAGAGGACCTTTGTTATTGTTGTGTGAACAATGGCAAGAGAAAGAGCCGCATATCAGTCTGTTAGACTATGTTAGCAAGTTCAAGGAAAGACTGCGTGCAGCTTGTGACCTAGCCAAAGAGAACTTGAAATCAAGTCAGGGAAAAATGAAAACTTGGTATGATCATAAGGCTAGAAGCCGTGAGTTTAAATCAGGAGACAAGGTCCTTGTGTTGTTTCCCTTGCAGTCCAATCCATTGCAGGCTAGATTTCATGGTCCTTGTGAAATTCTGACAAAACTCAATGATCTCAATTACATTGTGAAGACTCCAGATAGGAGAAAGCCAAAACCGTTGTGTCACATTAACATGCTGAAGTCTTTTCATGATAGGAATGCTAGGGTTGCAGCTGTCACTTCAGATCCTCCTATGGCCGAGACTTGTGAAGATGAGGGGGAGTTTCAAGATGATGAACCTAGAATTAAAGCTGAAGTTCTTTCTTGTAAATTGTCGAATTCTGAAGTGTTGCAAAATCTTGATGTAAAACTCCAGCACTTAGAACCCTCACAGAAAGATCAGTTTGAGAGGTTGATCAAGAAATATAAAGATCTATTTCCTGATGTTCCAAAGAGAGTTTCTATAGCCTCTCATGATGTAGATGTTGGTGATGCCAAACCAATAAAACAGCATCCGTACCGGGTGAATCCTGAAAAGAGAAAGATTGCTGAGAAAGAGGTTGAGTACATGTTAGAACATGATATTATCAGACCCTCTAACTCCAACTGGAGTTCACCCTGTGTTCTAGTTCCAAAACCTGATGGAAGTACTAGATTCTGTACAGATTATCGCAAAGTCAATGCTGTAACTAGAACTGATGTGTTTCCAATACCTAGGATTGATGATTGTATCGATAGAGTAGGGCAAGCAAAGTTTCTGACCAAGATTGATTTATTGAAGGGTTATTGGTGTGTGCCTTTAACTGAGAGGGCCAAGAGCGTCTCTGCTTTTGCCACACCATCTGGGTTTTACCAGTATGAAGTCCTACCCTTTGGCATGAAAAATGCCCCAGCCACGTTCCAAAGGATGATACCGTCTACAATCGCCGGATTGCCACACACGGGTGCGTACATCGACGACCTGATCACATGGAGTGACTCCTGGGAAGAACATCTGAAAGATGTAGAGACGTTGTTCCAGCGCTTGACCCAGGCTAACCTGACTGTTAACCTGAACAAGAGTGACTTTGGTTATGCTACTGTCACGTATCTTGGCTACGTCATAGGCCAGGGTAAGGTGGCACCCATAAATGCTAAAGTCCAAGCCATCATGGACTTTCCAGTGCTTGACAACAAAAAAGCTTTGCGCCGCTTCCTTGGAATGATCGGGTACTACCGCAAGTTCTGCAAGAACTTTGCTGAGATTGCTCTCAGTCTCACCAACTAACTGAAGAAAGGCGTAAAGTTCACTTGGGATGAAGCATGCCAAAGAGCCTTCGATCGTCTGAAGTCTCTGCTGTGTCACTTCCCCATGCTCAAATCTCCTGACTTCAACAAACCGTTCTCCATGGCAGTCGATGCTAGCGACCAAGCTTGTGGATCTGTGCTCCTACAGAGAAGTGACTCTGATGACATTGAGCATCCCGTGGCATACTTCTCCAGGAAGTTCAATCGCCACCAAAAGAACTATTCCACAATTGAGAAGGAGCTGTTGGCTCTGGTTCTATCCTTACAACACTTTGAAGTTTATGTTTGTACAGGGCAAAAGCCAATGATTGTATATACTGATCACAATCCGTTAATGTTTTTGAGTAAGATGAAAAACAAGAATAGGAGATTGTTGAATTATAGTTTGATTTTACAGGAGTTTGACTTGGAAATTAGGTATGTAAAGGGTACTGACAATGTAATTGCTGATTGCTTATCCCGTGTTTGAGTATGTGTATATATATCACGTGTTTATTAGCATATTGCATTATATGTACATCTATACAAGTGTCAACTTAACCATTTTTGTATGGAAAAGAAAAATTTTGCCTTTATGAGTCAAAATTTTTCCCTTTTGGAATGGAGGTGTAATGTGGGGGGAAAATAAGCCACTAGATGGCAGTATTGACTTTTTTTTTGTTAAGTAGTCTGGAGCTAGGTTTGGGGCATGTCCTGGGCATGCCTCAGAGGGGGCTGCGAAAGAGTATATAAGGAGAAAAATCGAGAGAGTGTAGGTAGTAGGAGAAATTGCAAGGAGAAATTGTGGAAGGATATATTTGACCAGACCTGTCACTCTTTTCAAGACCTGTGAAGCTTTTTGTGGATTTTTGCCTGTGTTGGAGCATTTTCCTGTCCCAGGACATCGCAACATAGCAGCCCATCTCAATCACCAAGGGACTGTAACTATCTTTTTTTTATTTCAATCTTGGTCAGTAGGGTAGAGTGTAGATTAGTTCTAAGTGTTTGTTTGATTAAATCTGTTGAAGTTGAAGAATTTTGTCTGTCATCCCTTGCTGTCCGTGACGCCATAACAAATTGGGGCCATAACAGAACTTATGCTGGTGCAGTGGGTCATGGATTCCTCCTGGTGCAGGACAATGCCTGGCCACATGTGGTCACAGCATGTAGGCAGTTCCTGGATGATAAAAGCATTCATGCCATAGATTGGCTCTCTCGTTCCTTTTACCTAAACCCAACTGAGCTCCTGTGGGATGCTATGTATCAGTACATCCAACGCTGATAAGTACCACCACAAACTGTGCAGGAGCTCACTGATGCCATGATCCAGGTCTGGGAGGAGATCTCTTAGGACACCACCGCTGACTCATCAGAAGGATGCCCAGGTGTTGTCGAGAGTGTTTTTATCAGTGAAGTCCATGCCTCCAAGAATTCAGGCCATAAGAAAAGCCCGGGGTGGAGAAACAAAGTATTAGTTCTGAATTTTTGATGATTCCATAATTCTTTCCTCAAATTATAGTGATGCCATATATTTCCTCTACTTGTTTATGAAAAAATATGCCATTTATTAAAATCTAATTTCTTTGCTGTGTGTTTCATGAAGCCTGAATGTTAAGCTAATGAACAAAAATTGTTTTGTGTCATATCTGCAATTTGTTGATTTGCTATGAAGTAAACAAGCTGAATGAACATCCACTTCGGTCATTCCAGAATTGCAGCATGCATGACCTTGCTTGCCATGGCTTTTCTGATCCTCATAGAGCCGGGCTCAGACTACAGGAGATTTAAAGTCCTCACTGGTTTGAAATTGTGTTATAGCTCACAGAAAAGGATGAACTTTTCCTATTTTTTTCTCTCAATTTCAAAACAAGCTCAAACAGCACATTTAGAAATTTGCAATCCACCATACCATACAAGTTATGATTTATGGTCATCTTGCCTGAAAGAGCTACTGTATGCCACGACTCAGGTGACCATGGGGAGGCAGAAGGCAGATGTTTAATAAACGTGGAGGCGGAAAATCACAAGACAAAGATTTTGAGGGAGCGGTTAGGGAAAGTGGGCAACACAGTTAATTTGTTCTCCAACAGCTGGGGGTGAGAATTTAACAGTCAGTTAATTAGGTTTTAATACTTTTGATACTCGGCTAGCCTCTCAGCGGCTAAGGTTTTACCATTGCTGTTTGATACCGTCAGTTCTTAAACCCTGAATGGGATGTTAAAATTTATTTTCTGACAGAATATTCCAGTTCTAAATCCTGAATATCAAAAATGTTTGACATTATCAGGGCTGCCCTGATGAGTGTACGAGCAGTTTGGGAGGAATAAGACTGGATTTGTGAACTCCTTACATTGCCAGATAATGTTAGCTGAAGATCGGTTCTGACCAAGGTCCCAGGCCAGATTTCTGTGATTGTTGGGAGGGGTGAATCTGGGATACATCGGCCTAAAACTCATGTAGTCTGAGCCCGCCTTATATTGGTGGGGAAATGTACCTGAAATTAACTCAGTTTCAAAACTCCAGGTCATACTCTTTCTTACAGAATATGGTTTCAACATCTACTGTCTGCTTTGGAGCCACTCCAGCTTCACACTGAACCACACCAAGGGCCTCATTTATAAACTGTGCGTAGGCACAAAAAAGATGCGTACATCACTTTCTTTGCAGATTTCTGATTTATAAAAACAAACTACACATTAAAAAAAGGAAATTATTAAGATTCTGCACAATTTCAATGAATTCCAAGTCCATCAGGATTAAATAAATTAAAATTCCATGCAGTTTATTTTACCCATAGGTCTATAAATTAGGTCAAGGAGCGAGAGCACACCACCGGCTTAGAAGCGGCCAGGCTTGCAACCCAGTATGTCAACGCCCGGAGGCCAGTACCGACCAGGTCCCAACAGCACCAGCCTAACCGAGGACAAGGGGACGGCCGGCAAGAAGGTCAGAAGTTTACTAATTATGGGACTCAGGGGAATGTAGGGGTCAGCAGAGGTGGACAGCAGGCTAGTGCCAATCAGGGGACTGGGGGCGCTGGTATATATGGGCAGCGGATTGGTACCAGTCGTGGGGAAATCATTTGTTACTACTGCCAGCAGCCTGGCCACAAGGCCTCAGACTGCCCTCTCAAAAAGTCTAAACTGTCTGGTTACTGCTATGTTCCCCACAGAGAAGTGTCTAGAGAACCAGGTACCATGCGCTCAGAAGATTCCTCATTTCATCCAGTTACTGTTAATGGGGTACAGGTGTTGGCTTTGCTTGACAGTGGGAGTTCTATGTCACTGATTAAGAAATGCTATCTGTCAGACAGTGGTATTGACTATGAGAACAAAGCTGACATTAAATGTGTTCATGGGGACCAGAAACCTTACCCTACATCTGAGGTTACCCTAGGGGTAGATGGGCAGGCCTTTTTGCTGCAGGTGGGGGTTATTGACCATTTGTCTGTTGATTGTATCCTGGGGAGGGATTTACCAATCTTGTGGGACCTAATTGCAGAAAAACCAAAAACTGAAATGTGTGCTATGGTTACAAGGTCTCAGGTTAAAGCTGGCCTAAAGCACCTCCCAGGGCTTGATGGTGATCTGTGTGAGGGTGGTTTCAAATGCCCAAGAAAACCAAGACGACAACGTCGTATTGAGAAAATGCGAGACACCTTCGACATGGTAGAAACTTATCCTGAGCTTGTGAGTGTTAATTGGGAGATTCCCAATGACATAAGCCAGTTGCAAATGTCTGATGCTACTCTATTTTTCTTGTACAAGCAGGTTGAGAACAGGGAGGGAAAACAAGACTCCGGTTCAGGGTTTATGGTTGAAAATGGCATTCTGTATGCAATGGGGGATGCAGTTAAACGCTTAGTGGTGCCAACCAGTTGTACAACTTTTGTCTTACATCTGGCACATACAGTACCATGGGCAGGCTATCTAGGGCAGCAGAAAACATACATGAGGTTGGGGTCACGGTTTTACTGGCCAACAATGTTTAACGATGTCAGACATTTCTGCACCACATGCCCAGAGTGTCAGGTCACCACACACATTAAAGCCAAGCAGGTTCCATTACACCCATTACCCATTATCGGTACCCCTTTCTGGCGCATAGCCATGGATGTGGTTGGTCCTCTGGACAAGAGTAGCTCTGGTTACCAGTATGTACTTGTGATCTGTGACTATGCCACAGGATTCCCAGAAGCTTTTCCTCTCCGAAGCATAAAGACACCAAAGATAATCAATGCCCTTGTCCAGCTTTTCTCCCGTGTAGGAGTACCAGATGAGATCACCACGGACAAAGCTACCAACTTTACTTCTGGTATGATGAAACAGCTGCAGAAGGAACTGGGAATCAAAGGCATTCGGACGACTCCATACCATCCACAGACTGATGGCTTAGTTGAACGATTCAACCAAACGCTGAAACAGATGCTGCGTAAGTTTGTCTCTGATACCGACCATGATTGGGACAAGTGATTGCCTTTTGTCTTGTTTGCCTACAGGGAGGTGCCCCAAGCATCAACTGGTTTCTCTCCGTTTGAGCTCCTTTATGGATGGCCAGTACAGGGGACACTGGATCTCCTGAGGAAGGAGTGGGAGGAAACCAAGTAACCAGCAATGGAAGGCATCCTGTCCTACGTACTCCAAATGCGTGAACGCCTTGAGAGGTACCGTGAGGAGGCCCAAGTGAACCTGGAGAGGGCGCAGCAGGACCAGAAGTGCTGGTATGACAAAAGGGCTCGGCAGAGGGAGCTGACACCAGGTCAGAAGGTCCTGATCTTACTCCCAACTACCAGCAAAAAACTGTTAGCGAAATGGCAGGGGCCTTATGAGGTGCTGAGGAAGATGGGACCAGTGACATACGAGGTGGCTCACCCAGACAAGGGGAAAGCATCCCAGGTCTACCACATCAACCTGCTCAAAGAGTGGAAGGAGCGTGAGCCTGCCAAAGTGTTGCTAGTGCGTCAGGCCAAAGAGGAAGATGGTGAGTCTGACTCTAACCTGCAACAACTCCTCCAGCCAAAAGCCCCTGACCTGGAGCACCTGCCTTCACAACACCAACAGGAGTTGCAGATGCTTTTTCAGGAGATGCCTGGGCTGTTCCGAGATGGTCCAGGGCGAACGGCACTGATCCAGCACACCATCCGTCTCCAAAAGGCAGACACTCCTCCCATTCGTCAGAGGCCGTACCGCATCCCAGAATGGTTGGTGGGGTCCCTGAAGAATGAGGTCCAAAAGATGCTTGATCTCGGGGTGATCGAGCCATCTGACAGTGAGTGGTCCAGTCCCATGGTGATGGTGCCTAAGAAGATGGCTCTCAACGCCCCTGCATCGATTTCAGGAGGGTTAATGCCGTATCCTGCTTTGATGCCTACCCCATGCCTTGCATAGACGACCTGGTTGAGCGTGTGGGGAATGCCAAGAACATAACCACGTTGGACCTCTGCAAAGGTTATTGGCAGATTCCATTGGAGGAGAACTCAAGGCAGTTCACTGCCTTCCGGACACCATCAGGGTTGTATCAGTTCATGGTAATGCCATTTGGACTGAATGGAGTGCCTGCGACGTTCCAAAGGTTGATGGATGCTGTTCTCAGAGGGTTTGAATCCTTCAGTGCTGCTTACCTTGACGACGTTGTCATCTTCAGCTATTCCTGGTAGGACCATCTTCAACATCTGAGAGAGATTCTGACCTGCATCGAGGGGGCCGGCTTGACCCTCAATGCTCAGAAGTGTGAGTGGGCCAAGGGTGAAGTCCAATATCTGGGGTTCCAGCTCGGAGGGGGTCATATCCGCCTTCTTGTGGACAAGGTTGAAGCCATCCGTAACGCCCAGCGCCCACGCACTAAGAAGCAGGTGAGGTCATTCGTAGGCCTTGTAGCATGGTATTCTAATTTTATTCCCCACTACTCCACTCTTGCCACCCCTCTGACTAATTTGACCCGAAAAGGGGAACCCAACCCTGTCAGGTGGTCCCCAGAATGTGAGCAGTCCTTTACTGCTCTCAAAAAAGCCATGTGTTCCTCACCTGTCCTCTGCAGTCCTGATTTTCAGAAGCCCTTCGTGGTCCAAGCAGATGCTTCTGATGTTGGCATTGGAGCTGTGCTGGCACAAGGGGGTAAGGGAGAGGACAGACCAGTGTTGTATCTCAGCCGTAAGTTGGAACCCCGGGAGACTAGGTATTCAACTATTGAGAAGGAGGGCTAAGCTATAAAATGGGCTTTGGAGAGTCTGCGCTATTATCTCCTTGGAAGGGAGTTCGATTTAGAAACAGACCACAGAGCTCTATCTTGGATCAACACAATGAAGGACCACAATGCTAGGATCACTAGATGGTATCTGGACTTGCAACCATTCAGTTTCAGGATCCGGCACAAATCCGGCAAGACTAACTTGTTGGCAGACTACCTGTCTCGATTGACTACCACGGCTGCGCCAGGAGAGGGGGGAGGTAATGTGGCAGTTTCGCCTGCCACTGGTAAAACACCACAGCAGTAAACCACACCAACACATACCACATGCCACATGTTAGCCAGGTAGCATGCTTCTGATAGTTTGGTGGGTGCACACACTGAGCTACATTTAAAAACAAAGCTGTTTCCTGTGCTATCTTCTCCATAAAATTTACTAGAAACACACACAAATGCAAGGTTTTGAGTTAACTCTTTATTTTAAGATTGCAGATAACTCTTTATTTTATTTTTATTGCAGATCATGTATTTTGAAGTTATCTTTGTACTTAATTATGTTTCTCCTTCTTACCACAGTGCTTCCTGGTTCTGGGCAGTGACAAAGGACCCGAGCCTAGTTTCAGGCAGTCTATTATAGTGCCTGTAGGGAGCATGCTCAGTCCACTCATGCTGCACCATACCAGCTAATGGAAGTAAAAAAGTGTGGTTGTAACTTCTACATGGTATCATGTTCATGTGGTGATTGCTTTAATGTGGTAAAAACATGTCTGTATATAGTCTTGGAAATGTTTCCTAGCTTGAAATTAACCTGTGTTACTGAATTGATGATTTTAATTGATTCAATTAAAGATGGTATGGTCCAGTGGGAGGGGCCTAGCCTTTAATTGGAGGAGATCTACACTGCCTAGTCAGTCAGTGAAGGGCTGTGGTGCTGCGCAGACCTAATGGTGCTTCTGGCCAGTATTTTGTAAATATTTTTTTCTGCTGTATTTTGCTTTGTTATTTGCTCACCTCTCCTGGGACAGTAATAAAACACTTCATTTTTTTTTTGCATCAAATGGATTTTGTCTTATTATTTTTTTCATTTTGAGTAGGGATGCACGATATCGGACCGATAAAATATCGGCCGATTTGGGGAGAAATGACGTCATTTTTTATCGATCCGATAGGTACATTTTATCCGATAAAAAGGTCCGATAAATTATTGAAATTGGGAAAATTGTTTGCAGGCCCAGTAGCCCCAAAACAGGCCATGACGCACTGGTTAGGTCATCTATTGCGCCTTACTAGCAGGACCCCGAGCAATAGATAACTCAGAGTGGGGCCACTTCGTTGCTTGAATGGTCACATGGTTCGTGGGGAAGCGCTATCGTTCCAAACAAACGCCACGCTGTCATGATCTTCTATGGGACAAGGGGAGCGATTGCGTTACTGAACGGTAAATATTAAATTAAACCGCACACAATTGCCGCAAACGTATTTGTCTTAATGAATTACATTTTTTACATACCTTTTATAGAGGTCATGCTTTTATAGTGACGTGGTGACAACTCAAATAAGTGTAACTACTCAGATGAATGCTTTGTGTATTACGATCGGAACAACTTCATTCTGAAGTGTCCATACCTGCTTGTTGTCTTCATTTAATCCGTCCTTGCCCTGACACAATGGATAACAGGATGATACGCTGTTGCGTGTTGCCCCAAATGGGATCAGCGCAGAAGTCTCAAAACTAAGGTATGTAAATGAACCGCGCCAGTTTAAGTTTCCGCGAATACACTGTTAATAATAAACGAATGAACTGAAGCCTTTTTTTTGCCAGGTAATTTAACTGGCACCTTTTTGCCAGTTATTTTAACTGTAATTTTACAAAAAGTTTGCCACAGAGTTCAGTGCATGTTCAGAGTAAAACACGTTTAAATGCGCGCAGGACTCCTCTTACAGTTAAATGACAAGGAGACGGTTAAATTCAGTCAGTTTATAACAGTGTAGGAAAGCCGAACTTCATTTCGTTGCTCTGTTGCGACAGCGTATGTGCATGGTGCAAACCAGCTTGGCCGGTATAGTGCTTATGAATGGAAATGCATTGCGACGGGACTGGACATTTTGTCCGATGTAAGCGAAAATCCGTTATAATAAATCTGGCATATTCGATGTTTATTTCATGGAAGAACATTACAGAAAAAAATCGGGACATCAGCTGTTGTCCGGTATGAGCGAGTTTCCGTTTTATACGAGGACGATTTAGGCGCGTTCTACTGTAGTATTTTCCTATGAACGTCTGCCCCGATATACATACACAAGATGGTAGCCGAGTGCTGCCACAGAAACGAAGGCTGTGTCCGAAATCACTCACTCATTGACTATTCCCTACTGACGATAGAGGGACTCACTATATAGGTGACTGTATAGTGAGCTCATTGGCAGAAGAAAGAAACGCTTTCGGACACTACCTGGCTCGTTTTGTCGCAGCTGTTAATAGCATCATTGCTGTCGCAAAATTAAATCGTACCTATTCAACTTCAGTTGAAGGATTTGGGCATATTTCTGTAATAACCGAACGGAGTATATGTCCCACTGTGTTTGTGTTTACCATTATCGTTTAAATAATAAAATTGGCCACAAATTTTTAATATCGTCATCATTTTTTTGTCCTCTAACTCATCATTATTCGTTTTAATAGTACCTAAATGTCCGTTTATATCCTGTGTAAAAAAAAAAAAAAAAAAAAAACGGGTCTCCAGCGCTGCTTGGTTTCCAAAAAAAAAAAAAAAAAAAAATTCGCGCCTGAAGCTAATAAATGTCTCGTCCCTGTTTTCAAACTCCATTGACTAAAGGCAGCTCTTTTGGAGCTTGATGGGATATATAGCTGGGTTAGTGACCATCGGATGTTCACTACATTTCGCGGTGGATTGTGGGATGTAATGAGTTCACTATATAGGGGATAAAAATTCTTACAAACAATTCGGCAGCCCTACAAAATGGCGAACCCACTATGTAATGCTCTATAGAATGAGTAGGGAGTGATTTCGGACACAGCCGAAGACTTTATCCACTCTAGTGTTTTTTATATCTCTGTGGTTGCAACTCTGAGAATATCTATGGCTTTGGCAGGACCCAAGCCTGGCCCCGTCTCTGCCAGACTAATAATCAACATGGCTTCACCAGTGTGGTCGTTATTCATTTCATATGGTAAATGTTTGGCCGCTGTTATTGTTATTTTCAGCAAATGACCACAAATATTTGTGATATGACATGAAAAAAATAAGTGAACATTTGAAGGGCCAAAACTTTTGTTTGCTGTTATTTTAGTAGCTCTGGCCTATCTATATCAGCTTTTCATCTCTACATCCTAGATTTGTTTTTCTCCTGGATGCACAAACTGCAGATTATATGAAGATCATATTAAATATAAAAATATGAACTTATCGGTTATCGGTATCTGTATCGGCCATGAGAAGCAGGAAATTATCGGTTATTGGTATCGGTTGAAATTTTTTATATTGTGCATCACTAATTTTGAGGTCAAACTACATCTTTTTCAGTCAGCCTTTCGGCACACTACCCTCACTCAAGGTCAGAGTGTGACAAGGATTAAATAAATTAAAATTCCATGCAGTTTATTTTACCCATAGGCTTATAAATTAGGTTATTTTCCACAAAATGTCATTTTTATTTTTTTTGCGTACATATTATTTAGGTATGAAATCCACACAAATTTTTATAAATAAGGCCCCTGATCCTTTTCTTTTTTGGAAAGTTACGGTTTTTATGATTGAGTCCTTGCCTCAAGTTTCATTAATGACTGGGCGTCCTCGCTCAAACTGGTGAATTCAATTGAAATCTGTGATTGCTCATTCTGAATCTTAATTATTATTATACTCTACAATACACTACCCAACTAATCAGGTTCCCTCGGAATGTAAGATTGTATACCTAACTGAACTGATGTTTGCCTTAGTGAAAAAGGAAAGTGTTGGATACTTCTGCAGACTCTATATTCCATTTTTTATGTTAATAAAATACTTTGTGGTGCAAAATGCATGTTTCTGTCCAGTAATTCATTAAAGTACTATTATTCTAAATTAAAATATTGTATACTGTTTAAAAATAGACCTAATGTATACAGTTCATGTAAAATTTATATTCATGTTTTAATTGTCATCAATTGAAATGCGTGACTTAGCAGGGGGTTTAACAGTTTTGCGACGCACATTATGCATGTAACATCCTGAGCCACCCGAAATGGGTATTCCTGGACTGAAGAAGTTTTGTGGTAAATTAAATTAATTGTTTTTAAACAGACTTGCAATGTTTGTGCTCTCAGCTGAGCTGGGTTAAGCATGTGACAATGTAAGCCAAGTTGACTATCTTTTATTTTTTTATTTAAAATGGTTTTTTCATTTGGCAAGGTGAATACTAGTAGGCCTGTTAAGTCGTGCAGGGTAAACCCTAAATTAAAGCACGAGGAATCCATCCAATAAGCGTAAGGAAGGAAGAGCCGAGTGCAAGCATCGCGCAAAGTCGCAATAAGGTACTACTAGGTTACCAACTGGCGACCTTTGATAAATTTACGTTGCCACGACGTGCGGAAGACGAACTGACAACGTTACGAAGTTACATTGCCACGACGAATCCAGGAATTTCACTTTTCCGGTTGCCACGACGTAAGTAGTTACGTTGCCACGACGAATCTAAGGTCGTCTGGTTACGTTGTCACGATGTCTTGGCGACGTATGTGTGTTAGCTGGAATAAGCCTGGACTTACGATAGGTAAATTAGCATGCTTCACAAAAGTGCCGTACTAGATATATTAAAAATGTATAAACTCCAAAGTAATCATTGAAGCAATAATTAACAAAATCTTTGACTTCTACGAAGAAGTATCTTCGCCTCTGTTTAGCATTTTACTGCGTTTTACAAAACCACTGAAGAGCACTTATTTCATCTTACCTCTCCAATGCAGAGCTGAATTCTGAGGAGAATCCCGCGAATTTGGAGGAAGTTACCTCGCCAAAATGTCAAAGATCAAACAGCGTTTATATAAAAATTCTACTGAAGTAAAGAAAACTCCCCAAAACAATACATGCATGGATAAGAGGGAAAGAATAATAATGTGCGAACAGAAATTGATTTTGGGTGAACTGTAACATCGCATGTTCACAAGGGTTTCACTTAAGATACCAAGAACAAAACCTGAATGATAAAGACGATGAATTTTTTTTCTCTCTCAATGTTTTTTTACCGAGGTCCGAGATTGCTAGTTACGGCTATGATGACGGGTCGGATATGCCGAGCTGAATATGAGTAGGGGAGCGCCGGTGCGAAAGTAACTCTGGACGAAAGTAACACGGCGATTTACTTACAGCCATCCGCACTTCGATGCGTCATATTAGGTCAGCACGTGCAGCTCGCGCCCCTCTCCAGAACCGCGAACATTCTTGAGGCGTCCAGTCTTCCTCGCGGCACAGGACCGAGAAGGCTGTTTTCCACAGCGGTGAGTAAATTCAGACGAATGCTAAACTTTTTCGATTTAAAGATTGTCTTTATCACTCCATGTGTCATATTTATGATGAAATGATGGGTGATTTAGTTCCGTAACATATGGTGAAGTTTGAAATTTCAGAGTTTTTCCACTTTGGAAGTAATCC
This sequence comes from Gymnothorax javanicus, assembly GCA_029692085.1. NCBI lineage: Eukaryota > Metazoa > Chordata > Actinopteri > Anguilliformes > Muraenidae > Gymnothorax > Gymnothorax javanicus. The sequence goes on from CM056196.1 coordinate 51,235,160, forward strand.
TCGTTCAAATGTCAGGAGTCACCGTCGGGACTGAAGTAGCAACAGTTACGTTCGTCCCTCTCCGCTAATGCGGCTGCATTTTGTGTTTAAAAGCTCAATAAAAATGTGTGTTATGTTTTACCGACAGAAAATGCCAAGAGTTAGGGTCAGAACTACCCAGAGAGGAACGGTTGACCCGGAGGTTTACGCAAGGGCCTTTTTTGATGTCCGAAGAGGCGATAGTATAAGGAGGGCAGCAGCGGTGCATGGTGTTTGTCATGTCACCCTGTTCAGGTACTGCAAGAGGAGGGCAGAGGCAAGAGGGCAGCAGACCAGGGCCCCGGGGTACTGGGCTCACAACAAAGTCTTCACAGAAGAATAGGAGAGGAGACTGCAGGCATATATAAAGAGAGCAGCCGATATATATTTTGGCCTGAGTCCTAAAGAGGTACGAGTAACACCGCAGACAGAGCTACACCACTACCGCCATATAGCAAGCACCTCCGCTCCGGATCTGCCACGGCTCTGAGCCGGATCAGCTGCAGCCGGGGCAGATCCGGTGCAGATCCGGAGTGGAGGTGCTTGCTATCTGGGAATTAACCTCTTTTTTATGATGTTTTTTTAGGTGCGAAAGTTTGCATATGAGCTGGCCGAAAATATTGGCCTCAAAACTCCATGTTCATGGAAGAGAAACCATATGGCAGGGAAGGATTGGCTCACCTCCTTCCTCGAGCGCAACAAAACCCTGTCCATCCGTCGACCTCAAGCCACCAGCATGTCCCGTTCCACCAGCTTCAACAAGACCAACGTGACCGCGTTTTTTAACAACCTAAAGACTGTCCTCACCCGCTATAATTTTGAGGCAAATGACATCTGGAACATGGATGAAACAGGTAAAAATTTATATTTAAATAAATTTAAAAGCAACAGTGATTTGCACCAGCAATAATTCATTTCACTCATTATTTCTGGTACCACAATGGTTCAAGTGCGAGACAGTCATTGCTACCAAGGGCCAGCGCCAGGTCGGTGCTGTGACCTCCGGGGAAAGAGGGACATTGGTGACCGTTGCCTTTGCTGCCAACGCACAAGGCAACTTTGTTCCCCCTTACTTTATCTTCCCAAGGAAGAAGTTCCATGACCACTTCATCCGGGATGGTCCCCCTGGCTCCACTGGTTCTGCCAATGGATCGGGGTGGATGGAGGAGACAGATTTTTTGGCCTTTTTACGGCATTTTGCAAGACACCCGCATGACCCCGGAGTCAAAGTTGCTGCTACTCTTAGACAATCATGCATCACACCTCTCTGTGGTAGCTATTGACTTTTGCAAGTCACAGGGCATTGTACTCCTGTCTTTTCGACCCCACTGCTCCCACCGTCTTCAGCCGCTAGACCGAAGCGTTTTTGGCCGTCTGAAGCACTACATTAACAGTGCAGCAGACAATTGGATGCGAATGAACCCTGGAAGAACTTTGACCATCTACAACATCCCAAGTCTTGTGGCTAAAGCTCTGCCTCAAGCTGCGACACCAAGCAGCATTTCGTCTGGGTTTGAGTGTACCGGTATCTGGCCCTTGAATCCAGATATTTTCAGTGAGGCAGACTTTGCTCCAGCTTTTGTGACCGACCGTCCTGCACCAGCACCAGCTCCATCCCCAGTGCCAGGGCCAGCTCCATCACCAGCGCCCCCTTCATCACCAGTGCCAGCTCCATCACCAGCTCCATCGCCAGCGCCTGCTCCCTTGAGACACCTGCACCAACCTAGCCAGAGCCCATTTGAGCTGCATCCCCATGAGTCAGCCAGTTCTGTAGATGGTGAGAGGTTGTGTCTGTGTGTGTCTTTAAATGTGCATGTTGAGCCTTGCCAAGCATTTTTTTTTAATATCATCTATCCAGGTATGCTAGTGGTTCCAGGAACATCTAGTGGCACGCCAGTACAGAGGTTCAGCCCAGAAAAAGCGCCCATATCCAAAGGCTGGCTCGAGGAAAGAAAATAAAAGGAGAGGCAGAAAGAGGTGAGCATAGTGTCATTTTTAACTCGTCTTGATTCTCTTGCTTGTATAAAAACAAGCTGATTCTGACTATAATCTCATTGAATGTTGCAGGTCAACAGCAATACTGACCGACACCCCGTGAAAGCTGCTTTGGAGGAGGAGAGTCGGCAGAGGGGCCAGAAAAACAGTCCTCTTCAAAACTCCCAAAGAAAACGAGGCTTAGTGGACACACTGCAACCACAGTTTCTCGGGAACGATGAGGAATGTCTTGTTTGTGGGGAGACATTTGCCTTATCTTTGCCTGGAGAAGTGTGGGGTGCGGTGCATCTTTTTTGTCTGCTGTGGTCGCATGAGGCATGCACTGAGGGTGCCACTCATTATATCTGTCACAACTGTGATGAGTAATTTCATCCCAGATAGCAAGCTCCTCCGCTCCGGATCTGCCCCGGCTCTGAGCTGGATCAGCTTGAGTCGGCACAGAGCCAGGGCAGATCCGGAGCGGAGGTGCTTGCTATCTGGGATAATTTTTATAAATAGACCTTGCACATTAAACATGTTCACGTTCACTTTTGGAACATTTGAAGCCAATTAAAATGTTTAAAACAAATGTCTGGCTGTTTTTGCTTCTGTTTTAACGACAGAAATTTAAAAAGATTCCAGTAAATTTGATCACGTTACTTTTGCCCTGCCCGTGAATTACTTTCATCCCGGCTGGATGGGTCGAAATAAGCAATCCGCAACTTCCGTTCGACGTCAAACTATGCCGAAGTCAATATATATGGTGATGATTTAGCACCTGATATTGACAGAGCACACATGAAAGTAGTTAATCGCTCCGAAATTTTTTTTCGGTCTGTAACGTTATCTTTTAAAATGACGTCCATGTGAAAAATGTAACTTTCGTACCAGCTCTCCCCTACGCTTCCTCACAGGGAAATAATATACAAGAAGAAATATTATACATGCAGATATTTACATGAGGCATTTGTTTGGACAATCTTTAACCAGGCCAGGTGCCTGACAAAAAGAGGGAATAATGATACCGCAGCTGGACCATTAGTGCTATTATTTAACATCATTTTACAAGACTGATCAGCGTAGCTCAGATTTCAGCACCAACCAGAATGTAGACAGCGAAACTGCGCACGCACACACCGTAGACTGTGGGCACTTACGCAGGCTGCAGTGAGGTGGAAGGACGAGAGAGCGAGTGAGCGAGCGAGCTGCCGGCCGCGGTGCGCTGCTCGATTGCAAATATATCTCTTTTGTGTGAATTAGCAGGAAAATAAGGTTGTTTCCCAGTCTCTAAAACACTTCAATAAATAACCTTTACATTAACAATAATCCCTCAAAAATCCACTTGCCTGTTCGGGCAACCAGAAAACAATCTCAACTTGCCCAAATATTATTTTTACTTGCCCCGGGCAAGTGGGCAACCGTTAGTGTCATTGCCTGCTCTTTGCAACATACTAAAGGCAGTCTACAGGCTAAGGACTGGACAGGACACCAGGGCAGGTGAAGAATGAAGTTGGTGGCTTAGTGGTAGCAGATACCAGTGTTTCCCACACATAGACCATAGTGTGGCGGGCTGCCACAGAATCAACTCGGAGCGCCACAAATTGATTCCGCCCCAATGGTATTTTCTATATCGCAGTGTCATCTCCGTGCGCGCAAAAAAAAAAAAAAAACAAACAAAAAAAACGGTAGAATTAGAAGTACTGGAAGATGTGGAATTTGCGCAATATTAGTGCCATACCCCCTGCACAAGAAAAGGGAAGACTCTCCCCCCCCTCAACCAAATGAAAAGCCTCTTTTATTTGGGCAAGTGAACATGACTTTCGAGCAAGTAGAACATGACCTGTACTTGCCCTATGGGCAAGTGCTTTTGAAACCTTCGTGTCAACCCCTGCGCACGTGTCTTTAATTAACTTGCGTTTCTTTTGTTGCTCAGTATACTTGCTTCACCAAGGTTGGGCAATCTCCTGGTAGCATTTGGAACTAGCCCGTTAATCCGAAAGAACTCCAGTAAAAATAGTCATACATATCCACATTACTTGAGCATCAGTCACGCAAACCATCAACATGTGTTTAGCTATTCTTACGGGAGAAAAAGAAAGGTAAGAAAAGTATCCAAGTCGGACAATTTCAATCTGCGCATGCCTGACCGAAAGTCACGTAAGAATAGCCCTCCTGCGATGGATTACGGTCACGTAAGAAAAGCCACAGTCTTTTTGCTAAATGATTTTATTAGCCTATGCTCCATGCACAAGTCTGTCCATAAGGTTGTAAAATGCAGGCATATAGGCTGCAAATGATATAAACACAGAAAACCGAAGAAATTGTATCAGGATACAGTTGTTGTGCTCAGAGTTGTGTTTACAGTCAACATGGAATGCATAGCCGTAGTTTGTTACTAAGTGACTTTATTAGCCTATGCTCTGTGCATAAGTCTGTCCATAAGGTTGTAAAATGCAGGCATAGAAGCTACATATGATGTAAACAAAGAGACAGCAAAGAAATTGTTTCAGAATACTGTTGTTTTGATAATTAGTGTGCATTTGTCTTTGTTATGAAAGGTGTGAACCAAAACCGAAACTGAAAATGTGTAAATTAGATACAGATTAGGAGTGAATGATGTGTGAACTAGAAAATTCCGGTAGAAATTTTGAATGTGCCTGCTACTCTACACATACAGTGTTCGAGGTGCTCGCCAGGGATCTGGTAAGCCGTTGATATGGTGTTCTGGGTGTTTATAGGGCATTGCTGGGCGGTTGCTATGGAGTTCCAGGTGGTTGCTAGGGCATTGCTAGGCAGTTGCTATGTGTTCTGGGTGGTTGCTAGGGTGTTACTAGGCCGTTGCAACGGTGTTCTGGGTGGTTGCTAGGGCATTGCTAGGAAGTTGATATTGTGTTCTGGGTGGTTGCTAGTGTGTTGCTAGGTGGTTATTTTGGTGTTCTGGGTGGTTCCTAGGGCATCGCTAGGTGGTTGCTATGGTGTTCTGGGTGGTTGCTGGGGCATTGCTTGGTGGTTGCTATGCTGTTCCGAATGGTTGCTTGGGCGTTGCTTATCAATGTTTGAGAGTTGGAAAAGAGTTTCTATGTGAATGTATGAGTTCACGGTGAGAGGGTGAAGATGAGTGAGTTTGAAGGATTTTCTCATTGACTTCCATTATAACGAGGTTTCAGTAGTCCATGTTTTTCGGGAATTGTGGGAAATCCGTAAGTCGGATCGCTTTGAAAGGTCATAGCACACTCCTCACAAGGGAGTCGCACGTTTTTATGTGTAATGTGTGGGGATCGGGTGAAAACTGTGGGAGAAGTAGCGAACAATGCGATTATGGAAGAATTTAGAAGAATAATAATAATAACTAGAAAATTACAGTAGAAATTTTGAATGTGCCGGCTGCTCGACACGTACAGTGTTCGAGGTGCTTGCCAGGGATCTGGTAAGCCGTTGATATGGTGTTCTGGGTGCTCTATAGGGCATCGCTGGGTGGTTGCTATGGAGTCCAGGTGGTTTTGGTGGCATTGCTAGGTGGTTGCCATGGTGTTCTGGGTGGTTGCTAGGGCTTTGCTAGGTGGTTGCTGTGGTGTTCTGGGTGGTTGCTAGGACGTTGCTAAATAGTTGCTATGGTGTTCTGAGTGGTTGCTAGGATGTTGCTAGGTGGTTGCTATGGTGTTCTGGGTGGTTCCTAGGGCGTTGCTAGGTGGTTGCTATGGTGTTCTAGGTGGTTGCTAGGGCGTTGCTAGGCCGTTGCTATGCTGTTCTGGGTGGTTGCTAGGGCGTTGCTAGGTGGTTGCTATGGTGTTCTGAGTGGTTGCTAGGGTGTTGCTAGGCGGTTGCTATGGTGTTCTGGGTGGTTGCTAGGGCTTTGCTAGGTGCTTGCCAAGGTGTTCTGGGTGGTTGCTAGGCATTTCTAGGCGGTTGCTATGGTGTTCTGGGTGGTTGCTAGGGCGTTCTGGGTGGTTGCTATGGTGTTCTGGGTGGTTGCTAGGTCGTTGCTAGGCGGTTGCTATGCTGTTCCTAATGGTTGCTTGGTCGTTAGTCGTCAATATTTGGGAGTTGGAACAGAGTTTCTAAGTGAATATATGAGTTCACGGTGAGAGGGTGAAGATGAGTGAGTTTGAAGGATTTTCTCACTGACTTCCATTATAACAGGGTTTCAGAAGTCCTTGTTTTTCGGGATTTGTGGGAAATCCGTGAGTCAGATCGTTTAGAAAAGTCATAGCACACTCCTCACAAGGGAGCCATACGTTTTGATGTGTAATGTGTGGGGATCGGGTGAAAACTGAGGGGGAGAAGTAGCGAACAATGCGATTACGGAAGAATTTGGAAGAATAATAATAACTAGAAAATTCTGGTAGAAATTTTGAATGTGCCTGCTGCTCTACATGTACAGTGTTCGAAGTGCTTACCAGGGATATGGTAAGCCGTTAATATGGTGTTCTGGTTGCTCTATAGGGCGTTGCTGGGCAGTTGCTGTGGAGTTCCAGGTGATTGCTAGGGCATTGATAGACGGTTGCTATGGTGTTCTGGCTGGTTGCTAGGGTGTTGCTAGGCAGTTGCTATGGTGTTCTGGGTAGTTGCTAGGGTGTTGCTAGGCGGTTGCTATGGTGTTCCGGGTGGTTGCTAGGGCGTTGCTTGGCAGTTGCTATGGTGTTCTGGGTGGTTGCTTGGGTGTTGCTAGGTGGTTGCTATGGTGTTCTGGGTGGTTGCTAGGTCGTTGCTAGGCAGTTGCTATGGTGTTCTGAGTGGTTGCTAGGGCGTTGCTAGGCGGTTGCTATGGTGTTCTGGGTGGTTGCTAGGGCTTTGCTTGGTGGTTGCCAAGGTGCTCTGGGTGGTTTCTAGGGCGTTTTTAGGCGGTTGCTATGGTGTTCTGGGTGGTTGCTAGGGCATTGCTTGGCAGTTGCTATGGTGTTCTGGGTGGTTGCTTGGGCGTTGCTAGGCGGTCGCTATGGTGTTCGGGGTGGTTGCTAGGGCGTTGCTAGGCAGTTGCTATGGTGTTCTGCGTGGTTGCTAGGGCGTTGCTAGGCAGTTGCTATGGTGTTCTGGGTGGTTGCTAAGGTGTTGCTAGGCAGTTGCTATGGTGTTCTGGGTGGTTGCTAGGTCGTTGCCAGGCGGTTGCTATGGTGTTTTGGGTGGTTGCTAGGGCGTTGCTAGGCGGTTGCTATGGTGTTCTGGGTGGTTGCAAGGGCATTGCTAGGTGGTTGCTATGGTGTTCTGGGTGGTTGCTAGTGTGTTGCTGGGCAGTTGCTATGGTGTTCTGGGTGGTTGCTAGGGCGTTGCTAGGCAGTTGCTATGGTGTTCTGGGTGGTTGCTAGGGTGTTGCTAGGCAGTTGCTATGGTGTTCAGGGTGGTTGCTAGGGTGTTGCTAGGCAGTTGCTATGGTGTTCTGGGTGGTTGCTAGGGTGTTGCTAGGCAGTTGCTATGGTGTTCTGGGTGGTTGCTAGGGTGTTGCTAGGCAGTTGCTATGGTGTTCTGGGTGTTGCTTGTTGCTAGGGCTATGGTGTTCTGGGTTTGGGCATTTGCTATGGTGTTCTGGGTGGTTGCTAGGGCATTGCTAGGCAGTTGCTATGGTGTTCTGGGTGGTTGCTAGGGTGTTGCTAGGCAGTTGCTATGGTGTTCTGGGTGGTTGCTAGGGTGTTGCTAGGCAGTTGTTATGGTGTTCTGGGTGGTTGCTAGGGTGTTGCTAGGTGGTTGCTATGGTGTTCTGGGTGGTTGCTAGGGCTTTGCTAGGAGGTTGCCATGGTGCTCTGGGTGGTTTCTAGGGCGTTTCTAGGCGGTTGCTATGGTGTTCTGGCTGGTTGCTAGGGCGTTCTGGATGGTTGCTATGGTGTTCTGGGAGGTTGCTAGGTCGTTGCTAGGCAGTTGCTATGCTGTTCCTAATGGTTGCTTGGGCGTTGCTTGTCAATGTTTGGTAGTTGGAACAGAGTTTCTATGTGAATATATGAGTTCACGGTGAGAGGGTGAAGATGAGTGAGTTTTCTCATTGACTTCCATTATAATGAGGTTTCAGTAGTCCATGTTTTTCGGGAATTGTGGGAAATCCGTTAGTCGGATCGCTTAGAAAAGTCAGAGCACACTCCTCACAAGGGAGCCGCACGTTTTCATGTGTAATGTGTGGGGATCGGGTGAAAACTGTGGGAGAAGTAGCGAACGATGCGATTACGGAAGAATTTGGAAGAATAATAATGACTAGAAAATTCCGGTAGAAATTTTGAATGTGCCTACTGCTCTATACGTACAGTGTTCGAGGTGCTTGCCAGGGTTCTGGTAAGTGGTTGATATGGTGTTCTGGGTGCTTGCTAGGTCATTGCTAGGCAGTTGCTATGGTGTTCTGGGTGGTTGCTAGGGCGTTGCTAGGCGGTTGCTATGGTGTTCTGGGTGGTTGCTAGGGTGTTGCTAGACAGTTGCAATAGTGTTCTGGGTGGTTGCTAGGGTTGTTGCTAGGTGGTTGCTATGGTGTTCTGGGTGGTTGCTAGGGTGTGGCTAGGCGGTTGCTATGGTGTTCTGGGTGATTGCTAGGGTGTTGCTAGGCAGTTGCTATAGTGTTCTGGGTGATTGCTAGGGCGTTGCTAGGCAGTTGCAATGGTGTTCAGGGTGGTTGCTAGGGTGTTGCTAGGCAGTTGCTATGGTGTTCTGGGTGGTTGCTAGGGTGTTGCTAGGCAGTTACGATAGTTTTCTGGGTGGTTGTTAGGGCGTTGCTAGGCGGTTGCTATGGTGTTCTGGGTGGTTGCTAGGGTGTTGCTAGGCAGATGCTATGGTTTTCTGGGTGCTTGCTAGGGCATTGCTAGGCAGTTGCTATGGTGTTCTGGGTAGTTGCTAGGGCGTTGCTAGGCGATTGCTATGGTGTTCTGGGTGGTTGCTAGGGCGTTGCTAGGCAGTTGCAATGGTGTTCAGGGTGGTTGCTAGGGTGTTGCTAGGCAGTTGCTATGGTGTTCTGGGTGGTTGCTAGGGTGTTGCTAGGCAGTTACGATAGTGTTCTGGGTGGTTGTTAGGGCGTTGCTAGGCGGTTGCTATGGTGTTCTGGGTGGTTGCTAGGGTGTTGCTAGGCAGATGCTATGGTGTTCTGGGTGCTTGCTAGGGCATTGCTAGGCAGTTGCTATGGTGTTCTGGGTAGTTGCTAGGGCGTTGCTAGGCGATTGCTATGGTGTTCTGGGTGGTTGCTAGGGCTTTGCTAGGCGGTTGCTATGGTGTTCTGGGTGGTTGCTAGGACGTTGCTAGGCGGTTGCTATGGTGTTCTGGGTGGTTGCTAGGGTATTGCTAGGCAGTTGCTATGGTGTTCTGGGTGGTTGCTAGGGTGCTGCTAGGCAGTTGCTATAGTGTTCTGGGTGGTTGCTAGGGCATTGCTAGGCGGTTGCTATGGTGTTCTGGGTGGTTGCTAGGGTGTTGCTAGGCAGTTGCTATGGTGTTCTGGGTGGTTGCTAGGGCGTTGCAAGGTGGTTGCTATGGTGTTCTGGGTGGTTGCTAGGGCATTGCTAGGCGGTTGCTATGGTGTTCTGGGTGGTTGCTAGGGCGTTGCTAGGCAGTTGCTATGGTGTTCTGGGTGGTTGCTAGGGCATTCTGGGTGGTTGCTATGGTGTTCTTGGTAGTTGCTAGGTCATTGCTAGGCGGTCGCTATGCTGTTCATAATGGTTTCTTCGGCGTTGCTTGTCAATGTTTGGGAGTTGGAACAGAGTTTCTACGTGAATATATGAGTTCACGGTGAAAGGGTGAAGATGAGCGAGTTTTCTCATTGACTTCCATTATAACGAGGTTTCAGAAGTCTATGTTTTTCGGGAATTGTGGGAAATCCATAAGTCGGATCGCTTCGAAAAGTCAGAGCACTCTCCTCACAAGGGAGCCGCACATTTTCTTGTGTAATGTGTGGGAATCAGGTGAAAACTGTGGGAGGAGTAGCGACCCGCGCGATTACGAAAGAATATGGAATAATAAAAATAATAAAGAAGTATGCAGGATTATAATATGTGTCTGCATTGCTGCAGGCACATAACTCGAAAATTTCGATAGAAATTTTTAATGTGCCTACTGCTCTACATTTACAGTGTTTGAGGTGCTTGCCAGGGATCTGGAAAGCTGTTGATATGGTGTTCTGGGTGGTTGCTAGGGCATTGTTAGGCAGTTGCTATGGTGTTCTGGGTGGTTGCTAGGGCGTTGCTAGGCGGTTGTTATGGTGTTCTGGGTGGTTGCTAGGACATTGCTAGGCAGTTGCTATGGTGTTCTCGGTGGTTGCTAGGGTGTTGCTAGGCAGTTGCTATAGTGTTCTGGGTGGTTGCTAGGGCATTGCTAGGCGGTTGCTATGGTGTTCTGGGTGGTTGCTAGGGTGTTGCTAGGCGGTTGCTATGGTGTTCTGGGTGGTTGCTAGGGTGTTGCTAGGCAGTTGCTTTAGTGTTCTGGGTGATTGCTAGGGCGTTGTTAGGCAGTTGCTATGGTGTTCTGGATGGTTGCTAGGGTGTTGCTAGGCAGTTGCTATGGTGTTCTGGGTGGTTGCTAGGGTGTTGCTAGGCAGTTGCGATAGTGTTCTGGGTGGTTGCTAGGGCATTGCTAGGCAGTTGCTATGGTGTTCTGGGTGGTTGCTAGGGCATTGCTAAGCAGTTGCTATGGTGTTCTGGGTAGTTGCTAGGGCGTTGCTAGGCGGTTGCTATGGTTTTCTGGGTGGTTGCTAGGGCTTTGCTAGGCGGTTGCTATGGTGTTCTGGGTGGTTGCTTGGGCGTTGCTAGGCGGTTGCTATGGTGTTCTGGGTGGTTGCTAGGGCATTGCTAGGCAGTTGCTATGGTGTTCTGGGTGGTTGCTAGGGTGCTGCTAGGCAGCTGCTATAGTGTTCTGGGTGGTTGCGAGGGCTTTGCTAAGTGGTTGCCATGGTGCTCTGGTTGGTTTCTAGGGCGTTTCTAGTCGGTTGCTATGGTGTTCTGGGTGGTTGCTAGGGCATTCTGGGTGGTTGCTATGGTGTTCTTGGTGGTTGCTAGGTCATTGCTAGGCGGTTGCTATGCTGTTCCTAATGGTTGCTTGGGCGTTGCTTGTCAATGTTTGGGAGTTGTAACAGAGTTTCTACGTGAATTTATGAGTTCACGGTGAAAGGGTGAAGATGAGTGAGTTTTCTCATTGACTTCCATTATAACGAGGTTTCAGAAGTCTATGTTTTTCGGGAATTGTGGGAAATCTGTAAGTCGGATCGCTTAGAAAAGTCAGAGCACACTCCTCACAAGGGTGCCCCACATTTTCATGTGTAATGTGTGGGGATCGGGTGAAAACTGTGGGAGGAGTAGCGAACCGCGCGATCACGGAAGCATATGGAATAATAAAAATAATAAAGAAGTATGCAGGATTATAATATGTGTCTGCATTGCTGCAGGCACATAACTCGAAAATTTCGATAGAAATTTCTAATGTGTCTACTGCTCTACATTTACAGTGTTTGAGGTGCTTTTCAGTGATCTGGAAAACTGTTGATATGGTGTTCTGGGTGGTTGCTAGGGCATTGTTAGGCAGTTGCTATGGTGTTCTGGGTGGTTGCTAGGGCGTTGCTAGGCGGTTGCTATGGTGTTCTGGGTGGTTGCTAGGACATTGCTAGGCAGTTGCTATGGTGTTCTGGGTGGTTGCTAGGGTGTTGCTAGGCAGTTGCTATAGTGTTCTGGGTGGTTGCTAGGGCATTGCTAGGCTGTTGCTATGGTGTTCTGGGTGGTTGCTAGGGTGTGGCTAGGCGGCTGCTATGGTGTTCTGGGTGGTTGCTAGGGTGTTGCTAGGCAGTTGCTTTAGTGTTCTGGGTGATTGCTAGGGCGTTGCTAGGCGGTTGCTATGGTGATCTGGGTGGTTGCTAGGGTGTTGCTAGGCAGTTGCTATAGTGTTCTGGGTGGTTGCTAGGGCGTTGCTAGGCAGTTGCTATGGTGTTCTGGGTGGTTGCTAGGGTGTTGCTAGGCAGTTGCTATGGTGTTCTGGGTGGTTGCTAGGGTGTTGCTAGTCAGTTGTGATAGTGTTCTGGGTGGTTGCTAGGGCGTTGCTAGGCGGTTGCTATGGTGTTCTGGGTGGTTGCTAGGGTGTTGCTAGGCAGTTGCTATGGTGTTCTGGGTGCTTGCTAGGGCATTGCTAGGCAGTTGCTATGGTGTTCTGGGTAGTTGCTAGGGCAATGCTAGGCGGTTGCTATGGTGTTCTGGGTGGTTGCTAGGATGTTGCGAGGCGGTTGCTATGTTGTTCTGGGTGGTTGCTAGGGCATTGCTAGGCAGTTGCTATGGTGTTCTGGGTGGTTGCTAGGGTGCTGCTAGGCGGTTGCTATGGTGTTCTGGGTGGTTGCTAGTGCGTTGCTAGGCGGTTGCTATGGTGTTCTTGGTGGTTGCTAGTGCGTTGCGATGCGGTCTCTCTGGTGTTCTGGGTGGTTGCTTGGGCATTGCTAGACGGTTGCTATGGTGTTCTGGGTGGTTCCTAGGGCATTGCCAGGCGGTTGCTATGGTGTTCTGGGTAGTTCCTAGGGCATTGCTAGGCGGTTGCTATGGTGTTCTGGGTGGTTGCTAGGACGTTGCTAGCCGGTTGCTATGGTGTTCTGGGTGGTTGCTAGGGTGTTGCTAGGTGGTTGCTATGGTGTTCTGGGTGGTTGCTAGGGCGTTGCTAGGTGGTTGCTATGGTGTTCTGGGTGGTTGCTAGGGTGTTGCTAGGCGGTTGCTATGGTGTTCTGGGTGTTTGCTAAGTCTTTGCTAGGTGGTTGCCATGGTGTTCTTGGTGGTTGCTAGTGCGTCTCGAGGTGGTTGCTATGGTGTTCTTGGTGGTTGCTAGGGCGTTCTGGGTGGTTGCTATGGTGTTCTGGGTGGTTGCTAGGTCGTTGCTAGGCAGTTGCAATGCTGTTCCTAATGGTTGCTTGGTCGTTGCTTGTCAATGTTTGGGAGTTGGAACAGAGTTTCTACGTGAAAATTTGAGCTCACGGTGAGTGGGTGAAGATAAGTGAGTTTGAAGGATTTTCTCATTGACTTCCATTATAACGAGATTTCAGAAGTCCTTGTTTTTCGGGATTTCTGGGAAATCCATAAGTCGGACCGTTTAGAAAAGTCAAAGCACACTCCTCACAAGGGAGCCACACGTTTTGATGTGTAATGTTTGGGGATCGGGTGAAAACTCTGGGAGAAGTAGCGAACGATGCGATTCAGGAAGAATTTTGAAGAATAATAATAACTAAAAAATTTCGGTAGAAATTTTGAATGTGCCTGCTGCTCTACATGTATAGTGTTTGAGGTGCTTGCCAGGGGTCTGGAAAGCTGTTGATATGGTGTACTGGGTGGTTGCATGGGCATTGCTAGGCTGTTGATATGGTGTTCTGGGTGATTGCTAGAGCTTTGCTAGGTGGTTGCTGTGGTGCTCTGGGTGGTTTCTAGGGCATTTCTAGGTGGTTGCTAGGGCGCTCTAGGTGGTTGCTATGGTGCTCTGGGTGGTTGCTAGGTCGTTGCTAGGTGGTTGCTATGGTGTTCTCGGTGGTTGCTAGGGCTTTGCTAGGTGGTTGCCATGGTGTTCTGGGTGTTTGCTCGGGCGTTTCTAGGCGGTTGCTATGGTCTTCTGGTTGGTTGCTAGGGCATTCTGGGTGGTTGCTATGATGTTCTGGGTGGTTGCTAGGTCGTTGCTAGGCTGTTGCTATGCTGTTCCTAATGGTTGCTTGGTCGTTGCTTGTCAATTTTTGGGAGTTGGAACAGAGTTTCTACGTGAATAAATGAGTTCATGGTGAGAGGGTGAAGATGAGTGAGTTTGAAGTTTTTTCTCATTGACTTCCATTATAACAAGGTTTCAGAAGTCCATGTTTTTCGGGAATTGTGGGAAATCCGTAAGTCAGATCGTTTAGAAAAGTCATAGCACACTCCTCACAAGGGAGCCACACATTTTGATGTGTAATGTGTGGGGATTGGGTGAAAACTGTGGGAGAAGTAGCGAACGATGCGATTACGGAAGAATTTGGAAGAAGAACTAGAGAATGTAATTCCAGGGAATTACGAGTGCATGAAAATGCAAACTGTAGTTGCATCAGGTGGAATGTGGGCAGAGGAAACAAGTTGGCGGGAGTCATAGTTGAAGACAGTTGGAATGGCTGAACAGTTAAATAGTTTTTTAGTTTAAAAAATTTGATTATTTAACAGTGAATTATTTCACTGAGGACTTTTATTTTGAAACAGTTGTGGACAGAGGAAACAGTTGGCTGGAGTCATAGTTGATGACAACGGGCAGTTGGAATGGCTAAACGGTTGAAAAGTTGAGTAGTTTAAATAGTTATATTGTTAAATTATGATTTATTGTAGTGAGGACTTTTATTTTGAAACAATTAAGGACGGAGGAAACAGTTGGCGGGAGTCAAAGTTGATGACAACGGGCAGTTGGAATGGCTGAACGGTTGAAAAGTTGAGTAGTTTAAATAGTTATATTATTTAATTATGATTAAATGGAGTGAGGACTTTTATTTTGAAACAGTTTTGGACAGAGGAAACAGTTGGCAGGACTCATAGTTGATGACAACTGGCAGTTGAAATGGCTGTACTGTTGAATAGTTGAATAGTTTAAATAGTTAAAATATTTAATTGTGATTTCTTGTTTGGAGAATTTTTATTTTGTAACAGTTGTCGACGGAGGAAATAGTTGGCGAGAGTCAAAGTTGATGACAACTGACAGTTGGAATGCCTGAACAGTTCAATAGTTGAGTAGTTTAAATCGTTAAATTAGTTAACAGTGCATTATTGCAGTGAGGACTTTTATTTTGAAACAGTTTTGGACAGAGGAAACAGGTGGCTGGAGTCATAGTTGATGACAACGGGCAGTTGGAATGGCTGAACGGTTGAAAAGTTGAGTAGTTTAAATAGTTAAATTATTTGATTATGATCTACTGTAATGTGGACTTTTATTTTGAAAGAGTTGTGGACAGGTGACACAGTTGGCACGAGTCATAGTTGATGACAACTCACTGTTGGAATGACCAATCAGTTAAATAGTTGAGTAGTTTAAAAATTTAAATTAGTTAACAGTGAATTATTTCAGTGATACCTTTTATTTTGAAACAGTTTTCGGCAGAGGAAACAGTTGGCGGCAGTCATAGTTGATGACAACCGGCAGTTGGATTGGCTGAACGGTTGAAAAGTTGAGTAGTTTAAATAGTTAAATTATTTAATTGTGTTCTATTGTAATGAGGACTTTTATTTTGAAACAGTTGTACACAGGTGAAACAGTTGGCAGGACTCATAGTTGATGACAACTGACAGTTGGAATGCCTGTACAGTTAAATAGTTGAGTTGTTTAAATAGTTAAATTATTTAACAGTGAATTATTGCAGTGAGGACTTTTATTTTGAAACAGTTTTGGTCAGAGGAACAGTTGGCGGGAGTCGAAGTTGATGAAAATGGGCAGTTGGAATGGTTGAACAGTTGGATGGTTGAGTAGTTTAAATAGTTAAATTATTTAATTGTGATTAATTGTAGTGAGGACTTTTATTTTGAAACAGTTGGCGGGAGTCATAGTTGATGACAACTGACAGTTGGATTGGCTGAACAGTTAAATAGTTGAGTAGTTCAGATAAATTATTTAACAGTGAATTATTTCAGCGTGTACTTTTATTTGAAACAGTATTGGACAGAGGAAACAGTTGGCGGGAGTCATAGTTGATGACAATGGTCAGTTGGAATGGCTGAACGGTTGAAAAGTTGAGTAGTTTAAAAAGTTAAATTATTTAATTGTTATTTATCATAATGAGGACTTTTATTTTGAAACAGTTGTAGACAGAGGAATCAGTTGGCAGGTGTCATAGTTGATGACTACTGACAGTTGGATTGGCTGAACAGTTAAATAGTTGAGTTGTTTAAATAGTTAAATTATTTAACAGTGAATTACTTCAGGGAGAACTTTTATTTTGAAACAGTATTGGACAGAGGAAACAGTTAGCGGGAGTCATAGTTGATGACAATAGGCAGTTGGAATGGCTGAATGGTTGAACAGTTGAGTAGTTTAAATAGTTAAATTAATTAACAGTGAATTATTTCAGTAAGGACTTTTATTTTGAAACAGTTTTGGACAGGTGAAACAGTTGGCAGGAGTCATAGTTGATGACAAATGACAGTTGGAATTCCTGAACAGTAAAATATTTGAGTAGTTTAAATAGTTACATTATTTAAAAGTGATTTCTTGTTGTGAGGACTTTTATTTTGAAACAGTTGTAGGCAGAGGAAACAGTTGAACAGGATCTGTAGTGTTAAGAGAGTCAGACTGTAGTCTGAAAGGCTGAGAAACTGACAGTTGCTGCAGGTGGCCAGATCATCTGGCACAAGATTCCATTTGCTTAATGGCCCTACTGTGATGTCATCAGCCCAATGTTAAGTCTATGGGGAAAAAAATTAGTAGTTTTTTATTCATAGTTTAAAAAGTATAAAAGTTACAAAGATGAAAAATACATTGCACAGGTATCCTAAGTAAGACCTACGCAACGCAGTTTGAATGAAGTTTCTACGTTAAACGGTTGTGGCCGCATTAAGTGCGTTAAAATAATCATAATAATAATAAGAAGAAGAAGAACTGGAATAACAAAAGTGTGCATTTTCATGCACACTAATAATAACTAGAAAATTTCGGTCGAAATTTTGAATGTGCCTACTGCTCTACATGTACAGTGTTTGAAGTGCTTGCCAGGGATCTGGAAAGCTGTTGATATGGTGTTCTGGGTGGTTGCTAGGGCATTGCTAGGCTGTTGATATGGTGTTCTGGGTGGTTGCTAAAGCTTTGCTAGGTGGTTGCCATTGTTCTCTGGGTGGTTTCAAGGGCATTTCTAGGTGGTTGCTATGGTGTTCTGGGTGGTTGCTAGGGCGTTCTGGGTGGTTGCTAGGTCATTGCTAGGCAGTTGCTTTGCTGTTCCTAATGGTTGCTTGGTTGTTGCATGTCAATGTTTGGGAGTTGGAACAGAGTTTCTACGTGAATATATGAGTTCACGGTGAGAGGGTGAAGATGAGTGAGTTTTCTCATTGACTTCCATTATAACGAGGTTTCTGAAGTCCATGTTTTTCGGGAATTGTGGGAAATCCGTAAATCAAATCGCTTGGAAAAGTCATTGCACACACCTCACAAGGGAGTTGCACGTTTTGATGTGTCATGTGTGGGGATCGGGTGAAAACTGTGGGAGGAGTAGCGAACGATGTGATTACGGAAGAATTTGGAAGAACGATAATAACTAGAAAATTCCGGTAGAAATTTTGAATGTGCCTGCTGCTCTACATGTACAGTGTTCAAGGTGCCTGCCAGGGATCTGGTAAGCCGTTCATATGGTGTTCTGGGTGCTCTATAGGGCATTGCTGGGCGGTTGCTATGGAGTTCCAGTTGGTTGCTAGGGCATTGCTAGGCGGTTGCTATGGTGTTCTGGGTGGTTGCAAAGGCGTTGCTAGGCGGTTGCTATGGTGTTCTGGGTGGTTGCTAGGGCCTTGCTAGGCGGTTGCTATGGTGTTCTGGGTGGTTGCTAGCGCGTTGCTAGTCTGTTGCTATGGTGTTCTGGGTGGTTGCTAGGGTGTTGCTAGGCATTTGGTATGGTGTTCTGGGTGGTTGCTAGGGTGTTGCTAGGCAGTTGCTATTGTGTTCTGGGTGGTTGCTAGGGCGTTGCTAGGCAGTTGCTATGGTGTTCTGGGTGGTTGCTAGGGCATTGCTAGGCGGTTGCTATGGTGTCCTGGGTGGTTGCTAGGTCGTTGCTAGGCGGTTGCTATGGTGTTCTGGGTGGTTGCTAGGGCATTGCTAGGCGGTTGCTATGGTGTTCTGAGTGGTTGCTTGGGCTTTGCTAGGCGGTTGCTATGGTGTTTTGGGTGGTTGCTAGGGCGTTGCTAGGCAGTTGCTATGGTGTTCTGGGTCGTTGCTAGGGCTTTGCTAAGTGGTTGCCATGGTGCTCTGGGTAGTTTCTAGGGCGTTTCTAGGCGGTTGCTATGGTGTTCTGGTTGGTTGCTAGGGCGTTCTGGGTGGTTGCTATGGTGTTCTGGGTGGTTGCTTGGGTGTTGCAAGTTGGTTGCTATGGTGTTCTGGGTGGTTGCTAGGTCGTTGCTAGGCGGTTGCTATGGTGTTCTGAGTGGTTGCTAGGGCGTTGCTAGGCGGTTGCTATGGTGTTTTGGGTGTTTGCTAGGACTTTGCTTGGTGGTTGCCAAGGTGCTCTCGGTGGTTTCTACGGCATTTTTAGGCGGTTGCTATGGTGTTCTGGGTGGTTGCCAGGGCGTTGCTAGGCGGTTGCTATGGTGTTCTGGGTGGTTGCTTGGGCGTTGCTAGGCGGTTGCTATGGTGTTCGGGGTGGTTGCTAGGGCGTTGCTAGGCGGTTGCTATGGTGTTCTGGGTGGTTGCTAGGGCGTTGCTAGGCGGTTGCTATGGTGTTCTGGGTGGTTGCTAGTTCGTTGCTAGGCGGTTGCTATAGTGTTCTGGGTGGTTGCTAGCGCGCCGCTAGTCGGTTGCTATGGTGTTCTGGGTGGTTGCTATGGTGTTGCTTGGCAGTTGCTATGGTGTTCTGGGTGGTTGCTAGGGTGTTGCTAGGCATTTGCTATGGTGTTCTGGGTGGTTGCTAGGGTGTTGCTAGGCAGTTGCTATGGTGTTCTGGGTGGTTGCTAGGGTGTTGCTAGGCAGTTGTAATGGTGTTCTGGGTGGTTGCTAGGGTGTTGCTAGGCAGTTGCTATTGTGTTCTGGGTGGTTGCTAGGGCGTTGCTAGGCATTTGCTATGGTGTTCTGGGTGGTTGCTACGGCGTTGCTAGGCAGTTGCTATGGTGTTCTTGGTGGTTGCTAGGGTGTTGCTCGGCGGTTGCTATGGGGTTCTGGGTGGTTGCTAGGGCGTTGCTAGGCGGTTGCTATGGTGTTCTGGGTGGTTGCTAGGTCATTGCTAGTTAATTGCTATGGTGTTCTGGGTGGTTGCTAGGGTGTTGCTAGGCAGTTGCTATGGTGTTCTGGGTGGTTGCTAGGGCATTGCTAGGCAGTTGCTATGGTGTTCTGGGTGGTTGCTAGGGCTTTGCTAGGAGGTTGCCATGGTGCTCTGGGTGGTTTCTAGGGCTTTTCTAGGGGGTTGCTATGGTGTTCTGGTTGGTTCCTAGGGCATTCTGGGTGGTTGCTATGGTGTTCTGGGTGGTTGCTAGTTCATTGCTAGGCAGTTGCTATGCTTTTCCTAATGGTTGCATGTTAGTTGCTTGTTAATGTTTGGTAGTTGGAAAAGAGTTTCTATGTGAATATATGAGTTCACGGTGAGAGGGTGAAGATGAGTGAGTTTTCTCATTGACTTCCATTATAACGAGGTTTCAGAAGTCCATGTTTTTCGGGAATTGTGGGAAATCCGTTAGTCGGATCGCTTAGAAAAGTCATAGCACACTCCTCACAAGGGAGCCGCATGTTTTGATGTGTAATGTGTGGGGATCGGATGAAAACTGTGGGAGGAGTAGCGAACCATGCGATTACGGAAGAACATGGAATAATAAATACTAGAAAATTCCGGTAGAAATTTTGAATGTGCCTGCTGCTCTTCATGTACAGTGTTCGAGGTGCTTGCCAGGGATCTGGTAAGCTGTTGATATGGTGTTCTGCGTGCTCTATAGGGCATTGCTGGGCGGTTGCTATGGAGTTCCAGGTGGTTGCTAGGGCATTGCTTGGCGGTTGCTATGGTGTTCTGGGTGGTTGCTAGGGCGTTGCTAGGCATTTGCTACGGTGTTTTGGGTGGTTGCTACGGCGTTGATAGGTGGTTGCTATGGTGTTCTCGGTGGTTGCTAGGGTGTTGCTAGGCGGTTGCTATGGTATTCTGGGTGGTTGTTAGGGTGTTGCTAGGCAGTTGCAATGGTGTTCTGGGTGGTTGCTAGAGTGTTGCTAGGCGGTTGCTATGGTGTTCTGGGTGGTCGGTAGGGCATTGCTAGGCGGTTGTTATTGTATTCTGGGTGATTGCTAGGGCATTGCTAGGCGGTTGTTATGGTGTTCTGGGTGGTTGCTAGGGCATTGCAAGACGGTTGCTATGGTGTTCTGGGTGGTTGCTTGGGCATTGCTAGGCGGTTGCTATGGTGTTCTGGGTGGTTGCTAGGGCGTTGCATCGCAGTTGCTCTGGTGTTTTGGGTGGTTGCTAAGGCTTTGCAAGGTGGTTGCCATTGTGTTCTGGGTGGTTGCTAGGGCGTTTCTAGGCGGTTGCTATGGTGTTCTGGCTGGTTGCTAGGGCGTTCTGGGTGGTTGCTGTGGTGTTCTGGGTGGTTGCTAGGTCGTTGCTAGGGGGTTGCTATGCTGGTCCTAATGGTTGTTATGCGTTGCTTGTCAATGTTTGGGAGTTGGAACAGAGTTTCTACGTGAATATATGAGTTCACGGTGAGAGGGTGAAGATGAGTGAGTTTTCTCATTGACTTCCATTAAAACGACTTTTCAGTAGTCCATGTTTTTCCGGAATTGTGGGAAATCCGTAAGTCGGATCGCTTAGAAATGTCATAGCACACTCCTCACAAGGGAGCCGCACATTTTCATGTGTAATGTGTGGGGATATTGTGAAAACTGTGGGAGGAGTAGTGAACCGTGCGATTACGGAAGAATATGGAAGAAGAAATTGAGAATGTAATTGCAGGGAATTACGAGTGCATGAAAATGCAAACTGTAGTTGCATAAGGTGGAATGTGGGCAGAGGAAACAAGTTGGCGGGAGTCATAGTTGAAGACAGTTGGAATGGCTGAACAGTTAAATAGTTTTTTAGTTTAAAAAGTTTGATTATTTAACAGTGAATTATTTCAATGAGGACTTTTATTTTGAAACAGTTGTGGACAGAGGAAACAGTTGGCTGGAGTCATAGTTGATGACAACAGGCAGTTGGAATGGCTGAACGGTTGATAAGTTGAGTAGTTTAAATAGTTATATTGTTTAATTATGATTTATTGTAGTGAGGACTTTTATTTTGAAACAGTTAAGGACGGAGGAAACAGTTGGCGGGAGTCAAAGTTGATGACAACGGGCAGTTGGATTGGCTGAACGGTTGAAAAGTTGAGTAGTTTAAATAGTTAAATTATTTGATTGTGATCTATTGTAATGAGGACTTTTATTTTGAAACAGTTGTGGACAGGTGACGCAGTTTGCAGGAGTCATAGTTGATGACAACTCACTGTTGGAATGCCCGAAAACTTAAATAGTTTAGTAGTTTAAATAGTTAAATTGTTTAATCGTGAAATATTGCAGTGAGGACTTTTTTTTTGAAACAGTTTTGGACAGAGGAAACAGTTGGCAGGACTCATTGTTGATGACAACTCGCAGTTGAAATGGCTGTACTGTTGAATAGTTGAGTAGTTTAAATTAAATATTTAATTGTGATTTCTTGTAGTGAGAACTTTTATTTTGAAACAGTTGTTGACGGAGGAAACAGTTAGCGAGAATCAAAGTTGATGACAACTGACAGTTGGAATGGCTGAACAGTTCAATTTTGACTTTTATTTTGAAACAGTTTTGCACAGAAGAAACAGTTGGCGGCAGTCATAGTTGATGACAACCGGCAGTTGGATTGGCTGAACGGTTGAAAAGTTGAGTAGTTTAAATAGTTAAATTATTTAATTGTCATCTATTGTAATGAGGACTATTATTTTGAAACAGTTGTACACAGGTGAAACAGTTGGCAGGACTCATAGTTGATGACAACTGACAGTTGGATTGGCTGAACAGTTAAATAGTTGAGTAGTTCAGATAAATTATTTATCTGATCTATTATTATTTATCTGATCTATTGTAATGAGGACTTTTATTTTGAAACAGTTGTTGACAGGTGACCCAGTTGGCAGGAGTCATAGTTGATGACAACTCACTGTTGGAATGCCCGAAAACTTAAATAGTTGAGTAGTTTTAATAGTTAAATTGTTTAATCGTGAAATATTGCAGTGAGGACTTTTATTTTGAAACAGTTTTGGACAGGTGACACAGTTGGCAGGAGTCATAGTTGATGACAACTCACTTTTGGAATGCCCGAACAGTTAAATAGTTGAGTAGTTTAAATAGTTAAATTAGTTAACAGTGAATTATTTCAGTGATGACTTTTATTTTGAAACAGTTTTGAACCGAGGAAACAGTTGGCGGCAGTCATAGTTGATGACAACCGGCAGTTGGATTGGCTGAACGGTTGAAAAGTTGAGTAGTTTAAATAGTTAAATTATTTAATTGTGATCTGTTGTTTTGAGGACTTTTATTTTGAAACAGTTGTAGACAGGTGAAACAGTTGACAGGAGTCATAGTTGATAACAACTTGCAATTGGAATGGCTGAACGGTTGAAAAGTTGAGTAGTTTAAAAAGTTAAATTATTTAATTGTTATTTATCATAATCAGGACTTTTATTTTGAAACAGTTGTAGGCAGAGGAAACAGTTGAATAGGATCTGTAGTGTTAAGAGAGCCAGACAGTAGTCTGAAAGCCAGGTTGGTAGGGCCTTGCTAGGCGGTTGCTATGGTGTTCCAGTTGGTTGCTAGAGCATTGCTAGGCAGTTTCTTAGGTGTTCCGGGTGCTTGCTAGGGCATTGCTTGGGAGTTGCTATGGAGTGCTGGGAGGTTGCTAGGGCGTTGCTAGGTGGTTGCTATGGTGTTCCTGATGGTTTCTAGGCCATTGCTAGGCAGTTGCTATGGTTTTTAACGGGTGATTGCTAAGGCATTGCTAGGCGGTTGCTATGGTGTTCGTTTGGGTGCTAGGGCATTGCTAACGGTTGCAATGGTGTTCTTAAATGGTTGCTAATGCATTGCTAATTATGGTTGCTATGGTGTTCCATGTTGTTGCTTTGGGCATTGCTAGGTGGTTGCTATGCTGTTTTGGGTGCTTGATGAGACTTGCTAGGCAGTTTCTATGGTGAACACTTAAATGTTGGTTGCTGCATTGTTATATTTCTAATTTATTATGATGTTCTGGGTGGTTGCTAGGGTGTTGTTAGGCAGTTGCTTTGGTGTTCTGGGTTGTTGCTAGGGCATTGCTAGACGCTTTCTATAGGGTTCTGGGAGGTTGCTAGAGCATTCTTGGCGGTTGCTTTCGTGTTCTGGGTGGTTGATAAGGCGTTGGTAGGCGGTTGCTATGGTGTTCCGGGTGCTTGCTAGAGCATTGCTAGGCAGTTTCAATGGTGTTCTGTGTGGTTGCTGGGGCGTTGCTAGGCGGTTGCTATGGTGTTCTTGGTGGTTGCTAGGGTGTTGCTAGGCAGTTGCTTTGGTGTTCTGGTTTGTTGTTACGGCATTGCTAGACGGTTTCTATAGGGTTCTTGGCGGTTGCTATGGTGTTCTGGGTGGTTGATAAAGCGTTGCTAGGCGATTGCTATGGTGGTCTGGGTGGTTGCTAGTTGGATTGGTTGAACAGTTGGTTGGTTGAGTAGTTTAAATAGTTAAATTATTTAATTGTGATTAGTTGTAGTGAGGACTTTTATTTTGAAACAGTTGTGGACACAGGAAACAATTGGCAGGAGTCATAGTTGATGACAACTGACAGTTGGAATGTCTGAACAGTCAAATAGTTGAGTAGTTTAAATAGTTAAATTATTTAACAGTGAATTATTTCAGTGAGGACTTTTATTTTGAAACAGTTTTGCACAAAGGAAACAGTTGCCGGGAGTCATAGTTGATGACAACGGGCAGTTGGAATGGCTGAACAGTTGGATGGTTGAGTTGGTTAAATTGTAAAATTATTTAATTGTGATTTATTATAATGAGGACTTTTATATTCAAACAGTTGTGGACAGTTGAAACAGTTGGCAGGAGTCATAGTTGATGACAACTGACAGTTGGAATGGCTGAACAGTTAAATGGTTGAGTTGTTCAAATAGTTAAATTAGTTAACAGTGAATTATTTTAGTGAGGACTTTTATTTTGAAACAGTTTTGAACAGAAGAAACAGTTGGCAGGAGTCATTGTTGATTACAACGGGCAGTTGGAATTGCTGAAGGGTTGAAAAGTTGAGTAGTTTAAATAGTTAAATTATTTAATTGTGATCTATTGGAATGAGAACTTTTATTTTGAAACAGTTGTGGACAGGTGAAACAGTTGGCGGGAGTCATAGTTGATGACAAATGGCAGTTGGAATGGCTGAACAGTAAAATATTTCAGTAGTTTAAATAGTTAAATTATTTAATAGTGAATTATTGCACTGAGGACTTTTATTTTGAAACTGTTGTGTACACAGGAAAGACTTGGCGGGAGTCATAGTTGATGACAGTTGGAATGGCTGAACAGTTAAATAGTTGAGTAGTTTAAATATTGAAATTATTTCACAGTGTATTATTTCAGTGAGGACTTTTATTTTGAAACAGTTTTGCACAGAGGAAACAGTTGCAGGGAATCATAGTTGATGACAATGGGCAGTTCGAATGGCTGAACAGTTGGATGGTTGAGTAGTTTAAATAGTTTAATTATTTAATTGTTATTTATTGTAATGAGGACTTTTATTTTGAAACAGTTGTAGGCAGAGGAAACAGTTGAACAGGATCTGTAGTCTTAAGAGAGCCAGATTGTTGTCTTAATGCCTGTGAAACTGACAGTTGCTACAGGTGGTCAGAACATCTGGCACAAGATTCCATTTGCTTAATGGCCCTATTGTGATGTCATCAGCCCTATGTTAAGTCTATGGGGAAAAAAATAAATAGTTTTTTATTTATAGTTTAAAAAGTAAAAAAGTTACAAAGATGAAAAATACATTGCACAGGCGTCCTAAGTAAGACCTACGCAACGCAGTTTGAACGAAGTTTCTACGTTAAACGGTTGAGGCCGCATAAAGTGCGTTAGAATAATAATAATAATAATAAATAATAAGAAGAAGAACTGGAATAACAATAGTGTGCATTTTCATGCACACTAACTAGAGAATGTAATTCCAGGGAATTCCAAGTGCATGAAAATGCAAACTGAAGTTGCTTTTGGTGTAATGTGCGCAGAGGAAACAAGTTGGCGGGAGTCATAGTTGATGACAGTTGGAATGGCTGAACAGTTAAATAGTTGAGTAGTTTCAAAAGTTATATTATTTAACAGTGAATTATTTCAATGAGGACTTTTATTTTGAAACAGTTGTGGACAGAGGAAACAGCTGGCGGGAGTCGTAGTTGATGACAATGGGCAGTTGGAATGGTTGAACAGTTGGATGGTTGAGTAGTTTAAATAGTTAAATTATTTAATTGTGATTAATTGTCGTGAGGACTTTTATTTTGAAACAGTTGGCGGGAGTCATAATTGATGACAACTGACAGTTTGATTGGCTGAACAGTTAAATAGTTGAGTAGTTCAGATAAATTATTTAACAGTGAATTATTTCAGGTAGGATTTTTATTTTGAAACAGTTTTGGACAGAGGAATCAGTTGACAGGAGTCATAGTTGATGACAAATGGCAGTTGCAACGGCTGAACGGTTGAAAAGTTGAGTAGTTTACAAAGTTAAATTATTTAATTGTTATTTATCATAATGAGGACTTTTATTTTGAAACAGTTGTGGACAGAGGAATCAGTTGGCAGGAGTCATAGTTGATGACAAATGACAGTTGGAATGGCTGAACAGTTAAATAGTTGAGTTGTTTAAATAGTTAAATTAGTTAACAGTGAATTATTTCAATCAGGACTTTTATTTTGAAAGAGTTTTGGACAAAGGAAACAGTTGACTGGAGTCATAGTTGATGACAACTGGCAGTTGGAACGGCTGAACGGTTGAAAAGTTTAGTAGTTTCAAAAGTTATATTATTTAACAGTGAATTATTTCAATGAGGACTTTTATTTTGAAACAGTTGTGGACAGAGGAAACAGTTGGCATGAGTCATAGTTGATGACAAATGACAGTTGGAATGGCTGAACAGTTAAATAGTTGAGTTGTTTAAATAGTTAAATTAGTTAACAGTGAAGTATTTCAATCAGGACTTTTATTTTGAAAGAGTTTTTGACAAAGAAAACAGTTGACGGGAGTCATAGTTGATGACAACGGGCAGTTGGAATGGCTGAACGGTTGAAAAGTTGAGTAGTTTAAATAGTTAAATTTAATTGTGATTTATTGTAATGAGGACTTTTATTTTGAAACAGTTCTGGACAGAGGAAACACTTGGCGGGCGTCATAGTTGATGACAACTGACAGTTGGAATGCCTGAACAGTTAAATAGTTGAGTTGTTTAAGTAGTTAAATTATTTAGCAGTGAATTATTTCAGTGAGGACTTTTATTTCGAAATAGATTTGGACAGAGGAAACAGTTCGCTGCAGTCATCGTTGACTACAACGGGCAGTTGGAATGGCTGATCGGTTGAAAAGTTGAGTAGTTTAAATAGTTAAATTATTTGATTGTGATCTACTGTAATGAGGACTTTTATTTTGAAACAGTTGTGGACAGGTGACACAGTGGGCAGGAGTCATAGTTGATGACAACTCACTGTTGGAATGCCCAAACAGTTAAATATTGAGTAGTTTAAATAGATAAATTATTTAACAGTGAATTATTTCAGTGATGACTTTTATTTTGAAACAGTTTTGGACAGAGGAAACAGTTGACAAGAGTCATAGTTGATGACAACTGGCAGTTGGAATGCCTGAACGGTTGAAAAGTTGAGTAGTTTAAAAAGTTAAATTATTTAATTGTTATTCATCAAAATGAGGACTTTTATTTTGAAACAGTTGTGGACAGAGAAATCAGTTGGCAGGAGTCATAGTTGATGACAACTGACAGTTGGATTGGCTGAACAGTTAAATAGTTGAGTAGTTTAAATAGTTAAATTATTTAATAGTGAATTATTTCAGTGATGACTTTTATTTTGAAACAGTTTTGAAATGAGTAAACAGTTGGCAGCAGTCATAGTTGATGACAACTGGCAGTTGAAATGGCTGTGCTGTTGAAAAGTTGAGTAGTTTAAATATTTAAATTATTTGATTGTGATCGATTGTAATGAGGACTTTTATTTTGAAACAGTTGTACACAGGTGAAACAGTTGGCAGGACTCATAGTTGATGACAACTGACAGTTGGAATGCCCGAACAGTTAAATAGTTGAGTAGTTAAATAGTTAAATTATTTAACAGTGAATTATTGCAGTGAGGACTTTTATTTTGAAACAGTTTTGGACAGAGGAAACAGTTGGCGGGAGTCGTAGCTGATGACAATGGGCAGTTGGAATGGTTGAACAGTTGGATGGTTGAGTAGTTTAAGTAGTTAAATTATTTAATTGTGATTAATTGTATTGAGAACTTTTATTTTGATTCAGTCGGCGGGAGTCATAGTTGATGACAACTGACAGTTAGATTGGCTGAACAGTTAAATAGTTGAGTAGTTCAGATGAATTATTTAACAGTGAATTATTTCAGTGAGGCCTTTTATTTTGAAACAGTTTTGGACAGAGGAAACAGTTGACAGCAGTCATAGTTGATGACAACTAGCAGTTGGAATGCCTGAACGGTTGAAAAGTTGAGTAGTTTAAAAAGTTAAATTATTTAATTGTTATTTATCATAATGAGGACTTTTATTTTGAAACAGTTGTGGACAGAGAAATCAGTTGGCAGGAGTCATAGTTGATGAGAACTGACAGTTGGAATGGCTGAACAGTTAAATATTTGAGTAGTTCAAAGAGTTAAATTATTTAAGAGTGATTTCTTGTTGTGAGGACTTTTATTTTGAAACAGTTGTAGGCAGAGGAAACAGTTGAACAGGATCTGTAGTGTTAAGAGAGCCAGACTGTAGTCTGAAAGCCTGCGAAACTGACAGTTGCTGCAGGTGGTCAGAACATCTGGCACAAGATTCCATTTGCTTAATGGCCCTACTATGATGTCATCAGCCCAATGTTAAGTCTATGGGGAAAAAAATTAGTAGTTTTTTATTCATAGTTTAAAAAGTATAAAAGTTACAAAGATGAAAAATACATTGCACAGGTGTCCTAAGTAAGACCTACGCAACACAGTTTGAATGAAGTTTCTACGTTAAACGGTTGAGGCCGCATTAAGTGCGTTAGAAGAATAATAATAATAATAAGAAGAAGAAGAACTGGAATAACAATAGTGTGCATTTTCATGCACACTAATAACTAGAGAATGTAATTCCAGGGAATTACGAGTGCATGAAAATGCAAACTGTAGTTGCTGAAGGTGGAATGTGGGCAGAGGAAACAAGTTGGCGGGAGTCATAGTTGATGACAGTTGGAATGGCTGAACAGTTAAATAGTTGAGTAGTTTAAAAATTTATATTATTTAACAGTGAATTATTTCAATGAGGACTTTTATTTTGAAACAGTTTTGTACCGAGGAAACAGTTGACGGGAGTCAATGTTGATGACAACGGGCAGTTGGAATGACTGAACGGTTGAAAAGTTGAGTAGATTAAATAGTTAAATTATTGAACAGTGATTTATTGTAGTCAGGACTTTTATTTTAGAACAGTTTTGGACAGAGGAAACAGTTGGTGGCAGTCAGAGTTGAGGACAACTGACAGTTGGAATGGTTGGACAGTTAAATAGTTGAGTTGTTTAAATAGTTAAATTATTTAACAGTGAATTATTTCAGTGAGGACTTTTATTTTGAAACAGTTTTGGACAGAGGAAACAGTCGGCGGGAGTCATAGTTGATGACAACTGACGGTTGGAATGGATGAACAGTTAAATAGTTGAGTAGTTTAAAAAGTTATTTTATTTTACAGTGAATTATTTCAGTGAGGACTTTTATTTTGAAACAGTTGGACAGAGGACGAGTTGGCGGGAGTCATAGTTGATGATAACTGGCAGTTGGAAATAGCTGAACTGTTGAATAGTTGAGTAGATTAAATAGTTAAAATATTTAATTGTGATCTATTGTAATGAGGACTTTTATTTTGAAACAGTTGTGGACAGGTGACACAGTTGGCAGGAGTCATAGTTGATGACAACTCATTGTTGGAATGCCCGAACAGTTAAATAGTTGAGTAGTTTAAATAGTTAAATTAGTTAACAGTGAATTATTTCAGTGATGACTTTTATTTTGAAACAGTTTTGAACCGAGGAAACAGTTGGCGGCAGTCATAGTTGATGACAACCGGCAGTTGGAGTGGCTGAACGGTTGAAAAGTTGAGTAGTTTAAATAGTTAAATTATTTAATTGTGATCTGTTGTTTTGAGGACTTTTATTTTGAAACAGTTGTAGACAGGTGAAACAGTTGGCAGGACTCATAGTTGATGACAACTGACAGTTGGAATGCCCGAACAGTTAAATAGTTGAGTAGTTTAAATAGTTAAATTATTTAATAGTGAATTATTGCAGTGAGGACTTTTATTTTGAAACAGTTTTGGACAGAGGAAACAGTTTGCGGGAGTCGTAGTTGATGACAATGGGCAGTTGGAATGGTTGAACAGTTGGATGGTTGAGTAGTTTAAATAGTTAAATTATTTAATTGTGATAACTTGTATTGAGGACTTTTATTTTGAATCAGTTGGCGGGAGACATAGTTGATGAAAACTGACAGTTGGATTGGCTGAACAGTTAAATAGTTGAGTAGTTTAAATAGTTAAATTATTTAATAGTGAATTATTGCAGTGAGGACTTTTATTTTGAAACAGTTTTGGACAAAGGAAACAGTTGGCGGGAGTTGTAGTTGATGACAATGGGCAGTTGGAATGGTTGAACAGTTGGATGGTTGAGTAGTTTAAATAGTTAAATTATTTAATTGTGATTACTTGTATTGAGGACTTTTATTTTGAATCAGTTGCCGGGAGTCATAGTTGATGACAACTGACAGTTGGATTGGCTGAACAGTTAAATAGTTGAGTAGTTCAGATAAATTATTTAACAGTGAATTATTTCAGTGAGGCCTTTTATTTTGAAACAGTTTTGGACAGAGGAAACAGTTGACAGGAGTCATAGTTGATGACAACTGGCAGTTGGAATGCCTGAACGGTTGAAAAGTTGAGTAGTTTAAAAAGTTAAATTATTTAATTGTTATTCATCATAATGAGGACTTTTATTTTGAAACAGTTGTGGACAGAGAAATCAGTTGGCAGGAGTCATAGTTGATGACAACTGACAGTTGGATTGGCTGAACAGTTAAATAGTTGAGTAGTTTAAATAGTTAAATTATTTAATAGTGAATTATTTCAGTGATGACTTTTATTTTGAAACAGTTTTGAAATGTGTAAACAGTTGGCAGCAGTCATAGTTGATGACAACCGGCAGTTGAAATGGCTGTGCTGTTGAAAAGTTGAGTAGTTTAAATATTTAAATTATTTGATTGTGATCGATTGTAATGAGGACTTTTATTTTGAAACAGTTGTACACAGGTGAAACAGTTGGCAGGACTCATAGTTGATGACAACTGACAGTTGGAATGCCCGAACAGTTAAATAGTTGAGTAGTTAAATAGTTAAATTATTTAACAGTGAATTATTGCAGTGAGGACTTTTATTTTGAAACAGTTTTGGACAGAGGAAACAGTTGGCGGGAGTCGTAGCTGATGACAATGGGCAGTTGGAATGGTTGAACAGTTGGATGGTTGAGTAGTTTAAGTAGTTAAATTATTTAATTGTGATTAATTGTATTGAGAACTTTTATTTTGAAACAGTTTTGGACAGAAATAGTTGATGACAACTGACAGTTAGATTGGCTGAACAGTTAAATAGTTGAGTAGTTCAGATGAATTATTTAACAGTGAATTATTTCAGTGAGGCCTTTTATTTTGAAACAGTTTTGGACAGAGGAAACAGTTGACAGCAGTCATAGTTGATGACAACTAGCAGTTGGAATGCCTGAACGGTTGAAAAGTTGAGTAGTTTAAAAAGTTAAATTATTTAATTGTTATTTATCATAATGAGGACTTTTATTTTGAAACAGTTGTGGACAGAGAAATCAGTTGGCAGGAGTCATAGTTGATGAGAACTGACAGTTGGAATGGCTGAACAGTTAAATATTTGAGTAGTTCAAAGAGTTAAATTATTTAAGAGTGATTTCTTGTTGTGAGGACTTTTATTTTGAAACAGTTGTAGGCAGAGGAAACAGTTGAACAGGATCTGTAGTGTTAAGAGAGCCAGACTGTAGTCTGAAAGCCTGAAAACTGACAGTTGCTGCAGGTGGTCAGAACATCTGGCACAAGATTCCATTTGCTTAATGGCCCTACTATGATGTCATCAGCCCAATGTTAAGTCTATGGGGAAAAAAAAAAATTAGTAGTTTTTATTCATAGTTTAAAAAGTATAAAAAAAGTTACAAAGATGAAAAATACATTGCACAGGTGTCCTAAGTAAGACCTCGCAACACAGTTTGAATGAAGTTTCTACGTTAAACGGTTGAGGCAGAATAATTAAGTGCGTTAATAATAATAATAATAATTAAGAAGAAGAACTGGAATAACAATAGTGTGCATTTTCATGCACACTAATAACTTGTAATTCCAGGGAATTATTTCAATGTGCATGAAAATGCAAACTGTAGTTGCTTGAAGGTGGAATGTGGGCAGAGGAAACAAGTTGGCGGGAGTCATAGTTGATGACAGTTGGAATGGCTGAACAGTTAAATAGTTAAATAGTTGAGTAGTTTAAAAATTTATATTATTTAACAGTGAATTATTTCAATGAGGACTTTTATTTTGAAACAGTTTTGTTTTGAACGAGGAAACAGTTGACGGGAGTCAATGTTGATGACAACGGGCAGTTGGAATGGCTGAACAGTTGAAAAGTTGAGTAGATTTAAAATTATTTAAACAGTGATTTATTGTAGTGAGGACTTTTATTTTGAAACAGTTTTGGACAGAGGAAACAGTTGGTGGCAGTCAAATAGAGTTGAGGACAACTGACAGTTGGAATGGTTGGACAAAAACTAGTTGACAGTGAATTATTTCAGGAGGATTTTATTTTGAAACAGTTTTGGACAGAGGAAACAGTTGGCGGAGGTCATAATGACAACTGGGCAGTTGTTGAACATTGGATGGTTGAGTAGTTTAAAATAGTTATTTAATTTAAAAAGTTATTTTATTTTAATCAGTTTGGCAGGAGTGAATTATTTCAGTGAGGACTTTTTGATTTTGAAACAGTTTTGACAGAGGACTTTTATTTTTGAAACAGTTTTGAACCAGTCATTGGCGGAGTTGAGTTGATGACAACTTGGCAGTTGAAATGGCTGAACTGTTGAAAAGTTGAGTAGTTTAAATAGTTAAAATATTTAATTGTGATCTATTGTAATGAGGACTTTTATTTTTAATTGAAACAGTTGTGAAACAGTTTTGGACAGGTGAAACAGTTGGCAGGAGTCATAGTTGATGACAACTGGCAGTTGGAATGCCTGAACAGTTAAATAGTTGTTTAAATAGTTAAATTATTTAATTGAATTAAATTGATTTTTATTTTGAAAGACAGTTTTGAATTAGTTGGCAAATAGTTGATGACAACCGACTTTTATTTTTGAGTAAAATAGTTTTTATTTAATTGTTGACAGATTGTAGTTGATGACTTTTATTTTGAAACAGTTTGGCTGAACAGGTGAAACAGTTTAAATAGTCATAGTTGATGACAAGGACTGACAGTTGGAATGGTTGAACAGTTGGATAGTTGAGTAGTTTAAATAGTTAAATTATTTAATTGTGAATTATTGTTACTTTTATTTTGAAAACAGTTTTGGACAGAAACAGTTGAAATGACAGTTGGAATGGGTTGAACAGGGAGTCATTAGTGAATTATTGATGACAAAACAGGGCAGTTGGAATGGTTGAACAGTTGTTGATGTTGATGGTTGAGTTTAAATAGTTAAATTATTTAATTGTGATTAATTGTATTGAGAACTTTTATTTTGAAACAGTTCAGTCAGTTGGCAGGAGTCATAGTTGATGACAACTGACAGTTGGATTGGCTGAACAGTTAAATAGTTGAGTTTAGTTCAGATGAATTATTTAACAGTGAATTATTTCAGTGAGGCCTTTTATTTTGAAACAGTTTTGGACAGAGGAAACAGTTGACAGCAGTCATAGTTGATGACAACTAGCAGTTGGAATGCCTGAACGGTTGAAAAGTTGAGTAGTTTAAAAAGTTAAATTATTTAATTGTTATTTATTTAAATGAGGACTTTTATTTTGAAACAGTTGTGGACAGAGTGAAATCAGTTGGCAGGAGTCATAGTTGATGACAACTGACAGTTGGAATGGCTGAACAGTTAAATATTTGAGTAGTTTAAATAGTTAAATTATTTAAGAGTGATTTCTTGTTGTGAGGACTTTTATTTTGAAACAGTTGTAGGCAGAGGAAACAGTTGAACAGGATCTGTAGTGTTAAGAGAGCCAGACTGTAGTCTGAAAGCCTGCGAAACTGACAGTTGCTGCAGGTGGTCAGAACATCTGGCACAAGATTCCATTTGCTTAATGGCCCTACTATGATGTCATCAGCCCAATGTTAAGTCTATGGGGAAAAAAATTAGTAGTTTTTTATTCATAGTTTAAAAAGTATAAAAGTTACAAAGATGAAAAATACATTGCACAGGTGTCCTAAGTAAGACCTACGCAACACAGTTTGAATGAAGTTTCTACGTTAAACGGTTGAGGCCGCATTAAGTGCGTTAGAAGAATAATAATAATAAGAAGAAGAAGAAGAACTGGAATAACAATAGTGTGCATTTTCATGCAATTTGGAATAGAAAGAACTGGAATTTGTGCACTAATAACTAGAGAATGTAATTCCAGGGAATTACGAGTGCATGAAAATGCAAACTGTAGTTGCTGAAGGTGGAATGTGGGCAGAGGAAACAAGTTGGCGGGAGTCATAGTTGATGACAGTTGGAATGGCTGAACAGTTAAATAGTTGAGTAGTTTGAAAATTTATATTATTTAACAGTGAATTATTTCAATGAGGACTTTTATTTTGAAACAGTTTTGTACAGAGGAAACAGTTGGCTGGAGTCAATGTTGATGACAACGGGCAGTTGGAATGACTGAACAATTGAAAAGTTGAGTAGATTAAATAGTTAAATTATTGAACAGTGATTTATTGTAGTCAGGACTTTTATTTTAGAACAGTTTTGGACAGAGGAAACAGTTGGTGGCAGTCAGAGTTGAGGACAACTGACAGTTGGAATGGTTGGACAGTTAAATAGTTGAGTTGTTTAAATAGTTAAATTATTTAACAGTGAATTATTTCAGTGAGGACTTTTATTTTGAAACAGTTTTGGACAGAGGAAACAGTCGGCGGGAGTCATAGTTGATGACAACTGACGGTTGGAATGGATGAACAGTTAAATAGTTGAGTAGTTTAAAAAGTTATTTTATTTTACAGTGAATTATTTCAGTGAGGACTTTTATTTTGAAACAGTTGTGGACAGAGGACGCAGTTGGCGGGAGTCATAGTTGATGATAACTGGCAGTTGAAATAGCTGAACTGTTGAATAGTTGAGTAGATTAAATAGTTAAAATATTTAATTGTGATCTATTGTAATGAGGACTTTTATTTTGAAACAGTTGTGGACAGGTGACACAGTTGGCAGGAGTCATAGTTGATGACAACTCATTGTTGGAATGCCCGAACAGTTAAATAGTTGAGTAGTTTAAATAGTTAAATTAGTTAACAGTGAATTATTTCAGTGATGACTTTTATTTTGAAACAGTTTTGAACCGAGGAAACAGTTGGCGGCAGTCATAGTTGATGACAACCGGCAGTTGGAGTGGCTGAACGGTTGAAAAGTTGAGTAGTTTAAATAGTTAAATTATTTAATTGTGATCTGTTGTTTTGAGGACTTTTATTTTGAAACAGTTGTAGACAGGTGAAACAGTTGGCAGGACTCATAGTTGATGACAACTGACAGTTGGAATGCCCGAACAATTAAATAGTTGAGTAGTTTAAATAGTTAAATTATTTAATAGTGAATTATTGCAGTGAGGACTTTTATTTTGAAACAGTTTTGGACAGAGGAAACAGTTGGCGGGAGTCGTAGTTGATGACAATGGGCAGTTGGAATGGTTGAACAGTTGGATGGTTGAGTAGTTTAAATAGTTAAATTATTTAATTGTGATTAATTGTAGTGAGGACTTTTATTTTGAAACAGTTGGGACAGGGAGTCATAGTTGATGACAACTGACAGTTGGATTGGCTGAACAGTTAAATAGTTGAGTAGTTCAGATAAATTTATTTAACAGTGAATTATTTCAGTGAGGACTTTCATTTTGAAACAGTTTTGGACAGAGGAAACAGTTGACAGGAGTCATAGTTGATGACAACTGGCAGTTGGAATGTCTGAACGGTTGAAAAGTTGAGTAGTTTAAAAAGTTAAATTTTTATAATTGTTATTTATCATAATGAGGACTTTTATTTTGAAACAGTTGTGGACAGAGGAATCAGTTGGCAGGAGTCATAGTTGATGACAACTGACAGTTGGATTGGCTGAACAGTTAAATAGTTGAGTTGTTTAAATAGTTAAATTATTCAACAGTGTATTATTTCAGGGAGATCTTTTATTTTGAAACAGTTTTCGACAGAGGAAACAGTTGGCGGGTGTCATAGTTGAAGACAATGGGCAGTTCGAATGGCTGAACGGTTGAACAGTTGAGTAGTTTAAATAGTTAAATTATTTAACAGTGAATTATTTCAGTGAGGACTTTTATTTTGAAACAGTTTTGGACAGGTGAAACAGTTGGCAGGAGTCATAGTTGATGACAACTGACAGTTGGAATGGCTGAACAGTTAAATATTTGAGTAGTTTAAATAGTTAAATTATTTAAGAGTGATTTCTTGTTGTGAGGACTTTTATTTTGAAACAGTTGTAGGCAGAGGAAACAGTTGAACAGGATCTGTAGTGTTAAGAGAGCCAGACTGTAGTCCGATAGCCTGAGAAACTGACAGTTGCTGCAGGTGGTCAGAACATCTGGCACAAGATTCCATTTGCTTAATGGCCCTACTGTGATGTCATCAGCCCAATGTTAAGTCTATGGGGAAAAAAATTAGTAGTTTTTTATTCATAGTTTAAAAAGTAAAAAAGTTACAAAGATGAAAAATACATTGCACAGGTGTCCTAAGTAAGACCTCACATACGCAGTTTGAATGAAGTTTCTCGTTAAACGGTTGAGGCCGCATTAAGTGCGTTAGAATAATAATAATAATAATAAGAAGAAGAAGAAGAAGAAGAAGAACTGGAATAACAATAGTGTGCATTTTCATGCACACTAATAATAATAATAATAAGAACTGGAATAACAATACTGTGCATTTTCATGCACACTAATAATAAGAAGAACTGGAATAACAATAGTGTGCATTTTCATGCACACTAACTAGAAAATTCCGGTAGAAATTTTGAATGTGCCTGCTGCTCTACACGTACAGTGTTCGAGGTGCTTGCCAGGGATCTGGTAAGCCGTTGATATGGTGTTCTGGGTGCTCTATTGGGCGTTGCTGAGCGGTTGCTATGGAGTTCCAGGTGGTTGCCAGGGCATTGCTAGGCGGTTGCTATGGTGTTCTGGGTGGTTGCTAGGGCGTTGCTAGGCAGTTGCTATGGTGTCCTGGGTGGTTGCTAGGTTGTCCGCGGAGGACCCTATTGAAATCGTGCTGTTTATTATTAGGGCCCAAGCCGACTGCAAGTCGTCCGAGGACCCTATTGAAATCGTTCTGTTTATTTTTATTATTATTATTATTATTATTATTATTATTCTTGCGAAAATTCAAAGGCCAATTTCATCCCCTTTCCCAATGGTGATAACGCGTCTAACTTTCCACTTTCGTCTGGCCGGATCCGAAATTCGATATTTTTGGGTGGTCGTTCAGGGTCGACGCAAAATGCCAAAATAGCGCCCCCTAAACAGATCATCGAGAGACCAAGCTGATGAAAAGTTGTGCTCTGTATGTCTGCAGGTAAAAGGGCGTGGCTGCTAGGGCGTGACAAATTTTGGCGACTCGACAAAAAATTTTCAAAATGCTCTCACGCCCATATACTTGATCTTAGCAGCTTCAAACTTGCTGGACATGATGATGTCTCCGCCCTGAACGTCCCCTCATCATAACTTTTCACTTAACTAATAACGTCCTCCAGTGGTAACAGGAAGTGACCTGTTTTTACTGTGAAAACGAACTCCTCCGATGGATTTTGCCCGATCGACTTCAAATTTGGTCTAGATCATCTAGAGAGCAAGCTGATCAAAAGTTGGGCTCTGCATGTCTGTAGGTCAAAGGGCGTGGCTGCTAGGGCGTGACAAAGTTTTGCGACTCGCCAAAAAAATTTCAAAATGCTCTCACGCCAACATACTTGAGCGGAGCTGCTTCAAAGTTGCTGGAAATGATGATGGCTCCGCCCTGAACGTCACGATATAATAATTTCCCACATTACTAATAGCGCCCCCTGGTGGTAACAGGAAGTGACCAGTTCAGTTACTTTGTTGTAGGCAGACGAAATTCGATACATATATGGATCCTACCCAGACATAAAAAAAACTCGTAGAAGCCACGCCCTAAACCCAACAGGAAGTCAGCCATTTTGATTTGAATTTTCGAATTTTAATACAAACTCCTAGGGCTTCTGACCGATTGACTTCAAATTTGTCTAGATCATCTAGAGACCAAGCTGATCAAAAGTTGTGCTCTGCATGTCTGTAGGTCAAAGGGCGTGGCTGCTGGGGCATGACAAAGTTTGGTGACTCGCAAAAAAAATTTCAAAATGCTCTCACGCCAACATACTTGAGCGGAGCTGCTTCAAAGTTGCTGGAAATGATGATGGCTCCGCCCTGAACGTCACGATATAATAATTTCCCACATTACTAATAGCGCCCCCTGGTGGTAACAGGAAGTGACCAGTTCAGTTACTTTGTTGTAGGCAGACGAAATTCGATACATATATGGATCCTACCCAGACATAAAAAAAACTCGTAGAAGCCACGCCCTAAACCCAACAGGAAGTCAGCCATTTTGATTTGAATTTTCGAATTTTAATACAAACTCCTAGGGCTTCTGACCGATTGACTTCAAATTTGTCTAGATCATCTAGAGACCAAGCTGATCAAAAGTTGTGCTCTGCATGTCTGTAGGTCAAAGGGCGTGGCTGCTGGGGCATGACAAAGTTTGGTGACTCGCAAAAAAAATTTCAAAATGCTCTCACGCCAACATACTTGATTGTAGCAGCTTCAAACTTGCTGGAGATAATGATAGCTCAGCCCTGAACGTCACAATGTAATAAATTCCCACTTTAATAATAGCGCCCCCTGGTGCTAACAAGAAGTGAGCAGTTCGGTTACTTTGTCGTAGGCAAACGAAATTCGATCCACATATGTATCATACACAAAATACAAAAAACTCAATGAAGCCACGCCCTCAACCCAACAGGAAGTCGGCCATTTTGATTTGAATTTTTGAATTTTAAAACTAACTCCTCGCAGGGTTTTTGACTGATTGACTTCAAATTTGGTACAGATCATCTAGAGACCAAGCTGATCAAAAGTTGTGCTCTGCATGTCTCTAGGGCAAAGGGCGTGGCTGATAGGGCGTGACAAATTTTGGCGACTCGCCAAAAAAAATTCAAAATGCTGTCACGCCAACATACTTGAATGTGAAAGCTTCAATCTTGCTGGAGATGATGATGTCTCCGCCCTGAACGTCAAAATATATTAACTTTCCACTTCACTAATAGCGCCCCCTGGTGGTAACAGGAAGTGACCATTTTTTACTTTAACATGTACTGATGACACATAGTTGAACCCATCAACTTCATTCCACTTCTAAAACATGCAGAACAAGTTGGTGAAGCTACATTATGAATGCTGTGGAGCTACGAGTAATGGCATTCGTGTGGCAATGCAGCAAAGATGGATCTTTTGCCATGAAAATACGTTTGTGTTTTTGATGTCTTTACTGAACTCGTATCTTCATAAAAATTGATACACAGGTCAAGGATGGCAAGCTGTTAAATCTGATAGGGGCCTCGCTAATGGGGGCAGCAAAATGTCTCTATAGCGCCCACTTGTGGAAAAGGAAATGCCATATTTTACATTGACATTGGCCGATTTGCTCGAAACTTTGCATTTGTGCTGACAGTCTGCCCCTGAATGCACCTGCCCACATTTGGTTTTGCTCAGAGCGCCCTCTGGTGGATGAACTATCAACTTTTCATAACTCCTTCCTGCTTTGTATGATTCGCTCGAAACTTTATCACAGGTTGGTGCCGGTACTTGACCTGTCCACTGGTCGTGAGTGCACACCTGCACCCGTCAGGATCTCACCACTACCCCCAATGTGCACAAGGGTGCGAAGGCCCGTTCAACGCTGCTTGCAGCTTTAATTATTATTATTATTATTATTATTATTATTTCTCCGACATTTCAAGGGCCAATTTCGCCCCTTTCTCTTACTTAAAAACGC
Source organism: Gymnothorax javanicus (assembly GCA_029692085.1). Taxonomy (NCBI): domain Eukaryota; kingdom Metazoa; phylum Chordata; class Actinopteri; order Anguilliformes; family Muraenidae; genus Gymnothorax; species Gymnothorax javanicus. The sequence continues at coordinate 51,274,326 of CM056196.1, forward strand.
TTATAGCTTTCCCCATTTGTCCGGCCACACCCGAAATTAGACATTTTTGGGCGCCCGTTCATGGTCGACGCAAAATGCCAAAATAGCGCCCCCTAAACACGTTTCAAAATTCCCATAGGGAAATTCAGTTACTTTCTCGTAGGCAGACAAAATTCGGTAAACATGTGTATCATACCCAGACATACAAAAAATTTCTTTGCAGCCACGCCCTAAACCCAACAGGAAGTCGGCCATTTTGATTTGAATTTTTTAATTTTAAAACGAACTCCTCCTAGGCATTTTGCCCGATCGACTTCAAATTTGCTACAGATTATATAGATACCAAGCTGATTAAAACGTTTGCTCTGCATGTCTGTAGGTCAAAGGGCGTGGCTGCTAGGGCGTGACAAAATTTGGTGACTCGACAAAAAAATTTCAAAATGCTCTCACGCCCATATACTTGATCTTAGCAGCTTCAAACTTGCTGACACATGATGATGTCTCTGCCCTGAATGTCCCCATATCATAACTTTTCACTTTATTAATAGCGCCCCCGGTGGTAACAGGAAGTGACCAGTTTTTACTTTGAAAACGAACTCCTCCTAGGTATTTTGCCCGATCGACTACAAATTTGGTACAGATCATCTAGAGACCAAGCTGATCAAAAGTTGTGCTCTGCATGTCTGTCGGTCAAAGGGCGTCGCTGCTAGGGTGTGACAAATATTGGCGACTCGCCAAAAAAAATTTCAAAATTATCTCACACCAACATACTTGATCGTAGCAGCTTCAAACTTGCTAAAAATGATGATGGCTCCGCCCTGAACGTCATGATATCATAATTTCCTACTTTACTAATAGCGCCCCCCGGTGGTAACAGGAAGTGTGCAGTGCGGTTACTTTGTTGTAGGCAGACGAAATTCGATACACGTATGTATCATACCCAGACATACAAAAAACCCATTGAAGCCATGGCCTAAACCCAAGAGGAAGTCGGCCATTTTGATTTGAATTTTTGAATTTTAAAACAAACTCCTCCTTGGGTTTTTGACCGATTGACTTCAAATTTGGCACAGATCATCTAGATACCAAGCTGATGAAAAATTTTGCTCTGCATATCTGTCACTCAAAGGGCGTGGCTGCTAGGGCGTGACGAAAATTGGCGACTCACCAAAAAAATTTCAAAATGGTGTCACGCCAACATACTTGACCGTAGAAGCTTCAGTCTTGCTGGAGATGATGATGGCTCTGCCCTGAATGTCGAAATATATTAACTTCCCACTTTACTAATAGCGCCCCCTGGTGGTAACAGGAAGTGATCATTTTTTACTTTAACATGTACTGATGACACATAGTTGAACCCATCAACTTCATTCCACTTCTAAAACATGCAGAACAAGTTGGTGAAGCTACTTTATGAATGCTGTGAAGCTTCTAGTAATGGCATTCGTGTGGCAACGCGGCAAAGATGGATCCCTTGCCATGAAAATACGTGTTTTTTTGATGTCTTTACTGAACTCGTATCATCATTAAAATTGATACACAGGTCAAGAATGGCAAGCTGTTAAAACTCATATGGGCCTCGCCTATGGGGGGAGCAAACTGTCTCTATAGCGCCCCCTTGTGGAAACAGGAAATGCCATATTTTACATTGACATTGGCCGATTTGCTCGAAACTTCGCATTTTTGCCGACGGTCTGCCCCTGAATGCACCTGCCCACATTTGGTCACGCTCAGAGCGCCCCCTGGTGGATGAACTATCAAATTTTCATAATTTCTTCGTGCTTTGTCCGATTTGCTCGAAACTTTATCATAGGTTGGTGCCTGTACTTGACCTGTCCACTGGTCGTGAGTGCACACCTGCACCCGTCAGGATCTCACCACTACCCTCAACGTTCACAAGGGTGCGAGGGCCCGTTCAACGCTGCTTGCAGCTTTGATTATTATTATTATTCTTGTGACATTTCAAAGGCCAATTTTGCCCCTTTCCCAATGCTGAAAACGCGTCTCACTTTCTACATTCGTCCGGCCAGATCCGAAATTCGATATTTTTGTGGGCTTGCACGTGGTCAACGCGAAATGCCGATATGGCGCCCCCTAAACACGTTTCAAAATTCCCATAGGAAAATTTGGAAACTTTCTCGTAGGCAGACAAAATTCGGTACATATATGTATCATACCCAGACATACAAAAAATTTCATTGGAGCCACGCCCTAAACCCAACAGGAAGTCAGCCATTTTGATTTGAATTTTTGAATTTCAAAACAAACTCCTCCTAGGGATTTTGCCCGATCGACTTCAAATTTGGTAAAAATCATCTAGAGACCAAGCTGATCAAAAATTATGCTCTGCATGTCTGTAGGTCAAAGGGCATGGCTGCTAAGGCGTGACAAAGTTTGGTGACTCGAGAAAAAAATTTCACAATGCTCTCACGCCCACATACTTGATTGTTGCAGCTTCAAACTTGCTGGACATGATAATTGCTCTGCCCTGAACATCTGCATATCATAACTGTTAATATTATTAATAGCGCCTCCCGGTGGTAACAGGAAGTGACCAGTTTTTACTTTGAAAACGAACTCCTCCTAGAGATTTTGCCCTATCGTCTTCAAATTTGGTACAGATCATCGAGAGAGCAAGCTGAACAAAAGTTGAGCTCTGCATGTCTGTAGGTCAAAGGGTGTGACTGATAGGGCGTGACAAAGTTTGGCGACTCAAGTAAAATATTTCAAAATGCTCTCACGCCAAAATACTTGACTGTAGAAGCTTCAAACTTGCTGGAGATGATGATAGCTCTGCCCTGAACGTCATGATATCATAACTTCCCACTTCAATAATAGCGCCCCCCAGTGGTAACAGGAAGTGAGCTGTTCAGTTACTTTGTCGTAGGCAGACGAAATTCTATACACAAATGTATCATACCCAGACTTACAAAAAACTCATTGGAGCCACGCCCTTAACCCAACAGGAAGTCAACCATTTTGATTTGAATTTTTGAATTTTAAAACGAACTCCTCGCAAGGTTTTCAACCAATTGACTTAAAATTTGGTACAGATCATCTAAAGACCAAGCTGATCAAAAATTGTGCTCTGCATGTCTGTCGGTCAAAGGGCGTGGCTGCTAGGGCGTGACAAATATTGGCGGCTGGCCAAAAAAATTTCAAAATGCTCTCACGCCAACATACTTGATCGTAGCAGCTTCAAACTTGCTGGAAATGATGATGGCTCTGCCCTGAACGTCACGATATCATAACTTCCCACTTCAATAATAGCGCCCCCTGGTGCTAACAGGAAGTGAGCAGTTCGGTTACTTTGTCGTAGGCAGACGAAATTCGATACGCATATGTATCACACAGAGACATACAAAAAACTCATTGAAGCCACGCCCTAAACCTAACAGGAAGTCGGCCATTTTGATTTGAATTTTTGAATTTTAAAATGAACTCCTCCTGTGGTTTTTGACCGATTGACTTCAAATTTGGTACAAATAATCTAGAAACCAAGCTGATGAAAACTTGTGCTTTGCGTGTCTGTTGGGCAAAGGGCGTGGCTGCTGGGACGTGACAAAGTTTGGCGACTCACCAGAAAAATTTCTAAATGCTGTCTCGCCAACATACTTGACCGTAGAAGCTTCTTTCTTGCTCGACATGATGATGGCTCCGCCCTGAACGTCACGATATAATAACTTCCCACTTTACTAATAGCGCCCCCTGGTGGTAACAGGAAGTGACCATTTTTTACTTTAACATGTACTGATGACACATAGTTGAACCCATCAACTTCATTCCACTTCTAAAACATGCAGAACAAGTTGATGAAGCTACTTTATGAATGCTGTGAAGCTTCTAGTAATTGCGTTCCTGTGGCAACGCGGCGAAGATGGATCCCTTGCCATGAAAATACGTTTGTGTTTTTGATGCCTTTACTGAACTCGTATCATCATAAAAATTGATACACAGGTCAAGGATGGCAAGCTGTTAAATCTGATAGGGGCCTCGCCTATGGGGGGAGCAAAATGTATCTAAAGCGCCCCCGTGTGGAAACAGGAAATGCCATATTTTACATTGACTTTTGTCCGATTTGCTCGAAACTTCGCATTTGTGCTGACGGTCTGCCCAAGAATGCACCTGCCCACATTTGGTTACATTCAGAGCGGCCTCTGGTGGATGAACTATCAACTTGTCATAACTCCTTCCTGCTTTGTCCGATTTGCTCGAAACTTTATCACAGGTTGGTGCCTGTACTTGACCTGTCCACTGGTCGTGAGTGCACACCTGCACCCTTCAGGATCTCACCACTACCCCCAACGTGCACAAGGGTGCGAGGGCCTGTTCAACGCTGCTTGCAGCTTTAATTATTATTATTATTACAGGCGTGAGCACTCACGGTGCGAGGACCGTATTGTAACTGTAATCATTATTATTATTATTATTATTCTTATTATTACGTGCCCGAGCACTAACGGTGTGAGGTCCGTATGGTATCTGTAGTGATTATTATGGGCCCGACCACTCACGGTGTGAGGATCGTATTGTATCTGTCGTGATTATTATTAGGGGGCCAAGCCCGTGGGGCTTGGGAAACGCGTATGCAAACATACGCGTTTCCCATGACCAGCGATGCTGGGAACCCTATTGTTTTTGTTCAGATTATTATTATTATTATTATTATTATTATTATAGTTATTTTTATTTTTCCGTAGATTAAAGTGGTGCTGCAAGCTAAACCGTGCAAGGGAGGGTGGTGCAATTTGGAGGGTTGGTCCAGACCCCTGCACTCACCTCAAACGCAAAATTTACATATGTCCGCCAGCAGGGGGCGCTATAACCAAGGGCAACGCGTTTTGGGCTATAACTCCCACACCATATGTCGCACCTTCGAAAACCTCATACCCACAGATTCCCTGAGTAGCTCTGAATCACCTGGGCTTGGCCACGCCCATTTTTGCCTCAAATTTTTTTTCGCAAAATCGCGAAAACTGGAAAACGTACTTTTTCGAGCTCCTCCTTGGGGTTTTGTCCGTTCCTTGTGAAATTGGGCTCGTACACCCTTCCACTGGATCTGATCTAAAATTATCCAAAAAATTTTGTTCGGTCAAAATACGCGCAAATTATTAACGAATAAATTTTTCAAGCTAGCTATCGCAACGCTAACAGTTGTATATCTCGATCAAAATAAATGCTAACTACACCAAATCTGAGATCCTTAGTTGGTATGTGACTGTAGGGTTATGAGCCAAATTTGGCTAATTTTGGCCACTAGGGGGCACTGCAACTATGGGAAATTTATATCTCTAAAATGGTAGCACCGATTTTTACCAAATTTGGTGGGTATGATGCTGGGTCACTCCTGAGGCCATATCTTGAAGTTTATCACAACTGGTCAAAGTGGGCATGGCTTTTTACAAGATAAACAACAAACTTTTATTTCAGCTCAAGTATTATGCTGAGGGCTGTGAAATTTACAGGGTATATATAGAATAGCACTCCGACCATCTATTCCAAAATAGTGTGTGTCTACTCCACTAGGTGGTGCTGTAGCAGATGCAAACGCATTTTGGCCTGTAACTTCCACATTTTAAATCACATCTTCATCAACTTTATATCTACATGGGCTGCCGGATAGCTCACTCGGTAAAGGATCGTATTGCGAAGCAGAAGTGACTATCACGTCGCGGGTTCGAGCCCCGCTTCATACCAGCCGGCAGTTGTCGGCAGCTTTTTCAGAGTAGCGCACAATTGGCTATTGCGCTACAGGGTTGCAAATTGGGAAGGGACTGCCAGGAAGGGATTACAATAGTTGCCTTGTTCGTTGCTCAAGCGCCTCCTGTTGGCCAGATGGGCTCTCGTCAGGAAGATTCTAAGCCTGGTCATGTCTGGGTATCCTCCGCCCTCATTCTGAACTTGCAAAGATTCAACCAATGAGTGTATAAGAAGCGGTGGTTGACAGGCGCGTGCTTCGGAGGAGAGCCGCGAACTGTCTACACTCTCCTGAATTGGCAGCAAGAGGTCGCATACGAGCAAGCCTTGTACATAGTTCACCAATTGGGCGTTCCAGATTCGGGTGGGATTGGAGATGCCAAATTTTTATTAAAAAAAAAAAAAACTTTACATCTACGTGTTCCCCAAATAGAGTCGCATCTTCTGACATAGGCCACATCTACTCCCACAGCATATTTCTCTTTCTAAGTCACTACTCATCAAAAACTTACTTTATCAAACTCCTCCTACTGTTTAAGCTCCATCTGCACGAAACTTTGAACATACAATCTCCAGACCTGCCTGATCAAAAGTTATCAAAAGAATTTAGCTATTCCAAAAAATGTGGTACTTATAAATAAACAATTTTTTTCTGCTAGCTAAAAAACATATACTGTTGCATATTTTTGTCAAAGCTATCAACATCAAACTCTATTCACTCGCTTCAGAGGTCAACTACAGGCTCTGTGCCAAATTTGGCCCAAATTGGCCAATAGGGGGTGCTATTAACAGAGAAACATCGAGTGACATGAAAGTTGATCAGATTCGCATGAAATTTCGTGACCACAATATGGAGTCAATGTACCTCCTGGTAACGAAATAGAGCTATTTGCATTCCGTGGGCTCCGCGAGACCTGGGAGCCAAGTCGTGCGGGGAGGCTTGGCCCCCTTTCATAACTGCTTGCAGTTCTAGTTATTATTAGGGGGCCAAGCCCGCGGGCCTCGGGAAACGCGAATGCAAGCATACGCGTTTCCCAGGACCAGCGGTGCTGGGAACCCTATTGTTTTTGTTCGGATTTTTATTATTAGGGGGCCAAGCCCGCGGGGCTTGGGAAACGTGTATGCAAGCATACGCGTTTCCCAGGTCCAGCGGCGCTGGGAACCCTATTGTTTTTGTTCGGATTTTTATTATTATTAGGGGGCTAAGCCCGCGGGGCTTGGGAAACGTGTATGCAAGCATACGCGTTTCCCAGGTCCAGCGGTGCTGGGAACCCTATTGTTTTTGTTCGGATTATTATTATTATTATTATTATTATTATTATAATAGTTACTTTTATTTTTCCATAGATAAAAGTGTTACTGCAGGCTAAACCGTGCAAGGGAGGGTGGTGCAATTTGGAGGGTTGGTCCAGACCCCAGCACTTACCTCAGACGCAAAAAATTACATATGTCCGCCAACAGGGGGCGCAATAACCAAGGGCAACGAGTCTTGGGCTATAACTCCCACAACATATGTTGCACATTCAAAAACGACATATCCACAGATTCCCTGAATAGCCCTGAATCAAATGGGCTGGGTCACGCCCATTTCTGCCTGTAATTTTTTTTCGCAAAATCGCAAAAACTGGAAAACCTACTTTTTCGAACTCCTCCTTGGGGTTTTGCCCGATCAGTGTGAAATTTGGCAAGTACACTCTTCAGCTGGACCTGATCTAAAACTATCAAAAGAATTTTATTCAGTCAAAATGTGCTCAAATTATCAACAAATAAATTTTTCTAGCTAGCTATAAAAATGCAAACAGTTGCATATCTCCCTCAAAGTAAATGCAAACAAGACCAAATCTGGTCTCCTGGGTTTGCATGTGACTGTGGGGGTATGAGCCAAATTTGACTCATTTTGGCTTCCAGGGGGCACTGCAAATATGGGAAATTTATATCCCTTAAATGGCTTCACCAATGTTTACCAAATTTAGTGGGTATGATGCTTGGTCACTCCTGAGGCCATATCTTGAAGTTCATCATGACTGATCAAAGTGGGCGTGGCTTATTCCAAGATAAACAACAAACTTTTATTTCAGCTCAAGTATTATGCCGAGGGCTGTGAAATTTACAGGGTATATAAAGAATAGCACACAGACCACTCCCACCAAAAGTTGTGTGTCTACTCCGCTTGGTGGCGCTGAAACAGATGTAAACGCATTTTGGCCTGTAACTTCCAAATTTTAAATCACATCTTCATAAACTTGATATCCACGTGTTCCCCCAATAGAGTCGCATCTTATGACATAGGCCTCACCCACTCCCACTGCATATTTTTATTTTTAAGCCACTACACATCAAAAACCTACTTTTTCGAACTCCACCTACGGTTTAAGGTCCATCTGCACGAAACTTTGCACATACAATCTCCAGAACTGCCTGATCAAAAGTTATCAAAAGAATTTTGCTACTCCAAAAAAATGCAGTACTTATAAATAAACTTTTTTTTCTGCTAGCTAAAAAACACATACTGTTGCATATTTGTGTCAAAGTCAAAGCTATCAACATCAAATTCTAGTCATTCGCTTCAGAGGTCAACCAGAGGCTCTGTGCCAAATTTGGCCCAAATTGGCCAATAAGGGGCGCTATAAACAGAGAAACATCTAGTCACATGAAAGTTGATCGGATTCGCATGAAATTTGGTGAGCGGGAAATGGAGTCAATGTACCTCCTGGTAACGAAATAGAGCAATTTGCATTCCATGGGCTCTGCAAGACCTGGGAGCCAAGTCGCGCGAGGAGGCTTAGCCCCCTTTCATAACTGCTTGCAGTTCTAGTTAGGGGGCCAAGCCCGCAGGGCTTCGGAAACGCGTATGCAAGCATACGCGTTTCCCAGGACCAGCGGTGCGGGGAACCCTATTGTTTTTGTTCGGATTTTAATTATTATTATTATTACGGGCCCGAGCACTCACGGTGCGAGGACCATATTGTATCTGTTGTGATTATTATTATTATTCTTATTATTATTATTATTATTACGGGCCCGAGCACTCACGGTGCGAGGACCGTATTGTATCTGTAGTGATTATTACGGGCCCAAGCACTCACGGTGCGAGGACCGTATTGTATCTGTTGTGATTATTATTATTATTATTATTATTCTTATTATTATTACGGGCCCGAGCACTCACGGTGCGAGGACCGTATTGTATCTGTTGTGATTATTATTATTATTATTATTACGGGCCCGAGCACTCACGGTGCGAGGACCGTATTGTATCTGTAGTGATTATTATTATTATTATTATTCTTCCACTTTACAGGGCTTTTTGGGGGCTTTATCGTGTTTCAATTCGAACAAAAATGTGGCTGAAAAAATCATGCCTGGTGAAAATTCTATGATTTTAGAGGTTTTGCCAGTGAGCGGGGCAAAATGGCTCCACAGCGCCCCCTAGAAAAATTTTAAAATTCATGAAAAATCTGTGGTTTGCCCGATTGTGCTGAAATTTGGAAATTTTGGCATGTAGAGCTTGCCAAGACAAACGGATTTGCTATTTGGGACGTTTTTGTCCAATGCACAGGATGCCCGCCAGGTGGCGTTGAAAATACAAAATTAGGCAATTTTTGCCTATTTCAGGCATGGGAATTTAACGAACTCCTCCTAGGGGTTTTGCCGGATTCTCACAAAAATCACTGTGTTTACTCTTGACCCCTTGAAGATCAAAAGCTATTAAAATCATCTCGGTTGGAGTGACGGTGTGGGCGTGACAGGGCCGTTTTACCATGAAATTTCAAAAGCTTATAACTTCAGTGATATTTGTCCGACCTGCACCAAACGTCAGGCGTATTATAAGAGTCCCGCCCTGAAACCACTCAAATGGTCATATTCAGCCATACTGACAGCGCCCCCTCCTGGCGACAGGAAGTGACAAAAATTGGGCATGTGTCATACTTTTGCGAACTCCTCCTACAGATTTCATCTGAATGTCACTAAAACGGGCGTGGACACTCTTGACACCTGTACCATGAAAGGTTATTAAAATCTTCTTGTTCGGAATAACCCTGTGGGCGTGTTGGGGCGGCCATTTTGAGCATCTCGCCGTGAACATTGATTCCCTAATAAATTGAGGTAAACTTTGTACTTTACATACCAAACTTCACAAGCTGGTCAGTTTCCATAGACAATTACTAATTGTGTTGGTTTTGCAAGTGGGCGGGGCCAACTGCCTCGCTAGCGCGCTCTAAACTGCAGCCCCAAGGCCTTCTTCCACGTACACTGATGAAAGTTGTTGGACATATGTATCACACCCACGTCTACAAAAAAGTCTCTGACGCCATAGGCTAAAGTCAACAGGAAGTCGGCCATTTTGAATTGAACGGCCATTATTGGCGATTTTCACGTTGCGTACTTTAACGAACTCCTCCTAGGGATTTCGTCTGATTCTCATGAAAATCGCTGTGTGTACTCTTGACCCCTTGAAGATCAAAAGTTATTAAAATCATTTCGGTGGGAGTCACGATGTGGGCGTGGCAGGGCCGCCATTTTAAGCAATTCACAATGAAAATTCAAATGCTTATAACTTCAGTGTACATTGTCCCATATGCATCAAACTTCATGAGTATGATAAGAGTCTTGCCCTGAAGCAAATCCAATTGTTCTATTCAGCCATACTGCCAGCGCCCCCTCTTGGTGACAGGAAATGGCCAAAATTCGGCATGTGTCATACTTTTGCGAACTCCTCCTACAGATTTCATCTGAATTAAACGAAAACGGGTGTGGACACTCGCAAGAATCGTGACATCAAATATTATTAAAATCTTCTTGTTTGGATTAACCCTGCAGGCGTGACAGTTTAAATAGTTTAATTATTTAATTGTTATTTATTGTAATGAGGACTTTTATTTTGAAACAGTTGTAGGCAGAGGAAACAGTTGAACAGGATCTGTAGTCTTAAGAGAGCCAGATTGTTGTCTTAAAGCCTGTGAAACTGACAGTTGCTGCAGGTGGTCAGAACATCTGGCACAAGATTCCATTTGCTTAATGGCCCTATTGTGATGTCATCAGCCCTATGTTAAGTCTATGGGGAAAAAATTAAATAGTTTTTTATTTATAGTTTAAAAAGTAAAAAAGTTACAAAGATGAAAAATACATTGCACAGTTGTCCTAAGTAAGACCTACGCAACGCAGTTTGAACGAAGTTTCTACGTTAAACAGTTGAGGCCGCATTAAGTGCGTTAGAAGAATAATAATAATAAGAAGAAGAAGAACTGAATAACTGGAATAACAATTCCAGGTGTGCAAACTTTTGCATAAGGTGGAATAATTAGAAAGGAAACAAGTTGGCGGAGTCAGGAATTACAGAGGGCAACAGTTAAAAGTTTTTTAGTTTAAACTTTGATTATTTAACATAAGAATTATTTCAATGAGGACTTTTATTTTGGCAAAGAGGAAACAAGTTGGCTGGAGTCATAGTTGAAGACAGTTGGAATGGCTGAACAGTTAAATAGTTTTTAGTTTAAAAAGTTTGATTATTTAACAGTGAATTATTTCAATGAGGACTTTTTTTGATTTTGAAACAGTTGTGGAGGACAGAGGAAACAGTTGGCTGGAGTCAAAGTTGATGACAACGGGATACAGTTGGAATGGCTGAACGGTTGAAAAGTTGAGTAGTTTAAATAGTTATATTGTTTAATTATGATTTATTGTAATGAGGACTTTTATTTTGAAACAGTTCTGGACAGAGGAAACAGTTGGCGGGGAGTCAAAGTTGATGACAACGGGCAGTTGAAATGGCTGAACTGTTGAAAAGTTGACTAGTTTAAATAGTTAAAATATTTGATTGTGATCTATTGTAATGAGGACTTTTATTTTGAAACAGTTCTGGACAGAGGAAACACTTGGCGGGCGTTATAGTTGATGACAACTGGCAGTTGAAATGGCTGTACTGTTGAATAGTTGACTAGTTTAAATAGTTAAAATATTTAATTGTGATTTCTTGTAGTGAGAACTTTTATTTTGAAACAGTTGTGGACGGAGGAAACAGTTGGCGAGAGTCAAAGTTGATGACAACTGACAGTTGGAATGGCTGAACAGTAGAAAAGATAAGTAGTTTAAATAGTTATATAATTTAATTATGATTTATTGTAGTGAGGACTTTTATTTTGAAACAGTTAAGGACGGAGGAAACAGTTGGCAGGAGTCAAAGTTGATGACGACGGGCAGTTGGAATGGCTGAACGGTTGAAAAGTTGAGTAGTTTAAATAGTTAAATTAATTAATTGTGATTTATTGAATTGAGGACTTTTATTTTGAAACAGTTCTGGACAGGGGAAACATTTGGCGGGCGTCATGGTTGATGACAACTGACAGTTGGAATGGCTGAGCAGTTAAATAGTTGAGTAGTTTAAGTAGTTAGATTATTCATCAGTGAATTATTTCAGTGAGGACTTTTATTTTGAAACAGTTTTGGACAGAGGAAACAGTTGGCGGGAGTCATCGTTGACTAGCACGGGCAGTTGGAATGGCTGAACGGTTGAAAAGTTCAGTAGTTTAAATAGTTAAATTATTTGATTGTGATCTATTGTAATGAGGACTTTTATTTTGAAACAGTTGTGGACAGGTGACACAGTTGGCAGGAGTCATAGTTGATGACAACTCACTGTTGGAATGCCCGAACAGTTAAATAGTTGAGTAGTTTAAATAGTTAAATTAATTAACAGTGAATTATGTCAGTGATGACTTTTATTTTGAAACAGTTTTGAACAGAGGAAACAGGCGGCAGTCATAGTTGATGACAACTGGCAGTTGGATTGGCTGAACGGTTGAAAAGTTGAGTAGTTAAAATAGATAAATTATTTAATTGTGATCTGTCGTAATGAGGACTTTTATTTTGAAACAGTTGTACACAGGTGAAACAGTTGGCAGGACTCATAGTTGATGACAACTGACAGTTGGAATGCCCTAACAGTTAAATAGTTGAGTAGTTTAAATAGTTAAATTATTTAATAGTGAATTATTGCAGTGAGGACTTTTATTTTGAAACAGTTTTGGACAGAGGAAACAGTTGGCGGGAGTTGTAGTTGATGACAATGGGCAGTTGGAATGGTTGAACAGTTGGATGGTTGAGTAGTTTAAATAGTTAAATTATTTAATTGTGCTTAACTGTAGTGAGGACTTTTATTTTGAAACAGTTGGCGGGAGTCATAGTTGATGACAACTGACAGTTGGATTGGCTGAACAGTTAAATAGTTGAGTAGTTCAGATAAATTATTTAACAGTGAATTATTTCAGTGAGGACTTCTATTTTGAAACAGTTTTGGACAGACGAAACAGTTGACAGGAGTCATAGTTGATGACAACTGGCAGTTGGAATGGCTGAACGGTTGAAAAGTTGAGTAGTTTAAAAAGTTAAATTATTTAGTTGTTATTTATCATAATGAGGACTTTTATTTTGAAACAGTTGTGGACAGAAGAATCAGTTAGCAGGAGTCATAGTTGATGACAACTGACAGTTGGATTGGCTGAACAGTTAAATAGTTGAGTTGTTTAAATAGTTAAATTATTTTACAGTGAATTATTTCAGGGAGAACTTTTATTTGAAACAGTTTTCGACAGAGGAAACAGTTGGCGAGAGTCATAGTTAATGACAATGGCAGTTGGAATGGCTGAACGGTTGAACAGTTGAGTAGTTTAAATAGTTAAATTATTTAACAGTGAATTATTTCAGTGAGGACTTTTATTTTGAAACAGTTTTGGACAGGTGAAACAGTTGGCAGGACTCATAGTTGATGACAACTGACAGTTGGAATGGCTGAACAGTTAAATATTTGAGTAGTTTAAATAGTTAAATTATTTAAGAGTGATTTCTTGTTGTGAGGACTTTTATTTTGACACAGTTGTAGGCAGAGGAAACAGTTGAACAGGATCTGTAGTGTTAAGAGAGCCAGACTGTAGTCTGAAAGCCTGAGAAACTGACAGTTGCTGCAGGTGGTCAGAACATCTGGCACAAGATTCCATTTGCTTAATGGCCCTACTGTGATGTCATCAGCCCAATGTTAAGTCTATGGGGAAAAAAAAAATAGTAGTTTTTTATTCATAGTTTAAAAAGTATAAAAGTTACAAAGATGAAAAATACATTGCACAGGTGTCCTAAGTAAGACCTACGCAACGCAGTTTGAATGAAGTTTCTACGTTAAACGGTTGAGGCCGCATTTAGTGCGTTAGAAGAATAATAATAATAACTAGAGAATGTAATTCCAGGGAATTACGAGTGCATGAAAATGCAAACTGTAGTGCTAACCATGTAACCATTGTAAATGTAACGATTTAACTGAATAATGTTGTTAGCAGTTATGCTAACTATGCTAACTGTGCTAACAATGCTAACCATGTTAAGTATGATACTCAGCTAAATTAGCTAATGTTATTATCATGTATACTAACTATGCTAACTATGCCAACCATGCTGACCACGTTACTCAGCTAACTTAGCTAATGTTATTAGCATGTGTGCTAACTATGCTAACAATGCTAACCACGTTACTCAGCTAAATTAGGTAATGATATTAGCATGTATGCTAACTATGCTAACAATGCTAACATGGTAAACACGTTACTCAGCTAACTTCGCTAATATTATTAGCATGTATGCTAACAATGCTAACCAAGCTAACCACGTTACTCAGCTGAATTAGCTAATGTTATTAGCACGTATGCTAACAATGCTAACTATGCTAACAATGCTAACCACGGAACTCAGCTAACTTAGCTAATGTTATTAGCTTGTATGCTAACTATGCTAACTATGCTAACCACGTAACTCAGCTGACTTAGCTAATGTTATTAGCATGTGTAACTATGCTAACTATGCTAACCACGTTAATCAGCTAACTCAGCTAATGATATTAGCATGTATGCTAACTATGCTAACAATGCTAACATGCAAAACACGTTACTCAGTATGCTAACAATGCTAACCATGCTAACCACGTAACTCAGCTAACTTAGCTAATATTATTAGCATGTATGCTAACTGTGCTAACAATGCTAACCATACTAAGTACGTTACTCAGCTAATTTAGCTAATAATATTAGCATGTATGCTAACAATGCTAACAATGCTAAACATGCTAACCACGTTACTCAGCTAACTTAGCTAATGCTATTAGCATGTATGCTAACTATGCTAACAATGCTAAGATGCTAAACACGTTACTCAGCTAACTTAGCTAACGTTATTAGCATGTATATTAACAATGCTAACTATGCTAACCATGCTAACCACGTAACTTAGCTAACTTAGCTAATGTTATTAGCATGTATGCTAACTATGCTAACAATGCTAACCATGCTAACCACGTTACTCTGCTAACTTAGTTCATATTATTAGCATGTGTGCTAACTATTATAAACGTGCTAACCATGCCAACCACATTATCCAGCTAACTAAGCTAATGTTCTTAGCACTAATGCTAACTATGCTAACAATGCAATCCATGCTAACCACATTACTCAGCTAACTTAGCAAATGTTGGTAGCTAAGCTCAAAGTGTGCATAGCTCGCTATCAAGGAAAATGAAAGAGGGAAAGAATGGGAAGGAAAGACAAATAGAAGGAAGGAAAGAGAATAAGGGAAGGAAAGAAGGAAGGAAGGAAGAAAGGAAAGGAGAAAGAAGGAATTCAGGAAAGAAGCAAAAAAGGAAGGAAAGGAAGGAAGGAAGGAAGGAAGGAAGGCAAAAAAAGAATGAAGGAAGGAAGGAAAAATAGAAGGAAGGAGGAAGGAAATAAGGAAACAAGGAAGGAAGGAAGAAAAGATGGGAGAAAGGAAGGAAAGAAGAAAGGAAGGAATGGAAGAAGAAGGAAGGAAGGAAAGATAGAAAGAAGGAAGAAAGGAAAGAAGGAAATGAAAGGAAGGGAAGAACGAAGGAAAGAACAAAGGAAGGAAATTAAAAAGGAATGAAGGAAGGAAAAGAAGGAAGGAGATGGAAGGGAGGAAGGAAGGCAAGAAGGAAGAAATAAGGAAGGAATGAAGGAAGGAAGGATGGATGGAAGGAAGTAAAGAAGAAAAAGAAGGAAAAAAGGAAAGAAGGAAAAAAAGAAGTAAGGAACGATGGAAGGAAGGATGGAAAGCAGTAAGGAAGGTAGGAAAGAAGGAAAGAGGGAAGGAAAGAAGGAAGGAAAGATGGAAGGAAGAAAGGAAAGATGGAAGGATGGAAGGTAGTATGGAAAGAAAGGAAGGAAAGGATGAAAGGAAAGAAAAAAGGGAGGAAGGAAAGAAGGATGGAAGGAAGGAAGGAATGAAGGAAAGAAAGGAAGGGAAGGAAGGAAGGAAGGAAAGAAAGTAAGAAGGACAGAAAGAAAGAAATAAAGGAATGAAGGAAAGAAGGAAGGAAAAATAAGAAAGGAAGGAAGGAAGGAAGGAAAGAAATTAAGAAAGAAAAAGGGAATTGAAGAAATTAAGAAAGAAAGAAAGGACTTCCATTTTGTAACAGTTGTAGACAGAGAATACAGTTGGCGGGAGTCAAATTTGATGAGAACTGACAGTTGGAATGGCTGAACAGTTAAATAGTTGTGATGTCATCAGCCCAATGTTAAGTCTATGGGGGGAAAAAAATTAATAGTTTTTTATTAATAACTCAAAAAGTATAAAAGTTACAAAGATAAAAAATACATTGCACAGGTGTCCTAAGAATGACCTCATAACGCAGTTTGAGCGGGTTTCTCGTTAACGGTTGAAGCCGCATTAAGAGCGTTTGAAGAATAATAATAATAATAATAAGAATGTAATTCCAGGGAATTACGAGTGCATGAAAATGCAAACTGTAGTTCCATAAGGTGGAATGTGGGCAGAGGAAACAAGTTGGCGGGAGTCATAGTTGATGACAGTTGGAATTGCTGAACAGTTAAATAGTTGAGAAGTTTAAGTAGTTAAATTATTTAACGGTGAATTATTTCAGAGAGGACTTTTATTTTGAAACAGTTTTGGACAGGTGAAACAGTTGGCAGGAGTCATTGTTGATGACAACTGACAGTTGGAATGGCTGAACAGTTAAATATTTGAGTAGTTTAAATAGTTAAATTATTTAAGAGTGATTTCTTGTTGTGAGGACTTTTATTTTGAAACAGTTGTAGGCAGAGGAAACAGTTGAACAGGATCTGTAGTGTTAAGAGAGCCAGACTGTAGTCTGAAAGCCTGAGAAACTGACAGTTGCTGCAGGTGGTCAGAACATCTGGCACAAAAGATTCCATTTGCTTAATGGCCCTACTGTGATGTCATCAGCCCAATGTTAAGTCTATGGGGAAAAAAAATTAGTAGTTTTTATTCATAGTTTAAAAAAGTATAAAAGTTACAAAGATGAAAACACATTGCACAAGTGTCCTAAGTAAGACCTCACGAACAGCGTTTTGAATGAAGTTTCTCACGTTAAGCGGTTGAGGCACGCATTAAGTGCGTTAGAATAATAATAATAATAAATAGAGAATGTAATTCCAGGGAATAACGAAAAGCATGAAAATGCAAACTGTAGTGCTAACCATGTTATTTAACTGAATAATGTTGTTAGCAGTAATGCTAACTATGCTAACTGTTCTAACAATGCTAATCATGCTAACCACGTTAATCAGCTAACTTAGCTAATGTTATTAGCATGTATGCTAACTATACTAACTATGCTAACAATGCTAACCATGCTAACCACGTTACTCAGCTAACTTAGCTAATGATATTAGCATGTATGCTAATTATGCTAACAATGCTAACCATGCTAACCACGTTACTCATCTAATTTAGCTAATTTTATTAGCATGTATGCTAACAATGCTAACTATGTTAAGCATGCTAACCACGTTATTCAGCTAACTTAGCATAGTTAGCATACATGCTAATAATATTAGCTAACTATGCCAACAATGCTAACCACGTTACTCAGCTAACTTAGCTAATGATATTAGCATATATGCTAACTATGCTAACCATGCTAACCACGTTAGTCAGCTAACGTAGCTAATGTTATTAGCATGTATGCTAACAATGCTAACTATGCTAACCATGCTAACCACGTTACTCTTCTAACTTAGCTAATGTTATTAGCATGTATGCTAACAATCCTAACAATGCTAAATATGCTAACCATGCTAACCACGTTACTCATCTAACTTAGCAAATGTTATTAGCATGTATGCTAACAATGCTAACTATGCTAACTATGCTAACCATGCAAACCACGTTACTCGTCTAACTTAGCTCATGTTATTAGCATGTATACTAACAATGCTAACCACGTCACTCAGCTAACTTAGCTAATGATATTAGCATATATGCTAACTATGCTAACTATGCTAACAATGCTAACCATGCTAACCACGTTACTCAGCTAAATTAGCTAATGTTATTAGCATGTATGTTAACTATGCTAACTATGCTAACTACGTTACTCAGCTAACTTAGCTAATGATATTAGCATGTATGCTAACTATGCTAACCATGCTAACCACGTTACTCAGCTAACTTAGCCAATGTTATTAGCATGTATGCTAACTATGCTAACTATGCTAACAAAGCTAACCACGTTACTCAGCTAACGTAGCTAATGATATTAGCATGTATGCTAACTATGCTAACTATGCTAACAATGCTAACCATGCTAACCACGTTACTCAGCTAAATTAGCTAATGTTATTAGCATGTATGCTAACTATGCTAACTACGTTACTCAGCTAACTTAGCTAATGATATTAGCATGTATGCTAACTATGCTAACCATGCTACCACGTTACTCAGCTAACTTAGCCAATGTTATTAGCATGTATGCTAACAATGCTAACTATGCTAACAAAGCTAACCACGTTACTCAGCTAACGTAGCTAATGATATTAGCATGTATGTAACTATGCTAACTATGCTAACCACGTTACTATGCTAACTTAGCTAATGTTACTAGCATGAATGCTAACAATGCTAACAATGGTAACCATGCTAACCACGTTACTCAGCTGACTTAGCAAATGTTGGTAGCAAAGCTCAAAGTGTGCATAGCTCGCTATCAAGGACAATGAAAGAGGGAAAGAATAGGAAGGAAAGAGAAAAAGAAGGAAAGATAGAACAAGGGAAGGAAAGAAGGAAGGAAGAAAGGGAAGGAGACAGAAAAATAGAAACATGGAAGTCAGGAAAGAAGCAAAAAAGGAAGGAAAGGAAGGAAGAAAAGGAAGGAAGGAAGGCAAAAAAGAAAGAATGAAGGAAGGAAGGAAAAATAGTAGGAAGGAGGAAGGAAATAAAAAAGGAAACAAGGAAGGAAGGAAGAAAAGATGGGAGAAAGGAAAGAAGGAAGGAAGGGAAGAAGGAAGGAAGGAAAGAAGGAAAAGAATGGAAGGGAAGAAGGAAGGAAAGATAAAAGGAAGGAAATTAAAACGGAATGAAGGAAGGAAAGAAGGAAGGAGATGGAAGGGAGGAAGGAAGGCAAGAAGTAAGAAATAAGGATGGAAAGAAGGAAGGAATGAAGGAAGGGAAGATGGATGGAAGGAACTAAAGAAGAAAAGGAAGGAAAAAAAGAAAGAAGGAAAAAAGGAGGAATGGAAGAAAAGAAGGAAGTAAGGACAGAAGTAAAGAAAGAAGGAAGGAAAGAAGGAAAGATGGAAGGAAGGATGGAAAGCAGTAAGGAAGGTAGGAAAGAAGGAAAGAGGGAAGGAAAGAAGGAAGGAAAGATGGAAGGAAGAAAGGAAAGAAGTAAGGATGGAAGGTAGTAAGGAAAGAAAGGAAGGATAGAAGGAACAGGTTGAAAGGAAAGGAAAAAGGAAGGAAGGAAAGAAGGATGGAAGGAAGGAAGGTAAGAAGGAATGAAAGGAAGGGAAGGAAGGAAGAAAGAAAAAAGGAAGGAAAGAAAGTAAGAAGGACAGAAAGAAAGAAATAAAGGAATGAAGGAAAGAAGGAAGGAAATAAATAAGGAAGGAAGAAAGGAAGGAAGGAGAGAAATTAAGAAAGAAAAAGGGAATGGAAGAAAGGAAAGAAGGAAAGAAGACTTCCATTTTGTAACAGTTGTAGACAGAGAATACAGTTGGCGGGAGTCAAAGTTGATGAGAACTGACAGTTGGAATGGCTGAACAGTTAAATAGTTGTGATGTCATCAGCCCAATGTTAAGTCTATGGGGGGAAAAAAATAAAGTTTTTTATTAATAACTCAAAAAGTATAAAAGTTACATAGATGAAAAATACATTGCACAGGTGTCCTAAGTAAGACCAACGCAACGCAGTTTGAACGAAGTTTCTACGTTAAACGGTTGAAGCCGCATTAAGTGCATTAGAATAATAATAATAATAATAATAATAATAATAAGAACTGGAATAACAATAGTGTGCATTTTCATGCACACTAATAATAAGTAGAACTGGAATAACAATAGTGTGCAAGAACTGGAATAACAATAACTGGAATAACAATAAGAAGAACTGGAATAACAATAGTGTGCATTTTCATGCACACTAATAATAATAATAATAACTGGAATAACAATAGTGTGCATTTTCATGCACACTAATAATAAGTAGAACTGGAATAACAATAGTGTGCATTTTCATGCACACTAATAAGAAGAACTGGAATAACAATAGTGTGCATTTTCATGCACACTAATAATAATAAGAAGAAGAACTGGAATAACAATAGTGTGCATTTTCATGCACACTAATAAGAAGAAGAACTGGAATAACAATAGTGTGCATTTTCATGCACACTAATAATAATAATAAGAAGAAGAAGTCTAGGAAGAACAGTACAGTGCATTGCTTTGGATGCACTGTAATAATAATAATAATAATAATAATAATAATAATAAGAAGAAGTCTAGGAAGAACAGTACAGTGCATTGCTTTGCATGCACTGTAATAAGAAGTCTAGGAAGAACAGTACAGTGCATTGCTTTGCATGCACTGTAATAAGAAGTCTAGGAAGAACACTAATAAGAAGAAGAACTGGAATAACAATAGTGTGCATTTTCATGCACACTAATAATAATAATAAGAAGAAGAAGTCTAGGAAGAACAGTACAGTGCATTGCTTTGGATGCACTGTAATAATAATAATAATAATAATAATAAGAAGAAGAAGAAGTCTAGGAAGAACAGTACAGTGCATTGCTTTGCATGCACTGTAATAAGAAGTCTAGGAAGAACAGTACAGTGCATTGCTTTGCATGCACTGTAATAAGAAGTCTAGGAAGAACAGTACAGTGCATTGCTTTGCATGCGCTGTAATAACTAGAATTGCATTTCTGAAGGAAATACCAGTGCATGCAAAGCAAAGTTGTAAAATCAGAAAATCAATTCACAGTTAATGATTTTTTTAAAAAAGCTAAAAAGTTGCACAGCCATCTAAGAGCCAACTTTGAGTAGGTATGCTTGAGTAGAAACAGTAAAGACCAGGGTAATTGTTACACCTAGGCCCTACTCACTTAGCGGAGAGAGAGAAAGAGAGGGACAGACAGAGATAAGAGTGATGAATGCACTATTGCAGTTACCTAATAACACACGAAGGAACACCATGGGGAAAACAAATATCACAGTATATGGATAGTGACAAACAGGAGTTGAAGCATGATTAACAGAGAGCAAATTTTTCATAAGTATTGTGACATAGATTCATTGAAAATACATTATCGCGTCAGAATATGGCACACTTGTAATTACAAGCGCTATCAATCTGTATTTACTTTTGTGAGGAACATCATTTTTAGTTACAGAAACTCATGCTGTTGGTTAAAAACTTGCTTCAGTCTAGTTGCTCTGGGGCGCGTCTCCCAAAAGCGTAGTTGCTACGTAGTTCGTCCATTCACAGTCAATGGGCCCAACCATGCAAGTTAGCATCTGTGATTTTTGGGAAACACACCCCTGATTTGCTCATCTTAAGTCACACTAATAATGAATGACATCAAGCATAGGCCACAATAAGTTTATAAATGAACCAATGTTTGATGTGTGACATTGAGATTTTTGTGCAATTTCAGCAGCTTACGCGTAAAATTGCATTGTATAAATAATTATGAGAAAATATATTAGCTGTATGGAAATCGTGGTTAATGCAGCACCACTAGCCTACTGTATTTTGATGCGTTATGCATAATGTGTCAGCTGAGTAGCATCTAACGTAATGTCCATATGAGTGCACTTACAGCACTACATAAATTCAGTTCGAACACCGCTTAGCGAACCATTTATTAATCATTCTTTATTCTTAGTTACAGACCTTCGTACTTGATGACAACTTTTCAGCAACTTGACAGATGAGATCCAAAATGATAACTTTTTTTGTGCTTGATCCGAACAACCACTGAACATACATACTCATTATTTGTGGCACAGCCTTTATTAGATCGAAGTTTTGGGTAGGTGGAAACGTCATTGTATATGAAATCCGAACATCCAATGTTCGTGAGCAGCTTGAGATCAACGGGAGTGATGCAGGTAGATTGGACGGTGTGGCTGATTTTCATCTGAACGAAGATAATACGAGTCCTAAAAAATGCAACAGTTGAGCATGAGACGAAGATCGAATAGATGTACAACCCCAATCCTAAATAGTTGGGACGAAGTGTAAATTGTCAATAAAATCAAAACGCAATCACTTTCAGATCACATGAGCCAACTTTACTCACAATAGAACATAGAAAACATTTAAAATGTTGAAACTGAGACATTTTACATTTTTATCCACAGAATGAGCTTCTTTCAAATTTTCTGGCTGCAACAGGTCTCAAAAAAGTTGGGACACAGGCAAAAAAAGGCCTGAAAAGGCTAGCCTAAATTACGCAGAGCCGGCCACTATCATAAAATTGAGTACCACAACTAAAATCGATGTCAGCTCGCACTTAGAAATGTAATGAGACAGTATTACAATTATAATCAAGACAGACTTTACTGGAAAGGGAATTGTGGGGGAGGGGAATAGAAAGGCACGGCCTCCGGTTCGCTGACATGCAGAAATTCATGGATGAACTGTTCAATGCACTCCAAGAGGCTCGGATATCTCTGGGGAAAGACAGAAAAAAGGAGCTTTAAAACAAAGGTAAAAATCACGCAGTACAATGTGCGTAACATTTCGCGGTAGACCCACGTTTTACTATACTCCACGGAATGGTTATACGTAGCGCGAAGCTAAGTTACGTTAGCTAAAAGTAAATTGGCTTGCCAGAATTGACAAAAGTTTAAGGCTCCTGACTTTAAAACATATCGGTTTATAAGTCAAGTGCAGTGCGTTGTGCGTTCGGTCTTGAATCGTCTTGAATCCTGAGAAGATAATGGAGTTCGCACGCAGACGAGCAAGAATCGTCTGACTCTATTAATATGGTTATTCATCGTAGAACTATAGAGGACACGAGCCTGGGGCGCGTTTCCTAAAAGCGTAGTTACAGCAACTTAGGTAGTTCGTCCATTCAGTCAATGGTTCCAACTATGGAAGTTAGCATCTGTGATTTCGGGAAACGCACCCCTGACCAATGTCACGTTACACAACAGGAAGTCAACTATTTTGCCAACATTTTTGAGTTGAAATCCATAGTATTACTTCTCTGTTAAATAACAATCGTTTTAAACATATGATATTGCATTTTTTTTTTCGTTCCGCTCATACTTACATCAGGGTGCAGTCTGCAGTGGTCAGAATTCCATTTCCGGAGAAAAATGATCGTGAACACGCACCCTGGGTCGGAGTTCCACGAGCGCGAGCCGTTGTCATGGACACCTCGGATACCAGCGCGTTCATGAGCCCCACACTACGCATGTGTGAGCTAAAAGTCACACAGCGCATGTCCGCGTCAGTCCGGAAGCTTGGCACCCATGTCGGCGTGCTGCGCCATTGAGCAATTTCCATTGAAATGAATGGGCTGCCATTTTTCAATTGTATATGCAGTGAAATATAAAACATCCTTGGTTCGAAACAGTTCGAATCTGCGTGTCGAAATTGCCATCTCTAGTCGAAACCTCCCTTACAAAAAACCACTATTGGAATACCATAAAATTTACCATAAATTTACCATCAAAAACTATAGTATTACTGTAGTAATTGTATGGTTTTTTGGAACGCACTATAGAGATTTTAGTGTTACTATTGAAATATTGTAGAAAAAACTACTGTAATGCTATAGCTGGTGAAACGTACTATAGAACACTACAACCACACTTTAGAACACGGTACAATCCTTATAGTATACTATAGTAACTCTTTAGTTCATTTTCGTAAGGGCTATTGCCTTTCCGGCGTCAACACTGAACCACAACCATTAGTTTCCTGCCTATAAACCTAAAGCACTTGTACAGATAATGGCGCCACCCAGTGTACAACCTGACCACTACACCTTGGCTGTCACAGCACATTTGGCTGCTACAGTGATAGTGACAAAAGGATTTATTTACCTTTATGCTTTGATTCGAGACTGCAAGGAAGTAAATTTTAATAATTAATTAGGAAAAAATCTCAACTCTCGCGGTAATTCCGTATATTGTTTTGATCTTTTGTTTATTGGATTATGAAAGACTGAAAATAAACTTCCTATTTTTTAAAAATTGCATTAAAAAGTACATGTTTAAGGAGGGAAATATTATCGTAAGCATATTGACCACACATTGAACGCCGCATAAGAAAGGTTTGACTATTTCTTAATAGCATTGCGTTAGCTTCCTCTAAACAAATATGAACAAACTTGCTGTCTGGTGAGCATTTTAAGTTCGATGCACTGAGCAATAATGTCTTGGATGGAACTGGCACGCCATTCTGCCGTTTAGTCTTGTAACTTACTTAATCAATCTTCAGATTGCTAATCAAGCAAAGTAATAGAGTTATCGTTTGTTTAACGGTGAGGATTCTGCCCACCCTAACTGACCTCCAACGGCACGTCACTGCTCGATGGAGTCGGAGGTGCCTGTGGAGGAAGCACATACACTGTTATAAATGGACTGAAATTTACAGTTAAATTAAAGCATTGTCTCCGTGTTATTTTAACTGTAAGTATAGCACTGTGCGTATTTAATTGTGGTTTACAATTAACATACGCGGAATCTGTCTTATAAACTGATTGTAAAATTGCAGTTAAAATAACTGGCAAAAAAGGTGCCGGTTAAAATAACTGGCAAAAAAGGTGCAAGCTTTGCAAGCTCAGTGTTTGAGGGGGGAACAATTTGCAGAGTTCAGTCAATTGCACCGATTACTCTTGGGAAGCGAGCAACTGCATGAAGCTCATGTTTGGTTTCATTCAGTGCTTCCCGTGCGACTGGAAACTTTATGTACCGGCCCATCCCGCGCAACATGGCATCCAATATTTGAGACAGTACATACGAGAAACTGTTTTGGGAGATCCAAGCAGTGAGAGCAACTGTACGCTGGAACGAACCAGTTGCAAGAAATGGAGAATAGCAAGTTTTGTCATTGCAGGTATGGCATGACTTCTTCTTGTAACTTGTTCAAAATCAGCCATTATTTCATCTAACTGCTCCAAAATGACATTGCTGGATAGGCCATATGCCTGGATTATTCTCTCCTCTGACATCCCAAACATTGTCATAAGGATGAAGAACACCCGTTCTTGGTGTACTCGCTGCCTGTCTTCTCCTCGCGACAATAATGGCAGCCTTGTCTATGCGCAATTACCTTCAAAGGTATTAAATTGCAAACGCAATCACCATCACTGAAATTGCCTTAAGGGTTGATAAGTCACTATGCATGTGCAAAAATTTTGTATTTGAATTTTCTCCTCCCATATTTTGCACGCTAAGATAGGCATGCCCCTTATTACATATTCATCAGGGCCAAAAGTACAAACTGCATAAAATGTGCAAATTTGCACACTTCAAAGAGCAATTCTCAGTGCACACCCTGAGTAGATGAGACTGTTGGTTAATTTGCGGGGGATATGGCATTTGCACGCGTTTCTATACAGGCAAAGCTTTAGTAGATCAGGCCCTATCAGTACTTACGGGCCAAAGAATGGTATTCATTCATGAGCTACAATGCTTTCTGAGAAGAAACTGATTTTAACCATCCACACGGCGTATGTGGACATTAACTCATAAACTGCAAAATAGGACATACATTATGCAGCAAAACTATCAAAGTTACAGTTAAATTAACACTCTGACCACTCAATCATGTTACTCCAAAAAAAAAAAAAAAAAACAGTCAAGTTTTCAAGATCTCGTTCCTTGCCAGCAGCAAGGTGCAAACATGATATTTTAATTTCCCAAGCCACAATCAGCAAAGCATTTGTCAATATGCAAAAGTATTCAGTTTAATTTTTCTTCATAAAAAATACTGAAAAGATCCATGTTTTAAAGTGTGTTTCTTGTTTTGCTCATGTTCTAAGTGCAACTGGCTGTGCAAATTCTAATGGTTCTCTATTTGAACAGTGTTTTCCAGACTGATTACATTCCATGAACATACAGGTTTTATAAGAAGCACATCATATCAAGATTACAATATTATTTATGGTTAGGTACAGAGGCACGTATAAGTTTTTCTCTCAGAAATTATAACTAATCCTGATTTTCTATGAATATTCGATATCAATAATCCATGTGGTCAGATCTACTACTGTTGATGGTTGAGCATACTTTTTGATTTATTCCTCAATTTTTCATCTAAGTGACCAGCATACACAAAACTTTTACAGAATTGATCATTTACTTGGGACTAGGAATTTTTGGGGTGCAAAAATAATTTTCACACGTGGATGGACTTAGTGAAACAGTTACCAAAAGATTAGAAGTAAAATAAAGAGAAGCATGCCAAGATTCTACTGCCATTGCATCACAACTAATTTCGAAATTTCTGTCATGTTGTGTAACATAAAAAAACGATTATCCATATTGAAGATACTTGTGCTTATCAGGAATTAATTTTACAGTGTCATTAACTATTGAGTTATTTTGTCACATTATAGGCACTTCAAGGTCCAAAATGTCAACAGAAGCTCAGCAGTTATCCCAGCTCATATGTCAAATGTTTGATTTAACTCATGCCAGTCTAACAAAAAATACTGTCAATATATACTGTACATTTCTAATCGAGCAAGCCAGGCATTCAAAGCAACAACATAACTGTTCAATTCAAAGATTTGAAACCCTTTAAGTCCTCAGAGTACCAAACGGCATTCAAGTAGGGTAGCATCAGTTTTGGCTTGGGACTTAAAACCTTAAAATAAACTTAGAATTTGCTGAAAGAGAAAAAAAAAATTCTTGTTTGTTTTAATCAGCACTCTCAATTTGTGTACGCGCTTTATTGCTTGAAAAACACCTCAATCCGACCATAAAAAAACCACTCAGAAACACATAAAAAATGACAGGTTTAAGGCCTGTTAAAATCAAACACGCTTTACCGACATGGAATCACGAGACACTTCTGTCCTGATTTTTTATGCCTATATTGGAAAAAGCACTGCATGTGTTTCTCTGGAATTGCGAAGTAATGCTTCTGTTTCTCACTTTCTGAACAATGTTAGTATGTGAACTAGTTCCATTGCGAAGTTCATAAAAAGTGAGCAGTTGGCACTCACTTTTGCTCTAAAAGAGAGTGAGAAATAGAATTAGTGGAAAAATTGTACAACTTCAGGGGCTGAGCAGTAAGAAGGAAAGGGGGGAGGTTCCGAGGTTAAAAAGGGGAGATGGGGATGGGGGTACAGGGGGAAAAAAAAGCTGTTGTAAGGTAGGAAAAATTCAGTGACTAAGATGCATTTCCTGGCAGAAAATTGAGCTTACACCAGTGACTAAAAGCTGAATAGACATACTCCAGTGTTGGTCGCTGAGCCATTGTGATCAGTAGTGGAGTTTCTTAACAGCAATTTTGTGTTTCAAGGTAGCAGTAAAACTGTGCGCATATGTCTGAAATTCTCATTCCTTGCTGCAAGCAGACGGGCAAACTGGTTTCCAGAAACCTTGTAACTTTAGTGAAATTGTTTTTATCGGGCTAAGATGGTGCTAACAGTGACAGTAGATTTTTCTGCCATCTTTGTCTCCAATGGAACCTGAAGTAAAATAAAACCCTGCCCCCACTTTTGCGTAATGGACCACATTGGAGTGAGCTTTAATACCCATTATCCATTGAGTGTGACGTCACGCATTTTCGGTTGTGTGTATAAACTCCACTGTATCTCATATAGATTTCCATTGACAGCCAGTCATACAGTGTTCATTCCTACCAGTTATACGCGATATTAACACACTTTTGTCAGAAGTTGCAGAGCAAAAGTACGCGATTTGGTGGTGTTTGTTTTGTAAAGTTTTAGGGAGTTTAAAAGGTTGAATTACGTGATGAATGAAGAGGCTACATACATTCACTTTCATTTTGTAATACGACTCTTAGGCTGCGAACCATACAGCGGGATGGGAATTAAAATTATAGTGTATGCAGCCAGTGGGATTTATGTTAAAAAAAAAATTGTCACGACTGTAGGCAGAAAAATGGAAAATAACCACTTCGAAAAGCAATATAACTCTTGTAAATTGCCGACATGATCTGCACGTCGAGCAGAAATCTCATGTTTGCTGGGATGAATCCATGACGCACAACACGACAATATTAATGACTGAAAGGGGTCATATTTAGACGTCAAAATCTTGAACCTTATTTGTGCGTCATATTGACATACAGATATGGTCCTGGACCGACCGACACTATATAGACATGATGTGCACGTCAGGCGGACGTCTCATGTTTGCTGGGAAGGGAGCAGGTCAGTCAAAAACACTGATAAAACAGACACACACCCATCATAGTTAGATTTCACTTGAAGAGGCAATGGATACCTTTTTAACCGGCAAGCTGGTAGCGCTACTATGGTTATCATATTGTTGTAGATAGCCAGCAGATTTGGTCAGTCTGGCAACAGAAAGGTAATAACCATTGATATTTTGTGTCTGTCCATTGATACTCATATGAAGAAGTACATCTATCCAGTTGGGGTGACTGAATCGCTAGTCGGATGATGACGACCTGTCAACCGAATGAAAGAACAAGGACGGCGACTGACTAGCGATTCAGTTACCGACCTGAATGAATATCAATGGATAGGCAATATTATCGCCCTTTCTGTTGTCAGTCTGACCAAATCAGTCAGCTACAGCCATATAATAACGCTACCGGGTTGCCAGTTAAAAAGTTATCTGTTGCCTCTTTAATAAGTTTCGCTTAGTGGAAGCCGATTTTAAAAAATAAATAACCGGTGTTGTACTACTTTACCCTGAAAGTACTTTAATGACAGAAAAGCTATCCTAGGAAGAAATCTAGTTCGGTCGACTGAAGCTACTTAGAAAAAGTAGTATGAATTACTAATTGTACAATTCATCAAACTGACAATGTTGACAGTTGACAATGACAGCTGCTTTTGAGCTTATAATCAGTAGACCAGCCGAAAAATGAATGCAACACATTGCACTGGACTACAGATGCTGATTTTTCATTATATATTAATGATATAATATCTTTGTGTAACTACAGTATGCTATAGTAGGTAGCATTTAGTAGGTAGTATTTACTATTTGTGTGTGTGTGTGTGTGGGGGGGGGGTTGATACTTTGGATATACTTGATGCTTGAAAGTAAATATAAACATTTGAACATCTGAGCTAACTGTGTATCTCTCTGTAACTGTGTGAGTCTTTGAGAGTTTGCCCATAGCCATAGTATACATTGAAAATTCAGTAGGCGACTCAGATTTTTCCCAGTCCAGTCCGTTTTTTTTTTACATTTTATAATCTGGATAACTTTCCTCCTAGAAGATAGTGGCCAAACTTACGACTCGTCTGGTTCCCGTTACATCAACAAATGAAGACCTGTGTGCAAGAAGTACCTAAGTCACAAAATAATACTTTTGAGATTTTGGGGGTCAAAGTTTTCAAAGCATGTTGCAGATCATGAAAATCGACAATGGAAATGCACCAGTTCACAAGACTTGAGTGCTTCTTTGCAGAAATCTTAGGTATCAGATGATGCTCTGGCCATTGTGACTTTTAATACTGGTGTCAGCTCATTTTTTGCAAAATGTGACTTAAGTTCTTCTTGCACACAGGTCTTCAAATAGGGTTAGCCTGCAGGATTAGTGGTCTGGTAGTTTATGTGAACAAGGTGGCAGTGGCCTGGGATGGAGTCAAAACTCCCTGCCTGAATTATTGTCTCAGTCTGTATGGAGAGACATTTATCTCTTTATTATTCAATCAAATAGAATAGATTTGCAACCAAAAAAGAGATTTGAGAGCAAAGGAGAATAAGTGGCAATCAAAAAAAAAATTTTGAGAGCAAGACAGTATGATCATTTTGCTTATAAATCAGTCCTCTTCGCTTGCGAGTTCAAAAGTTTTGCTTGCGAATCAGTCCTCTTTGCTTGCGAGTTCAGCTGCACTTAATGGGCGGGGCCTACGCTGATGGATGAGAGAAGAGTTTCTATTGGTGGGTTTGACCTGGCTCCAGCGCGGGCTACACCTTCCGCGTTACACCCACTTCTCGTTTGTGTTATGCTACCGGGAAGTTGATATCAACTAGAGGTGCTACGTTGTTCGTTCCAGATCAGCCAATTTGTGCAGAGCTGACTGCCAGCTTATGGCGGGTGTACCTCCCGCTGGAACTAATGTGAACAAGTACGCTCTGGATAATATTTCGGTGAATATCAGTAATAATCATTCAGCATCGTTTTGATTTCCGGCCTTTTCCTAACCGATAACAAGAGAAGAGCATAGACAGTAAAAGAAGTGGACGGCGGGATGGCGCTATTTTCAACGGGAGAGTGTGAAGCTCAATTGAACGAGTTTCAGTTAGGCACCACGCCTACGGCGCAGGCTCGAAGTCATCCCGCTGACGTAAACCAACGTCATGAGAAGCGGTAAATCTTCTGGTAAATGTACCGTACACATAATTCCCAGCGAGCAAGCGATTGCATCTGTAAGTATAATCTGATTCCGTTCGATGTTATTATGTTTTGTGAATTATATTCATGTTTGTATACTTTCTGCTGTTTGAAGCGCATGTGTACGACTGAGAAGCTATGTGAAAATGATCAATGGAGTGATGAGAATTGAGATTTTTTTATGGCAAGGGACATAGTGAGACTATCTGGCAGAAACGTTAATTTCGGCCAGGTATGCTAAATGTCATGAGACAGCAATGTTTGCTGCCGTTTAATAAAGGAGTTTCATCATTATTTAACCACTATGAGATCAGTAACCACGGTGAGATCACACAATTCGATTTATTTAATTTTGCATGATTTGCAGCGCGCCAATAACTGTCTCATAGCTTTATGCATACTCTCCCGATAGTTAACGCTAATCGTTGCATCCATAATATGACCTATAGACTGTAAAAGAAGTTGCATGGTACATCGCTAGCATGTTAGCTCCGGCCACCACATGTTGAACTTTTTAGCTTACCGTGAAAAGGCAGTAGGTAGATGCATACCTGCAAACTAGTAGCTTTTTTCTGGGAAATTCGCCGTTTTCACAACAAAATATGTCATTTGGCGTAAATCGTCCAGATCCGATTTTTTTTTTTTTTCCGGGGTTGCTTTGTTGCGTCCCCCAAAGTTTGTCACCTTTTTTCAGACCATCAGAGTTTGTAGGTATGTAGATAGATAGATAGATAGATATAGATAGATATACTTTATCCTGAAGGAAATTAAGAAATGTTAAGTAATGTTATTTCCTTATTATCAACCCAAGAAAGGATAAGAGGAATAGTCAGTTATTTCATGAAGCTATATAATATAACGCATCATGTGAAATGGAACAAATGACATGCAATTTGTGCAGTTACACTCAGTATTAAATATTTTGTCTTCATCTCTCCTTAAAGGTTGAGCTTAATAATGGCACATAGCAGCAAAGGTAACTATCATTTTCACACACAAAGCTATTATGTCTTTGTACAGAACAATTGTTTGACTCAATATAATTTGTGTTGTATTGGATAGTATATGCATTCTTTTTTCATGATGGAACCGTGATATAATCAAGTTTGTACACATAAAGTGTATGAAAAAAATGTGTTTTGATGTGCATTTCTTGTTTCTATTTCAGCACGTCCAGTTGTCTGGATTATGGGCAGCAGCTACATTCGTCGTAGGGAAGAGAGGGCACGGGAGTCTATTGGCGTGGATCTCGGCCTGGATATTTTACATTTCGTGTCCGACAGTCTTGATCGTGCATGTGATATTTAATTCACAATGTCATTGGTGATGGAATTGATTTGCTCACTGACTACAAGTACTATTTTAACTCTGGTGTGGAAATAAAGCGTGAATCCGTTCGATCCATCTGACTACTTTTCAAGAGAGAGACCGAATAAAGGCTGTTGTCTATCTTCAACGGAACAAAACAGACGAATAAAAAGACCAAGGAAAGTCGATAGCTGTCAATTTGCATTTTGTAAAGGTCGAACACAAACATTGTTACGTTTATACGCCTAATAATTGCTGGAATACTAGAAAAATTTGAACTTTTATGACTGTCAGACGCGGAGTATTTTAGGATCTCTGTCTGACAGTCACTAAATTTGTCATAAATGCACTAAGTCCCGCTCCGATGTCGACTATTTTGAGCAGAGCTTAAACAGAGGCATTGGTTGAAATTCTCGGTACTCATCTTGAAGAACTGAGCCGTCTTATCAAAACATTCACGTTTAATATCTAAAAGATTCAGATTTGAAGAAATTAAAAACAATAATCGACTGTCGGACACGGAGTTAGGGCCGGTTCATACTCTACGCAAGATACGCGAGCACAGGTCCGTTCCATTCCGTTCACAGAGAAGCCTGAACGGGCGTCCCTTGCTGCGCTGTGCCTCGTTAAAAAGCAGTAGACTGCTCATGCAATAGGGGGTAGCAAAGTCTTCTCCTTGTCCGCCTCCTTCTTTTTTCTTTTTGGTGTGTTGAACAGAGCTCATGGTGCATTATTTGCTTTATCACCCCTATTGGAATCTCACGGAAATACACGCGTCGATGCGTCGCATTACAAAAATTTGGACGACACACTTTGCTATGCAAGGACGCAGGATGGCTACCTTGCGTTGGTCGATGCTTTGCCTTGCGCTCGCGCTCGCGTACCTTGTGTAGAGTATGAACCGGCCCTTAAACTGAAACCATCCGACGGTCGGACACGGAGTTATATTAAAACCCTGTCCGACTTTCGGACACGTAGACACTGCGTATAACGCGACGTCGATGAATGTGCGTACACGTTATTAAATTACTCTCTGGTTTCCACACTTCAATGTTCCTATTACATTGGTTGACTATTTGCCATCAACCGAATTGTTTATATTACATCATTTGGCTAATGCCAACGTTGATAAAAGGAAGCGCTAGTGAACTCTGGCTACTCCTTTTCTAAGTTTCATCTTTGCCCCTGTCCCGTTAAAACACTGCTCTCAAAAAAGGCCACTGCCCAGCATGGATCGAGAGGATAGAGAAAAGTTTTCTCCTGATATCGATCAGCTGAGCCTTTCTTCCCTCCTTGTCTTTTGGAGCTCTGTATAAACAGACAAAGCGACTTGTCCACTGTTTCAATTATTATGCAGGTAAGAAGTATTGTCGTTGAATGTCAATTACAAGTAGCTAGCTTGTTAGCCACCTAGTTAAGTTTATTAACTAGTCAATGCAGTCCCCGCGACGGCAAGGGAGCCAAGGTAGCTCTCTGGTGACCATTCTCAATCGCTAGCGTTCGCTTTCAGTCAGCGGTCTATTCAAGTCAATGGGACGGCTAATTAGCTAGTTAGCACGAAACGCGATTTTTTTCTATTAAAGTGACAACTTTGCGTTTATACGTGAACTTACGCTTGAAACGTTTTATTACAGCCATTCAAATGAATATTGCTGCAAAAGGCAGCCGCACATCTCGGCATTTTCACGCTTTTATCGACTTATTTGAAATTAGCCTCATATGAAACCATTCAGTTTTTATGTTTGGTGTATCTAAATGGCGACTGAGTGCTTCGCTTTGGATTACGTAAATATGACATCCTCTGCAATCTAGTGTTCTAAATGGGCTATGTATATCTATGGCTCACGCATGTTGACGGATAAATGTTTTCAGCATGCCTATTCTAAAGAATACGGTTATTTACGTCCTGCGCGACAGAAAGTCGCCGGCATTCACGTCACTTTTAGCCTAGCCTGGTGCCATCGGCTAAAAGTGCTTAGGGGAGAGCGGGGTGGGTTGGGCCACTCTTTTCATTACGCTTATTTATTTTAAAACCATGCATATATACATATATTTAACACTATGCTTATTTACATACATCTGTTTCCTACAAATAGACTCCAAAAATAGACTCCCAGTCTTTTCCGATTTCATACAGTTTTACTGAAAGTGGCGGGTGTGCAAATGTCCCAACGTGCCCCGTGGGTGGGGCGTGTTGGGAGGAGTAGTGGGGCGCTTTGGGCCAGTGTTGTATATTACCTTAAAAACAGTAGAAAAAAACAATACATTTTCACAAAAACATGTTGTGTGATACAAACATTTTCCCCCACCTGCATCTATTATAATAAGAAAATCCACAGGACCAATACTAATACATAAAACACTATTAGGTATAGTCATTTTAATTTCACTTGTTTAGCCTACTATCTCCTACCTGTTTTGGGCTTAGCCCATGAAATATGGCTGCTGCCTTCAGCAGGTAGTCCTTCAGCTCCATCTCCTGGCACTGATTAAACACCTGGCCAGGACGAGCGTAGCCGACACCAGGGAGCTCTCTCTTGCCTGCCGCCTGTAAGGCCCTCCTCCTACTTACGTAACGTGCCAGAGAGGTCTTACTGATGGCATAAGATTTTGCCCCCCCACGGACTGTCATGCCTCTCACAACATCCCTGGCTGCTCTTTCTAGGATCTCCCTAGATACCCCTCTCTCACTGGTGCACTTTCTATTTCGCATGCTGTCAATAAAGATAAAGAAAATTGCTATTCCTTCATTCATTGAAGGTCGGGGGGCGTGTTGGGACACAGGGCTCTATCGTTCACACTGCCTTACCCGTTGCCACTACCCGCAACCCGTGAATTACGCATTTAGCAGCTTCCACTATCCCTAAACGATATCTTGCGGCCACACTACCCGCTATGCATTATGTCTAATCCTTTATTTGCGCCTGGAGGTGTGCCCGTGGGCGTGTTTATGCGCTTTCCCTAAAATTGCTATCTTGACCACACACTTTACGGAAAGCGTGTAGCGGTCCTAAAACCACGCTGCTACCGCATTTGGGCTTTCACAAGAGCCCTATGCATTAGCACTCAGCAACGGAAATTTTTTTTTCCAGCGAGAGCGGCATTTCAGAACTCTCTTGCGAATGAAGGTAATTTCGGCGACAAGTATGTACACCTGTTTTTTTGCAGCACGGTCCGCAACTTGCTGTAAAAAAAATTGACAGCCGTCCGATTGGAAAATGTAAACGGATCTAAACCACGTACTTGTCACCAGAATTACCTTCATTCGCTGAAGAGTTCTGAAATGCCGCCTCGCTGGGGGAAAGTTACGTCGCTGAGTGCCAGTGCATATACCTAATTTTATTTTTCTAAAATGGGATTTTGTTCTATGCTTCATTTCAGACGGGAGAGGGAGTTGGAAGTACATGGCGAAACGCTTTTTTTTTTTTTTTTTGAAGTTTCCATCACAAAAGGGGTAGGCTTGATTTTTTTTTTTTTTTACTACATACCAAACATTAAACAATTTGTCAATGTCAAGTAATAATAATAATAATAATACAATTCATGATTAACTTAACAAAAACAGATCCTCCCCTGACTGGATTTGACCTCATGCACGGGCAATTTAACTTCGTCAACGGAGAAACGTGGCGACCTTCCTCTCTCCATCACGGGTTTCGGTTTGAGGATTTGGGATAGCGCAGCCTGCTCCGAAAGGCAGTGGCACCTGGCACACTGATTGGTTTAACTGGCGTAACGCCCAAACCACGCCTATGCATAATATAACGGGTAGCGCTGGTGTTTTAGGGATATAGGCAGGTGTGCAAGATAGCAACTTACGCGGGGGAACGCCTCTTACGCAATGCGAAATCCCCAAATAACGGGTTTAGGGACTCTGGCGTAAGATAGGGCCCACAGTGTCCCAAAGCGCCCCACCTACAGCAGACTGCATATTTGGCTAGCTGTTACTCACTGCTAGTTAGCATGAAATATTAAAACTATTCTATCTTGTAGCCATTAGACTACTTATTAAAACGGTGTATGTTTGGATTTTGTGACATGTATATAAAAGGCAGGCATAGAAAAACACTTCCAGCGAAAATATTTACTTACATGGGGCAAAAAACGACAATCGCCAATAAAATTCGCAGACGTTTTTGAATCTTCCCGCCTTCTTCTGGGTTTGGCTGAAATCACGTTGAGGGTGTGTTCACAAAAATACGTCCGTGTTGCAACAGTGGATCACCTCGAAATCGCCGTGTCCCAACGCGCCCCATGGCCCAACCCGCCCCGCTCTCCCCTACTAGAGATGGCAATTTCGACACGCAGATTCGAACTGTTTCGAACACGTTCGAAACTTCCAGGTTTGACACGGGTTTACGACTCTGATTCAAAACTTTTGTCATGTGATTATTGACGTTTTTCCTGCTCCGCCCGGCAATGATCGTGTGTTTTGTTTCACTTCAAAACATTTTAAAAGCTGCAGTAGAAGTTTTTGCCACTAGGCTGTGCACTACTGAAATAAATCTGGTTTCGAAACAATTCGGAACATTTCGAAACAGTGGTCGTTTCAGAGGTTTCAAAACTGTTTCAAAGGTTCGAAATTGCCATCTCTAGTGCTTACTATTAGACCGTAATGCTACATACGAAGTAAAGACGTCTGCTACAAAATGTAGTTTCTCTGTAGAAAATATTATCGCTGACATGAAGGCTCATAATGCTTTTAGCGTTAAGTTATTTGATGTCAAAAGTGAGACAAAATGAATGGGGGTGAATGGAGAAGCTACCGCTAGTTGATCATCTGCTATCTACTTTGAGCGTTCAATTGACCTTCAACTTCCGGGTGTATTCCTACCCCCTTGGAGAAGAGTCAGCTTGAAGCGCCATTTCTGTCCTTACCGTCTATTGCGTTTACCAAAAGCGTAGTTGCTAACTAAGTTAGCAGCTTACATAGTTTGTCCCACAGAGATATAAGAAAACTAGAGTGGACGACGTGTGGGCTGGACCAAAGCGGAAACGGCAGAATAGCTTCGCCATCTTGTGTATGTATAAATGTCCAATGAGGCACATGTAAACAGTAGGCTAAACATGGGTGTCGACAACTTAGAGACTTGTTTTCCATGTTCTTTTTATCCTTTCATACTTAAAATGGATACGAATAAGGAATTGTAATCAAACAACAAAATTTATTTAAAAAAATATATATATTTTTTTAAATCCGGTGTATTCGATGTTTATTTAATCGGAAGACATTACAGAGAAATCGGAACTTCAGCTGTTGTCCCGTATTAGCGAGTTTTAGTTTTTTTCGAGCACGGTTTAGGCCAGTTATACTGCATTTTCCATTGAACGCCTGCCCCGATATACATACACAAGATGGCGGCGGCGTGCTGCCACGGAAACGACGGGATTGTCCACTCTAGTTTTCTTATATCTCTGTGGTTTGTCCATTCATTGTCAATGATTCCTACGACGCAAGTTAGCATCTGTGATTTAGGGAAACGCACCCCTAAGCGATTGATATTTTTCTATTGGGTCTGTTTGGAAATACAGTGGTAGACATCCAGCCTATCTTAAAACCCCTTCGGTACAGTAATATTATGACCGATCTCGTTCTGTCAGGTTGAGTTTATTTTCTCTAGCAGTACGATCTAGGACGGGGCACTTGTTAATTTATCATCGCAAGTGCCGGGAACCTTGATAACGAGCGTCTTATTGTGACCGCTGCTAAGTGAGGAAATCCGTTTACAAAGAAACTCGCTGAAGAAATGCCTTAAAAAACCCCCTGGTTTGTTATTGGATCTTAAAAAAGAGAAACAAAAAACACATTCGTTTGTAATTGGATCAGACAGATATCGATGACTATTTTTTTATTTTATAGAAATACTGCTGCATGGTGCAGACCCAGACACTGACATCACGAAGGACGAACAACTAAATCTATTCGCGTCCACTGACAGTGAAGCAGCTGCTGATTTCAACGGGTTTTCGGACGTGCCTGACGCTGAAGTCAGGAGTGATTCAAAGTACCGCGGTATTTTCGCTCATTAGGATTGCAAGTATAGTACTCAGTGGAAATCAATAAAACCTAATGTTTATGCAGTCACGCACGAATGAGATGTCCATTTCCCATCCAAATAACCTGCCAGATCCGGTCTTATAAGCCACGACGTTACCCCTGAGGTAACCAGGTGATCTGGTCGTGGGAAAGGGCTAGTCAAGACTCGCTTTACACCGTATAGCTAAGTTTGATGATTTAAAGCCAATAATCTCTGTTGTTCAAGCCAAAAATAATTTGCATGTGAAAGTTTAAGTCGACAACTTTCCCTTTCCTGTGGCTGCAATTTACGGCGACACAGTGGTCAGGCATTCAGAGAAAAATTTCTGGAAAGAAGCATCCACTTTGCTGCACATTGCTGTATTGGACGCCTGTCACAAGATGACGACCAGACCTGCATATTGAAATTGAACATAGCGCCTCTAGTATATATAGCTCGTTGATTGATAGTCTATTGCTCTTTGAAATTGAAATGTTTCCCATAAGTAATGAATTACGCTACAGGCCTCCCTGTAACTCACTCACTCATTCCGTCGTAGGCTACTCTGCTCAGGCCGTGACTAGCAAGTGGAGAGGGGCAACCATGTTGCTGCTAATCAGCGTGCTTGAAGCAGCAGGCCATCATAATTCATTACTTCTTCTTGTTGTGAATGTACGGCAGACTGTAGCCTACGCTATTTAGCGTAATTCATTACTTATGGGAAACATTTCAATTTCAAAGAGCAATAGACTATCAACTTCCCGGTAGCATAACACAATGGAAAACAGGGTGTAACGCAGAAGGTGTAGCCTGTGCTGGAGCCAGGTCAAACCCACCAGTAGAAACTCTTCTCTCATCCATCAGCGTAGGCCCCTCCTATTAAGTGAAGCTGAATTCGCAAGCAAAACTTTTGAATTCGCACGCAAAGAGGACTGATTTTCAAGCAAAAGTTTTTACTTGCAAGCAAAGAGGACTGATTTATAGACAAAATGATCATACTGTTTTGTTCTCAATTTTTTTTGATTGCCACTTATTCTCTTTTGCTCTCAAATCTCTTTTTTGGTTGCAAATTTAGTCTATTTGATTGAATAATAAAGAGACAAATGTCTCTCCATAGTCCGCCACTGAATGTGTGCCTACGTGAAGTCAGACCATTCAAAATTCATGGCTTGAAAAAAGTTTACTCCTTTAAAAACGGAGGCATTTCATGAGTTAACTTACAGTACGTGTTTGTTTGTTTAGGGCTTTTGCAGGTCCGCGGTGTTGCTCGAAAATTAAGTTACCCAGTTTTATTCTCTTGCATTTGGAGTGGCAGTAGCTTCGTAATTCGATAGCACAGATTTCCCCTCCTTACTTTTGTCTGAGGGCACTGAGCTCAGTGAGTTACATTGCTAAATTAAAAAGTGGAACTGAACGTGCCACACACATTTATATGCGTGTGATTATCCCGTCCTTTCTTGTTTTGTTCTTTCAGATCGGTTGGTAACGTTAACGTTAAATATCCCTCAGCCCAACATAGGAACTTACATAATGTTAGGAAAAATTGATAAATACTGTTACTATGACTATAGCTGTACTTATTTACGTACACGGTGGAAGTGGCGCCGGCACTATTATGTTTTGGTATTTTCAAGAATAACGGTATGATGCCCCGACTGGTTTCCAAATGAACTTATTCCCTTGTGCGTTCATGAGTTGGTTCGCTTGAACGGAAGCAGTTGTGGTGGCCACTTTGATTGTATCTATGAGAGCGGCTGTAACGACACCAATGAAAACAATACATTTAAGTAAATATTAAGTTTAAAAGATCGTGCCAAGCTGGATTCGACACCCCGTGATTGAGGTAGCTACTTCTCCACTATGTTGTTGTGCCCAAACTTGTTCTTTATTTTATGAACCATTAGTAATGATACATATGAAATTATTTTTTCTTACATACTTTAACTGCTATCTACATCTGCTGCTGCTGTCTCTCTCAAATTGACATTCACAAAATCAATAACTGCTACCCTTTACTCTAGCTCTTTGTCTATTCAAATGTATAACTTGCTTTTGATTTGTTCCTTACTCAAGACCCACCCCCACCTCCCACTCCCTCACACACTGTCACTCTCACTCACTCCTACTCCCTCACTCACACACTCTCACTCACACTCACTCTTTCACACTCTCCCACTCCCACACTCTCACTCTCCCCACCCATTTTGTAAATAATTTATTAGCTCCTGCTCATTACTAAACTTGCAACTCATATAATTGCGTGAGCTTTGCCTCATTTAGCACCCTTTTCTTGGGCCCACATTCTCATACAGCACTTGGCGGCCCAGCCATATACTAGGTTGCACCTAGTCTTGTTTTCTTAAGTTTGTCACAGATTTTCTCCAAACTTCAAAGGTATCCCAATTGCCTTTTTGCAGTAATCTTGAAGTTGGAAGGACCGTAATTCAAATCTACTGTTGCTTTTGTGGGACAACCTTGAAGTTTGGAGAAAAAAGGGCCAAAAAAGGGTCTCAGACTAAAAAGGGGGTCATTTTGGGACCCTGTTTCTCAAAACTCAAGAGGTAACCAAATGCTGCTAATTACACATGAAAGCCAAAGACCTATATATTACAACAAAAGAAGAAATCAGCTGGGATCTTGTCACATTTGTTCATAATTAACAAAAACAAAATTACAAAAATAGCATCTAGTCGGTAGCTCTGTTCATCAGCTGCGATGCAGTTGGGCCTCGGATGCCCCACTATGTTTTGAGAATTTCAAACCCACTGATATTGCTCTTTTTTAAAATAGAATTAAATGTGGGTCAGTGCAAAGTGAGGTCAGTGCACTTGTGTCAACAAGTAGGTCACCGAGTCCAAATGTACTAACAACCTGTCATGCCTATTTCATTCAACATTGGTCATTTGTCATTTCCTTGGAAGCAGTGATTGTGATCACAAGCCTTGTTCATTCTCTGAAAGGGACAACCAGGCAAGTATACCCAGTCAATTTCTCATTAATTTTTCTGATTAATCATGTGCTATTTTTACCACTGGAGGAGCATACATTCCTGCTTGCTCTCGTGCAGTGATGGAAAAGAGGACTTCTGAAATGTGGCAGAACATTTTCTTTTCACTCATTTGTCACTGTTGTGATATAAGCTAACTGTTATACTGATCTCATCTCTCATATCTGTGCTTCATGAGCCTGGCCATGAAAAGGCAGCAAGTACAATTGTATCAAGAACATATTCCTGACTGCACATGTATGCATACATGCATCTTGTCACAACAAAGTGCAATGTATATGTTTTTCTAGGATTAGTGCTGCCACCTAGATGCTATTTTTAGAATTTTGGTTTTGTTATTTATAAGTAAATGAGATAAGATCCCAGCAGTTTTGCTGTTTATTTGTAATAAACAGGTTTATGACTTTCATGTGTAATAGCAGCATTTGGCTACCTCTTGGAAGTTTTGAGTAAAAGGGTCCCAAAGTGACCCCTTCTTTGGTCCAAGACCCTTTTTCGGCCCTTTTTTGGCCAACTTCAAGGTTGCCCCACAAAAATAATAGTAGATTTGAATTAAGGTCTCTCCAACTAAAAGATTCCTACAAAAATGCAACTGGGATACTAGGGGTGCTCCGATCTAGATCGGCCGATATGCCTATGATCGTTTTTGATCAGAGTTCTCAAAATGACCGATCAAACAAGGCCGATCAAATGACATGAAATCCACGAGAGTAAGAAAAAAAACATAGGTTAAAATCCACGAGAATTACCATTATATATGTTTTGCATTTCTGCATACAAAGAAGGGAAAAACATTTCAATATAAAGATCATTTTAGGCTTTAGGACGCCAAAAGAAAGAAATGATTCCTTTTCCGGTCACGTAAAAGGCAGCTTGCGATTGGCTGTCTCTCTTTGTTATGGTCATGTGGGTGAGCACATTCTCTGTCTCTGCAAGTTTGACTCGAAAGAAAATGGCTTCGCCGGTCTGGCAGTTTTTCAAGATTTCAGAGAAAGACAACAAAAATGCTATGTGTAATGTGTGCTCCAAAGAAGTTCCTCGTGGAGGAACGTATCAACGGAGTTTCAACACCACGAACCTCATTCGGCATTTAAAAGCTAGTCACATCAAGGAATTTGAAGATTTCACGAAGTTGGCAAACGCCAAGGAAGAGAAGCAGAAGGAGAAAGTGCTTGCAAAGACCCAAACGCCACTCACCCAGCCGACTGTAAGCAGTATACTAAGACAACAGCAGCCATACAGTAACGAGAACAAAAAAAGAAAAGAAATTAACGCTAAAGTAATGGAGTTCATATGTTTAGACGAACAGCCGCTGTCTGTTGTGGAAGACGCGGGGTTTAAACGCCTCGTGTCCTGCCTGGATCCACGCTATATACTGCCGGGGCGAAAATATTTTATTGACGTTTGCCTGCCAGAATTGTATCAAAATGTCTACATGCACATCAAGAGCCTTATGAAGGACAACGTCACCGCAATCAGCTTCACGAGTGACATATGGACTTCCGAGTGTATGTCCTATGTCTATGTTGAGCCTAACTGCACAGTTTATCACGGAAAACTTCGAGCTGAGGAAAGTAGTGCTCCACTCACAAGAGTTTTCGGGCTCACATACAGCGGAGGCGCTTGCTATGGCCTTCACAGACATGTTCCAAGCATGGGGAATCCCGATGGAAAAGGTGCACGTTATTCTACGGGATAATGCCAAGAACATGGAGAAAGCGATGAGGGACGCGGATTTCCCAAGCCTACCGTGCATGGCGCACACACTCCAGCTCGCTGTGCACGAGGGAGTGTTAGCTCAGCGTGCTATCATTGATCTCATTGCAAGTGGACGACGCATCGTCGGACATTTTAAACATTCTCAGCTTGCTTACTCCCGACTATTCAACATTCAGAAACAAATGAACCAGCCTCTCAAAAGGCTACAACAGGACATACCCACCAGGTGGAATAGTCCTGTTGCCATGCTCAAAAGTTTACTGGAACAGAAACGCGTCCTATGTGCTTATGCAGCAGACTTTGAATTGCCTTCTATGTTGACTGTCCATGAGTGGAAATTG
Organism: Gymnothorax javanicus; assembly: GCA_029692085.1. Taxonomy (NCBI): domain Eukaryota; kingdom Metazoa; phylum Chordata; class Actinopteri; order Anguilliformes; family Muraenidae; genus Gymnothorax; species Gymnothorax javanicus. The sequence continues at coordinate 51,317,241 of CM056196.1, forward strand.
TTGGAAATTATGATTTCCATGCTTGACCCCTTTGACGAGCTCACAAAAACGATAAGTTCATCAACCGCATCAGCTGCAGATGTTATTCCATCTATCAGAGCTTTAACTTGCCTTCTTGAGAAAACAACGGAGAGTGACCAAGGCGTTAAGACATCCAAAGCCACGCTCCTGAAAACTGTCAAGAGGAGATTCAGGGACATCGAATCTGAGCGCCTGTACACCGTCACCACACTCCTTGATCCAAGGTGAGAAGTCCACATTTGTGTGTGTGTGTGTGTGTGTGCGGAGGAGGGGGGGGGGGAGAGAGAGACATGATTATGCGTTTCGTTTTAGCCTGTCCTGTATTTTAGGATGGTTTGCAATATAGATATAAATAGAATAATATGCAAATTTGGCAGTGCTATGGGGCCAAGCCCATGCCTAATTCATTCAAGAGTTAAGCACAACCTACAAAATCATTAAATAAATACATTAATTGGTTCCCTTTTGTTTCTCTCCTGAAAAAGGTACAAGGACCGATATTTCCCTGCTGCACTCAAGCCACAGATGTGCAGGCTGCTTTCTGATGCCCTACCTGCTGCAGTGAGGCAAAAGCCTGGTGAGGAGGGAGTGGCAGTGGGTGAGCCCCCACAGAAGGTAACACGCGCTGGCTCCTTACATGCTATACATGCTGAACTGTTGGCTGAAGATGGGCAACAGCATGAGGAGGGTGATGGTGACATCAACCCAAGAGCATCAGAGATTAATCTCTACCTATCAGAAGCAGTTATCCCAAACAGTCACGGACAGCCACTTGCTTTTTGGAAGGTCAATAAAGACCGCTTTCCTGCTCTCGCACAAGCAGCACGAGTGTTCCTCTCAGCACCTTGCACAAGTGTAGATAGCGAGCGACTTTTCAGCTCAGCAGGACATATTTTAGATGAGAAGAGAAACAGGTTAACTGCCAAAAATGCAGAGATACTAATATTTATCAATGCAAATCTGCCACTGATGCTGCTTAATCAGAAGTAAGTCTGAACTCCAGTACGGCCCCTCTCAGGCATAAATGTCTGGGCTGAGATAGTTACAGATTGCCTACAGAACAATGTTTTGTACTTTTGTTTTTTTATTCTGTGTCTGTGCACTTACCCATGGCTCTCTCTACCTCTCCAAAGGACACAAAAATAACCTTAAATTACATATAGACGGGCCTACAGATATGTAGTTTTTTTGTTTAATTGCTGTGCTCTTTTCTGTCTGTCTCCTCAAATGCAGACACATTTCATGACTTGAAACAATATTTTATATTTGGTCATAGCCTGTTTGTGGCAGTTTAGTTTATTATATTTCCACGGGAAAGCTATTGTTTAAACTCCAAGTTCAGGAGCCTTTAAAGAGTGCAATGTTGCACACATGAAAAGTATTTTATTTGATTTATGATTATACAGCGTATGTAAGCTATTTATGATACAGCCTATGTAAGCTTGAAGTTGTCTCTCTAAGAGAGTAAGAGTCTCTAGAGTGGAATGTTGCACGTTCCCTGCAATAAAACAAATTGTTGTCAATTCATGATACTTTCTCATCTCCTATTTTAATACTTAACATGTGTTACACAATAAACAAAATGCTTCAATTGCTGTTTTTGACGCTGTGATCGGTGATTGGAAATATCGGATCAGCAGATACTGATTTCAGTAAGATCGGATCGGTGATCGAAACCCAAAATCCTGATCGGAGCATCGCTATGGGATACCTTGGAAGTGTGGAGAAAATCCGTGACAAACTTAATGGTTTGGAGAATTTTGAGTTCCCCCTTTTGGCAAACTTCAAGGCTGCCCCAAGTGGATAACTACATTCTTGTAATCTGCCCTCCCTATCGACCCACTTTCAATAAACATTCAGCTAGGACACCGTTGAAGTTCAGAATTAGAGAGGTGGAAACTTGCAATCTTGTTAAATTGGCCAAAAAGGGCCAAAAAAGGGGTCGCTGTAGCTCGAGACAGAAGGGGTCGACAGAGGAACGGTTTGAGTTTTGAGGTTTGGATATCAGACCCATCTCAAAAATTAAATATCAGCCAAATCTAGGGGGGGGGGGGTCAACAATTCTGACTGCCTGAACTTCTCAAAAATTGGCTCTGAAGTCCAAGCGCACCAAAAAACAGCATTATGTCCATGCACGTAAATGCAAGGTGCCCGGCACTCAAAAGCTGCATAGAAACTGCTTCAGATCATTGAAAACATTAAGAAAAAGGGCACCCCATGCCAGTAAAGCGCATTTGGTGAGAACAGCTCCTTAGAGCGAAGCTCCTATTTGAACTCACTTGCTGTAATTAATAATCCTAATTTAATGAAACCAGTAGCTTAACTGCCACATTAACTGCAAATACATGCAATTACAGTCACAATTTAAGTGCATCATAGTTTTCGCGTTTTTTCCCTCTATCTTTTTGCTTTGATTCTTCCTAAGTAAAAATGACTGCACCTGCAACCTCATGTGATTCTTTGGGTTACAACTTCTATAACTGCTTGAATGCAATCAATAGCTAGGGTCATACTGTTTTGCGAATCAATCTCTAAATGCTTGACAAACTTGTATCTAGATAAAATACGTGAATTGTTTAAATAGCATTTTATAATATATTTCAATCTTTGATTGCAAGATCATAGAATACAAGAGATTCACCAAAAATGACCTTCATCAGAAATTCAGGCACTGCATGCCCCTATAATTTAAATGGTTCAGATTCAAATTTTTAATTTTGCTAACTTGTAGCATGTAACATTTGTGTGATTGAACACTGTAAAAAGTTCATTCAAAAGTCTGTGGTTTCTACTTCTTCATCGTCCAAAGTGGTGTCTGACCTGGATATCATCATTAGCTTTTCCTTGTTGGAGTAATAATTTTTCACTACTTGGAGTAGAACTTCAGTGTTACCATCTTCTTGCTCAGAAGCTATCATTCCCCGTCCACCTGTTAGTGCTTCCATTGAGACCTCTCGACTGGAGGCCAATAGCTCGGAGGATTCAAAGGACTCCGCTGCCAGGTCACTTAGTTTTATGTAGCCCTTGTTGTTTGAACAGTCTAGGCGAGGACAGCTGAATCGACGAGGTCTCTCTTCCTGCCTCTCTATTGATGGACAGACACCTAGGTAGATTGACCTTGAGTGGTCAGAGAGAGCGCTAAGGGACAAGTGTGACCCTGTCAGTCTCTGACAAGGTGAGCTATGCAGGAGTTGGACCTGTGACCCCTGCGGCGAAGCATGAGGAAACCCTGTCAGGCTCCCAGTGCTCTTGTAAACATCCAGTGAGTCCTGCTGTGAGAACCCCGCACTCGCTGAGGCCTCTGCTTTGGTTTCTGGATCTCTGGAGTTTGCCCGGGCTTCTTGGACCTCACGGCTAATAGCCTGGGCTTTGCAGCAGAGTTCATGCTCCAATTCTTCTATTCCAGATCGTCTTTTTTCCACCACTGTGCAATTATGAAGTTTAATCATGGGGAGAGTGAAAGCATTAATGGAGGAGGTGATTAGCGATCTAGTCTCCCACTGCTTGGGCCCAGAGACCTGCTCGGTCATCGTGTTCTGTTCCTTGGATATGCTGTAGACCGTGTCAGGGAATGTCTGGCTCTCTGGTGATAAACTGTGTCGCTTCATACAGGACTGCTGTGTTGACTTTACATCGCCTGGCTCCTGCAGTTTTCTTGAAAGTGTGGAGGTCCAGGGGCTGTTAGCAAGCACTGCAGCACTGTAGTCGGGACTTAACTTGCAGTCCAAACCCCCTGACTGAATGCAGTTCACAAAGCCATTAACCGGGCTATTGTCCTTATTCCGTAAACTGTGGATGTCAATTACTGTTGAATAAATGTCTCTCAGGTTGATGATTTTTGTCTTTTTATCTCTGTTTTCATGCAGCACTGCATTGGCACAAATGAAAAGGAAAATTCCAATGCCCATAATCAGAGGACCAAAGACCTTCAACTTATCTGAATGCATGTGCTGGGCAAGAAATTCTGCAAAGAATCCAAATGCTGTGGGAGCATCAATGGGTGAGGTGCCATTGGTGTCATTGAAGCTAATAAGTCGCTCATTCATAGGTTGCATATTCTGGCGATTGCTTGTCCAGTTAGCATATACACGTTGCATTTTGCCATCAGTCCTTGTGGCTTTAGGCTTGGCTGCCTGCTGACCTGGGTAAACAGGACTGTCCTTAGGCCAGTATCCCAACATGGCCATGGATACCCCAACCAGGAGCACAAGGATCCCCACTCCTGCAACTAACCCCGATATCGAGCACAACTTGAGTTTGCCTCTCACCACCACCACATCATTCTTCCTCTTCTTCTTTGCTTTCCTCTTACGCTTATTCTCTGCTCGATTCTTTGCCCTGAGCGAATCTTGTCGCCTTGCAGAAATCCGCAATAGGCCACCAGTGGCTATCATGATGAGGTTTGGACTGTAGGGAAGTCATTCATTCTGGAAAGAAAGGAAATGAGTGGAAGGTTAATCAACTCATCATATTGCTTATCAAAAACTATTTTAGTCCATTCCAAAGATGACACACTGAAGTGCACTCGATTTATATTTTATTGCAATTAACTTCATTTTAGTGTTGGAAAGCAAATCACTGAATGAAGAACCCTAAAGTTTTTTCATGTATCTATAACACTGACAAAACCACAGCAAACGTGATGTTTAGCTGATATCATCCACAGCACATTTTCAGTTTAGCCCATTACTACAGGCCTGTTGTGTTAATAACTCTGGGCATTTGTATTTCACCAGAGACAAAATCTCTAATTTTCCAATCCACGTGTATTCAAAATTTTATTTTGACTGTGGCAGTGACCCATTGGAGGAAGTCAAAATGGTTTACATATTTTGAGGAGAGTGCGAAAAACAGTTTAGATATTTAATTCAAGTCAGAATAAAGATGAAATCCTGAATACTCTACCTCAGGGAAAGGATGTACTTCATATTTCTCATCAGAAGTATGTACAAATCTAGTATGCAAACACAGTATAATACTGAACATGCAAGAGTATGCACTGCAAAACTAAATTTGGCATTCTTCCACTGGTGGAACAACAAAAGTCCCCAGTGCTAAAAGTCACAAAATGTCAATTTGAGTAAATCGACTGAAATAATTATAAAAGATGTTTTCACATCTCGTGATGTGAGAAAATGTGATTTAAGCACTTTTAGCACTGGGCTTTTCAGTTGTCAACTGGTCATCCATATGGGGGAACAATAACTGAATAACCGCACTGACAAATGGCTGATCATTGGATTCAGAACTTGCAGGCATAGTGATACACTTCATGAATGTCAACTGCATCAGCAGGGACTCATGAATAAGGTATTGATCCATACACTTAAATTACGCGCAGCAATATTTCAGTAAAACATTCGCCATAGTCAGTAAATGTTCGAACAAACACACACTGAAAGGAAATCATAGCAATGGTAATCCATGAGTTTCAGCATGTCGAAGAGCACAAGTAGATATCATATACAACCCCTGGTATGAAACCTAAAAAAAATTCACAGATCGCATTTCATAATTTTTCTAAATTTCATGCACCGGCTGTGTATTTAAATGAAGATTTTCCACTGAATTAGCGCAATTACTACCCGGTGAGGGCTCTTTCTATGTAATGCCCAGAGGAGGCAGAATAGATGAAAGGCACTAAATACAAACCCAAAACCAGTGAAGTTGGCACGTTATGTAAATCGTAGATAAAAACAGAATACAATGATTTGCAAATCCTTTTCAACTTATATTCAATTGAATACACTGCAAAGACAAGATGTTTAATGTTCAAACTGAGAAACTTTATTTTTTTTTTTGCAAATAATCATTAACTTAGAATTTAAAGGCAGCAACACATTGCAAAAAAGTTGGCACAGGGGCCTTTTTACCACTGTGTTACATCACCTTTCCTTTTAACGACACTCAGTAAACGTTTGGGAACTGAGGAGACCAATTTTTGACGCTTTTCAGGTGGAACTCTTTCCCATTCTTGCTTGATGTACAGCTTAAGTTGTTCAACAGTCCGGGGTCTCCGTTGTCGTATTTTATGCTTCATAATGCGCCACACATTTTCAATGGGAGACAGGTCTGGACTACAGGCAGGCCAGTCTAGTACCCGCACTCTTTTACTACGGAGCCATGCTGTTGTAACACGTGCAGAATGTGGCTTGGCATTGTCTTGCTGAAATAAGCAGGGCGTCCATGAAAAAAGACGTTGCTTGGATGGCAACATATGTTGCTCCAAAACCTGTATGTACCTTTCAGCATTAATGGTGCCTTCACATATGTGTAAGTTGCCCATGCCTTGGGCACTAATACACCCCCATACCATCACAGATGCTGGCTTTTGAACTTTGCGCCTATAACAGTCCGGATGGTTCTTTTCCTCTTTGGTCCGGAGGACACGACGTCCACAGTTTCCAAAAACAATTTGAAATGTGGACTCGTCAGACCACAGAACACTTTTCCACTTTGCATCAGTCCATCTTAGATGAGCTTGGGCCCAGCGAAGCCGGGCGTTTCTGGGTGCTGTTGATAAATGGCTTTCGCTTTGCATTGTAGAGTTTTAACTTGCACTTGCAGATGTAGCGACGAACTGTAGTTACTGACAGTGGTTTTCTGAAGTGTTCCTGAGCCCATGTGGTGATGTCCTTTACACACTGATGTCGGTTTTGATGCAGTACCGCCTGAGGGATCGAAGGTCACGGGCATTCAATGTTGGTTTTTCGCCTTGTCGCTTCGTGCAGTGATTTCTCCAGATTCTCTGAACCTTTTGACGATATTACGGACCGTAGATGATGAAATCCCTAAATTTCTTGCAATAGCTCGTTGAGGAATGTTGTTTTTTAAACTGTTCGACAATCAGCTCACGCATTTGTTCACTAAGTGGTGACCCTCGCCCCATCCTTGTTTGTGAATGACTGAGCATTTCAGGAAGCTGCTTTTATACCCAATCATGGCACCCACCTGTTCCCAATTAGCCCGTTCACCTGTTGGATGTTCCAAATAAGTGTTTGATGAGCATTCCTCAACTCTCTCAGTCTTTTTTGCCACTTGTGCCGGCTTTTTTGAAACATGTTGCAGGCATCAAATTCCAAATGAGCTAATATTTGCAAAAAATTACAAAGTTTACCTGTTCGAACATTAAGTAACTTGTCTTTGCAGTGTATTCAATTGAATATAGGTTGAAAAGGATTTGCAAATCATTGTATTCTGTTTTTATTTACGATTTACACAACGTGCCAACTTCACTGGTTTTGGGTTTTGTATAACAAAAAGAGATTATAGAAATTATACAATGTACATGGATTATACATGGACCTGATGAAACAATTTAAAAATCTGCATGCTGCATTAATTTCAAAAGAATTGGCCATCCGGTATCTAGTTTGTGGATTGTGAAGCACACAATGCAGTATCTGTGAGTTAGTCCTGAATCTCATAAGCAAATACGATTATAACTGATTGCAAGCTAGAGCAATGTTGCATAAATAAGGAGAAATATAGCTGCAAGCAGCAATGGGGTGGCCTAGCAGCGTAGCAGGCCAGCCCGGGTAGCCACGGTAACATGGCTGAACAGTGAGACGCATCACTGTTTTCTCACTTGAGAAATTTAAGATTCAATGACCACTAATCGACAGAGTTTTGTGCCTTTTTCCTGTTTTTCTGCTTAACCATCAAATATGATTGGTTTTAGTGTTGTGCCGATACTGATACCAGTATCGGGTATCTGCCCAATACCTCATTAATATACTCGTACTCTTATTCGTTGACACATTTGCCAATACCACGCACCGATACCATTTAATGTAAAACACAAGGTAACTGCCTGCTTACGGTCGCATAGGCTACAGTATGTTGCACTATCTGACTTCTATGTCTGGGGGAGACAGCGAGTTAGAAAAAATAAGAGAAAGAGAGCTTTATAATCAACATATCACATGCAGGCATTCGCATATACACACCACAGGTGGATAGTAAAAATGTACATATACTTCTCAGGGGTGGATCCAGGAATTTTGGAAAGGGGGGGCGCAGCCCCCATTGGAGCACCGAAGGCGTGAAGCCTGTAGGGGGGTCTGGGGGTCCTCCCTCAGAAAATTTTGAAAATTACAAGGCGAAATTCAAGTTTTCCTGGCATCTGGGAAGAAAATTCAAGGTCTTATAGTAAGCTGAAAAAAGCATTTTTTTCATTAACAATTATCTATATTTAAGGTATAAGTTTGCACTTGACTCTGCAAAGACAATCAAAACAAAGAGACTTAGGTCCTATTCCGATAGAAACGGACAAATTGTGAAAATGATCAAAGCATCCATCAGGATACATCATGGATTAAACATTTAAAACACAACACTAAAGTTGTTTTCTTTCATGGAGAATGGTATTTAATTCACTTTGAAGTGAATTTCCTCCTTACACATTAGGCATACTCAGTAGGCATGCAGAGCTACAAAATCATCTTCTGGAAATTTTGAATTCTTACTGAATGAGTTGATGAAGAGCATTCTTCGGGGCTATCTACGGGCGTACATATCGACCAATTTTGTCATAATCAAGTATAGGATCAAGTTGGTCTGGCACAAACGTTACTCTAAGATATAGCACTGTTATCAGGACTTAAACAAACGTTATAGCTCGTCTTATAGTTAATCCATATGAACTGTATATAACAGCCTGTACAGTTGCCAGAATTGAATAGTCAGTTGCTATTTTACACATTCAGCTATAGAAATCATTAGTATTGAAAATACCCGTGTTAAAATATAGCATTTAAACTGTAGTGTAATAAATACTCAGAGGATTAACTTAACTAAAAGTGTCAATATCACAATGTAAATGCTTTAATGCACATGCATGTAGAAATCCTGCATTTAAATTAGGAGCGAACTCATCCATGAAACTGTGTTTCAGCTTGGCTTGCTTGTGAATATTGAATGACTGATCCTGGTCTGCCATCTAGTGATAGAATTTTTTAACTGCGTGCGTAAATTTGCAGCTTCATGTCCGCTGGCTTCAACATCTGTACAAAGATACCCTGTCGTGCACCGTTGTTCTCGAACGCGTCAAATCCAGATAATCTTTATGATGAAATACATTCATATTTAAATTTGTAACGAGTAACGAAGTGGCCAGTGTCAACATAACGAAGTGAAAATATACTTTTTAGCTTTTAAATGTAGTAGAGTAAAAGTAAATGTCAAAACTCAAGTACAAATCCTCAAAAAAAAAAAAAAAACTACTAAAGTAGGCTACTATTCGTTACTATACACCTCTAACCATCACAAAGTAATGCGTTGGGACGCAACTCTTTTTTTTTTTTTTTTTTTTGGACGACACCCCCGGTAATTTCATTTTTCCAGCATGGCAGTTTTTCGAGCTTTACACCCTGTGTGTAATGTGCGAAAAAGGCTGTCTTCGAAAAGTCAGTCTTGAAGAAATAAGAGGGGGGCACCCCCTCCCCATGCATCTGTATAGTACTTAAATAGTTTTTTTTTTTGAGGATTTATACTTTCCTTGAGTTTTTTTTAAACCGGGACTTGACGGTGCTCGGCGGGGCATCTTAAGCGCTTTGTGCAGATGGGTCTGCCAGCGGACATGGAGCTGCATATTTATGCACGTAGTTACAATATTCTATCACTAGATGGCACTCCTGGATCAGTTATTGAATATTTCCAAGCAAGCCGAGCTTGTACTTTGGACTTGTACTTGCACTTTTGATACTAGTTTGTTTTCTCACAACATACTTTTGGTACTTAAAGTAGCTTACATTAAATGTACTTAAGACTTTTACTCAAGTAATTTTCTTATGGGTGACTTCAACTTTTACCAAAGTAACTTTCAGTTATGGTACTTGTACTTCTACTTTTTCATTGTTATATTTTTTCCAGTACTTTATACTACCCTACAAAGCCTAAGTGCAGTAACTACGCATTGGGTAAAATTCAAGTTGAGCAGTTTTGGGCCTGAAAGTATTTGGAGGTTAGGATTGATTTAGATAGAAATTATACCATAGCAAGTCAGAAAACCATAATCTATCGTAGATGTGCTAACTATTCATTTGTTGGAACAGCAAACAAACCCTGAAGCCATTTTTTACTGTTTAAATTATTTTGTAGTTACTTCACTTAGCCTTTGTAGGGCAGTAAACACCTCTGACACACACACAGATACACACACACTCACCCTACCCACACCACATGCACACAGACATACACATGCGCACACACCCACAAGTACACACACAGAGACTTGGAATTGTGAATAATCTTATTTTACTACAAATATATTAGTAACATACCTTCAACATTCTAGTTGTGGTTAAGTTAAATTTTCCATTTGTCATTTGTGTAATTGAAATATGGCGATACCACAGACTTTAAGCGATGCCTTGTTTGCTCGTAAGCTATCATTGACTTTAGTTGGATTGAGAATGCCAATGAATGTGTGTGAAAACTATCTGTGCCAATTAATAGTTCTACTGACTTTTTATGAAGTTGGGTGTGTTACCTTGCCTATGCAGTGAGTTTGATTTCATTTGTCAAGCTTCAGAAATGTTTTGGCTCATTTGATGGCAGTGCTAGTTTAAAGGATTTTTGTCAGGTCTAAATACAGAAAGATGTTTAGCAGTTAGGCCTACTCTTTTTTTTTTTGGAAATGGCCATGTGTGAATCATTTAATATTGGCCTCTTTAAGGCTTGTTATAAAAAGAAAATAAAACCTGCACTCGAAGAATGGTCATTGTATTGTCCTGGGAAACATTTCAGAAATATCGGTATTGGTACTCGGTATCGGCAAGTACACAAAATAAAATACTCTTACTCGTATCAGTTTTAAAAAAAGTGGTATCGGTGCACCCCTAATTGGTTTTGAGGATTAACGGCCACCAACTTTATGAGGCAACATGAAAATGAGGTCCTGAGTTCAACTGATGAATTTGGTGTGTTTATTTAAAAATAATGGTTTGGTTTGGATGGTTTGGATTTCAGATACTAAACTCAACAGACTTCTCAGGCTTGGTCTGTAGATCATGTGAACCAAGCTTCGTAATGATCGGATAAAGCTTGTAATTTCTGTAAATTTAAGCGCATTTTGTACAAAATTCAAAATGGCTGCCAAATTCTGATGCTTACATACACAGTCTTCTAGCATCTGTCTAGGGATGTCCAACAGCATCAGCAGACACTGGAATTAAGGCTTTATTCCAAACATATCAAGAGATATCAGCTAAAACATGTTTTTGCTATTTACAGCACCCCCCAGAGGTCAAAGCTCACGGAATTTTTTCTGCCTTCCCAGGGGCAGGTCTTGAGACTGTGTACTATTCGTCAAAGCATTGCTGAGATAAGGCCTCACATCCTGTTTGGCGGTTTCGCTGTCAATTTTGATTTGCTGTTCCAGCCAATCGGTTTGGATTTGAGATACCAAGCTCCAGTGACTTCTGAGGCTTGGTCTGATGATCATGTTTTCCAAGTTTCGTAAGGATCGGACAAACTTTGTAATTTCTGTAAATTTAATCACATTTTGGACAAAATTTAAAATGGCTGCCAAAATGTGGTGCATTTTTACACAGACTTCCTGGAGTTGCTCAGGGATGTCGAACAGCATCAGGTGACACTGGAAATAAGGCTTTATTCTAAAAAGATCATGAGATATCTGCTATAACATGTTTTTGCCATTTATAGCGCCCACCAGTGGACAAAGGTCACAATCTTTTTTGGGCCTTGCCAGGGGCAGGACATTAGACTAATTACCAAGTTTGGTGTTGATACATCTACGGGTTGCTAAGATATGGCCTCACATCCTGTTTGCCGGCTTTGCTGCCAAATTTCATTGGCTATTTCAGGCAAACGATTTTGAAAATTGAAACGTCTTTTAGTATCGTTTGTGCCGCTCAGTCTGCAGATTCTATCAGCCATGTTTTGCTCAAATTGGACAAAATTTGTGACCCGTGAAACTTTTGAAAGGTTTTTGCGAAAATTCAAAATGGCGGAAAATCCAATTGGGCGCCAAAGACGAGATAGGATTCGTTGAACTTGGAGTGACCCAACGATTCAAATGATACCTGAATTCTGGAAATCGGATGAAAGGGTCAGAAGTTATGCAGGTGAATGTAGGTCAAATTTTGACCTGTTGGTGGCGCTAGATCTTTGGAGCTAGCGGCATTAAATTTGATGTGCTTCATCACAGTACGTCTATGAATGAGTAAGACAAATTTTTATATTTTCCCATGTATGGTTGTGCAATTTCTGTAAATTTATGCAAATTTTGGACAAAATTCGAAATGGCCGCCAAATTCTGAAGCGTACAAACACATTCTTCTAGGATATGCCTAGGGATGTCCAACAGCATCAAACAACACTGGAATTTAGGTGTTACACCAAACAGATCAAGAAATATCAGTGAAAACATGTTTTTGCTATTTATAGCGCCCCCTAGAGGTCAAACGTCTCGGAATTTTTTTTTGCCATCCCAAGAGCAGGTACTGAGACTATACACCAAGTTTGGGGTTGATAGATTGAAGCGTTGCTGAGATATGGCCTCACTTCCTGTTTGGCGGCGTCGCTGCCAAATTTCATTGGCTGTTACGGGCAAATGGTTTTGAATATAGAAACGGCTTTTAGTATTGTTTGTGCGTATTGGTCTGCAGATTCTATGAACCACGTTTTGCTCAAATCGGACAAAATTTGTGACCCGTGAAACTTTTGAAAGGTTTTTGCTAATATTCAAAATGGCGGAAAACCCAATATGGCGGAAAATGACGTCATAGGGTGCGTTGAACTCGGCTTGGCCCAAGGATTCCAACGGTACCTCACTTGTGAAAATCGGATGAACGGGTCAGAAGTTATGACGGTAAATGTATGTCAAATTTTGACCTGTTGGTGGCGCTAGAGCTTCTTAGCAAGGGTCATGAAAATTGGTGTAAGTGATCAGGGGACTGTCCTGAACAAGTTTACCAAATCAATTACATTTTCCCGGGTACGGTTTTTGGGGCTGCCATAGACTTCAATAGCAGAAGAAAGCGGAAACATAAATATAGCTGCAAGCAGCAATGGGGTGGCCTAGCAGCGTAGCAGGTCAGCCCAGGTAACCTAGGTAACATAGTTGAACTATCAGATACATCACTGTTTGCACAGTTGAGAAATTTAAGATTAAATCGCCACTAATCAACAGAGTTATATGCCTGTTTCCTATTTTACAGATTCACCATCAATTTTGATTGGTTTTGAGGATTAATGACCAACAACTTTATGAGGCAATATGGAGATTAGGTCCTGAGTTCAACTGATGACTTTGGTTTGGTTATTTGAAAGTGTTGTTAAGATATGATTCACTTCCTGTGGCTTGAATATTTTCCAGGGGTCAAAGGTCACCAAATAAAATAGGTCTTCTCCTGACAGTGTTGTATGTCCTTATCCCAAGTTTTGTGTTGATACACCAAAGCATTGCTGAGATATGAGCCTACTTCCTGTTTGGCGGCTTCTCGGTTGATTTCGATTGGCTGTTATGGCCAAACGGTTTGGATTTGAGATACCAAACTCAACAGACTTCTCAGTCTTGGTCTGTAAATCATGTCAGCCAAGCTTCGTAATGATCGGACAAAGCTTGTCATTTCTGTAAATTTAAGCAAATTTTGGACAAAATTCAAGATGGCCGCCTAATTCTGATGCTTACTTACACAGTCTACTAGGATCAGTCTGGGGATGTCCAACAGCATCAGCAGACAACGGAATTATAGCTTTCATCCAAACAGAACAGAAGATATCAGCTAAAAAATGTTTTTGCAATTGATAGCGCCCCCCAGAGGTCAAAGCTCACAGAATTTTTTACGCCTCCTCAGGGGCAGGTCTTGAGACTATGTACCAAGTTTGGGGTTGATTCGTATAAGCGTTGTTCAGATAACGCCTCACATCCTGTTTGGCGGCTTCGCTGTCGCTTTTGATTGGCTGTTACGGCCAATTGGTTTGGAGTCGAGATACCAAGCTCCAGAGCCTTCTCAGGCTTGGTCGCTAGATCATGTTTGCCAAGTTTCGTAATGATCGGACAAACTTTGTAATTTCAGTAAATTTAAGCAAATTTAGGACAAAATTCAAAATGGCCACCAAACTCTGGTGCATTTTTAGAAAGACTTCTAGAAATTGCTTAGGGATGTCCAATAGCATCAGGAGACACTAGAAATAAGGCTTTATTCTAAAAAGATCAAGAGATATCCGCAAAAACATGTTTTTGCTATTTGTAGCGCCCCCCTGAGGACAAAGGTCATGGGCTTTTTTGGGCCTTGCCATGGGCAGCAATTTAGACAAATTATCAAGTTTGGTATTGATACAACATAGGGTTGCTTAGATATGGCTTCACATCCTGTTTGGCGGTTTTGCCGCCAAATTTCATTAGCTATTCTGGGCAAACAATTTTGAAAATCGAAACGGCTTTTAGTATCGTTTGTGCGACTCGGTCTGCAGATTCTATGAACCATGTTTCGCTGAAATTGGACAAAATTTGTCACCGGTGAAACTTTTGAAAGGTTTTTGCTAAAATTCAAAATGGCGGAAAATTCTATTAGGCGCCAAAGACTACATAGCATGCGTTGAACTCGTCTTGTCCCAAGGATTCCAACACTACCTCATTTGTGAAAATGGGATGAAAGGTTCAGAAGTTATGAAGGTGAATGTAGGTCAAACTTTGACCTGTTGGTGGCGCTAGAGCTTTTCAGCTAGGGACATGAAATTTGGTGTGCTTGATCATGGTATATCTCTGAATGAGAATGCCAAATTTCAACATTTACACATGTACAGTTGTGTAATTTCTGTCAATTTACGCAAATTTTGGACAAAATTCAAAATGGCCGATAAATTCTGATGCCTACATACATAATCTTCTAGGATCTGCCTAGAGATGTCCAACAGCATCAGGAGACACTAGAATTAAGGCTTTTCTCCAAACAGATCAAGAGATATCAGCTAAAACATGTTTTTGCCATTTATAGCGCCCTCTAGGAGTCAAACGTCACGGAATTTTTTATGCCTTGCCAGGGGCAGGTACTGAGACCATTTACCAAGTTTGGGGTTGATAGGACCAAGCGTTGCTGAGATATTGCCTCACTTCCTGTTTGGCAGCTTCGCCACCAAATTTCATTGGCTGTTACGGGCAAACGGTTTTGAATATCGAAACGGCTTTTAGTATAGTTTTTGCGGTTCCGTCTGCAGATTCAATGTACCATGTTTCGCTCAAATCGGACAAAATTTGTGACCCGTGAAACTTTTGAAAGGTTTTTGCTAAAATTCAAAATGGCCGAAAATCCAATATGGCGCAAAATGACATAATAGGGTGCGTTGAACTCGGCTTGGACCAAGGATTCCAATGGTACCTCACTTGTGAAAATCAGATGAACGGGTCAGAAGTTATGAAGGCAAATGTATGTCAAATTTTGACCTGTTGGTGGCGCTAGAGCTTCTTAGCAAGGGGCATGAAAATTGGTGTGAGTGATCAGGGGACTGTCCTAAACAAGTCTGCCGAATCAAATAAATTTTCCCGGGTACGGTTCTAGGGGCTGCCATCGACTTCAATAGCAGAAGAAAACGGCCACCAATAATAATAAGAAAAGCTGCAAACACAATGGTTGCCTTCGCAGCTTCGCTGCTAGGCCACCAATAAGAAAAGCTGCAAACACAATGGTTGCCTTCGCAGCTTCGCTGCTAGGCCACCAATAATAATAATAAGAAAAGGTACAGATACAATGGTTGCCTTCGCAGCTTCGCTGCTAGGCCACCAATAATAATAAGAAAAGGTACTAATCCAATGGTTGCCTACGCAGCTTCGCTGCTAGGCCACCAATAACAACAAGCGGCCTCATTTAAAAGGATTTCCACATGCTTCCACAGTATTGTACTTTAATCTATATTTCATATATCTACTGTGATCAAAATCAAATTGCTGGGAAATTTGTTGCGGTACCATGTGTCCTCCCCACCATTGACTTTTAGCAGTCTTAATTGAAGACCTGTGTGCAAGAAGTACATAAGTCACATTTTGCAAAAAATGAGCTGACACCAGAATTAAAAGCCACAATGGCCAGAGCATCACATGATACTAAAGATTTCTGCACAGAAGCATTCAAGGCTAGTGGACTCGTGCTTTTCCACTGTCCATTGTAATGATCTGCAACATGTTTTGAAAATTTTGACCCCCAAAATTTCAAAAGTATTATTTCAGACAGGACACTCACGTCAGATTTAACCATTTATTTGGAATGACATACATTATAATTTGGCATTGACTCTGCTCAAGTGATACTCTGGAACAATCTGAGCAAGCATGACACAGACATTCCAGGAGATCACCCCCCAGCAGAGCCTGGTTCACCATGTTTAAAAATGAAATGAATGACAATACAGTTTTCAACCAATGCCGATACCATACAAAACAATGTCAATACCATATAAAGACAAGAGTATGACACAAGTACTGCCAAAGACCATTTCGCTGGAAAGCAGGAGGCTGGGGAGGTGGAGGGGATGTTTGCGCAGATCTGTAATGGGTCTTGGTGGGAATGGTAGAGCTTGGTTAATTGAGATGGAGAGCGCCACCTTATTTAAAAAGACGCGCAAATTAGGTACATGACGCTGAAGTCCAATGTGATTGGACAAGGGGTGGAGCCAAGACTGACTTCCGTGCCTGTCTGAACCAACACTGACGCTCCATTTCAGACAGGACACTCACGTCAGATTTGACCATTTATTTGGAATGACATACATTTGAATTTGGCAGTGACTCTGCTCAAGTGATACTCTGAAACAATCTGAGCAAGCATGACACAGACATTCCAGGAGATCACAACCCCCAAACTTGCGCTCCTGCAGGGAGCAGAGTCACCCACGGGGATCTGAACATGAAATGTGTTTCGATGCATTAAATTCTGAATAGGAATAACACATGAGCTCATTCTACGATCAAGGAATAGAGGATATGACATTGACAGGAGCATTAATAGACAAAAGAATCGATATGCGGAAAGTGTGTTACCTGGGGATAAAAAATGTGAATGCGATAAGCATGTCGCATTTCCTTTGAATTCATGCAAGCATGCATGACCTTCTCTTCTGGATGCAGGAGATCAGCGGCCTGCTGAACGCAAGCAGAAGAACATTCGGCAAGACACTATGAGTGACTTGATACAAAGGAAATATGCGATGTGAGAATGAGGATATGTGTAGCGACAAGCAGTGTCGCATTTCCTTTGAATTCATGCAAGCATGCATGACCTTCTCTTCTGGATGCAGGAGATCAGCGACCAGCTGAATGCAAGCAGAAGGACATTCGGCAAGACACTATGAGTGACTTGATACAAAGGAAATATGATATGTGAGAATGAGGATATGTGTAGCGACAAGCAGTGTCGCATTTCCTTGGAATTCATGCAGGCATGCATGACCTTCTCTTCTGGATGCAGGAGATCAGCGGCCTGCTGAATGCAAGCAGAAGGACATTCGGCAAGACACTATGAGTGACTTGATACAAAGGAAATATGATATGTGAGAATGAGGATATGTGTAGCGACAAGCAGTGTCGCATTTCCTTGGAATTCATGCAGGCATGCATGACCTTCTCTTCTGGATGCAGGAGATCAGCGGCCTGCTGAATGCAAGCAGAAGAACATTCGGCAAGACACTATGAGTGACTTGATACAAAGGAAATATTCTATGTGAGAATGAGGATATGTGAAGCAACAAGCAGTGATGCATTTCCTTTGAATTAATGCAAGCATGCATGAACTTCTCTTCTGGATGCAGGAGATCAGCGGCCTGCTGAATGCAAGCAGAAGAACATTCGGCAAGACACTATAAGTGACTTGATACAAAGGAAATATGATATGTGAGAATGAGGATATGTGTAGCGACAAGCAGTGTCGCATTTCCTTTGAATTCATGCAAGCGTGCAAGACCTTCTCTTCTGGATGCAGGACATCAGCGGCCCGCAGGTGCGAGCAGAGGAACATTCGGCAAGTCCCTCATGAGAGACTTGATGCAAAGGAAATATGCTATGTGAGGTATGAGTCTCGATTTGGTAAATACATTAACATTTTAAATATTAGATGGACAGAAGGCAGATGCAGATAGTGACTCGATACGAATGAAATGCAAGTTTCCTCAAGTTGAACGGATTAGACGATACCCATGAACTTTGAACGCTTTAATTATCCTAAGGCCCATTACAGTTGACCGACATTAAATTCGAGGTGGCAAAGCATGTGCGAGCATAGAATTAACATTGCAAGAACAACAATTTACCGATTACATAAATTACTCATTGCTACTTGTGCGGACAAAATTTCACTAGTATTTAGACGGATGTATTTCTGGTATACTCCTGAGGACCAGCGACCCAGGGCTTGGAGAACAGATGCTGGAACTACGGAGGCAGCCGTAGTTGCAGCGCCGATGCGAAAGTAATGTGTGGTGTATAGTATTGGGGGCAGACCACAGCACTGGCACAGGATGCGGAGATGAACAGCAAACATAGCTCTGGACATCGCCTTCCCAGGATTGGTCATGAACAGGGGGTCATCTCCTCTTGCATTGGCTCACCATTTCAGGGACCGAGACATAGAAGAAAAAGGACAAATGCAGTGTAAGTTCTGGCAATGACTACAGAAGTGCCTTAACCACATTTATCAGTTTTGGAATGTTTGAGGTTGATAGTGAACATACAGTTATCGGAGGAGAAATCAGAAATGGTGAGGTCGTGTAAAGTATTATATTTCTCTGAAGGTGTAGTGAATTCCCCACATCTAAGAACCCTGAAGAAAGCTGTAAGACAGACTACTTTCAATAATACATCTACATAAGGACTAAAACACCCAGCTCTTAAGTGCAATACCAACTTTTGCAACAAATAAAGTGTGAGGGGAAGACGCTTATCATTGCCTTCTGGATGAGCCTTCTTTAATCTGTTAAAGCGGAGGCGAATGGGAGGATTTCCAAGCAAGCCATTAACTGAAGGATCTAAACATCTTAAGTGAAACTAGACCCCAGCAATTCATGCTTTAGTAGAACAGGGAAGAACTTTCTGAAACTCTGAACAATGAACAATGCACTATAAAGGCACAGATAATGGAAATGTTAACAGGCAGAACTGGGATTAAAAACCTGCACAAAAAGAGGAGAAGTACGACCAGGCAGCATTATAAGCTTTTAATGTGTTTTTGACAATCCAAACCTCAGGAAACCAACCAAACCCCCAAACTCAACGGAGGGAGCCGTGTCAGAGAAGAACCCAAAGGCCACCGATGACTCCGGCATATCGTTATAAAAGAAAGGCATGCCATTCCAGTGCTTGCGCAACCGTGACCAAAAGCGCAAATCAGATTTTGAACCTTCGTCCAATTTGACAGTTTCATGCAAATTGATTACAGATTAAAAGAGGTCGAGAAGCCAGGACACGAAGGAACAGAAGTTGAGGTGCCCCAACAGGGACAACAATTTGCGCTTTGTCATAGACAAAGCCGACATTGCATTCTCCATAACCTCCCTGATTCTGCGCAATTTATCCTGGGGTAGAGATGCTTGCATTTTTACTGAGTCAAGAGAAATACCCCAAACTCCAGTTCCTGTGCAGTACCCCAGTTTCTTGAAAACGTCTTTAAGTGTAACAATGCCGCAACTTGGTACGGAATTGGGAAAGTCTATGATCAAAAGTCATCTAATAAATGTAAAATGAACGGCAGTTGGTAAACATTCAGAAGCATCCAGCATAGAGCCTCAGATAGAGTATCGAAAATGCGGGGGCTGTTACAGCATCCAAAGGTCAGACGTACTGCAAAATACATTTTTTCTTTCCAATTAACACCAAAGAGATTCCACTGAGAGGGGTGCAGCGGCATAATTTTAAAAGCATCAGTAATGTCAGCTTTACCCAACCAAGCACCTGATCCAGCAATTTTAATGAGTTCAATGCGTGATCGACAGTAGTGTAAAAGAGCGAGAATGGGGGATGACGGATGAGATCATTGACGCTTTGAATCTTTTGGTCTTGAGGGGCAGACAAATCAATGATAATGCGCTTTTTTCCAGAATACTTACAAATAGCAACCCCTATGGGGTTAATACGGCATGAAGCGAACGGAGATTTGGGAAACGGACAAATCATGTACCCCTTTTCAACTTCTCCCGGCAGGAGTTTATCAACCACATCCGGTACCTGCTGGGCAGACAACAGGAGCAGACACACTGGAGTGAATATTGTATAAACCTGCACAAAAGCCATTAATCAAACCAAACAACAAGTACGAGATACAATAGCATCTGGGTGGTCCCTCAGCGCCTTAGAGAGTTCTGGGACGGTGAAGGGGGTAAATGCTTTCTTTAATTTTTCTTAGCCGGCATACCCGGCTTGTGGCGAGGGAACACAAACTTTGGATGGCTGTCTCCGCAAAAACTTGGGCTTGGTGGCAGAGGTACGGAGAGGGCTGTCACAGGGGGTTTGTACTCAGCAATGATTTTAGGGCAGATGGTGGAGAAATGAGAGAACGCTCCACAGACAGTGCAGGAGATAGCACGGTGACCCGTAAAATGCCTGCTTACTAATGCCAAATTGACCTGATACCATTCCAGTCTTTGACTAAACTTTTGGAGGAATAGGCAGCTTTAACAGAAAAGTACTTATGATACTCGTAAACAGAGTGCCACCGTAAGACAGAGCGAGATGAGAAATGATAGTCAAGTAGGTGTCTAGCTCGGCCCTACGTCCCGGGTACATTTCACGAATCACAGCCCTGAATACACCGAATGCCACAGTAAACTCTGTCATGGCAAGATTTTTTACCAGTCTCGGATCATTGTCCTTCAGAATGATAGAAGTTTCCCTGTAGTCCACTAGGCGTTTCTCGCCTAAACCAGATTCGGACGAACTTAACAAAATTTTAACCAAGTTCACGTCATTACCTGCTAGGATCTGACTGCGAAGATGGGGAGAGATGGCAGCTGAAGGGGAGAAGAACGGGACGCCAGTGGAAGGCCCTGGAACCGCGGTAGCCAGAGCCCAGCGGTGGTTGACACGGTCAGTGGTGAGGACACTCAGGTGGGCGGGGATGAGGGGCTCAGACGGGGATCTGGATAAGGTGGCAGGGAAGCTGGAAGCCAGATCCGCAGGAGCTTGTTTCTCCAGAGCTTGAATACGATGATCCATGGAGTTGAGTGCGGTCTGGATCTTGTTCAGGGCAAGCAGCAGAGGGTCGACTTGGGAAAGGGAGGCAGGAGGGAGAGTACTTCGGGGTCTTCTTTGGAGCTGGCACCAGATCGCAATGTTTTGTTATCCTTTTGGCTTTTCTGGAGGGGCAGGAATGGATGCCGACAAACCATGGGGTGGGGTGGAGCTGTGAGCACTCAGCGTTTCCTGGTGTGGATTATTTGATGGATCGCTGGACTGCAGCGAATTAGCCAAAAGAAACTGGAAAAGTTCTTCAAGCTTGCGCCGATCGGAGGTTGGATCTGACGGTGAAACAGGTTTCCAATATTCACGGGACCAGCCGGGAGCGAATATAAGGAGTTTTCCACGCAAGACGAGCGCTTCTTCGAACACTGGCGATGGATGACACGTCGTCATCAACTTCCGCAGCAGGTTGACTTGCTGGAATGTCCAGGACGCATTCCTCCTCCGAGCAAGGATCAGGATGCCCGAACATAATGATGATGCACGAGGTAAGAAAAAATACCCAAGTACTGATTCTCATACCTTAGAGAACTGCAGGCATAGATGTTTGCGCAGATCTGTAATGGGTCTTGGGGGGAATGGTAGAGCTTGGTTAGTTGAGATGGAGAGCGCCGCCTTATTTCAAAAGACGCGCAAATTAGGTACTTGACGCTGAAGTCCAATGCGATTGGACAAGGGGTGGAGCCAAGACTGACTTCCGTGCCTGTCTGAACTAACACTGACGCTCCGTTTTATGATTTAGGTACTTCTTGCACACAGGTCTTAAATTTTATTTGCCGCAGCTGCAGGCTGAACTGCAACGAAGCAGACCATTCACACAATTGACGTAACGGTAAATCCTGCCAGAGCTCATTCTGTGGCACTGGCAAATAAAATCAAGACAGCTTCTGTTATTTTTGAAACTTGTTTTAAAAGACATAATAAACACCTGCCAGGTAAATAACCAACTTCACAGGCGTGAAAATAATTTGTCGTCACAACCCTTGTGCGAATGCCCCGTGTCTCCTCCCATTCAGCAGCTTGCGTGTCTGTAATGCCCCTCCCCTTTGGCATTCCAGATCCTGGGTGCCTGCCCTCACTAAGCCTGTCTTCATTAGAACGAAGTTTCAAATTAGCTGGCTATTTTGCCATTTTGAAATTAGCCCGATGTCAAATTGGCTGGCTATTTTGTTGTGAAGATGCAAATAGCCCGCTAATTTGATTGTGAAATTTTCTGGATAAATCTTGGTCTAGTTTGCGAAATAACCAGCTAATTCGCAAATTAGCCTGCTATTTGTGTTGCATCTTCGTAAGACTGAAACTGAACCGTGCCCTCTAGCTGGAAATTATGCAAAGTGTGCATGCGTCAACTCTGGGCTAATTTCTTGAGCGGAGGGCTTTCGGGCTAATGGAGACGCAAATTCGTACTGTTGGGCTAATTTCCCTAACCGCAAAATAGCTGGCTGGTTTAACTTTGTTCTGATGAAGACAAACCTACTTATTCAATCTTCCCCTCTGCATTTTCAGTTCTCACTTGTTTCTCCTTTGATAATTAGCATCCTTTTCTCTGTTTAAACCTTGGTTTTTCCCCATATGGACAGGTAGCCATAATGTGAGTCCCTCTTTTGTTTAGTGGTTTGTTTGTTAATCACCTTTGCAGTTTTGTGTATTATTTGTGCACTTCCTCATTTAATAAATCCAGGTTCCTGCACATGGGTCGTCCTGCTTAATCACTTTCCTTGCACCCAGTTTAACACCTTTGGGGAACCAGGACATTACAATGTCTTATCAAAGTATTCTCTCTTATGTTTGGTTTTCGTCCTGCATTTATTCCCTCTACTTTGAGTATTAAGTTGCTAGATTGTCACTTGCTATATGCACTTAAGCACCAGTCAATATTTTCTAGTAATGCTCTACCTTTTCTGAAATTAGTTCTTTTAACTTTAACCCCTTAAGCCCTGAGCCTCTTTTTTGAAATGGCAAGACCAAAATGAAATGAGTATATCTCTGCGACTACTTGGTCCATTTGAATAATCTTGGTATCATAATAAAGGTAAAACCATTTGGGATTTCTGCCCTGGTGTAAAAATCACTATATATGTCACTGAGTCAGAGTAAATGGAGATGGAACACAATATAAATGAAAGATCTCATTTTGCACCTAACAAAGTTTTACTTCTATCCCTTGTAAATTTGTTGAGTTGCAGTCTGAAACCTCTAAAAAATTACAGCAAAGAATCTCATTATTATCTGTGCCAAAGTTTATTCTGATCAGGTAAATCAGAGCAAAATTAAAGAGGAATGTCTAGGTGGCTTCTCCAATTTGGCAATTCAGGTACCTTGTGTTCCATTTCAGATTTCTCAGATACCAAACTGTAAAACTCATTTAATTTCACTTATATGTCACTACAGGCATACATTCCATCCAAATACAACCACTTTTTAATTTTTAGAATGAAAAACAATGAAATTTATTATTATTTCTGCCAGTTTTGTTGCCTATACAATTTCCCATTCAAAGATAATACATACAATGAAAATGAAGTTTGACTCCACTGGAGTAGATTTATTAAAAAACAAAACAAATAAATAAAATTATAAATACAAAGGCAATGTGAAAAAATGTTAAAGAAAAGTAAGAAGAACAAAAACCCCAGCGATTATTTGTAGAAGGAAATTATTTTCCAAAAAAACATATGCCGAGACCAGGAGTCGAACCCTAAAAGTCCACTTTGTAGCGTTGCATTTTAATCAGTAGGCTACACCAACTGACCATATACCTGTGGTCAAATTGCCCATATAACGAATCGGTAAAGAAAATATGTACTATATTGTTGTAGTTTCAGTATTTGTACGAAATAGCGCAAAGATTCTGTCAGAAAACGACTTTGAAAATGAATGTTGAATATTTGGCGGATAATTATTCGGACAATACCTCATACAAACTAGTTATGCGTTTATATTGTCGCGCTATTCGGGTACATGCAAATGTCCCATGGACTCAGTTTGATGCACTGGGAACGCAAGGCTGTAGTTCAGGCTAGGTTTCTGCAATTAAGGTGGTTTAGAGTTCGTTGGAAACATCAGAACCCATTGAATCAAATGGCTACCGGCATAGTCTTACTGACAGCAGCACAAGCCGATCGCAGAGAGGAAAATACATTGCAAGCAAGCTGAATGCTGAGGAACTGAGATCTTTGAAGCAACGCCCTGGGAAAGAACATGCTAGGATACTGGCAGATCTAGTTTCATTATAACACGAACACATTGGGCTAACAATAGTGAATGCAGATTTACCCTTGAGCAATTTTTTATTACAAAATATCAAAGGTAAGAAATTTTTTTGCTCATATCTGTAGACTGTAAAGTGTATGCCTGCTGTTCTTTGAGTGTGGTGTCGGTTTAAAATGACAAGGTTCATATCGTTGGATTCTGTGGACTTTCCTCTTTCATTTGAGGTATCATCTGTATGCATAGCACAAATTCAGTTGAAATGCTAGCGACTCAGCGCTGATATAATTTTATCCTATGTTTTGTTACATGGTTAGTTACTTGCTTGGTGCTTGAATTGTG
The DNA here is from genome assembly GCA_029692085.1 of Gymnothorax javanicus. NCBI lineage: Eukaryota > Metazoa > Chordata > Actinopteri > Anguilliformes > Muraenidae > Gymnothorax > Gymnothorax javanicus. Next base: position 51,342,001 of record CM056196.1, read on the forward strand.
TTCGCTTGGGGTAAAAATGGTCAACATGAGCTTTTTACCTAGTTTCTTCGCGTAAAGTGGATAAGCCGCATGACAATGTTGTGATTTGTGATTTTATTATGCGTAACCACCGCCCCCGGTACCGGGGGCGTTGGGCTTAAGGGGTTAATCATCATATTAAACAGAAGTACTAATCCTTGTTCAGTTAATAAGAGCAAGCTCCCAAGCCTTTCTCTCTGTCCCCAGGATAGGGACTGCATTCCAGTTAATCTACTATGCCTGTTCCTCTTTACAATTTACAGTGAGTCAAAAAATTACTAGCACTCCAGACTGGCAATGCATAAACAATACAAAAAATATATATCAGGGATGTGATTGGCAAGGGACAAAAAAGCAGGAAAATATATGGAGCACATAGCACAGCATACACAGCCCCATCCCCACCCCAAACACGCACTCACACCAACAAATGAGATTACATACTTCTTTATTTTAATTTATTTTACAAGTTGCAGAGTTTTGTTTTGCAGTGTTTTACTGCACTTTAGCCTTTGCAGCAAGCTTCTTCAGAGCCTGCAGACGCCTTTTCAGAAATTTCTGTCGAGCCTTCATAGCTGCTGTCACTATCCCATCCTTGGCCTTTTTCTTACCGACTACAGGGATGACTGCATGATAAGGCTGTTTGTTGATCACAGCTTTCTGCTTGAGGAGAGCTATGTATCTCTGACTGGAAAGTTTGATGTTCCTGCACAGTGGTGCATTTACGGGAACGTCCTTTGTCTTACGAGAATAATGCTTGATGGCAGACAACTGCATGGCCTTCAGGCTGTACTTAACTACTTCATAGGCCTCATAGGTCTCCACATTTAAGTTGGTGGCATTGGTTTGAGGATGTTGGACATAATGCTGAATGAAGATTCCACTAAAGGACCATGGAAGGGACATAAGGCACACAGTGCCAGCTGGCAGAGAGTTGGGTACCTCTGGGTCTTCCTCACAGTATTCCACCACAAATCAACATTTGTCTCCTCTGTCATCAAAGGTAAAGTCATGTCACTTGCATATCTAAAATGAGAAATAACCGGGATAGCTCATTATCATTTCATGCAGACAAGACACATACAGTATTGTTTGCATTTACTGACATCAGTGGTAAAGTTCAGCAACTAACAGATACTTTCATTTTAGTCATGAATGCTTCACATTGCCAACCTCCTAAACATTTGTTACCGCGCTTTCGCCCTGTCTGATGTGAATGCGGGATTACAGAATTCTTCTACCGAAAAAAAGCTAGGCTCACTAATTACAATAAATAGCCTAACGTTACTGACAGTTGGTATAGCCTCAGACAAAAACAGCATAAGGCCTCAAGTTAAACAAATACCTGACATTGGCATTTCGGAAATAATTTTGCATCCAAACTCCACTTTTTTCAGTTTTTTATTAGCCAGGGGTGCGCTTCCCAAAAGCTTAGTTGCTAATTAAGCTAGCAACTTACACATTTCGTCCATTCACCGTCAATGGGCCCAACTGTGTAAGTCAGCATCTGTGATTTCGAGAAACGCACCCCTGAACAATTTGAAAAGGGAGGCGCTAATACATTTTGGGGGGTTTTATTAGTGAGAATCGGTTTAGAATTTTAAATTTTAAATCACAAATGCCCAAGCAACCTGGTAAGTCATCATTAACATGGCTGTCGCCGTTATATGTCATTACTATGTTTATCAGCACGAAAAATTTAACTCAAAATTTTCTTCACTGGATGTACGCTTGGCGTTAATACACACCCGAATGTTTCTCTGGGCACCCAAACATCAAGGTAAGCCGAACAAGTACTGATTTCATATTGGTGGAGGCTGACAACGGAATTCTTTCCTAGCATTTCCTCCATTACACCTGCCAGCACGACCAAGCTATCACTACTGCAGTGGCTAAAGTTACAATTAGCTGGCTGGCCTACGATGTTATAATTTCCCATATAATCTGACTTTTCCAGCTGTACATTTGTATAACTGTTTTTACCAGGAGGACGAGAGAGCAGCTATTCATTCAGGATGTGGCTATAAATTGGCACTTAGTCCTGATGAGCTGCTGAGATAAGATAGAAAAAAAAATAGCTAACTCTGCTAAAACGTAGCTACCTGAATGTTAGCATGCATCATGACAAGCTACGGACCCCGAGATTTCAAAAAAAAAGAAAAAGTACGTATCACCTAACAAATCGACAACAAAGTCAAAGTAGACCTGCATCTGACATCTATCTATAAAGCAAGAAGCGTCTGTCTGTGTATCTGTCTGTGTGTCTGTCTCTGGCTCGCATATCTCTCTGACTGTTTGTCAGATCGGCCTAAGCTTTTGGATATGGCTTGTGCATGGCACAATGGTGTGCATCCTTCATTTTGCAGTTCTTTGCATAAAATTTTCACTCCCCCTACGGGCACTTGCACTACTTGAATGAAAAAGCCAACTGACCCTTGACTTGACGAGTTCATGTGTTGACCAAAAGATGTCGCCATTGCGCTTTCCAACGAAGCATGTTACCTGTCACCAGAGCGGTAGATAACTCAGAGCGGCGCCTTGCTAGACTGCTCACGTGGTTCGTGGGGAAGCGCTATAGTTCCAAACAAGTGCCGCGCTGTCATGTTCTCCTATGGGACATGGTGTGCATCCTTAATTTTGCAGGTTTTTGCATTCATTTTCACTCCCCCTACAGGCACTTGCACTAGTATACATAAAGGTAATATTGGCTTACCTGAATTAGTTATCTGAATGTCAGTTGGATCCTTTCGTCAAGAGACTGTAAATGACTGAAGGTCTTCTAAATCAGGCCAAAACTCTTTCAAATGAATTTTTACCGTGATCGAGTATACCTTTTCCAACTGCATTGTGGGTTTGAAATGATGTGCCCATGGGAGTTGTAGGTTCGTAGATGCCTAAGAAGCCTACAATTAAGAACGTGTTTAAATATATCATCCGGCAGTCTATTAACAGTACAGGCTACTCAGGACTCGTACGCCACAACCCACCCAAAAAAAAAACGCAGATCAGAATGATTTGCGTGGGTCACATTTTCAAGTCTGAAAATCCGGAATTCCGGAATAATCCGGAAAAATCACATAGCGAAACAGAATGAACCAACATGGGTGAAAAACTTTTATTTCGATGGAAACAACCAAAATCATAATAATTTTATACAAAATTTCAACAAAATCAAGGTTTCATAATAACAGGCTTCCTTCATTAAGTACTTAGTGCAACCACCTCTGGCAAGGATAACAGCATGTAGTCTTTTCCTGTGATTTTTGACAAAGTTAAAGCACACATTTGGGGGGATTTTCGACCATTCCTCTGAGCAGACACTTTCAAGATCCTTCACATTCCCTGGTTTGTGTTTATCAACTGTCCTCTTCAACTCAGCCCACAGGTTTTTAATTGAATCGGCGAATTCAATAAGGGCCCAGCTCCATGCATTGAATGCATGACCAAAACCTGCAATCTTTGATCTCATCTGACCAAAGTACCTTGTTCCAGTCATGATTTAAATGAGGTTTGGCAAACTCCATGCGCTTGCCTCTGTGTCTTCTCATCAGAAAAGGCTTTCTTCTGGCAACTCTTCCAAAGAGCCTGTGGTTTTAGAAACCTAGTGACCCCAAGATGCGACCAAGCCTTGCAATTCCAGTGATTTTAGGGGATTTTGTTACTGCTCTCACAATTATCCGTAACCCCTTTGCTCAGGAGCCAAATGTGCTATTATGCGTTACCCTATTTAATGCCAAAATTTGAGCTTCAAAGCAAGGAGGGAAATAGCTTAAATCACACACTGACTCTTAGAATTCCATCGTATTTCAGTTTCTTTTCATAATTTTTGTTCAGATTAAAGGCCACAAACACAAAAAATCTTCATGAAAATTTAGCAATGAAATTACAATCCCAATTCCGAAATAGCTGGGACAAAGTGTAAATTGTGAATAAAATCAAAATGCAATGTCTTTCAGATCACATGAGCCAATATGTTATTTACAATAGAACATAGATAACATTTCAAATGTTGAAACTGAGGCATTTTACATTTTCATCCACAAAATGAGCTTATTTCAAATTTTCTGGCTGCAACAGGTCTCAAAAAAGTTGGGACACAGGCAAAAAAGGGCTGAAAAAGCAATTAATATATAAGAGAATCAGCTGAAAGAACATTTGGCAAGTAATTAAGTTAACTGGCATCAGGTGTGTTACATGATTGCCTATAAAAGGGATGTCTAAGAGAGGCTGAGTCTCTCAGAAGTAAAGATGGACAGAGGCTCTTCAGCCTGTGAAGGCTTGCGTAAAAAAAATTGTGGAATACTTTAAAAACAATGTTCCTCAACGTCAAATTGCTAAGGCTTTGAAGGTCTCATCATCAACAGTGCATTACATCATCAAAAGATTCAGAGAAACTGGAAAAATCTCTGTGCGTAAGTGTTGCGGCGATCTGCCTGAAGGTGTGGCTGCGTGCGTGCTGCATGTGAGGGCGGCTGTGCAGCTTTGCGCAGGCGAGCACAATTGGACTAATCAGCAGCACACGCCATAACCTCAAGCGACGCACGAGTCATTTGACTGTGTGCAACGGCGCTGAGGACTGCAGAAGCAATCGCTAAAGAAGCATGCATCAAATGCATGGGAAAAGGACTCAAATCAAAAGGGCTACCGGTAAGCTCACGTCTCTTCACTGGACTCTGTTTAAAAATGTGATCGCTGGCTGTGTTGTAGCCTATGTATCTGGGCGAATGAATTGTACTCTCTTTTAAGATGTAGGTACAATTTGTGCTTATTTCGGTTCTTTTGGTTACCTACCTTGTTATTTAGCATAAAATAAATTTTTAAATTGGTTTGCTTAAAACCTTGTTCACAAAATAAATAAATTGATAAAGTGTATAAATAGTACTAGTTAAAATATAGCGAATTTTGCTTTATTAAAATGCAAATTAAAAATGTTTATGTATAAAGAGATATTTCTGTTCAAAATAGTATGTTAAAATCTACAGTAAAATTGGTTTAAAATGCTTGATTTCATTTAAGTTAAAAAAATGAGTATTTAGTTAAAACTGTGATAGAAATGCATGTCTAAAGTCTGTATGAAACATAATTCTGTATAAAATAATTTGAGTTAAGCATAAGGTAAACTGGTTAATTTAAAAGTAAATGGTTCCAAAATGTGCACAAGGTTTCTGTTCATTCAATGCCCAATTTATGCCGTACTTACCTGGGTTTATATTTAATGAAATAATGGTTGATGGTTGTTTAAAATATACTTACCTTTACCTAATTAAATGTACTTACCTTGCTTTGTGGAAAACGCTGAATTTTATTTACATTGGTTTTTTTTTTCTTGTTTGTTAAAGGTTTTTCAGCTTACTTGTTTGCTGCTAATAAACTGAAGAACGAGTGAAATCCTGAGTCTGGTCAAGTCCTTCCTTTATCAAGTGCGGGAAGCCATGACGTTGTAGAGACACTTGACAGACCGCCTGCGACCAGTGACCAGCGAAGACTCCACTTGTGGCCACAACCGAGAGGGAGGACACTCCACCTGGGGGCCTGGAGGACAAAGCCTGCTGTCCGTCAGCCATAGAGAACAAAATGGCCATGAACAAAAAGTCATTCGATGAACTGAAAGTAGAGAGGACCACAGTTAAGAGACTTTTCTCCCGTCTTGCCGATAGCATTACGAGGACCCATATGGAGAAGTCTATGGAGGAGTTACAGGAGAACTTCAAAAAGCTTACACTAGAGAGCTCCAGGGTTATGGAGGCAAACGAAGAAGTGGAGGCCGCTTACATGGCAGAGGGGAACGCAGCTACTGCAGAGGAGCTGAGCTACCTACAGAGAGCTAACATAGAGAAGACAGAGAGAGAATGTGAGCAAAAGACTAAAGAAGTTAAACTCCTCATCCGAGAGACACTCTGGGCCACATATGGAGAAAAGGAATTGTCCCTGGCTCTACATGTTGCAGAGGCTGAGTGCAAGAATGTCTCCTCCATACAGCCTGATGCAACTTTGGAGGCATATGAGGTTATGCTGACCCACTAAGAGAAGTTGGTGCACAAGGCTAAAGAAGCGCACCAGAACTGGAATCGCTGGGCTCCACCTGCCAAGCAAAAAGACTTTGATTGCCGTGTAAGAGAGCTTGAGGTGCACCTTCCCGAGCTGGTGTCACGGAAGGCTGCCCTCATCAAAGCAGCAAGTATAAAGAAGGACACTGAACAAGAACCCTTCTCAGTTCGCAGCTTAGACCCAGTGGCAACGATAAAGCTGAAAGCCACAGCCCTACCAAAGTTTGCTGGCAACCGGCGAGACTACTACAGATGGAGGAAAGAATGGGATGCTCTGCAGAAGCAAGGTGAACCAACCAGCTCCAAAGAGGTGAAGAAATTTCAACTGCTCGATTGCCTTGACGAGAAGGTAACCAGAGATATACGCCTGTCAACATACAGCTTAGCAGACAAGATCTTCCGAGTCCTGGAGAACCGGTTTGGGAACCAAGCCACCATCGCTCTCGAGATTGAAGAGCTACAAGCAACTCCCCCAGTCAGGAACGGCTATCCAAGAAGAATCACTGAGCTCATCTAAACTGTGGAGAAGGCCCTTCATGATTTAAATGAATTGGACAATGCAGACGCCATAAAGAACCCACTAGTGACTAAATTCATCGAGATCAAGCTCCCAGAAACTCTGAAGAAAGACTGGCTCACCTATGCTGCTGATGAGGGAAACACTGTTAACCACCAGAACAGCTTTGACAAGCTCATCACCTTCCTGAAGTCACAAGAATCCATATATGAACAACTAGATCAGCTGAGAAATGTCGTCGAACCCGTCAAGGAGAAGACCAAGTCCCTGAAGCACGCCAGAACAAAGACAACCGACTCCAGCAGTGAAACAGCAGCCTGCATCGTTTGCGGTGACCCAAAGCACAGAAAGAAACTGTATTTCTGCAGAAGGTTTAGGACCAACCTAAAGCCATCGGAGAAGAGGGACGCAGCACAAGAGCTCGGTGCCTGCAAAGATGCCTCAAAGTCCACAGCAGTGACTCCTGCAGAAAACCTACTTATCTGTGCGGGAGTGCAGAGTGCAAAGACCAACACCACTATCTTCTCTGTCCAGTTACCAGACCCCGGTCCCAAAGAACACCCATATCCAGTCCAGTGAGAGCTGAGGGCAAAAGATACACCAAAGCCTAAGAAGAGTTCCTCTCCAAGCTTCTCTCTGAGCTGGCGCAGCAGTGTCGAGACGCCTTCTGCAATGTCACATCCAGGGCATACAACTCCACTGCAGCTGAGAGAGGCCTTCTGGAGGAGAACGGCTTAAACGAGTACCCAGTGATCCTGATGCTCCTTGACATCACTGCCAATGATGGACAAAGAGTCGGGACCCTCATTGACCTGGCATCAAACACAAACTATATAACACATAGAGCTGCAAGCAAGTTGAACCTCAGAAGTGAAGACGTGACACTAGTGGTTTACGGCGTCCGAGGGATGAAGGTGTCTGTCGCAACTAAGCGCTACCTCCTCAAAATACGCGTCAACACTCCAAAAGGGACTCTGAAGTCACAGCAACTGATCTGCTATGGACTTGATAAAATTGCAGAGGTTTACAGACATGTTCCAGCCGTCAAGTTACAGAAGATCTTCCCTGATGTTCCCCTCAAAGATCTCGCAAGACCCAGAGAAATACAACTCCTGATCAGCCACAAAGAAGGCCGGCTGGTACCCCAGAAAGTTTGTTCTGTCGGTGACCTGGTGCTCTGGGACGGCCCGCTCGACAAGACCATCGGGAGACCTGGGCCTCTTTGAAGCAGTCACCTTAATGGCCCATACGTCAAAGAAACACTTCGCAAGATCCATGAGAACTGCAGTAGTCAAGTACAGTGAACTCACCTGTAAAGATCCAGTCTCCTGCCAGTCTCCCGACCATCCCTGCACCGAGTCCAATACAGCCACTAGCAGCAGAGACTTTCTGAAGTGGTGGAAGTGGGAAAGCATCAGAGCCGCTTGTGAGCCAAGATGTGGGGGATGTCGCTGCGGGAATTGCCAACCCGGAGGGAAAGAAATGACACTGGCCGAAGATCGGGAGATGGAGTGGTGAGAAATGGCTTGACGTATGTGAACAGAGACCACCACAGCCCTGAACCACACTGGCACGCCAAGTATCCATGGACAAAAGATCCAGCATCTCTACCCAACAACAAGAGAGCAGTTGAAGCCACACTCCTCAGAACGGAGAAGCAGCTGGCGAAGGAACCAGAGTGGAAGATGGCCTATGCTTCACAAGTCCATGAAATGGTGAATCGCAAAGCTGCAGTGAAGCTGTCCAAAGAAGTTCTGCAGAGCTGGACTGGGCTAGTGTGGTACATAAGACACCTGATCGCACCAAACCCACATTCAGTTTCCACCCCAGTGAGGGTAGTATGGAACAGCAGCCAGAAGTACAGAGGCCTGAGCTTGAATGACATACTGATCAAAGGTCCTGACGTCCTGAAGCCGATCAGAGCCGTCCTGCTGAGGTTTCGAGCTGGTGTCTTTGCTGCCCTTGATGACATCCATAAGATGTACAACTCCGTCTGGTTGGAGGAGAGAGAGGTCCACCTGCACAGGTTCCTGTGGCGCGACACTGAAGATGCTGAAATGGAAGATTTCACCATAACAAGAGTCAACATCGGAGACAAACCTGCTGGTTGCATATCCCAAGTCGCCATGCGAGAGACCGCCAACTTGCCTCCATTCAGCCACTTCAAAAAAGAGAAACGTGTGCTGGAGGAAGCACCTATGTCGATGATATCCTGACCTCTCACAACAACCTCGACCACCTGACACTCCTCACTTCCAACATCGAGCAGATCCTTAAAGCTGGAGGATTCATTATGAAGCCCTGGGTCTACTCCGATCAAAGTGGGAGGAAAGATCTGAGAGGTGATAAGATGGAGTCAAAGACCATGATCCGGCCGAACCAGCTCACTGAAGAGGATAATAAAGCCCTCGGCCTTGGTTACAGCATTGAAGATGACAAGCTACACATCATGGTAGCAGTGAACTTCTCCAAGAAGAAGAAAAAAATGCGCCTCGGTCAGGACTTACTGAGAGAAGAAGTAAGAAGACAAACCCCAGATCCACTCACCAGAGGAGAACTGTTAAGTCAAGTCTCTGGTCTCTATGATCCACTAGGCCTTGTGGCTCCTGCAAAGCAGAGGGGATCCATCCTGATCCGAAGAGCTTTTCAAGAAGCAAAAGTAATGTAACGCATCGAAGACACCTGAGATGCCGCCTTGTCCAAAGAGCTTTGAGAAGACGCCATAAAACTCCTCGAAGAGTATACTGACCTGAGCCAAGTCAGACCCCTGACGTCACCAGATCCATGTGCAAGACCAAGTGGCATCACCTTCTCTGACAGCAGTGAGCATGCATACGGCGCTGTGCTGTACCTATGCTGGAGCTGCAGCGATGGTGTCGCTGTGAGGCTAGTTGAGTCTAAGGCCAAACTAACCCCTCTTGACCACAAGGGTGACCCTGTGAAGGCGGAAATGTGCGGAGCAGTCTTTGCAGCCCGATTGAAGAACTACTTCCAGAGGGACTGCCGAATCAAAGTGAAGAAGTAGTACCATCTCGTCGACAGTCAGACTGTCTTGGGCGCAATACAGCATGAGAGTTATGGCTTCCAGACCTTCTTCGTGAACAGAGTTAGCCAGATCCAGAGCAGTACTGACGTCCGAGATTAGTGGTGGATTCCAGGGCCGGCGAACATCGCAGATATCATCACCAGAGGGGCCAGTCCTGATGACCTAACTGAGGAATCCGAGTGGCAGTTGGGTCCAAAGTTGCTTCGACTTCCTGAGCGTGAGGGGCCAAAGAAATCAGCCAAAGATGTCGCTGCACAAGCAAGAGACAATATCACAAAAATACAGAAGAAAACATTTTTCGCAGTACTCACCCAAGGTCAACAGAAAGCGCAAGATCCAATCAGAGTCCAGAAGACAGAGTCCAAGTCCAGAAGACCACCGGCAGTAGCAGCAGTTCAAAAGCTATTGGACGAAAGGCGCTTCAGCAATCTAAGACAGCTGGTCGGGACGATAGCGTGGACTTGGAGAGCAGCAAAGAAGTTCCTGCGTGTCAAGATTGGTGATAAAGAAAAGTGGAAAGCAGTACCTTCATCTGGTGTCATCACGGTCAACGAAAGAGAAGATGTGTTCCGTGACCTATGCCTGGCAGCACAAGAGGGCGTACACTTTCCAACCACAACAACTGACAGACTGGTAGTCTATAAAGATGAAACAAGTGGACTCCTGATGTATGGTGGCAGGATCCAGACCTTCAGAGAGGATCACGGAGCTGTTCCCCTGCTACCATTCCAGGCCTGGATCTCCACCCTCCTAGCCCGAGAAGCACACAGTGAGGGACATGACAGAGTGGCAGCAACTTTGCTGCGGATGCGAAAGAAGGCATGGGTCATCAAAGGAAGAATTATCGCACAAAAAGTTGTTGACAAGTGTGTCGTTTACAAGAAGGCAAAAGCAAAAACCTGTCAGCAAATAATGGGAAACTTACCTGAAGAGAGGTCGAGTCCGGCTGCGCCATTTCAGTTCACGTCTGTTGACCTGTTCGGACCATACCAAGTGAAGGATGATGTCAGGAGGAGAGTGAGCATGAAAGTATGGGGCATGCTCTTCTGCTGTATGTCAAGCCGAGCCATCCATGTTGAACAGGCAAACACACTAACAACAGAGAGCTTCCTACTTGCTCACCAGAGGTTCACTTCTGTCAGAGGCCATCCCCAGAAGATCTGGTCCGATCCGAATACAAACTTTATCGAGCAAAATCTGTCCTGGAAGAGATGGCTGACCTCTTGGCTGTGCTGTAGCGCTGTTCGTTGGTGTTCATTCTGCTTGAGTTGAGACAGAGGAAGACGTGTGGGATCTAAGCTGAAGATTTACTCTTGTCTAAAACGGAGTTTTTTTCTGAAAATAATTAAGTCTGTTAAGGCTCAAACAGTATTAGAGATTAGATAATTTGCTCCCGAGGTATAACCTTTGTCGCATTAGGGGCAGGGAGAATCTTCCTCCTTCTTTTTTCCCCTTTTTCCCCTGTAACAACTCGGTGAGCAAACAGCCAAATTAAGTCGCTAATCTGATCAAACAAAGGCGACGGGGGTTTTTTGGGTTTTTTTTGGGGGGTTTCAGTCTCCCGGGAGCAAAGTAAGGTAAAGTAAAATAAATTTAAACGCTAAATTTAAAGAATAAATTAAACGCCAAATAATTGTGTGAGTGAATTGTGTGCTATACAAAGTAAAACAGAGTTGTTTTCAAGGACTGAGGTACACTGTCGCTTTTTCTGTAGCTGATTTAGCTAACGAACTATAGTAAGCTCTCAACGCCAAGAATATATCAAATTACCGGGATATCTAACTATAACCCGGTTTGGTTTCATACTTGGTCGCTTGCCTTTCATACAGTCTTCTAGCCAATAAATATTGACGTTCACCAGGGTTTTTTAGTCCCCTTCGTTCTCTATCCTGACCGCATTACCGCATAAACGCATTGCCAAGCTTGAATAATTAACGCGAACCGGGGTTTTTGTCTTTTTCGCATTTTATTATCATCGAAGGGCTCTTCTGATTAAACACATTGCAAATTACGTTATCTTTGTATTTTCCTCCGGTTGCGATGCCTTGATCAGCTGATTAAAGTTTAACTGCTTGTTTGAGTGCTCAGCGACAGCTTGTTGGGGGAGGTACCGTGTATAGTTCACTCACTAAGTAAACGACTTGTTTATTCGGTCCGTTTTAATTAAAGGGAACCGAGGCTTTACTCTTATCTCGGTTACCCTTGGTTGTATTTGTGGCTAGCTAGCTAGATAGTTACTGTTTGCATTTTTGGCTGGGGATCTGAGATTTAGTATTTAGTTAGTAGGGCAGCAGTCACTTTAGTCGTCCATTCGGTTTGGTTGGAATTTAAACGAAAGCTTTGCGGAGTGCTCCGCCTCCTCCCTCCTCCAGTTTCTCCTGGGTGTAGTAGCCAGTCTTTTTTTATCTGGGTTCTCAGCTAAGCCCTCTGCGATATTTTTAGGTTAGTATATTAATAGTACCGGGACTAGATAAATTCAAGTTGGCTTATTAGGAGTGCTTATTATCCATAGAGTTTCTCAATTTGGTATTTCATTTCTGTTAACTGAAACTAAGCCCCTGTTAAAAGAGGCTTATTATCCATTCACATAGTTTCCCCACGGTTTCTATTGTGACTGCTGCTTAGGGCTTCTCAGGTTAATAAATAAATAAATTGTGGTTCCTGAGCCTCTGTCTCGGCATTAGTAATTTTCTTTGTTATCTAGGGTGAGCGAGGTCATTAGGTAGGGGGTTCAAAATGTGGCCAAAACTATATGACGGTTGCAGGATGATCGCACTTTTGGAAAGAGATTTCCAGGGTGGGTTTGTCTGTCACCGGTGCCAGCTAATTGAGCATCTGGAGAGCAAGATCCTTGATCTTCAGGGCCAGTTGGCGGCACGACATAGTTCGCAATCAGTAGAGCTCCTAGAGGAACTAAGTAGTATGTCGTTTAGAGAAATGGTTTGTATACCAAAGCAGGGTGGTGTGGGGACCCTAGAGCAGGCAGGGAGAGAAAGTTGGGTGACGGTAGGATGTCAGCGCAGGAAAGGGCATGCACACCGTACAGCGACAGCTCCTCCAGTGGTTGAGGTGTCCAACCGATTCCGGCCCTTGCAGGAACTCGAATTGGCCCCTGACCCTGAGAGTGAGGGGACTGATGAGCAGCAGGGCACCCTGTTGGCCTCTACCCCTCAGAAAAGAGAGTTATTGATAGTGGGGGACTCAATACTTAGAGGAATAGACAGTTTAGTCTGTCCGCGCGACAAGGAGTCTCGTACGGTGTGTTGCCTGCCTGGTGCCCGGGTAGGAGACCTCCTGGAGCGTGCGGACAAGCTCCTGGCCAGAGCGGTGAGGGATCCAGTTGTCATGGTCCATGTTGGGACTAAAGCAGAATTTTATCTGGAGGTTTAACACGTGGCTACGAACCTGGTGTAGGAAAGAGGGGTATAGGTTTATGGGGCACTGGAACTACTTCTGGGACAGGGGTGACCTGTTCAAGCCGGATGGGCTACACCTGAACCGGAGGGGTACCTTTGCACTGGGTCAGCGTATGTTGAGGGTAGCAGAGAGTTATTTAAACTAGGGACTTGGGGGGCAGGGAGGTTAGAGAGTTCTATACAGAGGGAAATGCAGACTGCCCTGATGGAAGCTGACAGCGTTACATGCACTATTGATGATATATTTTTAAAGCAGAAAAGCCAGGTGAGGGGCTTTGAGCAGCGGGCACATGGGAAATCGAAGGGGAAGAGCGTTCGTGATAACCTGAAATGTTTTTATCTAAATGCAAGAAGCATTAAAAATAAATTTCGAGAACTTGAGGCCGTTATGATTAGTGAAGGCTATGACATAGTTGGGATCACAGAGACATGGCTTAGTGAAGAGGATGGAGATGAATATAATGTAGAAGGTTATAAGCTCTTTAGGAAGGATAGATGCAATAGGCGAGGAGGGGGTGTAGCACTCTATGTGAACGAACACATAAATGTGCAGGAAATTCCTGAAATTGAACATTCCTTGCCCTGCGAAGATATCTGGGTCAGGCTCACTGGCAAGCACGAGACTGGTTTAAACATAGGTGTATGCTATCGACCACCAGCTTTGGACAGTACAGTCAATGAAATGCTCTTTAAGAGGATTACGCAAGCTTGTAGAGGAGGAGGGACTATTATTATGGGAGACTTAAATTATCCTGGTATTGATTGGGAAAAGGTGAAAGGACAGGGTAAAGGGGAGGAAGAATTTGTAGATGTTAGAAATGACAATTTTTTGGAGCAGTATGTTAATAAACCTACAAGAGAGAAGGCAATTTTAGACTTAGTGCTCTGTAATGACCCAGATAGAATTAGCAATGTTGAGGTACGGGAGCCACTTGGGACAAGTGATCACTCTACTATTAATTTTGAGGTTTCATGGGAAGTTAAAAAGGTGTATTCAAAAACAAAAATTTTCAATTTTATGCGAGCAAACTTTGACAGGATGCGCTCATATCTAAGTGAAATAAAATGGGAGACACTCCTGGACTGTGAGCCTGTAACTGAGATGTGGGAAAGATTTAAGGGGGTTTTACTTGATTCACAATGCAAATTCATTCCAAAGGTGTCCAAAAGTAAGCTGAAAAAGCAGAATCCTCAGTGGATGACCGCAGCTATTCGTAGGAGTTTGAGGGAAAAGAGGAATCTTTATAAGATGTACATAGAGGATAACAATGAGATTACTAAGGCCGAATACTGTAAAATGCAGGCTGTGGTCAAAAAAGAGCTGAGGAATGCTAGAAGACTGTATGAAAGACAAATTGCAGAGGGGGCAAAAACTAACCCTAAGCGCTTCTTTCAGTACTGTAGTAGAAAAAGGAAAGTCAAAGAGCAGGTTAAGTGCATAAAGAATAAAAATGGATCGCTGCTATAAAATAACAAGGAAATTGCGGACACCTTAAACGGTTACTTTGTTGAGAATTTTACCTTAGAGCGGGTCTATATTCGGCCAGAGGGCATGTCCAATGCTCAAGATTATTTAGCGGAAATTGAGGTTAGGGATAACATAGTATTAGACAAGTTGCATAACCTAAAGGCAGATAAGGCGGCGGGTCCTGATGGCTTATATCCTAGAGTGCTCAGGGAAGTTAGTGAGATCATCTTTAAGCCGCTATCTGCCATCTTTAGACGGTCTTTAGAAACTGGAGAAATACCAAATGATTGGAAACAGGGTAATATAATACCAATATATAAGAAAGGGGACCGTACTGAGCCAGGTAATTACAGGCCAGTCAGTTTAACTTGCATTGCGTGCAAAATATTGGAATCTATCATAAAAGATGAGCTGGACTTATTTCTTGAACGTAACAATATCTTGAGGGATAGCCAACATGGTTTCCGTAAAGGAAGGTCATGCCTGACAAACCTTCTGGAATTTTTTGAAGAGGCCACCAAGACTTATGACCAGAGCAGGGCTTATGACATCATATATTTGGATTTTCAGAAAGCATTTGACACAGTACCGCATAAGAGACTAATTTTTAAAATGAGCTCCATTGGAGTTACAGGAGGTATTCTGAAGTGGATTCAAAACTGGTTGCAGGACAGAACACAAAGAGTGGTGGTCAGTGGTATCTCATCTGAGCTAGGTATGGTGGGGAGTGGCGTCCCCCAGGGATCGGTGTTGGGACCCCTGCTGTTCCTCATCTACATTAATGACCTTGATAGGAATATTGAGAGCAGATTAGTGAAATTTGCAGATGATACTAAATTGGGAGGTTTGGCAAATAGTTTAGAGTCCACTAAAGTGATTCAGGATGATTTGGATAGAATCCAGATTTGGGCAGAAATGTGGCAAATGAAATTTAATGTAGCGAAATGTAAAGTAGTACATGTAGGTAATAAAAACATTAGACGGGATTACTTCATGGGAGGTTTTAAACTGGAATGTGCTCCAAAAGAGAAGGATCTGGGAGTGATTGTTGACCAAACCCTCACAGGCTCTAGCCATAGTGCCGTAGCAGTTAAAAAAGCCAATCGGATGCTGGGATACATTGCCAAAAGTATTGAGTTCAAATCCAAGGAGGTGATGCTTCTTTTGTACAACACATTCGTCAGACCACATCTAGAGTATTGTGTACAGTTCTGGGCACCATACTTTAACAAAGACATAGAGGCTTTAGAGAAAGTTCAGAGAAGAGCCACGAAGCTAATTCCGGGTATTAAAGATGAAAGCTATGAGAAGAGGCTGAAGATCCTTAATCTCTTTAGTCTTAGGAAAAGGAGACTAAGGGGTGATCTGATTGAGGTCTTTAAATATGTTAAAGGGATTAACAAAGTGAATTATGTAGGATTCCTTCAACCAAGTGTTGTTAGTAGAACTCGGGGTCACAAATGGAAGCTGACCAAAGGTAAATTTAGCACTGATATTCGGAAATATTTCTTCACCCAAAGAGTAATTTCGGTGTGGAACAGCTTGCCTGACCATATTGTTGAGGCAGAGACCTTGGGAGTTTTCAAGAGCAGGCTTGACTTAAAGTTAGATACCATTGAGTCATTGAGTATCTGAAGTGATATATTCACGATAGTACAAAGAAACTGGCGAGCCTAGTTGGGCTGAATGGCCTGTTCTCGCCATTCATGTTATGTTATGTTATGTTATGTTATGTTACACTTTCCTGAGGCAACAAAGCAGAGAGTCACTTTAAGAGTATGCTGCCAAAAATGGGACCTATTGGATGTGGAGGATCCTTCCAGCCGTTTTACCTCACCGAAATGGCGCCACCGAAGCTGCTGTCAAGGTCACTAAAAAAGCTCTCCAAAGGCTTGGAAGAGGAGAAGGCCTTACTTTCAGCAAATTCCTGACAGTGCTCAAGCTAGCTGTCAACCTTGCCAATGAAAGGCCTATGGACGCTAGAGTCCAGAGCCGTGAAGACCGCATCCATTACATCACTCCGAACACCCTGTTGCTTAGTCGAGCCACACAGAGAGGAGATTTCAAGATATTCGACTACACCACCTACCCCTTCAGAAGGCTGCAAGAGATGCACACTCAAGTTAGGTACTTCTGGAAGTCCTGGAGCCAACTTGCAGGTCCAAACCTGTTCGTCCGCAGCAAGTGGCATACTGCAGAAAGAAATGTTGCCATTGGAGATGTTATTTGGCTCTGCGACCAAAATGCACTAAGGGGGCAGTTCAAGCTAGCAAGAGATGTCAGTGTGAACGCAGATTCCAAAGGCATCGTTCGGGATGTCCACGCGAAAGTCTCTCCGAGTGGGTGTGTTCCAGTGAAGACTCCAAAACCTATTGCCGTAGAGTCCGGGTCTAAGCAGAAGGATTTCCAAGGTACCATACTGCATCGAGACGTCCGGCGCCTTGTCATCCTCGTCCCGGCGTAGGATCAATTCGAGGGGGACCAGCTCGCTTGAGAGGTGCGATCTTTCCGGCTCGCACCACGCAAAGATAGAGTGGGAGGTGTTGCGGCGATCTGCCTGGAGGTGTGGCTGCATGCGTGCTGCATGTGAGGGCAGCCGTGCTGCTGCGCGCAGGTGAGCGCAATTGGACTAAACAGCAGCCCACGCCATAAACTCAAGTGACGCATGGGTCATTTGACAGTGTGCAACGGAGCTGAGGACAGCAGAAGCAATCGCTAAAGAAGCACGCATCAAACGCATGGGAAAAGGACTTGAATCAAAAGGGTTACCGCTAAGCTCAAGTCTCTTCACTGGACTCTGTTTAAAAATGTGATCGCTGGCTGTGTTGTAGCCTATGTATGTGGGCGAATGAATTGTACTCTCTGTTAAGATGTAGGTACAATTTGTGCTCATTTCGGTTCTTTTGGTTACTTACCTTGTTATTTAGCATAAAATACATGTTTAAATTGGTTTGCTTAAAACCTTGTTTAAAAATAAATAAATTGATAAAGTGTATAAATAGTACTAGTTAAAATACGGCGAATTTTGTTTTATTAAAATGCAAATTAAAAATGTTTATGTATAAAGAGGTATTTCTGTTCAAAATAGTATGTTAAAATCTACAGTAAAATCAGTTTAAAATGCTTGATTTAAGTCAAAAAATGAGTATTTAGTTAAAATTGTGTTAGAAATGCATGTCTAAAGTCTGTATGAAATATAATTCTGTATAAAATAATTTGGGTTAAGCATAAGGTAAACTGGTTAATTTAAAACTAAATGGTTCCAAAATGTGGACTAGGTTTCTGTTTATTCGATGTCTAATTAATGCTGTACTTACCTGGGTTTATATTTAATGAAATAATTGTTAACTAGCACTTTGCCCGTGGGGATCCTTGGGTTCTAGATTAAACCCACATGGGCCCAATTTTCAGCCCAAGTTTAAATTTTATTGTTTTATGTAACTTCGCTTTTATATTATAGTGAACAATGCACCATTATGATGTCATCACATGCACCTCTATGATGTCATCACGTTGCTATGATGTTTCCATAAACGCTGTGCTGCTGACATTCCGCGCTCACTGGAACATGAAGTCGCCTGCAAGATGGAGCAAAATAGCGTCGCTCGCGCTATGCTGTAGATACGCGCCCGGTGGAATCTAGCACT
Organism: Gymnothorax javanicus; assembly: GCA_029692085.1. NCBI lineage: Eukaryota > Metazoa > Chordata > Actinopteri > Anguilliformes > Muraenidae > Gymnothorax > Gymnothorax javanicus. The sequence continues at coordinate 51,360,160 of CM056196.1, forward strand.
GATTGGCAGGACGCACACAGAGTCCAATTGGCTATTATAATGTAGATGGTTGTTTAAAATATACTTACCTTTACCTAATTAAATGTACTTACCTTGCCTTGTGGAAAACGCTGAATTTTATTTGCATTGGTTTTTTTTTCTTGTGTGTTAAAGGTTTTTCACCTTACTTGTTTGCTGTTAATAAACTGAAGAATGAGTGAAATCCTGAGTCTGGTCAAGTCCTTCCTTTTTCAAGTGTGGGAAGCCATGACGTTGTAGGGACACTTGACAGTAAGGGACAAGGCCGAAGACCTTTACTGGATGCCCGTGATCTTCGGGCCCTCAGACGCCACTGCATCACTCACCGGCATGATTCTGTCATTGAAATTACTAAATGGGCCCAGGAATACTTCAAGAAACCACTGTCTGTAAACACAGTCCGCCGCGCCAGCCACAGATGCCACCTAAAGCTCTATCATGCAAAAAGGAAGCCATTGTTGAGCATGATCCAGGAGCACCGCCGTGTTCTGTGGGCCAAGGCTAATTTAAAATGGACTGTAGCAAAGTGGCAAAGTGTCCTGTGGTCAGACGAGTCCAAATTTGACATTCTTGTTGGAAATCATGGGCAGCGTGTCCTCCGGGCTAAAGAGGAGAAAGACCACCCCTCCTGTTATCAGCATTCAGTTCAAAAGCCAGAATCTCTGATGGTATGGGGATGCATTAGTGCATATGGTGTGGGACACTTGCATGTTTTAAAAAGCACCATGAATGCTGAAAGGTATATAAAGGTTTTAGAGCAATATAAGCTCCCTTCCAGACGACATCTATTCCAGGGAAGGCCTTCTGTATTTCAGCAGGACGATGCAAAACCACATACTGCAGCTATTACAACAGCATGGCTTCTTAGTAGAAGAGTCCGTGTGCTGAACTGGCCTGCCGGCAGTCCTGATCTTTCACCGATTGAGAACATTTGGTGCATAATTAGACGAATAGTCAGTCAAAGGAGACCCAAAACTCTCCAGTAGCTGGAAGCCTGTATTGAACAAGAGTGGGATCAAATTCCAATGGCTTAACTCAAGAAACTTGTCTCCTCAATGCCCAGATACCTCCACTCGGTTAAAAAGAAGAGGGGATGCTACACCATGGTAAACAGGCCCCTGTCCCAACTTTTTTGAGACCTGTAGCAGCCATCAAATTTGAAATCAGCTCATTTTGTGGATAAAATTGTAAAATTTCTCAGGTTCAACATTTGCTATGTTATCTCTGTTCTATTGTGAATAAAATACTGGCTGGTGTGATTTGAAAGTCATTGCGTTTTGATTTTATTCACAATTTACACTTTGTCCTAACTATTTCGGAATTGGGGTTGTATAAAAAAATGCAGAGAATTTAAAAATGGCTGGGCATTGAAATAATACATTTCAGGGATCATAAACTCCTTGACCGCAAGTGCACTTCATCTGACAGATTTTTTTTTAATTATCCACCATTTATGAGCCAAATAAGATACTATGAATAGGCGACACACCCAAAACGGTTATTGAATATTCACGAGGAAGCTGTGCCTAATATTGATTTAGAATATGGATGACTTAAGTCCCAACCCTGTTTCCCAGGAATTGTATAAATTAAACTCCTCAGCCAAGCCTGATGTGCAAACTGCCTAATATACTTGCCCATAGTATCTATCCAGCAGTTAATAAAAAATTATCTCTTGCAACAGAAGAAATTGTTGTCCTTTGTTGCAACCACTTCAGCTATAACAGGAAAAAGGTATCTCAACTGAGTAGTGAAAAAAATCAGTTTTCTGAAGCAAAAATTCTGAATGGTATTGATACTAAATCATTCTACAATTGATTATTGTCATTTTCATTAAAAACGCATGATTCCCTACCCTTTAATCACGCGTAGATTCATCCCTTGACAAATTCAGTGGTTCCTTGCAACTTCATATGATGTCTCACTGATATCCAGTCTCTAATTCTTACTCAGGCTTATCTGCATAAAGCATAGTTATAGTTTATGCCCATGTGAACTATAACCAGGTAATTATCTATTGATTGACACATTTTTATCCTATTCCAGACAGTATGAACCTTCAACAGTAATTGAAAGACTTTGACTGGACCTTCAGAAAAGTATTTTAACCCTTGCGTTACAGCAAGTTAGGTTGTATTCTCTCAACTGTGCTCAGCCGAATGACACGAGTATAAAGATGAAAAATAGGACCAAGGGTCCTGTAGCTTACTGGCAAGCGATAATATTGTGATGACACAAGTTATTAAAAAAATATGTGAAGTCTGACCTTCAAATCACTGAGGGTCAATATCAAGGTCACTAAATAAAAGTTCACATGCATTTATAAGACCTCATATCTGTCTGTAATACAATCCTAAGCTCTGAAGCAGTTTTGTTGCTATAAGTAATTGAAAATTCATTATGTCAATTGTGCACTTTAAAGGTAACAGAAGATCAAGTTGAGGTCACCAAATGGACTTCATATATGACTTTCCAACGATCTCCAATACAAACCTTGGTTCCATCTGTGGCCATTTTGGTGGTACAAGTCATTGTAATTTCACTTTGTCGAGTTTGACCTTTGAAGGTCACCGACAGTCAAGTTGAAGGTCACCAAATGAAAGTTAATGTGTGACTTCCTAGATGTCAGTAACACAAATCTATGCTCCCTCTGTCACCATTTTAGTGATGCAAGTCATTGAATTTTCACTCGGTTACATTTGACCTTCGAAGGTCAAAATGAAGGTAACCAAATGTGAGTTCATATATGACTTCCTATATGTCTCTCATACAAACCTATTCTCTCTCTGTAACAATTTTGGTGACATAAGTCATTGAAATTTCCCTTTAAAGTTTGACCTTCGCAGGTCATCGAAGGTCCAGTTCAAGGTCACCAAATGAAAGTTCATATTTGACTTCCTCTAAGTGTACTCCAAGGGGTTTCCGAGATATGGTCCCCCAAAAATCAGTGGCCATGCCCCAGGCTAATCGCGAACGTTAATTTATAGGGATTTTGGAGGCCAATATCTTTGAAGCCAATCATAGGTATGGGCTGAAAATTGCTACCCAGGGTATATTGGGTGCAAGCTTCCAGAATCTCTTGTCAAAATGTATGTATCTCTTTTCATTTTCAAGATATTGGCCTCTCAAATATGAAAATTTTTATTGGTGGAAATCAAAAATTCAGTTTTCAAGGGCCCCCCATGAGGCCAGGATCCCTTACAGAGGCTATTTGTGCTGGATTCCTTCTATGTGAGGACAGGTCTGTCTGTACATGGAAGATAGACTGCATCCAAGGCATAATAGTAGAGTTAGGAGACCCCGAAATGGGTCCTAGATGAAAAAGTTACTTTTTTGCCAATTTTGGATTGGCAAGTTCACCATGTGAGCAGATACCCAGGGTAATGAAACTTGTTTTAACATCAATGTATATATCTTGGCTTTATTTTTTCAAAATTACAACTTGTTTTCTCATCTCCTTCACTATTTAGTCATGCTATGAAATATAGGGTTTTTTTTTTTTTTTCCAAACAACAACCCCCCCCCCAAATATGGCTTTTGTTTTGATAAAATGCCATAAGGTGAAGCTTATATAAGTTGTATGCTATTGTTTTAGTACCATCTTAAGATTCACCTTATTGGTTAAGTGAGATGCTTAGTATATGGCCATCTGCCCACAACTGACCATAAATTATCACACTTGTGAGACAAATGAACACCAATCAAAAAGCTTTTTGAAAATTAGTAGGGGGCGCTATTTCGCCATTTGGCCATGCCCATGTGTAACCGGTCAAATATATCGAATTTCGGATCAGGCCGTTCGAATGTGCAAAGTTTGGGGAGTTTTCGAATTTGGGAAAAGGGAAAAATTGGGGTTTGAAAAGTCGGAATAATAATTATAATAAACAGAGCAATGACAATAGGGTCCTCGCACTTTAGTGCTCGGGCCCTAATTAAAGCTGCAAGCAGCGTTAAAAGGGCCTTCACACCCCTCGTGCACATTGGGGGAGGTGGCGAGATCCTGACGGGTGCAGGTGTACATTCACAACCATTGGACAGAGCGAGACTGTGTACAATGTTATTTCCTGAGTGGTGTGCAAACACAATTCCTGAAATCAATAGGTGGAGTACGTTAAAGTTTGGCGCCTTGTTAATGAAAAAAAGTTAAAATTTCAATTCAAAAATTTAGCTGCAAGCAGCAATGGGGTGGCCAAGCAGCGTAGCAGGTCAGCCCGGGTGACCACGGTAACACGGTTGAACTGTCAGATACATCGCTGATTGCACAGTTGAGAAATTTAAGATTAAATAACCACTCATTCACAGAGTTATGTGCCTGTTTCCTGTTTTACAGATTCACGATCAATTTTGATTGATTTTGAGGATTAATGACCAACAGCTTCATGAGCCAGTATAAAGATGAGGTCCTGAGTTCAACTGATGAGTTTGGTTTAGTTAACATAACGTAACATAATATAACATGAGTGGCAAGAACAGGCCGTTCAGCCCAACTAGGCTCGCCAGTTTCACCAGTTTGGTTATTTGAAAGTGTCGCTAAGATATGACTGCACTTCTGGTGACTTGAATATTTGCCAGGGGTCAAAGGTCACCAAATTAAATATGTCTTCTCCAGACCATGTTGTAATGTCCTTTTACCATGTTTCGTGTTGATACACCAAAGCGTTGCTGAGATATGGGCCTACTTCCTTTTTGGCGGCTTCTCTGATCATTTCAATTGGCTGTTATGGCCAAACGGTTTGGATTTGAGATACCAAACTCAACGGACTTCTCAGGCTTGGTCTGTAGATCATGTGATCCAAGCTTCGTAACAATCGGATAAAGCTTGTCATTTCTGTAAATTTAATCGCATTTTGGACAAAATTCAAAATGGCCGCCAAATTCTTATGCATACATACACAGTCTTCTAGGATCTGTCTAGGGATGTCCAACACCATCAGCAGACACTGGAAGTAAGGCTTTACTCCAAACAGATCAAGAGGTATCAGCTAAAAAATGTTTTTGCTATTTATAGCGCCCCCCAGTGGTCAAAACTCCCACCCCCTCAACCTCAACCAAAAATAACCAATCTGACCAAAATCCAACATTTAATTAAGTCTTTTGCTATCTGGGTTTGTCATAATCAAGTTTAATTTCAAGTTGCTCTGGCACAAACGTTACTCTAAGATATTGCACTGTTATCACTACTTAAACAAACGTTATAGCTCGTCTAATAGTTAATCCATATGAACTGCATACAACAGCCTGTACAGTTGTCACAATTGAATAGTCAGTTGCTATTTTACACATTCAGCAATAGAAATCATTAGTATTGAAAATACCCGTGTTAAAATATAGCATTTAAACTGTAGTGCAATAAATACTCAGAGGATTAACTTAACTAAAAGTGTCAATATCACAATGTAAATGCTTGAATTAAAGTAGAATTACTGCATCTAAATTAGGAGTGAACCTATCCATAAAACCGTGTTTCAGCTTGGCTTGCTTGTGAGTATTGAATGACTGATCCTGGTGTGCCATCTAGTGATAGAATATTGTAACTGCGTGCGTAAATTTGCAGCTTCATGTCCTCTGGCATCAACATCTGTACAAAGATAGCCAGACGTGCACCGCTGTTCTTGAACGCGCCAAATGCAGATAATGCTTATGATGAATTACATTCATATTTTAATTTGTAACGAGTAACAGAGTGGCCAGTGTCAACATAACGAAGTGAAAATATACTTTTTATCTTTTAAATGTAGTAAAAGTAAAAGTCAAAACTCAAGTAAAGTACAAATCCTCAAGAAAAAAAAAAAAAAATTACTAAAGTAGGCCACTGTTTGTTACTATACACCTCTGACCATCACAAAGTGCATTAGGACGCAACTCATTTTTTTTTTTTTTTTGAACAATCCCCGGTAATTTCATTTTTCCGGCACGGCAGTTTTTCAAGCTTTAAGCCTTGTGTGTAATGTGCGAAAAAGGCTGTCTTCGAAAAGTCAGTCTTGCAGAAATAAGGTGGGGCGCCCCCCATGCTTCTGTACAGTACTTAAGTAGTTTTTTTGAGGATTTATACTTTACTTGAGTTTTTTTTTTTTTTAACCGGGACTTTTACTTTTACTCTACTGCATTTAAAAGATAAAAAGTAGAACTTTACTTCGTTACTTTGACACTGGCCACTTCGTTACTCGTTACAAATTAAAAAATGAATGTAAATCATCATTTAAGGATTATCTGGATGTGACGTGTTCGAGAAGAACAACGGTGCTCGGCAGGATATCTTAAGCGCTTTGTGCAGATGTGCCTGCCAGCGGACATGGAGCAGCAAATTTATGCACGCAGTTACAATATTCTATCACTAGATGGCACACCCGGATCAGTTATTGAATATTCTCATGCAAGCCGAACTTGTACTTAGTACTTGCGCTTTTGATACTTAAGTATGTTTTCTCACAAGAAGTACATTTAATGTGAGCTACTTTAAGACTTTTACTCAAGTAATTTTCTTATGGGTGACTTCAACTTTTACCAAAGTAACTTTCAGTTATGGTACTTGTACTTCTACTTTTACTTAGTTTTTTTTTTTTTCCAGTACTTTATACACCTATGACACACACACATACACACACACACTCACCCTACCCACACCACATGCACACAGACTTACACATGCACACACACCCACAAGCACACACACAGAGACTTAGAATTGTGAATAATCTTATTTTACTACAAATATATTAGTAATATATGGTTACCTTCAACAGTCTAGTTGTAGGTAAGTTTAATTTTCCATTTGTCATTTGTGTAATTGAAATATGGCGATACCACACACTTTAAGTGATGAAAGCTATTATTGACTTTAGTTGGATTGAGAATGCCTATGAATGTGTGTGAAAACTATCTGTGCCAGTTAATAGTTCTACTGACATTTTATGAAGTTGGGTGTGTTACCTTGCCCATGCAGTGAGTTTAATTTCATTTGTCAAGCTTCTGTAATGTTTTGCCACATTTGATGGCAGTGCTACTTTAAAGGATTTTTGTCAGGTCTAAATACAGAAAGATGTTTAGCAGTTAGGCCTACTCTTTTTTTTTTTTTTTTTTTGAAATGGCCATTTGTGAATTGTTTGATATTGGCCTCTTTAAGGCTTGTTGTAAAAAAATAAAACCTGCACTCAAAGAATTGTCATTGTATTTTCCTGGAAAACATTTCAGAAATATCGGCATCGGCAAGTACACAAAATAAAATACTCATACTCGTGTCGGTTTTAAAAAAAAGTGGTATCGGTGCACCCCTAATTGGTTTTGAGGATTAATGGCCATCAGCTTTATAAGGCAACATGAAAATGAGGTCCTGAGTTAAACTGATGAATTTCGTGTGTTTCTTGAAAAATGTTGCTAAGACATGAATTCACTTCCTGGGACTTGAATATTTGCCAGGGGTCAAAGGTCACGAAATTAAATAGGTCTTCTCCAGACCGTGTTTTAATGTCCTTTTTACCAAGTTTCGTTTTGATACACCAAAGCATTGCTGAGATATGGGCCTGCTTCCTGTTTGGCGGCTTCTTGAATAATTTCGATTGGCTTTTATGGCCAAACGGTTTGGATTTGAGATACCAAACTCAAAGCACTTCTCAGGCTTGGTCTGTAGATCATGTGAGCCAAGTTTCCTAATGATCGGATAAAGCTTGTCATTTCTGTAAATTTAAGCGCATTTTGGACAAAATTCAAAATGGCCATCAAATTCTTCTGCATACATATACAGTCTTCTAGGATCTGTCTAGGGATGTCCAACAGCATCAGAAGACACTGAAATTAAGGCTTTATTCCAAACATATCAAGAGATAACAGCTAAAAAATGTTTTTGCTATTTATGGCGCCCCCTAGCGGTCAAAGCTCCCGGAATTTTTTGTGCCTCCCCAGGGGCAGGTGCTGAGACCAGACACCTAGTTTGGGGTTGATAGATCAAAGCGTTGCTGAGAGAAGGCCTCACATCCTGTTTGGTGGCCTCGCAGTCGATTTCGATTGGCTGTTACGGCCAAACGATTTGAATATGAGACACCAAGCTCCTGAGACTTCTCAGGTGTTTTCTGCAGATCATGCTTGCCAAGTTTAGTAATGATCGGACAAACTTTGTAATTTCTGTAAATTCAAGCACATTTAGGACAAAATTCAAAATGGCCGCCTAACTCTGGGGCAGTTTTACACAGACTTCTAGGAGTTGTTGAAGGATGTCAAACAGCATCAGGAAACACTGGAATTAAGGCTTTATTCCACAAAAATCAAGAAATATCTGCTAAAACATGTTTTGCCATTTATAGCGCCCCCTAGATGAAAATGGTCACCATCTTTCTGTGCCCTCTACAAGGGCAGGTCTTTAGACTGTTTACAAAGTTTGGTGTTGATATGTTTTAGGATTGCTGAGATATGGTCTCACGTCCTGTTTGGCGGCTTTGCCACCAAATTTCACTGACTATTACGGGCAAAAGGTTAAGAATTTCGAAACATCCTTTAGTATCGTTTGTGCGGCTCGGTCTGAAGATTCATTGCACTATGATTTGCTCAAATTGGACAAAATTTCTGACCTGTGAAACTTTTTAAAGTTTTTGCTAAAATTCAAAATGGCGGAAAATCAAATTGGATGCCAAAGACATAATAGGATTCGTTGAACTCGGAGTGAGCCAAGGATTCCAAAGATACCTCATTTCTGCAAATTGGAAAAACGGGTCAGAAGTTATGAATGTGAATGTAGGTCAAACTTTGACCTGTTGGTGGCGCTAGAGCTTTTGCGCTACGGGCATGAAATTTGGTGTGCTTGATCAGGATACTTTGATGAATTAGGATGCTAAATTTGAACATTTTCCCATTTACAGTTGTGAAATTTCTGTAAATTTAAGCAAATTTTGGACAAAATTCAAAATGGCCGCCAAATTCTGACACTTACATACATAATCTTCTAGGATATGCCTTGGGCTATCAAACAGCATCAGGAGACACTTAAATTAAGGTTTTACTCAAAACAGATCAAGAGATATCAGCTAAAACATGTTTTTGCCATTTATAGCGCCCCCTAGAGGTCAATTGTTCTGGAATTTTTTGGGCCTTGCCAAGGGGAGGTACTGAGATAATCTACCAAGTTTGGGGTTGATATGTCCAAGCGTTGCTGAGATATGGCCTCACATCCTGTTTGGCGGCTTTGCCGCCAAATTTCATTGGCTGGTACAGGCAAACGGTATTGAATATTGAAACGCCTTTTAGTATCGTTTGTGCGGAACGGTCTGCAGATTCTAAAAACCTCGTTTCGCTCAAATCGGACAAAATTTGTGACCCGTGAAACTTTTGAAAGGTTTTTTCTAAAATTCAAAATGACGGAGCACCCAATATGGCAGAAAATGACGTCATAGGGTGCGTTGAACTCGGCTTGGCCCAAGGATTCCAACGGTACCTCATTTGTGAAAATCGGATGAACGGGTCAGAAGTTATGAAGGTAAATGTATGTCAAACTTTGACCTGTTGGTGGCGCTAGAGCTTCTGAGCAAGGGGTATGAAAATTGGTGTGAGTGATCAGGGGACTGTCCCGAACAAGAATGCCAAATCATTTGCATTTTCCCGTGTACGGTTCTTGGGGCTGCCATAGACTTCAATGGCGGAAGAAAGCGGAAACATAATAATAATAATAATAATAATAATAATTAAAACCGCAAGCGGTGTTATGGCCCTCGCCCTCTCGTCCGATGACATCCCTTGTGACCGGTGGGGCCACTCAACAATGACAGGACAGCATATCCTTTCTTTCAATGCACAATTTCCAATTGCCCAATTTTTTTTGACTGTCAAAATAAATTTTTTCCTCCCATTCCAAAAATAAAGGGGGGCGCTGGAGAACCATGTTCCATATCTGTGTGTTCAGGTTGTCATTCTGCACAAGTGATACATTGGGTCCAACTCAATCTGACACTGTATGCGTGAGATATACAAACTTTTATACTTCTGAAAATGGCCGCTTCGTTATAAGCCCATCACAGCCACGCCCAACATTTTATCAAAAATGTAAATAGTAACTTTTGACCATAAATGTGTATAGGTGATTTTCACCAAGTTTGGTGGAAATTGGATGAAAACCCTAGGAGGAGATGTTGAAAGTATGAGGGGTGTGATTTTATATGTCCATGCTTCCTCCCAATATGGCCGACTTCCTGCTGGGTTTAGGGTGGGGCCTTAATGTAATTTTTAACTTGTCCCAACGTGGGCTATGTCTCTACCAAGTTTTATTTTTCTACGTGGAAAAAAGTTTGGGGTGGGCTCCCATTAGCGTAATGTATTTTGATTTTTTACAGGGCGTGGCCAAGTCATTTTCAATATTTTTTTTGGGGGGACTTCAAATAAAAAAATTTTTCGCCAGGCTTGAATTTTTGGTCGAATAAAATTGACTTTTCGTTAATGTTCAAGGGGTCAAATTTGCATTCAAAGCGGGGAAAGGATAATAATAATAATAATAATAATAATAATAAAAATAATAATTATAATAACGGAACCATGCAGTTTTAATCGGCCCTCGCCGGCTTCGTCCAGGCTCGGGCCTAATAATAATAATAATGGAACCATGCGGTTTTAATAGTCCCTCACCGGCTTCGGCCAGGCTCGGGCCTAATAATAATAATAATAATAAGAAGAAAAACTGCAAACACAATGGTTGCCTTCGCAGCTTCGCTGCTAGGCCACCAATAATAATAAGAAAAGCTGCAAACACAATGGTTGCCTTCGCAGCTTCGCTGCTAGACCACCAATAAGAAAAGCTGCAAACACAATGGTTGCCTTCGCAGCTTCGCTGCTAGGCCACCAATAATAATAATAAGAAAAGGTAGAAATACAATGGTTGCCTTCGCAGCTTCGCTGCTAGGACACCAATAAGAAAAGCTAGAAACACAATGGTTGCCTTCGCAGCTTCGCTGCTAGGCCACCAATAAGAAAAGCTAGAAACACAATGGTTGCCTTCGCAGCTTCGCTGCTAGGCCACCAATAATGGACTTCCTTTTGGGTTTGGGTCATGGCGCTATTTAACTTTTTTTTAGGTCTTGACATGTTTTATGTCTCCACCAAATTTTGTTCATGTAGGTGAACTGAAACAAGAGAACTGTTTTGTTGAAATTTTCCAGGGGGTGCTATGGTGCCATTTTGGCACACCTGTGTGCAAAACCTATGCCATAGTAATAGTAATACTGTAATACTCCACGAGTGTTTAGATTTTTGTAAGTTTTCAAGCATGTTGAGACCCTCAAAAGGGCAATTCTTTTGAAAAAATGATTCAAGGGCGCTATAGAGCCATTGTGCCACATTTAGTGCCAATTGGCGTGTAAAATTGATGACCATGAGATAATTACAAATTTTGCAACGTTTTTCAAGTTTCAGAATATCCTAAGGCCTTCAAACATGTGTTCGTGTAATTTGGAAAAACACAGGAAATGGCTCATAGCTCATTTCCTGTTTTGCCGAAAAATGTCAAAAAATTACCCTAATCCTGCAAGACAAATTCAATGATCACAACAAATTTCATGAACATTCAAGTCCTTTTATCTTAACATGGCTGTGGCTAGAGGGCGCTGTGGAGACACCTGGCCAAACCCGATCTAATGTCAGCATGCATTTATACTTGGGATGAGACTATTATCAAGCTTGTAAAGTTTCGGGCAAATCTCACAAAGTATGTGTGAGTAAAACCAACTTCCTGTTTTACGGCGCAACATCGAAATTTGCCGCAACGCCACGGATACATCGTTCGATGAATCAAAAAAAGCTTTGCAATTAAGATTGGCAAGGTCTTTAGATGTCTCCTGCCAAATTTTAAGTTGATTGGTTAAAATCTCCGGGAGGAGTTCGTTAAAGTATGACGTCTGCTAATAGCGAAAAATAAAAAAAAAAAGTTGCAATTTCAAGTGAAAATGGCGGACTTCTTGTTGAGTCTGGGTCATGGCACCAAGAGACTTTTTTTTAGGTCTATATTCCACAGGTCCACCGAATTTTGTACAACCCCAATTCCGAAATAGTTGGGACAAAGTGTAAATTGTGAATAAAATCAAAACGCAATGACTTTCAAATCACACCAGCCAGTATTTTATTCACAATAAAACAGATAACATAGCAAATATTGAGACTGAGAAATTTTACAATTTTATCCACAAAATTAGCTCATTTCAAATTTAATGGCTGCTACAGGTCTCAAAAAATTGGGATAGGGGCCTGTTTACCATGGTGTAGCATCCCCTCTTCTTTTTAACACAGAGTGGAGGCGTCTGGGCATTGAGGAGACAAGTTTCTTGAGTTAAGCCATTGGAATTTGATCCCACTCTTGTGTAATACAGGCTTCCAGCTGCTGGAGAGTTTTGGGTCTCCTTTGATGGACTTTTCGTTTAATTATGTGCCAAATTTTCTCAATCGGTGAACGATCAGGACTGCAGGCAGGCCAGTTCAGCACACGGACTCTTCTACTATGAAGCTATGCTTTTGTAATAGCTGCAGTATTTCGTTTTGCATTGTCCTGCTGAAATACACAAGGCCTTCCCTGGAATAGATGTCGTCTGGAGGGGAGCATATGTTGCTCTAAAACCTTTATATACCTTTCAGCATTCATGGTGCTTTTAAAAAATGCAAGTGTCCCACGCCATATGCACTAATGCATCCCCATACCAGCAGAGATGCTGCCTTTTGAACTGAACGCTGAATAGGAGGGGTGATCTTTCTCCTCTTTAGCCCGGAGGACACGACGCCCATGATTTCCAACAAGCATGTCAAATTTGGACTCGTCTGACCACAGGACACTTTGCCTCTTTGCTTCAGCCCATTTTAAATGAGCCTTGGCCCACAGAACACGGCGGCGCTTCTGAATCATGCTCAACAATGGCTTCCTTTTTTGCATGAAAGAGTTTTAGGTGGCATCTGTGGATGGCACAGCGGACTGTGTTTACCGACAGTGGTTTCCTGAAGTACTCCTGGGCCCATTTAGAAATGTCAATGACAGAATCATGCCGGTGAGTGATGCAGTGGCGTCTGAGGGTCCGAAGATTACGGGCATCCAGTAAAGGTCTTCGGCCTTGTCCCTTATGCACAGAGATTTTTCCAGTTTCTCTGAATCTTTTGATGATGTTATGCACTGTCAATGATGAGACCTTCAAAGCCTTTGCAATTTGACGTTGAGGAACATTATTTTCAGAGTATTCCACAATTTTTTTATGCAAGCCGTCACAGGTTGAAGAGCCTCTGACCATCTTTACTTCTGAGAGACTCAGCCTCTTTAAGACATCCCTTTTATAGCCAATCATGTTACACACCTGATGCCAGTTGACTTAATTACTTGCTAACTGTTCTTTCAGCTGATTCTCTTATATATTAATTGCTTTTTCAGCCCTTTTTTTGCCTGTGTCCCAACTTTTTTGAGACCTGTTGCAGCCAGAAAATTTGAAATAAGCACATTTTGTGGATAAAAATGTAAAATGTCTCAGTTTCAACATTTAAAATGTTATCGATGCTCTATTGTAAATAACATGTTGGCTCATGTGATCTGAAAGTCATTGCATTTTGATTTTATTCACAATTTACACTTTGTACCAACTATTTCGGAATTAGAGTTGTACATGTAGGTTAAACGGGCAGCGAGGGCTGCTTTATTGAAATTTTCTAGGGGCCCCTATAATGCATTTCGCCACACTTATCTATAAGCCCTATATCATAGTGTAAGTTATGAGTTGCTTAATACGTGTGCAAAATTTCGTGTGTTTTCGAGCATGCTGAGACTCTCAAAAATGCAATTATGTATTAGGGGGCGCTATAGAGCCACCATGTCACACCCAGTGGCAAATGGGATATCAGATCGAAGAGCTTCATAATTTCAACCACTGTGCAAAGTTTGGCGAGTTTGCAAGTATGCTGAGGCCCTCAAAAATGTGTTCGTAAAATTTGGAAAAACGCAGGAAATGGCTCTTAGCCAGTGCCATAACTGTTGACGGTGCAAGCGGTGCATTGCACTGGGGCCCAGCAGGTGTTCCCGACAAAATGTTCTATAACATACCACTAAAGCATTTAACTTTTTATGATCATCACATTCAATACTTTAGCGTAAAACATATCATCAGCAACAGCAATGAATTTGTATGATCAGTATATATACCACTCTTGACTTAAGATAAGCCTCTATCACGGTTTTGACTTGAGTTCTGAAGGAAGAGTGCTTGCTGGGAAATGCTAATTTGTCCAATGACCTTGTTCCCTGTCATTTGTAATAACTTGCATTGACGTCACGTCAATTTCTCAACCTTTTAGCAAGACGTAAGTGTTCCATATTGAGTAAATGATAAACTTAGCATGGCAGCATAATGTTTAGTAGGCCCAAACAAAAAAGCGGCACCCAAAAGAGAAAGGAAAAATGGGAAAAGGATGAGTATAGTGCTAAACTGACTAAATTAGATCATTTTTTACGCATACTTCTGCTTCATCAAATGCTTGCAATGTTAATGTGTACCGGGAGGCTAATGCTAGCTCGCCATCACTTAGTTGTACGGTCATGTAATTGTAACCTCTCACATGAACGTAGAACATTAATTGACAGTAGATCCTGACCGATCCTGTTGGCGTGTCTGGAGATTTAAATCATCAGTGAAGTTACTCTATTGTGCCTCGCGCGTAATTATGCATGGACCGGTGTCTCCCCGTGAAACCTGCCGGGGGATTGCTGCTTGTATTTAAGCTTAAAATATGCTCATATTGGAGAATATGTAATTAATATTTTCCTCATTAATACAGTATTATCGGCATGTAATGAGCCACAATGCTTTTCTCGATGGCTATTTGTTCTATGCTTATCAATATACTGTGTCTAAAGCTATTTCAGATGTGTGGTAGTTGGGGAAATCAGGATATGGTCTTTTCTTTTGAGTCCAATGCAGGCTGTTAGATTAGCATTGATTATTTTGGCACTTCCTCTGCTGTCCGTGGTGCTAATTAAAGGCAGGTTTGCAAAATGAGATTTACATGGTGAGCCTCTCCATGGTGGCATTGCTATTGTCTACTTGTGTGCTTGCACGAGCTTGCGCTTTTGTTTGGGGCAGGGGGGGCCCAAAAAAATTTTTGTACTGGGGCCAATCAAAATTATGTTACCACTGATAACATGGCAAATTTTTTGTTAAAATTAGCGTGCAATTTCCGTCCCTAACGGTATGCAGAATTTTTGCTCTGACCCAGTTAAAATCGTCTGCAAGCAAAAGAGCTTGGCTCATTACAATGTGATCGTATAATTTTTTTTTTTTTTGTAGAAACAAATAAAAATACATTTGCATTACAGAATGAGAAACCAACAAACGAATGTACTCTCTGCTTATCCACAAAACATCATATCAGATGTCCATATCATTACAGAAACTGCCATGAACCCCTTATTTAAGTTAATATGAAAAACACAAAATACAGTTTTATGCAATGGCTTTTACAGTGTTCATTAAAACAAGCTAACAACAGCATTCTCCCTTAATGAAAATACAAACTTACCTGTAATGGCCATTTTATTGGTGTAGGGTGTATGTGTAGGACACTAATTAATCCACAAGAGGGTGTAATTGCATTGTGGATCATCAATGAGTGTGTCTTTGAAAATAGGTAGGAACCTTTGCGACATCAGGTGTTGCTTGACGGGGTGGAGCACACATGGTTTCTGACCGCAACGCAGCACCACTGAGATGTAAGTGTGAGAAGTGTGTTTTTTATCGAATTGTGGATTGTTTGCTTTACTGGACACTGTTTTTTTGGACTCAACTGGGTGAGCAAATAAAAGAAAATAATTTTACAATTCACAAAGTCGGACGTCATTTACTTCAAATCACAGCATAGGTGTACAAGGCGAGCACGTCAGTTTCTTAGCCTTTTGGTAGCCCGTCAAGGTAGCTTTAAGCATTGGGCATAGCTGGTATATTACCTGTTAGTCACAGCATAGGTGTACAAGGCGAGCACGTCAGTTTCTTAGCCTTTTGGTAGCCCGTCAAGGTAGCTTTAAGCATTGGGCATAGCTGGTATATTACCTGTTAGACAAACACATTTATGTAGTCGGTGGTGATGATATAACATACAATTAAACTCCAGCTCCAACACGTCTGAATAAACTTACAAATAACATACTGAAATAAATGCCATATTTAAATTAACTGTGCGGTATTTCTCTAAACAAGAGTGCATGAGGCGATGCAGCTAAAGGCTCGCTACATAAGCTACCACACTTGGCAAGCAAACTTCACTCAAATAAACAATATATATACAGACTGACGACTTAACAATTGTCACAAGACATGATGAGACTATTCATGTCACTTATTTTATACTTTAATTCGAGCAAAGGTACTTTTGTAGCTTGAATTTTAAAACAATTGACGGAGCTGTTTCAGAACGTACCGTAGTTAAAATTGTTGAAAGGGCTAGCTGGCGATCTCGTTTCTCTATAAATACCACCACCGCCCGCCACATAAGGGAACCCCAATCAAACCAACAAAAGAGGCCTCACACAGATCCAGGCAGAATAAAAGGCTTTTACCCAAAGAAATTACAATGTCTAAATGCAGAGATGCCAACTTTCAAAAAGTGGAATCAGGGAGGATTTATTGTGGCAAGCCGAACTGAGGTTGCAAAGTGAGCTTGTTTCTCGGGTGGGGTCCAGGGGAAACGCCCCTGGTGGGGGTCTAGGGGACAGTGCGCCCAGAAGCTCCTGGAGTTTAAATTTTGAAATATCTCTATTTACACTCCCAGATCAGCATTTTTTTTAATGTTCCTGTTCACTATACATTAATAATGTCTGGAGTTTTTCCATCAACATTTGTTGTTTTTATTGTTTTTTACACTTTGAGGTACACACACACACACACACACACACGCGCGCACACACACACACAAAAACACACACACAAAAGATGTACAAGAAGTTTGATAATAAATATGAATTACTATAAAACTTAATATTGTGCTGGAGACCTGTCATTAAGAATGTGCTGTATTATTTTTGTAGGACAATTTTTTGAAATGTATTGTTTTGTTACACTCAATGGTGGTATCAAAATGTACATTTCTGGGACAATTTTTTGGTCCTTTTCTTAAGACAAGGTCAGGACGGACGATGGACGACAGACAGACACGCAGGTGACGACAATACCCCTCCGGCCGAAGTCGGCCGAGGGGTAAAAATGATGACCTCATCCAAAAGTTCTCGTGACAAGAGATACACATGTTAAGTATCAAAGGCCTATCTCTGACTAATCAAAAGTTACGGCCAAGATTAAAGTTTTTAGAAAATGCGTCCTACGCCAAGGTCACAAGGTCAAAAATGATGACCTCATCTGAAAGGTCTCGTGACAAGGGATATACATGTCAAGTATCAAAGGCCCATCTCTGACCAATCAAGAGTTACAGCCAAGGTTAAAGTTTTTGGAAAATGCGTCCTACGCCAAGGTCAAGGTCACAAGGTCAAAAATGATGACCTCATCCAAAAGTTCTCGTGACAAGAGATACACATCTTAAGTATCAAAGACCTATCTCTGACTAATCAAAAGTTACGGCCAAGGTTTAAGTTTTTAGAAAATGCGTCCTACGCCAAGGTCAAGGTCACAAGGTCGAAAATGATGACCTCATCCGAAAGGTCTCGTGACAAGGGATACACATGTCAAGTATCAAAGGCTTATCTCTGACCAATCAAAAGTTACGGCGAAGTTAAAGTTTTTTTTGCTACTACAGACAGACAAACAGACAGACAGACAGACAACCGGACAGGTGCAAAACAATATGCCCCCTAATCTTCGATTCCGGGGACATAAAAATCAAATGATGGAGTGCTGAAGAATTCCTGAAGAAATTGCGGGTGTGAATGCTGAAAGCTGAAGCCACACTGCGATGCTGTCTTGAATACAATAAAGTTTGAATGATTTGAATGTTTGCTGATGCCACACTGAATAGCTGCCATGAAAATATAATAATATTTGAATTATGTAGAATACTTGAATGTTTATTAAAAAAAGAAAGAAAGAAAGCTGAACAAAGAAAGAATGAAAGAATGATTGAATGAATGAGTTAAACATGAACCAGCTCAAAGTTTGAATGTATTAACAGTTAAAAAAAAAGACTGCAGTCTAAAATGTCCAAGATGGATACAGGAAGACAGAGACAGACATAGACTGGCAGGCAGAGTGACAGACAAGAGACAGACAGACTGACAGACAATCTTTTAGACTGTTCATGATTTCAAAGCTTGAGCTGCTTCACATGTAATTTTCTCTGTAAGAGGTTTTAACTGCCAAGAACTCAGGTTGGTGAAATAGGCCCTTTCAGTAATCAAATTTCACTGTGCTGTTACACACAGGCGATTGGCCGAACTGCAGTTGATTCGGCCAATCACCTGTGGGCAATGGCACAGTGACATTTGAATGACCTATGACTGCAGTCTAAAATGTCCAAGATGGACACAGAAACACCAAGACAGACACAGACAGGCAGGCAGACTGACGGACAGCCTTTTAGATTGTTCATGATTTCAAACCTTGAGCTGCTTCACAAGTAATTGTCTCTGTATGAGGCTTTAACTACCAAAGAGCATTTTATATGTAATCTAAT
Source organism: Gymnothorax javanicus (assembly GCA_029692085.1). Taxonomy (NCBI): domain Eukaryota; kingdom Metazoa; phylum Chordata; class Actinopteri; order Anguilliformes; family Muraenidae; genus Gymnothorax; species Gymnothorax javanicus. The sequence continues at coordinate 51,378,784 of CM056196.1, forward strand.
GACCTCAGTATTGATTAGCTGAGTCCCCAGCTGTACGGGCTGCCTGTCATTTATTCATTCACTCATTCATTCTGCGTAAATTATCTACGGTACGATAGGCTACTAGATTTGTTCGTATGATTTTTTTTTTTTTTTACAAGAATAGAACACAGATAACAAAACATACAATATGAGACAGAGTCGTGAAGGATTGAGAATATTTTAAATATTCATTTGACTAAATTAACAGACTAAATACATATCCGCGTTTGCTGATGCGCTATGCAAGGAGCTACGGGGAGTAGGCTACAGCTCCTGTCGCTAGCAGTGGCGGCCAGTGGACAGAGAGCTGGGAGGGCAATAAACATGTCTTTAAACGGATTAGTCTTGAATTATTTTCAGTCATTTCCCTTGATTAAAGATACTCTAATTCTCCCATCTCAGGTGGAGCTAATTCTCTTCGTTATTCGAAATGCTTAAAGTAAGTGAATCCAATATGCCCGGGATATGTAGTACAGTTTGCTGTAACAACAGTTGTCAGAGAATCTCCAAATGACAGTTTCATTCCATCGCGAAAGACTTCGCTACACTGGCAGAATAATGGCTTCCTTCAGAAGGGACCACTGGCAGCTTGCATCTAACTCCCAGGTATTGTGCTGTCAGCGCTTTGTTTTCAGCATGATGCGTTTGTCTTCAACTTAGCTAATTATTATTTTTTATCCGTCATCGCTCTTTGGCAGGAAAACTCTAGGGAAACACTTTAAACGCTCAAATACAGTTAATTAACTTATAGGGAAACCGTAATTGAGTCGCGCCATTAATTGTTCGGTTTCTCAAACCAGTTCTTAATATTTCAGGAGACTAAGCAGTAATTAACATTGTTCACTTGCTAGCTAGATACAGTAACGTTACAGAACTTGAAGAGGTTACAGACGGTAACTTAGGCATTGCTTACCTGCGAGATATAATCGCACGCATTTGTCCTGTGATAGCTCTTCCGTAATCTGCACGAATATTCTCGGAGGTTTCGCTTATCTTAATGGTAACGCTGGCAAACAGCTGCTGTTGACTTGGCGAGCCTGTATTGTAATGAGTGAAGACATAACTTTTGCCAATCAACGTTGCATTTGACCAACACTAGTTCTGCTAAGCAGTAATTTAATTTAAGGTAGACTGCAAACCGCGGCATATCGCATTCATTAACATATGTTTCTATTTTTAACATTGCATTTCTAGCGAACGTTTTTTTTCCGTTTGATTGATTGACAGAGGGCTATGCCAATACTTGTCTCCTAGCAAAAGTGCGAGGATCAAACAACCGCCACACACACAGAGCCGCCGAGTCACTCAGTCAAAGAAATCCTCGTTAGCGCTTACCTCAAACTCCTGCTTCTCACGCAAAAAAATGTTCGTCCTGTCACCAATGTAACTACATCGTTCAAGGCAGGAGACTTTGCTGAGTGCATGGATGTCTTTTTTATTTCTCTGAGTGATATAATGTTGGATTTACAGCGATCTAAAAACACTGCCTGTTTGCTGTTCTCCCAAATTTTTTGGGTGAATTTTGAATGGAAGAGATCGAGAAGTTTAACCTGCTTCCTGTCCTTTGGCTGTTCCCTGAGCCAAAACCATGTACTTCTCCGCTACAAAAATTATACTGCTGGAACAAGAACAAATTTTCCTACGTTTTTGTGAAATGTCATGAAGAGGGATTTAAATTTGTGCAAGTTACAGCGATTTAAAAAGTATTTTTTTCAGCGTGTCTGCTCCCAGCTCACACTCTAGGAATAAAATCATGCACTCTAGATCCAAAGATTCCAAGCCATAGACACCCATTATTAAGTCTGAGAAGGGCTCAAAATTTTATGTTTTTTAAACTGCCGGTGTAGAAAAACTAAAAGAGATAATGAAAATTTGAGTCAGACACTGAAAGTCGACGGGATTGTCAACGTTTGAGAGTTGAACGGAGTTTCTACGTGAATGTATGAGTTCACGGTGAGAGGGTGAAGATGAGTGAGTTTGAAGGATTTTCTCATTGACTTCCATTATAACAAAGTTTCAGAAAACGGTGAATAATTTTTTAAAGTTTGAATGGGATTGAAAAGTTGAATAATATGTAAAACATCAGGAAAATGTTGAATACTTTCCAGTTGGAATGGAGTTTCTAACTGAAAGTATGAATCGGTAGTTACCATTTGAAAAAAGGTGAAGTTTTCTGATTTTTGAAGATTCCGTAATTCATTTTCAATGGGAAAAAGGTTTGGAAAAAACCTGGAATATCTCAGAAAGTATGAATGTTAGGAATTAGAAAAGTCATTCCAGTCGATTCCTAATTCAGCTGAACATTTTGATGTTTGAATGGTTTGAATTGGTTGAAGTTTGTGGAACGCATTCAGGGCCAAAGTTTTTTTTGAATGGGATTTAATAGGAATCGGAATTTTGACGTTGAATTTCCGGAAAACTATGAATGTTACAGAAAATCTGAAAGTTTCCGATAATGTCCTCACGGAACTGAATAAGATGAAATTTGAATGGTTTGAATCGGTTGAAGTATGTTGAAGTTACGGTGAGCGAAAAAAACGCGGCGGAATTATTATAAGAAAAATAAAGAATTTTGGTAACAGAAAAACATCCCAATGAAGAATTTAAAAAAAAGCCTAAAATCAAATCGGATATGGAGTGACTCATTGACATTGAATAAAAATGTTTAGCTAGCTACGCTGACTTTCCCATCATGGCATTATGCATTACTAACGATCCGCAATGAAATCAGGAATATTGACAACGGAAATCCACGACCAATTCGGCATTTACTTACCGAGATCGCAAGATAAGTGCTCCAAAATCCCGAGAATGTCACTTCAAAAGTGGGTCTGAAAACACTATGCGGCAAACATGTGCCCCAAGATACTGGAATCTTACTAACAGTATCTTTACATGTCCCGTTCCTGTGCATGTGTTTATAATTGCGATTACATCCAGGAATTGTCACGTGGAAAGAGTAAACCAATCCATCTCTGGTTTGCTGTACACTAGGCCAGCACTACTTCATTCATCATTCGAAAGTGTGATTAGTTTTGAGGTCATTAAGTTACCGAATATACGATAATTACTTTAAACACTTAACTGGGCGATCATGAAGAGCATTGACTGCATGTACGCGCAAGCATGCACTGTACTACTCCACATTGTGTGTGCATAGTGTACATGTAATACATATGCGGGCTGATAAAGGCTTGAAAAGTGAGAAAATCAGGAGAATTTCAGGAGGTGCCCGTAAGGCCGGGAGGCGGCCTTATTTTCCGGGAGCCTCCGGGAGAAATCGGGAGGGTTGTCGTCTCTGTAAATGAAGCTCTTGAACATAAATGGAAAACTGAATGAACGCTGAAATGAATTTTGACGAACATCAACAATCTACAGTAACCCCATTGCACTCTCCTCCCCTGAATTCGGCAAAATTCTCAAGCACATCCAATGCAGAGAGGACACCATTAAAAAAAAAAAAAAAAAAAACCTCAGTGTCAATGAATCTCCTCATATATCATAAGCAACACTGAGAATGAGTGACAGACTGCCCTGTCAAGCCAGAAGGCTGTTCAATGAAGAAGTCAGGAGGGAAGTGCAGCGCTAATCACGAACCCTTCACTGAAGACATAAAAACTGCCTGTATACACTTTAAAAATTCATTCATGAACTCATACTAACTACAATGACACAGCTTAGAGATACTTTATCTTTGCCTTCTTCTGTAAGCCATCTATAGGGAAGGGAGCTTAATACACTTAAACACTAAATAAAGAACTGGCCCACGCCTTCAGCTTATTAGTCTGTGTGTGCAGTTTCTTCCCATTCATAATCTGAATAAGTCTGTTGACAGGTCTAATGGTACAGCCAGCTCTAGATTTGACAATTGTAGCACTCACTGGGCATGGTTCAGACTCAGTGACTTGGGGGTGTCACACCAACACGCTCCTGGCTAATATGGCATCCCAGGCTTACATCAGGGACCGGGGGATTTGGTGGATGCTTCCTCTGCCACAATCCATCACACAAGTGTATACAAGTGGAGTGTTAACATCAGGGCGACAATCTTCACCCTCCACGGGAAGTTGAGAGACCTAGTCCTGAGTACGGGTGATATTGTCCACAGCATAGCTGGGCTGTGCAAGTTGTTAAGTGGAGAGATCCAGGGCTCCATTCCCATTGGAAGCACAGGAACTGTTATCAGCCTCAGGCAAGACTGGCAAGCCACTCACACAGAGCAGCAGATTCCAGTGGACAACCTTTGTCTGGCCAGAGATGGGATCAAGAATCTAAAAGGTCTGGGGGTTCCTGTTGACCACAGTGTAAACCAAGTCTGTCAACCGATCAGCTAACTTTCTGCGCCCTCTCTCTCTCCCTTGTTTGCAAGGAGAACCCTGTCGCCCGGCTCAATCTCCACTCCTTTGACTCTCCTCTCATAAATGTTGACCTGTCGCTTCTGCTCAGCACTGGAATGTTTCTCCACAAGCGCCACAGCCTCACAAAGATCTCTCTTCAGGTCCTCAACATACTGTGGAAACATGACTTTGCCGTCATCTCTGAGAACAGACTTGAATAATACATCGACAGGTAGGCGGGGAACCCGACCAAACATAAGATAGAATGGTGGGAATCCAGTATTCTCATGAACAGTGATATTACACATGAATGTTAAGGTGTGTAACATCTGAGGCCAGACATGTTTCGCTCACGGTGGGAGGGTCCTGATCATATTCCCTAATGTGTGGTTAAAGCGCTCTGCCAGCCCGTTCCCCATTGGGTGATTGCGGTGGTGCGGGACTTTCTAACACCTGAGACTTGAAGAAGGGCTGTGATCAGCTCACTCTCAAAGTTAGCCCCTTGGTCAGAGTGTATTCCCTCAGGAAAACTGTCATAGCAGAAGAAGTTGTCCCACAACTTCTGAGCCACCTGTTTAGCAGACTGGTCAGGGCAGCAGAAAGCATGAGATAGCCTAGTGAAGTGGTCCGTCATGACCAAGACATCGACAGGACGGTTCTTGGAGTCTTCTGCTGTCCAAAAGTCGATGCTCACTAATTCCAATGGTGCCTTTGTCTTGATGGTCTTGAGAGGTGCCCAACCATCTGGCTCTGGTGTCTTGCCCATTACGCACCTGGCACAACGCTTGATGTGGTCCTTCACATCTTGCTCCATAGAGCTCCAGTAAAACCTTTGTTTCACTAAGGAGAGGGTCCTATCTTGACCCTGATGACCTGCGTTGTCATGACAACCACGCACAGCATCCTCCCTTAGCCACAAAGGGATGATGTATTGGTGTCTCTTCTTTCTGTAATGTGGAAAAAAAAGCCACTAGATGGCAGTATTGACAATTTTTTTTTGTTAAGCCCAGTCTGGAGCTAGTTTTGGGGCATGTCCTGGGCATGCCTCAGAGGGGGCTGGAAAAGAGTAATCAGTAAATCAGTACTTGTTGACAATCATGTGTGCATCTACCAGATTCCCTGAAGCCATACCTCTACGGAACATCAAGGCAACTGCAATCTCAAAGGCTTTGAGAAAGTTCTTCAAGTTGTTTGGCCTTCCCAGGGAAATTCAGTCAGATCAAGGTAGCAATTTCACTTCCGCATTGTTTCAGCAGGTTGTGTATGAACTAGGTGCGAAGCAGATTCTTTCCAGTGTCTTTATCATCCAGAGAGTCAGGGTGCCTTAGAGCGGTTTCATTCCACTCTCAAGACAATGATGAGGACTTATTGTTATGACCATGAGAAAGACTGGGATGAAGGTGTTCATTTGTTGCTGTTTGCAGCTAGAGAAGCAGTGCAGGACTCTACTGGATTCAGTCCATTTGAGCTAGTGCTTGGCCATGAAGTGAGAGGACCTTTGCTATTGTTGAGTGAACAATGGCAAGAGAAAGAGCCGCATATCAGTCTGTTAGACTATGTTAGCAAGTTCAAGGAAAGACTGCGTGCAGCTTGTGACCTAGCCAAAGAGAACTTGAAATCAAGTCAGGGAAAAATGAAAACTTGGTATGATCATAAGGCTAGAAGCCGTGAGTTTAAACCAGGAGACAAGGTCCTTGTGTTGTTTCCCTTGCAGTCCAATCCATTGCAGGCTAGATTTCATGGTCCTTGTGAAATTCTGACAAAACTCAATGATCTCAATTACATTGTGAAGACTCCAGATAGGAGAAAGCCAAAACAGTTGTGTCACATTAACATGCTGAAGGCTTATCATGATAGGAATGCTAGGGTTGCAGCTGTCACTTCAGATCCTCCTATGGCCGAGACTTGTGAAGATGAGGGGGAGTTTCAAGATGATGAACCTAGCATTAAAGCTGAAGTTCTTTCATGAAATTGTCAAATTCTGAAGTGTTGCGAAATCTTGATGTAAAACTCCAGCACTTAGAACCCTCACAGAAAGATCAGTTTGAGAGGTTGATCAAGAAATTTAAAGATCTATTTCCTGATGTTCCAAACAGAGTTTCTATAGCCTCTCATGATGTAGATGTTGGTGATGCCAAACCAATAAAACAGCATCCGTACCGGATGAATCCTGAAAAGAGAAAGATTGCTGAGAAAGAGGTTGAGTACATGTTATAAAATGATATTATCAGACCCTCTAACTCCGATTGGAGTTCACCCTGTGTTCTAGTTCCAAAACCTGATGGAAGTACTAGATTCTGTACAGATTATCGCAAAGTCAATGCTGTAACTAGAACTGATGTGTTTCCAATACCTAGGATTGATGATTGTATCGATAGAGTAGGGCAAGCAAAGTTTCTGACCGAGATTGATTTATTGAAGGGTTATTGGTGTGTGCCTTTAACTGAGAGGGCCAAGAGCATCTCTGCTTTTGCCACACCATCTGGGTTATACCAGTATGGAGTCCTACCCTTTGGCATGAAAAATGCCCCAGCCACGTTCCAAAGGATGATACCGTCTACAATCGCCGGATTACCACACACGGGTGCGTACATCGACGACCTGATCACATGGAGTGACTCCTGGGAAGAACATCTGAAAGATGTAGAGACGTTCCAGCGCTTGACCCAGGCTAACCTGACTTAAACCTGAACAAGAGTGACTTTGGTTGTGCTACTGTCACGTATCTTGGCTACGTCATAGGCCAGGGTAAGGTGGCACCCATAAATGCTGAAGTCCAAGCCATCATGGACTTTCCAGTTCCTGACAACAAAAAAGCTTTGCGCCGCTTCCTTGGAATGATCGGGTACTACCGCAAGTTCTGCAAGAACTTTGCTGAGATTGCTCTCAGTCTCACCAACCAACTGAAGAAAGGCGTAAAGTTCACTTGGGATGAAGCATGCCAAAGAGCCTTCGATCGCCTGAAGTCTCTGCTGTGTCACTTCCCCGTGCTCAAATCTCCTCTGACTTCAACAAACCGTTCTCCATGGCGGTCGATACTAGCGACCAAGCTTGTGGATCTGTGCTCCTACAGAGAAATTACTCTGATGACATTGAGCATCCCGTGGCATACTTCTCCAGGAAGTTCAATCGCCACCAAAAGAACTATTCCACAATTGAGAAGGAGCTGTTGGCTCTGGTTCTATCCTTACAACACTTTGAGGTTTATGTTTGTACAGGGCAAAAGCCAATGATTGTATATATTGACCACAATCCATTAATGTTTTTGAGTAAGATGAAAAACAAGAATCGGAGATTGTTGAATTGGAGTTTGATTTTACAGGAGTTTGACTTGGAAATTAAGCATGTAAAGGGTACTGACAATGTAATTGCTGATTGCTTATCCCGTGATTGAGTATGTGTATATATATCACATGTGTTTATTAGCATATTGTATCATATGTATATATATACAAGTGTCTACTTAACCATTTTTGTAATGAAAAGAAAAATTTTGCCTTTATGAGTCAAAATTTTTCCCTTTTGGAATGGAGGTGTAATGCGGAAAAAAAAAGCCACTAGATGGCAGTATTGACCATTTTTTTTGTTAAGCCCAGTCTGGAGCTAGTTTTGGGGCATGTCCTGGGCATGCCTCAGAGGGGGCTCAAAAAGAGTATATAAGGAGAAAAATTGAGAGAGTGAAGGGTAGCAGGAGAAATTGCAAGGAGAAATTGTGGAAGGATACATTTGACGAGACCAGTCACTCTTTTCAAGACCTGTGAAGCTTTTTGTGGTTTTTTGCCTGTGTTGGAGCATTTTCCTGTCCCAGGACATCGCAACATAGCAGCCCCATCTCAATTACCAAGGGACTGTAAATATCTCATTTTTTTTTTTATTTTAATCTTGTTCAGTAGAGTAGATTGTAGATTAGTTCAAAGTGTTTGTTTAATTAAATCTGTTCAAGTTTTAAAAATTGTGTCTGTCATCCCTTGCTGTCCGTGACGCCATAACAAATTGGGGCCATAACAAATTGACGCCATAACAGATTGGGGCCATAACATTTCTGGTAAATGGATCTCTGGACACCCGATTCGGGGTGGGCTTGTAAACATGTACACCTGTACACGGGTAGCAAATCACAAACATTTTGGAAAAAAACACTAACCGTGTACACAGTTTTTTTCATCACCTGAGTTTAAGTTCACTCATGAGCTTGATGGCATCCACTAAAAATAGAAGTGCTGTTTGGCAGTTTTTTCAAAGAGACATAACTGGAAACGCTGTCAAGTGTACACTGTGTCACGCTAAATTAGTCTTTAAGGGTAGCAGCACAGGCTCAGTGGTAAACCACCTGCGGTGGAAATACCCGAATAGCCTGGGGGCAGAGCCTGGTGTCAGTGCAGGTGTGAGTGGAGGACAACAACAGCAAGCTATCATGAAGGATTTCATATCCAGAAAATGTGACAAGCTGCGAAGCGAAGCAATTAACAACTTAATTGTGGAGATGGTCATACTCGACATGCAGCCGATGTTGATTGTTAAGAACGACGGATTTTACAAACTGATGAAATATTTTGAGCCAGAGTACGAACTTCCCTGCAGGAGGACAGTTTCCTCCCGGGAAACTAAGATGTAATGTACCAGGATTGCTCAGCTGGAATAAAACACCTGCTAAATCAAGCACTCTATGTGGCGCGGATGACTGACTGCTGGACCTCCCTAAATACAACTTTATACATGATGATGACCTCCCATTTTCTAGACCAGGAGTGGAATATGCAGGCAGGTGTTTTATCTACGTGAGCCATGGAGGAGAGGCACACTGGAGAGAATCTCCACAGGGAATTAAACAATGTGGTGGCTGAGTGGGTGTCGGAGACTGGCCGGGTGACTGCATGCGTTCACAATAATGCAGTGAACATTATCAAGGCCAACTAAGACTGTGCCTGGGAATCGGTGTGCTGCTTTGCCCACACTCTTCAGCTTGCCATTCAGGACGGGTTCAAGGCTGTACCGGTCCTGAAGCAAATCGTTGGAGCCTGCAGCAAGTTGGTTTCACACTTCCATCACAGCACAATTGACACGCAAGCTCTCCATGCCAAACAAAAACAGATGTTACCTGACAAAGAACATGCACTGATTCAGTGTTGCAAGCGCGGTGGAATTCTGTATATGAAATGCTTGCGCAGCTGTTGGAGCAACGATGGGTGATGACTGCTGTGCTTTCTGACTGCTCTGTGACTAAACCCGGGGATGCACACAATCTTGGAGGAGATTGGGCCAGTACTGAAAGCTTTGGAGATGGCAACAACAGCCACTTGCGGGGAGGAAGCGGTCTCTATTTCGTGTATCCGGTGGTATGTAGCCTAATGAATGAACATCTGCAGCCTACAGACGGTGATGGAGGAGATGGCAGGGTCACAGTTTTTTTAAACACGGTATGGGACTCATTTGATAGAAGATTCCTGCCGTGGGACATGGAGACGGCATCACAGCCTGCTGTTGTGGCTGCAGTTCTCGACCCCCGACACAAAAAGCAGAGGTTCCTGTCGCCTGATGTGCGCACTGCTTCTAAGACGCACATGGAAGAAATATTTGAGAAGGAAAAAGAAATGCAGGAGCAAGACCTGATGAGGAGGAGAGGGATGATGAACCAGGTGCCAAAAAAAATAAGACAAGTGCCATCACTTTTCTCCTGGGAGCGCCCTATCATGGTGCAGAACAGGAGGAGAACTCGGAATCTGAGTTAGAGCAGTTGCTCTCCCTCCCGGCTATTCCCCTTGAGGCAGACCCCCTTGAGTGGTGGAAAAACCATGAACAACAATATCCCATCATGTCAAGGCTGGGCAGAAAGTTTCTCTGCATACCGGCCACTTCGGTGGCGTCAGAGAGAATTTTCTCTGCAGTGGGCCAAGTGGTGTCCAAGTTACGCTCCAGGCTTCTACCAGACAATGTCGATAAGCTCATATTCCTGAACAAAAACTTGCCCAAGTATTTATGTTAATTAATTACCGGTATAACTATTAGGTCACGTCATTAGACTATACACTACACCCCATTACAGCTGATTAATTTTCATTATTGTTTTGAGCTGATGAATCGAACTTCGGCTATAATGTTTGCATTAGTGATTTATTTTGTAGCCTGTATGACTTTCGTTCCTTTTCGTTTTTAAAAAGCATAGCCTTTTGTCTTTATGTTTTCCAGACCAGAGAGGCCATGTAAGAAAAGCAAGACAAAGGCCATGTAGAATACCGTAGATGGTAAAGAAAAAAAAAAATCGGCCGCTTTTTTCTTTCTCAATGCAGTTTGCATTTCTTTTTGCGTTAGCTTTATTGATATAATAAGTGTTTCTCAATTTAGATCTAATAAACAGATAACAGCGTTAATGGACGTGTGGACTGTGTTATTGGAATGGTGACAGTGCCCTCTAACGGTTGTATAGCGGTCAAAATCCACAAACTCTGAAGACACGTGTACACGCAATTATATGGCGCGTGTACACATTTAGAATTTTTTGTACACGTTCCCACCCCTACACCCGATACAGGATACCATCTTGTAGCACTAATTTGTCCCAGTGCCTCATAAGTCTCAGAGCACTCACAGTCTCTGCGAGTCTTTCTCTCCTTGAGGGCCTGCATTGCCGCTCAACACAGAACGTCACTCTCGCTAGGTCAGCATCTTCCAGCTGTCTATCCCTGACGGTCTGTTTGGAAATAGATGGTAACACATCTTGACCAATGGACATGACACTTTAGACATGGTTTATCAGGACCGTGGACCTGATTCTAACAGCCGTTTCCCATTCCTTATGACAGTCCAATAGAGCTGACACCTCAGCTCCAGACAGAGAGCCAACTCAGGGTGCTGCTGTGCCAGCTGCCGCCACAACCTTTCTCAAGGCCCTTTGGGTAGACTGGTGAACATTTGACCCCCTAAAAGCGTCTTGAATGTCACCTCCATATAGACCCTCTGACTCCCTCAAGAGACACCCATATGGTTCACTGATTAAACGCTCACCAATCCTCATCCCTGTAAAAGGCTCCCTACTTAGGGTGTCTGTGACAAAATTAGAATCCGGAACATATCTAATGTCAAACTCACAAGCAGCTAACTTTGCAACCCAGCACTGCTTGCATGTGTCCAGCTTTGGCTTTGAGAGAATGTGGGCAAGTGGGTTGTTGTCTGTGCATGCAATGAAGACATGGCCCTTATGCCAGTAGGGTCATTCCATAAAGTGGATCAGATTTCCAGATGGTCTAAACCTGACACATTCAAAAAAATCTGTTGTAAAAAATGTAGTAGTACATGACTTAAATTTCATGCACGCCAAAATCTAGACCTCTAGGTCAATTAACCCCTGAGATATGGCCCTCACAGTGGACAGTAACCTTACAAGTTCCGGCATTCATTGAATTTTCAACAGTTTTCATTGCCTGGAATCCATACATATCAAGTGCTGGTCGCTCCCAACGGTCACTCACTGATATGTCTGGCCTCAGTCGGTAGGCTAGCGTTTCACTTTCAAATATTCGCACAAAATCCATGCGAGATCTGTGATTGGCTCACAGTCGCAAGGGTGCCCCGCCCCTTTAGATAGACTTGCGGCGGGTCCTGAATGAATTGATTCAAATGGGGAGAAGTGAAGTGAACGTGAGTACAGGGTATCACCGATTATTTTGCCCCATTGTCACAGAATTAAATACTGGACTTATTTTTCACAGGCCACATATCTTCCAAATATTCTGGTGCTGAAATGGCATTTTTAAGACCAACAGATCAGGAGAAAATGAACTTTTGTTTGAGACCTGTGTCTCTCTCAGCAGCGGTCACGTAACATCTGGCAATGCAGAAATACAGTATGGACTGCGGCAAACTACGAATTAAACCTTCAAACTGAAATAATGCTTGTCTTTATATGTTCAGTGATACCGTTATTGCCATCGATGTTTAATCGTTTTTAAAGGGAAAAGGAAATAGATCGCTATGATCTTGTACTGGATTGATATCAGATATTAAACAAGCAGGGAAAAGCGGCAAAATAAGCATTGGCCATCCACGTCAAAAATGCCGAAACACTGTGCAGCAATAGGTTGCAATAATAGGAACAAGCTATCCATCCTCTCTTTTCCGAAGTAGGTAGGCAAGAAATAAATTAGCAACTGTCGTATTACATACCAGCTTCATAGGCTGAACCTAGCTGATGCAATCATGCCCTTCAAGCTGTAGCTAATGCCAATTACAGTGAAATACGTTATGTAATTTGAGTATTATTTAATTTAGCCTTCGTTGGGGAATCCCACTGAAATAAACAAAATGCAGATATGGCCAAACATTATCCTGTTCAAAACCTAACAACCACTCCAAGAGTAAATGCAAGCAAGCCACAATTTAATTTTTAAGCTCATGTCAAATAACATTCACAAATGCCGTAGCTGGCCAGCTAACTCATATTCGTAATGCTGAGTACAGCCGTTAGTTGTGTTGTAAAATGCTTGATGTAGCAAAGTAAAAGGAAATATACACGCAACATGCAGATATAAGATAGATACTTGTATATCCCAACGTTTAATTGCTCGCCTACATAGCTACCACTTCGGATAACCCGGTCAGCGTTCATTCTGCAAATGGCGCCGCGCGATTGGTGATTCTCGCTAAACGGTCACCCAATCAGCCAAGAGCAGAAAACATGAATATTTATATATCCAGTTCATTATTGACGTAAGGGCTAAACGCTGGCCTACCGACTGAGGCCAGACTATATCAGTGAGTAACTGTTGGGAGCGACCAGCACTTGATATAGATGGATTCCAGGCAACAGTTTTCAGTGGTCGATTTTGAATCTTTCCTAAAAAGGTAATACTCTCCTGAATGGTGATTATAGCAGAACTTTTTACGTAGATTTCAAATCTGGCATCATTTTTGGGCTAGGGATTACCTGTAATTTACTATAATTTTATTATTATTATTTAAAATTTATAATTTTGTAATTTACCATCCCAAATCTGGAAAAATTCATGATGCTGAAATTTTTCAGGATTTTGGACAGCCCTAGGACTACACCTAATGACTGTAGAATATTGTACTTTGGCATATTTAACCAAACAATGCGTAACTTAACCCCAAACATTAAAAACGACTATTGCATGTATTGTGGTGGTTTTAAAGGGGTCTCAAATCCATTCCGCGGCATTATTTTACCAAATGGCAACCCTGGTTTCTTACCCAAGCAGTGGAGCAAAAATTCTGAAACTTAGTCCATTACAATATTTGGACTGACTACTTAAACATTTTCAAGTATGATTGTGTGGACTTCATTCTACGTATTTTAAATTCACTGCTGAATATGGTGTGTTTTGGGGGTTCCTAGACAGGATATTTGATGAATCAGCACTGCACTGATATCTCGTTGCTTATTTCTAATATTTTTTCAAGACTGCAAGGGGGTCATAAATAGTGATCCCAGAAGAACTGTTTGTGTAGATTGCAAATGTCCCATCAGATTTGAGATAAGAGTCACTCTAAGAGGGATGCTATAGAATCCAGACATGAGGGCCATAATGCTGAACAGTGCATTCACCCACAAAGTAGCAAGGCAATCCGCCTGATGGGGAAGAGGGTAGGCATCCTTCACCGTCGAGGCATTGAGCCAGCAGAAATTAGTGCAGATTCATAGGTCACCATCCCTCTTCCAGGCCAAGACAAGCAGCAACGCAAACTCACTAGTTGACTTTCTGATGATGCCGCTTCCCTACATTTCATTCAGCGCCACTCAGAGCTTTTGGTAGTGTGCTGGTGGCACAGGTATGTAAGGAAGTTTGAAAGGTCTTTCATCCACGGGGTGGATTTTGTGGACAAAGTCCCTCACTTCACTGCAGTCAAGTCTATGCTTAGAGAAGACGTCAGAATACTTCAGTGCAAGCTAGCACATCTCTTTCTGACAGTGATCTGACACTTAGCAAGAGCCTAGATCCAAGTCACTTAAACCATGTTCTCTCAGGGCTTCTTCCATTTTGGACAAGTCAGGGGTCAGTTCTGTTGAGACATGCTGGCTGCTGGACCTAAAACACAAACTGTCAGCAGGCTAGAGATCCTCAACAGTCAGATATGGGCACACATCTGTCAACTTGGTATTCCTCCTGATTGTTATCGGCTTGTCTGTGGGGTTTATGATCTTCATAGAGGCTCATCCGTCTCCCCACAAAGGAGTCGCCACCCTGCTGGCAAGAATATTTCTTGGGGTAGAACGAGACTGTTGGCTCAAACACCACAGTGGAGCCTGGTAACCATGGGACTTCTCTGGGAGTTTACACCGCACTAGGTGTTCATGACCAGGTAAAAGTGTCACAGCTTGGGTGAGTCTGACCGTCCTCACAATATCAGGCACATCCTCGCCTTTCCACCGATGTATACCAGCGAGCACAGCAAGAAAGTCATCACGTCCTCTAATGTCAGGAGCAGTCGTCTCAGAAATAATTTTTCAATACACATCTGATTCCTTGAATTTGCGCGTCAGATTCTTGATCACATTCGTCCCTATAATGAGCTCATCTACTTGACCGGAAACAACTAGTTTGGGAACAATCGCTCTGCACCCATATACTTCGAGCTTCTAATCACAAACTCTCCTAAGATTCACCCTCTGTCCCCCACATCCAATCAGAACAATATCCAATTCTTGCTGCACACCACTGTCCAGGGTGCCAGCAGCAATGAGCCTTTGTTCCACCTCCTCACTCACAGAACATGCCATGGAACAGTGTCTAGCATGACATTAACAATATCACATCCATTGACATCCACAGGTGTGTTAGTTGAAAACACCTCGGCTGGATTAACTTGTGACCATTGTTACCGCAGACATAGTAGTTGAACCTGAGTTTGTTGCGCCTCTGAAGTTGAACATTTTTGGTTTTTGTTGATAAGAATCTAATCGGTTGACGCTTTTTTAATATATTGAATTTAATCCTGCTATTAATGTGCAAAAACAAATTCAGTTCACAAGATTATCTCAAGTCTAGGAGTCGCGTCTTATCGGGTTACCCTTTTTCAGTATAGTCTGTTAATAACCAGCCATTATAAATAATAATGCGTAATATATAACCAGTCAAAACAAAGTTGATGCATCATGTGTTTATAATGACTGGTTATTTACAGATTATATTGAAAAGGGGTAACCCGATAGGACACGGTTCCTATCTTCAGCTTTCAGACGGCGGGGATAATCCCATAAACTGAATTTGTTTTGACTGGTTAATAACAAAATAAATTCAATATATTAAAAAAGCGTCAGCTGATTAGATTTTTTTCAACAGAAACCTATAATGTTCAACTTTATGTCCAGTTGTTTCTGTTTGACCTACGGAGTGTACTTGGACGGACTGAAAATTGTGATGTTTCGATGGCCTAGCAGGTTAACCTGCGATTCTTGTGTATTTTTTACATCATATATCGGTATCGAATCCCGGGTGAGGTTTCATTTCTTTACTTTTTTTTAATTTTGTTGAGCAAGAAAATAAGACTCGATTTTTAAATTGTCATCACGGCTTCATAACTGTCAACAATCAATGAACTACAAAACCCAAAACCAGTGAAGTTGGCACGTTATGTAAATCGTAGATAAAAACAGAATACAATGATTTGCAAATCCTTTTCAACTTATATTCAATTGAATACACTGCAAAGACAAGATGTTTAATGTTCAAACTGAGAAACTTTTTTTTTTTTTCGAATAATCATTAACTTAGAATTTAAAGGCAGCAACACATTGCAAAAAAAAAACAAAATTGGGGGGCCTTTTTTACCACTGTGTTACATCACCTTTCCTTTTAACGACACTCAGTAAACGTTTGGGAACTGAGGAGACCAATTTTTTTTTTTTGGTGGAACTCTTTCCCATTCTTGCTTGATGTACAGCTTAAGTTGTTCAACAGTCCGGGGTCTCCGTTGTCGTATTTTACGCTTCATAATCGCCACACATTTTCAATGGGAGACAGGTCTGGACTACAGGCAGGCCAGTCTAGTACCCGCACTCTTTTACTACGGAGCCATGCTGTTGTAACACGTGCAGAATGTGGCTTGGCATTGTCTTGCTGAAATAAGCAGGGGCGTCCATGAAAAAGACGTTGCTTGGATGGCAACATATGTTGCTCCAAAACCTGTATGTATCTTTCAGCATTAATGGTGCCTTCACATATGTGTAAGTTGCCCATGCCTTGGGCACTAATACACCCCATACCATCACAGATGCTGGCTTTTGAACTTTGCGCCTATAACAGTCCGGATGGTTCTTTTCCTCTTTGGTCCGGAGGACATGACGTCCCACAGTTTCCAAAAACAATTTGAAATGTGGACTCGTCAGACCACAGAACACTTTTCCACTTTGCATCAGTCCATCTTAGATGAGCTTGGGCCCAGCGAAGCCGGGCGGCGTTTCTGGGTGCTGTTGATAAATGGCTTTTAAGCTTTGCATTGTAGAGTTTTAACTTGCACTTGCAGATGTAGCGACGAACTGTAGTTACTGACAGTGGTTTTCTGAAGTGTTCCTGAGCCCATGTGGTGATGTCCTTTACACACTGATGTCGATTTTTGATGCAGTACCGCCTGAGGGATCGAAGGTCACGGGCATTCAATGTTAGTTTTCGGCCTTGTCGCTTCGTGCAGTGATTTCTCCAGATTCTCTGAACCTTTTGACGATATTACGGACCGTAGATGATGAAATCCTAAATTTCTTGCAATAGCTCGTTGAGGAATGTTGTTTTTAAACTGTTCGACAATCAGCTCACGCATTTGTTCACTAAGTGGTGACCCTCGCCCCATCCTTGTTTTTGTGAATGACTGAGCATTTCAGGGAAGCTGCTTTTATACCCAATCATGGCACCTACCTGTTCCCAATTAGCCCGTTCACCTGTGGGATGTTCCAAATAAGTGTTTGATGAGCATTCCTCAACTCTCTCAGTCTTTTTTGCCACTTGTGCCAGCTTTTTTGAAACATGTTGCAGGCATCAAATTCCAAATGAGCTAATATTTGCAAAAAATTACAAAGTTTACCTGTTCGAACATTAAGTAACTTGTCTTTGCAGTGTATTCAATTGAATATAGGTTGAAAAGGATTTGCAAATCATTGTATTCTGTTTTTATTTACGATTTACACAACGTGCCAACTTCACTGGTTTTGGGTTTTGTACTTGAATCGGATGGATAGATAACAATTTAAAAAAGACTGTAATTGTTAAGGCATTTGCACGGACAGCTAAGGATGTAGCGGAAAATGTTCTGCTGCTGTGAGAAAGACTGACTTTTGTAAACAAAGGTCACCAGTTAACAGGGAAACCAGTTGATCCATAACGCCGGTGATTTTGGTCTTAAACAGACGCCAATTATGAGCTTCCTCCAGCTTTCAATCCTACATTTTCGATATCATCGTATTCCTTGCTTATTCCACATAAATCCACCATGCTCGTAACATTTTTAACATTCGCACCTTTTTGACAGAATCTAGGAAATGTCTCGATTCACCTGCTTAAAACATTCGGCCGCCATCTCTGTTATCATTAACACCGAGCATGCGCAATGAGGACAGTACGGGGCTCAGTGAGACCTGTCAGGAGTTTTTCGGATTTAAGCAAGCTGGTCTGTGGATAGGTTACGAGTGAATGATTTTTGGACAGAGCCGCAGCACGCCAATTTCACCTGAAGGTTTTGTCAATTTATCTTTGGCTTACACCAATAGCATTTTTACCTATGAGGAACATCATTATCAGTTTTCTTCTACAGTAATTATAGAGACAGACAGTGGTTTCTATTTTTTTCTAATAAAATCAAATTAATTTTCATAACAGATTTGACAGAATTAGTTCGTACGTTAGCCTTTTTTTCCAACCAATAATATACGAAAATGGAAACAATATTTTCCGTGGACATGTGGTCACTCTACACGTGGTGTTTCATGCTCATTTCTGAACTCAGAAAAGTCAAGATTTTACTAAGAGGGCATTAATAGCTCAGTTGTAAAAATGACAATGCACTGATGTCCAACACAGACACCTGTGATTTCAGGGAATGGAAATGAAATAAAGTCTCATTATTGACAAACACATTGGCTAAATGGGATAAAGTTATCTTTATTATTTCCAACCATTAACTTCTACAATATGCTACACAAAAATAATTGACAAGACAACAGTTTCGGATTTTTCAGTGTTTATTCTTCATTGCACCCTTCAGGGACAAAACCTGTGGAATCTCCCAACCCTGATTTCACAGTGCACACGCAGCAAACAACACGGCCAAAGCAGGTCAAATGAGGCCCTGTTTGCACAGCTGGGGTGCGTCTCTCGGAATCACAGATGCTAGCTTCCATCGCTGGAAACACTGACTGTGAATGGACAAACTATGTGATTCACCAACTTAGCAACTTTGCTTTTGGGAAACGCACCCCTGGCTGGAGAGCATGCTTAAGCTTTTCGCTATTAAAGTATTAAGTTACATGTGTAAGAGTTGTCATTAAAACAATAATTTATTTATTTAATGGGGAAAAGCGTTAGCATGCTAGCCAGCAAATGATTCATCCCATTGACTTGAACAGACAAGAAACTTATGCTTTTTTCATTCTCCAGTTGCAATTCCTGGTCTCGCCCCAGCTTTGCTATCATGGACGAAGTTTCAATTTTAATCAAGGTTTCGTGATCGAGAATGGATTTAGTTTCGGTTTGAGTCATTTTTTGCATAAAATAGTTTCTACACTCATTTTAGAATGGACTTAGTAAGCAGCGCCCTGGGCTTACTAACCCGCTTTTCTAAGTACAGAATACATGGGGAAGATTCGGGACCGGAGGAGTTTAGGGTTGGCTTATTGACCGATCGCTCATTAAGCGGCGATTTCAGTAATTCCTAACCCACAGTGATGACCAGACTTCTCCTGTGACTCAGGATTTGGCTGATAAAACCAGGCATCAGTGAAGTGTTTAGAGCAGATCACCGATCCTGATCCGGTGTTATGTCCAATTGAGTTGCCCAGTCAAATCGTGTTTCTGCGAACAACGCAATGCGAAGACATCCCTAAATACTGTAGTATGGAGAGCGAATGAACATTTTCCTCTGAATTTGACGGCAGAGCAGATCGTTTAAAAATTGGGTAATTAAAGAGCTTCGGACATGAAATTCAGCTTTGTTTTTTATGTGCTAAAATGCTACAAAGTACCTATCTTGAACAATTAGTGATGGTTTTAATATCGTGTACTTTACGCAATGTTTAAAAAAAACTGCATTTTATCTGCTAAATTATCCACTTGAGGGAACGCCCCTTTTGCCTCAATCGAGAACATTTGCGCTGGGCCAGCTCAGCCACCTGACGTCATAAGTTGTACACGGATTGTGTCTAGGTGGTTAGCCGTAGTTCACGACTCTGGTCTGGACGGAGAATATCTTTAAGAATGGACCAACAAAAATCACCGAGAGTGAGCGGAAAGCGATGTGTAGTGTGGGGATGCAGTGCAACGCATGCATATGGCCATGGAATGTTTCTGTGGCCGAAAGATGCAGAGGTATCGAGAATATGGACAAAACAAGTGCAATGTACTAGTGCCGACTTTGCTGGCCCAGGCAAGCCCGGGTCACGGAAACGTACGATATGCGGCCAACATTTCAAGTATTCATGTTTTTAAATATCATTATTATTATTATTATTATTATTATTTGCGGAACCCAAATCGTTTCTCTGCACTGCCTGCTCAATAGCCAGCCAACTCGATGTTCAGTGTGATCTAGCCAGCTAAGTAGTGAAATGATACTACTCACGGCGCTCTATTTATTTCTGTGCACTGTGTGCTTGCTAGCTTACTACCTAATGAAAGCACCAGAGGTGCTGATGCCTCGGTGTGTATTGCTTAGCCACTACTGATGTACAATAGTTGTACAGTAACATAAAAGCAAGCTTGAATACATAAACAGTCAATAGAGTGCGGTCCTTGTGCCAAAATCATGTGGGTGTGGCTTAACATTATGTACACAAAACGTGTATACTGAAACATGAAGTGCTACAAAAAATCAAAATTCTGGCACATTTAAAATCAAGAGCACAGTGTTTGTCACTCGTTGGCATTGTTACTTTAGCTTGGATGCACACGCTGTCGCAGTTATGATGGTAACAGACAGACAAACAAATACACAGACTGAGTACCGTATGCTCGCTGTGCGCATGCGCACACCGAGGCATAATAATAGCAAGCCGCAAGATATGGCTTACATATGCTGTGATATCATTCACGACTCTATATTTCTGCGCACTGCTTGTTCGCTCGCTAACTAGCTAATAATAGCAAGCTGCGAGGTACGGCTAATGCTACCCACACACCAGAAGACTTAGAAAAGACTCTAAAAGACTATCAGCTCACATCTAAAGACTAGTGTTTAGAGTTTTTAGTCCCAGACTAGTCTCAGACTAAAGATTTTACAAAGACTGTGAATCTTGTAGGGTCACTATTTACCAGACTACAACTAGATTTTTTAGCTTTTTTTCCCATCATGCATGTTATTGACTGTCTGGTTTCCTGTTTCCGCTTTTGTCAGTGCTCATCTATTGGTTGTTGATTGTGTTACGTCACTGCGACTTGCGATAATATTAAACACTTTGATATGATCCGCAAGCCCAAGACTAGGTGAAGACTGGTATGAAACAGACTGCAGATTACCACCTTAAACTTAACGATCGAGATGGCAGGAGCACGCCGAGACTCCAGTAAGACTCCTAAAGACTGTCAGTTTTTAGTCTGGGACTGTGAAAATCGTTTGGTGTAAGCCCAGCATTACATGCATTGTTTCGAGAGCTCATGAAACAGTGCACAGAAATGAATAGAGCTGCGAACATTATCATTTAACTACTGGCTTGATCAGGCGTGAGTTCAACCACCACTAACGCTATTCTTAACTTAATATATATTGAACAACAAAAGAAACGCAAGTATAGTTTAGTATGCTTTATATGGGAGAATTCTTTTTGGTTGTGTGCGGACGTCTTTTGAAATTGATAGTGACAGTGTGTTTGAGTTTATCAACAGAAATGAAGAGAAATTAGCGTTCTGGATCAGGTCAAAGACAATATCTGGTGTGACCACCATGTGCTGCAATTAATGCAGCCAATCTTCTGCGCATCGAACCCACTAAATGACGGATTTCTTGTTCGGAATCGCCTGCCATTCCTCCCTCAGAGCATTCTGGAGTTGCCCCACTGTGTTTGGGACCGGGATATGGGCGCGGACGCGACGATCCAGAATGTCCCACAAGTGCTCTATGGGCGACATATCCGGAACCAGAGGTTCCGGAACCTCGTCCTCAGCCTACTGATGGTTGATTCGTGAACATTAAGACGTCTGGCAACGTTGCGACCCGTCATACCAGCATAAAGCATACCAATGGCGCGTTCCCTGAGATTTTGTGTGAGGCGTGGCGTCGTGAAAATGCGGTAAATGTCGAATGTTGCCGTTTGCTTTTATAGACCCCGGATACACCAACAAAATCGCCAATACCAATTTTTGGCGACGCTGCGGTATTGCTCAAAACATGCCGCAACTCCGTTAATTCGTACAGGTGCTCGCCATCACACGTGATCGTGTTTGTCTGCAAACTCATGCTCCATTGGGTACTGCTCACCAACTTCACTCTGTATTTTGTTGGAAAACTCAACAGGACACATACCCCCTTGTCTAAACCACACAGAAAAACTTGCGTTTCTTTTGTTGTTCAATATATATGGTCTTGTTAGGTAAGGTAACCAAACGTCAGGTCTATTGAACTCACTTAAGGTTGAAAAGTGAGTAGGCTGGTTATCCAACATGCCGTGCACAGAAACAATTGTACAACCGGAATAATAATCATTCCGCTACTTGGCTGGTAAGTGTTGTACAGTTCGGGACAGGTGGAGACACAGACAATTAGCTGTCTTCATTGCTCGAGTACTCAGGCTGGAATCTGTATGGTTCTGAATCCCGTGTTAAGCTGCTTTCACACCGGACGCAAAACGAATTTTTTCGTACGACAGATTACATTCAAAGTCAATGCAAAGACGCAAATACAGGCAAAACGTATTTGCGTCTTTGCATTGACTTTGAATGTAATCTGTCGTGCGAAAAAATTTGTTTCGCATCTGGCGTGAAAGCAGCTTTATGTTGAGTTTCCTCATCTTCCATAAGAAAGTACTCTTCTTCATCAAAATGGACAGATTCACCTGAAAATTCTGAGGAACTATCAGAATCTGACTCGGATATCATCGTTGTTCGATGCACAATCGCCCACCGTGTGCTACTTATGACGTGACCACACAGCGGACTGCCAGAATCGCTTTTCTGTGTTGTTCAAAATGTTTGTTAATGTGGGGGGCGGGGCAAGTAACAAAAAATGGCGATTTTTGTTAAAAATTATTTTCTACATTTTTTTTAGGCAGACGATGGGAATTCTTTTCATTGTACCCTTTTAAATTCATAAACTTACTCAGTGCATGTCCTAAGCTCTTAAAGTGATCACTGCCGAGCAGAAGACCTCAATATTGCAAAAGGACAAATCGCAGGAGATGGCAGAGTATCAAAATTCATTGCTTTGAGGCGTCATCTGTGATAACTTTCTTAACCCTTGTGTTACGTTCACTTTTAAGAACCTCATGTACTGTGTGGGTCAATCTGACCCAGGACATTTTTTGGGATTTTAAAAGCAATACAGAAATAAAAATGTTTATAAAAATACTTCACTTGTATTGTCTTTATCTCAATTCCAAAAAATATAGATAACTTACTATATAATGAATATTTGTTATTAATCTCTAATTTATCACATTTAACAATGGACGTATCAGGCGTTTTTGTGATAGTGAATTCAGGGATGTGATTTGGGTGAAGTGAAATTATCTGAAAATTTAGCCGCGGGTCTGGGGACCGCAGGCCTCTAGCTGGGTCCAGGGCAGCGCCCTGGTGGGGGGACAAGGGGGGGCGAAGGCCCCCAAAGCTCCTGGGTTTTAGTGACTTTTATTGCCATAAGTGTACTAAGAATTCAATAAAATAATAAAAAAACAGAATTATTATCCAGTGTATATTCAAGCCAAAAAACACATGCAATCTTTGATTTCTAGGTCAAGTCAAAATTAGTCACAAGCTCCAAGCTCAGTAGCGGAGCTACGGGGGGGCAAAGACACGTCCCTTTTAGTCCTGGCTAGATCTCAATCATTTTCCTTTATTGACGTCTTTTCCAATTATCGTAATTGGCAACTGAAGACACGGTTTCTCACCGTATGCGATCTAACAGCAATGAAATCATGGGCTAAATTCAGTGCAGAAAAATAATTTACTTATTAACTGGTCAATGCTTCGCGTGATTGAACTGGTCCGTGTTCCAATGAAACGCGGACTTTCACTCTCGGTATTTCGTGGGTTGATTTAAAAAAAAAAAAAAAAACAGTGGCACTCAGCAGTTAAATAGCCTAGATTATAACAAGCGTGCGGCTCAAGCCATTTGCGTGAGAGTCGAAAAGTAGGCTATGCAATTTTGAATAACGTAGATTTAAATACAGCAAATACTGGCCCAGAGGAATGATTGTCGTCTTACCTAATCGGGGAGAACAAGCAGCACCTGTTAAGTGCGCGAGCGCTCGGAGTGAACCTTTTGTTAATCATGAAGATGACTGAGAACAGGTCTGGATTTATAATTGTTTTAAACGGCTGTTTTGTGCAACCCAATTCTCTGTTCCGCCACTGTGCTGAATTTAACCTG
This sequence comes from Gymnothorax javanicus, assembly GCA_029692085.1. NCBI lineage: Eukaryota > Metazoa > Chordata > Actinopteri > Anguilliformes > Muraenidae > Gymnothorax > Gymnothorax javanicus. Next base: position 51,402,879 of record CM056196.1, read on the forward strand.
CGATTTAATCACTGTTAGATCCATGTGGAGAGAAACCGTGTCTTCAGTTGCCAATTACAATAATTGGAAAAGACGTCAATAAAGGACAATGATTGAGATCTAGCCAGGACTAAAAGGGACGTGTCTTCGCCCCCCCTGTAGCTCCGCCACTGTCCAAGCTTTTAAAGAATTTAATCTGCCACTATTGCACTCAGATAGAAGTGAAATAACATTCATTGAATTTAGCCAATATATCAATAAAATCATTGACTTCTCGGTCAATTCCAAAATTAAATATAACCGTTAATATAAGTTTGTTGTAGATAAAGATCAGCTGTGCTGGCGAGTGGTTGTCACGCACCTGTTAGCTTAAAAATGACTGAGATGTCGGCAGAAGTATTACTATCAGTCCATGAATAAATGATTTTTTTTCCACCGGATATTCTAGTTACAACACACAAAGCAGTTTTGTGTTGCTATGTGCGGTTTTTATTCAATTTTGGGAAATCGCGATGTCTACAAAACATAAGCCCAAGTTGGCTGGCTGACAAGGACTAGTTAACGTCAGATCTCATGTAGGCTATTTCCACTGAAACGGGGAGAACACTAGCAAAAAAAACTTTTATATTTTGAGAGCGAAATGCCCACAGTATGAATACATTTTGATTATACATTTTATTTTGTCGGTAATGGTAATAATCGCAATAATGGTATAATCGCAAGCGCCTCCTTCCTGGCCGCATCACTGTCGCGACAATAATGACGGTCAAGCTCACCCTCGCGTGTAATCATGCTTAAAATTATCTCAGTGTGAAACAAAATACATCACTGATTCCTTCACATTCAGAAAGGGAAAAAACATTTTCAGCATAGTGTGGCATTGAATTATCTAATCCTTACAGCCTTTACACCTACCCTGTGGAGATGAACTGGGAAACTGAATACTGAAGGAACAGCTCCATCTCTTATCCTGACTGTCTGACCGGTCCTGTCAAAATCCTCCGGTCTGAAGTGCTCACTGCAGAGCATGGATGACGGACTAGCAGAAAACCCCTCCCGTCTGACAGCTGTTTCCCACTGCTTTCTCAGATCTTTATCTTTGGGAAACCTACATAGTATGTGAAAAGTTAGCTAAGCAACTAACCACAATCAGAGTAGTTACTTCGGGCCAATTTAGTTAAATAGGAAAGATTTCTTCGTTGTTTGGAGGCTGGGTTCACCGCGGGAATGCACAGTATTATGCGCGGGACTTCATAGCATTAGCCACAAAGTCAGCGAATTCTGTTCGTAAAATTGTTATAATGGCCAAATACAATCGCAAGTATTTTTTCAGTCTTACCTGAGAAAGGTAATCCCATGAGATCAGGTTTGGACTGTAAACCGGTTGGTACGATTCCATGCAGCACGAGTACTAGCCCAAACGGTGACATTCGACTTGATTTCAAGATATCGACATAAAGTTTATATGGTTGATCGCATCGGATTTTTTCTTGATCGGTAAAGGGCTTATGTGATAACTGCTGATGAAAACGTTATTTGCCGAATAAATCTGCGACTGCATCGTGACGGTGTTTTGATGCCGTCGTTGCCTTCTGATAATGATTTGCCATGATGCTAATAGTTGGCACATAAGCACTATTACAACTTGTGCAATTATTATCATTTGTTAGTAGACGCAATCCATTTTGGCAAACTAGTTAATTTTGTTGGCTACCACACTACTTTTGTTCACTCGAAGGTTCTGCGATTCAGTGCAAAAATGAATGGAAACAGCTTACAATGTCAGAAATCTATTCGAGACACCAATTTGACCGCATCTCAGCATGTGTCGTCATTACGCACAAGTTTTTATTCGCTTTAATGCTGTTAGATGGAAATGCATTTTCACCACCTTTATTCGCATGAATATTTTTGGCGAACTTCAGATAATTCGATTGACAAGTGGATGGAAACATAGCTAATGAGGCATCTTCTCCGTTCGCTCTTGCCACGTCCAATATGACGGCTCAATGCGGCGTCTATGTGTATGTGTCTATAGCTGTTTCCATCCACTTGTCAATCGAACTCTCTGATATGGAACGCCATCCAGGTCAAATACACGCGAATTCTAACACGTAAACAACACGTTAACAACACGTTGACAACACGTAGACAACGCGTCAATTTTTCACGCGTTGTTAACGTGTTGTTAACGTGTTGATAACACGTAGACAACACGTAAACAACACGTAGAGAACACGTTAACAACGCGTTGTCGACGCGTTAATTTCACGTGATTGTGAGCCCTTTGGCCACTTGTCCAGTTTGAACGGCTGACAGTCCTAAGTTCCCATTGGCTCCTGAGCAGTAGGGTTAAACCATTTGTGTAAGCCTGGGGGGGTTTCCAACCACTATTTAACATGATGAGGAACCTCTTCTTTCTTATTGCCATTTTCTTCCGTTATTGTGCAGCTTATGAAAATAAAACATTTGGATTGCAGTTTTAGAACTTAATATTAGTTATTAAGTTATAAATTATTTTTATTAGGATAAAATTGCCTCCGATTTTTGTCATTTATTCTTGCAGGAGTGTAAATGTCACCGAAGCACCTTTAATGTTATAAGTACGTTAATTAGTCTGTCTATATTGCTCTGTTTAAATTATTGTGCTTTCTTGTATTAGTAACGTTAAGTGTTTTGTACTGTTAAAGGGGACCTATTATGCTATTTTTCCAAGTTTATATTTTGGTCTTTGACTCCCCAAGAGTACTCCTGATCGCGCAAAGTAAAAAAGGGGTATTTGTTTCGCTCATACTGCCATCCTCAAAAAACTGCATTTGTAGTACATTGTGGTCTCTGCCTGAAACGCCTCACTCGGGCGGCTCTTCCGCTATAGCCCCCACTCCCCGCGTGCCCACTTTCTTCTGACTGGCCAGCTCTGTGGAGGGCGGAGTAGGGTGGGACGAGGCTGCAGAACGCAGTTTCCGGGTCTGGCTCCCCAGAGTGAAACCTGAGACACGTCTGCAATCTGATAAGGAAGCGGCGGGCAAATTCCGCAATCTAACGTTATACTTGAATATAGATCTAACTACATGAACTTGTTCTAACAAACACGCGGCGAAAATGGAAAACGCAGCGCGAATATCTGTCAGCTCAAGGTCAAATTTGCTATCGGCTACAGTTTGCTACGGCGAGAGTGGTGAGTTACAGCGGTTCTTCTACTCTTTAGCCAGGAAAGCTAGAGTCCACCCCATATAGACACATTTGTAGAACGGGTCGACATGCCCAAGTGTAGACCGGAGACCGTAGAAATCCGGTGGGTCTGAGTTTAGAGGGAAACATGGACAGTGAGGAGCAGCTAAAAGTGGACCAACAGCTTATGGACTGCTTCGGTGTGTATCATAAGGACCTGCTGGTCCGTGTGCATAACTGTGGTGTGTCCTTAGCGTGGAGAAACGAACAGCTTCCGCGCTGCTATATGACGGAGGGGCGAAAGCTCCAGGCTAAACAGCCTTGTCGGAAATTGCCCGTGGTAATGGTTTACTAATAGCGTCGGAATGACAAGCGTTTCCTCGCGGAGAATGGGCGCTTTATGGATTGTGCGCGAGAGCTAGCTGGAGCTCCGGTTATGTCATGAACATAATACAGGTTTTACAGACCGTAAGTTCCATTTATGCGAACCGTTGCTTATGTGGACCTTGGCGAATCGATCACTTTTACAGGAAAGAATGTAATATTCAGTCGCCGATTTAATATTCAATGGACAGCGATGCAGAGAAATCATTTGTTGTACCCGGACACGTTATAGCCTGTGTGCTTCCCTATTGCTTTCACTAGTGGCATCAGAGAGCTAGCCCAGACATTGAGATGCATCATGCTGACCCCGGTCATGCATAAGGAAAGCGATCGTTTCACAAGCACCCAAAACGCACGCCAAACTCTGCAAAACCGACGGCTGGTCTAACTGCAGCCCAACTCTGCAGACACATACAGCACCTCTCCGGTAGGCTTCAACTGCAGTGGCTACAATCAGGCAACGTTATGATGAAACTGTCACATTGATGCTTACCGAAGTAACACAAGCATACCGATCATAATTGCTGCATATAAGTTACCCAGGAGCATTTTTAATTAGCAGAGCACGCGAACTAACATACAGGAGCTCATAAGCTGTCATGACTGAATGTAATCTGTCGCGCGAAAAATTCGTTTCGCATCCGTGTGAAAGCTGCTTAAAAGCGCCGCATAATGCCTGTATTTATGCGTCTTTGCATTGACTTTGAATGTAGCTAATATGTCGCGCGAAAAATTCTTTTCGTGTCCGATGTGAAAGCAGCTTTATGGATAGTACACGACAGCTAGAGAGAGCTCGGTTATGTTATGAACATAATACAGGTTTTGCAGACCGTAAGTTCCGTTAGCGCAGACAAGTTGCTTATGTGGAGCTAGAGAATCGATCACTTCTACAGGAAAGAATTACCTATTTAATTTCCGCCTTTTTATTAGCCACAACAATTTCTTAAGGGGGATGAAATTATGTCAAGGTAGTGCAGAGAAATCATTTGTAAACCGGTAGAGCTTCTGCGTTTCGCATTGCTGTCTCGGTAGCACCAGAGAGCTTGCTCAGACATTTGTGAAGCATCCAGCTGATCTCGGTCATGGATAAGTGAAGCGATCACTAACTGTAGTGGCTACAATCGGGCAACGTTATGATGAAACTGCCACATTGATGCTTACCGAAGTAACACAAGCATACCGATCAGAATTGCTGCATATAAGTTAACCAGGAGCATTTTTAATTAGCACGGCACACGAACTAACATGCAGTAGCTGGTAACCGAGCGGTCATACCCACAGAGACAAACCATTGCAATACAGGTTTTACAGACAGCAAGTTCCGTTACCGTGGACAGTTGTACCAAGCATCCAAATTACAAACAAGTATAAAAAGTTAGCTTCAAATGAGGTTTATGTTCACAACCTTCTGTGGAATTTCCCCCATATCACTCTTGCATATTTAGGACACAAATATTAGCAACAGTAACTTGGCTACGTTAGCCGCTGTGCTATAGCCACAATCAACTGGCTATCACGTAAGGTCGGCTAATGCAGTAAAAGCAACTTACAGCTTCTGTGTCTGTGAGTCACGGACCGATACAGGCTTTATCTTCAGATATTTTATAAAGCCTGCGTTTGAGGCCAGTTGTTAGTGCTAACTGCTGCTAGCGGTCCTGCTAGCCACCCGTAACACATTAGCTTCACTTACATTATTTGCTGTTATATCGTTACTTACAGCGTGTGGCTCCGAGCGCTTGATCGATGCAACTGCTTCAGGTTTGAGAAGCAGCTGAATCGCTAATCCTGTGTTGAATTATCCTTTATTGACAAAGCTGTCTTTGGTGAAATGCTGAGCACAAACTGCTAACGCCCCTTTGGTCGTGGTTGTTTGCTGCCAGCAAACAAAAAAAGCTACCCACTGATTTCTGGTGGCATCGTCTTTTGGAAGAAAAATAGTCGTTTTTCTTCGCGTCCAAAAGTAAACGGACAAGCAGCTTTGGGAGAGATACTGACAAAATTGCACCTCAAATAATCTGCGGTTCTTCTTTTGTATTTCCAAAAGTGTAGACGCTACTAAGGCATAGTATGGTCTGCCGTTGTTTGTGCCTGCTAGAATAGTTTCCGGTGTGGGCAGGTCCTGCGCCGTGGTTGGCTCTGGCTAGGTCTGTATTAATTGGACGGCACAACCTGACGTCAGGTTTTGCCCAGATCTCGCGAAGATTTCGGGATGAGCTGTTCAGAGAGGAAATCACGCTCACAAAATCACGTTCTTGGATTACGGCAAAACCCCTGTATCTTATGTTTAGAAACTTTTCAGAGGTTGAGCATGGACAACCAACATTATAACATTACCGATATGTATTTAAAGAAGGATCAGCATAATAGGTCCCCTTTAAGGACGGCGCTACAGTGGAAACAACCGTGATTTAAGTTGGCGTAACTCCGCAAGGATCTACGCATTTTTTATACTAAATATTATATCACAACTTGGACAATACATTAGTTAAGGTCCTTAGGGTAATGGCTGTCGATGGTTTGCGTTGATTTTATTTACTTGTGCCAAATTGTCATTTTATGGGTGTTTATTGATCTGGCGGTTGAGCTAATACGCTCCCGGCAGCATTCACTTGTTGTCATAGCAAAAGTGCTCTACAAGAGATGCTCTGTTTAAATTATTGTGCTTTCTTATATTAGTAACGTAAGTGTTTTGTACTGTTAAGGACGGCGCTATAGTGAAAACAGCCGTCAATTAAGCTGGCGTAACTCCGCAAGGATCTACGCATTTATTTTGTTAAATATTATATCACAACTTGTGACAATACATTGGTTAAGGTCCTTAGGGTAATGGCTGTTGATGATTAGCGTTGATTTTATTTACTTGTGCCAAATTGTCATTTTATGGGTGTTTATTGATCCGGCGGTTGAGCAAATATGTTACCGGCAGCTTTCACTTGTCATAGCAACTGTAAACATCCTGTTAGCGGAAACAGGCAACGTTGATTGTGATACATTATATTAGTTGGGCGGCAGAGCTCTCTATATAACAATTGTTCATTTTGTGATTAAAAACACCAAATTTGGCAGATGTGTTGGTAGATTTATTGGGAACAAAACTGGATATCGGGCCATCACAAATTCCTACCGTGGTTGCCGTGGGGCTGAGGGTTTCTCAGCAATATAAAGAACAGAAGTGCTCGCCATCCAATCACTGAAAATACAGAAATCTCCTAGATTAGGCCTACTAACGTTTTTTAAACCAAATAACAGCATGGGTTTTTCTATGTTGTTCCGAAGGTCTTGGTGTATTGATGTAATATTCTGGAGGGATTTCCGATCATTTTTAAACATTCTTGATATTACAAAAATGCCTAATTCAGCAACAGATTTGTGTAACAAAGGGTATCCACTTCAAAATTTCTGCAACAACTTATGGGAGAAAGTTGAGCATGGAAATGGACTTCAGAAAGAAAAATATTAATGTTCTCAGATCGTTTACAGTGCTAAGCTGCATCTCAAATTAATCTTCAGGTTCATGGCTTTCAGATGATGTCCACCACTTTTATGTGGCATTTATTGTTGATCTGCTATCTCCCCCTTAAACATCCACTGCCTACAACCTCCAAATCTCTGTACAATGGGTTGTAACTGTAGCACTGGCAAGTACAGTTGCGAATTAACATAGGCCATGTTACAGCGTTGTAGTAAATGTAGTGACACCATTAACTATGCTACTAAAGTTATTTCAAAAACACCAGTGTAACACTAAAATGTACCTGCTTTCAGCATTCACCATACTATTGTGCTTTTTAACATTGTTGCATACATGTATTGTGGTTTTCATTCAGACATATTTTCAGATTATGAGGTTCCCCCGTCCCCAAGCAACTGGAGAGAGACAGATTCTTCAGACAATTAGGCTTTATTGTGGCATGTTGATAAATATAAAGCCGAGTTCTTTTTGTGCAAGAAGAACTCACATCTTGCCTTTCACACCTAGTTTTTATACCTTCATCACAGGAAATATCTTGCAAATATGGTCTTTCCGCTTTCTCATTCTCACGCTACAACGGGACAGGCAAACCAAAACACTGCCCGCTAACCTTCAGAACTTCAAGCAAAGATAAGGATGCACATCACTACAAAGGACTGGAAAATTACAGTCAAGAGAGGAAAAATACAGCCAGATGAATAGGATACAAGTAGATACATAAATGATTCAATTGATTATGTTTTCAGTGACAACTAATAATTTTACTGAACAAATATTGATCAAAGCTACAGAAATCAAATGCATCACCTGATAATGTTTTCAAATCAACTAAACAAAAGCCCGCTTACTAATCAAAGCTACAGAAGCCTGCTGCTTATGTGTGAGTGAGCTGCTCATGTGTGAATTGAATTGCTTGTATGTGTGTGTGTGCGTGTGTGTGTTTGTGTGAACTGCTTGTATGTGTGTGTGTCTGTGCGTGTGTATACGTACGTATGCTGTGTGTGTATGTGTGTGTGCATGTGTCTGTGTGCACTACTCGTGTGTGCGAACTGCTTGTATGTGTATATGTGTGTGCATGGGTGTTACTGCTGCAAACATAATATGGATACTGATTATGATTCTTGATTATGGTTATTCAACATGGCAGTTGATCTACTGATGAATATAATGAGAAATATTGAACTATAATCCTCAACACATGCCAACTCTACCGCTTTTGGGGCGTTTTTTTCAGAATGAAAGGCCCCGAAAGCGGTAGTCTACCACCAAAAGCGGTAGAGTTGCCATGTATATTGTTGTAAGAGAGAGGTTGCATCACAGTGATATAGAGGATAAATAAATATACCATGTCTGACTTTTCACCACAATTAAAATGGTAATCATTGAATAAATAAAAACATGTTTTCTGCGCTTAATCAGTGTGCCATTGTCAAAACTGTTGCTTGTGGCTGGACTGCATCCGTAGATTATGAGGTTCCCCTTGTTTGCTAGCACGTGAGGGCAAATTAGGCTAGCTGTTCAGTAATGCCCTAAAAGTGGATTCGCAATTTCTTTTCCAAACTTCCCTCTGAGCCAGCAAAGCACCAGAGAGAGAGAGAGATGCCGAAACTTCACTTTGACAACAGCACAAGCAGTACCTCACAGATCTGTGCCAGTAGGCCGAAAGCAACAGGGGCCACAGCAGAGAGCCCCATTCTGTAGTAGGCCTACTACACTCCTCTCCTTCCTTCCTGAGGCTACTCAAAAGGCAGTTGCAATGTCCTTCAGACCACCAGATAATTACACATTCCCTGCCCAGAAATTTACCAGGAGAGCTGCACTGCTCCTGTAGAGCCACCTGATGCAAAGAGTGGCAGTGGCTTTAATACAGTTCAGACTGTGACAGCATTGTGCGCAGTGTGTACAGGTCAGCCATCAAGAGCAAGCCAGAGTGGCAAAACCTGGAGTTGGCTATGGTGGGAGATATGTGCTGGAGGCTGAGAGGTCACCGCCATCAAGGATTTGATGTCCATCCTCCAGGACCTGCAGCCACAAACCCAAAGCATGATGCCGGAGGTGCAGAAGCTCATAAAGCTATACCTGTCACTCTCCATCTCTGTCGCAACGACACCATGACAGAGGAGACTCACCCACTTGGCAATAATGAGTGTTCTTGTGACATTTTGGATGTCATCAATATTCCCACCCTGATAAAGGACAACTGAGTGAAGGTCCACTTTTGGCAAAGCATTAGACTGAGACAAAGTGAGATAGCCTGCATTGATGGGTAGAGTAGGCCTACTGAAAGGCTTTGTTTTGACATCAACAATGGTACCATTAGAGGTCCTATGAAATAGGCAATACAGCTGCTGACTCTTGAATTATTTTAGATGCCAGTTGCTGAAAAATCTTGTGCACAGTTTAATTTGGTCCCCTTTGTTTGTAATTGTAAATGATTTAGTAGACAATCATTTTTTTGTTCAGGTGTTTTTTTGTGTGCCTATATGAGATAAGCTCTCATTTAATTGCTTTGGTTAATACGTCATAAGGTCAGCAGATGTGTACAGTCACTATTTATGAGATGATTTATGATGATGATTGAGCCTCTTAATTTGGCTTTGTTTACCTCCCTAGAGGCTCGGTCCACAGCACCCCCTCCCAGAAAATAGTTCCAATGGCCCTCTACCCACAGGTGATCTGTACCTTTAAATCTCATTTTGAAAATGCTTAAATTGAATGGGGGTCTCTGTAAACATGCAAAATAAAGTGCATACATATATTAACACATGTAACTGAGTAATTACTTAAAAAAAAATCTGTACCACATTTGCTCTACTGTCCACCATCTGACAAAAAAAAAAAAAAATGCACAAAAATATAAGTTTCTTCTGATTCAAGGCACAATATAATAAAATTATATGAGATGACCGATTACTTTGTAAAAGTCACCAAAATTGTGAATGAGTATTTTATTTGGATCTCAGGATTACAGGATCTAGATTATCTCCATTATTGCACCTGGGTCCAATGGGATAGGAAAGTTTAACCAACTGCTTGTAGTCATTTAAAAAATGACTGCCACGGCAACCAGGGTTTTTGGCGCTGGTCCGGCTTCAAGATTTACTTTGGGGGGCGGGGGAACCCGCCGGTTCAGCGCAGTGAGGCGTTTCCACCAACGACAGACAAGCCTCTGCAACACTGGAGAGCGGACAACGGCACTCCTATATCCCCGCTACCTAACCATAGCCCTGCCCCACGCCGGAACCTCGCCCTGACACCCAGTGCCTGTCTTCACCGCCGGAAGCCCTAACTGGAATGCAAGCGGCACCCACCCTCCATCAATGAGTGCAAAATACAGGTTGCTCGGCTGGGCTACTGCCCCATATGACATTCACAAAGCTCCACTCCCAAAACACACGAGCCGCCGCAATTTTTGCACTTAAATCTTCTCCATTCATTATCTCCCCCCAACCCCCCGCAGGTGCAATCACCTTCGCCCCATCAATCCAATTACTCATTACAATATAGTCACAAATTGTGATATAGCCGAATAGCCTATTTAGAAAAATAAATGCGTAGATCCTTGCGGGGTTACGCCAGCTTAAATGACTATTGTTTCCGCTATAGCGCCGTCCTTAACAGTACAAAACACTTACGTTACTAATACAAGAAAGCGCAGTAATTTAAACGGAGCATCTCTTGTAGTGCACGTTTGCTATGACAACAAGTGAACGCTGCCGGTAGCTCAACCGCCGGATCAATAAACACCCATAAAATGACAATTGGGCACAAGTAAACAAAATCAACGCTAACCATCGACAGCCATTACCCTAAGCACCTTAACTAATGTAGGCCTATTGTCACAAGTTGTGATATAATATTTAGAATAATAAATGCGTAGATCCTTGTGGAGCTACGCCAGCTTAAATGACGGTTGTTTCCACTGTAGCGCCGTCCTTAACAGCACAAAACACTTAGCGTTACTAATATAAGAAAGCACAATAATTTAAACAGAGCAATATAGACAGACTAATTAACGTACTTATAACATTAAAGGTGCTTCGGTGACATTTACACACCTGCAAGAATAAATGACAAAAATCGGAGGCAATTTTATCCTGATAAAAATAATTTATAACTTAATAACTAATATTAAGTTCTAAAACTGCAATCCAAATGTTTTATTTTCATAAGCTGCTCAATAACGGAAGAAAATGGCAATAAGAAAGAAGAGGTTCCTTATTATGTTAAATAGTGGTTGGAAACCCCCCCAGGCTTACAGAAATGATTTAACCCTACCGCTCAGGAGCCAATGGGAACTTAGGACTGTCAGCCGTTCAAACTGGACAAGTGGCCAAAGGGCTCATAATCACGTGAAATTAACGCGTCGACAACGCGTTGTTAACGTGTTCTCTACGTGTTGTTTACGTGTTGTCTACGTGTTATCAACAGGTTAACAACACGTTAACAACGCGTGAAAAATTGACGCGTTGTCTACGTGTTGTTAACGTGTTGTCTACGTGTTGTTAACGCGTTGTTTACGTGTTAGAATTCGCGTGTATTTGACCTGGATGGCGTTCCATACTCTAAAGTTCGCCAAAAATATTCATGCGAAATAAGCAGGTGAAAATGCATTTCCATCTAACGGCATTAAAGCGAATAAAAAGTTGTGCGTAATGACGACACATGCTGAGATGCGGTCAAATTGGTGTCTCGAATAGATTTCTGACATTGTAAGCTGTTTCCATTCATTTTCTCACTGAATCGCGTAACCTTCAAGTGAACAAAAGTAGTGTGTTAGCCGACTAATTTAGCTAGTCAGCCAAAATGGATCGCGTCTACCAACAAATGATGATAATTTGCACAAGTTGTACGTGCTTATGTGCCAGCCATTAGCAACATAGCAAACCATTATCAGAAGGAAACGACGGCATCAAAACACCGTCACGATGCAGTTTCAGATTTATTCGGCAAATAACGTTTCCTTCAGCATTTATCGCATAAGCCTTTTACCGATCAAGAGAAAATCCGATCAGATCAACGGTATAAACTTTGTGTCGATATTCTTGAAATCAAGTCGAATGTCACCGTTTCCATAAGGCATTTTTAATTCGATATGACTTCATTCGCATAAGAACGTGTGGATGGAAACATGGCTTATGAAGCCAACAACGTGCGAGAAATCAACAGCCGCTTTGCCTTCGTGGCAACTAACAACCGTGTTCATTGGTCAATGGGGAGAGATCAGCCAATCGCGTGCTCCGTTTCAATTCAGTCACGGAGATACTAAAAGTCGGAATGCTGCAGATAGGAAATCGGATTTTCATGACTGAAAAATCGGAGTTTTAATTTTTTTTTTTTTTTTGGAGATAAAAAAAGCGGAATTCCGCGAATTAGCGGAAAAATCACAAGTATGTGAATTTATTATTTATCTGAAAAATCCACTATAATAATAAAGACTGGCATAACTGAAGGTGGCATATATAATGCTTAAAAAATGAAATGAAACATAGTTTCAATGATGTTTTTTTTTTTTTTTTTTTTTTTTTGGACTGATATTGTCTCCTCTGTATGTGCAGTGTCACCAGTGTCTTGCCAAGCTCCTCTAGAAAAAGCCATCTTCTTTGGAGCTTCCTTTGGTTCCAGTCTGGGTTGATTGGCATCCAGATTACAAACGCATTATGGGCTGACACATTCAGAATATTGTAAAAGATCACGAGTGGCCACCGTAAAGTTCTTCTTTGACAGCTGTACCAGGCCAACAATTGTCTACCCCTCCTTTTGTGGCATTATAATCAAGTATGACCTCTGGCTTACAGTCACTGATCCTTCCATCCCTATGTAGAGCGCTCGTGAGCACCATATTTTTGCCCTTTTTTGGTATGCAGGATACCAGGGCAGTGTTGGCCATAAATAGAAAGTTGGAGGAATGGACTGGCCTGTTCTTTACTGTTAGAAGCTGAGGTGGGAGCTCTGTCTTGTTTTTTCTCATGGTTCCAATCATTGTCAGCATTCTTTTGAGAAGTTCCTGTCCCAGGTTGTAGGAGGTAAAGAAATTATCAAAGGTGATGTTGTGGCCACTGAGGCCCTGCGTCATATCCAGCACCACCCATGACCCCTGGTTTTTTTCAGGGGCTCCTCCCTCGGGCTTCCCTGTATAAATTATTATGCATTATTTATCTGTTTTGCCCCTCCCCCAATGTGCAGGCATAAGGGGTACCTTGTGAGAAAATTTTAAATGTTGGAACATAGTGTAGGTTCCCTCACTACAGAAGGTAAAGAATGTGGGAAAATAGGTGCAGATGGCCTCACAGTGCTGGGATTGTCACAATTTGCAGGTGTGCGAGTGTGTACGTCTCTCTCTCTCTCTACCTATGTGTATAAAGAGACGGAAGGATCAGTGGCTGGGATGAGTGTAAGCCAGAGGTCATACTTGACTATCTCTTATCCCCAATAAGAGAGCCTCCACGCTCAGCTGCTAACGTAATAAGAAGCTTTCACATATTGTCGATGGTCATCAGGTTTGAAGACTGGGCATCAAGACCTGCTAGATTTTTGGAGCCCCTGTATGTATGTATGTATGTATGTATGCGTGTGTGTGTGTGTGTGTGAGAGAGAGAGAGAGAGAGAGAGAGGAGTGAGTGTGAGTGTGTGTGTGTGTGTGTGTGTGTGTGTGTTCTCTCTCTCTCTCTGTATATCCGGGTCAATCTGACCCGAACATCGTATGAAGGATGTAAATGTGTGGGGGCATTGTAGCATGTATACTCAATGATTTTTTTTTCTTTTATATGTCTTCAAAGAAAATGAGCCAAAGTCAAAGAATTTCACGTAAAAAAAAAAAAATTTTTCCTGTAGTAAAAACTTGAAACGGGTCAATTTGACCCGAACAGAACACAAGGGTTAAAAGCGAGCTGATTCATCAATGCCCGCGACGTTATTTCTTTCATGATTTTCTTAAATCAGCAACATTATCACAAAACTTTCTCGAAGGGGGAACACAATTTGACAGGGGAGCAGAATCGGACACAACACTGGGCCGGAATCCGCTCGTTTCCTCTTCACAAAATCCACCCATGCCTTTTGAATTGTGGGGGCTTTTAGGGAAATTTATGGACCATGATGCCTCTGCTTGCATCAGCCTTATTGTTGCAGCCGTAAACAAGGCAGATATTCGGCATTTTCCCATGGGAATAATCTGCAATTATGAATCACTGAATCCAATGCCATTGATAATGTGTTCTCTGCCGCTGGCTAGATACCTTCCGTGACGTCATCGCCGACGATGGCCAAAGATAAATTCTCTCCAAGATGATCGCGATTTGCAGTGATTAAAATGCGAATAAATTTGTAACGGCTGATTGGAATTTGAAATGACCAGTGCACAAAGGATATATTTATATTAAAGATTCCATCGTCCAAATCTTATTTTTGGATGAACAAGCACTTTATGTTTAGTTTATTTGCAATATGATATGGAACACATTTCAATTAAAGTGTAAAAGACTGTACTTTCACAACAGACAGGAGTTTGTTGTGCACCTGCACATTCACACGACCGCTTGAGATTCTGCACTGAGGTCCTCACATTCTCACGTCGACTGTTCTTTTCATACATGTAACCTGTATGTGGCAAACCGCGTGTGCAATCTTTTTGTGTATATGCAGCGTTGATATGCGCTTTTTGCTGCATTGCCAGATAGTTTGCCAATTATCCATGAAACCAATGTCATTACCTAGGCACCACTCCAACAACCAGTGATTGAGTGAGTCTAATCTGCTCAATATTTCCTCAGTACATTGGCTCGGGTATGGACCAGAGACAGAAACTGACCATGATGCCTTCTTAGTTAGTGCGCAGACCGACTCAAAACTGCTCTTCGCGATCGACAACTGTCTCAATGGAATATCACTTGTACCAGCATGGATAATAATTTTGGACAATTTGCGTTTACCCTTTTATAGTCATTTTAAATTTACCTCGATGTCAATCTCTCAAGCACCAGGAATACAATTCTCTCTGGTTGCTGGTTAGAAGAATATTGCGTTTCTAACTATGGAATCTATCAGTGTTTTCTCAAGAACTTGTTTGTCTACCAGAAATTTTCAAAAGGGACAAATGAATTTATGAGTTGAATGGGAGAAGGTCTAGATGGCTGCACAAGTTCCTTTCCCCTGCGTTTACCTCTAACATAAAAAAAAGGACCAAGGGTCCTGTAGCTTACCAGCAAGCAGTCTTACAGTGATGATACAAGTTATGAAAATTTCATGTGAAGTTTGACATTTGAATCAATGAAAATCAATGTCAAGGTCACTCAATAAAAGTTCACATACATTTATAAAACCTTCTTTAATACAATCCTAAGCTCTGAAGCAGTTTTGGTGACACAAGTCATTATAATATGTCAATATGTATTCAATATGTCAGTTGTGAACTTTAAAGCTCACAGAATGTCAAGTTGTGGTCAGCAAATGGACTTCATATATGACTCTCTAAATGTCTCTATACAAACCTTGGCTCAATCTGTGACCATTTTGGTGACACAAGTCATTGTAATTTCACTGTCGAGTTTGACCGTCAAAGGTCACTGACAGTCAAGTTGAATGTCACCAAATGAAAGTTCATATGTGACTTCCTAGATGTCAGTAACACAAACCTAGGCTCCATCTGTGACCGTTTTAGTGATACAAGTCATTGAATTTTCACTAGGTCACATTTGACCTTTGAAGGTCAATACGAAGGTCACCAAATGAAAGTTCATCTATGACTTCCTATATGTCTCTAATACAAACCTAGACTCCATCTGTGACCATTTTGGCAATACAAGTCATTGTAATTGTATTATGTCAAGTTTGACCTTCAAATGTCATCAACAGTCAAGCTGAATGTCACCAAATGTAAGTCCATATGTGACTTCCGATGTCAGTAACACAAACCTAGGCTCCATCTGTGACCGTTTTAGTGTTACAAGTCATTGAATTTTCACTAGGTCACATTTGACCTTTGAAGGTCAGTATGAAGGTCACCAAATGAAAGTTCATATTTGACTTCCTATATGTCTCTAATACAAACCTAGACTCCATCTGTGACCATTTTGGCTATACAAGTCATTGTAATTGTATTATGTCAAGTTTGACCTTCAAATGTCATCAACAGTCAATCTGAATGTCACCAAATGTAAGTTCATATGTGACTTCCGATGTCAGTAACACAAACCTGGGCTCCATCTGTGACCTATTCAGTGACAGAAGTCATTCAATTTTCTCTAGGTCAAGTTAGACCTTCGAAGGTCAATATGAAGGTCACCAAATGAAAGTTAATACATGACTTCCTATACGTCTCCAATACAAACTTACGCTCAATTTGTAAAGATTTTGCTGATATACACTACCGCTCAAAAGTTTGGGATCACCTGGAAATTTTCTTGTTTTCCATGGAAACACACATGAAATTAGTCTGAATAGGAAATATAGCAAATGAACAGAACATACTGACATTGTCTGAATTAGAAATAATGATTTTAATGGAAAATGATGAATATGTACTTCAAACTTTGCCTTCATCAAAAAAAAAAACCACCTTCACTGTTGATACTGAAACTGGTGTTTGACGGGAACTATTTAGCGCAGCTGCTAGTTGACAACCTGTGGGGCGTCTTTGTCTTAAACTACACTCTCTCAGATATTTGTCTTCTTGCACAGTTGTGCATCGGGGCCTCCCACTCCTTTTTCCTTTCCTTGTTAGTGCCAGTTTGTGCTGCTCTCTGATGGGAGTAGTCGACAGCATGGTAAGAGATTTTAAGTTTTCAATTTCTCGCATTGAATAGCCTTCTTTTCTAAGCACAACAATAGACTGATGGGTCTCTAAAGGAAGTTCTTTCTTTCTGGCCATTTTGAGCCTGTAAACAAACAAACAACTGCTGATGCTTCAGGTACTAAACCAACCTCAAGAATGCCATGCTCCCTTTTGCGCACCCTTATTAGTTCAACAGTTTTCAGCTGTGCAACACATTTGCAGAAGGGTTTTCTAATAATCAATTAGCCTTATAAAATGCTTAACTTGGATTAGCAGCCATACCAGGAGATTGATGCAGAGGACTGACAGTTGCTGATAATAGGCCTCGATGCAAAAATGCAGATCATTCTTTGAAAATTATCTGATTAATTTTAATCGTTTGTGAAATGGATAAAAATGTTTGTGAAATAGAAAAAAATGTTTGTGAAATGCATGAAAATGTATTTTTCTTTGGAAAAACAAAGAAATTTGCAAGTGATCCCACACTTTTGTGCAAGTAGTAGTGCAAGTCATTGAAATTTCACTGTATAGTTTGGCCGTTGAAGGTCACTGAAGATCAAGTTCAAGGTCACCCAATGAAACTTCGTACATGACTTCCTATATGGCCACAATACAAACCTAAGCTCTATCTGTAATAGTTTTGGTGATAGAAGTAATTGAAATTTCACTATGTGAAGTTTGACCTTCGAAGGTCACCGAAGGTCAAGTTCAAGACCACCAAATGAAAGTTCATGTATGACTTCCTGTACATCTCCAATACAAACCAAAACTATCTGTAACCATTTTGCTGATATACGTCATTGAAATTTCACTGTGAAGTTTCGGCATTCAAGGTCACTGAAGGTCAAGTTCAAGGTCACCAAATGAAACTTCATACATGACTTCCTAAATGCCCGCAATACAAACCTAAGCTCTATCTGTAATAGTTTTGGTGAGAGAGGTCATTGAAATTTCACTAAGTGAAGTTTGACCTTTGAAGTTCGCCGAAGGTCAAGTTCAAGGGCACCAAATGAAAGTTCATACATGACTTCCTATTAGTGTTCAATGCACATATGTTCCCAATCTTCAATATTTTCAAGCCTAGAAACCTTTGAAAATTGTAACATTTTGCTTGGCCTCAAGTTTGACCTTTCAAGGTCGTCTGAGGTCAACTTTAACACAGCCAAAATATAGGTCATATATTACTTCCTATATGTCAGTAATACAAACTTAATCTCTATCTGCAACCATTTAGCTTCCACAGGCGATTTGGCCCATTCTCCATAAGACCCAATGTGTACAGCGCCCCCACTAGACCCACTTCCCTCGATTCAATCAAAATGGCACTCGCACTGTACATTAAGTGTATCAAGGTGCCAGATTGCCAGATTTAGAAAAAAAGTTGTCAGACAGTTTTTGAGAAATAATTTTTTGAAATTTCAAGTCATATCTTTTAACATTGTTAATATATTCCCTGACCTCGAGTTTGACCTTTCAAAGTCATCAGTGGTCAAATTTAATATTGCCAAAATATAGGTCATATATGACTTCCTAAGCTAAAAATTCATCCCACCGTAAGAAGACTGCTGGGGCAGGTATGGCGAGGGAAATTGAAAGAGATCGACAATTCACAATACCTTCCGGATGCGCAGAAAAAAAAAATCCATGAACTCCTCATTTGTCCTAATGTGCAGCAGTGTTTCAATGCAAGCTTCCAGTTCTAGGTTCTAGAAGCTTCTCAGCTAAGCTAGCATAGGAGATGCATTTCTTGCATGTAAAATTACCACGTAAATCAGCAGAGTCATAACAAGACATATTGCACTCCAAGCAAAAGATGATAAAGGAGGTTGGCGAACAAGGGGAAGCAATACTTACATGGATAGCTACTCGTGTAAGCTATGACCAAAGGTTTAGCTCGGAAGCATCTTTCTGGAGTGGTGGCTGTCAAAGAGTTAGAAACTGCAATAAAATGCTGTGAGTAATCAAAAGTACTACTCACAGATTTTGTTTGACAAGTTATAGGAAATGTTGCTGTGATTCTTATGAAAACAAAGAAATAACAAACGCTTCAGCAGTGCAGGTGCGACTGAAGACGGGCCAACACGAAACAGGAACATTAATATAAATTAATTTTCCAATTTTTTTCTTTGGGAAGTCACTATGTTATAGGCGGGAATATGCTCTTTGCAGTGTCCATGATCAGAAAATTATGGACTTTGCCGAGGCCACTGTCTTCCACTGCACATTGTATGGTTCTCTGGGCTCCACATTGTCCATTATTTTTTGAAAAAATGGATACTTCATCGGCTGTTATCCCTCACACAATAAACAGCCTCGGAACATCCTTCAACCAATCAAATTTGAGTACTCAATAGAACTGAAGTATAAGAAGGTGCAACTTATTCAATCTGACTAGTTTTTTTTCTTTTTTCTACACATAGACATGTCCATTCACATGTAAAATTCACAAGCATTTTTTTTTAATCTGCAAGTGAAATTCTGATTATTGTGGAAAAAAATAAATTACACATAGCCAAGTTTTTTTTCTGTAAGAATGCAAATGTAAATGCAACCTATCCTGGATAATTATGTAAAAATAATTTTGTGGTCACAATCTGTTCAGGGGTTAAACAGTCATTCTCAGGTCAGAGAGGGACCGACATATCTTTCTGCAATTGCAGGTTAAAATATAGTCCGCAGTCATATCTGGCACAAGTAACTGATATACAACCCCAATTCCGAAATAGTTGGGACAAAGTGTAAATTGTGAATAAAATCAAAATGCAACGACTTTCAAATCACACCAGCCAGTATTTTATTCACAATAGAACTGAGATAGCATAGCAAATGTTGAAACTGAGAAATTCTACAACAATATCCACAAAATGAGCTCATTTCAAATTTGATGGTTGCTACAGGTCTCAAAAAAGTTTGGACTTGGGCCTGTCTACCATGGTGTAGCATCCCCTCTTCTTTTTAATACAGAGTGGAGGCATCTGGGCATTGAGGAGACAAGTTTCTAGAGTTTAGCCATTGGAATTTGATCCCACTCTTGTTTAATACAGGCTTCCAGCAGCTGAAGAGTTTTGTGTCTCCTTTGACGGACTTTTCGTTTAATTATGTGCCAAATGTTCTCAATCGGTGAAAGATCAGGACTGCAGGCAGGCCAGTTCAGCATACGGACTCTTCTACTACGAAGCCATGCTGTTGTAATAGCTGCAGTATGTGGTTTTGCATTGTTCTGCTGAAATACACAAGGCCTTCCCTGGAATAGATGTCATCTGGAGGGGAGCATATGTTGCTCTAAAACCTTTATATACCTTTCAGCATTCATGGTGCTTTTTAAAACATGCAAGTGTCTTACACCATATGCACTAACGCATCCCCATACCATCAGAGATGCTGGCTTTTGAACTGAACGCTGATAACAGGAGGGGTGGTCTTTCTCCTCTTTAGCCCGGAGGACACGACACACGTGATTTCCAACAAGAATGTCAAATTTGGACTCGTCTGACCACAGGACACTTTGCCACTTTGCTACAGTCCATTTTAAATGAGCCTTGGCCCACAGAACATGGCGGCGCTTCTAGATCATGCTCAACAATGGCTTCCTTTTTGCATGATAGAGTTTTAGGTGGCACCTGTGGATGGCACGGCAGACTGACTGTGTTTACAGACACTGGTTTCTTGAAGTACTCCTGGGACCTTTTAGTAATGTCAATGACAGAATCATGCCGGTGAGTGATGCAGTGGTGTCTGAGGTCCCGAAGATCACGAGCATCCAGTAAAGGTCTTCGGCCTTGTCCCTTACGCACATAGATTTTTCCAGTTTCTCTGAATCTTTTGATGATGTGATGTACTGTCGATGATGAGACCTTCAAAGCCTTTGCAATTTGACATTGAGGAACATTGTTTTTAAAGTATTCCACAATTTTTTTACGCAAGCCTTCACAGGTTGGAGAGCCTCTGGCCATCTTTACTTCTGAGAGACTCAGCCTCCCTAAGACCTTTTATAGCCACTCATGTAACACACCTGATGCCAGTTGACTTAATTACTTGCTAAATGTTCTTTCAGCTGATTCTCTTATATATTAATTGCTTTTTCAGCCCTTTTTGCCCGTGTCCCAACTATTTTGAGAGCTGTTGCAGCCAGAAAATTTGAAATGAGCTCATTTTGTGGATGAAAATGTAGAATTTCTCAGTTTCAACATTTGAAATGTTTTCTATGTTCTATTGTAAAAAACATATTGTCTCATGTGATCAGAAAGTCATTGTATTTTGATTTTATTCACAATTTACACTTCGTCCCAACTATTTCGGAATTGGGGTTGTAATTTGCATTGTATTAAGTAGTAAGTGAGCAAATCGCAATGTCCCCACAGACCTCAATCCACTGCCTCGCCAATCATTTCAAGCACCAATCTCCTTCAGTGAATGTACCTTTCCTACCTCCACACCATGGAAACTGTGACTGGAATGGCTGGCAAGGGGTTTTGTGTTACTTCCCCGCACTCCACCTCTCTGCAGTCTTAGTCTTGTTCCATAAGGAATCTGTGAAGATTCCTGCACTAAACATACCCTCCACCCAAGATATACGCAACAGAAAGCTATTCAAAAAGCCAATCTAAAAGCTCAGGGAAAATAATAATCTCCAGAAGTGCAACCTCGAATCACAATGTAAAGCTTGAGTTGTACAGAAAATATCTGTGTTGGAAGTGAACAGCAAGTTGACAAAAACAAGCTATTGCACTCCCTCTCAGGGAATACTTTATTCCAACAAAATTGTTTAGGCAAGACATAATTCATCAGAACTATTCATGTAATCAGAAATGTATGTGAGGCTGAAGTAATGCGGCATCACATTATTAAATACCAGCGAAAAAGAACATCAAGTCGACAAATTTGGATGAGCTGTTCATCACTTTGGTGAAGCCAAAAGAACCGGCAATCTACCAAAATGTTATACTTTAAAATAGTAGCTGTATTTTGCTTCACAATCATCATTCAACAAGCGACAGCTTTTTCGTTCATTCTCCGAGTTCAAGTCTATCCATTCTGCTCATTTTAAGCAACAACGAGCATCTGGCAGATTTGATATCAGGTCTTTACAGTTCTGTAAGCCATGGCGCATAGAGTAAATTAAGCACGCATGTAGATGCTTCTCATGCACATCCTCAGAAGAAAAAAAGGACCAGGAAACCTGCAGATTGTCGTCGATTGTGTTTTAGGAAAGAATACAGCGCTGGCAGAACTTTCCAAATAAAACTAAAAACAAAACCAGTAATATTGCGGGAACTCACGTTGAAATTAACCAAATGGCATTAATTGGACTCATCAGTCATGAAGTCACGCAAACGTGCATTTATTAGAAATATCTGTGAGTTACGGGTCTGCATATTTAGGTAAATACACGAATGCACATGTCGTGAAATTCTAAACGAGGGGACTTGATTAGGCAAAGCATTTTCAGAATCCTGCGTAATCAGTCATTTTAGCTTAGAAATAACAGGCTCTGAAACGGCAATTTCAGTCACTAAAAATAGAGGACCAATAAGTGGCGAAAACGATGAGTAAATATTAAGCTCTCCTTTCATTTTTTCGTTTGAGAACCGGTGATATCGGTGGTATGCAATCCTATTGCAAACTATCCACATAGCCTTCGCATTTTTGATGCAACGGTAGGAATATCAGGTCCCGCTTTCAAGTGTACGACAAATTCATGAACTTAATTTTAATGGAGCCTAAGAGCGGATGATACATTAGACAGTACATGTACTGTACGCCCAAAACATGCTGAATTTCGTAGTCTAGACGAATACTATCTGATGGTGCAGCCTCTTCGCACACACATTGCAGCACACTTAGGTTTGTCGAATGTGGTTTAAAAGGCTTCGTTTCAAATATCGCATAACCTTACAAATAGGCCTAACACATTCTTATGATGCGTATCGTCTCTTTGGACAGTGGATAAATTCAAACGACACTAACCATGATTATACGCAAGAACATTTGAGGTAATTCATAGTTTTCCTCGACGACAATAAATACGTTCAGTAGCTAATATGCTCCCGTGGTTTGTTCGGTAATGCTGACAAAACGCTGAGAGTTCAGGTAATATATTGACCAGATCGACTTACCAAAGAAGACCCGATGCTCTCGACTATGCAAGAAAATGCGAGCCATTCGGTGCTTTAATTAGAGATATTCAAAGTTTCTCTTCAGGGACGAGTATTTAGAGCGACGAAATGCACTGTAGGATAATCCATCAAACCACCTATCCTTCTTCAGTCACGAGCAAAATCCCCGTATCGCAGTTTCCACTGAGTGCTGCTGCACCTGCGTCTCTTACGCTAACATTTCCTTAGGTGCGCTCTCGCCGGCTTCCCGGAGTAGTTCCTCTAGAAGACTTAGTGCAGTTTGAGGTGGTTAGTTTCGTGTTGCCGAGTGTTAATGGGGCGAGTGGGATATTGCCGAAATAACCGATTAAAATGTTAAGATCCTCTGGCTGTTGTTGCTCAGGCACCTCAGCTGCGTTAAAATGTAACTGCTGCAGGGTGTGAAAAACCGCTTCTTACCTATCCTCGCAGACACGAATCCTGTTCATAAAAAGAATAAAGCGCAGCACTTCCTGCCAAAGACGCAATATTTGAGTGCTTTTCGTTGGGTCCTTTAATTATTAACATAAAACCTGTGGATAAACCGATATGAGCCCCACAATGGACCTGAACCACATATCATATCTCCAACCTCCATAATCCGAAAACTGTTCAAATATTTTGCAGATCCGGACTTACTAGGGGGCGGCATTGTGGTTTGCACTTCTGCCCCACAGCAAGAAGGTCGTAGTTTCAAATCTGGCCTGGGGCCTTTCTGTGTGGAGTTTGCATGTACTCCCCGTGCTCGCGTGGGATCTCTCCGGGTATTCTGATTTCCTCCCATAGTCCAAAGACAAGCTCATCAAACATAAAATTGCAATGAGTGTGTTTGTGAATGCTGTATGCGCCCTGGATTGGTGCGCTGTTCACGGTCGCTCACAGCTTCTCGCCAATGATCAGCTGTGATAGCCTCCAGCACCCCCGCGATCTTAGTGAGGAAGAGTCAGTATAGAGAATGGATGGATGGAACAATAGGTGAACTAAAAAGTAAAAAAAAAAAAAAAAAAGTAATGAATGAGCACCACATTTGGTACGTGACACAGGCAACAATAAGTTATTGTGGTACTTGCCCATGGCGCCCCGTGCTGAATAGGTGCTGATAAACAATCCCAAATTACTGGATATATTGCATTGAGTCGACTTCACCCTCTCTTACACAAAATACCCGCCAACCATTATGTCCCCCACAATCTATGAACTAACGCGGGAAATGCACGCGGGGGATTTGAGAATGTTCCACTTAGGGGAAGAAGGCAGCCCACTAAATAAGAAATAGGCAGCGATGGCCAAGACTCAGATCTGCTGTTCAGTAGTGCAGCTCGAAGCTGAATTTGCATTGTGCCTCCTGTACTCTTGGTTTCTAATGGATTTCATTTTGATTTTCACTCTTCGAAGAATCTGAAACTTTTGTCTTTTTTGAATAGGCCCATATGGAAGATGCATTAGAATTTTATGTTTGCCAGTTAAGAATCAGCCTGCTGGGCCAGTTATAGCGTGGCATATTGTGCTTGCTGAGAGGAAATATTTTGGGCTTTAATTGGTAATGCCATGGACTACCGCTATGCTTGTTTGCTTAATGCAGAAACAAATCTGTTAACGATGCTTCAAAACTTGAAAAAATGCATTATTCCCTTGAACAGATCCAAGTCCTGTATAATCAGCAGCCGTCTCTTTCGAAAAATGAGGAAAATGCAAGAAAATAATCACAGACTAGAAAAGGCTACATTTCCTGAAGAAAATTTGTGTGCTTGCTTCAGCAAGAAAAGTTGAAGAGGTTGGCTGATAAAATGAAGGCGCTTGGAAACTGAGAGGGAAAGGAAATTGCTGAAGAAACGTTGAAAAACAGCTGAAATGTAAACACAAGACTTTAAAGCTGAAAGTAATTGTTTAAGGAATTCTGACTTTTCAGCTGCATCATGACCGAGTCGACTCCGCTTCAACCCAGCTGTAAAAAAAAAAATGGTCGGTTGGAGTCAATGAGGTTGACGCATCTCTATATGGCTCTGTGTGTATCTAGGTCAACGCAATGCATGCTGAGAAATTAGCTTTATGGTGGAGCAAACATGGCAGGCCACATTGGCAGACTGCCGCAGCTGTTGTTGCTTATAGCTAATTGTCAGTGTCTCCTCCAGTCCCGAACTGAACAATGCTGACCTGGCCAAGTAGTGAAATGCTACTATTCGCAGCTCTCTGTTCATTTCCGTGCACTGTGTGTTCGCTAGCTAAATAGCGAATAATAGCAAGCTGCAAGATATCGTTAACTCATGTTGTGATATTATTCACAGCTCCCTTTTTATTTCTGTGCTATTATTAGCTAGTTAGCTTGCGAACACAGTGCACAGAATATGTTCAAAACGGGTTGAACTTGAGCGTTGAAATTGCCGTCACTGCTGAGGACATAATCAATAGCTAGCTAACTTTAACTATTAAACTAGTATGGAATGAGTATGGAAAAGTTACGTCTGCTGGCTTTGCAAGGATGGCAGTTACGGTCATTTGGATACCAATATTTCGCCTGTTTTAGATATAATCCTAAATATATCTAGCAAGAGCAAACAGTCGCTTGTATATTCTGGAATAGGAGCTCCAGCAATTCTTTTCTGCTTTGCAATTTTTATGCCTCGGTGCGCATGCGCAAGCGAGGTATACGGTAGTTCGTTTGTGTGTCATTCATTCAGTCATTCTCAAGGGGGTAGGAATACACACGGAAGTTGAAGCTCAATTGAACGCTCAAGAAGATAGCAGATGATCAACTAGCGGTAGCTTCTCCATTCACCCCCATTCATTTTGCCTGACTTTTGACATCAAATTACTTTTCGCTAAAAATATTATGAGCCTTCGAGTCAGCGATAATATTTTCTACAGAGAAACTACATTTTGTAGCAGACGTCTTTACTTTGTATGTAGCGTTATGGTCTAATAGTAAGCATTTTTAGCCGATGGCACCAGGCAAGGCTAAAAGTGACGTGAAATGCCGGCGACTCTCTGTCGCACAGGACGTAAATAACCATACTGTTTAGACCAGAAGCCCATAACGAATCATAGACAGAAGACGATTGAGCCACATCGCTAACGAAGTGAAGTACCTATGAAGTAATAATTCGCAAAACATAATAACATCGAACGGAATCAGACTATACTGACAGACGCAATCGCTTGCTTGCTGGGAATTATGTGTAGGATACATCTACCAGACGAGTTACCACTTCTCAGGACGTTGGTTTACGTCAGCGAGCTGACTTCGAGCCTGCGCAGTAGGCGTGGTGCCCAACTGAAAACTCGTTCAATTGAGCTTCACACTCTCCCGTTGAAAATAGCGCCATCCCGCCGTCCACTTCTTTTACTGTCTATGGTCATTCTGTCTGTTACCGGGATGCGCCTATCGTTTTTCCAACCAAGTTTAGATGAAACCACGCCCACTTCCGCAATGCGGAAGCCTCGAAGGGTGCCGCTCCGCATCTTCTTCTTCTTCTTTGGTGTTTATGGCGATAGACAGACCTTATGGTCAGTGGCATAGCCAGCGGGGGGGCGAAGACACGTCCCTTTTTGACTGCAATTAGTAGTTCTCAATCATGTTCCTTTATTGACGCGCTTTCCAATTATCATAATTGGCAACCGAAGACACAGTTTCTCTCCATATGCGATCTAACAGCGATTAAATCATGGGCTAAATTCAGTACAGTTGCGGAACAAGAACAGAGAATTGGGTTGCACAAAATTTCTGTTTAAAACAATTATTAGTCCTGACCTGTTCTCAGTCATTTTCATAATTATCAGAAGGTTCACTCCGAGAGCACTCCACAGTTAACAGGTGCTGCTTGTTCTCCCCGATTAGGTAAGACGACAATCATTCATCTGGACATGTATTTGCTGTATTTTGAAGCAACGTCATTCAAAATTGCATACATCTCGACTCTCACGCAAATGGCTTGAGCCGCAGGCTTTTTATAGCCTATTTAACTGCTGAATGCCACTTTTTTTTTTACAACCCACACAATACCGAGAATGAAAGTCCGTGTTTCATTGGAATGCAGACCAGTTCAATCATCGCGAAGCATTGGCCTATTAAGTAGCTAAATTATTTTCTGTACTGAATTTGGCCCATGATTTCATCGCTGTTACAAAACCCAAAACCAGTGAAGTTGGCACGTTATGTAAATCGTAGATAAAAACAGAATACAATGATTTGCAAATCCTTTTTAACTTATATTCAATTGAATACACTGCAAAGACAAGATGTTTAATGTTCAAACTGAGAAACTTTATTTTTTTTAGCAAATAATCATTAACTTAGAATTTAAAGGCAGCAACACATTGCAAAAAAGTTGGCACAGGGGCCTTTTAACCACTGTGTTACATCACCTTTCCTTTTAACGACACTCAGTAAACGTTTGGGAACTGAGGAGACCAATTTTTGAAGCTTTTCAGGTGGAACTCTTTCCCATTCTTGCTTGATGTACAGCTTAAGTTGTTCAACAGTCCGGGGTCTCCGTTGTCGTATTTTACGCTTCATAATGCGCCACACATTTTCAATGGGAGACAGGTCTGGACTACAGGCGGCCAGTCTAGTACCCGCACTCTTTTACTACGGAGCCATGCTGTTGTAACACGTGCAGAATGTGGCTTGGCATTGTCTTGCTGAAATAAGCAGGGGCGTCCATGAAAAAGACGTTGCTTGGATGGCAACATATGTTGCTCCAAAACCTGTATGTACCTTTCAGCATTAATGGTGCCTTCACATATGTGTAAGTTGCCCATACCTTGGGCACTAATACACCCCCATACCATCACAGATGCTGGCTTTTGAACTTTGCGCCTATAACAGTCCGGATGGTTCTTTTCCTCTTTGGTCCGGAGGACACGACGTCCCACAGTTTCCAAAAACAATTTGAAATGTGGACTCGTCAGACCACAGAACACTTTTTCCACTTTGCATCAGTCCATCATAGATGAGCTTTTTGGGCCCAGCGAAGCCGGGCGGCGTTTTCTGGGTGCTGTTGATAAATGGCTTTCGCTTTGTATTGTAGAGTTTTAACTTGCACTTGCAGATGTAGCGACGAACTGTAGTTACTGACAGTGGTTTTTTGAAGTGTTCCTGGGCCCATGTGATGATGTCCTTTACACACTGATGTCGGTTTTTGATGCAGTACCGCCTGAGGGATCGAAGGTCACGGGCATTCAATGTTGGTTTTCGGCCTTGTCGCTTACGTGCAGTGATTTCTCCAGATTATCTGAACCTTTTGACGATATTACGGACCGTAGATGATGAAATCCCTAAATTTCTTGCAATAGCTCGTTGAGGAATGTTGTTTTTAAACTGTTCGACAATCAGCTCACGCATTTGTTCACTAAGTGGTGACCCTCGCCCCATCCTTGTTTGTGAATGACTGAGCATTTCAGGGAAGCTGCTTTTATACCCAATCATGGCACCCACCTGTTCCCAATTAGCCCGTTCACCTGTGGGATGTTCCAAATAAGTGTTTGATGAGCATTCCTCAACTCTCTCAGTCTTTTTTGCCACTTGTGCCAGCTTTTTTGAAACATGTTGCAGGCATCAAATTCCAAATGAGCTAATATTTGCAAAAAATTACAAAGTTTACCTGTTCGAACATTAAGTAACTTGTCTTTGCAGTGTATTCAATTGAATATAGGTTGAAAAGGATTTGCAAATCATTGTATTCTGTTTTTATTTACGATTTACACAACGTGCCAACTTCACTGGTTTTGGGTTTTGTAGATCGCATATGGAGAGAAACCGTGTCTTCAGTTGCCAATAAAGATGATTGGAAAACGCGTCAATAAAGGAAAATGATTGAGAACTATTAATTGCCGTCAAAAGGGACGTGTATTAGCACCCCTGCTGGCTACGCCACTGCATTCTATGTAAAGATTTATGCTCAGCAGCCTGGGCACCCCCATGTAGTCAGAACGGTACGATCTTGGTCACATAACAACATTTTCCGACGATTCGACTACGAGGTTGATCGTCGAATCCGACTACTCGGAATCGAATAGTCGAATAGTCGACTATTCCAGGTCACCCCTACTATGTATTGCATTCTTATCTATCGGCCCCCTGGCCCAGCCGCGCAGTTAATTTCTGAGTTGACAGTTTTTTATGTCCTCTGTTATTAAACTTGAAAAACTGTTAATACTGGGTGATTTTAACTTGCACATTGACGATGCTGACAACCATGCAGCCAATGAATTCCTAAGTATTGCTGAATCACATAACCTGACGCAACATGTTCATGAGCCCACACACACTCAGGTGGCCATACTTTGGACCTTGTTTTCTCGCTTGGGTTGGATGTAAAGGGATTGCGCTGTGAGGATTTGCTGATTAGCGATCACAAGTGTACATTTTTTTTATTTATCAGCAACTGCTGACCCCCCCTGTCAGAAAATGGTGTCATGCTCGCGCATCTGAAACGTCTGTTGAGCAATTTACCGCTCGGTTTGTTGGTAACATTAACACAAATAGTGATGATGTAAACTATTTATTGCAGGCATTCAATGACCACTGTTCTGCTGTTTTAGACGAAGTAGCACCTTTGAAAACTAATAACGAGCTCAATCGCAGCTCTTCGCCTTGGATGACGGACACTGTCCGTTGTCTCAGGAGAAAGTGCCGCAAAAAAGAACATTTGTGGAAATCCACGGGGCTAGAAGTACACCGTCTGAATTTTAAGGAACTCATACGTGACTTTAACAATTTAGTCACAGAATCGAGACCATCTTATTTCTCCAGTTTAATCTCTTCCTCAAAGAGAAACCCCAAGCTTTTATTTGATACCATAAACAAAATTGTGTCCCCTCCCGCAACTGTGGCAACAACGCACTCTCAAAATGACTTTGATAAGCTACTTGCATTTTTTTGTGGATAAGGTAATGTCAATCAGAGCAAACATACAGCCAGGGCCCTATCCTCATGACAACAGCCTTGCTCCACCTCGGCTTGCTACTCTTGAGTCTTTCCAACCTATCAGTTTCCATGGTTTGCTGGGTATGACTAAGAAAATTAAACTATCTTCCAGTCCACAGAACGTACTTCCATCATCATTATTCTCGAAACTGTTACCTGTTATCGGGCCTGCTATTTTGTCTATTAACTCTTCATTAGCCACAGGCTGTGTCCCCTCTGACTTCAAGCATGCAATTATTCAACCTGTCGTTAAAAAACCAAATCTGGACCCAACAGTGTTAAAAAATTATCGGCCTATATCTAAATTACCACTGTTATCTAAAATACTAGAAAAAACTGTGGCTAACCAGCTCACAAGTGTTTTAGAAAACTTAGAGCTATTTGATAAATTTCAGTCTGGATTTAGGAAACAGCATTCCACAGAAACTGCCCTGCTGAGAGTACATAATGATATTCAGTTAGCCTCTGACTCTGGATATTGTTCTGTACTCGTACTTCTCGATCTCAGCTCTGCCTTCGATACTGTAGATCATCACAACATGATTAAGAGGTTACACGACTGGGTGGGCATTTCAGGTGTGGCTTAAGAATAGTTTTCTTCATATCTTTCTGATAGAAGCTTTGCAGTGTCTTTCGGGAATTTTCTCTCTTCCTCGACACCCCTTACCTGTGGTGTCCCCCAGGGGTCAGTATTGGGCCCCTTACGGTTCACATTGTACAACTCCAATTCTGAAATAGTTGGGACAAAGTGTAAATTGTGAATAAAATCAAAACGCAATGACTTTCAAATCACACCAGCCAGTATCTTATTCACAATAGAACAGAGATAACATAGCAAATGTTGAAACTGAGAAATTTTACGATAATTTCCACAAAATGAGCTCATTTCAAATTTAATGGCTGCTACAGGTCTCAAAAATGTTGGGACAGGGGCCTGCTTACCATGGTGTAGCATCCCCTCTCCTTTTTAACACAGAGTGGAGGCGTTTGGGCATTGAGGAGACAAGTTTCTTGGATTTAGCCATTGGAATTTGAACCCACTCTCGTTTAATACAGGCTTCCAGCTGCTTGAGAGTTTTGGGTCTCGTTTGACGGACTTTTCGTTTAATTATGCTCCAAATGTTCTCAATTGGTGAAAGATCAGGACTGCAGGCAGGCCAGTTCAGCACATGGACTCTTCTACTAACGAAGCCATGCTGTTGTAATAGCTGCAGTATGTGATTTTGTATTGTCCTGCTGAAATACACAAGGCTTTCCTTGGAATAGATGTTGTCTGGAGGGGAGCATATGTTGCTCTAAAACCTCTATATACCTTTCAGCATTCATGGTGCTTTTTAAAACATGCAAGTGTCCCACACCATATGCACTAACGCATCCCCATACCATCAGAGATGCTGGCTTTTGAACTGAACGCTGATAACAAGAGGGGTGGTCTTTCTCCTCTTTAGCCTGTAGGACACAACGCCCATGATTTCCAACAAGAATGTTAAATTTGGACTCGTCTGACCACAGGACACTTTGCCACTTTGCTACAGTCCATTTTAAATGAGCCTTGGCCTACAGAACAAGGCGGCGCTTCTGGGTCATGCTCAACAATGGCTTCCTTTTTGCATGATGGAGTTTTAGGTGGCATCTGTGGATGGCACGGCGGACTGTGTTTACAGACAGTGGTTTCTTGAAGTAATCCTGGGCCCATTTAGAATGTCAATGACAGAATCATGCCATTGAGTGATGCAGTGGCGTCTGAGGGCCCGAAAATCACGGGCATCCAGTAAAGGTCTTCGGCCTTGTCCCTTACGCACAGAGATTTTTCCAGTTTCTCTGAATCTTTTGATGATGTTATGCACTGTCCATGATGAGACCTTCAAAGCCTTTGCAATTTGGCATTGAGGAATATTGTTTTTAAAGTATTCCACAATTTTTTTACGCAAGCCTTCATAGGTTGGAGAGCCTCTGGCCATCTTTACTTCTGAGAGACTCAGCCTCTCTAAAACATCCCTTTTATAGCCACTCATGTAACATACCTGATGCCAGTTAACTTAATTACTTGCTAAATGTTCTTTCAGCTGATTCTCTTATTTCTTAATTGCTTTTTCAGCCCTTTTTTGCCTGTGTCCCAACTTTTTTGAGACCTGTCGCAGCCAGAAAAACCCACTCTCACTCTTGAAATGAGCTCATTTTATGGATAAAAATGTAAAATGTCTCAGTTTCAACATTTGAAATGTTATCTATGTTCTATTGTAAATAACATATTGGCTCATGTGATCTGAAAGTCATTGCATTTTGATTTTAATCATAATTTACACTTTGTCCTAACTATTTCGGAATTGGGGTTGTATATGCTGCCTCGGGGCCAGATTATTCGTAGTTTTAACATTGCTTATCATTTTTATGCAGATGATATACAGCTTCATTTTTCTTTTAGTCCAAAAGAGATGCACAAGCTCTCAAGGCTTCTTGATTGCATATCGGCCATTAAAGGTTGGCTGGCTGAGAATTTTTTACAATTAAACATGGATAAGACAGAGGTCTTAGTCATAGCGCCAGATAAGATTGTTCCCGAGATAAAACAGAACATTGGGCCTCTATCATCACAAGTCCGCCCCAGCTTGAGAAACCTAGGGGTGATGTTTGATAAGTCCTTGTCTTTTGACACTCATATTAAGTCTCTGACTAAATCCTGTTTTTTTCACCTGCGGAATATAAGCAAACTGAGGTCTGTGGTCTCTCAGGCAGAGTTGGAAATGCTCATTCATGCCTTCATTTCATCCCGTATTGATTACTGTAATGCACTGTTCTCTTCACTCAACAAATCTGTTCTCCATCATTTACAATCCATTCAAAATTCTGCTGCTAGGCTTCTGACTAGGGTAAGCAGACACACCCATGTCACCCCTCTCCTCTATTCCCTACACTGGCTTCCTGTGATCTACAGGATTCAATTCCAAATACTCACTGTAACATACAGTATGGAAGCAAATCTGTCTCATAATCCAAATTAAAATGGATTAACAGAAATGCCTTTTCATTTTCAGGATATAGCTGCATTTTTTGACTCATAAATAAAATGAATAATAAATAATCCAAACTGCATTTTCATTTTCTTCTTCAAGACTGTTCATTCTGTGACTTAATTAAAATGAAAAAGAAAAGGACGTTTAAGATTTAATTTTCAAAAGATGCCGCAGCAAATGGTTACCAAAATTCAATTTGAAATGTCAAATTTGAAAATTAAAATGCATTAGCAGAAAGGCTTTTTTCATTTCAAGGTTATGGCTGCATTATTTGACTCATAAATAAAATGAATAATAAATCATCCAAACTGCATTTTCATTTTCTTCTTTGGGTTGCACATTTCATGACACAACTAAAAAGAAAACAAAGAGGACATTGCTTTTTCGTTTTCATGTCCGCCCCGCAAAAAGTGTTCCATAATTTAATTTGAATAGGCAATCCTAAACGGCGCAGGAGAGTGGTAGCCGTGTAACACGTCGACCTCCAGTTCTCTATATGCGAGTCTGTGGATGAATCGCAGAGGAGGACTGAGCTAAGAAAGAGGCAGATTCATCCTGTTCGATTGCAGCCTGCTGCTGCAGAAGAAAGACTTACGAAATCCATAGATCTATGATTTCTTTTATTGTACCGTAAAGTTGCTTGTAATAATATGTTGTCGCTGGCAATAGCCAGATGTTGACACAGTGGGTGCGTTTGGCGACGTCTGCAAAATAAGTCGGTTCGCGAGATCCACAAAATTCGCAATGGCTCACGGGGTTTGAGGCCCATCCCACAACCGCAAGATTCCGCAGGGGTTTTTTTCGAATCTCTAAGCCGGCTTATTTGCAGACGCCGAACCCACCCAGTGATATGTTTTTGCCAATCGATGTGTTGTTCATGAACAATCAGGGCCCGGTTGTTCAAAGCTCTATTAATTTAACGGCTGGTTAGCGCTAAACACCTGACATTATGACCGCTTTGTAAATAAGATTCTCGCGAATGCTCTTCACTACTTAAACTAATCAAGGGGAAACCTACAAAATGCATCAAAAACATACAAACATCTGTGCTTTCATTCAGAGATATAGATACTGTGATTTAAACTTAATCACCGGTTAAAGTTAACAAAGCTTTTAACAACCGGGCCCAGATCGTTAGACTAACGCGATGTTTATTAGCTAGTTAACTACTTTCCTGCAAGATGACGAACAATACGAAGAACTACTGCATAAAACGTGCTTTCAGTCCATTAAACTTGACCAGATTGCGATCATTTTCGCACTTCTGTTCTGTGTGGCAACACTATGCTTGCAGCAGGATGTGTCTCTCTCCCACAGCTCAGTGCACCTCTGCGATTCATCCACAATTCATCCAGCCCTTTTATTCCAAAGTCGTGAAGAAAGCCACGGAAATAGCTACATATACAGCCCCGGTGGGCAGGACCGTATGAACCTGCTTGTAAAACAGATCGCGTGCCGATTATCTGTCCAACCATTGATTGATCTTGAGTGTAAGCACATGGTTTGAGTGGAAGCAGGTGGAAGCATAGTTGGAGGCACTGACTGTGCATGGACGCACCCCTGGACATGAGGGAGTTTCATTAAGAGTATAGCTAAAGTTTTTCCGCAAAAGATCCTGCTCTCGCACTCAGGGTGTTTTCACTCATAGTCCCTTTTAAAAGAACCAAACTCAGTCCTCTGAAAGTCGACCAAAAAGAGGACCAACAGAAAATGAGCTCAGTTCTTTTTGTGTTCACATTGTGAGTTTATTTCAAAGAGGACTGGTTCTCTTTCTGGTCCACTTCAGCTCTGATGGGGCCAGTCCTCTTTTTGTTCACACTGTAGTTCCTCTCGAGCTCTCAGACCCCTACTGCACTGTATTCTGGGTAGTTTTTACTTAGAACAAAATGTCTGCTGCCATAGCCAGTGCCCTATCCATACCTCCTGCCCGATCGGTTCTGCGCATGCACAAACTTTCTGCCCATGTGTATTGTTTAACTCATTTTTGCACACTGCCCGATGTGTTCCACGCATGCATAACACCCTTCACCAGTTGGATTGGCGATTCAAGTGATGGATAAGCGATAGAAACAGAGGCTTTTAAATTGCATCCTAGTTCCCCTCACTTGCGTCCTATCCTTACGTCTTAGTCCCTCCCGCCCAGGATGCATGGAGGAGAGAGGACAGATGAAACGAGGACATGTGTTTTAAGCGACATGAGATGTCCTTTCCTCAGTTGCGTTATATGAAGCGACGCTAGTTCCTAATGACGGCCTGGGCTGGATCTGTTGGAATATAATCGGCGGGAATTGGCACGCATGTAAACTGTGAATTCATCGCAAAATTTAATAATCAAGGTAGGAAATACAGTTCAACTGCCGCGTGCAATACATCACTAAAAACGGCTCAGGGTAGCCTAAATTTTAACTGTGGTAGTTTTGTCATTAAAATATTTTCATAAAATATTTAAGTTCTCCGGTTACTGACTCCGCCTAAAATTTTGTTGTGTTGTGCGCGACCCTATTGATAATATAGACATGGATAAATGAATAGCCTATTTTAAACTCAGGGCTTCAGGATATCTGTACCCTCATCAGAAAAAAAATCGACCTCCCCCTGTATGAAAACAATTGATTTTCGTAGCATCCACGAATCTCCGTTTCTTATCCATTGTAAGCTGTTAAGGGATAACTTGACGTTGTTTTTCAGATCACAGTGGGGAAAAATAAAATTTCTGCCGGGTGCCTAAAGAGCAGGAGATCGGTATGTGGAAAATGCACCGTCAACGTGCTGAATGTCTGTTGAGGGACACGTATTATCACATATTCATAGTGATAAAGGAGGGGTTTCGTTAATATTTTGGCCCACAGGGTTTACATGAGGGATCGGAAAAATGAATTAGCCTATGTATTAATACGCAAATTCCTGTCAAGGTACCGTCAAACACTTCCATAAGATTTCACGCGATAGTTTCCATATTTTGCCATGACTTGTGCTGGAAGTGATGTACATGCACGATTTTGCGCCAAAAGGGCAAAACGACTATTCAAATAAAAAATCTATAGGCCTACATGGAGGACCATAAAATAAAATATGATCTTCCTGAAATGTCCTTGTATTGCAGTGAATTTGTATGCCATTATGTTATTAAAGTAAAAATGCAGCCGCTGGCTACATGAAGGACCATAAAATAAAATATAACCTTTCCAAAATATCCTGGTGTTGTAGCGAATTTGTATACTATTTTGTTATTAAAGTTAAAAAAAAAAAAAAAAAAAAAAAATAAGCTGGCTGGCGTCAAGTAAAATGTTTACCCATGTATCAGAGGCGTAGCCAGCCGGGGTGCTAAGACACGTCCCTTTTTGACTGCAATTAGTAGTTCTCAATCATTTTCCTTTATTGACGCGTTTTCCAAATATCGTAATTGGCAACCAAAGACACGGTTTCTCTCCATATGCGATCTAACAGCGATTAAATCATGGGTTAAATTCAGTACAGTTGCGGAACAAGAACAGAGAATTGGGTTGCACAAAACTTCCATTTAAAACAATTGTTAGTCCTGACCTGTTCTCCGTCATTTTCATTATTAACAGAAGGTTCACTCCGAGAGCACTCCACAGTTAACAGGTGCTGCTTGTTCTCCCCGATTAGGTCCACGTCCGATCTGGATGCGTATTTGCTGTATTTAAATCAACGTCATTCAAAATTGTATACCTGTCGACTCTTACGCAAAAGGTTTGAGCCGCAGGCTTTTTATAGCCTATTTAACTGCCGAATGCCACTTTTTTTTCCCAACCCACCCAATACCGAGAATGAAAGTCCGTGTTTCATTGGAACACGGACCAGTTCAATCATCGCGAAGCATTGGCCTATTAAGTAGCTAAATTATTTTTCTGTACTGAATTTAACCCATGATTTCATCGCTGTTAGATCGCATATGGAGAGAAACCGTGTCTTCAGTTGCCAGTTGAGATAATTGGAAAACGCGTCAATAAAGGAAAATGATTGAGAACTATTAATTGCAGTCAAAAAGGGACATGTCTTAGCACCCCCCGCTGGTTACGCCACTGCCATGTATGGTACAAATCGAGCAGGAATTCTAATAATAATAATACATTTTATTTGTAACGCACTTTACATTTGACAACAAATCTCAAAGTGCACAATAACAGATAAAATCAACATAAGTCAGCAGAAAAACATAAAATCAGCAAACAGTCAACAGACAGACAGAATCAACAGTCAACATATACAGTCAATAGATAAAATCAACCAGAAAAGGCTTTTCTAAAAAGGAAGGTTTTAAGTCCTTTTTAAAAGCATCCACCGACTGTGGAGCTCTGAGATGGTCAGGAGGGCATTCCACAGACGGGGAGCAGCAGCCTCAAAGGCCCTGTCGCCCATGGTCTTAAGCCAAGTCCTGGGTGGGCGCAGATGGTGCAGTTGGCCTAACCGGGTTCTAACTGAGGAGTGTGGGTTGAGGAGTTCCGTGAGGTAGGTGGGGGCCACACCGTGCAGACAGTGATGGGTGTGCAGGAGGATTTTATATTCAATACAGAGGTTGACGGGGAGCCAGTGCAGAGTGCGAAGGATGGGGGTGATCTGCTCATGTTTACGCACCCTCATCAGGACCCTGGCAGCGCTGTTTTGAACATATTGGAGCCTTTGGAGGCTCTTGCCAGGGATCCCGATGAGGAGTGCGTTGCAATAGTCCAACCTGGAGGAGACAAAGGCATGAACGAGCTTCTCTGCAGCAGGACGAGAGAGAGATGGCTGAAGTTTAACGATGTTACGGAGGTGAAAGAAGTTTTGCAAATGTAAGTGATGTGGTTTTCAAAGCTAAGATAGGGGTCAAAGCTGACACCCAAGTTAGTCACAGAAGGAGAGAGGGAAAAGTTGTGGCCAAGAATAGAGATGGAGGAAATGGAGGAGGATCGGAGCTGATGAGGAGTGCCGATGTGAATGGCTTCAGTTGTGGAGCTGTTAAGCTGCAGGAAGTTTTCACTCATCCAAGCCCTTATCTCCTCCAGGCAGGAGTCCAGTTGAGTGACAGAGGAGGAGGGAGTGGAGGAGGGAGTGACCTTATAGAGAAAGAGGTGTCATCAGCATAGCAATGGAATTGTATTCCATGCTTGCTGACGACACGACCGAGGGGGAGAATATAAATGGTGAAGAGGGTTGGACCAAGCACAGAGCCCAGGGGGACCCCACAGGTGACAGTGTGGGGGTGGGATTTAGCATCCCCCAGGGCTACGAACTCGGTCCTTCCCGTGAGGTATGAGTGAAACCAGTGAAGGGCAGTGCCAGAGATACCGGTGTAGTGTTGGAGGCGATGTAGGAGGATCTGATGATCTACAGTGTCAAATGCAGCAGAGAGGTCGAGAAGGATGAGGAGGGATGTG
Organism: Gymnothorax javanicus; assembly: GCA_029692085.1. Taxonomy (NCBI): domain Eukaryota; kingdom Metazoa; phylum Chordata; class Actinopteri; order Anguilliformes; family Muraenidae; genus Gymnothorax; species Gymnothorax javanicus. The sequence goes on from CM056196.1 coordinate 51,441,111, forward strand.
GAGCCTGAGTCAGAGGTCATCAGGAGGTCATTGGTGACTCTGATGAGGGCTGTCTCAGTGCTGTGGGAGGGACGAAAAACCGGATTGGAATTTTTTCATACAAACTGTTTGATTTGAGGTGGTTGTGGAGTTGGATGGAGACAATTCTTTCAAGGATTTTGGAGATGAAGGGGAGGTTGGAAATGGGTCTGTAGTTTGACAGAGGTTCAGGGTCAAGAGTGGGTTTTTTAAGGAGGGGCTTGATGATAGCTGTTTTAAGGGTGGTTGGCACATTGCCAGTTTGGAGTGAAAGATTCATGATTTTTGTTATGAGAGGACTGATGGACTGACTATGAGCTTTGAGCAGAGGGGAGGGAAAGGGGTTGAGGGAGCATGTGGATGGTTTGGATTTGCGGATTATCTTCTCGACCTCCTGCTGCATTGTGGGGGAGAATTGCGATAAGCGTTGTGTGGTGGGTGAAATGTCGTTAAATGTGACTGAGTTGTTGGAGTGTGGAAGAGATGAGCGGATATTGTCAACCTTGGAGGTGAAGAAATCAATGAATTTGTTGCACTGAGTGACTGTTTGATTGTGATGTGGTGAAGTTTGTGGTTTGAGAAGATGTTTGATGGTAGTGAAAAGTCGTTTAGAGTTACCTGGGTTTTTGTCAATGATAACGGAGTAGTGTGCTGACCTGGCCTTGGAGAGTGCTTTGGCATATGTCCTTTGATGTTCCCGGTAGGCCAACTTATGCACCATCAGCCCAGATGTAACAAATGCCCGCTCCAGGACTCAGCCAGTCCTTTTCATTACCTGCAGCTCATCTGTGAACCACGGGGCAGAGCAGGTGAAAGTGACAGTCCGGGTCTTCTGTGGAGTGTGAAAGTCCAGAAGAGAGTGGAGGTTATAGTTGTAGAAGTCCATGAGGTCCCTGGCTGATGAGTTTGGAGGAGGAGAAAGGAGCTGAAGATGCTGACTGATGGAGGTGTAATCAATGTCCTTAAAGTTTCTAAAGGAAATATGGTGTTGTGGCTTAGTGAGAACGGAGGAGAGAGGGATTTTGAAGGTGACTGCTTGGTGGTCTGAGACACCAATATCCTGGACCTGCAGATCTGCAATAGAACTAAAGTCAGTGATGACTAGGTCCAGCGTGTGGCCCTTAATATGTGTTGGGCCACTGACCACCTGATGGAGGTTTAAACAGTCCAGGATTTTTTTGAAGTCAGCAGCCAACTGACAAGTGAAAGAGTCCATATGAATGTTGAAATCCCCCAGTACCAAAATATTGGAGTATGATGGGCAGAGTGATATGAGAAAGTCATAAACTTCAGAGAGGAATGATGGATGTGGTTTTGGGGGCGATAGATGAGTGCTATGGTTGCAGAGGTGATGTGTTTGCATTTAAAAACCAGGTGTTCAAAGGAGCTGACAGTTGGGACAGACAGTAGGGATGTTTTAATGTTGCTGCGGTGAAAAACAGCAAGGCCACCACCCCGGCCGACAGTACGGGCCTTACTGAGGTAGTTATACCCGGGTGGGCAGGCCTCATTGAGAGCAAAATAAACATCTGGCTGTTGCCAAGTCTCTGTAAGACAGAGAACGTCTATACCCTTGTCCAGGATGTGGTTGTTGATTAATCCAGATTTATTAGATAGTGATTGTATGTTTAGTAATCCCATTGTGGAGTGGTTTGTGGAGTCCAGTTTATTTAGAGGGCGAAGAACGCTGCGATCCGTTCCGGGTTTTCTGTTTAGCCAGCCGTAGGGGCTCCTGTTTATTTTGTTTGGAGTGGCAGCGTTCTGATGACGCCATCGTTGAGCGACGGGGCGCGCTGCCGACCAGAGAGAAGTGATGGAGTAGTGGTGGTCACCGTGTTTTGACAGCACAAACCGGCGTCCAGATCCTCTGTGGATGTAACGGGGTTGGGGCGGTAGTTCAAGTCGACGCGATGGAGCAGTGCTGTGGTGGGAACTCCGAGGCAGCGAAGAGATGGCGGTCAGCATGTTGCCTGGAGCCCCGGTGTTAGCCGTTAACCAAAGTCCCGGTGAGCGACGGTGGATAACAGCCGCATAAACCAGGATGGTGTAGAGCCTCCACAGAGATGGCAGTCCACTTGCAAACATCTGTTCGAGGGCAGAGGACATGCAGGAGCCAAGGAGGTCAGAGAGAAACACTGACGTGTCAGTTTGACGGCTAGCACCGTCATTAGCAGCACTGTCTCAAACGGAGGGCACCTGGCTTGCTAGCCACCATGAGGAGAAGATCCCCGGAGGTCGTGCGGTACCAGGACAGTTTCGTGGGGACAATTCAGAGCCAGAGTTAGGTGTAAAAACAACCTTACAATTCCGGTGGAAATTTGGTGGAGTTTGCGGGGTTTTTGCGGAGAAGCGGCGAACAATCAACGCCAGCGTCCTCTCCGATCAGCCCAGACACTGTTGTGACCCCCCTCAATTGTATGCACTCGCGCAGCACTAGTATTGCGCATGCAGAGAACCGATCGGGCAGGAGGTAGTCTAATAATACCCCTTTCCCACTGGCCAAAAAACCCGTTTGAACCCGCTAACAATCGGCTTTTGGTGGCAGTGGGAAAGGCTCACCGACCCGGGTCGACCCGCGTCAAACGACTCGGCAAGCGACCCGGGTTAAAATCGCCTTCAATCGGCTCGGCTTCGATCGGCTTGCAGTGGGAACGCCAGACCCGGGTCAACCCGCTAATTTATGTATTACGAAATTCTTCAGGTCACCTTCCTCGTTTGTTTAACCAAGCAATATTTTCGATTAAAGAAGGAGCTTTTGCGTCATTTCCTTGCTTTAGTAAGACATTGTGGTTACCTTTATTGCGCATGAACGATCCTGGCGCAGCCTCCGTATGCAGCTTTCATATTAAATTTTCTCCCGAAACGGTTTTGATAAAGACTAGAGATTCTTGCATGCACGGTCGGCCAGCCATTTCATTCGCTTCGCCATATGATCGAGGATACGAGAAGGCTGAACCCGTAAGTATAAAACTAAAAACCACCACAGTTTTGTCCTTCTTTAACAAGAAAGGTGAATTTGAGCCCCGGTCGTACCAACCGGCAGTGGTCGGCAGTTTTTCAGAGTAGCGCACAATTGGCCATCGCGCTACAGGGTTTCAAATTGGGAAGGGTCTGCCGGGAAAGGGAAATAAATAAATAGCTTTGTTCGTTGCTCAAGCGCCTCCTGTTGGCCAGACGGGTGCTCGTCAGGAAGATTCTAAGTCTGTTCATGTCCGGGTATCCTCCGCCCTCGTTCTGAACTTGCGAAGATTCAACCAATGAGTGTATAAGAAGCAGTGGCTGACAGGCACGTGTTTCGGAGGAGAGCCGTGAACTGTCTTCGCTCTCCTGAGTTGGCTGCAAGGGGTCCAATACGAGCAAGCTTTGTACATAGTTCACCAATTAGGCATTCCAGATTCGGGTGGGATTGGAGATGCCAAATTTATAAAAAGAAAAAAAACAAGAAAGGTAAAGATGTATTATTTCTTGCTATATCTAAAAAGAAACATCATTTAATGTCGAACATTTTATTACCATCAGTGAACGGAACTGTTTCCTGAGTGGGATAGGCTACTTCTTTGCAGACATTCAATTGAAATTTACCTTAAAATACAAAAATAAAATTAATGTTTTCAGTCAATATAATGGTGTGAAAGTAAACTTAAATGTCTTACCTTTATAACCAGATATGGTTTTAATCATTTACTGGAGCTTTATCTTTACATGAGTCGGAAAGAGGATACTGATGCCGGTGATTCAGCGGTTGCAAACTGAGCGCTACTCATTTTGCGGGTTGGAAAAGATTAATCATGCGGTTCTTCAGCTACAGCTCAAATAGCTGTTTCTGACGATGTGGCTTAACAGAGTAAACAATCCATATGAGTATGGGTAGTGCAGTCAAGAAAAATTTGCAACTCGTTAAAGATCTGGGATTGCAATTGTGGCTGGGACAAAAACCAGCAGAAACAGTGGGTGCCCAGGACCAAGTTAGGGAACAGACCCGGCTTTTTTTTGCCAATGGGAAAGGAGCCAAATGCCGATTGTAAGCGGGTCGACCCGTGTTTAAAAAACCCGCGTCGATCCGCTAATTTCAGTGGGAAAGCGGCATATGGCAAGCGAAGAACAATACAGTCCAAAAAGGCAAAGTGAACCCGGCGCGCTTTGTGTTCACAATACCAAGCTCAAGCGAACCGTACTGTGACCACCTCCTGTGGTGGTCACAGTACGGTTCGTTTTAAAGGGGTCTGAGTGCGGTTGTTGTGTTCTCATATGCACAAAAAATGCTGAGTCATCGATCTGAGTTCGTTTCGAGGGCTGAAAAGGACCAAATGTGAAAACACCCTCAATTAGCCCCTGCCTGCGCTTGGATTAGACGTGCTTCCACTCAAACCGAGTGCTTACACTCAGATCAATCAATGGTTGGACACAATTTGTTTTAGGGTGTTTTCACACATAGTCCCTTTTAAAAGAACCAAACTCAGTCCTCTAAAAGTGGACCAAAAAGAGGACTGACAGAAAATGAACTCAGTTCTTTTTGTGTTCACATTGTGAATTTATTTCAAAGAGGACCGGGTTCTTTCTGGTCCACTTCAGCTCTGATAGGGCCTCAGTCCTCTTTCTGTTCACACTGCAGTTCCTCTCGAGCTCTCAGACCCTTTACTGCACTGTATTCTGGGTAGTTTTTACTTGGAACAAAATGTCTGCTGCCATGCTTTTTATTAGTGCCCTATCCGTACCTCCTGCCCGATCGGTTCTGCGCATGCACAAACTTTCTGCACATGTGCATTGTTTTACTCATATTTGCGACACTGCCCGATGTGTTCCACACATGCATAAAACCCTTTACCGGTTGGATTGGCGATTCAAGTGCTGGATAAGCGATAGAGACAGAAGCTGCGTCTCAAGTCTTTTAAATTGCATCCTAGTTCCCCTCACTTGCGTCCTATCCTTGCGTCTTAGTCCCTCCCGCCGAGGATGCATGGAGGAACAGGAGAGAGGACAGAGGAACCGAGGACATATGTTTTAAGTGACATGAGATATCCTTTCCTCAGTTGCGTGATATGAAGCGACGCTAGTTTCTGATGACGCCCTTGGCTGGATCTGTTGGAATATAATCCGCGGCAATTGGCACGCATGTAACCGTGAATTAATCGCAAAATTTAATAATCAAAGTAGCAAATACAGTTCAACTGCCGCATGCAATATATCACTAAAAACGGCGAAGGGTAGCCTAAATTTTAACTGCGGTAGTTTTGTGATTAAAATGTTTTCATAAAATATTTAAGTTCTCCAGTAATTGACTCCCCTATTTTTTTTTTTTTTTTTTTTTTTTTTTTGCGTTGTGCACGACCCTATTGATAATATAGACTTATAGATAAATAGCCCATTTTAAACTCAGGCATTCAGGATATCTGTACCCTCATCAGAAAAAAAAATCGACATCCCCCCGTATAAAAACCATTTATTTTAGTAGCATCCACGAATGTCCGTTTTTTATCCATTGTAAGCTGTAAGGGATAACTTGACGTTGTTTTTCAGATCACAGTGGGAAAAAAAATAAAACCTCCGCCGGGTGCCTAAAGAGCAAGAGAGCGGAAGGCTATGTGGAAAATGCACCGTCAATGTGCAGAATGTCTGTTGAGGGACAGGTATTATCACATATGGGTCCATCTCAGAATCTGGAATCTCAATTGTGACATTATTTGAAAAAAAATAATTAAAAAAACACAATGTTTTCAGGTATTTATATATACCTCTAGGGGTCTTCTTTCATGTTTAATAAGAAAAAACAGCATCTTGTTTTATATGACCAGCAGTGTGGAAAACATTAATGACGTGTTAGCAGATCACTCACGTAACATGGAAACGAAAATGGAATGAAAAAGTCTATTTAATAATGATTATATAATTTTTATTGTACATATTTTTGTTTCATTGGTAGCAGACATTAAAGTAAAATATATACTTAACATTGTTATCATTATTCTCTTTAAATTTAATCATAAGTTCAGAGGTCCATCAATATTCATCTTTTTTCTCAGGTTTATTTTTTTGTGTGTGCAGATGGTCCTAGAGGTACAACCTTTTTTGCACTACATCATAAGTCACAACGATATTGATATATAAACATGTATATTTGAAATCATTATGCAAAGCCAATGTCAATTATTGAGTAATACACTTTGTCATCACTAACGTAACAAAGAAACATCATCAACTTATTACTCAGAGGTAGGTCTTATGGTCGTTAAATGTTACTTATTAAGGCTTATATTATTCGACGTGTACTCAATTCAGGTGGGGATCCAGGAATTTTGGAAAGGGGGGGGGGTGCAGCCCCCATAGGAGCGCCAAAGGCGCGAAGCCTGGATGGAGGTCTGGGGGCCCTCCCCCATGAAAATTTGAAAACTAAAGTGCCAAATACGCGTCTTCCCGGCATCTGGGAACAAAATTCAAGGTCTTATAGTTAATGAAAAAATGCTTTTTTTTTGCTAACAATTATCTCTATTTAAGGTATAAGTTTGCACTTGACTCTGCAAAGACAATCAAAACAAAGAGACTTAGGTCCTATTCCGATAGAAACAGACGAACTGTGAAAATGATCAAAGCATCCATCAGGATACATCATGGATTAAACATTTAAAACACAGCACTAAATTTGTTTTCTTTCATGGAGAATGGTATTTAATTCACTCTGAAGTGAATTTCCTACTTGCACATTAGGCATATTCAGGAGGCATGCAGGGCTACAAAATCATCTTCTGGAAATTTTTAATTCTCATTGAATGGGCTGAAGAAGAGCATTCTTCGGGGGTATCTACGGCCGTACATATCCATCACTTTGTCATAATCAAGTTTAAGATCCAGTTGCACTGGCACAAACGTTACTCTAAGATATAACACTGTTATCACTACTTAAACAAACGTTATAGCTCGTCTTATAGTTAATCTATATAGGACTGCGTACAACAGACAGTGTACAGTTGTCAGAGTTGAATAGTCACTTGCTATTTTACACATTCAGCTATAGAAATCATCAGTATTGAAGAGGCCTAGTTGTCCCATGTTAAAATATAGCATTTAAACTGTAGTGCAATAAATACTCGGAGGATTAACTTAACTAAAAGTGTCAATATCACAATGTAAATGCTTTAAAAAAAAAGTAGAAATCCTGCATTTAAATTAGGAGTGAACTCATCCATACCGTGTTTCAGCTTGGCTTGCTTGTGAATATTCAATAACTGATCCTGGTGTGCCATCTAGTGATAGAATATTGTAACTGCGTGCATAAATTTGCAGCTTCATGTCCGCTGGCATCAACATCTATCTGCACAAAGATACGCTGCCGAGCACCGCTGTTCTTGAACGCGCCAAATCCAGATAATCCTTATGATTAATTATATTCATATTTTAATTTGTAACGAGTAAACGGCGGCCAGTGTCAACGTAACGAAGTGAAAGTATACTTTTTATCTTTTAAATGTAGTAGAGTAAAAGTCAAAGCTCAAGTACAAATCCTAAAAAAAAAAAAAAAAAAAAACCTACTTAAGTAGGCTGCTGTCCGTATTTTCATATCACTCGCGTAACAGCCACCTCACGAGCGGAAACAAATACAAACATGACCTCTTGCGAGGGGAAATTCCAGTCTAGACACAGAATGTTAATTGATATCCTTCCGCGCAAAAAAGGGACACCTTACAGTGAGAAATTATCACCTAATAATTATAAATCCTTTTTAATACGGGAAAGATGGTCTACTGTCGTAACATTAATGGGCTCTAATTTCTTGGCGCAGCGTGGCGTAGCGTGGCGCAGCCCACGCAGTGGTAATTTCGTCCGGTGCAGCCCGCGCAATGATTATTTCGTGCGGTGCAACATCGTGCGCAGCCACTTTGGCAATTTGGTAGACGGACGTGCGCCGAGATGGGTGTGGCGGCGTGGTAGGGGGAGGTGTCACATATTCATCAAGACGCAGTGACAATTTCGTAGAAAAAGTCTTCGCTGAAGTTCCGCAGAAAGCTCGCCAGCTCCAACCTGGTTTACTTTCTGTGCAGTGGTAATTTGGCTGACCGGGCGCACAGTGCGACACGCCACCGAAACCTCACAGGCAGGTTTCCAGAATGTCAGGCACATTTCAATGCAATAAATAATTACAGCAACCACTATTTAATGTAACTATCTGAATCAGGACATAAATTATAGTATCTATATCGATTGTCCTGATGTCAGATTAAAGGCGGTTGGCACGCGTAATGGAAACTCGACCTGGCTTAACCAACGCAGGTGAATCGGTGATGCAAACTAACGACTTCACATCTTTCTCAGCCAACCACAAACTGCATATATATATATATATATTGCTTGCGTTCTATGCTCAGTAAAGCCGCTTGCACACTGGACGCGAAACGAATTTTTCGCACGACTGATTACAGTCAAAGTCAATGCAAAGACGCGAAAGTCGGACAGGGTTTTAATATATCTCCGTGTCCGAAAGTCATAAAAGTTCTAATTTTTCGAGTATTCCAGGAATTATTAGACGTGCAAACTTGGCCATGTTTGTGTTCGACCTTCACAAAATGCAAATTGATAGCTATCGACTTTTCTTGGTCTTTTTATTCGTGTGTTTTCTTCCGTTGAAGATAGACGACAGTCTTTATTCGGTCTCTCTTTTGAAAATTAGTCAGATGGATCGAACAGATTCACGCTTTATTTGCACACCAGAGATAAAATAGTGCTTGTAGTCAGTGAGCAAATCAATTCTATGACCATTGACAGTGTGAATAAATTATCGCATGCAGGATCAAGACTGTCCGAGGCGAAATGCAAAATACTCCATGTCCGGCAGCCAGCAAAAAGTAAAAGTATTGGTATGAGAACAGATTATAACGAAATAAAGAATAAAAATATATCACCAACAAACAGAGCATCCAAAAAAGATGGTCCGCAAATAAATAAATCGCAGTGTTCATTGGATGTTCTGTTTGTTGTTAAAATGTTTCTTTTTATTCTTTATTTCGTTATCAATCTGTTCTAATCGTCCTCTTTTTTTTTTTGCTGTCAGACACGGATTATTTTGCATTTAATGTCCGACAGGCATTGTACATTGTCCCGCGCCAATGTCGACTCACTTTGTTGAGCAGAGCTTAAACAGAAACATTGATTGAAATTCTCGGTTCTCATCTTGAGGAACTGAGCCCTCTTATTAAAACATTCACCTTTAATATCTAAAACATTCAGTAGATTTGAAGAAATTAAAAACAATAATCGACTGTCGGACACGCAATGGCGCCCCCAAGGGGGGGCCAGGGGGAGCCACGGCCACCCCTGGAAAACTGCTGGCCACCCCACTGGCCCCCCCAGAGCACTGAATGTATGAAACATGGTCGTAGCCTCCGTGACGTCACTCATAGGTTTCTGAATATCCACTGCGAAGCTCATATGGTCGCCAATTTGTCATTTACCTTACTCCGCCTACCTCCGGCTAATCCAAAAATGGTCAAAAAGGTGGACCGTTGCTGGAGCTGAGGCGAGCCGAATGGAGCCTGGTTGCTGAAACACGCCCCCCGAGCTTGAAGTTACCAAGCCAGCTACTGCTTACGAACTAGGCTAGATAGTCCAGTACTTGACTGTAGACCCGTTTGCAAAATGGTGTTGGGGGAATTTCTCACTGTATCTTAGAAATGGATCCCTGTAGATGGAAAAATACCAAGGTGCTTGTATGCCACACTGCCACGAATGACGTTACGGCCAAATCAAATATGGCCACCGTCGGCCATGATGAAAATCTAACTTTTTTTTTTTTTGAGAGTATTTATGTGTGTAATAGCTCTAATTATACTAATTTTGAGGTGCAGAATTCATTTCTGTTATTGTTTTTTACATTTTGGGGATAATCTGAACCTTAAATTGCCAAAGTCAAGTACATTTATGTACATTGTTGACATTGGTAATTTCAAGAAAATGAGTATTTTTATCAAATAAAAGGCAAAAAAAAATATGCAGTATAGGTATAATATAATATAGGTATATGCAGGGGTTTGGTGAAGCTTTTCAGTGTGATTTATGATTTTCTTTTCTTTCTGCTATTTCTTTCTGCTATACCATAACTTCTATGCCTGAAGTTCCCAAGGAAACATGGAGTGATGATGAATTTCTTGTCTTCCATGCTCCGTGATGAGAGGTACAAACACATCTATAATACACTGAATGTCTCAGAATGTCACAGGACAAAAGGAAGGGGAACGCATGTGGCGTACTGATGCAGCATCAGGCATAGATATCATTGGCATGATCCATGACACACCCATCCCTCAACAAATTGACAAGTTCTGGGCATCTCAAGAAAACAAGAGGAACCTACAGTCTGTTTAGTCCTGTACCTGACTGTAGACCCGTTTGCAAAATGGTGTTGGGGGGAATTTCTCACTTTAACTGAGTTAATGGGTCCCTGTAGATGAAAAAAATACCAAGGTGCTTGTCTGCCACACTGCAAATCGAATGACGTTATGGCTAAATGAAAAAAAAAACTTTTTTGTTTTTAAAAGTATCTACATGTGCAATAGCTCTAATTATACTGATTTTGAGGTGTAAAATTCATTTCTGTCATTGATTTTACATTTTGGGAATATTTGGACCTTAAATTGCAATTTTGGTACACCAACCTTAGCTGGTACACAAAATGACATCTTTTATCATCAATGTGACTTCGCTTATGCATAAGGTTTATGTACTGTTATAACCCATACACATGATACATGCAAAGATCAGTGCCATGATTCAGTAAATAATTGAAGAGTTACTTATACTTTTCACTTTTTTATTAAAGTACATAGAAAATAGGACACAAGATCATGAAAATGAAATCATAAAATCATAGTCAATAAACAAATTCCCTTTAAAGTTCCAGTTAGTCTTTCAGTGGCATGTTTTTACATGATGAATTACTTATCTTTCCATGACAGAAAATGACACATGGAACACCAGCAGAACGACACACACAGCGCCAAGATGTCACACTGGCCCGCACACTTGCATACTGTGAGCAGGCCCCTTGGCAAAGGTTTCAGACGTTTTGAAGGTGGCAGTGTACCAAAGTGCTCCTGCCATCCATGTTCTGCTGGATCTTGTCTTGCCTCATGCTCACCATCTGTAGTGAGAAGTCTACATGCTCTGTGCACCAAAAAGGATCCTCGGTGGATGTGGCCTCTGATCACACTGCTTGTAGGAGGGAGAGCATCAATTCCAGTGTCGGAACTGGTATAATTTTCTAACCTCAGTCGGTCAAATGTCTCAGCAGTTGTATGTGACCTGGCTCCTGCTCAGACACGTACCAAGTATTTTTCTGCTAGCGCAATATTTTGCTCTGACAATGTATCAGTCTCTCCAAAATTTGTCAGATACTGAACAGGGTCACAGGTCATAGCTACATGTTTGGTTCCCACCTTGCTCATGCAGTCGTCGCCTGTTAATATGTGGGCTTTCACCTCTGTCTTGGCCAGTGGTGCTCCAAGATGAGAAACAGCTTAATGTAGTGAAAGCATGTGCCGCTTTTCACCAGTGCCATACTCTTTCCATTTTTCCTTCAGCCCTTGTGCTTGGAAGTATGGGGTGTAGTGTAGAAGTAGTGCAAAGGTGTCTGTATCATTTGAGACAATGACAACTCTGCCGCCCTTTCACACATGAACAGCCCACTCCACATGCACCACCAGTCTGCTGTCTGCCTCTTCAATCGAGCTTAACAGGTCAGGAATCTCTTCACTGCCTGCTCTTTTAGCTGGAAGCACCTCATCATCAGAGACAACAGACTGTAGGTTCCTCTTGTTTTCTTGAGATGCCCAGAACTTGTCAATTTGTTGAGGGATGGGTGTGTCGCGGATCATGCCAATGATATCTATGCCTGATGCTGCATCAGTACGCCACATGCGTTCCCCTTCCTTTTGTCCTGTGACATTCTGAGACATTCAGTGTATTATAGATGTGTTTGTACCTCATCACGGAGCATGGAAGACAAGAAATTCATCATCACTCCATGTTTCCTTGGGAACTTCAGGCATAGAAGTTATGGTATAGCAGAAAGAAATAGCAGAAAGAAAAGAAAATCATAAATCACACTGAAAAGCTTCACCAAACCCCTGCATATACCTATATTATATTATACCTATACTGCATATTTTTTTGCCTTTTATTTGATAAAAATACTCATTTTCTTGAAATTACCAATGTCAACAATGTACATAAATGTACTTGACTTTGGCAATTTAAGGTTCAGATTATCCCCAAAATGTAAAAACAATAACAGAAATGAATTCTGCACCTCAAAATTAGTATAATTAGAGCTATTACACACGCAAATACTCTCAAAAACAAAAAAAGTTAGATTTTCATCATGGCCGACGGTGGCCATATTTGATTTGGCCGTAACGTCATTCGTGGCAGTGTGGCATACAAGCACCTCGGTATTTTTCCATCTACAGGGATCCATTTACTAAGATACAGTGAGAAATTCCCCCAACACCATTTTGCAAACGGGTCTACAGTCAAGTACTGGACTAAGAAACCAGCTCAGTTCGATGCTACATTGTTCGCTATGGTCGAGATCCTTGGTCATATCTGTCCTCGTAAAGGAAAGGAGCCACCAAGTTGCTTGAGGTGGCGGGTCGAACGCTGTTTGTATCCGTGAAGCAGTTCCGAGACGAACGCTGTTCACCGCTGGGAAGGTGCGGCGGTCGGCTCACCCCTATGAGTACGAGCGGTGCTCAGCTCAGATTTTTCACGCACCTTAGCCCCGCCACAATGGTGGTATGGGCAGTCAAACGTTAACATTGCATAACGTAAGCTTACTAGCAAGCCTGGTGGTGAACCTTTATTTTTATTTTTCACACAGGCATATTTTTGATCTATCACCCTATATTTTGAATTCGGTGAATGCCGAATTAATTGGCTTCTGTGGCGAACATACACACGAGTTATCAATGCTAGCACAGCTGGGCATCTGGCTGCAAGGCTAAACCATGGTTATTTCAGCAGCTACCCAGCTAATCTATGACCTTTAACGTTATATTAGCTAACGATAACAATGTGACTCGCAATGTTTCTTTCGCGTCGTCTAAATTAAGGTACTTCTGGAACTCAACAGAGAGACTTTGCTCTTAGCTTCACTTTTCACTTAGGTTTTTTTTCTCTTGTGTAAATGTTGCGTTACTGGACGCCGAATATAACCGAACGTGGCCAGCTAGTGACACTGTTTCCTTTGCCATTTGGCTTATTAATTAGGTTAATGTAGCTAGTGAGCTTGTGGATGGTGGACTTAATGAAGAAATGCATTTAGCGACAGCTAGCTAGCTTGCTTGATACCGTGGGATAGGTTTAATTAGCTATAAAGCTAGCTAGAATGATACTGATACCGTATCAGTAATCGCACTGAAAATGGAACGAATCCATTTGCGGCGAAGCAGCGGTAATTGTTGCATTTGCAGCAAGATAACATGAAAGGAGAAGAGACTCCGAGCCAGAACATGAATACATCCCTACAAGGGAGGAACAACAGGAGACATAAACTTTGCACGAACGTGTGGAACAGGCAGCAGCCTCAGTCACAGCCACAGAGACTGGAGAAGACTCAGCTAGATTAAGGCCAGCCCCTACTAACCTGTCTCTGGACCAACAGGTGAATTTATCAGTGTGTCCTTGATAATGAAATGGATGGCTACAGGGTAAAATAATTTGGATAAATCTGTGGTTATGGTCTACAGTGAGTGAGGCATTTTCATGGTAATTATATTAAACCTTTGATTTACCTTTGTCAGTAGTTGAGACCAAGAATAGCCTGAATAGAAATGTTCATTGGCCAATATTACAAATTTAATTACAATGGAGAACCCTTACTACTCATACTATTTGAATTATTATTATTATTATTATTATAATTATAGTTGTTCCTAAAAAAAAGCTGTATTGAAAACTATTGGAAATGTTTGTGTGTTTTTCTGAAACATGAGGCACATGTGTCAGATGCATATTGTCTTTTTAATGAAAAGGAGTCAAGGACATAGCCTAGGAAACATATGTTTTTATTTTTTGTGAGTGTTTATTAGATTCGGCTGTAGGTAGACGGGAAAGATATAAGGGGTGGGGGCATGCAGTACATGATCACGGGCTGGAACTGAATCGGGGTTACACATGGAGGACTGATTTGGTGTGCCACCCTAAGATTTACACTGGCCCCATCTGGCCATCACTATGAAAATTTTCTGGGGGCGCCACTGCGGGCATGGAGTTATATTGAAACCATCCGACTGTCGGACACGGAGATACACTGTTAAAAGAAAGTGTTTTGAAACCCCCAAATTGGTGGCAAGTAAGCTGCCACCAATAAAGGTGTTACAGAACGCTCTTTTTATAGTGTCTGAAAACACTACACAAACTACAGAAACACACACTAACAGAGTTCATGAAACACCACTTCAAAAGAACCAGTGCACTCAACATGTTATGTCTTGAAACACAGAGTGGTGTGTGCAAACACAACACAATTTGAGTTTGCAAACACTGTGTGGAGTAATGGAACACTCCTCATGGGGAGTCACGAAACACCCTGAAGACAGTATTGAAACACTCCTCATGGGGGGGTCATTAAACACCTTGTAGACAGTATTAAAACACTCCTCATCGGGAGTCATGAAACACCTTGTAGACAGTATTAAAACACTCCTCATCAGGAGTCATGGAACACCTTGTAGACAGTATCAAAACACTCCTCATCGGGAGTCATGAAACACCCTGTAGACAGTATTAAAACACTCCTCATCGGGAGTTATGAAACACCCTGTAGACAGTATTGAAACACTCCTCATCGGGAGTCATGAAACACCTTGTAGACAGTATTAAAACACTCCTGATCGGGAGTCATGAAACACCTTGTAGGCAGTATTAAAACACTCCTCATCTGGAGTCGTGAAACACCTTGTGGACAGTATTAAAACACTCCTCATCGGGAGTCATGAAACACCTTGTGGACAGTATTAAAACACTCCTCATCGGGAGTCATGAAACACCTTGTAGGCAGTATTAAAACACTCCTCATCGGGAGTCATGAAACATCTTGTAGACAGTATTAAAACAATCCTCATTGGGAGTCATGAAACACATTGTGGACAGCATTAAAACACTCCTCATCGGGAGTCATGAAACACCTTGAGGACAGTATTAAAACACTCCTCATCGGGAGTCATGAAACACCTTGAGACAGTGTTGGAACACTCCTCAGGAGTTATGAAACGCTGCTTGTAGAGGTATGGAAATTCATCTGGGCTTTTGAAACACTGTGAATATTATTTGTTAGGCTCGCACACATAGATCACACAGGTATTGCAAAAAAGTTACAGGTCTTCATGCAAACAAAAACAGAAACTTTCTAAATAATTTCTGACTCTATTACTTGAAAAATTGTGTTCTGACAATAAAAAAGAGAAATAATTCTGCAATGTGTTTACCAAAGTCAACATTACAACATATACAAATATCCACAGTATAACTTTGCATGTAAGTACATACACATGTATCACAGAAAATCCCCAAATTATTTTGCTATTGGTCGATTCGTTTGGTTGCAGCGCCACCTGGAAACCGAAAATTCAGGGCCAAAATAGGACATTTACAGGCTGGAAAAAACCAGTCTTATGAGATGCAGTATAATGAGAAATCGGTTCAATCTACCAAACTATTTCTGATGGATATGTATATTTAAGTACTTGAACTTTCCCGTGTATCAGTTGCCACCGAGTGGTAACTTGAAGAATTGTGTGGCAGGGGCTCACAGTTTGGGGAAAAAAGAAATGAAAATCCACTTTTTGGACTTTATTTTTGTTTTACTCCAGCGACATGCCTTGAGAAAACTATACTTTATTGTAAAGGTCTATGAACATGAAATAGCATAATGTGAGAACACCTCCGGTATCTTGCTGGAGTTTTGGGATATTTGGCCTTGAAAAGTGAACTTCAGCTGTTTTGGCCCTCTTTTGAGGTCTGATATTTCAATACTCCAGACAAGAATGGAGCTAATGAGTAGGTTGATTTATACCTTCTTACATGGTGTATGAAAGGTGCCAAAAATTTCTATGGCACTCCAAAGTATTTTAGTGCTGCCCCCCTGTCAAAGTTGCCAATCGACCTTCTCGGCTGATTTGGGACCATCTTTAGGAGTCCATAAAATTTACCCCAGCTAGATAGATATTTGAAATTTGGAATATCGTCAGACTCTACCATGTAGATTTAAGAAAAGGTGGAATTATTATGGCACTCTATATGGTAAGCCAGATATTTGATGTGTAATCTCAGCTAAAACTGCCACTAGGTGGCGCTTTAAATCTATACCTTATTTTACAGCATCTCCATCGATGTGCCACAGTAAAACCTTTGGAAACTTAATATATTAACTGGACTGATGAGAAAAAAATAAGAATTTGTTATGGCATTAAGGTGGAGTTCTCTGCTATGCCAGGAGGGGGCGCTGTCAGGCATTCAAGCGTGTAGTCAATTTCTCCGGGCAGGTGCCACAGGAAAACCTTCATGAATATCACCAATGACCTTCATTTACCTTATCTAAGTGAATTTTTCCATTAGTTTAGAACAATGCTGTCCTGACCTCACGTGCACTCCAGAGAGATAGCACAGTAAAAATCACTTCTCATCGGATAAAGGGCAAGCGCATCCCAAAGTTTATACATGTTTTACACCTCCCCCCTTTATGAAGCTCCCTCCATAGCTGTGAGGGAGACTTCACACTGAGTGACACTCGGTAGTGAAATACTAGTGGTGAGGGAGCGTTTTGGAATTGGACCTATGGCTGCGTCCGAATAGTCTCTTTTGCCTTGAAAAGTTCCTAACTACTAAAAAATGATCTGGAGGTAATTACGTGGCAGCCATGATGAGTGCATTAGAATTCTTTAAATGTTAAGGAAAGGTGTCTCAGTGCTTCTAATTTACCTCCTTTAGCATAGGGTACACAGAACCATCCTTTTTGAAAAGAAAGGAGATAACACTATCCCACAAATCTGAGCAGCAGCAACATTGAAAGTGGCGAGCATTCATCCGGCCAATTGCATAAACATATATCGATGGGCAGGGGACTCATGATTACGCTGTTGATGCTGCATTCCATTTGGCTCAGAAGTTGGAAGTTGGGGCTGGGAATGACGTCATACCCGAGCTGACCGTTCTATAAATTAAGTCAGAAAACTGACATGGGGTCAGTGGGGTGTCCTCTGGTCAGGATAGCCTTTATTAGCTATTGATAGCAATAGGGTCATTCCATGTCAAATCATCCAGATTTTGAAAAATTTTCCAGGTCACCTCCTCAAAAATTTTTGAAAAAATTCACAAGTAAATATTCACACAAAACAAAAAAATGCCAAATATTAGGCCAGTTTCTCAAAAACATTTCAAGTTATAGCCCTTCAAAATTTCAATAGTATTTTAAGTTTTTGTGTCAAACCCATTTTCAGCTAACTTTGGCAACTTATTGCTCCAAATTGATTGCTTATACAAGGCTGAAATTGGGTATACTAACCATATTCATTCCCTAGAATCTGAAAATGGCCTTAGCTTCTGTGTATCTTGATTCACTTTTGTATGGTAAAGCCTCAAAATCAGCCGAAAACACAAAACGCCCAAAAACGAGACCACATCTTATGACCTGTAACTCAGAAACTAAGATAAAAGGCTAGAATTCATTTTTTATGATTTTATGATATATCTCTCTGTAAGAATGCAGTAATCCAAGTAATATCATTTGTAGAAGTTTTTTAATGAAATAATTTCTAAGTAAATTTTTCCAGTTTTGCCCCAGAATGCCTTTTTTTGGGGCAAAAAATTACCATGTCACCAGTTATTCATCGCTCTGAAATTTTTACTGTGCAATCTTACAAATGTGAACAGTGCCTGACAAAAAAAAATCAGAATGATGTTCAGGTTGATTTGTTGATTACCGTTGATTACAATGCATTACAGGGTATTTTTTTAAACTTATGGTCATTCCACGCCAAACTGAACAGGGCTCCTGGCCTCACCCCCTCTGATTTCCGTGAAACCTTTTTTAAGAATAGCCCTTAGGACCAACAATGAGTTGCCCAAATTTCAGCGCCAACGGTGCAATAGTTTTTGAGATACAGGCCTTTGAAATTTGCGGACTACGCCCAAAGTGCCATTTGGTACCATTTGGTAAATGGCAATGTCGACAGTTAAATTTGCTGAAAATGTTTCATACAAGTAATCTCTTATCCTTTATGTCCATTTAAATCAAGTTCCATCGACTAGCCGAAACTCCTTCAGGAAAACATTGATAGCATAACTATCCTTGATCACACTGAAAATGCTTGCTTAGCTGGCTGGTGTAACGTGTAACTATCTTATACGTTTGGCTAGCACGCTGGTTCGCATGCTCAGCTAACTAGCTATTTTCGTTGCATGTAAATCAATAAAACGGCAAATCGCAATTATTTTGCCACTTAACTACTGATAGATTAGCAAGCAGTCATGAATTAGCGGAGTAGCAAGGTCAGTTACGCTTTGACAGGTTGATTAGCTCGTTCATTAGCAACTGAGTTTTTATGCAAACACAGGACAAAGATACTTGGCCATGAATGCAAATTGGCTTTAGTTGCAAATCTTGATATGTAACTGGGTAAGCCAAACTAAGTAGGCTAGACCTTAGAGGAGCTAACTAAATAGCAGTCTCACCAGGCTAAACAGTCAAGTATGGCAATGCATAATTTCTAAGCCTTAAGCTAGGTTTCTTAAGTTTTCATTAGCTGGCAAACTTTTTATTTGGTGCTATTCATACCAGCTAGCAAGCTACATGCTCGCAGTTCAACTCCATCCAAGTTAGTTAGCGAAGTAATGGCTATTCACTTATTTTCTATTGACATGGTTAATGGCTACATGCACCCAATATTACTTTTAGGCTAGCGAACTAGCTAGCTGAACAACCGTACTAATGTTAGCTAGCTAAAAAACATTTTTGCAGACTTTGTTGGTCATATCTGTTTCATGTAAGCGCTAACTTGCTAACTAAATGGTGAAGTTATACAAGCTATTCAGTGTTATCCATTGATTTCAATGCATCACAAGTAAGGCCGTAATCACGAGCGAGTCCTTTGCGCATGCTCACAAGGTCAGAATCCTGAGCAAACCCTTCGCCAGAGTGTAAAAACAAAACATGCATCCCGCGCAAGGATGTTTTCCCATGCAGCCGTGTTTCTTCTTTATTGAATAACTTCTGTAAGTAGATATTGCAGCCGCCTGGTTTAGCAGAGGGGAATTTATAATTAAAAAAAAAAAAAATTAAATAGGTGGTCTTATGCCTACCGCCGTCACATCAGCAGCCTTTTTTTAAAGGGTAAAAAAAAAATATGGTAAATATTCAAATGGGAAGATAGCAGGAAAGAGGAGTAAAATATGGGAGAATCCCGGAAAAAACTGGAGGGTTGACAGTCCTTTAGAAGGCACTCGACGCAGCTTTTCAGTCAAAATCACACCAAAAATTTACATTTTAAAAACGCAGGCTTCCATCTTTCAGGTTTATATCTTCAATTGCAGGATTAAATTAATTGCGCCGGAACAGAGTTACTGCAACCACAATACACCTACGCTATACTACTACCAAACATTATACAGAGGAAATTCAGCATTACATATGGCGTTAGAACACTGACAAAAATCGTGCACGCGAATGAGACCCGCGCACAACATCCGCACGCGCAAATCAAACATCCTAGGAGAAATACACGCTCGCAAAACTTTTTGCGAGCGCTGCTACATTGTATCCTGCATCTTTGCTCCCTCGAGCAATATTTTAGCCTGCGAGGAGAAATACATGCTTGCAAAATGTTCACCTGCTCACGCGCAAGACTTTCCACTGCTAGCTCGCAAGTGGGTTTTTTTTCAGCGGCTGATTTGTCAGTGAGGAGGCGGGCATGAGGGCATGTCAACCCCCGAAAATAATTGGTTGAGCGACTTCGCCAGTTGGACAGCAAGGTACGGCACACCACTTGGACAAACGGAACAAACCACACAGCCCTGAATAACTTGTATTGTGGAAGTTCACGTTCCGCCTGTTCCTTCAGTAGCCAAAGCATGACCGACCGCAAAGAGGTAACGTTCATTTTGTATGTAAGAAAATGTATAATTACTATTCAGTGCATCATTTTTGTAACATAGCTTGTCTTATTTCCTCTGCTTGACAGGCAATGCAGATATTTTAATACCTTACGCTCCATGATTTGCGTTTATAGCCACGTGTCTGCAGACTTTGAAACAGCTATCTGTCTGCAACAGGGTGTCTAGAAAACACAGACCTCGAAAACGCAGACCGCAGACCTCAAAACGCAGACCTCGAAATATTAGAATATGAATAAAGGCTATGTGTCTCGTTTTCGTCCCGGAAATTTTTAAGTACGTCTCTTATTTATTACAATTTAATGGCCTGTGATAACACAAAAACTATAGATAATTTAAGTCTGTATCGTGTTACCCTTACCATTATTGAAAGCTAACCGTAAACAGTCTATTCAGTGCTATTCAGTCTAACCGGAGTGCTATTCAGGCTAATCGTGCTTTTTAAGCTAAACTACAAAAACGTTTCGATTGCCAGTCATGTTTTCTATTTAAAACCTTGACCCGCTGCCAGTCAGTTAGACACTTCGAAATTCCTTGTTCATTTTTTTTCTCGTTGTGCTCATTTTCTGAACGAGCAGTTTGCAAAGTCAGCAAGCTTCACTTAATTATAAATAGGCGAACGCCATTGTGCCTTAAAGATCACGTTCATGAAAAACAGTGACTTGGAAAAGCGTTCTCCAAAAATATATCGCAGTGTCTACGTGTCCAAAAATCAGACAGGGTTTTAATATTACTCCGTGTCCGACAATCGGATGGTTTCAATATAACTCCGTGTCCGACAGTCGATTATTGTTATTATACTATTTTTCATGAACAAGGTTCACAAATCTTAAAAAAAAAAAAAAAAAAAAAAAAGGTGCCTGAATAGCACTTTGGTTAGCCTGAATAGCTCTGAATAGCCTGTTTACAGTTAGCTTTCAATAATCGTAAGGGTAACACAATACAGACTTAAATTATCAATATAGTTTTTGTGTTATCACTGGCCATTAAATTGTAATAAATAAGATACATACTTAAACATTTCCGAAGCGAAAACGAGACATATATTCATATTTCAATATTTTGAGGTCTGTGTTTTCGAGACACCCTGTTGCGGACAGATAGCTGTTTCGAAGTCTGCGGACACGTGGCAATAAATGCAAATCAGCAATGTAAATTATTAAAATATCTGTATTGCCTGTCAAGCACAGGAAATTATAAGGCAAGCTATGTTACAACAATTATGCACCGAATAGCAATTATACATTTTCTTACTTACAAAATTAACGTTACCTGTTTGCGGTCAGTCATGCTTTGGCTACTGAAGGAACAGGCGGAACGAGAATAACTTTCACAATACAAATTATTCAGGGCTATATGGTTTGTTCCGTTTTAGCTAGTGGTGTGCCGTACCTTGCTGTCCAACTGTCGCTCAACCAATTATATTCGGGGGTTGGCATGCCCTCAGGCCCGCCTCCTTACTGACAATAACCGCCTCCTCACTGACAAAAATCAGCCACCGAAAAAAACCCACTCTCAAATCAGCCATCAAAAAAATACCCACTGGCGAGCGAGCAGTGGAAAGTCTTGCGCGCAAGCAGATGAACGTTTTGCGAGCATGTATTTCTCCTCGCAGGCTAAAATATTGCTCGAGGGAACAAACATGCAGGATACAATATAGCTCGCGAGTGCTTTGAAAGCACGCGCAAGAAGTTTTACGAGCATGTATTTCTCCTAGGATGTTTCATTTGCGCGCGCGCATGGATGTTGTCATGCAGGTCTCATTCGCGTGCACGATTTTTGGCGTTCTAACGCCATAATTACAAGACCCAAAACTCTTCGCGCGTCATAAGTTTTTTTTTTTTTTAACTAAACATTATGAAAAATGACATTTTCAGTCAAAGTATTTTATGAGTACATTAGATCACAGCTTTTGCTTCCACCTCATGTTTTAAAAAAAAAAAAAACACGCACAAACACCCACCCAAACTCAAAAAGGTATCAATATTCTGGTACGAAATTGGCCATAAAAATCTTTAATGATTTGGCTAAAGAGATGCTTTTGGTACTAAAATGAAGCCATTTTGTCCCCTGTTTGATGAGTTAGGTGTAATTCAATGTTTTCAGAAAATTTTGTAGCATCCCTAAAAATCACAGTGACACAGTACAGAAGGGTAATCCAAAACAGGGTCTATAAACAGGCAGAAGATCAAAAAAACCAAAAAGGCACAGACCACAGCACAAAATTGCAAACCAGAGGGATAGTCGATAGTCTGAAATCTGAGGTCATAAGCCAAGGCAGCAAAAGACAGAAATCATGATTGTACAGAAATGGGTCAGTAACAGGAGGTAAACAAATCCAGGCAGGCACAGACAGGTATCGGAATCGGACAGAAGGGTATCACTAGCATACAGGTAGCTCAGCACAGGAAAAGTTGATCCACGTTCTGACAAAGAATGAGCAGAAGTGAGGAACTCTTATACACAAGGGAAGTAATGAGTGAGGCGGGGCAACAGGTGTGAGGGATAATCTAAACATTTACTGAGAGGGGAAAATACAAGAGGTAATTAACAATACAAAATGGGAAACAATGACAAAGCCTAGTTTCACGAGACATCCTTAAACAATAACAGCTCCATTCAAGGAGTGCCTAAGTGGGGAAAGATGGAAGAAACAGATTAGTAATAGAGAGTTTCTGCAAATACTTTGCAACTAAGACAAAGGACCGGTTGAGCTAAGCGGGCAGAGTTATAGATTAGTGTGGAAAGTGGAGAGATCCAATCAGTAAAGTTAGTAGTTTGTGCGATAATAATAGTACCCAAATAGTGCAAGTTAGTATGATAGTTATTTACAAGATTAGTATATTAATATGGATTAGCGGATAAACTAGACAAACACATGGAGCGTTAGGGGTATTAGTACTTAATTAGTAATTAGTGTTGAAGGAAGCAAACGACGTGAAGGAACTTGTGAAACACTGGAAAACTTCCAAAATTACCGAAATGTGACAGCTCGCAGACAGGGGTGTGCACTGGCAGGAAACAAAAAGAAAGGCAAGACATCACAGGCAGAACAATGTGCACTGGTAAACAGCAATTATGTGGCAGATAATACAAAATTCAACAGAATCAATAAACTAATAAACCAAGTGAAATTATAGGGCACTGGCGGCCCCAGAATCTCCCGCCAAAGCAAAATGTCTAAGTTTTTTTTTTGACGGACCTTTTACGGAAGGAGCCCGATACCATAGCTCCCGCGGCGGGAGCTAATAAAACATAAAACCAGAATATACAAAAAAACAGATCATGACAGTGTTAATGTGTAAATTAGGCTTTTTTTTGCTGTCTTTCAGTATAGGATGTGGAAATTGGTATCTGTTTGAACTACACTGATTGATGGATGTGACTATGGCTGATTAACAACTGATTGAGAACACCTGGATGACCACAACCTTTAATTAAATCTTTTGCACATTGTTCGCCTTGGCCACAAACCCTGATGAAGCCAGCTTGTCTGGTGAAATGTAGGTAATATTAAACTGCATGGTATTTGAGTGTGCGACCATTTCATTCTTTTTAATTCATGATATCCTAAAAATCTGCACTATTAGGTCTACGCTTCTTATGTTTTAAGGAACTATATTGAGCCATTAAAATCACTTCCTGTTTACTCGGGTATAAAAATGACATAACACAGATACAAAGTCCCATTGTCATCCAACACCTTGAAGAAAACAAAACAACTGTCAGTTGGTCACAAACATTAATAAATCTAGTAATGGTTATAAGAAAATTCACAAACAATTGAATATGCCACTGAGCACTGTCAGGGCAATTATACAGTTCCAAAGATATGGAACTGTTGAAAACCTCAAAAATAGTGGACACAACAGCAATTTGCCCCCCAGGTTACTAGGAAGAGAGTGAGAGAAGTAACGAAATCCCACAGAATCACTGTGAAGGGATCGCAGCCCTTGGTGGCATCTTGGGGTCACCAGGTTTCAAAAAGCACCATCAGGTGCCACCTCCACAACCACCAGCTCTTTGGAAGGGTTGCCAGAAGTAAGCCTTTTCTGACCAGAAGACACAGAAGCAAGCGCTTGGAGTTCGCCAGACGTCATTTAAATTATGACTGGAACAAGGTGCTTTGGTCAGATGAGACCAAAATTAGACGTTTCCGTCAGAAACAGTATCAGCATGTTTGGCGTGGAAACAGGGATGCATACAAAGAGAAGCACCTCATACCTATGGTGAAATATGATGCTGGATCAGTCATGTTTTGAGGTGTTTTAATTCAAGAGGTCCAGGGGCACTGGTAAAGATTAATGACATAATGAACTCCATCAATTATCAGGATATTTTGGCTGACAATCTGGTTGCCTCTGCCAGAAGGCTGGGACTTTGCCATAAGTGGACTTTCGAGTAAGACAATGACCCAAAGCATACCTCAAGATCCACACAGAAATGGTTCCGTGACAAAAAAAATCAATGACTCCATGCTGTTATCCTTGCCTGAGGCAGTTGCACTAAGTACTAACTGAAGGGTGCCAATTATTAAGAAACCTTGATTTTGTTGAAATTTATTTCACATGAAATGGTTACGATTTTGGTTGTTTCCACTGAAACAAAGTATTTCACTCATGTTGGTATATTCCGTTTCTCAATAATTAGTTTTTTATTATTATTATTGTTCGTGCATTACCAGTCAAGGGTGCCAGTAGTTTTGGAGCCCACTGTATATAAATGTTCTGTTTTTCATCGCAACTCCAAATTTGTACTCAATAGGCTAAACAGGAGAAAATAGTTTGATAGCATTTGTTTCTTTTCCACAGCGTGGACAGTTCTTTCAAGCTTTGTCGTAAAATATTATGTTGCAGTGATTCACAAATTTACCCCAAAACTACACTGTCAATTTCATGTTTTTCACAAGTCTTTATGACTTCAGTCAGTGTGTGTTCATCAAACACATCTACAGAATTGGTGCAATCCTCAATTATGGTTTGTATTGAGCTAGAACCAAGCATACTAACTTCCTGCTACTTAAGAAAAGTGATTGTCAAGCTTCATGTAACATCATACCTTGTACGTCTTGCTCCATAGTCATCACTCTCATTACAGCCACTGCACGGTACATCATGAGCAGTGTTTGGCAAATCTGTTTCAATATTCTCTTTCAGTTCATCCTTTAATGAGGTGACATCTGTGATGTCTGCTTATATGAAATAGGCATGGGCAATACAAATGAATAAAATGACAACATTTCTTGAGTTGCTGAGAAAAAAGTTTTTATTATTTTCTAATGATTTTTTGCAGGAAAGTACAGAAGACACAGAAGAAGAGTTTGCCACAAGTCCAATGCCTTTACAGGAAAGGGTCTCAGAGCCATAGGGTCCCAAAAATGGCTGATTTCGGCATTTATCAACAAAAACCATTGTGAAAATTGGGGGGTGAAGCCTGAGGGCATTTTTGAAAATGCAGTCTACTCAGAAATAAACCTGGCCAAATTATCCATTAGGGTACCCTAACAGAAATAATTGATGCTAAAGTCATCAAGCCCTTTTCTGAAGTACAGCAGCGCCCCCTAGGCCCTTTCTAATGGAAAATGCTTTGAATTTCACCCAATTATGTTCAACAAACATTAGGTTTTGCATTGATATTAAAAAATGGTGTGAATGGGTTGCCTGTTAAGTTTTCTTTGGATCAATGGCCTGCAAAAATGTCAAAATTATCGGTGGGAGGGCAAACATTAACGCTACTCGCCCATTACTATATAAAATGCAGTGAAGTCGCTGATGCCGGCAGTTGTTTGCCCTCCCACTGCTCTGAAATGAATCAAACGTTCCCCCTTCAATAACCCGTGGTGATTAAAAAAAAAAAAAAAACCTTTGCACTGTTTTTTTACAATGTCCATATACCCTCCTCCATGATAGTTTCAATGAGCTACTGCGAATAATTCATAGTAAAACACAGTGGCGTGCAGTCGGAGGTTAGTTTGGTGAGGCAGAAACCTCCCCTTTGCTTGATTAGCAATCAGGCGATTAACTAGTTTAGTAAGACTATTCGGCAGAATAGCGGGCCAGTTTAAGTTTCATGGCGTTATTACTCAGTACATCGAACCTTAAATGCTCACAGGACAGCCGATTTAGCGCGTACTTGCTTCCAGGAAGCCGAAGCAATGTCATCAAAAAATATTAAAACAGTTCGATTTATGCAGAGTTCAATGTTTAATCAATAAACAATGTATTCTCCTTTAAGTACGCGCTTTTACACCCAAACAAAAAGCGGGCGCTTATTTTCAGTCTTCTTTCATAATCCGATTAACGAAATGTTTAAACGATATTCAGAATTACCGAGAGCCGAGAATTTTTCCTAATTGATTATTCAGATTTCCATCCTCGCAGTCTCGAATTGAAGGGTATGAGTGAATGAATCTTGTGACCGGTGTTCGCGAGGTGGCATATTTTGATAGGTAGCAAAATTTGTCAAAACACTGGTAGGCTTTGAACGCCTGGCGCTGATTTATTCCTTGGTATATTTTACTGAAACTTCACAAATAGGGTCAGAGGATATTCTGTCAACTAACTATGTAGCATAAAGTAAAAATACACTCACCTTTCTTGCTATTGTTGAGAAGAAGTCACGGCGAACTCGCGACGAACTTCAACAACTTCTGTCGAACTTATTGTACATCCCCTGGAGGTCTAGACTGGACGAACAGACTCGTAATTTCTCAAATTAGATGGCTGTAAGGCAATAAGGGCGTAGCTGGGATATCACGTCAGCGGGCTATTTGAAATCTACCTCCAAAATGGATATTTTTGCCACGCCGTGCACTTGAAAGTTTGTAAACACGGCGCAAATTGAGGTCACGCATTCATCCAACGGGCGAATAATAGCTCTGTTCAAATCGCGTTATTGGCCGTATCGCCCAGAGTTCATGTATGAAATGCGGGTATCCTACTGAAAAGGTTGCTTTTAATCAAACCATGGTGTTCTTTTGGTATGAAAATGGTATTTACATCATTTTTTTTATAAGTTTTCTGAGGCTTGTTTACCGCCCCAGTTCAGCTGTTACGCATTCCATTAGAGTTTATGCAGCGCGTTGCCCATGCCTATATGAAAAGTGTATGAAGGGTATACTTCAAAAGTTACATTACTGTGTTTCATCATAAAACCAATAAATTGACTTTCTGCAGTGTGCATCATAATGTGAGGTCAGTGCTCTCAAATTCTCCACTTTGTGATCACATTTTGGACATCTAATCTCAAGGTTTCAAATACTAGTATCAGGGAATTTATCAGAGAGCATATTTCTATGAATTCTACACGTGCTTTGTACAATATCCTATGCTTGAGAATATTTTGCAGCAATACTCCCTTTCAACATAGGGAAGGTTACAAGACAGTGTGAAATATGGCTCATTACGATGAATTCCAGACAGGTCATCAATCTTGCTATGTTTCTGCATTGGGTAATGCAACATAATGGACAAGTCAACATTTTGCAAAGAAGGTAGATACTTATACCTTTGACGTTCTCAGCAAACCTGAAGGAAAACATTTTATAAAGACCTGATCCTTCGCAGAGATTCACATGAAACACTCCAGATCACTGCTCACCTGTAGGTCATTTCAAATTTGCAAATTGCATTAATTGCCAATTTGGAAGAAAAAAATACTCAATTGCTCAATTAATTGAATAAACTAGAAATCTGACTACTGCTAACTGACTACTAAGTCAGTTGCATATGTCACATTGTCTTTGTGGCAAAATATACTTTGGACAAAATCAGGGTCCATTTAATGAGTGCTGTGAGTCTGCAGAGTTTTGTGCTTCTCTAATTCATTTGTAACAATTTCCTCACTGCTTCTGTTATAAAACAGCCATTCAGATGAGCATTCTGCAGAACTCAAGATGTACATACAAGAAGCCAATACAGACAGAGTCTTATAACCAAAAAAAAAAAAGTGATTCCATATTTCTTTTTAGCTTTATAGGGAATGAACAGAATATCAACATTGGCCCCAGAGGGGAACATTAACTAGCCAAACAAATGCAGAGGCCTTATGGCTTTCCAGATGTGATTGCAACCAAATGACATGAATAAAGAAGTTAATTTAAGTGACCTCTAGAAATTAAACAGTTAAATATCTGGTTTTAAATTATGCCGAACGATGTATAGCATTAGTCATTCTAAAGTGGGTATGGTTAAAGAACAAAGTGTCTCCAACAAGTTTCAGCTCATGTCCAAATTCAAAAAAAATCCTGGGGTCAACTTAAATGTTACTTTTCTGTCTGGTTAGAAAATGGGTCTAATTGTTTCAGGTTGTTGATACCCATATTCTCCACACACGAGTCAGTCGCTCAAACCACTGCGTTTCCACTCGGCAATTAGCGCAAGCACTAGTGAAATTATTACAAATTTTTTTTTTGTACCCGTAATGGCAAACCAGGTCCGACTCCCAAACTTCAAGTAGTTTTGGTGTCTGAACCAAACCAAGTAATATCGATGCCTAAACCTCACCTTGACCGTAATCCTGACCCGAACCCTGAACACAACCAAGCAGTTAAACATAACCAAGTAGTTTTAGGTGCCTAAACCTCACCCCTGACCCATAGACTTTCCAAAAGGTTGGGCGAGCACCTGGGTCTGAAAAAGTGAAGCCAATGCGAAAATCTCAAAAATTGCATTCTTTTTTAATGGGCAGCAGATGGCGATGTCGGTAGTTGCAGAAAGAAGTTCAATGCTATAGACGTCTATGAGGAAATGACCCTACTTTCCCACCTGATTTATTATTTGAATAATGATTTTCCACATCATTTTATGGTATCTATCGCAAGTTTCACGTCTCCTTCAATATATCATGATGTTCAATTTTGTAAATTATAGTCCCAAATAGACTAGAACAAAGGATAAAGCCAGATGTGCTTTTGGAGCATGTCTATCCACTGGTCCTCTTCAGATAAGGTCAGATCCACCCTGAGATCCACCCTTCGCTCCTCCCTGGATCTTCAATTCACGCTCTTGTCCAATAGGAATAACATCCAGTTTCAAAATGACAAAATGGCGCAGTACAAAGTGCCAAAATCGAGGCTTCCCAAATGGTACGCTGAAATCAGTGGGTGACATCATGGTTGCTTCGTCCATCTTCTTACACAGTCTATGGCCGGACCCCAGTTCTATTCCCAACCTTAAATGTTACTAAGTGTTTTCAGTGCCTAAATCTAATAAAGTTGCTCCAAGACTGCCGTCCGTACTTTACAACGATCAGATACGTATGTATGTATTTTTAGACTGAAATACTCAAGGTACGAATGCCTTTTGGGCAAGGCCAAGTACCGCACACAGATGAACTGCATTCTTGCATGGGTGCGAACATGAATGTCTTTAATGTTGACCCTAGTGCTTTAACCACTGTGCTGTGCCCTGCGTTAATAACCGTTGGCATTAGTATGGAAACAGCATTTAGTGTAGGCCTTCTGGATAAGTCATTCAACCATTTCTAACAATTACACTGTAGTCATGTGATCCTGCATGTATGTGAGTTGTAATTATAAAAAAAAAAAAAAATTCTGTATAGGTTTCCTGCATATCTGTATTTTTTTATGTTGACAGACATAAATATGTACGATAGCGAATGAGTGGCGATCCTGCGTTGGACACTGTTCAACGCGAAAATGATAGACTTCCCATTCCCCTCGGTGAGGCACAGGAGGTGTGTTTCTTGGTGAGTGTGTGGGCCTCCATGTCAGCGACGAGATTGCCTGGGACATGGAAGCATAAACAATAGAAATGCATTTCACACATTCCATTTGAAATTTATATTAACTGCGTAAAAACAACAAAATGTAATGCAAAAGTCATTTCTGGTCATAGGCTATATTTTGATTATTATACCCTGGAGATTCTTTTAATTGATTTAGAGTTGATGGTATGTTGGACTTTGACAGGAACAGCAGTAAACTTCCTGAGTTGGAAGAAAACCTGTTTTTTGTGTTTAAAATTAATTTTGAGTGTGCCGAAACACCAACATTGGGTTTCAAAGCAAACACCCTCCAAACACCAGACCTCACTCAAGAAACCCTGTTTTCTGTGTTTAAAGTTCATTTTGAGTGTGCGAAACACCAACATTTGGTTTCAAAGCAAACACCCTCCAAACACCAGATTTTACTCACCAGCCTCCAGATCTGGTGCCTCAGGACACAAAACCAGTGTGTTGAAACTTTTTCTTTTAACAGTGTATATTGAAACCCCTGTCAGACTTTTGGACGCGTAGACACTCAACGCAATCTGTCGTGCGAAAAATTCGTTTCGCGTCTAGTGTGCAAGCGGCTTAATACTAGGCTACTATTTATTGTCACTTTTTTTAATCGTTTTATCGTTTTTAGTGGGCGAAAGGAATACAGCCTGATTGCTATGATCTCGTACTGAGTTAAGATCACATATTGAAATAAATGTGTAACGTATCTTGCATTGTTGTCCATGCATGTTAATCCCAAAATTTTAAGCAGCCACAGGGTGTAATAGTAGGAACACGCTATCCATCGTTTCTCTTCCCAATGATGCAGGCGGAAGAAATAAATGAGCAACCGTCGTATTTCATTCCAACTTCATAAGTTTGAATGATCTGACGTAGTTTCGTTTTGAAATGCCATTCAAGTTCGCTAATGGTAATAATTCGCGAATGCCCTAGCTAGCCAGCTAACTCATATTAAGTAATGCTTAATATAGGCGTGGCGGTGCAGAAAACATGCCTGAAGCAGCAAAGTAAAATGCAACATTAACGCATCATGCAGATATAGGACAGAGGCTTCTATATTCCAACACATTAAAGGTGAGGAGAGGAGCTCATTTGATTGGTGAAGATTTGACTCGGCTGAGTTATACCCAAACACGCCTTCTCTCCTCCCTCTTTGCCACTTGCGCCGGCAGGAGGGACCGAGATGGGACAGAGGAGTACTTGCGCCAGGCTACGCCGGGCACGAAATTGCAACATACACCTGGACACACCCCGTTGGCGCGGCGCACCCCCCATTCGCCGCGCCTGCACCTGGTTTACGAATTTAGAGCCCAATAACTAGGAAACATACACGGAACACATACTTTCAGCACCTGCTATGAAAGACAAAATTACGTGATTATAACTTAAATTCTTGGTGTGCAACCACGTGATTAAATAGCACGCGCCGCCATGTTGGATGATATACAAATCAAAAATGGCATCTCATGCGAACAATAACATTGATACATCTCCAAATTTTTCGAAATATTATGACTCTCTGGAGTCCTCTGCCAAGTCAAGATACAGAGAAAAGGTTTAAATTTGTGGTTTTGACCCATATTATGTTAAAGCCGTCTGATTATATGGAGGATTTGGCAACATTACCAGTGATTGAATACTCCGAACCATCTCATTATTCAAACCTCGTGGGCAACCAACGCAAAAATGACGGCTTATAAGAGTCTAGATGCGTATAACTTTTTTTGTGTCTGGCTGGGTTGGTATTCTTCTCACTAAAGAAGTGAAAGAGAACAGGGTGCTGGTTTATGCTCGGGTAAACCATTCTCAAAGAACTTTCAAGCCGTGGTTTTGTGAGCAATAAGAATGGTGATGTGATCCTCACACATTGTGATTGCATGGCTGGATTAAGCGAGGCTTGTTCCCATATTGGAGCTTTGCTCTTTGCCACTAAAGCTGGATATAAAGTGGTATAGCCAGCGGGGTGATGTGATCCTCACATTGTTTTTGACTGCAATTAGTAGTTCTCAATCATTTTTCCTTTATTGTTTGCGTTTTCCAATTATATAAATTGGCAACCAAAGACACGGTTTCTCTCCATATGCAATCTAACAGTGATTAAATCATGGGCTAAATTCAGTACAGTTGTGGAACAAGAACAGAGAATTGGGTTGCACAAAACTTCCGTTTAAAACCAATTATTAGTCCTGACCTGTTCTCAGTCATTTTCATAATTAACAGAAGGTTCACTCCAAAATGAACAGGTCACACTAAATAGGTGCTGCTTGTTCTCCCGGTTTAGGTTAACAACAATTCATCTGGGTCTTGTCAGATGAATGATGCAACTGTTCTCAAAACTCATTTTGAACAGGTCAGGACTAATAATTGTTTTTAAGCGGATTTTGGAGAGAAATAGGTGTTCTTGTTCTGCAACTGTTTAGAATTTGCCCATGATTTAATCTGGGTTAGTCCAATGGAGAGAAAATGATTGAGAGCTTCACTAATTGCAGTCAAAAAGAGCTCCCCAGTCTGGCTCCCGCCTCGCCTGATATAGAATCGGGAACTCGAGAACATGTACTGAAGTAAAAAGCAAGTGGCTGCCAGCGCACATAAACAAAGTGCCGTATTTGCTAGTAAGCGACATTGATTTCAATGAGATGGGATTCTGAAGAAACTCTTGTCTTTATCACGAGTTGCATTATTGCCGCAATTAAAAACCGCACACAAAGTAGGCATAGTTTTCTTTTAAAAGGAAGCGCAAATCCGAAGAAAATCACGGAGCGTTGCAGGAGCTCATTGGTGAAGCGCAGCTATCTTGGTTGTTGTTATCATCCATCATGGCGGACTTCCTGTTTGGAAATTATGCGTGACGTCACGTGCACACTAAGAATTCCATGAAGTGTAGTGATTTTCAATTACAATTTGGATGACGTATATAATATGACATCAAGGCTTCTCGTTTGAGTAAATATACACTCATTCGTGGGGTAAGACTGGTCGGAAAAAAGGCATTACGAAAGTGATCAAATGTTACGTCGAAGGTTTTAACATTACTCACATGATTATGTGGAAACGTCAATATTTCATTGAGTAAAGTAATTAAATAATTTAACTTATATGAAAATTGTGAATGTTATAGTGGACCACAAATATTTCAGGCAACAGAAATATAATTCATCCTCGTCCATGTCACGGTACAAGCAGCCATTTTGCAATGAATTTTGTTTATTTTTTTCCAATCACGGAATGTAATATTCACTTAAACTACCCACTTTTGTGTTTACTATTTATTTGATTATCATATTTCAAATAAAAACAAACGCCACCATTCAAAACGAAATATTTTATTAACTAGGCTACAAGTATTTCTAGCGGGGTACCCACTGATGGGCCCAGTTTCTGAGACAGACCCACATTCATTTTATAAAGGAGGGGTTTCGTTTATATGCGATTTTGGCCCACAGGGTTTACATTCGGATCGGAAAAATGAATTATGTATTAATACGCAAATTTCTGTCAAGGTACCCATACTGTCAAACACTTCCATAAAATTTCACGCGATAGTTTCCATCTTTTGCCATGACTTGTGCTAGAAGTGATGAACATGATTTTGCGCAAAATGTGGCAATACGCCTATTCAAATAAAAAATTTAGACATGAAGGACCATTAAATAAAATATGATCTTTCTACAATTTCCTTGTGTTGAAGTGAATTTGCATACTATTATGTTATTAAAGTAAAAACTAAGTCGCTCGCTACATGAAGCACCATGAAATAAAATATAACCTTTTTAAAATATCCTTGATGTAGTGAATTTGTATACTATTTTGTTGTTAAAGTTAAAAGAAAAGTCGCTGGCTTCCGTCAAGTAAAATGTTTACGCATGTGTGGTACAAATCGAGCAGGAATTCTACGCTCTTGCGCAGTACTAGAATTGCGCATGCAGAGAACCGATCGGGCACACGGGCAGGAGGTACGGATAAGGCACCGAAGGGTACAAAAAGGCGAAGTGAACCCGCGCGCTTTGTGTTCACAATAGGCAGCTTCAGCGAACCGTACTGAGACCACCTCCAGTGGTGGTCTCAGTGCGGTTCGTTTTAAAGGGGTCCGGTGATTGTGTTCACTTATGCACAAAAAATGCTGAGTCATCGATCTGAGTTCGTTTTGAGGGCTGAAAAGGACCAAGTGTGAAAACACCTTTACAAGCAGGTTCATACGGTCCTGCCCACCGGGCAGGGGCGCCGGGTTCACTAAAGAAGTGGGGGGGCCAAAAAGTGCCGTGGCGTGTGTTCAACTCATTCACAGTGCTTCTTCCCATGCACCTCAGCCGTGCCCCTATATTGCAACACTTACGGTATAAAAAATAAAAAGACGTTTGGCTCATTCCAGTTAACCCAGACACACATGCCCCAAATCCATCACCTCTTCTTTAAAACTAATACTTTGGACTTTTCGTTTCATCATGCATTAACGCGTAGTGAGGTCCGTGGCTGGGTAGGCAGGATCAGCCAGAGCTTAAATAGCATAATACATGCATGAAAAATATATATATTAAGTAGAACTCATTATTAAAACCACTGCAAAATCGATCAAGCTTTCGGCATCAGTGAATTATGGCGCACCCTATTACTTGCAAATTGTAATCGCAAACGGCTACGCATGTGTTTTTTCCATCCGGATAAAAATGTTCACTTTGTTGCTACTTCATAAATTCCAAAAAATTATGAAAAATAACCTGAACACGCTCCTCAAAGTATTATAGACCTACGTAAAACACACCAAGGGTTACTACACTATTTCATTCTATTATATAAAGTTTCCTATTTCTTTCGTAACATTATCATCTTAAAATTATTGTCTTAATTATGGTCATCATCAAGAACAATAAGGCAAAATGAGCAAATGAACGACACATTAACATAACTTTATTGGGATGATCTGAAATTTTGAGAACAGCAGGAAGTTGTGGGAACAATAAATAATCAGCGTGCGAGTGGACATGGTAAAAACAGCTGATCTGCGCTCACGCTCATGGCCATTACCCAGAAGCACTTGCTGTCTCAATGACGATATCAACAGCAAAATAAAATTATCATTGTTTGTTTTATTAAGCATTTTCCAAAAAGAAATCTAAATTGTTTAATGTTGTAACGACTTATGTTCAATTAAAATGATGAATAATATATTGTGATGACATCGACTTGCCAGCACCATGACTGAGAAATGAATGCAGTTGCGGTGGTATAAATAACCAGGCGCAAACCGCATTTGTAGCGCATTGATTGCAATTCCTAACTAATGTGCTGAAGATAGTTTTTTTAAAACATACCGATTCTGACAACTGTCGAGGCCCGCCACCGTCACGAATGTGCCCATCATGGTCTCCTCGCCACTGGGTTTTAGTGCTGTTGCACTCGCTGCGCCCCCTATTGTTACGCCACTGGGTAGAGATGCGCTGTGCCTAAATGATGCCAATTAAAGACAGCGTGACAATAAACTATGCATGCGCAAACCTGCTTAACTGTTTATGCTGAAAAAGAAAGTGGGAGGAGGGTAAAGGTGGGGGGGCAATGGTCCCCTGCCCCCCTCTCCGGCGCCAGTGCCACCGGGGCTGCATATGTAGCTACTTCCACGGCTTTCTTCACGACTTTGGAATAAAAGGGCCGCTTATATATCAATACATCAGTGCCCAAACTTTTCTTCTACCTTAACAGCTGCTACAGATAGTAGTTGCCGGGTAACAAACACATCGGCTTCCAGTTGTTTTTGTGGATGAATCGCTGGGGTGCACTGAGCTGCGGGAGCGAGATGCATCCTGCTGCAAGCAGAGTGTTGCCACATAAAACAGACGTGCGAAACTGATCGCAATCTGGTCAAGTTTAATGGACTGAAAGCACGTTTTATGCAGTAGTTCTTCGTAATGTTCATCATCTTGCAGGAAAGTAAGTTAACTAGCTAATTAACATCGCGTTAGTCCAACAATCTGGGCCCGGTTGTTCAAAACTCGGTTATTTTAACCGCCAGTTAACTCCTAATGGCCGTTTAAATCCTTAACCGACCGTTAGCTAACCGAACGTTAAATATGCGCTGTTCAAAACATGGTTAGTCATGCCGCTAACGTCACCGTCAAAGTTAACAGCTTGGTTAACGTCACTGGTTAGCATACCTCTATCCCACAATTCCAAATTTTGTTTACTTCCGTTTTATCAAATATGGAACCTCAAGGAAAAAGAGAAGCAGAAATTTCTGTGCTGACGAGGAAAATGTAATACAATGGGCTTTATGCACAGCTCCACTACTTCCTGAACTTAAGCCAGCTCCTTTATTTCCTGTCTTTCATTATTGGACAAACTGATTAATCCAGGTGTGCCTGACCCCATAACAACAATGGTCAGGCACACCTGGATTATCTGGTTGAAGTTCAGGAAGTAGTGGAGCTGTGCATAAAGCCTATTCATGGTGGAGGCAAACTGGTCCGTGTTAACCGAAAAATCAATTTTTTTTCGCACATTCACACACGAGACAAATTCGCACTCGCACTACTGCGAAGCTCGGAGAACGTCCGAACTGCGCATGCCTGAAACTCGACCGAAGAATGCCCTCTGCACGCAGATTACATAAATACAAAATCTTATAAAGTGTTTTGCAACATTATATTTTATGTTGGTCGTAATGAAAGTCGTCATATTTTGCCGTCAGCATAATATTGTGATGAAGATTCATTAAGTGCTATTAGAGACTCTGTTAAGAAAGGGGTGGTTAATTGACAGACTGCTGCACTCGCTCACCGGGAGAGAATGAGACTAATGATGAGACGGAGGTTTTAAATGGGGGAGGGCTTATGTAGGGGGAGGGCTTATGTAGGCGCAAGTGTGCCGGGGAGAGAAGCAGGTTGCGATCGCTGGGTTTACATGAACTGGGGATTGTTTTGTGGCGTTCGCGTTTGATTAGCACCGCCGGCGCCGAAGAAACCGGGGAAGACTTAGTGACCCGGAGGAAGATAGTTGGGGAAAATGTTTCTGTTGGTAGCCAGGACAGAGTAGTGGAACACCAGCGGAATTACCCCAACTACCTGGCCTTTACATTTGGGCGTGCCAGTTGCAACCAATATAGACTTGGGACCTGTTCTTCAGCGAGACGGCGGGGTCTCGCTGTGTACGGACAGGGAAGTCCGGTTTTAATTCCTTTTATATTGTTCGTATGTGTCTGTGTGTGGGTGGGGCGATAGCGTAGGCCACCGCGACTGCAAGGGCCTTGTATACATTTTTGGAAGTCTGTCTTTTTCACGTGTGTATTGCCATGGTCAAGACTGCAGCGTTTCTTGCGGTGTAGACTTCGTTTTTTACTGGTGCCGTACTGAGATGAAATTGAAGTGATTTATTGCTGGTATATCGTAACTTACGTATGTTGTGCTGTGTAATCAGACGCTCTTTGTATATGCGGGGAAATTGTGTGTTGCGGGGTAGCCAACTTGAGCCCATGGTTTTATGAACTAATGGAATAATAAAGTATTGTTGTTGCTTCAGTGGCCTGATTTTTGAGTTGAGTGTTCTGTACCGGACCAAACTGGGGTATAATTGAAGGTGGTGGCAGCCTAACCGGTTGCTCGCCGAGGGTTCTGTAGCGCCCTCTAGTGGCGGCGGAATATTATGTTATAATATAAACCTTATATGAACGCAAACATAATACACTCTAATGTAGTTCAAGGACAAACACACAAAGAGGGGGACATCAGTCAAATTGTTGCAAATATTTTATGGGCGCTTCAGATGTGTATACTGTAAAATTGTCAAACCAAGATTTATGACTGAATTCATGGAATCAAATTAGGTGTAGGCCTAATTTTTTATCAAACCAGGAAAACAGGAAAAAAGTAAACATGTATTTTTTTTTTTTTTTAGTATTGAGGAAATATCAGTTTTACTGATTTCTTTGTATTATATTTCATAAATAACTATTTAAATTATTTGGAAATAATTGGGCTATTTGTTTTGTTGTCACATCTAGGGCTGCACGATTCTGGAAAAAATGTGAATCATGATTTTTTTGTTTAGAATTGAGATCACGATTCTTTGGCACAATTTTTTCCCACAAACAAATGTTAATTGTAGTCAAAAATAATTTAAAAAGAAGAACAATTGGCCACTAAAGTGCAGTTAAAAATAAAGGTTTTTTTAAAAAAAGTAAAAAGACAATAAGCAAAATAAGTGCACTTTAAGTGGTCTTTGACTCCACAAGGCCCTGAACTAGGGATGCAACAATGTCAAACCGCAACCCAGGAGGTGATACTGCTCAATTATAATGTCATATCAAACAGGCAGGCACCGATGCAAGCCCATCCAAGGCACATTTGCACACAAACAAAAGCCTGCACGGAGAGAAAGCAGCACGCCGACTGCATTCCAGCATAAACCAAGAAGTTTTGGGGCTACCCTCTAAACCCAAACCAAACCCTGAACGTGGCCCTATAATTTTGAATGCACTAATATGTCGTGCGAATAATTAGTTTCGCGTTCGGTGGAAAAGCAGCTTAAAATCAAGCAATTTATTTAGCCAACAAGCACAACCGGCATGTAGCCTATATGAATAAAAAGCGATAATGAGAAGTAGACATACCAAACGAGGCTTCCGTGTAAGAGTGCCAATTACCAATAAAAATAAATACATTTTAATATGGCCCTGATTTTCAAAAATATAACAATATAGGCGGACGCAATGTGGAAAACGTTTCATTGGCGTATCCACCGTGAGGTGTGATTTATTTCCGTGTTCACGTCAAATCGTCAAATGTAAGCCTATAAAAATAATCTGGCAAACGCACAAAGGTAAATCTGTACTGTTTCCAGGGGCCTCATTTATCAACCGTTCGTAGGCACACATCTGTGCGTAATGAGTGCGTAAGAACATTCCCACGCAAAGTATGGGATTTATCAACTTGTACTTGTGCGTAGGAACATGTGTAAATTTAAGCACAAATCTTACCATGCGTACACACAAAACCTAGCGGTAGAACAGTGAAACTACAAATAGAACGCACTAAGAGAGTCACAGTGTTCAGCAGTCTTAAACTGCACACGTTCCCCGTTTCCTCTTATTAATAAAAATTCTCGATTAG
Source organism: Gymnothorax javanicus (assembly GCA_029692085.1). Taxonomy (NCBI): domain Eukaryota; kingdom Metazoa; phylum Chordata; class Actinopteri; order Anguilliformes; family Muraenidae; genus Gymnothorax; species Gymnothorax javanicus. The sequence goes on from CM056196.1 coordinate 51,480,116, forward strand.
TAATTTAGCATACGATTTGAATAATTTGTGTAACAAGTTATAAAAGACAGCTGTGACAGGACAACCTGAAAAGAAAACTTGAAATGCAAGTGAGTGCCATGGCTTATCTTGCACTATTGGAGGATTTGGAGAACCGTGCGCTCCGCAGGGAGCGCGTTTTCAAAGTGCGTGCTGATCTGTTCAGTGAGAGCACAGAGTGGCTTTTCAGCAGGTACCACTTCCCCAAAAACATACTGGAGGATTTATGCCGTGATTTACAACCCATGATGGAGCGAGAGACGAAACGCACCAAAGCCATCCCAGTGCACACCCAGCTCCTGTCCACCCTGGGATTTTTGGCCACCGCAACATTTCAGCGAGAGATGGGAGACATATGCGGCATTTCGCAGCCGACACTAAGCAGAACCATGCCGGCAGCGTTGGATGCAATAATTTCTCAGGCCCCAACTTAAATCCAGTTCCTATACAGACATCACCAACAAGCCGAAATTAAACGAGGATTTCACGCCATCGCAGGATTCCCAAACGTAATTGGAGCCATAGATTTTTCCCACATTGCAATAAAAGCACCATCACACAATGAATTCAGTTACGTGAGCAGGAAAGGATTTCATTCAATCAATGCACAAATAATCTGCGATGCAAATATGTCTCTGTTAAATGTGTTGCCCGGTGGCCTGGAGGAACGCACGACATTCTGCAGTACAGCTCTGTGGGTGTGCGCCTCCAAGCAGGAGCTGTTGAGGATGGCTGGCTTATTGGTGAGTGTTACAACATTTCAAAATTATTTTCTGGGCTTCGTATGGTTCATTATGACATCTCTATAGGTGATAGGGGATATCCACTGAAGCCGTGGCTAATGACTGAGACTGCTCTTGCCGCTGACCCAACAGAATTAACAGCAGTCGTTACCTTCTCCCACGCAGCATTTTTTCTTTTGTTGGTCACGCCTGCATTGAGTGTTCCAAACAGTATTTTTTAGTTTGTTTCAACTTCTCCTACAAGCACCTCAATCTATGTCGGAGAAATTCCTCTTCGCCCTCTTTGCCATGATTTCGGTGAGAGAAAAAAATCCATTCACGCATTCTTAAAGGGATTGCTGCTACCATATATGGTCAACTGGAGGCGTTTCTGAATGCAAATGAGCCGAACCATGCACGAGCATGGTAGTTTAGAACAGGTGGGATTTATCATCACATATTACTCACTGGAGTGCGTTGGACCGGTGTCCGCACGTTTGATAAATACGGATTTTTTTGTACTTACAAACATTCTAAGTTTCATTCCTACGAAATAATTTTCTACGCACAGGTTGATAAATGAGGCCCCAGGTCATTTGAATCTCAAAATGTGACTGCCAAAAGAACAATATAGAAATAAATTGGACCGTCTTCCGATTCAAATTTGTAATTGTGCGAATCAAGTGATTGACTGTCAATTGAACATGGGACCAAGGTGAAACTTTCCTGCACTCTGCACTTTAACATTTCTTCGTCTCTCCCTCGCTGCTTCTGAATCTACACTGCTAGCAAACTCCGTTCGATTTGAAAGACCAGCGCCAGTTACTGTTTATCTCCTCTGGCTTCTACATGAACTCATGTGATGTAGAGCTACTTTGCCATAGGATGAGCGCGAATGCAATGTCAGTGTTGCGTTTGGGGGCGGTCTCAAGCGCCCCCAAGAGACCGCCTACTACTCACTACTCCGTCTTTGAAAACAACCAGTTTGTTTGCTCTGCGGCTCGTGAAATAATGCTGGAAAATTGTTAACATTTAGAAATTATATTGCGCTTAGGTGTGAATCGACATCACGATCTTCTGGCGATTTACCGTGCAGGCCTAGTCACATCTATTTTATTGCACACTTTAAACTGTATGGATACGATGGGAAATGGAAATCAGTCAAAATTATGGGATTTTAAGGGTGCTTCACATACATCTTATTTTATGTTTTGCCAATATTTATTAATTAATTACTTCCGTAAAATCAATTAAATTGTTTAATTCAGTGCGTGACCCCTGCTTGTTGGACGCTGCAAATCACCTTGCAAAATATTTCAAAGATAAGCAATAGATGCTCTACCAAATCGATAGCGAGTACGTAACTCTTCATTAGAGTAATCTCCAATATCAAAGTCCAGTCCACGATACCCCCTATCCTTCCTTTGCAGAACTGGCATCATGAAAGCAGCGTTAGCAATGAACGCCATTTTGAGAGTTAACCACACTGTTAAAAAATTAGCGGTGGTCCTTAGGTGCGTTAACTTTAACGTCAAGTTAACACCCTGTTAAAGTTAACCGAGTTTTGAACAACAAGATAACAGCTCTGTTAAAGTTAACAGTCGGGTTAGTGTACTTAACGGCTGGTTAAAAAATAACCGAAGTTTTTTGAACAACCGGGCCCTGATTGTTCATGAACAACACATCGATTGGCAGAAACATATTACGGTGTCGATATCTGGCTATGGCCAGCGACAACATATTATTACAAGCGACTTTACGGTACAATAAAAGAAATCATAGATCTATGGATTTCGTAAGTTTTTCTTCTGCAGCAGCAGGCTGCAATCAAAGAAGATGAATCTCTCTTTCTTCGCTCAGTCCTTCTCTGCGATTCATCCACAGACTCGCATATAGAGAACTGGAGGTCGAGGTATTACACGGCTACCATTGTATGACGTCACTCTCCTGCGCCGTTTGGGATTGCCAATTCAAATTGAATTTTGGAACACTTTTTGTGGGGCGGACATGAAAACGAAAAAGCAATGTCCTCTTGTTTTCTTCTTAGTTGTGTCATGAAATGTGCAACCTAAAGAAGAAAATGAAAATGCAGTTTGGATGATTTATTATTCATTTTATTTATGAGTCAAATAATGCAGCCATAACCTTGAAATGAAAAAGCCTTTCTGCTAATGCATTTTAATTTTCAAATTGGACATTTCAAATTGAATTTTGGTAACTATTTGCTGGGGCATGTTTTGAAAATTAAATCTTAAACGTCCTTTTCTTTTTCATTTTAATTAAGTCACAGAATGAGCAGTCTTGAAGAAGAAAATGAAAATGCAGTTTGGACTATTTATTATTCATTTTATTTATGAGTCAAAAAATGCAGCTATATCCTGAAAATGAAAAAGCATTTCTGTTAATCCATTTTAATTTGGATTATGAGACAGATTTGCTTTCATAATACAGAGCCCTACATGGTCAGTCACCTGCATATCTCTCTGAACTCATTCACTTTCACTCTGTCCCACTCCCTCTTAGATCCAACAATCAAAACTTGCTAGCTGTTCCCCGTACCCGCCTAAAGACTTGTGGTGATAGAGCTTTTTCTGTGGCCACGCCTAAGTTTTGGAATGCTCTCCCCACTGAAATTAGATTAGCAGACAGAGTAGAAAGTTTCAAAGGGAGATTGAAGACCTATCTTTTTAGAATTGCCTTTTGAGTAGCTTGTGGTTCTTTAGCTTATATCGATTTATCTTTTGAATTTTTGATGGTACCTTTTTTTCCCCCATTGTGCCTGATGACCTGCTTTTGCTTTTATTCCTGGTATGCACTGTAAAGCGCTTTATGATTTTATCTGTGAAAAGTGCTATATAAATAAATTACTTAAATTACTTACTCTTGTCGGCCGCGCTGCGGGGCAGATAGCCGATGTCTTTCCCTCAATTCACCCCACAGCGGGGTTGAATAGCCACTTCCTTTTTTTTATGTTGCGCCTGAATAATTCCCATAATCTTAAGCAATAAAAATATATTTTATATCTACCGGCGCGAGTACACGCCGGTAGATGCCTTCCGTGCGGAGATATGAGCAAAAACTTCTTCCGAAGCAATGCGGTTCAAACACTTGTTGTCATTTTTTCCAATCCCGACATGCAACGGTATGCCAGGGAATTCCCATTAGAAGACATGGCGACAAGTGTTTGAACCGCGTCGCTTCGGAGGAAGTTTTTGCTCATATCTCCGCACGGAAGGCATCTACCAGTGTGTACTCGCGGCTGAGTCTAGCTGTCTTAGCAAGGAAGGTATGTGCGTTTGATTTGTTACGATCCAAAGAGTTGGGGAAATGTTACAGACGTAGAGCGAAAAAGTATGCCAGAAGTGAATGGATCGAGCAGTGTCTCTGTGGGTGTACGCTAAAAGTCAGATTTATAAATATCCACCCACAGTGACACGCAGGGTCTAGTTACGACGGTACAACAGCCTGAGTACGTAACCTTGTGAATAAACTGTAATATAAAAATGTTAACCATGCACAAGATAATATTAATAATAATACCTAAAAATAATACCTAATAATAATAATAATAATAATAATAATGAATACTACTACTACTACTACTACTACTACTAATAATAATAATAATAATAGCCCAATAATAATAATTACTACTAGTAATAATAATAATAATAATAATAATAGCCTAATAATAAAAGCTACTACTACTACTACTAATAATAATAATAAATTTTTTTTTTTAATAATAGCCAAATAATAACTACTACTGCTACTACTAATATTATTATAATAATAAGCCTCAGCTGATTGCCAACTATAACGATTTTACCCCACCCATCTGACGAAGTAACCCCGGGTATGGGGTTGCTTCGGCATGTTTGTGATATATCGAAAATTGAATATTGTGACGTAAATATGTGTTATATTTAGATTGTATCAATACAAGTTTTGTACGCGGCATTCTGCACTACACATATCTCGTAAAGGTATTTCTCTAAGTTTTAGCAACAAAGAGTTATGGAGCCAAATACAAAATCATGACGAGGTAACCCCGGCCTCCCCAACTACAAGATGTTATAGTTATAGGTTATAGTTAGCAGGGCTTTCAAAAGTTTTTGGAGTAGGCGGCTGGCAGAGTAGAGTAGGCGGCTATGGCTGGTGGTGGAGGTGCCGAGAATCTAAGCATTGAGGGCGCAAAGCCCTCCAGGGGGCATTCTACCAGGAGAAATTTAAAAATTTGAAGCTCTGTGATGCATTCTGGTGCCTTCTAGCATCTGATTTCCTTGTCAATTGGTGATGTAAATTCAAAATTTTTTTTTGTTTTAGCATATTTATTTTTGAGGATGCTTGTCATTATTTGCTCATGATGCATTTCTGTATACATGTGTTGTCACTTCCGATTATCAGCTATTGGAATTAGATACATGCCACAAACCCCTTTGTGCAGAAGCCAAATCAGGAAATGTATGCGTTCCCCTGTTTAAGGCTTTATAATTCAAGATTTGAGCTTCTCAGCGAAGGGGAAAATGGCTTCAGTGAAATCAGAAACTTGAAGCATTTAGAATACCATTGTATTTCAGTTTATTTTCAAAATAAAATTTTTGGACATTTAATGAAACGGCTGGTGTCAAACTTCAGTCATTTCTTGAAATGATCATTTTTTTTTAGTCATCATTTCAAGAAATGACTGGTTTCATGCTCTGACTGAAACATATTGCCCATTACACAATTTAGCAAAATTTTTGCTTTTTCCTGTTCCTGGACAGAAAGTGTTATTTCCCAAGTGCTTATACCTAAAGTAAAAGGAGAAGACCTATCAAACTTTGCTTTTGTGATGTGGGTATTGAATTTTTCAAATGGTTTTCATTTTCCAGGACATGAAAGGTAGATATAGAGCTGGTTTGCTAACAGAATTTTCTTGAGCTTACAAGCATTTAAGAACATTCTCGAATGTTGTGCAACTTCCAAGAAGTTTCAAGAATTTTTCTAGGATGTTGTAGAACTTACAAGTATTTCAAGAACCTTTTAAAATTTTCTAGATCTTTCCATAGTAATATCTATACAGCAGCTCACCACTCACCACCTCAGTTTAGTTCTAGCTGCCCAAGTGAACATGTAGATATATCAGAATTTTTCAGAGCTGGCATCAAGAAGCTGCAAAGAATTCTCTAGATGCATTCTGCAATGTATGTGACCAATTTATCAAAATAAGAGCAAAAAAGATACTCTATGACAGCAACTGTTAAAATGTATGAAGCAAGCAAGGTATGTTTTGGCATGCCTGTTGAGGATCAACACAAACTCTGGACACCTCATTTTACCTAAGACCACTGCAAAAAAACTCAAGAAGGCAAGACAGACAATTTTTGCTTGTTTAAATAGTCAGATTTGATATTATACAAATTAAATGAAATTAGATTTATGTGTTGTTTTATTCATGCCTTATATAAATGAAAATGTGCAAATTTCCCATTTTTACACAGAAAATAGGCGAATTCCTAAATTTCATTATTTTGGTCACAAAAGCAAAGTTTGAAGGAAATAATAGGCATTTTCTATTCTTTTTACAACATAAGCAATAAAGAAATAACACACACAAACCAGGAAAAACATTTGCGTCTCATAGTGTTATAGAAGTAACTTGTATTAACATTAACATGTTAACGTCCTGAGAGGGACACCATTTGATAACCTTTCCCTGAGTGAGAAACTTTCGGCCTGACCCACTTCCCAGCCTTTTTACGGGCATAGAAATGCATGATCAGGGGTACCTTTGCCTAAAACATAGGTTAGCAACTTACATAGTTTGTTCATTGACAGTCAATGATTCCAACCATGTAAGTTAGCATCTGTGATTTCGGGAAAAACACCCCAGAACGAAGTGTGACTTTGAGTAATTTAAACAGGCCTAAGAGTCTATTTGTCAAATTTCAGATGTATGTGTACGAAAGTGACTTGGACCAGACAGTGGCGTGAACGATTAAATCACAGTTTGGCAACGCTCTTTCACACTTGAAGAGTGTGTATTTTCACTGACTGTACTTAATAGCTTTATAGCTAGTTTTACGCTGTTTATATATTGCTTTGTCCAGCCACCGAAAATATTGACTATTGTGTGACATAATCTGTGGTCAAGGGACGAGAGAAGCAGAAATGTCGGATGTCTGGGTGGGTTACCGCTGTGGGGAAGAATCCTGGAGAAAATGCAGCAGTTTTTTCTGATTTCTGAAACATGACCGTACGCATAAAGATGTAACTGTGACAGTTGATGGGTCCTGTCACTAGAAATGTCTCCTAATAAGTATGCGCCCTGGCTACCTTGCCAACGAGCCTGGCTCTTTGGTGATGTGGTCAGCGCGTTTGACTCTTAAGGCAGCGTTATACTTCACGCATCCGCGAACGCGTTTGCGCGCACTCGGACGCGGGCGCGTCCTCTGCCAAATATAGTTAAACGCATTGAGAGCTCCTGTACGCGGGAAGAAAAGCATCGAAAAGCATCAGTGTTTTTTTGCTAGAGCATGCGCAGTCGGTGTTTTGATCACGCGTCCCTGTGTGCTCCTGTGCGCCGGTCAGAAAATTTTGGAGGGTACGCGTCGATCATGAGGGCTATCGACACTGTTTGATGACGAAAATTGCGTCAACGCGCTCTAGCGCCCAACTGCGCACACGCGCACACGCAAAGTATAATTCCGGCTTTACCCGGGAGCCTAGGGTTGAATTCCCCGCCCGGGCCCTCCTTCGGCCTGCTACATTCTGGCGTAATCGGCAGGATCTGGGGGATCCTAATGGATGGCAGCATGCGTAATGCATGGAGCGTGAGGATACGCTCCCAAAAAGAGGGGGAGAGATGTGACAGTTGATGGGTCCTGTCACTAGGAATGTCTCCTAATAAGTATGCGCCCTGGCTATTTTGCCAACGAGCCTCGTTCTTTGGTGATGTGGTCAGCGCATTTGACTCTTACCCGGGAGCCTGGGGTTCAATTCCCTGCTCGGGCCCTCCTTCAGCCTGCAACATAACGATAAACCATTTCCAAATAACTTAGCTAAGCGTTTTGCCGACTCAGGATCAACCTTTATCAACATTCCGCAAAACGAGTTTGCAATGAGAAGCTAACGTTATGAGTGTTCCATTCAGGGAATAGCGCAGAGCTAAATTACAGGTGTTGGCATATTTTTTCCATCTCGTGCAGAGACAAAGCTCCAGTAAATGATTAAAACGATATCTGGTAATATAGGTAAGACATTTCACTTTGCTTTAACACCATTACATTGACTAATAACTTAACGCCATCATTTTATATTTGTAGTTTAAGGGAAATTTCAATTGAATGCCTGCAATAAAGTTTCCCATGCAGGAAAATGTTTCGTATACTGTCGGTAATCAAAACATTCGATATGAAATGATGGCTCTTTTTAGATATGTTAACAAGACATAGTGCATCTTTAGCCCCATTCGTGCCTCCGAAGGCTTGTTTTAACATTCTGACATTTACTGGCCCAGCGGAGTCACATGCCGTGCCATTGACAAAACCTGCAAAAATAGAAATCGCCAGACACCACTTGTCTTCTACCGCTGCTAGCGTCAAAACTTGCTTTTGTTTTACCTTGTGTCTGGTATCGGCGTAAAAACGACATATTAAAGATTCGTTCGGCACCAACCATTCATCTTAACTCCCTCTCGTTCCGAAAAATAAGTCTGGAAAAGGCAAAACTTCACCCCTGAAATCTAACTTCCTGCCCAGAAAAACACATCGATTGGCCGAAACATATCACTGTGTCGACATCTGGCTATGGCCAGCGACAACATATTATTACAAGCGACTTTACGGTATAATAAGAGAAATCATAGATCTATGGATTTCGCAAGCTTTTCTTCTGCAGCAGCAGGATGCAAGCGAACAGGATGAATCTGTCCCTTTCTTAGCTCAGTCTACCTCTGTGATTCATCCACAGACTCGCATATACAGAACTGGAGGTCGACGTGTTACACGGCTACCATTGTATGTAGCCAGCTGTTAAGGTAAAGAGACGTATAGGCACAGGTGTATTAATATGAACTGTCCTTTCACTCCAAATTCGTGAAGAAAGCAATGGAAGTACATGAAGCCCAAGAGGGCAGGAGCGTATGAACTTGCTTTGTAACCGACTGAACTACTAAACAGATGATGCGCAGATAACCCGTCCGAAGATCGACAGATCTGAGTGTAAGCACACAGTTTCAGTGGAAGCAGCGCTAATCCAAGCGCACACAAGGATAATTGAGTGCGAGAGCAGGATCTTTCGGGGGAAAACTTAAGCTATACTCTCAATCAAAATCCGCAATGTCCAGGGGGGCGTCCATGCACAGTCAGTGGCTCTAGCTATGTAAGTAGGCATTTGTGCTTTGACATGTAAGTTCGTGCAGCAGGAGTTTCCCTCTGATTGATAACCAATGAGATTGCTCGTATTTGTTAATATCCAATCCGTACCAAATTGTGGGGGAAGTCCCGCCTTCTCACCGACAGGCCACTCACAACTAGGGAGGGTATTTTCTTTTTAATTTTGTTCGGAAAAGCGCGTGAGACCTCGAAATCGAAAATGCAAAGCCAGGCAGGGCAGTCTGTCGCGAAAATGAAAAAGAAAAGTGGAGAACTACGTTAGCGATTTAATTATGAGACAGATATCGCGTCTGCTTCTTGAAAAAGAAAAAGCATTTCCGAGAATGTATTTGCATTATGAGATTAGCGTTTTCGATTTCGTTTTGTTAGTGATATTGCGGGGCACTTCTTGCAAATGAAAACAGTGCCTACATGGACTTGAAAATGCAAACGCAAAGTGGAGGATTTCTTTAGCATTTTCCTGATGATTCAAATAACGCACGTGCTTCTCGAAAACGAAAAAGCATTTCCGAGAATGTATTTGCTTTATACGATTAGCGTTTTCGTTTTCGTTTTGTTAGTGATATTGCAGGGCACTTCTTGAAAATGCAAATGGGGAATGTATTTTAATTTTCCATTTTTATGAAAATTGCATACACTGACTTGAAAATGAAAATGCAAAGAGGAGGATTACCTTTTGCATTTTCATTATGATACAAATAATGCGCTTGCATCTTGAAAATGAAAATGCATTTTTGACATTGCATTTTAATTTTAATTTTGTTAATATATGCTTCCATAGCTTGTAAACAAGGGGCTGGAGATCAACACAGAGAGTAGGTGTGTGACATCATGCTATACTCCAGATGAAATTACACCTCTCGTTCTTCACATATCGATTTTTTAATTCCTTCAATCTAGAAATGATGCATTTTCGCTTATTGCCCCTTTAAAGAAACGAGGAAGGTGACAAAAAGAATTTTATGATATGGAGAATCAGAGTCGCGAGTAGCCGGTCGTCACATCCCAAGTAGACGGAGATTATCGCCGGTCGCCGGCTACTTTTGAAATCCCTGAGTTAGGTTATAGTTTTTTGTTTCTTGCCCTGCTCTTTATTGGGTCAGTTGCCTGTTGCATATTCTTGCAAATAAAAGAGTTGTCAATTCATGATAATCTCTAATCTCTTCATTTAATAATGCTGAATATACAGTGTTAAGAATAAGTTAAATACATAAATTAATCATTAATGCTACACTATAAAAAGCAAGCTTGAAATTCTAATAGATGCCATGTGATCGGTATCAGTATTGGCGATACTGATTTCAGTGATCGGCAATTGGTGATCGGCCCAAAAAACCCTGATCGGAGCACCCCTAATTTGAATCGACTTTATTGAATTGTGGATTCTTGTTGCGAATCTCCGTTTTCATTGATGGAATTTAAACACTCAGGAAGGGCAAAAGCAAGAGAGTTGTCTCTCTTTCCTATGGTGGATGAAATATTTTTTTTCCAGAAATATAGCCTACTATTCAGTGGCCACAGTAATGCATTGAGATGGAAGCTGTGCATCTAGCTGCCGATAGATTATTCATATCATTGGAAAATGTGATCAAGGAGAATGACAGGAAACAAGTCATTACTATCAATTACTTCCAAAAAATTTTTCATAAGCTCTTTAATTTCAGCCAAGCAGCCGCCACAGGCAGGTCACCTTTACTTTGTATACTATGCTTCCACTGTGTAACATAACGCTTTATTTATTCTTACTGGTTTCTATTGATTTTTTGTTGTTGTTGTTGTTTTGACTACATGACATAGCTGACAAAGGCCCACATTTAAATTGGTGAATGTAGCTTAAAATCAATTAATCAAACATATCAGCACCATTAAATTGGACAGCAGAGGGCGAAGTTAAAAAAATAGCCTATTTAACTTTCTTGCGCTCCCACCAAGGTTATAATAGTTTTGGATTTTTCATTATAGTTTAGTTTTATTTTGTTTTGTCTTTTTTTTTTTTTAATTCAGTTAGTTTTAATTAGTTTTTAGAGCGGGTTTGCTAGTTTTTAATAGTTTTCGTTTTTTTCTAAATGCTTAGTTTTAGTTTAGTTTTTATTAGTTTTAATATTAATTTTAGTTTTTTTCATACTTTGGGTTATTTGTCAGGTGCAGGATTCAAAATGAGGAGAGTAAGTATTGTGAAATAAAACTCAACAAAAGATACCTGTAAAAAAAATGTATTCACACAGGAACAAAAAAAAACCCATTTGTGAGACACATGTCACATTTATGGACAGCCAGGAGTCTCAAGGAGCTCACTCTTAGTAAAACATGAACAAACTCAAAACCCCAATACACTCTACAGGTTTGAGTCACTTTTTGACCAAAATGACCAACTCAAAAATAAATTAAGAAATATAGCCTCAAGTGGCAATTCCAGGGTTCAAGCCAAGAAAGACCATTAGTAGTTGGAAACTTGAACACCTTAATTAAAAACCACTTTAAGAGTATGTTGCAGGTATTTATGTGGACCTATTTTGCCAGTGTAATGATTGGACCAACAACTTATGATGTATAGTCTGATTTGTGTTATGTTAGGCTATTTTGTGCATTTGTAGCTCCCCCTTGTGGTTGATTGCTATGAAACTGTTCAGGTATGTTTCAGGTATTGATGTGAACATATCCTGCAAGTTTTGTGGCGATAGGACGAACAATTGCTGATTTATAGTCTGATTTGTGTTATACCACGCTGATTTGTTTTGCATTTATAGAGCCCTTTATCAGTCAATTTGAATGAAATTTTCAGGGTATGTTTCAGGTACTTATATGAATATATTCTGCGAGTTTTATGGCTATGGGACAAACAATTGCTGATTTATAGTCTGACTTGTGTCATCCCATGCAAATTTTTTGCATTTATAGCACCCCCTATGGGCCGATTTGCATGAAACTGTGAAGGAATGTTCCTGGTACTTATACAGACATATCCTGTGAGTTCCGTGATGACTGGCCCAATGGTTGTTCACTGTTGTCCATTTATGTGCTAAGCCACGCCCATGCTGAAGTTCATTGGTCAATATCGTGGAAACAAAATGAGATTTCAACAAGCCTTATGCTACTTTTGATAAGCTTGTTCCAATGATGATCCTCAGTGAATTTCGAAGGAATCGGACCTACGGCCTAGGAGGAGATCTCTAAAAATTTTTTTTCAAAAAATTGAAAATTGAGGAAAATCTAATTGGTGGACCTTAGAGGTCCTTATGGGAAAGTTGTAGAGTTTGGAAAAAGGGATGTCTGTACCAAGTGTCGTGTAAATCAGACTTACAGTGTAGGAGTTAAGACCTTTTAAAGTGAAAAACTGTTTTTCTTGAATTATAGCACCCGAATCAGGCCAATTGAGTTAAAAATGCCTTGGGCAGCATTGACACACAACTTCCAACCAATGTGCAAATTTTCAGCTTTCTACCATTTACCATCTTACGGGAATTTTTGAAAACATTTCTGAAGAAGAAAAGAAATAATAATAATAATAATAATAAAGCTGCAAGCAGCGTTGAACGGGCCCTCGCACCCTTGTGCACGTTGGGGGTAGTGGTGAGATCCTGACGGGTGCAGATGTGTACTCACGACCATTGGACAGGTCAAGTACAGGCCCCAACCTGTGATAAAGTTTCGAGCGAATCGGACAAAGCACGAAGGAGTTATGATAAGTTGGTAGTTCATCCACCAGGGGGCGCTCGGAGCATAACCAAATGTGGGCAGGTGCATTCAGGGGCAGACGCTCAGCACAAATGTGAAGTTTCGAGAAAATCGGCCAATGTCAATGTAAAATATGGCATTTCCTGTTTCCACAAGGGGGCACCATGAGCAAGATTGCCAACAAGCATATGGAGGCGTTCAGGGCGGGACTCTTATCATGGAGAGGAATTTTGAAGCCATTTGGATGAAGTATGAGGGAGAGACAGCTGCTCGAATATGCATGGCAAAGCATCAGAAATGGGGACGCCATAGCAGCCACGCCCATTGACCTACAGACATGCAGAGCAGAAATTTTGATCAGCATGGTTTCTTGATGATCTGGAATAAATCTGAGGTTGATTGGACGAAATCTCAAGGAGGAGTTCATTAAAATACAACGTGTGGAAATCAGGCCAAAATGACACGTTAAAATCAACATGGCCGACTTCCTGTTTGGAGTAGACCAGTGTTACCAGAGACTTTATTGTGCATCTTGGCAACATGCACAAATGAACCAATTTTCAACTTCCTATTCCAAAAAAACCCCTATCGAGAGGGGTTTTTGAAAATTTCAAGGGGACGCTATAGAAGCATTTTGCTCCCCCATGGGAGCTGCCCCGATCAGATGTAAGAGCTCGCCACCCTTGACCTGTGTATTATTTTTCATGATGATACGAGTTCATTAAAGACATCAAAAACCCAAACGTATTTTCATGGCCAGGGATCCATAGTCGCCGCGTCGCCACACGGACACCATTACTCGTAGCTTCACAGCACTCATAAAGTAGCTTCATCAACTTGTTCTGCATGTTTTTGAAGTGGAATGAAGTTGATGGGTTCAACTATGTGTCACCAGTACAAGTAAAAGTAAAAACTGGTCACTTCCTGTTACCACCAGGGGGCGCTATTTGTGGAAAGGGAAGTTAATATATCGATACATTCAGGGTGTAGCCATCATCTTGTTCATGAAGTTTGAAGCTGCTCCGAATAAGTATGTTGGCCTGAGAGCTGTTGGAAAATGGATGGCGAAATCAAAAAAAGTCGCCAAAGTTTGTCACGCCCTAGCAGCCACGCCCTTTGACCTACAGATTTGCAGAGCACAACTTTAGATCAGCATGGGGTCCTTATGATCTGTACCAAATGTGAAGTCGTTTGGGCAAAATCTCTAGGAGTTCGTTAAAATACGAGGTGAGGAAATCGCCGATAATCGAAAATGCAAATCCAAATGGCCGACTTGCTGTTGTGGCTGGACCATGATGTCAAGAGACTTTCTTGTGCGTCTGGTTATGATATATGTGTGTACCAAATTTATTCCGCCGACGATAAAGTAATCCCAATGCGGGGGGTAATTTGAAAATTTGTAGGGGGCGCTATTTCGGATTTTAGTGTCGACCATGTGCGAACGCCCAAAAATATCAAATTTCAGATCCGGCCGGACGAATGTGGAAAGTTAGAAGCGTTTTCAATTTTGGGAAAAGGGCAAAATTGAGGCAGGAAAAGTCGGAAGAATAATAATAAATAATAATAATAATAATAATTAAAGCTGCAAGCAGCGTTGATCGGGCCCTCGCACCCTTGTGCACGTTGGGGGTAGTGGTGAGATCCTGATGGCTGCAGGTGTGCACTCACGACCATTGGACAGGTCAAGTACAGGCACCAACCTGTGATAAAGTTTCGAGCGAATCAGACAAAGCACAAAGGAATGATGACAAGTTGATAGTTCATCCACCAGGGGGCACTCGGAGTTTAACCAAACGTGGGCAGGTGCATTCAGGGGCAGACTCTAAGCACAAATGTGAAGTTTCGAGCAAATCGGCAAATGTCAATGTGAAATATGGCATTTCCTGTTTCCACAAGGGGGCGACATGAGCGAGATGGCCTATGAGCAAATGGAGGCATTCAGGGCGGGGCTCTTATCATGTACAGGAATTTTGAAGCCGTTTGGATGAAGAATGAGTGAGGGAGAGCTGCTTGAATATGCATGGCGAAGCATCAGAAATGGGGACGGCATAGCGGCCACGCCCATTGACCTATAGACATGGAGAGCACAACTTTTGATCAGCATGGTCTTTTGATGATCTGTACCAAATTTGAAGTCGATCGGGCAAAATCCCAATGAGGAGTTCGTTTTAAAATTCAAATCAAAATGGCCGACTTCCTGTTGGGTTTAGGGCGTGGCTCTAGTGAGATTTTTTTGTATGTCTGGGTATGATAAATATGTGTATCGAATTTCGTCTGCCTACGACAAAGTAACCGAACTGGTCACTTCCTGTTACCACCGGGGGGCGCTATTAGTAAAGTAATGTGAAGTTCAGGGCGGGGCCATCATCATCTTCAGCAAGTTTGAAGCTGCTACGATCAAGTATGTTAGCGTCAGATCATTTTGAAATTTTTTTTGGCAAGTCGCCAAACTTTGTCACGCCCTAGCAGCCACGCCCTTTGACCTACAGACATGCAGAGCACAACTTTTGCTCAGCTTGGTCTCTAGATGATAGGCACCATATTTGAAGTCAATCGGTCGAAAAACCTAGGCGAAGTTTGTGTTAAAATTCAAAAATTCAAATCAAAATGGCCGATTTCCTGTTGGGTTTTGGGCATGGCTCCAAAGAGTTTTTCGTATGTCTGGGTATAATACACATGTAAATCGAATTTCATTTGCCAACGACAAAGTAACCGAACTGGTCACTTCGTGTTACCACCAGGGGGCGCTATTAGTAAAGTGGGAAGATATTATATCGTGACGTTCAGGGCGGAGGCATCATCATCTCCAGCAAGTTTGAAGCCTCTAAGATCAAGTATGATGGCGTGAGAGCATTTTGAAAATTTTTTTTGCGAGTCGCCAGAATTTGTCATGCCCTAGCAGCCACGCCATTTGACCTACAGACATGCAGAGCAAAAGTTTTGATCAGCTTGGTCTCTAAATGATCTGTACCAAATTTGAAGTCAATCGGTCTTAAACCCTAGGAGGAGTTTGTATTAAAATTCAAAAATTCAAATCAAAATGGCTGACTTCCTGTTGGGTTAAGGGTGTGGCTTCAATTAATTTTTTGTATGTCTGGGTATGACACATGTGTGTATCGAATTTCGTCTGCCTACGACAAAGTAACCGAACTGGTCACTTCCCGTCACCACCGGGGGGCGCTATTAGTAAAGTGGGAAGTTATTATATCTTGAGGTTCTGGGCAGAACCTTCATCATTTCCGACAAGTTTGAAGCTGCTACGATCAAGTATGTTGGCATGAGAGCATTTTGAAATTTTTTTGGCGAGTAGCCAAAATTTGTCACACCCTAGCAGCCCCACCCTTTGACCTACAGACATGCAGAGCACAAGTTTTGATCAGCTTGCTCTCAAGATGATCTGTACCAAATTTAAAGTCGATCGGGCAAAAGCTCTAGGAGGAGTTCGTTTTCAAAGGAAAAATTGGTCACTTCCTGTTACCACCATGTTTTAGAAGTGGAATGAAGTTGATGGGCTCAACTATGTGTCATCAGTACATGTTAAAGTAAAAAATGATCACTTCCTGCTACCAGCAAGGGGCGCTATTAGTAAAGTGGGAAGTTAATATATTTGAACGTTTAGGGCGGTGCCATCATCATCTCCAGCAAGATTGAAGCTTCTACCATCAAGTATGTTGGTGTGACAGCATTTTGAATTTTTATTGGCGAGTCGCCAAACTTTGTCACGTCCTAGCAGCCACTCCCTTTGCCCTACAGACATGCAGAGCACAACTTTTCATCTTCTTGGTCTCTAGATGATCTGTACCAAATTTGAAGTCAATCGGTCGAAAACCCTAGGAGGAGTTCGTTTTAAAATTGAAAAATTCAAATCAAAATGGCCAACTTCCTGTTGCATTTAGGGCGTGGCTCCAATGAGTTTTTTATATGTCTGGGTATGACACATACGTGTATCGAATTTCGTCTGCCTACGACAAAGTAACCGAACTGCTCACTTCCTGTTACCACCAGGGGGCGCTATTATTAAAGTGGGAAGTTATGATATTGTGACGTTCAGGGCGGAGCCATCATCATTTCCAGCAAGATTGAAGCTTCTACGGTCAAGTATGTTGGCGTGACAGCATTTTGAAATTTTTTTGGAGAGTCACCAATTTTTGTCATGCCCTAGCAGCCACGCTCTTTGACCAACTGACATGCAGAGCATACCTTTCAATAGCTTGGTGATTAGATGATCTGTACCAAATTTTCAGTCAATCGGTCGAAAACGCCAGGAGGAGTTCATTTTAAAATTCAAAAATTCAAATCAAAATGGCCAACTTCCTGTTGGGTTTAGGGCGTGGCTCCAATGAGTTTTTTGTATGTCTGGGTATGATACATACGTGTATCGAATTTCGTCTGCCTACGACAAAGTAACCGCACTGCTCACTTCCTGTAACCACCGGGGGGCACTATTATTAAAGTGGGAAATTATGACTTCTTGACGTTCAGGGCGGAGCCCTCATCATTTCCAGCAAGTTTGAAGCTGCTACGATCAAGTATGTTGGCGTGAGAGCATTTTGAAATTTTTTTAGCGAGTCGCCAAACTTTGTCACGCCCTAGCAGCCACGCCCTTTGGCCAACAGACATGCAGAGCACAACTTTTGATCAGCTTGCTCTCTAGATGATCTCGACCAAATTTGAAGTCGATCAGGCAAAATCCCAAGCAGGAGTTCGTTTTCAAAGTAAAAACTGGTCACTTCCTGTTACCACCGGGGGGCCCTATTAGTAAAGTGAAAAGTTATGATATGTGGACATTCAGGGTGGAGACATCATCATGTCCAGCAAGTTTGAGGCTGCTAAGATCAAGTATATGGGCCTGAGAGTATTTTGAAATTTTTTCATCGAGTCGCCAAATTTTGTCACGCCCTAGCAGCCACGCCCTTTGACCTACAGACATGCAGAGCACAACTTTGATAAGCTTAGTCTCTGGATCATCTGGACCAAATTTGAAGTTGATCGGGCAAAATCCCAAGGAGGAGTTCATTTTAAAATTCAAAAATTCAAATCAAAATGGCCGACTTCCTGTTGGGTTAAGGGCGTGGCTCCAATAATATTTTTTGTATTTCTGGGTATGATACATATATGTACCGAATTTCATCTGCCTACAAGAAGGTAACCAAATTTCCCTTTGGGAATTTTGAAACGTGTTTAGGGGGCGCTATTTTGGTATTTTGCGTCGACCATGAACGACCACCCAAAAATATCGAATTTCGGATCCGGCCGGACGAATATGGAAAGTTAGACGCGTTTTCACCATTGGGAAAGGGGCGAAATTGGCCTTTGAAATGTTGGAAGAATAATAATAATAATAATAATAATAATAATTAAAGCTGCAAGCAGCGTTGAACGGGCCCTCGCACCCTTGCGCACATTGGGGGTAGTGGTGAGATCCTGACGGGTGCAGGTGTGCACTCACGACCAGTGGACAGGTCATGTACAGGCACCAACCTGTGATAAAGTTTCGGGCAAATCGGACAAAGCAGTAAGGAGTTCTGAAAAGGTGATAGTTCATACACCAGGGGGCGCTCTGAGCGTAACCAAATGTGGGCAAGCGCATTCAGGGGCAGACCGTCAGCACAAATGCGAAGTTTAGAGCAAATCGGCCAATGTCAATATAAAATATGGCATTTCCTGTTTCCACAAGGGGGCGCTATAGAGACATTTTGCTCCCCCCATTGGCGAGGCCCCTATCAGATTTAACAGCTTGCCATCCATGACTTGTGTATCAATTTTTATGATAAGTATTCAGTAAAGACATCAAAAACACAATCGTGTTTTCATGGCAAGGGATCCATCTTCACCACATTGCCACACGAACGCCATTACTTGAAGCTTCACTGCATTCATAATGTAGCTTCACCAACTTGTTCTGCATATTTTAGAAGTGGAATGAAGTTGATGGGCTCAACTATGTGTCATCAGTACATGTTAAAGTAAAAAATGGTCACTTCCTGTTACCGCCAGGGGGCGCTATTAGTAAAGTGGGAAGGTATTATATCGTGACGTTCAGGGCGGAGCCATCATCATCTCGAGCAGGTATGAAGCTTCTGTGGTCAAGTATGTTGGCTTGAGAGCATTTTGAAATTTTTTTGGCAAGTCGCCATAATTTGTCACACCCTAGCAGCCACGCCCTTTAACCTACAGACATGCAGAGCACAACTTTTGATCAGCTTGGTCTCTAGATGATCTGTACCAAATTTGAAGTCAATCGGTCGAAAACCCTAGGAGGAGTTCGTTTTAAAATTCAAAAATTCAAATCAAAATGGCCGACTTCCTGTTGGGTTTAGGGTGTGGCTCTAATAAGATTTTTGTATGCCTGGGTGTGATACATATGTGTATCGAATTTTGTCTGCCTACAACAAAGTAACCAAATTGCATACTTCCTGTTTCCACAGGGGGGCGCTATTAGTAAACTGGGAAGTTATTATATCGTGACGTTCAGGGCGGAGCCATCATCATTTCCAGCAAGTTTGAAGCTGCTACGATGAAGTATGTTGGCTTGAGAGCATTTTGAAATTTTTTTGTCGAGTCGCCAAAATTTGTCCCACCCGAGCAGCCACGCCCTTTGACCTACAGACATGCAGAGCACAATTTTTGATCAGCTTGCTCTCTAGATGATCTCGACCAAATTTGAAGTCGATCGGGCAAAATCCCTAGGAGGAGTTCGTTTTCAAAGTAAAATCTGTTCACTTCCTGTTACCACCGGGGGGCGCTATTAGTAAAGTGAAAAGTTATTATATGGGTACGTTCAGGGCGGAGACATCATCATGTCCAGCAAGTTTGAAGCTGCTAAGATCAAGTATATGGGCGCGAGAGCATTTTGAAATTTTTTTGTCGAGTCGCCAAATTTTGTCACGCCCTTGCAGCCACGCCCTTTGACCTCCAGACATGCAGAGCACAACTTTTGATCAGCTTGGTCTCTAGATGATCTGGACCAAATTTGAAGTCGATCGGACAAAATCTCTTGGAGGAGTTCGTTTTAAAATTCAAAAATTCAAATCAAAATGGCCGACTTCCTGTTGGGTTTCGGGCGTGGCTCCGATGAAATTTTTTGTATGTCTGGGTATGATACATATATGTACTGAATTTCGTCTGCCTACGAGAAAGTAACCAAATTTCCCTATGGGAATTTTGAAACGTGTTTAAGGGGCGCTATTTTGGCAATTTGCGTCGACCATGAATGACCACCCAAAAATATCGAATTTCGGATCCGGCCGGACGAATGTGGAAAGTTAGACGCGTTTTCACCATTGGGAAAGGGGTGAAATTGGCCTTTGAATTGTCGCAAGAATAATAATAATAATAATAATAATAAAAATAAAAATAAACAGTACGATTTCAATAGGGTCCTCGGACGACTTGCAGTCGGCCCGGGCCCTAATAATAATAAACAACGCGATTTCCATAGGGCCCTCCGCAGACGACTTGCAGTCGGCTCGGGCCCTAATAACGTTTGAACGAATCGGACAATGCACCAAGGAGTTATGAGAATTTGGTAGTTCATCCACCAGGGGGCGTTCGGGGCGTAACCTCACGTGGGCAGGTGCATTCAGGGGCAGACACTCAGCACAAATGTGAAGTTGGGAGCAAATCGGCCAATGTCTATGTAAAATATGGCATTTCCTGTTTCCACAAGGGGCCGCCATGAGCGAGATTGCCTACGAGCATATGGAGGCGTTCAGGGCCGGGCTGTTATAGTGTACAGGAATTTTGAAGCCGTTTGGATGAAGTGTGAGGGAGAGAGAGCTGCTCGAATATACAAGGCGAGGCATCAGAAGTGGGGACGCCATAGCGGCCTACAGATATGCAGAGCACACCTTTGATCAGCATGGTTTCTTGATGATTGTGATGAATCTGAGGTTGATTGGACAAAATGTGTAGGAGGAGTTTGTTAAAAAACAATGTGTGGAAATCAGACCAAAACGACACGTTAATATCAAAATGGCCGCAAAAACTGTAATAAAAATAGCCGACTTCCTGTTGGGTTTAGGGCGTGGCTCCAATTTGTTTTAGTATGTCTGGGTATGATACGTATGTGTACCGACTTTCGTCTGCCTTCGACAAAGTAACCGAATACCCTATGGGAATTTTGAATCGTGTTTTGGGGGCGCTATTTCGTCATTTCGCGTCGACCATGAGCGAGCGCCCAAAAATATCGAATTTCGGATGTGCCCGGACGAATGTGGAAAGTTACAAGCGTTTGAAATTTGAGAAAGGGGCGAAAATTGCCCTTGAAAATTCGGAGGAACATGCGTTCGGGTTTGGTTTTGTGCAGTGAGACTGTTAGTTTTTAAAGAAATATAACGGTGTTGCTTTTGGGGCAAGTTGCACATTCCCACCGAGCAAGAATACGTCCAAACGACGTCTTTTTGAGGTCTTCAAAAACGTCTACATGACGTCTTATGAGAAGCCAGAATGAAAGTTTTTATGACGTCTTTTTACGACATCTTCTGGACGTCCCGTATTAACTTCCACCAAACCTCTGCACAAGGTTAAAAATTAGTTCAAATGAGGTCGTTCTGGGCGTATTTTTAACGTCAGCTGCACACCTATTTTAGAAATAATTGACGAAAAAAAAAATACAGCTTATGTCTCCTCCTTCGCGATGCCTTCCTATCTCTCCGACTGCTTTAATAGCTTTCAGATGTTGCGCTTGAACAATTGTTATAACAATCAAAGAGCTTTTTTGTGGTAGTGAGGGGATTCAATCCTTAGTACTATTAGTTACTAAGCTACACTCGCTACTGACTGCGCCACGAAGATAGGTGAAAACATTGCATAGTTAAGATGTGTTTCCCAACTACTACTCTCCATGGGTCATTGAACGAAGTCATCACAACTTGTATCCATAATATGAAAAATAATGTACTGGACTTATAGTATTATAGTGTTGGGAAAATAAAACAACTAAGAAAATTATTTACATGAAATTTTGTGTTTTATTGTTATCATAGTCGTCTGTTTTTTGTTTGTTGAAAGTGGCGACTCGCCCCGCTGCGGGGTTAATTGGGGGAAAGAGATCGGCTATCCGCGGTGCCGACAAGAGAAGCAGTTCTGCTATTGGCACCGCGGCGGATAAAAGAAGCACTTCCGCTATTTTCCCCACAACTGGGCCAATTAGAGATTTCATTTTATTATCCGCCCCAGTCTTTGAACTTGCTGTGGCAATCGAGTTTCGCTAGGTTTTTAAGGTTTATTATTAACAAACAAACAAGGAAGCGGCTATTTGTCCCGTAGCGCTGCAGCGCCAAAGTTCAAAGTTCGTTTAATGACCCGTGGAAAGTAGTGGTAGCGAAACACACCTTTCACTACGCTATGCGCTAAACCTAACTTAGTGGCGCAGTTAGTAGCGAGGATAACTCAGTAATTCATAGTTCGAAAGATCGAAACTCCTCATTACCGCCAAGAGGAGCTTTGCTTGTCATAACAATCGTTTAAATGCGACATCTAAGAGCTAATAAAGCAGTCGGAAGGAGAGAGACATCGTAGAGGGAAGAGACAGAAATTATATTTTTTTTACATCAAGTATCTCTAAAATAAGTGTGCAGTTGACGTTGAAAAAACGCCCAAAACGACCTCATTTGAACTAATTTTTAACCTAGTGCAGAAATCTGGTGGACGGTAATACGGGACGTCCAGAAGATGTCGTAAAAAGACGTCATAAAAACTTTCATTCTGGCTTCTCAGGGGACGTCATGTAGACGTTTTGGAAGACCTCAAAAAGACGTCGTTTGGACGTATTCTTGCTCGGTGGGATTGAAGAACGCCGTGTTAGTGTGAAATAAAAGAGAGTGTTGTAATATCTTAATGTGTGTGTGTCGTGTCGATGTATTTAATGTTATTTAAAAAGTGTGTGATTTAACGTAAAAAAAAAATGTGTTATGTTGTTGCTTGTAGTCATGACTGACAGAGTTTTGTGTGCATGTGGGAGGATTATCGTGTTCGATTAGTCTTGCATGTTAATATGGGAGTTTGGTGTAATTTAGTTGATATAGGCCAAAATTACTCTTTTTCCGCGGTGTTTGGCTGCAAGGGTACAACATCAGGGAGGGTTGTAAAACAAAACCCTTTTTGCCCTGTTGTCGGGCATAGTGCAGAAGTGAGTCTTTTCTACGCCTAGTGTGGTTGCGATTGGAGAATCACTGTAATGTCCGACCTGCTGCGTATCAAATTACTATTGTTTACCTAGCTGCTAGGTGAATTGTGTGTTCTTAAAACTGAAGGTGCGTTCTTGCGGCAAGACATTGTATTCACTAACAGTTTTGAATTCTCATTTCGCGTTAGTGTTATTTTCAATTTTGAATACAGTGAGTAGTAGTGTACTATGGGCTATAAGCTTTGAAGGTCAGGTGTAGCGTATCTTTCGGTGTGTGTTCGTTTAATTCAATGCGGAATAATAATGTAATAGTAGGTTTTATGGTTAGAGTAACAATTTGGGCTACACGTTTTGTAGTGAGGAAACTGTGCGTATCGAAGTGTTTGTGAAGAGATCGGTTTTTATTTGTATTACGTCATATGTTGTCATTTTTGCTGTACTTTAGAAAATGGCTAATGCATCGCCTTCAAAATTTGCAACGATTGAGGTCCCCGAGATAATGAATATCCGGCAATCATTTCAGATTTTAGCGGTAAGTATGGTTGTAGGATACTATAATGGAGCAGGTATTTATTTTCGAAGTATATGTTTATGAAATTGATTGTTTTTGTTTTTTTTTTTTGTTGTTGTTGTTGTTTTGTTTTGGTTTTATTTGGATTTGTAATAGTATTCGTGTGGAGATGCTGTCGTAAGCCGGGAGGAGCTTCAAAGGCAGTGCATGGAGTTGGGATTGAAAGCGATGAGTGTTCTCGTGAAAGGTGTGCGGACCCGCCGGGCCGGAGAAAAGAAGAATGCCTTTTTGCTGAAGAAATTAAGGGAAAAGCAGGCCCGGATCGAGTCCTTGGAACTTGTGAATGAAATGGGTTTAATTAGTTTTTGTGAGCAAGGTACGTTTTAATTTATGACGTAATTTTTTTGATGAACCTTGTCATTGTCATTGTCATTGTGTGTTTAGAAGGTTTTCATGTACCGTGGTTTATGGTGTTGTGTTTTTGATTTTGCAGATGTTACCGATGCGGAGTTGATATCCGCTGACGTAGTGGAGGACGACTTGGTGAATTTACCTGGGAAGTTAGAGATGGGAAGACACTTCGCCGTTGGATGGTTAAAATTTAAGTTTAACCAGCTATGTGTAATAGTTGTATTTATTTTATAATAGTGTTTTTTTAATGTAGTGCTAGCCTATTTATTGTGTTTATATTTTTTTCCTGTTTAATATTTTTTGGGAAAATGTTTGATTGTAGTTACATTGCATATTTTTTGTGCTGGGATATATATGTATGTATAGTGCTACTTAATATATTGTTTGCGTGCATATTTATTATGTTTAAGAAATATATTGTTTGTTTGAATATTTATTAAAGGTTGAATCTCCGCTTGATTTTGGTATTGTGATGATTGTTCATGTAATTTTGGTCATATAAATTGCTACATTACATGAAAGAACGTAAAATTCAGTTTATTAGGTGAAGTATGAGAAAAGCAGTCGACCAGGCTTAGAGAATGGGTAATTGTGGTACAAGTATTGAAGGCAATTAGCCACCCAAGGGGTTTAGAGTGTAGTCGTGCATGTATTTATTAATTAATTTATTTAGTTACCTACAAGAAGAAATATAAGTAAGAAATATAGAATCAGGCAGCAGCCAGTGTAGCACCATGTATTTCGTAAAGAAAATAACTATCATGGGACTGATATGTAGGTCATCAAATGTATTTATTGTTCTACTGTTAAAAGTTTTATTCCTGCAGTTCAAAGTTTTCTCTGGAGTGTGACCTAACGAAATTTGCGATTTAATAACTTGTAGAACCAATGTGACATCCTTGGAATTGTCATTATGTAGCTACATGTTCAAATGTTAATACGGTACTTATTGCGTCTCTGTTCGATTGGGCCTTTTATTTTGAAGTATAACTGGTTTATTTGGTGATATTGTAAGCCATCATTTCAATGCAGTTGATGGTTTCTCGCCCTGTTTGTAAGAAAGACCAATACGGTTTGCAGGAAGATGAACATTAGATGAGCAAGTTACAGTGGTTGCGCGTATATTTTCTTCATGGATGATTTTATTAACCCTCTGTTAACCAAGTACCTTTCCAACTGTGTAAAAATCATTTCCCTTGGCAAATATGTTGATTATGGGCCAATATTTGGAACAATAGTTAAAAAAAATTTGACCCTTTGGCCCACTGTTGTGGTTTCCCGACTAGATGTTTACATATTTTTGAGGTTGCCTTGTTCGTGAATAATTGGAGGGAGACAAAATCTTCAGAACCCATCTTTATTCCCACGGTGAGCAGTCCCCGGCCAGGCAGTGCTAGCTCGGTATTCTTTACAGAGCAATATTTATGGGAAAAACTCAACCAACTTTGCTCCAATCAAAATACATGGGTTGTAACCATCTTATCTCTAACAAACTTTGCTCCAATCACATTTCATGGGTTGTAACCATCTTATCTTTAACTTTTTTTTTACTCTCCAACTTTGTTTTGTTAAACCATGGTGGAAAATTGAAGTATAGGTTTTTTTAAAAAAAGAAAAAGAATATACACTAAAATGGACTGGAAAATTACAGTTCAAGAGTGGACAAACACAGCCAAAGGAATAGGATACAAGTAGATACTTAAATGATTCAATTGATTATGTTTTTTTCAGTAACAACTAATGATTTTACTGAACAAACATTGATCAAAGCTACAGAAATCAAATGCATCGCCTGATTATGTTTTCAAATCAACTAAACAGAAGCCTGCTTACTAATCAAAGCTACAGAAGCGTGCTGCTTCTGTGTGTGAGCTGCTTATGCATGTGTGAATTGAATTGCTTGTATGTGTGTGTCTTGTCTGTGTGTGAACTGTTTGTGTGTGTGTGTGTGTGTGTGTGTGTGTGTGTGTGTATGTGTGTATGTGTTCGTCTGCTGCTTATGCCTGTGCATGTATCTGTGTGCACTGCTCGTGTGTGTGAACTGCTTGTATGTGTGTGTGTTATGTGTATGTGTCTGTGTGCACTGCTCATGTGTGTGTGAACTGCTTGTATGTGTGTGTGTGTAACTGCTGCTTACATAATATGGTTATTGATTATGATTATTGATTATGGTTATTCAACATGGCAATTGATCTACTGATGAATATGATGAGAAATATTGAAATATAATCCTCAACATTGAATATGATGAGAAATATTGAAATATAATCCTCAACATTGAATATGATGAGAAATATTGAAATATAATCCTCAACACCACCTTTCCAAAATGTAGCAGATCTGCTACATTGGGTAATAATGCGAATGGAAAAATTAAAGTGACGAACCATTCAAGTTATTTTCAAATGTTTATTTGGCAATAAGAAACAAAACCAGCAAGGGTGTCCAGGCTGTTAATCCTTTCACTTTATGTAGCAGATATGCTACGGTGGTTAGTAGAGGGTTAAATCACAAAGATTTTTGCGTAAATTTTTATATTTTATAAGTCTGTGTTGTGATGTGTGTATATACTTATTAATACACGTATTGCATTGTATCTGGTGAAAAGTTCCAGGCTCTGGGGGGTTTGGGATCGGGTTCGTAATCCGTGAAGACAATATAGGCTAGACTACGTTTCTGTAAAAAAAAAAAAATAAAAATTCTCCCTCTTGTTTATGGTACGGATGTTTTTATTGGATGCAGTATGGTGTGTCGTAATTTTGTTAATTTATTGGGCGTTTGAATTTACTTGTAGTTACATATACAATATGTGTCGGGGGAAAAGGGGTAAAAACGGACAAGCCATTTTTTTCTTTTCTCTTGATAAATGGCGCTTTCCTGTTCGGCCAGGTATTTGAAGATGAAAATCGTGTTAGCACGGTAGCCGCATTTCGTTGAATTGTCTCGCAAAAAAAAAATTATATTCACTGGTAAGGTGAATCCGGCCCTCAAACTCTGGTTTTAAGTATCAATAGTTTGTTTGATTGGTGCATACTGAATGTATGACGCACTGACATAAGCAGTGAGATCGTACGTCTCTTCTAACTTTGTCATTAGCTAATGCAAGTATGCCTGGAAGGGGCCGTTTCCCTCATCAAGGACATCACGTGGTAAATGCGGACATGTAGCCCCACATTTCTTGCGTCGAAAAACCGTTTTCAGAGAGAGTTCTTACGGCATCGTTCTAATGCAAGACTGTGAAACATGTATCTACTTTCGTTCTATTCTGATTCGTGCATTTCAAATAGCAAGTGTTGACTTGATCGCAGTTTTCAGGTGGGCCAAGAAGACCCTCCCAGTGTAAAATATGAATGGCGGAAGACCAGGGGTGCGTTCGAGCTGCGTCGCACTGTTACATGATACGTTTTCTGGGGCCATCCGCATCTGCTCGAGCAGCTCGCTGAAACTGCTGCGCAGCTCATCACGTGAACGTTCACATAAGACTTCACGCCAGTAAAGAATGGCGACTTACTTGCAACACTGGAAGTAATCGAGGTTGGATACACTGGCTATTCATCTCCTCATTTATGGTCTTATAGATGAAAATTTTGACCGGAGAAGAAGGTATGTAAAATGTGACTCGACACTGTGTGCATATTTGTCGCAAATACAGGCTATTTCTGTTTCTTACTTATTTTGTGAATGCCAGAGAAGTTACGTGTTCGCAAAAAAAAAAAAAAAAAAAATGTACTTGTATCGCATTTGCCAAATGAAGGCAATAAATGGTTAGATCGGAGGCTGCTGGTGGCTTGGGAGTCGCAGTATTTTTGTATATATTAGGTAAATTCCATGCACTGTCTGTTTGACGTTTATACATTGGTGCCACCTACAGGTTGCATCCTGAACGTACGGCTGGGTCGTGTAATAGTATACACGTAAATTACATTATTAAGGCCCGAGCCGACTGCAAGTCGTCTGCGAAGGCCCTGTTGAAATCGCGCTGTTTATTAGGGCCCGAGCGACGACTGCAAGTCGTCCGCGGAGGACCCTATTGAAATCGTGCTGTTTATTATTATTATTATTAGGGCCCGAGCCGACTGCAAGTCGTCCGAGGACCCTAGTGAAATCATACTGTTTATTATTATTATTATTATTATTGTTATTATTGCGACAATTCAAAGGCCAATTTCGCCCCTTTCCCAATGGTGAAAACGCGTCTAACTTTCCACATTCGTCCGGCCAGATCCGAAATTCGATATTTTTGGGTGGTCATTCACGGTCGACGCAAATTGCCAAAATAGCGCCCCCTAAACACGTTTCAAAATTCCCATAGGGAAATTTGGTTACTTTCTCGTAGGCAGACGAAATTCGGTACACATATGTATCATACCCAGACATACAAAAAATTTCATTGGAGCCACGCCCGAAACCCAACAGGAAGTCGGCCATTTTGATTTGAATTTTTGAATTTTAAAACAAACTCCTCCGAGGGATTTTGTCCGATCGACTTCAAATTTAGTAAAGATCATCTAGATACCAAGCTGATCAAAAGTTGTGCTCTGCATGTCTGTCGGTCAAAGGGCGTGGCTGCTAGGGCGTGACAAAATTTGGCAACTCGACACAAAAATTTCAAAATGCTCTCTCGCCCATATACTTGATCTTAGCAGCTTCAAACTTGCTGGACATGATGATGTCCCCGCCCTGAACGTCCCCATATCATACCTTTGCACTTTACTAATAGCGCCCCGTGGTAACAGGAAGTGACCAGATTTAACTTTGAAAAACTCCTCCTAGGGATTTTTGCCCGATCGACTTCAAATTTGGTCGAGATCATCTAGAGAGCAAGCTGATCAAAAGTTGTGCTCTGCATGTCTGTAGGTCAAAGGGCGTGGCTGCTAGGGCGGGACAAATTTTGGCTACTAGCCAAAAAAATTTCAAAATGCTCTCAAGCCGACATACTTGATCGTAGCAGCTTCAAACTTGCTGGAAATGATGATGGCTCCGCCCTGGATGTCACGATATAATAACTTCCCACTTTACTAATAGCGCCACCCTGTGGTAACAGGAAGTATCCAATTTGGTTACTTTGCCGTAGGCAGACAAAATTTGATACTTATGTGTATCATAGAGAGATACAAAAAAACGCAATGGAGCCACGCCCTAAACCCAACAGGAAGTCGGCCATTTTGATTTGAATTTTTGAATTTCAAAACGAACTCCTCCTAGGGTTTTCGACCGATTGACTTCAAATTTGGTACAGATCATCTAGAGACCAAGCTGATCAGAAGTTGTGCTCTGCATGTCTGTAGGTCAAAGGGCGTGGCTGCTAGGGCGTGACAAAGTTTGGCGACTCACCAAAAAAATTTCAAAATGCTCTCACGCCAACATACTTGATCGTAGAAGCTTCAAACTTGCTGGAGATGATGATGGCTCCGCCCTGAACGTCACGATATAATAACTTCCCACCTCACTAATAGCGCCCCCTGGTGGTAACAGGAAGTGTGCAGTTCGGTTACTTTGTCGTAGGCAGACGAAATTCAATACACATATGTATCATACCCAGACATATAAAAAACTCATTGGAGCCACGCCCCAAACCCAACAGGAAGTCGGCCATTTTGATTTGAATTCTTGAATTTTAAAACGAACTCCTCCTAGGGTTTTTGACCGATTGACTTCAAATTTGGTACAGATCATCTACAGACCAAGCTGATGAAAAGTTGTGCTCTGCGTGTCTGTAGGGCAAAGGGCGTGGCTGCTAGGGCGTGACAAATTTTGTAGACACACCAAAAACATTTCAAAATGCTGTCACGCCAACATACTGGACCGTAGAAGCTTCAATCTTGCTGGAGATGATGACTGCTCCGCCCTGAACGTCAGGATATAATAACTTCCCACCTCACTAATAGCGCCCCCTGGTGGTAACAGGAAATGTCGATTTTTTACTTTAACTATGTACTGATGACACATAGTTGAACCCATCAACTTCATTCCACTTCTAAAAAATGCAGAACAAGTTGGTGAAGCTACTTTATGAATGCTGTGAAGCTACAAGTAATGGCGTTCCTGTGGCAACGCGGCGAAGATGGATCCCTTGCCATGAAAATACGTTTGTGTTTTTGATGTCTTTACTGAACTCGTATCATCAGAAAACTAGATACACGGGTCAAGGATAGCAAGCTCTTGAATCTGATAGGGGCCTCGCCTATGGGGGGAGCAAAATGTCTCCATAGCGCACCCTTGTGGAAACAGGAAATGCCATATTTTACATTGACATTGGCCGATTTGCTCGAAACTTCACATTTGTGCTAAGGGTCTACCCCTGAATGCAGCTGCACACATTTGGTTACGCACCGAGCACCCCCTGGTGTATGAACTATCAATCTGTCATAACTCCTTTGTGCTTTGTCCGATTTGCTCGAATCTTCATCACAGGTTGGTGCCTGTACTTGACCTGTCCTATAGTCGTGAGTGCACACCTGCTCCCATCAGGATCTCACCACCACCCCCAACATGCACAAGGGTGCGAGGGCCCGTTCAACGCTGCTTGCAGCTTTAATTATTATTATTATTATTATTATTATTATTATTATTATTCCTCCGACATTTCAAGGGCCAATTTCGCCCCTTTCTCAAACTTGAAAACGCTGGTAACTTTCCACATTCGTCCGGCCACATCCGAAATTCGATATTTTTGTGGGCTCGTTCATGGTCGACGCAAAATGCCAAAATAGCGCCCCCTAAACACGTTTCAAAATTCCCTTAGGGAAATTCGGTTACTTTCTCGTAGGCAGACAAAAATCGGTAAACATGTGTATCATACCCAGACATACAAAAAATTTCATTGCAGCCTCTCCCAAAACCCAACAGGAAGTCGGCCATTTTGATTTGAATTTTTGAATGTTAAAACGAACTCCTCCTAGGGTTTTCAACCGATTGACTTCAAATTTGGTAGAGATCATCTAGAGACGAAGCTGATCAAAAGTTGTGCTCTGCAGGTCTGTCGGTCAAAGGGCGTGGCTGCTAGGGCGTGACAAAGTTTGGCGACTCGCCAAAAAAATTTCAAAATGCTCTCACAACAACATACTTGATCGTAGAACCTTCAAACTTGCTGGAGTTGATGATGGCTCCACCGTGAACGTCATGATATCATAATTTCCCACTTTACTAATAGCGCCCCCCAGTGGTAACAGGAAGTGAGCAGTGCGGTTACTGTGTCGTAGGCAGACGAAATTCGATACACATATGTATCATACCCAGACATACAAAAAATTCATTGGTGCCACGCCCTAAACCCAACAGGATGTCAGCAATTTTGATTTTAATTTTTGAATTTTAAAACGAACTCCTCCTAGGGTTTTCGACCGATTGACTTCAAATTTGGTACATATCATCTAGATACCAAGCTGATGAAAAGTTGTGCTCTGCATGTCTGTCACTCAAAGGGCATGGCTGCTAGGGTGTGACAAAGTTTGGCGACTCGCCAAAAAAATTTCAAAATGCTGTCACGCCAACATACTTGACCGTAGAAGCTTCAATCTTGCTGGAGATGATGATGGCTCCGCCCTGAACGCCCAAATATATTAACTTCCCACTTTACTAATAGCGCCCCTGGTGGTAACAGGAAGTGACCATTTTTTACTTTAACATGTACTGATGATACATAGTTGAACCCATCAATTTCATTCCACTTCTAAAACATGCAGAACAACTTGGTGAAGCTACATTGTGAATGCTGAGAAGCTACAAGTAATGGTGTTCGTGTGGCAACGCAGCGAAGATCGATCCCTTGCCATGAAAATACGTTTGTGTTTTTGATGTCTTTACTGAACTCGTATCATCATAAAAATTGATACACTGGTCAAGGATGGCAAGCTGTTAAATCTGATAGGAGCCTCGCCTATGGGGGGAGCAAAATATCTCTATAGCGCCCCCTTGTTGAAACAGGAAATGCCATATTTTACATTGACATTGGCCGATTTGCTCGAAACTTTGCATTTGTGCTGACGGTCTGCCCCTGAATGCACCTGCCCACATTTGGTTACGCTCCGAGCGCCCCCTGGTGGATGAACTATCAACTTTTCATAACTCCTTCCTGCTTTGTCCGATTCGCTCGAAACTTATCACAGGTTGGTGCCTGTACTTGACCTGTCCATTGGTCGTGAGTGCACACCTGCACCCGTCAGGATCTCACCACCACCCCCAACGTGCACAAGGGTGCGAGGGCCAGTTCAACGCTGCTTGCAGCTTTAATTATTATTCTTATTATTGTTATTATTATTATTCCACTTTACAGGGCTTTTTGGGGGCTTTAACGTGTTTCAATTCGAACAAAAATGTGGCTGAAAAATCAGGCCTGGTGAAAATTCTATGATTTTATTGGTTTCGCCAGAGGGCGGGGCAAAATGGCTCCACAGCGCCCCCTTCAAAAATTAAAAAATTCATGAAAAACCTGTGTTTTGCCCGATTATGTTGAAATTTGGTACGCATGTAGAGCTTGCCAACACAAACGGATTTGCCATTTGGGACGTTTTTGTCCAATGCACAGGATGCCCGCTAGGTGGCGTTGAAAATACTAAATAAGGCAATTTTTTGCCGATTTCAGGCATCGGAATTTAACGAACTCCTCCTAGGGGTTTGGCCGGAATCTCATGAAAATCACTGAGTTTACTCTTGACCCCTTGAAGATCAAAATTTATTAAAATCATCTCGGTTGGATTCAAGGTGTGGGCGTGGCAGGGCCGCCATTTTAAGCATTTTGCCATGAAATTTCAAATGCTTATAACTTCAGTGATATTTGTCCGACCTGCACCAAACAACAGGTGTATTATAAGAGTCTGGCCCTGAAACCAATCAAATGGTCATATTCAGCCATACTTACAGCGCCCCCTCCTGGCAACAGGAAATGACAAAAATTGGGCATGTGTCATACTTTTGCGAACTCCTCCTACAGATTTCATCTGAATGTCACTAAAACGGGCGTGGACACTCTTGAGACCTGTACCATGAAAATCTATTAAAATCTTTAAGTTCGGATTTACCCTGTGGGAGTGATGGGCCGGCCATTTTGAGCATCTCGCCGTGAACATTGATTCCCAAATAAATTTAGGTTAACTTTGTTCTTTACATACCAAACTTCACAAGCTGGTCAGTTTCCATAGACAATTACTAATTGTATTGGTTTTGCAAGTGGGTGGGGCCAACTGCCTTGCTAGCGCCCTCTAAACTGCAGCCCCAAGGCGTTCTTCAACGTACACTGATGAAAGTTGGTGGGCATATGTAGCACACCCGTATCTACAAAAAAGTCTCTTGACACCATAGGCCTAAGTCAACAGGAAGTCGGCCATTTTGAATTGAACAGCCATTTTTGGCGATTTGCATGTTGCGTTCTTTTGCAAACTCCTCCTAGGGATTTTATCGGATTTTCATGAAAACCGCTGTGTGTAGTCGTGACCCCTTGAAGAGCAAACCTTATTAAATTCATTTCCGTGGGAGTCATGGTGTGGGTGTGGCAGGGCCGCCATTTTAAGCGATTCGCCATGAAAATTCAAAAGCTTATGACTTCAGTGTACATTGTCCGACATGCACCAAACTTTATGCATCTCATAAGAGTCCCGCCCTGAAGCCATTCACATGGTCATATTTAGCCATACTGACAGCGCCCCCTCGTGGCATCAGGAAATTACCGAAATTGTGCATGTGTCATACTTTTGCGAACTTCTCCTGCAGATTTCATCTGAATGTCACGAAAAAGGGTGTGGACACTCTTGAGCCCTGTGACATGAAAACTTATCAAAATCTCTTGTTGTCAATGAACGGCGTGGGTGTGATGGGGCGGCCATTTTGAGCATCTTTCCATGACAGGCGACAGTGACAGGTCTGAAGAACATTTACATGCAATTCCTGAGACAGACCCAAGCAACGTTACCTCCAGTCGGCGAGCGCAGGGATTGGCGATCGCTTGTACTCGGCGGTGCATCGGTGTGCGAGGGCCCGTACAATGCCGCTTGCGGCTTTTATTATTTGGGCCCGAGCGACGACTGCAAGTCGTCCGCGGAGGACCCTATTGAAATCGTGCTGTTTATTATTATTAGTATTATTATTATTATTCCTTCGACATTTCAAGGGCCAATTTCGCCCCTTTCTCCAACTTGAAAACGCTTGAAACTTTCCACATTCGTCCGGCCACATCCGAAATTCGACATTTTTGGGCACCCGTTCATGTTCGACACAAAATGCCAAAATAGCGCCCCCTAAACACGTTTCAAAATTCCCATAGGGAAATTTAGTTACTTTCTCATAGACAGACAAAATTCGGTAAATATGTGTATCATCACCAGACATACAAAAAATTTCATTGCAGCCACGCCCTAAACCCAACAGGAAGGCGGCCATTTTGATTTGTATTTTTGAATTTTAAAACGAACTCCTCCTAGGGATTTCGCCCGATCGACTTCAAATTTGGTACAGATCATCGAGACACCAAGGTGAACAAAAGTTGTGCTCTGCATGTCTGTAGGTCAAAGGGCGTGGCTGTTAGGGCGTGACAAAATTTGGCGACTCGATGAAAAAATTTCACAATGCTCTCACGCCCATATACTTGGTCTTAGCAGCTTCAAACTTGCAGGACATGATGATGTCTCTGCCCTGAACGTCCCCATATCATAACTTTTCACTTTATTAATAGCGCCCCCCGGTGGTAACAGGAAGTGACCAGTTTTTACTTGGAAAACGAACTCCTCCTAGGGATTTTGCCCGATCGACTTCAAATTTGGTCAAGATCATCTAGAGAGCAAGCTGATCAAATGTTGTGCTCTGCATGTCTGTAGGTCAAAGGGTGTGGCTGCTAGGGCGTGACAAATTTTGGTTACTCGCCAAAAAAATTTCAAAATGCTCTCACGCCAACATACTTGATCGTAGCAGCTTCAAACTTGCTTGAAATGATGATGGCTCCGCCCTGAACATCAAGATATAATAACTTCCCACTTTACTAATAGTGCCCCCTGGTGGTAACAGGATGTGACCAATTTGCTTACTTTGTCTTAGGCAGACAAAATTCGAAACATGTCTATCATAAACAGACATACAAAAAACCCATTGGAGCCACGCCCTAAACCCAACAGGATGTCGGCCATTTTGATTTGAATTTTTGAATTTTAAAACGAACTCCTCCTAGGGTTTTCGACCGATTGACTTCAAATTTGGTACAGATCATCCAGAGACCAAGCCGATCAAAAAGTGTGCTCTGCATGTCTGTCGGTCAAAGGGCGTGGCTGCTAGGGCGTGACAAAAATTGGCAACTCGCCAAAAAAATTTCAAAATGCTCTCACGCCAACATACTTGATCATTGCAGCTTCAAACTTGCTGGAAACGATGATGGCTCCGCCCTGAATGTCACGATACAATAACTTCCCACTTCACTAATAACGCCCCCCGGTGGGAACAGGAAGTGACCAGTTCTGTTAGTTTGTCGTAGGCAGACGAAATTCAAAATACATATGTATCATACCCAGACATACACAAAACTTCCTGTTGGGTATAGGGCGTGGCTCCAATGAGTTTTTTGTATGTCTGGGTATAAAACATATGTGTATTGAATTCTGTCTGCCTACGACAAAGTAACCAAACTGGTCACTTCCTGTTACCACAGGGGGGCGCTATTACTAAAGTGGGAAGTTTTTATATCCTGACGTTCAGGGCGGAGCCATCATCATTCCCAGGAAGTTTGAAGCTGCTCCGATCAAGTATGTTGGCGTGAGAGCATTTTGAAATTTTTGCATTTTGAAGAGCAGCCACGCCCTTTGACCTACAGATATGCAGAGCACAACTTTTGATCAGCTTGGTCCCTAGATGATCTTGACCAAATTTGGAATCGATCGGGCAAAATACCTAGGAGGAGTTCGTTTTCAAAGTAATAACTGGACACTTCCTGTTACCACTGGGGGGCGCCATTAGTAAAGTGAAAATTTATGAATTGCGAACGTTCAGGGCCAAGACTTAATCATGTCCAGCAAGTTTGAAGCTGCTAAGATCAAGTATGTGGGCGTGAGAGCATTTTGAAATTTATTTGTCGAGTCGCCAAATTTTGTCACGCCCTAGCAGCCACGCCCTTTGACCTACAGACATGCAGAGCACAACTTTTGATCAGCTTGGTCTCTAGATGATCTTTACCAAATTTGAAGTCGATTGGGCAAAATCCCTAGGAGGAGTTCGTTTTAAAATTCAAAAATTCAAATCAAAATGGCTGACTTCCTGTTGGGTATAGGGCATGGCTCCAGTGAAGTTTTTTGTATGGCTGGGTATGATACATAGGTCTACCGAATTTCGTCTGCCTACGACAAAGTAACCGAATTTCCCAATGGGAATTTTGAAACGTGTTTAGGGGGCGCTATTTTGGCATTTGGGGCCAAACACGTGAGACCACCCAAAAATATCGAATTTCGGAGCCGGCCAGACGAATGTGGAAAGTTACAAGCGTTTTCACAATTGGGAAAGGGGCGAAATTGGCCTTTGAAATGTCGGAAGAATAATAAATAATAATAATAATAATAATAATTAAAGCTGCAAGCAGCGTTGAACGGGCCCTCGCACCCTTGTGCATGTTGGGGGTAGTGGTGAGATCCTGATGGGTGCAGATGTGCACTCACGACCAGTGGACAGGTCAAGTACAGGCACCAACCTGTCATAAAGTTTCAATCGAATCGGACAAAGCAGGAAGGAGTTATGAAAAGTTGATAGTTCATCCAGCAGGGGGCGCTCTGAGCGTAATCAAATGTGGCAGGTGCATTCAGGGGCAGACCGTCAGCACAAATGCGAAGTTTCGAGCAAATCGGCCAGTGTCAATGTAAATATGGCATTTCCTGTTTCCACAAGGGGGCGCTATATAGACATTTTGCTCCCTCCATGGGCGAGGCCCCTATCAGATCTAACAGCTTGCCATCGTTGGCCTGTGTATCAATTTTTATCATGATACGAGTTCAGTAAAGAAATCACAAACACAATCGTATTTTCATGGCAAGAGATCCATCTTCACCGCGTTGCCACACGAACGCCATTACTTGTAGCTTCACAGCATTCATAATGTAGCTTCAGCAACTTGTTCTGCATTTTTTAGAAGTGGAATGAAGTTGATGGGTTCAACTATGTGTCATCAGTACATGTTAAAGTGAAAAATGGTCACTTCCTGTTACCACTAGGGGGCACTAATAGTAAAGTAGGAAGTTATTATATCATGATGTTCAGGGCGAAGCCATCATCATCTGCAGCAAGTATGAAGCTTTTGTGGTAAAGTATGTTGGTGTGAGAGCATTTTGAAATTTTCTTGGCGTGTGGCCAAAATTTGTCATGCCCTAGCAGCCACGCCCTTTGACCTACAGACATGCAGAGCACAACTTTTGATCAGCTTGGTCTCTAGATGATCTGTACCAAATTTGAACTCAATCGGTCGAAAACCGATGCTCTGCATGTCTGTAGGTCAAAAGGCGTGGCTGCTAGGGCGTGACAAAAATTGGCGACTCGCCAAAAAAATTTCAAAATGCTCTCACGCCAACATACTTGATTGTAGCAGCTTCAAACTTGCTGGAAATGATGATGGCTCTGCCCTGAACGTCACAATATCATAACTTTCCACTTTACTAATAGCGCCCCCTGGTGGTAATAGGAAGTGAGCAGTTTGGTGACTTTGTTGTGCGTAGACGAAATTTGAAACACATATATATCATACCCAGACATACAAAAAACTCATTGGTGCCACGCCCTAAATCCAACAGGAAGTCGGCCATTTTGATTTGAATTTTTGAATTTTTTGACAAACTCCTCCTAGGGTTTTCGATCGATTGACTTTGAATTTGGTACAGATCATCTAGAGACCAAGCTGATCAAAAGTTGTGCTCTGCATGTCTGTAGGGCAAAGGGCGTGGCTGCTAGGGCATGACAAATTTTGGCGACTCGCCAAAAAAATTTCAAAATTATCTCACGCCAACATGCTTCACCACAGAAGCTTCATACTTGCTGGAAATGATGATGGCTCTGCCCTGAACGTCACGATATAATAAGTTCCCACTTTACTTACTGCGCCCCCTGGTGGTAGCAGGAAATGACCCTTTTTTACATTAACATGTACGGATGACACATAGTTTGACCCCATCAACTTCATTCCACTTCTAAAAATTGCAGAACAAGTTGGTGAAGCTATATTATGAATGCTGTGAAGCTACAAGTTATGGCGTTCGTGTGGCAACGCAGCGAAGATCGATCCCTTGCCATGAAAATACGTTTGTGTTTTTGATGTCTTTACTGAACTCGTATCATCATAAAACTTGATACACAGGTCAAGGATGGCAAACTGTTAAATCTGATAGGGGCCTCGCCTATGGGGGAGCAAAATGTCTCTATAAGCGCCCCCCTTGTGGAAACAGGAAATGCCATATTTTACATTGACATTGGCCGATTTGCTCAAAAATTCGCATTTGTGCTGATGGTCTGCCGCTGAATGCACCTGCCCACATTTGGTTACGCTCAGAGCGCCCCCTGCTGGATGAACTATAAACTATTCATAACTCCTTCCTGCTTTGTCCGATTCGCTTGAAACTTTATCACAGGTTGGTGCCTGTACTTGACCTGTCCACTGGTCATGAGTGCACACCTGCACCCGTCAGGATCTCACCACTACCCCCACCGTGCACAAAGGTGCGAGGGCCCGTTCAATGCTGCTTGCAGCTTTAATTATTATTATTATTATTATTAAGACGTACAGTCCAAGTTCGTCATAAAATGCTTTCTTTACCCTGAGATATTTCCAAGTTAGCATGGCCCCAAGTTAGCTTGGGTTCTTGGTTTCAGACTTGCAAGAAAAGAATACATGACAGCAAGAGTAATAGATAATGTAAATATAATGTGTTTGTCGGGGCAGTGCGATGTTTGGAGCTGAACCTGCTGGTACAGTCTCAGCACCTGTTGGTGACAATGCACACAAGTTGCTCGACTACAAGCATCCATTTGGAAACTCATGCGCCAAGACATATACATGCCGTTCCTACTTTGTTGGCATTGTTAAGTACTTACTCTTTTGGGGCCCCCATGAACATTTGCCACGCATTTGTGAAAAGGTCCCCTGCAAATGATGGGTCTGCAAAATGCAGTTTCTCATTGCAGTTAATAATAGTGCACAAATAACAATTGTTCCTCAGTATTGGTCTCAAATGTAGAAATATGACAACAGTTTGTGGGTACCACTATGCTGTAGTGGTACCCAAAACTCCTGATTGGAGTCTTTGAAATATGTCCTCTGACACAAGCATTTCAACAGAATTGATACCATCGCTCAACTTGATTTTTCTTTGTGCTGCCATTTTGACAATATTATCACTTTTCTGATGTTTATACACCTTTCTCCTGCCCTCCAGGTGTTGCCAAAGCCCCAGTCAGTACCCTTAAGTGATGTATTACCCTGTGCTCTGTTTTTCAGGTTCCATCTGCTGATTCCCAACGACATACTGGATTGAAACGTTTATTAGAACATAGCCTTCAAAGTTAACTGCAATGAAGGGAGACCATCTTGCCAATTAAGCTTTATCCTTGC
Organism: Gymnothorax javanicus; assembly: GCA_029692085.1. NCBI lineage: Eukaryota > Metazoa > Chordata > Actinopteri > Anguilliformes > Muraenidae > Gymnothorax > Gymnothorax javanicus. The sequence continues at coordinate 51,519,519 of CM056196.1, forward strand.
TTCCCATTTTAAATGGAGCTGTTATATTAAGTGAGTTACATACAGAGACCTGAAACTAATACATTTTGCCTAATTCTTCATTACATGTACCTCTTTCCCAATAAAATGAGCCTGTTTGCCTGCTGTCCACCACTGCAGACTCTTAAGCTTGAAAACGTGCCAGGGTCTGATGATAAACCAACACTTCAGTGTCCTTCAGTTTCCATAGGCTCTTTGCTGCTCTGTATTTTCCTTTTCTACACTCATCTATTGGTATTCTTTTGCCCCACATGATAAATTGAGTGAACTCTGTACCTTTACAATAAAATGCACTGGGATCCCCAGTTTTAAAAACCAGAGGAGAGGACATCTGCATAGTTCTCAATTGTTAAGGGAATTAAATGTGAATAAATGTTAGTGTTGTAAATGGTATGGTGTTGGATATTATATGCAAAATGTTGTCAATCACCAGAAGGAAGGTGGCTGAGGTATGATATAGAAGGTAGCCTCTTTATGATCTAATTTGAGATGCCACTTTGTGTTTTATGTCTTCATGATTTTTACAAAGCTTTATTTTTTTTTTGTTGTTGTTTGGGGTTTTTTTTCCATGCTGTGGAAAATTTTTTTTATTTTATCTTGATTTCTTGAGCTGTATGTACCTTCTGTTAAGTGTCGACCCCAGGCAGAGTAGTTGTTGCCCTGGATAATGGCTTATGGGGACCCTAATAAACTAAACCAAACTGAACTCCAGTTTTGTGTCACTCAAGTCTTTTTCCATGGTCTACAAGGGAGTTTTTCAGTACCAGGGCCTCCTGTGACCTCCTAAGTTACTACTTTAACCACGAAGTTGATGTGTGCAACGAAAACCTCCAAGATATGTAACCGTTTGGCATGGGGCAATCTGAAATGATCATTTACTCAAGAAAGATACTGTACATTTTGCACCCAAATTACAGAACTTAAATGACCCTCCTATGGAGACAATGATGTAGAACTAATGCATATTGCAGATGGGAGGGGAACATGACTGCAAGCCTTGTGTATTTCAACTAGCAGAAATAATCAATGACCACTTTTTAAGCCTCTTACATCTGTGTTTTTGTAGGATGCAGAATATTGTGAGATTGTATGAATAATTCAAGAATGAGGTGACATTTGTCAGTCTGTGCCAATTATTTGTTCATCTCGATGATACTGCCAAGATTTTTGGTTATCCTCTTACTCAATATCCCTCCAATAAACATTTGTGTCCCATCTGCCCTGCACTATGGCCCCTCTCAGTTAAATGGACAGACATTTAATATCACAAAAAGTCAATGACTTCACATCAGCATCTGCCTCTCCCTAAAATCAAGGTTTAAAGAATAAAGGGCCAAACAAAAGTCAATTTGAATAAGATGCAAGACTGATGCATCATTATTTCAATAATGTCAGCATGGATGAATCAACCACAAAAAAGTGTTTTACATCTTTTAAAGACCCTAAAACAAAATCAAGGTTTAAAAGAATAAAGGGGCCAAACATAGCAAGTACAGTGAGTAGGCAAAAGAAAAAAAAAATGGAATTTGAATAAGATGCAGACTGATGCATCATTATTTCAGCCAAGCAACATAATGTCAGCATGGATGATCAACAAAAAAGTGTTTTACATCTTTTAAAGACTTGACAGTTACACTGGGTAGTTAAGGAAGGCAGAGAATTATTATTTGACAACTGAATATTTGAAGACAGGATCAAAAGTATGAAATCATACGCTGACAACTTTGTGAGACAACGCTGAAAATGACATGCTGTCCAGCTTCTTGAGTTTTATTCCAGTGGACACATCACCATAATGACACTGACTTTCATAGACAATGAAATTGTCTACATAAACAAGCATTGACAGGAGAAGCATCCCATCTGATTATGAGAGTCTTTATTATACATCACCATTGAGGCTATTCTAGAATAAACTTGGATGATGTACAAAGTGATGTAGAGCAAAGCAGTATGTAACATATGGGAATATTTGCCAGGGGTAGATACGAATTGAATAATGCACACAACTGAAGAAAATAAACCATAAAAACAAGGACCTGTATGTTCACTCATGCATACTTGAGTAAATTCTTTAATAGGTTTAATATACTAATATCAAGTGTCAATCTCATTGAAGTAACACGTCAAAGTGGGGTTATTACATTTCCAAGTGCATGTGTAGCCATGTGATATTGGCAACACACACAAGTCAGATCTAACAACATCTGAAGTTCTGATTCAAGACTTCAATCAATTACATTGTAACAATTGAAATATTGATTTAACAACCTAAATCTCTTCCTTCATTCTCAACGTATTTTCCTACACAATGAAAAATACTCTATAGCGCAGGCAAACAGGTATAAGCACAAACAATCTATGAATTAAGTACTGCACCACATTTGTTCTTCCATCAGGAAGCGCTATCAGCAACACTTATCACCTATTACAAACGCGAATCCTCTCTTGCCCTGTGCCACTCTCTTTGTTCGTTTGTAACCTCTGCAGCTGAGCGCAGCACCTCTCCAGAGTCTGCGGAGATGCGCAGATTTTTGGTCGCGCCTTTGTTACGTAGTTCCTGTCAAAGGTCACGCAGCCGGAGCGCTCGAACGATTTTCTGCAAGATCCTGCAGCTATCGCAGGGTTTGGAGGGCTTCTCGCGCAACTTCGGCGAGATTCTCGCGTAATTTTTCAGGAATCTCGCGCAGCCGGCTTACTTGCAGACGGGCTCGAACGCACCCCAGATGTCGGCATTCTGCCGGCAGATTCTTTTGGTCAAACCTGCGGTCACTTCAAAACATTTTAAATCGTGGTATTCCTGTTTCATGTTTAATTCATTAGACAGATCCATGTGGCAGGAAAGGATCTAGTTATTCTTTATTCTTTTTCAATGCGCCTCTTTGAACTTAAATTTGACCACATAAACATGCTCAAAAACTCACCAAATTTGGCACGCACCTCATGTCTGGCGAAAAATTTTATAAAGTGTAAAAATTATCCCCTAAAGCAGTGGTTCTCAACGTCAGTCCTGGGGACCCCATGTGTGTGCTGGCGTTTGTTCCAACCACAGTTGCAATCGCAGGATTTTAACAAGCTGCTAAATTTGTCTTAATTGTGTGCATTTAATGTTTAGAGCAGTTATTTGCTCTCTTAAACCACAACTTAACAGAAATATCTATTTGCCATCAAGAATTTCAAAAATACCATTCGCACATTGCAGTATATTGGAAATAACAGCATAAAATGAGAGAAAATAATGTAACCAATCAAATTAATGATGTAGTTGGCTCCTAATTAGTGAAAACTACTTGGCTCATCATGACAAATGTAGTCCACGAACAAACTAGTTTTGTGTTATGTTGATCTTATTAAGTTCACCTGAAGCTTTTTGAAAGAACTTGAAACAGTTGTGTCCAGCAGCTTAATCTGGGGTTTATTGATTTCCTCAGTGTATAATTTGATCTGTTTGACATGTTATGTTACTTGACATTACTTGCAGTATTGCAATAAACACACTATCTTCAAGGGTGTTTTATTCTTCATTGCATGTATGGATGTTCCTATGTAACATTTGACTAAAGAGATATATTAACAACTCTGAACATGAAAAGCACCTAATTAAGACAGTCACAGCTTGTTAAAGTTGTACAATTGCAATTGTGGTAGGAACAAAAGCCAGCACACATATGGGGTCCCCAGGACCGACGTTGAGAACCACAGCCCTAAAGTGCCAAAGTGGCTCACAGCGCCACCTAAAAACATTAAAACGGCACTTAGACGGCCACCACGACCGGAAGGAAAGTCGTTGAGAGATTAAACCAAAACGTCATTGTTCATCTCATTAAGTAGTAAAAATTATCAATTGACAGCCCTATTCCAAATCTAACAGGAAGTTTGCAATTTGCATAGCAAAATTGCAATTGCCCATAAATTTGCCCTAAATTTGCTATCGAACAATTGCGAACTCCTTTAAGGGCATTCATTGTAGCTCCAAATGCTGATAGATGACAAAAGACACACAGCCGATGAAAACTTCTATATAACTTTGTCATTACTCGAACGGTTTGGATTTTATGAGGCGTCAAACTTGGAGTCCCCAATCACGTTCACTGCCTTTTTTCTATACGTATACGATTTCCAACCTAAATGTGACCCCTTAAACATGCTCAAAAAATAACCACATTTGGCAATTATTTCAGGGTGGGATCAAAAGTTTTAGAAACGTCAAAAATCTCCACAAAAATTTTACAAAGTGCTCTCACCGGGAACAGTCAAGAACAGTTATTTTAATACAGCCCGTATTTCGCATGCTAAGGAGCATAGAGACGACCGGTTCAACGTCATCAAGAGCTCAGCGCAAAGGCCGCGCTCCTTTTTGGGGGAAAACAAAGGCCCAGTTCCAATCCGCCCCCTGAAGACTCAAGCCTTGAACCCTCACTGACTTAATTGACGTCAGCTGTAAGGGACTGAGTCTGAGAGTCTGAGAGGGCTCCAGATGCTATAAATTGGAATGGAACAGCGTTTATCCCCTTTCACGTTACCAAACTACACGCAGTTGTGACAATCAACGTTAATACTTACGTGGAAACTCTTTATTTCTTGCTCCTTCCATTCACTCGATCGGACCGCTCTTTGGTTTATTTACCTTTTTTTTTAACATTTCCGGTATTCCGACGACATCCCCCATATTTGATTTCACAACGCTATGAACTGTGGGTCATTTGCTTACCCAAAGTCAGTATCGGTGCTGACTTACGGTAGGGGGGCACTAAGGGCTCATTCACGGACTCACTGACTTGATGATCTGACAATGGAACAGCCCTCACACACTCACAGACTTCCTGTGAACGCGCCTCTAAGTCAGTGAGTCCGTAAGGGGTCGGATTGGAATTGGGCCAAACGCTCTTATGCATTGAAATCAATGAGAAATAAGCGCAATAATTGTGCAGTAAAATGCCCAACAGCTGTGTGTGCCGGGTTGCATCTCAATAAAATGACCAGTCCGGTCCTCAGGTTCCCCATCCAACCTGGAAAAGGGAAGAATCCAAAGAGGAGGGTTAAGAGAAGATGAAGAGAATGTATCCAGTGTTTTCCCATGTTTACATGTGTGGGAAACGCTTCGAAATAGGCCATGCCACTCTTTTTTAAAACTTAGAAAGTAACATAAGTACGCTTTAATATGTAAGACTTGGCACTATACTTTAATAGGTTTATTCGCCACGATTTTTGTCTCGTGTCATTATTTATATAATTGCTTAACGTAAAGTAGCGTCAGCCAACTGAGTCAGGTTTGCGGTCTAACGTTATGCGCGTTTGTTAGTTATTCTTAACCCCAAACTGGCACAGACTTCGAAATTCGCGGTAGTGAAAGGGCAAGAGGGTGGACCGATCAACCTTGATTTATTAAGATAACGCGAACGCGCAGGTTCGGGCAAGGTAGCAAAATAATCGCTAGACATATCAATAAATTAATATGAACAGGAAATTTTGTGAAATAAATCGAATAAATTTTACACCTGAAAACACATTAAATTACATTAAGGTCAATGGGATCTGAGGTTTTCTATCCCCCAAAAAGGGGCGCGGCCTTGACGTTTGGCGAAGTAGCCGGATGCGCCGGTCGTCTCAATGGCTGGCAGTGAAAACTTGAAAGCCATAGCAACAGTAACCAAAGGAGGCGGGGCTTAGCGAAGGGTCATTTTATCCAATGGCATTCAGTTTTGAACTTCCTGTTTATCCATGCTGCGCTGTGATTGGTTCTGATGAATTCAAATTCGGCCGTACAAATATGAAGCGTCCCCCTCCCTTTATTACGTTTGTTTCAGACAGAGTTGATGAGTAAACCTTGTGTTGGCTTCTGAGACTCAGAGCGCGAGATAGACACCTTTCGAGGCTTTTTGCTGAGAGGAGCACTTTTCAAAGCTTTTGCTGAGAAAACTTTTATCACCACAAACTTCACACCCTACACGGCTGACTTCACTACACGCATTCCCTTTTGGATTCTCACCGTAGGACACGCCACTCATCACGGTGAGTGCATTGTGTTTGGAGGTTGCTTGTAGCATAGTCACTTTGCCAATGTCGCTCGTGCTTGTGATATTATATGTGCGTTTGTGTGTCTATATAAACTAAGCGTGTACCTACAGTAAATAAATTGCAATGTTTTGTCAGGAGCTCAGCCCTGTAAGCTAGCCAAGCGGCTAGGTAGCCGGCAGCATCCTCTGAGTCCGCAGGAGATTGAGGTGTTGTAGGTGTTGTGTGAGCTCACACTGGTTGTTTCCAAGTTATGGAGTGATAAGTTGTGTAATTAGTATATTAATTGCAATGTTTTGTCATTAGCTCAGTTGAGTAAGGTAGAAACGGCTAGTTAGCAGTAGGGCCTACTTGACTGCCATTGTCCTCAGACTCAGCAAGAGAGTGAGTCGTTGGTGTTGTATGTGCTCTCACTGGATGTCCAAGCATGAAAATTTTCCGTGGTTTCGCTGATTTCCGTGTTTTTTCAGCTTCATATGGGCCATTTTTGAGGTCAGTGTAAATCCGTTGAGAGAATTTGGGTTCGGGAGAACAGTGATTGGAGTGAACTTGCTACATTTTAAATCGCGTTCGAGGCTTGCTTGTGATATTCAACAACTGATCTGGGGGTGCCATCTAGTGATATGATGTTGTAACTGCGTGCATAAATTTGCAGCACTATGTCCGCTGGCGGACACATCACAAAGGGGTTAAGATGCCGTGCCGTCTTGAACGTCTAGAGGGATTCAGAATAGAAGTGTTAATTTTTCTGGTAAAAGGAATGGTATAGAAATAATTGTTTTATCAAATTTTACGGGTCCAAAATATATAAATATTTACATGTGGTTTCGTTGGCAACGTCGACATGAAATGATCTCTGTGCCAACAGCATTAGTACGTTGATGTCACATGAGGCGGAGCTCAGGGGTTGCCTGACGTTTAAAAAGACGTTATATGATGGTGTTCGTCAGTCAGGTGTTTAGTTAGCGATCTAAACATGTTTTACAAGGAGATTGTTAAAGTGAGTAATGGCGTTATATAGGCACTCACAAATGATTTAATAATTAATATACCACGAAAGACTCCTCGCTTGACATCTCATGTTCTCCGTCCACCTCCGGTATTTGGCATACCTGGCAACCAGTGCAATTGGAGCGATCTGATATACAATACGGCACATCGCAAGGCGGATATGCTTGGCAATAATGACGACTCAACGGTCAAATGTCGACGAGTGAACTTCCGCTCATATCCGCGCGCCGTCGAACGCTAGCCAATATAATGGCGATTTATAGCGTTAGTTCGAGGACGTGAACTGCGGCTTTGACTCTAATGTAGCGTTTACTTGAATTTTGCGGTATTTTCATATTCATATCTGTATCCACGATGGTATTCGACTACGAAGCTGCGCAATGCTCATCGCATTTCGTCATGCATGCATTGACTTGGCTTAGCTGGTCTTATTACCGGAAGTGCGGACGTCGACAAAAAATCCCCTTCATCTCATCTCATGATTTCAACAGTTATGCACTATATCAGATCGCTCCAATTGAAGGTATAACAAGAGCAGGCGAGTGAGTGCGACACCTACTGGCCGGGAGGAATTAAACTTGTAGCTGTCACTTTTAAAGTTGCACTATGCAAGTTCGTTTACTATCTACGCGATTTTATTGTCTCAATTCGCCGACATCTCTCCACGATCCGCTAGCTGCCGGCCCCTAAATTCACTGTGGGGGGGGGGGGGACCCGGGCTCTGGAGACCGCACAGGCGTCACAAACTGCAAATAAAAGAACAAACTGTCCCGGCCAATCACCGACAAGAGTTGACAGTTATGAAAGCATGGGAAGGAGGGAACTATGGGGGGGAGGGGCGGGCTACCTCTGTTTTGTTTGAAACCGAATGTCAACAGAAGTGAAAGTAAACAGGCTTGCATAGTGCACCTTTTTAATAAATTAATTAAAACTAGCGGTCTGGCGCGTAGACATTATGCGCTATTTTCTCTGTTGCTACTTCATTATCAAGATGTCAATATATATATATATATCAACAGTATTTTTACTTATTTGCTGTCAATCTGTAGACTCTAATAATGAAAGAATTGTGTAATGTAATTAATTTTTGACTGGGTATTTACACTTTTAGATGCCCCATGGCAAGTCCTACCGTCGCTCCGAGGCGGCTAAGTGGAGGGAGGCGGCGCGACGGACTGAGGAGCTTGCACCTCAGATGGCCCCCAGTGATGCTGGTGCATGTATGTAGTCTTCCATGTTTAAAATCAGCATTTCATTTGTGGTGCATGACAGAGTAAAACTCTTAACTATGTGCATTTCCATAGTCTTGAAGTGTTTACATATTGTGGTTAAATAGTTGAAGTTGGCCTTGTTTTTCATTTAAAAAGCATTGTATCTTTAACAGTTCGTGGCACAGGGTGGCGCCACAAAGTGCACCAATGGCCAATTTCTGCGCACACTGGGCGCCAGCATAAATTGGTCATTCCTGCCAAGGTCCCAGGCAAGAAGGTATGTGTAACTCGTGGAGAACACAATGATGATTAGAAGTGGTAATTGTTTGTTTTCAGCCTAAGAGAATTCCTGTCTTTTGTTCCAGCTTGTTGTTCTTGTAGGGGCGTCCCATCTGCGCTCCCTTGCAGATGGGATTGTGCCGATGCCAGAGGATTGCTACACCTTTGGCGTCATGTCCACGCCAGGGGCGAACGCGGACCAGCTCAGGACTGAGGTTGATCATGCTGTCCTTCCTCAGACCCCTGACGCTGTCTGTGTCATGGCCCCCAGCAACAACCTGACGGCCAGCAAGACGCCAGAGCAAGGAGGCGTCGCTTTTGGCCGGTACCTGGCCATTGTCTGCAGCGTCTGGCCAACTGCACAGGTAGGTTATGCATGTATTCTTTTAATGATGCTGATGTGTACGGGTCAATGTAATTTTGTAATGAACATTATTGTGTAGGTTTTTGTCGCGGACCTTGTCCCATGTTTGACAGTCCCCGGGTATGTCCAGGAGTTTTTCCGTCAGGAATTTCATCGCGTGTCAGCCCGTCTCAGTATGTTTGAAAATAATGATATGGCTCTAAACAGTTGTATGATGGCTTATGAGAATTATATATTAATATAATGTATATTATACTCATGATTTTCTTATAAGAAAGTTGACATTGCCTTTTTGATATGAGTTTTTCAAGAATTCATGATTTTTTTTTTTTTTTTTTTTTTGAAATTTCTTTGTTAAATTTCACCACCACGTTGACCGCTTCCCCCTCAACAACCGCAAGCTGTGGTGCCGTGATGGTGTAAGTAGAATATATTATTTTAATATCGCCAACATAAAGTGATACAACACAGTATGTTTAACAGTAAAAGTCACATTATTCTTAATAACGTTTAATTTTTTTGGTCATTGTTTTGTTGTTGTAGGTGCACCTCAGTGACGACATGGGGATGCCTATCCTCGTAGAGTCGTTGTTGGCTGCCACCACACAGCACCTGGAGACACCGGCACCTAAGCCACAGGTGCCACGCCCGGTGTCTCCCACACCCAAACCCAGGCCTCTGCCATGGGTTGTTCCACATGTGATTGTGGTGGGGGAGGTCCCTGTTCCCTGCGCCCCCCCTCCTGAGTGGACAGCTGTGGAGCTGGGCAGGAAGGTAAGAGGCTGAACACTGTAAATATACTTTGATGAAAGTATAAGAAAGTTGTGAATTGATCCTAATTTTTTGTGCTGTTTGTCATTACAATGGAACCACTCTGGTGAGCACGAGCATGGCTCTGGTTCATCCCGTAAGAGGGTGGTTCAGCACATGGTATGTTCTCTTCTCTATCATTTAACTATACTACTCAAAATTTGATAGGGATCATAGGAATTTTTTTGTGAAATGACATGCAAATTTGGTAACTGCCACTGATGAACAATATATTGGATAAATGACATGCAGTCAGACACAAAACACGTTTGCACATGCGTTTCATGACATTAAATGAGCGTGCAGCCTCACATTTTGGCTTTGACTAACACGTCACCATTTCAACTCAGACGTGTGCGTTGCTTGTTGGTGAAAATTTGGAAGTTCCCAAATTTTTTGCATTACATTTAGCAATAACAATGTCTCCTCAACGTCTTAGACGTCGATTGACTTCAGAGTAATTGGGAAGATGCATCGGAATGCTTGACTCTGGCTTCTCACAACGTCACGTTGCTAATGCACTTAACATCAGCCAAAGCGTTGTGAACGGAGCGTGGAACCGGCATCAAACGTTTGGTACAGCAGCACACCGTCATGGGGGTGGTCGTCAGAGATCGACTACACAACGACAAGACCACTTTCTCACACTTCAGGCACGACGTCATCCTTTCTGGACAGCCACCACCCTCACGAAAATGACCTTCATAACGCCTCGGGGTCAGGGTATCCACTCAGACGATCTGGAATCGTCTTCATACTGCCGGCCTCAACTCAAAAGGCCATGTGTTTTAATCCCACTGACCGTGCATCATAGGCGTGACCGTTTGGATTGGGCTCACGATCATGTCACATGGACACACAACGATTGGGCTCCATTTCTCTTTACTGATGAGTCCCGATATTGCTTGGACTTTATGACAGGAGGCAACGGGTGTGGCAAAGACAACGTGAGCGATTTAATGATGCCTACATCAACAAACACAACCGTTATTGTGGCGGATCAACTATGGTCTGGGGAGGAATAAGCAGGAACGGCAGAACGGACCTGTATGTCATGGGGAGAGGGACGATGACAGGGGTACGGTACAGGGATGAGATCCTCAATGTGTACGTAAGACCATACGCTGGTGCTGTTGGCCCTGATTTCATCTTGATGGATGATAACGCTCGTCCCCATCGTGCTAGGGTGGTGAATCAATTCCTAGAGCAGGAGACAATTGTCCGCATGGACTGGCCCGCGCGTTCGCCGGACCTAAACCCTATCAAGCATGTGTGGAACATGCTGCAGGTCGCCATTTCCGGTCGTAGGGCACAACCCACAACTGTAGAAGAGCTCGGAAATGCCCTTGTTGAAGAATGGAACAACATTCCAATTGCAAGCATCCGGGTTCTGATTGACAGTATGACCCGACGTTGTCAAGCCGTCATTCAAGCTAGGGGAGGCCATACCCGTTATTGACATTAACTGAGGTAATGAAACGTCAAACGAACACTGTCTGTTTTCACTTTACATGTCAGAGGTGAAACCATGAAGTGTTCATGAAAGCCAAAAGTGTGAGGCTGCACGCTCATTTAATGTCATTAAATGCACTTGCAAATGTGTTTTGTGTCTGACTGCACGTCATTTATCCAATATATTGTTCATCAATGGCAGTTACCAAATTTGCATGTCATTTCACAAAAAAATTCCTATGATCCCTATCAAATTTTGAGTAGTATATTATATTAAAATGACAGTGACAGTTTGTGTGTGCTTGGTTTAGGAAAATAACAAGTTTTACAAATAATCCTCATGTCTGTCATACAGGTGGATGGCGCTCCAGTGGCCTTGCAGGAGTGTTTCATTCCACTGAATCCTGTTCGGTTCTCACCTGCTATGCTGGCTGCCATGGACAAAGTTGTTCCATCGGTTCTTGGCAGCGTTCCCACAGGCAACAAGGTAATTAAGCTGAAAGTTACAGCTGATGGATTAAATGCTATTAAACTTGCTTTCTCTTATTTAGACATGAAATGGTTCGACACTGTCTATAAGGGGTTGTTGTCCAAATATTTTACAATTTTGTTTATCTCACATTAGACACCGCTTGTGGAACATCACAGCAAACCTGTTTCCAAGCAGCACAGAGGTGTTGGAAAGCAGGTATGTAGTGTTTTAATCCAGATGAAGACTGTTGCAGGTTGAGCAGTTAACCAGCAATTAAAATTTAGCATGTGTTAACTTATTTTGAAGGAAAGATATATTCATTGGTTTTAGTTTGTTTATGAGGTTATTAATGATTTTATTTCCTGTATTTTCAGGTGGTGGCGACCCGTAAAGCTCCGGTGTCTGCCAGTGTCGTGAATGAGGCGGCAGAGGCGAGGGTAGGTGCCGTTGTGTTAGTGAAGCACCATACAGTGCATAGGAATTGTGAAGCACTACTTTATACAAGTTGAAAATGTACAGATTTCACAGATCTTCAGCAAACGCTCTGATAATTTAGAGTTTAAGAAAAAAAACATGTTTTTCTTGTCTGGTTAAGGTTTTTTCTTTTTCTTTCTCTAGATCGTGACCTCAACATCCGTGTTGACTGTCCGTCCTGAAGCCCGGGTCTTGGAGCAGGAGGCAAGTAAAGTGATTTGAAGCATCCTTGCTAAGCCCTCTGCTGTTGTAGCTAATGTGGTAGCATGATAGTTATTTATATGATTGTGTATGCTATTAATGTTTTTGTTTTGTTTTGCTGTTGTAGGAGGCGACACTCAACTTGGTGTCGACCTGTGCTGTGTCGGGGACCACTCTTCCTCTTGGTGTGGCTACCCTTCCTGCGGCTGTCCCTCCTGCCCCTGTGCCTGTCCAGCCTCAAGGTCAGCGTATTAACCCCTTGCCTTGCAGGTGTATAAAGAATCTGCCACAGCCAGTAGTGTTGGGGAGCAGCCTGCGTATAGCATCGTCTCATTTTGATTTCAATGCTTACGTGTCATGCAGTGTTGTTGCGGCAGCCAAACACAGCATTTCTCCAGTTTTTACCTGGCGCGCAGCAGACATCGATGATGTTTGTGTAGAGGGGTGGAAGTTGGCAGCTCGGGTGGGAAAAAAGAAGGGGTGGGTTTGACCAGCAGCAGTTTGGTCTGTTTGGTAGGAAGTGGAGTGTAGATGTTGGTCACCCTGTCTACAAAAACTTTGTGGCATTTGAAGATGGGGCTGAGTTGGGCGAAGAGCTACAGCAGCATCTGGTAAGGGATGGGATGTGTGTCTTGGATCTCCACAGAGCGCTGAACTTGATCATTCAGCACGGGGACTACTTCGTAGTGGTGGATTGTGGGGAGCGTAATTCTTCAGGGTTGGCTTCAGACGTTGGTCAGTCTGCTGTGGTTAACACGTGCTGGAATGACCTGATGATTCACATCCTGAATCTGAAGGAATCGTTAGCTGCAGAGTGGTTTGGTGTTCGAAGCATCTCTGTGGAGGAGTGTGTTGCTGAGGGAGAAAGCTGCAGTGCTCCTGTGTTAATGGATCCACAGGCTCCCACTCTGTCCCAGGGTCGTGCTTCCGTAAGAGGAAGTTTTCATCAAGGTGACCAGGGATTTAAATACAATGGCGTACAGTGTGTGGCCATTAGTTTGGTTGCTCTAGTTAAACACACCACAGAGAGTGTGTTTTCATGGCAGTCTGACACATTGGACAAGGTTGTGGTCTCAGGTGATGAGCTGTGCACATCACTGAGGGAAGGCAACCTGATCACTGCTGGGGCTGAGTGCCTTTGTGTCCCAGATTTGCCTCAGCAGTGTGACCTTGATGGACAAGCCTTTGATCTGGATTTTGGTGATTTCGTTGCTGGAGATGTTGATGTTAAGGGAGAGTTTATTGATGCAGGTGTGCACACCAGTCTCTCTGATGGATTGAGTAAGGTGTGCACAAAATACAACACCTGCTTCTTTACACTGTGACAGTACTTGTGCCATCATTAGTGAAGATGGCCAGTATGCTGTAGTTGACTCCCATGCCCGCAGTGCAGATGGGATGGTTGATGGTGCAGCGCAGAGCGTTGTGCTCTATTTCAGTTCGCTCCAGCATCTGTTTGAGCACTTTTCTAAGTTTGCAGGAGCTCTTCAGAAAACACCCAAGCTCTTTGAGATCAGTGGTGTTCATGTGAAACGACCAGGTGCGGCTGTTGAATGTAGAGAAGGGCAGGTTACTGCTCATACTGAGGAGAGTCCTGTCAAACCAGTGGACTGTGCTGCCACTAAGAGTGGTGAGAAGCGTAAGCTCACATTCAAATATGGCACATCTAAGAAGGTGAAGACTTTTGATGCTGAAGTAAATTCAGATATTTTTTTTGTTGGGGATGTAGCATGTAAAACCTTACAATTTCATCCGCTTTCTAGAGATGTTGCTCTCGCTCTGTGTAATCAGGTTAACATAGAGTCAGAGAAAGTTGATGCCACATCTTCTGCTGTCGGTCCCTTAGAGATTCCTTGAAGCACAGAGAAGATTGTGGGTGATGGCAACTGTTTCTTTAGGGCAGTTAGTCAAGCTATTAGTGATACACAGAAGTACAATGGGAAGTTTAGACGTGCTGCTGTGAAGCATTTGGAGAGCAATCCTGTGACATATCGGAGTATTCTGAGAAGTGAGTATTCCTCCATATCAGAATACATCAAGATGTCAAGGATGTGCTATGTTGGTACTTGGGCCACTGAGTTGGAGATTCAAGCCACAGCTGATTATTTAGGTGTTAATGTTTTCACCTATTATAATGATCGCTGGCTTGAATACAGTTGCAAGAGTAGTAGGTTGTCAAATGAAAATGTGTATTTGCATAATGTTAAAGGTAACCATTACGAGACAGTTGTCTGTGTTCAGCAGCCTCAAACACAGAACTGTTATGGTTACTGTAAGGTTAACACACCTGTTTCTGGAGGCTATAATTTTAGACACCATAGTAAATTTGAGAGTAGTGTTTCCGCTCTGGGTAGCTTGAATCGGATTAGATCAGATGCATGTGATTATTTGAGAAAGAATATTTACGTACGCAGTAAAATGACCTATCAACAAAATTATTTGCGTCAGAAATGTAAGAAGGCATGTGAAAATAGGAAATATCAACAGAATGCTTTGCATAAGGACATAAAGAAGCATGTGAGTGTTGGTAAATACAGAGAGAATCTTGCACATAAGATAAGGGTTAAGACCCTTGGTGTAAAGAGATATAAAGACAATGTTGACCATAGGGAAAGGGTAAAGGCATTAAGTGTAAAGAAATATAAAGACGATGTTGATCATAGGGAATGGGTAAAGGCATTTAGTGTAAAGAAATATAAAGACAATGTTGACCATAGGGAATGGGTAAGGGCATTTGGTGTATAGAAATATAAAGACAATGTTGACTATAGGGAACGGGTAAAGGCATTTGGTGTAAAGAAATATAAAGACAGTGTTGACCATAGGGAACGGGTAAAGGCATTTAGTATAAAGAAATATAAAGACAGTGTTGACCATAGGGAATGGGTAAAGGCATTTAGTGTAAAGAAATATAAAGACAGTGTTGACCATAGGGAACGGGTAAAGGCATTTAGTGTAAAGAAATATAAAGACAGTGTTGACCATAGGGAACGGATAAAGGCATTTAGTGTAAAGAAATATAAAGACAGTGTTGACCATAGGGAACGGATAAAGGCATTTAGTGTAAAGAAATATAAAGACAGTGTTGACCATAGGGAACGGGTAAAGGCATTTAGTGTAAAGAAATATAAAGACAGTGTTGACCATAGGGAACGGATAAAGGCATTTAGTGTAAAGAAATATAAAGACAGTGTTGACCATAGGGAACGGATAAAGGCATTTAGTGTAAAGAAATATAAAGACAGTGTTGACCATAGGGAACGGGTAAAGGCATTTAGTGTAAAGAAATATAAAAACAGTGTTGACCATAGGGAATGGGTCAAGGCATTTAGAGTAAAGAAATATAAAGACAGTGTTGACCATAGGGAACGGGTCAAGGCATTTAGTGTAAAGAAATATAAAGACAGTGTTGACCATAGGGAACGGATAAAGGCATTTAGTGTAAAGAAATATAAAGACAGTGTTGACCATAGGGAACGGATAAAGGCATTTAGTGTAAAGAAATATAAAGACAGTGTTGACCATAGGGAACGGATAAAGGCATTTAGTGTAAAGAAATATAAAGACAGTGTTGACCATAGGAACGGATAAAGGCATTTAGTGTAAAGAAATATAAAGACAGTGTTGACCATAGGGAACGGGTAAAGGCATTTAGTGTAAAGAAATATAAAGACAGTGTTGACCATAGGGAACGGATAAAGGCTTTTAGTGTAAAGAAATATCAGCATAATGTATTGCATTAAAGAAGAGTGATTGAAATGAATAAAAGTAAATATCGTTTAAATAAATTTCACAGAGACTATTTAAAGGCTGCAAGCATCTGGAAATATCGTGAAAATCATAAGAGACGTGTTGCAGCTGATGTTAAACTGAAGCGACTCATTAAAAAAAGAGAAGACAGGGCAGTTTGAGTTTGTTATGCAGCAGTTTTTTAGACAAAGTGAAGGATGGGCCTGATTTTGTTTGTTTGCCACAGACTGTTGTTTAGACACCAGGTTCTGCACTGTAAACGAGAAGACTATAGCAAGAGGGAGACAGTAGCCTCAATAGCAGCAAACTGCATAACAGAGGGCTATTTGCATAAATGTAATGGGGATTGTGATTTGCCGTGCCAGTTAGACACAGCTCGAGGGAAGCTGGATTTGTTATAGTTGCCATTACAAGATTAATAGAGGTGAGATGCCACCAGAGTGTTGGTCAAACAATCTCACAGTTAATCCTGTTGCTCCTGAATTGGCATGTTTGAATAGTTTAGAGCAACATTTGATAGCGTTGCACATTCCATTCATGAAGATGTTGGCTTTGCCTAAAGGAGGGCAGAATGGAGTACATGGTCCAGTGACATGTGTTCCTGCTAACATTGTAGAGACTAGTAACTTGTTGCCCCGTTCCAATATGAAGGGGTCTTTGTTGGCAGTTAAGTTAAAGCGTAAGTTGACCTATAAAGGTCACTATGAGTATCAATTTGTTGATCCTCTACGCATTAAACAGGCGTTGCACTATTTAAATACTAATAGTCACTATGGTCAAATTGAGTTTAATGAGGCGTGGATAAATGACTTTTGTAGGAAACGAGAGGCTGAAGTTCCTGGAGATAACAATCCTGCAGACAGTGGTAAAACTGATGCAGGTGCAGCTGAGGATGAGCTTCTGCATGACAGACAGCAACATGGCATGTTTCAGGACACGTCTCATGCCTGTAGATATTGGTCAGGAGGTGCTTGACCAATATGTTGATATTTTGAATGTAGCTCCAGCAGAGGGCAACAATCCTGTGAAGCTGCTTAGTGATAGTACAAATGAAGCAAAGTGTTTCCCTGTATTGTTTCCTCAGGGCAGAAACACTTATCACGAGCGACGGCCATATCGCTTGACTTTATCGCAATACTTCAACAATAGGATCCTTCATGCAGATGGCAGGTTTGCAAGTAATGTTGAATACATATTTTATGCGCACTACATGTCTGAGGTGGAACAAGTTGTGTCAAGTGTTTCAATAGCTTTACGTAAAGGTAAAGGTGGTCAAAGGTCCTACAAAGTCTCTGACATTTTAAAAGATGAGGACTCTTTGAAACAGATGTTTGAGTTTGATGACGGTTGTCGTTTTCTTAAACCTATTAGAGGCACTCCAGCTTTTTGGCAGGGAGCACAACATGACCTTCTGGCCTGTGTGCGGCAGCTTGGTGTTCCCACCTGGTTTTGTTCCTTCAGTTCAGCAGATAAGCATTGGACAAATCTGCGTAGTATTCTGAAGCAAGAGGGTCGAACAGCCACTGTAGAGGATTTGGAGTGGGCTGATGTGATTTACTGCGTCATAATCCTGTCACTGCTGCACGAATGTTTGATTTTAGGTGGCACTGTTTCCTTAGGTCTTGATGTCTCCATGTCACCCGATAGGTAAAATTAAGGATTACTTTTTACCGGGTTGAGTTTCAGCAGTGAGGTTCTCCTCATGTCCATTGTTTGTTCTGGGTAGAGAACGCCCGGTGATTGATAAGAACACTGATGAGGAATTTGTTCAGTTTATTGATATGTCACTTGTCACTTACCATCATCAGGTGAGTTGTTGGACATTGTAACATCTGTACAGCAACATTCAAAACAACATGCAAAGACTTGCAAAACGAAAAACACTGTATGTCATTTCAATTTTCCCAGGCCTGCTTCTGCTAGGACATTTATCTGTCGACGTGAACCTGATGAGGTTGTTGAACCGTGCAGTTGTCAGGTTGATCCCACAAATGTTTTAGCACCGTGTGAATGTGATGAGCGTTTAGCTGCTAAGAAAAGGAAGAAGGAACAAGCCAAGAACATTTTGATAGGCATTAAGACTACTTTGTCAGATGAAAACAGTTGTTATGATAGTGTAGAACAACTGTTTCATCATCTAGGAATAACACAAGAAGCTTTTGAAGATGCTTATATTAGCTGTGTTCGGAGCACTCAGGTTGTTTTGAAAAGGCAGGTTAATGAGGCCTGGATTAACCATTACAGAAAGCCTTTGTTAAAGTGCTGGAATGCCAAAATGGACATCCAGTATGTTGTTGATGCATATGCCTGTGTGGTTTATATCATTTCGTACATTTCCAAGGCAGAACGGGAAATGGGATTATTGTTAGGCAATGCGCAGAAAGAGGCCTCTAAAGAAGGTAATGTTAGTGCAAAAGAGGCTCTCAAGAAGTTAGGCAGTGTTTACCTGCATCATAGGGATGTGTCAACCCAGGAGGCTGTTAACAGGCTTAGTAATGTGCATCTGAAAGAGTGCTCCAGGAAGGTCATGTTCATTCCCACAGGGGACAGTACCGTTAGGATGAGTTTGCCTTTAAGTGTGTTAAAACAGAAGGCATCCTCTTCATTACATGTTCTTGGTGCCAAAGACATGTGGATGACTAGCATAGTTGACCGGTACAAGAACAGGCCGAATGATAGGGTTTTTGATGACATGTGTCTGGCTGCGTTTGTGTCAGAGTATCGTGTTCTCACTAAAAATGAGAAATGCAAGGGCGCTATTAAGTTAAATGATTATGGTTTTGTTGCAAAGAGAACACGGACAGAACCAGCTGTAGTTCGTTATGCTCGCTTCTCTGAGACCAAAAGTCCAGAGTTGTTTCATCAGAGCATTTTGCAGTTGTTTTTACCGTACCGTGTGGACACCCAGCTAAAACCTCCTAACTGTGTAACCTTTGAACAGTTTTACAATAACGGTTATGCGCGATTTAGTGATGGGTCCGGGCATTCTGTCAAGTCAGTTGTTGGTGTTAATAGACGACAGTTTGAACTGGAACTGATAAATTGGAGCGCGCTCAGAATCAAGTTGATAATGAGGGTGTTTTAGAAGACGCCTGGTGTGAACTGTGTCCAGAGGCTGAGCTGGAACACTTACAGTGTGTACAGGAACGGAGAGATAATGGACAGATTGTGAATGAGCATGACGAAAATATTCCTGATTTGGCTGTTAACAGACAACGGGTTAACCATTTAGAGAAGAATAATAATGTCATGACCAGAAGTGAGGGCTTGACATTAATTGGATCGCTAAATGAGACCCAGATGTCCATTTTTTTTTTTTTTTTTTTTTTTTATCGGGTCCGTCAGTGGTGTTTGGATAGGGTAGCAGGTAAAAGGCCAGAGCCACTTCATGTATTTATTACAGGTGGTGCTGGCACCGGTAAAGCCATTTGATCAAAGCTATTCAGTATGAGGCCGGGAGACTTTTGTCTACCGTTAGCCGTCATCCTGATAGTGTGTTTTGCTGACAGCGCCGACCGGCATTGCTGCATATAATTTAAATGCAGCAACGATACACAACACATTTAGTACTGGGAAGGATGTATGCTTGCCGTACACTCCCTTGGGGGAAGAGAAGCTCAATTCTTTGAGAGCTAAGTTTAGTGATCTGCAGATTTTGATTATTGATGAGATCTCCATGGTAGATCATAACCTCCTGGCTTACATCCATGGACGGTTGAGGCAGATCAAACAAACAGGTGATTTTGCACCGTTTGGAAATGTGTGTGTACTTGCTTTTGGAGACTTATCAGCTGCCTCCCGTTAAAGGGAAATCGCTGTACACTGATGATGTAACTGTGAACCTTTGGCCCAGTTTCTTTAAGGTTGTTGAGTTGACAACGATTGTAAGGCAGAAGGATAGTGTGTTTGCAGATTTGTTGAATCGGCTCAGAACGCATACTAAAGGGACTCCAATGCTGAACAGTGATGTAGAAATACTGAAAAATTGTGAAACGGGTGAAGTCAGCTCAGCTTTACATATATTTGCTACAAATAGACAAGTAAATGAGCACAATATTCAGCAGCTGTTTACAGCGTGTCCCGAGTACGAGGAAATCCACGCCTAGGACTTTGTCAATAATAAAAGAACTGGGAAATTGGAGTTGATGAGCGGCCATCACAGCAAAACATCTAACACATGTTTAGATGAGAAGTTGCTGTTGGGTAAAGGCGCTCGTGTAATGTTAATCAAAAATGTTGATGTCGTTGATGGTCTTGTCAAAGGGGTATGTGGCACAGTAACTGAGATTGTTTATCAGTCTGGTTGTAAGTTTCCTCAGGTGGTTTATGTTAAGTTTGATGATGATGATGATAAAGTTGGTGTTCTAAGGAGGAAAAACGGTGCCTGTACCCCAGTAGTTGTAACTGGCTCGACAGGGATAGAACCTGAAGAGGAAAGAGCCACTGGTAAAGGTGGCATGCGCCGGCAATTTCCATTGAAACTCGCCTGGGCTTGTACTGCACATAAAACACAGGGCATCACTGTAAATGAGGCAGTGGTCTCTCTTGAAAAGATATTTGCTCCTGGACAGGCCTATGTAGCTTTGAGTCGTGTTAGGACTCTATCAGGTTTGATAATAAGGGATTTTGAAGATAAGGCCATATTCTGTAATGATAGAATAAAGGATGCACTTCAATGCCTGCCTAAGTTTTTAACTGAAAATATGGCCAGGCCTAACATGGAGTCAAATACTTTCTCTGTGTTTTTGATTAATGTGCAAAGTTTATCTGGACGTGTTGCAGATTTGGCATCATGTACACAGCATTTACAGCTTAACTGTATTGCTGTGACAGAAACATGGCTGCCTGCAGATTCCTCACTAGAATCAATCCAGATCGATGGTTTTAGTTTCCACAGTCGTCCCAGCAGTCTGTCATACACTAGTAGTAATCCAGTACTAGTGGAACTACAGGGGCAGCAACATGGTGGTGTTGGTCTGTACTGTAGCAATAGTTTTGTCTGTGAAGTTGTTCAGGTGGCAAACATGAACTTGGAGTGTTTGGTTTGTGCCTATGATAGTGTGGACATAGTGTTAGCGGTGATTTATCGTCCTCCATCATACCCCGTGTCTTTGTTCAAAGAAAATCTCAGCACGTTGCTTGAGTGGTTGAACTCCTTCGATAAAACTGTTGCAGTAATTGGGGACTTTAATGATTTTGTTTGAACATCTTCATCGGTTTGTGGTTTTATGGTAGACAAAGGGTTTGTGCAACATGTGACAACCCACAACAGAGAGAGGCACACTTATTGACCATGTGTATGTCAAAACATCTGTTTATGATGTTCAAACAGTAGTGTTGCCCATTTATTTTAGTGATCATGAAGGCATTGTGTGCAGCTTTAAACTGATTAATGTTATTGATCAGAGTAGTGAAAAAGTAGTTTTAAATGAGTAGTGTTGTGTAATATACCGTTGTACAGTGTAACAAATATTGCTTCTTCTTGATGTCTTCTTACCAGTGTCAGTGTATATTTGTGCTTGTGTTCCCTGCCTGGCTCTGTCTGTTCTATGTTACAGGTGGTTCCAGCCCTGCTTTGCACACGTCTCCTACCTCGACAGCAGAGCTCCACCCATCCGTTCTCTGGATTTTGTTTTGTGTTAGGTGTTATGTTACTACTGTTCACAATAAAAAGTATAAAGCATTTAAAAAAGGAATTAACTACCCCCCAAAAAAAAAAAAAAGTGTTACTACTGTTATTGTAAAATGTTTAGAGTCATGTTGATGTGTATAGTTCTGTTCATATTTCTGTCAACTCCCTCTCTTCCCCCACCCCTTCAACAGTAGTCATGTACATTAGTTCCATCCATAGCTGTCCAAGTATACATTACTGTTCTCTCTGTCAATCCTTTTTTTTTTTTTCCTCTTCCCTCACCTCCCCTCTTTTCAAACCCAACCGGTCAAGGCAGATGGCCGCCCACTCTGCCTGGTTCTGCTGGAGGTTTCTTCCTGTTAAAAGGAAGTTTGTCCTCTCCACTGTTGCTTAATGCTTGCTCTATGTGGGAACTGTTGGGTCTCTCTCTCGAATTGTTCAAAATAAAAAGGTTTATTATAAAACAGAATACAGTCTTGACATTTTATTTGACATTTTTGCCAGTTTACACCATGTCTTGCAGGTAATTGAAATGATTGATTGCCAAAAGGAGCTACAGCTATCTTTTGAATTCCATTACAACAGCTTTAGCGGTAACGCTTTAGTGTGTCACTGATTTTATTATTCTACAGTGGACATGTATGGGGGAAAAAATGTCCTGTTGTAATCAGCAAAGACACATCCATGCAAAATCATGAGAGGCAGTACAATTAATATATTTGCAACAAAGCATCAAGACCTGAAGTACTAAGCCAAATGAAAAACGGAAAAACCTGCTGGGAGAAATGATTAAAGGTGTGAAACAAAAGGTTACATTTGTCCATTAGGCAACACTGAGGCAAGTGTGTCATTTGATCAGGGGTGGTTCCTTATGTTAATACAAGTAGGATGTTTTGTAACCAACTGCCCTACAAAGGCTAAGTGCAGTAACTACACTGCTCAAAAAAATAAAGAACACTAAAATAACACGTCCTAGATCTGAATGAATGAAATATTCTTATTAAATACTTTGTTCTTTACATAGTTGAATGTGCTGACAACAAAATCACACAAAAATTATCAATGGAAATCAAATTTATTAACCCATGGAGGTCTGGATTTGGAGTCACACTCAAAATTAAAGTGGAAAAACACACTACAGGCTGATCCAACTTTGATGTAATGTCTTTAAAACAAGTCAAAATGAGGCTCAGTAGTGTGTGTGGCCTCCACGTGCCTGTATGACCTCCTTACAATGCCTGGGCATGCTCCTGATGAGGTGGCGGATGGTCTCCTGAGGGATCTCCTCCCAGACCTGGACTAAAGCATCCGCCAACTCCTGGACAGTCTGTGGTGCAACGTGGCGTTGGTGGATGGAGCAAGACATGATGTCCCAGATGTGCTCAATTGGATTCAGGTCTGGGGAATGGGCGGGCCAGTCCATAGCATCAATGCCTTCGTCTTGCAGGAACTGCTGACACACTCCAGCCACATTAGGTCTAGCATTGTCTTGCATTAGGAGGAACCCAGGGCCAACCGCACCAGCATATGGTCTCACAAGGGGTCTGAGGATCTCATCTCGGTGCCTAATGGCAGTCATGAGTCATGGTGAAGGATCAAAATTGCCATGTCAGTTAAACATATTGAGTGAGAGATGGTCATCAGAAATGTAAGAGTGTCATCAAACTTCTGAACGAAGGACCTGCTGGGAGCAATCACAATGTAATGTTTAAATCATCCAGTAGTGGGTACTCTGAGTCTAACCAGATATGTGCATGCAGATGTGTTCAGGGGCAGACCATGATCACACAGATTGAGTTGAGGAAATGGCCAATAATGAATATTGTTACGGACAGGCCATTGTTGCAAGATCTGATGTAATCACGTGAGTGTCAGGAGATCTTATTAGTCCCCAAATGAGCCTATGTATACATTTAGTTTGATTTACATGATTAAATTTTGCTGGTAGAATTAGTGGGTCCCTAAGATACTTCAGCTTGCTGAAATACAATATGGAATGAGGATTGATGTTTAATTAATGAGAGTGGTTTGATCCCGTGACCCGGTGCTGTATGGGGAACGAGGCTATTTCCGTTGGGGTTGGTGCGCACACTCGTGGCTGCCACTGGACCCTTGGGAGTGTAAAGACTGACCTCGGAGGAAAATTCAAGTTTGCCGGCCTGCAACTTACCACTGTACACAGACACGGAGTTTACGCTGTTCCTTTTCCTTTTGTCAAATCTCTGAAAGGACATCAACCGTATCCTACAGACAAGCGAAGATCCGCGGAAAGTTTTAGGGACCTTTTAGACTGCGCAAACTGAACAAACGGATCGCAAGAGAGCCAACAGACGCCGCCTCCTGCGCGATTCCCAGGGCGAGCTGTTCGTGGTTGGGCGACAGGTGCGAGCTGGCCCACGGACTGCGGAAAGCGTCGGCGTTTGACCGAAGAAGTTGAAGGTAGCATCAATCGTTCTTCTGTTTCCCTGTTGTGTTTTAAGCAAGCCGAAAGTGTATTAGCTGCACGCCGCCCTGAGAGGTTTCAGAGATAAGTTTGTGCGTAAATCCCCGAGACAACGTTAGCTATTGCTGCACGTATTAATATCAAAATGGGACTTCCTGTTTGGTGTAGACAATGGTTGCCAGAGACTTTTTAGTGCTTCAGAACAACTTGTACATGCCTATCAATTTTCATCCACACAGTTATATAGTTAACAGTCGTCGCATCGCCACACGAACGCCATTATACGTAGCTCCAAAGCAGTCCTAATGTAGCTTCAACAATTTGTTCTGCATGTTTTAGAAGTGGAATGAAGTTGATGGGGTCAACTGTGTCATCAGAACAAGTGAAAGTAAAAACTGGTCACATTCTGTTTGCAGCCACGCCCACTGACCTACAGACATGCAGAGCACAATTTTTGATCAGCATGGTCTCTTGATGATCTGTAAGAAATCTGAGGTTGATTGGACGAAATCTCTAGGAGGCCAAAATGACACGTTAAAAACAAAATGGATGACTTCCTGTTTGGAGTAGACCGATGGTGCCAGAGACTTTTTGGTGCATCTTCGTACCATACACGTGGACCAATTTCCATCTTCCTATGTAAAAAAAATCCCTATGGGGAGCGGTTTTTGAAAATTTCAAGGGGGCGCTATAGAGGCCTTTTTTCTCCCCCCATGGGCAACTTCTCAAGCAGATGGAAGAGCTCACAACCCTTGACCTGTGGATCAATTTTCATGATGATATGAGTTCATTAAAGACATCAAAAACCAAACGTATTTTCATGGCGAGGGATTGATAGTCGCTGCATTGCCACACAGACGCCATTAGTCGTAGCTTCACAGCATTCATAGTGTAGCTTCATATACTTGTTCTGCATGTGGAAAAGTGGAATGAAGTTGATGGGATCAACAATGTGCCATCAGTACAAGTGAAAGTAAAAACTGGTCACTTCCTGTTAGCGGCCACGCCCACTGACCTACAGACATGCAAAGCACAACTTTTGATCTGCATGGTCTCGTAATGATGTGAAATAAATCTGAGGTTGATTGGAGGAAATCTCTAGGAGGAGTTCGTTAAAATACCTGTAGAAATCAGGCCAAAATGACATGTTAAAATCAAAATGGCCGACTTCCTGTTTGGAGTAGACCAACGGTGCTAGAGACTTTTTTGTACGTCTTGGCAATTTTCATCTTCCTACTCCAAAAAAACCCTATGGGGAGGGGTTTTTGAATATTTCAAGGGGGCGCTATAGAAGCATTTTGCTCCCGCTTTGGGCGCTGCCCCTATCAGATGTAAGAGCTTGCCACACTTGACCTGTGTATTAATTTTTATGATGATAGGAGTTTATTAAAGACATGAAAAACCCAAACGTATTTTCATGGCGAGGAATCGATAGTCGCCGCGTCGCCACACGGACGCCATTACTTGTAGCTTCACAGCATTCATAACGTAGCTTCATCAACTTGTTCTGCACGTTTTAGAAGTGGAGTTAAGTTGATAGGTTCAACTGTGTGTCATCAGTACAAGTGAAAGTAAAAACTGGTCACTTCCTGTTACCACAGGGGGGAGCTATTAGTAAAGTGGGAAGTTAAGATATCTGGACGTTCAGGGCGGAGTAATCATCAATTCCAGCAAGTTTGAAGCTGCTACAATCAAGTATGGGGGCGTGAGAGCATTGTGAAATTTTTTCGCCGAGTCGCCAAAATTTGTCACGCCCTAGCAGCCACGCCCTTTGACCTAGAGGATCTGAATTTGAAGTCAATTGGTCGAAAACCCTAGGAGGAGTTTGTTTTAAAATTAAAAAATTCAAATCAAAATGGCCGACTTCCTGTTGGGTTTAGGGCGTGCCTCTAATCAGTTTTTTTTATGTCTGGGTATGATACATATGTATATCGAATTTCGTCTGCCTACGACAAAGTAACTGAAATGGTCACTTCCTGTTACCACTGGGGGGCGCTATTAGTAAAGTGGAAAGTTATTACATCGTGACGTTCAGGGCGGAGCCATCATCATTTCCAGCAAGTTTGAAGCTCCTCTGATCAAGTATGCTGGCGTGAGAGCATTTTGAAATTTTTTTGGCGAGTCGCCAAATTTTGTCACGCCCTAGCAGCCACGCCCTTTGACCTACAGACGTGCAGAGCATAACTTTTGATCAGCTTGCTCTCTAGATGATCTGGACGAAATTTGAAGTCGATCGGGCAAAATCCCTAGGAGGAGTTCGTTTTCAAAGTAAAAACTATTCACTTCCTGTTACCTCTGGGGGGAGCTATCAGGAAAGTGAAAAGTTATGATTTTGAGACGTTCAGGGCGGAGACATCATCATGTCCTGCAAATTTGAAGCTGCTAAGATCAAGTATATGGGCGTGAGACCATTTTGAAATTTTTTTGGCGAGTCGCTAAATTTTGTCACGCCCTAGCAGCCACGCCCTTTGACCTAGAGACATGCAGAGCACAACTTTTGATCAGCTTGGTCTCTAGATGATCTGGACCAAATTTGAAGTCGATCGGGGAAAATCCCTAGGAGGAGTTCGTTTTAAATTTCAAAAATTCAAATCAAAATGGCCGACTTCCTGTTGGGTTTAGGGCGTGGCTCCAATGCAATTTTTTGTATGTCTGTGTATGATACATATGTCTACCGAATTTCGTCTGCCTACGAGAAAGTAACCGAATTTCCCTATGGGAATTTTGAAACGTGTTTAGGGGGCGCTATTTTGGCATTTTGCGTCAACCATGAACGATCACCCAAAAATATCAAATTTTGGATCCGGTCGGACGAATGTGGACAGTTAGACGCGTTTTCACAATTGGGAAAGGGGCGAAATTGGCCTTTGAAATGTCGGGAGAATAATAATAATAATAATTAAAGCTGCAAGCAGCGTTGAACGGGCCCTCGCACCCTTGAGCATGTTGGGGGTGGTGGTGAGATCCTGATGGGCGCAGGTTTGCACTCACGACTATAGGACAAGCCAAGTACAGGCACCAACCTGTGATGAAGATTCGAGCAAATCGGACAAAGCTTAAAGGAGTTATGACAGATTGATAGTTCATCCACCAGGGGGTGCTCGGTGCGTAACCAAATGTACGCAGCTGCATTCAGGGGCAGACCCTTAGCACAAATGTGAAGTTGCGAGCAAATCGGCCAATGTCAATGTAAAATATGGCATTTCCTGTTTCCACAAGGGGGCGCTATGGAGACATTTTGCTCCCCCCATCGGCGAGGACCCTATCAGATTTAAGAGCTTGCCATCCTTGTCCTGTGTATCAATTTTTCTGAAAATACGAGTTCAGTAAAGACATCAAAAACACAATCGTATTTTCATGGCAAGGGATCGATCTTCGCCGCGTTGCCACTGGAACGACATTACTTGTAGCTTCACAGCATTCATAAAGTAGCTTCACCAACTTGTTCTGCATGTTTTAGAAGTGGAATGAAGTTGATGGGTTCAACTATGTGTCATCTGTACATGTTGAAGTAAAAAATGGACATTTCCTGTTACCACCAGGGGGCGCTATTAGTAAAGTGGGAAGTTATTATATCGTGACGTTCAGGGCGGAGCCATCATCATGTCCAGCAAGTTTGAAGCTGCTATGATCAAGTATGTTGGTGTGAGAGCATTTTGAAATTTTTTTGGCGGGTCGCCAAACTTTGTCACGCCCTAGCAGCCACGCCCTTTGACCTACAGACATGTAGAGCACAACTTTTGATCAGCTTGGTCTCTCGATGATCTCTACAAAATAAGTCAATCGGTCGAAAACCCTAGGAGGAGTTCATTTTGAAATTGAAAAATTCAAATCAAAATGGCCGACTTCCTGTTGGGTTTAGGGTGTGGCTCCAATGACTTTTTTGTATGTCTGGGTATGATACACATCTGTGTCGAATTTCGTCTGCCTACGACAAAGTAACCGAACTGGTCACTTCCTGTTACCACCAGGAGCCGCTATTAGTAAAGTGGGAAGTTATTATATCGTGACGTTCAGGGCGGAGCCATCATCATTTCCAGCAAGTTTGAAGCTGCTCCGATCAAGTATGTTGGCGTGAGAGCATTTTGAAATTTTTTTGGTGAGTAGCCAAAATTTGTCCCGCCCTAGCAGCCACGCCCTTTGACCTACAGACATGCAGAGCACAACTTTTGTTCAACATGGTCTCTTGAAGATCTGTAATAAATCTGAGGTTGGTTGGACGAAATCTCTAACAGGAGTTCTTTAAAATACAACGTGTGGAAATCAGGCCAAAATGACACGTTAAAATCAAAATGGCCGACTTCCTGTTTGGAGTTGACCAATGGTGCTAGTGACTTTTTTATGCGTCTTTGCAATATACACATGTACCAATTTTCAGCCTCCTACTCCACAAAAACCTCAATGTGGAGGGGTTTTTGAAAATTTCAAGGAGGCGCTATAGAGACATTTTGCTCCCCTATTGGGCAACGCCCCTATCCAGTGAAAGAGTTCACCACCATTGATCTGTGTATCAATTTTCATAATGATACAAGTTAATTAAAGACATCAAATATCCAAACGTATTTTCATGGCGAGGGATCCATAGTCGCAGCGTTGCCACACGGACGCCTTCAGTCGTAGCTTCGCTGAATTCATAATGTAGCTTCAGCAACTTGTTCTGCATGTTCTAGACATAGAATGAAGTTGATGGGTTCAACTATGTGTCATCAGTACAAGTCAAAGTAAAAACTGGTCACTTCCTGTTTACGGCCACGCCCACTGACCTAGAGACATGCAGAGCACAACTTTTGATCAGCATGGTCTCTTGATGATTTGTAATAAATCTGAGGTTGATTGGACGAAATCTCTAGGAGGAGTTTGTTAAAATACAACGTGTGGAAATCAGGCCAAAATGACAAGTTAAAATCAAAATGGCCTACTTCCTGTTTGGAATAGACCAATGGCACCGGGGACTTTTTTGTGCGTCTGTGCACCATACACAAGTGGACCAATTTTCATCTTCTTACTCCAAAAAATCCGTATGGGGAGGGGTTTTTGAAAATTTCAAGGGGGCGCTATTGAGGTATTTTGTTCCCCCCATGGGTATCGCCCCCATCAATTGTAAGAGCTCACCACCCTTGACCTGTGTATCAATTTTCATGATGATATGAGTTCATTAAAGACATCAAAAACCCAAACATATTTTTATGGCGAGGGATCCCTAGTCGCCGCGTGGCCACACGGACGCGATTACTCGTAGCTTCGCAGAATTCATAATGTAGCTTCAGCAACTTTTTCTGCATATTCTAGACATAGAATGAAGTTGATGGGTTCAACTATGTGTCATCAGTACAAGTGAAAGTAAAAACTGGTCACTTCCTGTTTACGGCCACGCCCGCTGACCTACAGACATGCAGAGCACATCTTTTGATCAGCATGGTCTCTTGATGATCTGTAATAAATCTGAGGTTGCATGGACGAAATCTCTAGGAGGAGTTCGTTAAAATACAACGTGTGGAAATCAGGCCAAAATGACATGTTAAAATCAAAATGGCCAACGTCCTGTTTGGAGTGTACCAATGGTTCTAGAGACTTTTTTGTGCGTCTTGGCCACATACACATGTGTACCAATTTTCAGCTTCCTACTCCAAAAAAACCCCTATGTGGAGGGGTTTTGAAAATTTTAAGGGGGCGCTATAAAGGCATTTTGCTCCCCTAATGGGCGACGCCCCTATCAGATGTAAGAGCTCGCCACCCCTTGACCTGTGTATCAATTTTCATGATGATACGAGTTCATTAAAGACATCAAATATCCAAAAGTATTTTCATGGCGAGGGATTGATAGTCGCCGCGTCGCCACTTGGACGCCATTACTCCTAGCTTCTCAGCATTCATAATTTAGCTTCACCAACTTGTTCTGCATGTTCTAGAAGTGGCATGAAGTTGATGGGTTCAACTATGTGTCATCAGTACAAGTGAAAGTAAAAACTGGTCACTTCCCGTGACCACCAGGGGGCGCTATTAGTGAAGTGGGAATTTAATATATCGAGACTTTCAGGGCGGAGCCATCATCATGGCCAAAAAGTTTGAAGCTGCTACGAAGAAGTATGTTGGCATGAGAGCCGTTCGAAAATGGATGGCGAAATCACGAAAAGTCACCAAAGTTTGTCACGCCCTAGCAGCCACGCCCTTTGACCTACAGACATGGAGAGCACAAGACAGACATGCTTATCTTTCTGTAACCCCCTGTCACGCTCGAGTGCTGATTTCCAGGTGATAAAACCACGCAAGGTAAAAATCCCTCTCACCGGCAGTAACATATTTCCTGCAGGGAAAGCAAAAGCATGCATCCCGCTGAACTGAGTACTCCAGCCACGGTCGTGTACGATACCAGGCTGGATTGAATGATCTCCATAAAGCACCGAATGCACACTTTGGGTCGCTAGCTAATATTGGCTGGGATGGAGCATCGCTATTCAAGTCGCTAACCGCATGAGGTGGGGCTGAGGCAGCAGAGAGAGGGAACTGGTTTGGGGCTGTGCTTGTGGAGGGCACTGGAGCCGGAGCCATAGCCCTAGCTTTTTGTGTGCAAGCTACGGCATCGCTTGAGGTTGAAGCAGTACAAGGCTTGCTAATAGATATTAAAAAACAATACATGGCTCAGAACTCGTTTTAATGAATAAAACGAAATGTAGGTAAAATTATGAGTCTCTGTGCATTGCTTAACGTACACCTATGAAGAGAATGGCTTCACTGCCTGGTGAAGTATCCGTACTTACAACTTTAGCAGTAGGCCTTCGGTTTGGAGGCGGGCTTTAAGCTATGCACCAAGTCAGGCGTTAGGAACTATCATTTTATGCGCTATTTTGTCATTGGCCATTTTTTTTGTTAATTTTTGACTGGGTGGGCAAGACTTACGTTTTAGAAGGGCTGAGCCCACCTCTGCCCCTCCCTACCGCCGGCCCTCGAACGTGGAAATTGTAAAAATTTATCCTCATGATTCTGCGCCTCTGCCCATATATGGGCATGCCCCATATGGCTGGCCTTTGTGATCATGCCTCGCATTTATTCCTTCTGCTGCTACTCCCGCATCAGTGTGTCAGCCATGCAAAGTGATTTAACACTAGTAGGCATGCGGGGGGAGGCAGGACGGGGGGAGGCTTTCGAGTGATCCGGGGCTATTGGCCAATCGTTCGGGGCTCCAGCCGGGAATGCCTGGGGCTAATGACGCCCCTGTCATAACCTTTGACACTTCAAGTCCGGTTAGACACCAGTACCACATCAGCGCCAAGCTGAGTAACTACGTTATCGTGCCAGAATTATTTGACAAATAACAATAAAAATTGAAAATGGAAATGGGAACAAAATAATATCCCAGACACATACCAATCTAGAATGCTTTATTATGCGTTTACTCACAGCAAGACTATCATTTTCAGTGAATAGTACCTTGGTATCTTGCTGGGTTAGTGCAATGGATGGCCGGAAAGATGGTCGAAATTGATTTTGGTGCATGTTTGCAGTGTATTTTCTCAGTAACCCAGATATGTACCGTGGTGGTAGATGCCATTTGTTGTGCTTTTAGAACTCTATTTTCAGGCATACCAAGCATTTCTTTGGTATTATCTACAATTCCAAGCTAGACAGAGCTTGACAAATCTATTGAGGAAAACTCAAAATGGACCATTTCATAGCAGATTGTGCCTATGTTTAGGTGGCATTATTTTGTTGACCCAGCAAGATCGAAAACCAAAATTCTCTGGGTACATAGTCCCTTTGGAGTACATTACAGAATTTGTACAATCTCAATGGTAGTATTTTCAGTGTAGATGACATTCAACATCAAAAGTTGGAAAATTTCACCCCCAGGGGGCACTGTAGGTTGGATGCAAACACTGGCTATCCCCAGCAATGAACCAAAGAAATTGTTTTTGAATTGCGATACACACGACTAGTTTTCTCTGAAAATGAAGAATTTAGCCTGGCACTATGCTTGGTGGATAGCTATCTGATCAAAGGTGGCACTCTCAGGAGCTAAACTTCAACTGACCTAATTTTCCATGTTCCCAGACATAAAACAAGATTCTGTCTTTTGACATTAATAAAGTACATGCACAGTTATACATAAAATTTGTAATCTCTTTGGTATAAAGCTGGGTTGGTTGTACAACCCCAATTCCGAAATAGTTGGGACAAAGTGTAAATTGTGAAAATCGAAACGCAATGACTCTCAAATCACACCAGCCAGTATTTTATTCACAATAGAACAGAGATAACATAGCAAATGTTGAAACTGAGAAATTTTACAATTTTATCCACAAAATGGCTCATTTCAAATTTGATGGCTGCTACAGGTCTCAAAAAAGTTAGGACAGGGGCCTTGTTTACCATGGTGTAGCATCCCCTGTTCTTTTTAACACAGAGTGGAGGCGTCTGGGCATTGAGGAGACAAGTTTCTTGAGTTTAGCCACTGGAATTTGATCTCACTCTTGTTTAAAACAGGCTTCCAGCTGCTGGAGAGTTTTGGGTCTCCCTTGATGGACTTTTCGTTTAATTATGCGCCAAATGTTCTCAATCGGTGAAAGATCAGGACTGCAGGCAGGCCAGTTCAGCACACGGACTCTTCTACTACGAAGCCATGCTGTTGTAATAGCTGCACTATGTGGTTTTGCATTGTCCTGCTGAAATACACAAGGCCTTCCCTAGAATAGATGTCATCTGGAGGGGAGCATATGTTGCTCTAAAACCTTTATATACCTTTCAGCATTCGTGGTGCTTTTTGAAACATGCAAGTGTCCCACACCATATGCACTAAAGCATCCCCATACCACCAGAGATGCTGGCTTTTGACGTGAACACTGATAACAGGAGGGGTGGTCTTCCTCCTCTTTAGCCCGGAGGACACGAGACCCATGATTTCTAACAAGCATGTCAAATTTGGACTTGTCTGATCACAGGACACTCTGCCACTTTTCTACAGTCCATTTTAAATGAGCCTTGGCCCACAGAACACGGCGGCGCTTCTGGATCATACTTAACAATGGCTTCCTTTTGGCATGATAGAGTTTTAGGTGGCATCTGTGGATGGCACGGCGGACTGTGTTTACAGACAGTGGTTTCTTGAAGTATTCCTGGGCCCATTTAGTAATGTCAATGACAGAATCATGCCGGTGAGTGATGCAGTGGCGTCTGAGGGCCTGAAGATCACGGGCATCCAGTAAAGGTCTTCGACCTTGTCCGTTACGCACAGAGATTTTTCCAGTTTCTCTGAACCTTTTGATGATGTTATGCACTGTCGATGATGAGACCTTCAAAGCCTTTGCAATCTGACGTTGAGGAACATTGTTTTTCAAGTATTCCACAATTTCTTTACACAAGCCTTCACAGGTTGGAGATCCTCTGGCCATCTTTATTTCTGAGAGACTCAGCCTCTCTAAGACATCAATTTTATAGCCAATCATGTTACACACCTGATGCCAGTTAACTTAATTACACGCTAACTGTTCTTTCAGCTGATTCTCTTATATATTAATTGCTTTCTTCAGCCCTTTTATGCCTGTGTCCCAACTTTTTTGAGACCTGTTGCAGCCAGAAAATTTGAAATAAGCTCATTTTGTGAATAAAATAAGTGTGTTTTCCATGAGACACCCATATCTACCTATGTTCCAAGTTTCATTCAATTCCAGGGGGGTCAACTGTGCACCAAATCTCAATCTCTCGTGGAATGGCTCTTCATGATGACACACCTCCCAAAGTTTAAAAAAAGTACCCTGTAAAAAATAAATTATTGTTTTGTGATGTTTTTAAATATAGAGTACATCCATCATAGTGATAATACATTGCTCCAATGGTGCCTCCAAGGGGTGGTCAGGGGGGTCTGCGGCCACCACGCAAAAATGAATGCCCCCCCCCAACCAACGACACCTGTCAGTTCTTTCAAATTTTTTGCCATAGCATGAAAACCATAGACCGTATGATGGGCGAAACAAAAAAGTGGTTTTGTCCAGGTATTTACCGGACACCTCTGTAACCACACATAGTTCCCTAGTTTTTGGGGTGGGAGGCAAAATTTTTTTCTGCAGATTGGTTGGTTTCATTACATCCATCAGCCAATCACAGCTCGGCTGTGGTACTATTATACGTGGAATCAGCCAATCACAGCTCGGCTGTACTCATGTATCAATGAGAATGGCAACGCATTCGACCTTATCACTGTCAGGTGAGTTGTGCATGCGGCAAATTTGTAAATGCTCGTCTGACAATAACAATGTAAGTGCTCCACAATGCGCTAAATTACAAGTAAACTAGCCAGTCTGCGGCAGAAGTCCAACAGTCGATTTATTAGGCCTTGGCTTCGGGGACTAATACTGCGGATCGAGGAGCAAATTTCATGATATCAGAAAGTGAGGATGATGTCTGACATTATTAGCCCCAAAAACACTGTCTGCTTCATGACCGTAGACTGTTCGTGACACAGGCTCCTATTCGAGGCATTGAGTTGATAAGCATATGGTCATCACTGGAGTACATTGGGGAGGTGTTACCTGTTAGTTTCTGAACCAGTATTTTGAACATCTGCTGCAGTGGACAAAATACTGTTCAACTGACCGCTGGCTAACTATCAGGACCCCAAAGAAAACAGACTATCAATCTATAAGAACCGCAGCTTTTCTCATCTTTATCATACTCTATTGAAAATAAATCATTTTGCACCCGGACCAACCAGTCACTGATTTCATACATGCTGCGTGAATAATCCTGAACATGCGGGACTTCAGATCAGAATGGAAGGGAGCATCCAATCTAATCCATCACAATAGAAGATAAGAGATTGATGTTGATACGAGCTATGGATGCATGTGTCCAGTGGCAAATGGTTTTATTTGGCTAGCTCGTATCAACATCAATCGCTAACCTTCTATCTGGATGGATTAGATCGGATGCGCTCTTCCACTCTGATCCGAAGTTCTGCATGTACATGATTATTCGTGCAGTATGTAGGAAGTCGGTGACTGGTTGGTCCGGGTGCAAGGTGACTTATTACAACTATTACAGGTATGACCTTGAAATGGCGTGGATATTTAGTATAAATACTGAAGGTGTAAGTATTAAGGGAGTTCTTGAATGAATGCCCATAATATTATGGCTGTTTGAATTTACTTTTAACACTATCTTATAGAGTACTATTTTTTTTGATGGGCGTTTGCATAAAAAATACACAGTGTCTAGAGACACGGCAGTCGATTTCAAGGGATTAGGATAAGGATTTGTGATTATGGTTAGGGGAAAGGTTAGGGGTTGGGGTTAGGGTTAGGGTTAGGGTTAGGGTTAGGGGAAGGGTTAGGGGTTAGGGTTAGGGTTAGATTAGGGCAGGGCTTGAAATGGGGACTGCCGTACCTCTCCATATTGAAATGCATTGAAAAACTGCCGTACCTGTAGCAACTGCCTAAAAAATATTTATACAAAGGGTTAAAATGGCCATACCATGACAATTTGACCGCAGACTTCTGGAAAATAGCATTTTTCCCAATTTTGCCCTCCTGTTTCTTGGAAACAATGAGAGACTTGTGTTTGCTTCATGATAAAAAACTATTTGAGATATTGACCCAGAATGTTGCGCAGGTCCTATATGCGAATGGAGCTTTATGTCAATTTTTAAAGCAAATGTGAAGAGGTCAGGTGGGGAGATTCTCTTAAATTTATTTAATTGGAATGGCATGACCTAGCGGCGCTCAGCTAACCTAGTTATGTTCCTCAGACATATTGCTTTCGTTCAGTTCCCTGTCCACATGTACATCGGCATACCCATCGTCTCTGGACCATAACTCTGACACCGTTTGAGATTTTTTCATGAAATTTTGTACACGTTCAATAGGTGGCACAGATGTGCCTTTTTCTGTTTGAATAAAATTAATCATTTTTTAAATGCATCCATGGTAACAGTGTGGGGAAGAAAAAAGAAAAATCAAGGGGCAGGGGAAATGTCTGTTTTTCGTGAAAAAACGCCCACTAGTTGGAAAGTAAAATGTTTACAGAAATGTGTTCCAACAGACTTTGTTTACTCATTTGTTAAATTTTTTGGCCATCTATAATCTTGATACTTGAAATGTTATGATTAACAGTACATACTTGTAAATAATATAAAATACAATGTGCTAAACATAAATATTTTGTCAGCTAATACTTATGATTAAGCCACTCATAGCCTGATTGGAGGTGATGCATTCAAAATGTTATTTGATGGGTTCCTGAACTGATCTCATGTAAATATCATTTTCTGACATTCATATGATAAGACAAAACTGTATATAATTTATTATGCAATAAAATAGTGTCTTTGCATTAATTTGCGCACCGGGAAAATCCTTATGTACCCTATTTAGTGGGCCACCCCCATGATATTCTCTGGCCCCATCTGACCCCCCCACTAAATATTTTCTGCAGGCGCCACTGCATTGCCAAAGAAAATTGTGTGTAGAATCACCATTCAAAAATAAATAATTAAAAAAAAAACATTTAAACATTTGCACACGATAGAGCCAATATTCCATAGCAGAGATTTACATTAAAAAGTAATCAAACTCCTTTAAGCCTGAGTATACCATTGCTTCAAGTTCTAAAATCTAGGTTTCCCTTTGAGGAAGTCTTCCTAAATTATCACCACCTCTGATGGATGCATTTGCTTGTTCCAGTCCCTCTATCCTCAATAATTACGCTATTTTCAGCTATTTTTCACTCTGTCATACTTTTAGCTAGAAATGTTATTTAAATTTGAAAATGTTATGCTGAGCTTGGATAATTTCTTTACCATTCAACTTTTTTGTAACTTCTATAATTTTTCTAGTTATAATTTTTTTAAAAAGTTTTTTTTTACAATAAATTCTGGGAACTTAGAGTGTGGTGACATCATCGTTAGAGTGGCGAATAGCCGCAAAACCGTCAAGAAGTCTTCTCTTAAACTTGCTCTAACTCCCGCTGTTTTCACTCCCCATAAATATTTTTATGTCCAGGTTGTAGCAAAGGTTGTGCTGGTCACTAAAATGTAACGATGGAAGCAACTGGACAAATGGTTTTGGCTGTATGAGCAGAAAAGTGACAGGACCGCTCACCGAAACTCAATTAACTCCAATGTTAAATAAGACCAGAAAATTCCGGTTGCAAAGGCAAAATGCACGGTTTTCTAACTTGCTCGTGTTCCCACATTTTTGAAACTACACAGACAATTTTGACATATTTTACTCAGCAGACTTTCCTCTTTCGTACGGTACCTCCATTTCGTAGATTGGACCTACCATCTTTGAGTTAGAAGTTGCAATATGTAAGAAACGCATTAGCTAAAATCTCCCTTGGACTAAATGATGCAGCCATTAACTCAAATGGCTCTGCGTGACTCAGCGGAATTGTAGCATAGCAGTAGGGTGCATAATAGATAGGGATCATTCGCGGTTGGATTCTGCCCTTTGCTGGCCTTTTTCCAGGCCTCAGCATTATCATTGTTCGTATTAAGATTGATACGACTGTAAACGATCCTATTGCAGTATATACCAGCAACTGTTTGCATTAGCTAAATATATTTATGATCGTGTATAAAATAGGCGAGACATTGATATCAGAATAGAGCTAGTTAAGTACATGGAAATAAAAGTGATGTCTCCAGTCGCAATTTGTTCATCGCTTTTTATGACTTTTTCCTGAGTTTGAAAATAGCCGGGTTTAAGGCTGGAGTAAGCAGACCGTTACAAACTCGCACCTTTTTTGCCAGTTATTTTAACTGGCACCTTTTTGTCCGTTATTATAACTGTAATTTTACGATCAGTGCATAGCAGAGGTTCTGTGAATGTTAACTGCAAACCACAGTTAAATGCGCGAGGGACTCTGCGTGCAGTTAAAATAACAAGGAGAGTGCGTTAATTTAGCTGATAAATGCAGTCCATTGATAACAGTGCAGAAGCACCTCGTAGTTCGGCTTTCCATAAATGGATCACTGTTGTCATCTAATGTCACTTGCTCAATTATTGTTATTACTATTATTATTATTTCTACATTATCGCTTGACTCTTGCTGGAACACGAGATCAATCACTTAACAGAAGTTTCTATTGGTAAATAATGACACCCCAATTTACTGTGGTACTCATTGTTCTGGTCATCTTGCCTATCTTGGCTATAATGTTAACTAAAATAAATTGATTTAATCATTTATATGCCAGTTAATGACTTTGGTCAAAATATTTATTGGGCTTGATGATTCTGTAACTATAAACCTTTCTTCAATTTAAAATGTGCTTTTGATTTTAAAATAATTCTGCTTTTTATTGAATGGAAAATAAATGAACTCGTTGGAAAAGTTCAACAATGTATAGCCTTTTATTTAGCGTGTTTTTTTTTTTTTTTTAGGAAGAGGCTATTCGCCCCGCAGCGCTTCCGCGTGAAACTTCAAAGAGTGGGCTGGATTATAAAATGAAATCTCTTATTGGTCCAGCTGCTATCCGCCAGACCGTGTTGCGAATAGCAGAACTGCTTCTCTTATCGGCCCCGCTGTGGGGCAGATAGCTGACGTATTTCCCTCAGCTCACCCCGCTGTGGTGCGAATAGTCACTTCCTTTTTTGTATGTCGCGCATAGTTTTTCTTAAGTAGCCCGCATATTTTTATGGCAATGTTTCGGTCGGCAACGTCATCAATTTATCTCGAATAAATATGTGAAGTAGGTCTGATGTGTGGTAACGTTGCATCTTGCGAAGGTCTTCCTAAATAAGTGGTTTCATACAACTTCATGTCAAAAAATGCGAACTATTCCTTTAAACGATACAATATCCCACTGTCACAAATAATTTTAATTTTCAGAGGCTTTAAACTCATTTCCAGCAGCTTTAACCTGTCAGCAATTCGAACTTCACATTATCGGCAGCTTCCAGCTTGCCCACGCAGTTTCCCCTGGAACTGCACTGTTACTAATGCACCTCTTCACTAAAATGTATATTCTTTCCGTCAGCTAATGGGACATTGACTAAACTAGTATCACCAAAAAAAAAAAACCATTTTAACATGAATTTGTGTCTCGTACAGGGTACTACTCAAGCTGTTGAAAATTAAGCCTGAACATGCTTATCTACACCTAGAGGTATTAATAACGCATAACAGACAATGCAGGTGTAGTGCTTTATTTCTTAGTAATTTGTAAATTCCTCCTAGAATACAGGAAGAATCACAATGCTTGGGCTATACTGCACAATAATTTTAAGGTTACAAGTCACGTCAACATCACCATATCACTTTCCAGGGGTAGTATCCACTTAGTAGCAAGTGTGCCTACCTTTTGCTGCAGTGCATGCCTTAAGTCTGCGAGACGTTGATAAACAGAATCCTCGAAGGACTGCCTGTGGAATGTTTCTCCAAAGAGATTGCAATGACTTTCAAAGTTCTGCCACATTTTGTGGGGGATTCATCAGAGGTCGAACACAACGCCCAAGCTCATCCCATAAATGTTCAATGGGATTGAGATCAGGGGGCCATGACGGCTACATCACGACGTCCACATTGTTATGACGTATAAGAGAAAATATTCGGCGCTCATGGGATAAAAAAGTTACCAAAAAAAAAAAAAAAAAGTAAAGCTGGTGCTCTTGGAAGGGAATTTTAAGAAGGGAATCATAGTTATTATGTGCCTCCGTAAAACATATACGCTTACAGATTTTATTAATTGCAACACTGTTTACGTGGTTTATCGCTAGTCATGTCCCTGTCCGGGAATTTTTTACATTGGCCGAACTAAGAGACGTCTTCGTGATCGCTTAGTCGAGCAAAAATACGCCATTCGCAAGAAGAATCACGAGTATCCCATTGCCAGACATTTTACGGAGCAGGGCCGGCGCTAGACCTGAAAATCTGGGGGAAAATATCCATCCCTTTATTGACTACAATTAGTCCTGGCTAATTCTAGATGGTTTTCCTTTATTAACACGTTTTCCAATTCAAGAATAATCAAGTGGCAATTGAAGACACGGCTTCTCTCCCCCATGCGATCTAACAGCGACAAAATAATGGGCTACATTCAGTACAGAAAAATAATTTAATTATATATAGGTCTATGCACTGCCACTCGGCAACGGTATTTTTTTCCAGCGAGAGCGGCATTTCCGAAATTTTGTGAATGAAGGTAATTTCGGCGACAAGTATGTACCATAGACTGTATAAAAAGATGGACGCAGCACCCTGGTCTGAAAAATGAAGTCCATGCGGAAGTACCGTAAAATGGCATTCTATTTAATGGCCAGCAGATGGCGACGTCCGTGGTTGCAGAAAGAAGTTCAATGCTATAGAAGTCTATGAGAAAATGACCCGACTTTCCCACCTGATTTTTCATGTAAAAAATGATTTTTCACATTATTTTATGGTAGCTATAGCAAGTTTCAAGTCTCCTTCGATATATCATGATGTTCATTTTTGTAAATTATGGTCCCATATACACTAGAATAAAGGATAAAGCCAGAATATGCTTTAGGGGCGTGGCTATCCTCTGGTCCTCGTCCGATACGGTCAGATCCAGAGCCACGGTCCTCCCCGGATCTTCCATACACGCTCTCGTCCAATAGAAATCACATCCGGTTTCAAAATGGCAACATGGCGCAATTCAAATTGCCAAAATCGAGGCTTCCTTTATGGTATGCTGAAACCAATGGGTGACGTCATGGTAGCTTCGTCCATCTTTTTATACAGTCTATGGTACATACACCTGTTTTTTCAGCACGGTCAAGCAACTTGCTGTAAAAAAATAGACAGCTGTCCGATTGGAAAGTGTAAATGGACGAAACCACTTACTTGTCACCAGAATTACCTTCATTTGCTGAAGAGTTCTAAAATGCCGCTCTCACTGGAAAAAAGTTACGTCGCTGAGTGCCAGTGCGTAGACCTAATCATAATTCAATTATTTTTCTGAACTGAATGTAGCCCATTTGTCGCTGTTAGATCGCATAGGGGGAGAGAAGCCGTGTCTTCAATTGCCACTTGATTATTATAAAATTGGAAAATGTGTCAATAAAGGAAAACCATTAAGAACAAGCCAGGACTAATTGTTGCCAATAAAGGGATGGATTTTTGCCTAGGCAATTGTCTAGGCAAGCACCGGCCCTGTTACGGAGGCACATAATAACAATGATTCCCTTCTTAAAATCGAGGCAATTGAGCATATTAGAGCGCCTATCAGAGGCGGCAATAGATTTAAAAGGCTTTGTCAACGGGAAGCCTTCTGGAAACATACATTTGATGCCCTTAATTATCCAAGGTAAAATGAGGATATTGATTTTCTGTCTTTTTTGTAATTCTCCTTCTATATTGAGATCTCTCATTTTTTATGTTTGCACATCTTGTTTTTCCATATCTTTATATGTTCATATGTGTATACATATACATTTCCTTTTTGTATCTACTTGTTTGTTTTTGTGCATTTATTGTCCAGTTATTTTCTTAATCCATATACATCCCTTTGTACCAATTTAGGTCATCAGGTGACATGTCTCACCTTCCCTATTGGTTATTATGTCTATATACATTTGCCTTGGCCTATGGCACTTTTTACGCCCTGATGAAGACCGCATAGGTCGAAACATGTCGGCTTTTTTAGCTGTTTAGCGATGAAATAATAAAGGCTTTTTATCCTTTTTTGCTTCTTTTTGATCTAATTATTCTCTGAGTGCCTGGAATTCTTACATTTTTGGTCCACATTGTTATGTTGCAAAAATTCACGATTTAAATTGGCAGAATGTGGCCTGGCATTCAGTTGAAAAATCAACTGATTTCCACTATGTCTTTTGATCAATGGAATAAGGACTGGCTGTCACACATTCTCAGTGTAATGTTGAGCTTTCAGACCTTCCAGAACAACCAAATCAGAACGAAAATTGGCATTAATTGCTCCCCATATCATTACTCCACCTCCTCCAAAACGATTCTATCACGTATGCCTGAGCATAAAGTTCATGGGTTTGACGGTAAACATGAAGGTGGCTGTCAGGAAAACTGACACTGAACGGGGATTTATCGGAAAAGATGTCATGTATCCGCTGTCCGGGCCCAAGATAACCATCTGCAACTGCAGAACGTTGGTGTGCTGGTCGATGAGCATGTGTCAAAATCTGTCCACGGTAAGAACATTGAGTCAGCGGCGGCGTTAGACCTGGGCTAATATCCCTCCCTTTATTAACAATTAGTCCTGGCTAATTCTAGATGGTTTTCCTTTATTAACACGTTTTCCATGTCAAGAATAATCAAGTGGCATTTGAAGACACGGCTTCTCCCCTCATGCAATCTAAAAGCGACAAAATAATGGGCTGCATTCAGTACAGAAAAATAATTTAATTGTAATTAGGTCTCTGCACCGGCACTCGGCGACGGCATTTCAGAACTCTTCAGCGAATGAAGGTAATTTTGGTGACTAGTACGTGGTTTCGTCCGTTTACATTTTCCGATCAGACAGCTGCCTATTTTTTACAGCGAGTTGCGTGACCGTGCTGCCAAAACAGGTGTACGTACTTGTCGCCGAAATTACCTTAATTCGCTGAAGAGTTCTGAAATGCTGTCGCTGAGTGCCGGTGCATAGACCTAATTATAATGAAATTATTTTTCTGTACTGAATGTAGCCCATTATTTTGTCGCTTTTAGATCGCATGGGGAGAGAAGCAGTGTCTTCAATTGCCACTTGATTATTCTTGAATTGGAAAACATGTTAATGAAGGAAAACCATCTAGAATTAGCCAGGACTAATTGTTGTCAATAAAGGGAGGGATATTAGCCCCGGAATTTTCGGGTCTAACACCGCCTCATTGGAGGTTGTGTGCAGCAAGCCAACGTCTGACAGTACTGATTGGTTTGCCCCTTGTGCCTCCTTCGCATTTGCCGTTTCTCATGCACTTCTGAAGCGATTTCTAAGGTGGCTTGCCAAGATCAAACGATCTTTTCTTTCATCACGTGATGCGCCTGTACGAGGACTGTCGTTAACACTTCCAGTTGTTCTGTGACGCTCAAGAAGCCTCAACACAGTCGTTCGATGGACATTAAAATTGCAGTGTTTTGGTGATAATGGGTCGAAAACTGAACGTTTACAGTAAAAATGAAAATCCGCTAATGTGGCAAAGGCCTTACCCCTACAGTTTTCACATATGTACATAAAATAAAAACAATGCTGATGCACCAATTTTGTAGTAACAGAATGGGTATGCGTAATTACTACATCTAAGTATATCCTTCCTGTCGTGTTCGGGTCAAATCTGACCGATTTACAACTTAAAACACTCATAAATATTGTGTTTTACATCTGATTGCCTCAAGGCCTCATGATATCCTCCACACTGTGCACTTGAACATATAAAAGCGATGATCACCGCTTTCATTGAATTTTGAGTGGTTTAGTCAACCTTGTTACACCTGTGGTGTTCTTGGTCAAAAGTGACCGCCATAGGAAATGAATGGGTATTCAGATTATATTCATCCATCAGTTGAGAAAACATCCCCATACACACCACCCCAACACACACACGCGCGCACACACACACACGAACCACACATTTCAGACTGAACAATGTCTTTTGTTGGTACACATCTCTTTCCTGCGCTTATGTGCCGATCCTCCCTTGTGAACCACCTTCCTGATGAAACAATGTATCATATCTTCACACAGACTAGACAGGTGTTTGTAAACCCATCTCTTTCCCGTGCTGTTGTGCCTACCCCCCCCCCTTGAACCACACCTTCCAGACCAATCAATGTATCATATCTTCACACAGACCACCAAAATATAGCTTGATGTTTGCCTTGCACTCCTTTTACTCTGAGCACAATGAGTAGGTGACTGACCAGGTGGTTATCTGTCAGAGAGGCTCTGGACCAGATTTTAGAACAGATGAAGAGGCACTGAAGTTGAACCAGAGACAGAGTTAGGTTAGGAGTGGTTAGGAGTGTGCAAACCCCAGCCGCTGCCCTGGCCATTCTCCCCAAACAAGGTCAAGGGCAGAAAGGAAGCGCTGTGAGCTCTGTGCCCCTAGAGACAACAAAACAAGCCTGAGATGCTGCACATGTGATGCATATGTTTGCAAGGCCCACTCTGACCTGAGTGTCAAATGCCACTTATGAGCATGAATTCACATGCACACAAGCACAGACACACAGACAAAAGCACAGACACACACACGCACGCGCGCGCACGCACACACACACACACACACACACACACGACTTCATGTTGAGGAGTTTGGTCTCTGGTTTTCCATTTCTTTTTTACATTACATGTTCATTTTAGAATACATTTTCAGTGCCTATTTGTATTTTCACTGCAGTTATTTATGTTAAACACTACTCTGAGACATTGTTCACAGCTAAAAAGAGTGTCAATAAAAATTTGTTGGTGATTAATGGTTTTTGTGTTAATTTGAAGGAGCACTATGTAAGAAATGTATGTTGATTAATCGTGAAATGGACCTGATATATCACCAGACATTAAGGAATGATGTTAATT
This sequence comes from Gymnothorax javanicus, assembly GCA_029692085.1. Lineage (NCBI taxonomy): Eukaryota > Metazoa > Chordata > Actinopteri > Anguilliformes > Muraenidae > Gymnothorax > Gymnothorax javanicus. Next base: position 51,564,136 of record CM056196.1, read on the forward strand.
TCAAGGACTTATATCACTGACAACAGTAGTCCAGCCAGAATATTCTCATTACAAAAGCGAAGTTGCAGCCCATAACTAATGTTGATGTTGTCATTTTGTGTTTTGGCCTGTTGCGCCGCCCTCCACCTATCTCCCAATCACGAAGCCAGTAGCATTTCGGCATCCAGGTTGCCAGTTACCACTGAGCTGCAGCTACCAGCGTTTCGGAGCACAAATGTCTGACGTTACTAAACCTAAAAGGCCTCGTTATGATTCCAAAATACGTCATGACAAAGTCAGAAACAAAACAAGGATCTGTATAGGACATGCCTTTGAAAGATGGAGATGGCTGAAAACAGAGAAGAATTTGAAGACCGACGCCGAAGTTGCTAATTTTCTCCGGGGCAAGTGAGATTCAGCTAAGTTTGGCTAACTTAATTCTATTTAATGTAGGCACGGACATTCCAAATATTCTCTACAGTCGAATAACGTTATGTATGTTCCTTCATGGTACGTTAGTGCGTATGCAGGTGGGTCATCGAATTGACTAGGTAACAAATTGTTTGAGAAATAAAAACCGTGGCTCTTCATTGCTAACATTAGCAATTAGCAATTAGTCCGTTTCTCTGGCTTTATGCTGAGACGCTGTGGAAACCGTTCCAACATTAGCACAGCCATTATGGCAATATGAAATGTAATTGATACAGTACATCGGTCAAATGAGTCCTCATTCATTCTTTATGCATATTACAGTATAGACTTTAGTGGGCTATCCACACAGAAGAGTGACGAGCAAGTTGACCAATATGACCATTGCTAAAGTTAGTTAGTCATTAGTCTCGAGCTTTTCTGAACTGAACTGAACTGAACACAACCCTGTCAGAGCAAATCATTGGTCATATTGAAACGTAGCCATGGTAGATCCGTGTAGTAAACAATCTTGCTGGATCTGGCAACCTAGCTAGCAACCTCTCGTCTGGGGGAGAGGAGGAGGGGATACTGCGCTCTGCACTATTTTGAATGTGATTGCACTACCAGTTTTGGCCACAAACTTACATATTGCTCCTTTAGGAGCAGTTTAAATAGACTGGTCAAAATTGACCAGGAGCACTAAAGTAAGGGGAAGGGGGTGAACACGGCAGGAGATATTAACTCTCGATGCAAAATCTTTATGTACCAATATTGATAATTCAGAGGTCATACATTCAGATAAATATTATTGATCTCCCAGGGAGGAACCTGTGTCCCCTACTGATTTCCTGTGGGTTCTCAGTGATAGTCTTTTTTTAATTTAAAGATAAAGAATTTAAACAATGTAAATATACTTTTATGAAAGTAAGTTTTGCTCCTGAATATGCATGTTTATTCCTGGGTCTTTGGGAGGAAGAAGTTTTTTACAATTCGCTAAAAAATATATTTTTGACCAGATCAAATTATACTGTAAATATACTTAATGATAATGTAAGACTAAGCATGGAATTTTCTTTGTAGAAAATCAATTTTATGGTTCTTACCATTTTTAAAGGCGATGATAATGTTCCACATATGACCTAATTTCTCAGACAAACGGATTGTAATTCTCATGAAAACTTGTTTCATCCTCCACATCTAAAAAGGAATATATCCCATATGGACAGCTTCAAAGAGTCAGGAGGATCTGTGACTCAAATTCTGTTGTTGAAAAACAGGCAGAAGTTTTATCTAAGTGATACAAGGAAAGGTCTGATATGCCACATATCATTTCCAAAGCAGTGATCAGATTAGGTGGATTCACATCGCAAAATGCGAATCAAATTTCATCACTTTTGATGTAATGCGAATCATCATAAATCCCTTTGCAAAAAAAGAGATTCAAAAAATCTTAATGATATTCCATTTTTCCCGACTCACTGACCTGAGAACTTCAAATTCCCGAGCTACATAGCAATAGGATAAGTTTTAACGACTCTGATTGGCTGGAAAATGATGTTCCTCATTTGAATACCAACCAATCAGCTTCAGGGGAGCGCATGCATGCACGAGGGAGGCTTTCTGGCATGATTTCTAGACTGCTGCGTGAGCCATCGCGTATTAAATTACATTACTCTTTGGATATAGCCACCTAGTTGGCTTTCAACATTGATTACCATTTTATTTTACCTAGAAGAGTGAATGGACAGTTCGGGCCTGAGACGTGTTATTTCATAGCTAGTTTTGGCTGCATTATCTTGTTGCGCATGCCATAGCATATTTCGTTACTCTTCAGATTATCAAGCTGGCCATCTTCCTACCTAGCTGACGCTAATGAAGGGAAATCTTTGTAATCATTGTTATAGTAAGGCGATGTGATTTGGTTTTTGCCCTAACGGAAAGAATTCTGTTTCCAACTTCCACTTTTTCTGGCTTTTACTCTGAATCATCTTGACTGGATGTACACTTTACTTTTTAACACACCCGAATGTTCCTCTTGCTACCCAAACATCACGGTAAGCCGAAAAAGTACTGATTTCATTCGATATCGGTGGAGGTTGAATACGGAATTCTTTCTGCTAAATGTCCCAAAGCTGGGACGTACGAAAGTGCTGCAAAACATATCAAATAGATTCATGCCTATTACAGCAGTTTAAGTTAATAAATGAGGAACATTGTTTTCAGCCGGTCAGAGTCATCAAACTTCTCCCATTGCTATGTGGTTTAGGGAATTGCAAATTCATCACCAGCCTCTCCCAGAACATGCACAACGATCTCTGATCATTCAAATACACTATGTTGCGATGTCAAGATGAGACTGAGTTGGAGAGTGCCTTGTGTGACTGGATTTTAATGGGAATGGATTCTTTCACGTCTCTGATCAAGTGTTAAACAACATCATATTGACTTTTTGGAGCACAAAAAGGTTAAGTGCATTTTTTTTTTTGAGAAGTTTTGAGAAAAGGCAATGTAAAACAATGAGAAAAATATGATTTGCATCCAACTCACTAGTTACAGTAAAAAATGTACTGAACACTTTTGTGCACCAAGCAGTTGATATGCTACAGTAAGCTACAGATAAGACAGCTGTACTGCAGGTTACAAGTAGTTTACAGAAATTTCACTGGGAAACGGAATTGTTCTGTATTAAATTAGGATTGTTCCAAGTAAAATTGATGCCTTTTGGAATTAATTTGTTTTGCTTCCAGAGTGGAGTTGTATTTCTCTTGTAATTGAATCGGTGAAATCAATAAGGGCCCAACTCCATGTTGAAAATATGTGGAGTTAGGCCCTTATTGAATTCACCAATTCAATTGTAATTTGTCATTAGGAGAGAAGTTCAAGAAAGCCTTTTAAACATTTAAAATCTGATTTACTGCTTTCTCATTTTTGCTAATCATTTTTCAGATGTGCTAAACAATTGTTAATCAATTGATATAATGATAAGCAAAAAATGCTGATAATTTTTTTTTTTTTAATCTGATCATTGCACAGCCTTTGAAAAGGTCTTACACGTGAATGGTAATCCGATCATTGCACAGCCTTGGAAAAGGTCCTACAAGTGAATGGCAGTGATTTGTTGCATAATGTCCATAGATGAGAGAGGCAATCATCCAACTTTTTTTTGTGACACATCACAGTACTAAATCTCCAAAAATAAAGAATATATAATTTATTCCAACTGTGCTATCCTCAAAAGCGACCCATATTTGGAAGTTGTTTTTCCCAAACCACTGATTATATTAAAAAAAAAAAACAAGCTCCCACTGTAAAGTTATTTTCCAGTGCGTGGACGGGATATGTGGCTTAACACTAGTCTTGCCAGTCACCAATATATAGAGAACCCACACTTGTTTCCCTGTGTGCCGGTCGTCGATATACCGTTCCCCGGTAGCCATTTCCCAGTATGCCGGTCCTTGATAAGCATTAGCCTCGAGGCAGGGCTAGGGTTAAGACACCTTCAGGTACTTTTAAGTGTGTTATCAACACCTGTAATCACTGCTCAAATATGATTCAATCAAAGACATTTGCTGACCTAAAAACGAGAAGTACAGTCAGAGAGATTGTATCAACTGTAGCTCCACTTATAATTTGCTTATCATCTTACATGCTGAAGTAATTTTTAATGTATGACGCACCAAAAGACGTCTTTAGGATAGACTCTGACAACACAAGCACATCATTAGAATGCAGAATGTGGATTATTCTATCGCCAAACATTTCGAAGAGGTACATTATAGTAATAACTCCTTATAGAGAATAGAGGGATTGAAATCTGTAAAAGCATCCATCAGAGGTGGTGATCATTTACACAGACTTCTTCAAAACCTGGATTTTTAAATTTCATGCAATGGTATACCCAGATTTAGATGAGATGATTGATTACGGACCTTTTTCATTAAACACCAACTATGGTAGGCAGGCATTATTATCTGCAAATGTATTTTTATGATTCTACACACAATGTTGTCAGGGAAATGTATTATAATGATAGATGTACTCTATTATAGTCTTGTAATATTTTTCTTACTTTTTACAGGGTACTTTTTTGAGCACTTTAGGAGGTATATCAACATTGACATGGTTTCTCTTCGTGACTTATTGTTGCTGCAATCTGTATTCACTGAACAGTCTACATTGGGTGACGCCCTTAACCCTTTGAGCGCCGAATACATTTTCAAGGAATTAAAAATGCAGTAATCCTGAGCTGTTGAAAACCTATCATGTGGCAACTTGTTTAAAAAAGCTCCCCTGCGGGAGCCCTTTTAAACAAGTTGCCACATGATAGGTTTTCAACAGCATCTTACTTTGATATCTTACATCAAGTGCTGAAAGGGTTAACCTAGTTATGAAATGTTTGCTTGATTATTGTTCCTTCATTTGCACCCTAATGAAGACCTGAGAGGGTGGAACTGATCGGTTTTTCGATGTATTAACAATATCCATGTTTGAATAAAGACTATTTACACTAAACAACAGCCATGTTTGAATAAAGACTATTTACACTAAACAACCTGTGAGGACTTTTTAGCATTCACCAGGACTAAAGGCCAGTGTTCGTATGCTCTCTGACAGCACTCATTCAAGTAGAAGAGAAGGTGACATAAGATGAATGCAAGCTGAAGACAGTCCAAACATGGTCACAAATACATTTGCAGTGGGTGTTTTTTAATGACCTGTTGTCTTAGGACTCAATTTCGAGCCAGTAACAGTACATGGAATGGAGCAAAAAGTGGACAGTCTTGTGTGACGATGGTGAAGACTGGTATATCGACTGCCAGCATCCATACCAGCCATTAATTCCTGCGGTAGAAACAGTCCAAAACACCAGTGAGAACCAAGATATAATTGTAAGTGGTCAGACAGCATGCTAGCCAATGCTGGCTGGCAGAATAACACCTACACTGCAAATGTCCAGCAAGATGACCTATGCTGACAAGGACACAGGTGGCAATAATCCTGCTATACCAGAGCAGAGACTTTTAGTCAAAATTGATTAAAAAAAAAAAAAAAAATTTAACATTAGCGTGTGTTCAAATAAATGTTCAATTTGTATTTCTTTTTGTTGCTCAGTATACTTCTTTCATTCACTGACACAAAATTTTCAAATCACATCTGATGCTGCATCATGACTTAAAATACCCTTTCTAGCAAATGCAGATTTTAATCGTATACATAAAAATGTTTTGATTTCATTTGTTTCAAAAAATCTATAAAAATGCTTCATCGAAGAGCCAAAGTTGTAGGTAAGGACAGAAAGTGTTCACAGTTGAAATAATAAGATAATGGCAACAAGTTTACATGATCCAAGCTACAAAAATTTCACAACCTGAATTACTGTATGTGTCACACACAATTTGGACATCTGTATTTTTCAAACTACCCATTTTAAACATTTTATGTAAATACATTTTTAGAGATGTATTGTAAAATAAATTGTGTCAATTTAAACATAAACCCTTTTGGTATTCCAGAATCTTGTATGTGTATATTAAAGTTGTATAAATGCTAAAAAAATTATCATTTATAATAATTTCAGAATAAATAGGAGAGAATCAGAAAAGCAAATGAAATTATAAAGAATTTATGCAAAACAAAACCAAATTAAATAAGAGTACACAGCAATGATTTTGTCCCAAGTTTAAACAGACATTAACAAGAAATCCCAGAATTTTTAACTGATGAATTTTGAACACACATAGCACCTAAATGACCAAGCAGACGATAGCTGAGTTGTCACATTGTGATCATCAGACCTGTACTGTACTGTTGATCTTCTCTAAATGTTACAGAGTTGTTAAAAGTGTGTATACCAGCATATTCAAAATGCACTGTGAAGTAAAACAGACCAGTGCACCACTGCTCAAACTTTGGGGTAAACATCTGGTTTGAGGTCCATCGAGAACGGGGCTGTGGGGATGAGGCTGGGCACAAATAAGAAATGCAACAAAACCAAGTCCGAAACAATGTTTTCCCTGCCAAATTTTTCCCTGTGAATCGTTACAGCAAAGAATGCACAGATATTTCTAATGTACATACATACAAAATGTGAGGGTAGGTTTTGTTGGCTTCATGTGTTGGTGCCACTGCTGGCCAACTGCTTGTCTTCTGCATGCTTGAACATCAGGATGGAGTTGTAGATCTTCAGTGCCGGGCCTAGTTTCACACTCATTATCTTTACAATGTCACGTTGCGTTAGGAGCAAGAAGGCCTTTCCATCTATTTGCTGTTGGACAAAAAAATGTTTCAAAATGTGTGGGGGAACAAAACATCTTCTGTGTAATTCACATGAAGAAATAAACATCTTGTTTCTGCACTGAAGTGCATGTGTGGCATTCCCTCAGTCAATTTTTGATATATATGAGCCCACATAGCACGCATTTTATGTAACGCATAAAGAAAAAGTGTTCAAATAAAAAAGGGTGCAGTCAAAAAGTGATTTCTGGCAGGATGCCACACCACACATCACAGGCCAAAAAATTTCAACCTCCTACTTATGCAAATATTATTCTTCAAATAAGATCAAGGAAATTTTACTGCCATTAACCATCTCTTAAAAAGGCTCAAACAGTCAATCGAAAGTGCTGGATACCCATTCCTATCTGATGGCACTTCCTATTTCTTGTAGTCTGTGGAAAAACCATCTTTCTCCCAAGGCTATTTCTATACAATCAAATTGCCACTCTCAGAATTATTTTCAAGAATAAACCTTGCCATCCTCTGCTGTCGTACAGTTGACACTTTCAGTTGTCAAATTTCTTCCAGGACAGAGCTTTTTTGCATCTGCTCCCCCTAATTCAGCCAATATACCAAAATTCATGAGTTTTTCTTAAAGATTAAGGATGATGAAGTTTTCGATGCCACCGTTGGTCTCCTTACCTCATCTCTGAACTGTTTAGCTTGGTCCTCACAACCAGGCAGAGAATGGATGAAACCAGCGACCTAGACACACAAAGGCAGGCACAGATGGAGGTTAAAGAGGGAGGTACTGAAACATGTACCTTCGTAAGCAAAGCAACCATTCGAGAAAAGCCCCCGATTTCACATTCTACATGGAGCAGGACGGCAAAGATTACTTACCACAGTTACAAAGCACATAATTACAAGGGCAAGTAAAATCCAGGTAGAGTGGTAAGCTGAAATGAACATCAGGAGTCTACCATTCTTAATGTAATTTGAAATGTAGACCAAGACCAAGATCCCCCACTGCATAGCTGTCAGAAATTTACCTGCACTCGCGGACACACTGTCGTTTCAAGCTATATTTTATTCTGTTTCTAAACCATTTGAGAAGAGCGGCTCACAACGTGTTTAGTTAGCTCGCGAAGCAAGCGAGTCGTACACCTGGCCCGCTTGAATTAAATATATACGTTAACCGGGGTTTTATTATTTTTCAGTTTCTCTTTGTTACCGGAGGGGTTTTTTTATGTGCAAACATATTGCTACGATTAGATATTTTAATGTTCTCTGCTGGTCACTGTGCCTTGATCAGCTCGTTAAAGTGTAGTTGCGTTGTGAGTGCTTAACTGCAACCTGTCGTGGAATATCGTGTAGTTAGCTCACATAGTAAGTGAGTCGTTCACTCGGCCCATTTGAATTAATTAAAGATTAACGTTTACCGGGGTTATCCTCTTTTCGGTTTCTATTGGTTGTGATACCTGTTTGTGGCCAGCTAGCTAGATTGTTACGGTTTGCATTTTTGACTAGGGATCTGGGATTTAGATTTTAGTTAACAAAGCAACAGCAAAGCGAGTCCTCATTTCGGTTAAGTTGTAATTATTAGAGTAAGGTTTACTGGAGTGCTTTGCCCCCCCTCCAGTTTCTCCTGGTCGTAGTAGCTGTTTGAGTCAAGCAAGCTAGCTACTGCTTACATTATTGTATTGGTAATTGGCATTTCCTGTTTATCACACAGCAGAGTATTGAAGGCACTCATTTGATAAACAGCATCTAGAAAAGCCTGTCTGTGATTATCTGGATTCTGGGCTAAGCTCTGTGATATTGTTAGACTAGTATATTCATAGTACTGGCACTGGATAAAATTAAGTCACCCATCTGAGTGCTTGTTACATTTATATCTACTTGGTAATTCTTTTTTTTATTATTTTTTTTCACTAGAACCAAGCCCCTGTTAAAAGAGGCTAATTATCCATTTACTTGGTCTCCCCATAGTTTCTCTCGAGACTGCTGCTCAGGGCTTCTCACGTTTATAAATTGTGGTTCCTGTGCTTCTGTCTTGGCAGTAATAATTTTCTTTGCTATTTAGGATGTGACAGGTCAACAGATGGGGGTCCAAAATGTGGCAAAAACTATGTGACAGTTGCAGAATGATCGCACTTCTGGAAAGAGATTTCCAGGGTGAGTTAGTCTGCCACCGGTGCCGGATCATTGAGCATCTGGAGAGCAAGATTCTTGATTTTGAGAGCCAGTTATCGGCACTACATGGGTCGCAATTGGTAGAATTCCCAGGGGAACTGCATTGTATGTCATTTAGAGAGATAGTGCGCACGCCACAGCTGGGAAGGGGGGAGACCCCAGAGCAGGCAGGGAGAGAAAGTTGGGTGACTGTAGCACATCGGCGCAGGAAAGTTTGTGCACGCCGTACAGGGACCACTTCTTCAGAGGTTGAGATGTCCAATCGATTCCGGCCTTTGCACGAACTCGACTTGGCCCCTGACCCTGAGAGTGAAGGGATTGATGAGCCTCAGGGCACCCTGTTAGCCTCTTCCCCCCAGAAAAGGGAGTTAGTAATAGTGGGCGACTCAATTATTAGAGGAATAGACAGCATAGTCTGTTCACGCGACAAGGAGTCTCGTATCGCATGTTCCCTGCCTGGTGCCCAGGTAGGAGACCTCCTGGAGCATGCGGACAAGCTCCTGGCCAGAGCAGGGAGGGATCCAGCCGTCATAGTCCATGTTGGGACAAATGACATAGGTAAGGGTAGGTTTGAGGTTCTGCAAGAAAAATTTGTGGAATGAGCTGAAAAGCATAGGGGCAGATCCTCTACGGTAGTGTTCTCAGAGATTCTACCGGTACCACGTGCGAGCAGAGGAAAGCAGAATTTTATCTAGAGGTTTAACACCTGGCTACAAACCTGGTGTAGGAAAGAGGGGTACAGGTCTATGGGGAACTGGAAATTCTTTTGGGAAAGGGGTGACCTGAACAAGCCTGACGGGCTAAACATGAACCAAAGGGATACCTTTGCATTGGGCCAGTGTATGTTGAGGGTAGCGCAGCCTAGGGTTATTAGCTCCGGCCACTCGCGGTGCGGGAGCTATGATATCAGGCTACGTCTGTGCGTGCGTGCGTCCGTCAACACATTTCGCCTTATCTCATCAACGATTTCAGTTACAGGCTCCTAATTTTTATTGGACATGCATCTCATAAAGCCCTACAAATGACATGCCTAAAGGTGACCTTGGCCTATTTTTTCAAGGTCACTGGTCTAAAAATATCACCAAAAACTTCGACATTTTGCTGTATCTCATCAACTATTTCAGTCACAGGGTCCTAATTTTTAGTGGACACGCATCTCATGAAGACCAACAAATGACGTGCCTAAAGGTGACCTTGACCTATTTTTACAAGGTCACTGGCCTAAAAATATCGCCAAACTCTTCGACATTTTGCTTTATCTGATCAACTATTTCAGTTACAGGCTCCTAATTCTTACTGGACATGCATCTCATAAAGGCCTACAAATTACGTGCCTAAAGGTGACCTTGGCCTATTTTTCAAGGTCACTGGCCTAAAAATATCACCAAAAACTTCGACATTTTGCTTTATCTCATCAACCATTTCAGTTACAGGCTCCTAATTTTTACTGGACATGCATCTCATCAAACCCTACAAATGACCTGCCTAAAGGTGACCTTAGCCTATTTTTTCAAGGCCACTGGCCTAAAAATATCACCAAAAACTTTGACAGTTTGCTTTATCTCATCAAATATTTCAGTTACAGGCTCCTAATTTTTACTGGACATGCATCTCATAAAGGCCTATAAATGATGTGCCTAAAGGTGACCTTGGCCTATTTTTTCAAGGTCACTGGCCTCAAAATATCACCAAAAACTTCAACATTTTGCTTTATTTCATCAACTATTTCAGTTACAGGCTCCTAATTTTTACTGGACATGCATCTCATTAAGCCCTACAAATGACCTGCCTAAAGGTGACCTTGGCCTATTTTTTCAAGGCTACTGGCCTAAAAATATCGCCAAAAACTTTGACATTTTGCTTTATCTCATCAAATATTTCAGTTACAGGCTCCTAATTTTTACTGGACATGCATCTCATAAAGGCCAACAAATGACGTACCTAAAGGTGACTTTGACATATTTTTTCAAGGTCACTGGCATCAAAATATCACCAAAAACTTCAACATTTTGCTTTATCTCATCAAATATTTCAGTTACAGGCTCCTAATTTTTACTGGACATGCATCTTTGAAGCCATACTGTTATGGCCCCAATTTGTTATGGCGTCGATTTGTTATGACGTCACGGACAGCAAGGGATGACAGACAAAATTCTTAAACTTCAACAGATTTAATTAAACAAACAGAACTAATCTACTCTCTACCCTACTGACCAAGATTGAAATAATAATAAAAAAATAGTTACAGTCCCCTGGTAATTGAGATGGGCTGCTATGTTGCGATGTCCTGGGACAGGAAAATGCTCCAACACAGGCAAAAATCCACAAAAAAGCTTCACAGGTCTTGAAAAGAGTGACAGGTCCGGTCAAATGTATCCTTCCACAATTTCTCCTTGCAATTTCTCCAACTACCACACTCTCTCGATTTTTCTCCTTATATACTCTTTTCCAGCCCCCTCTGAGGCATGCCCCGGACATGCCAAAACCTAGCTTTAGACTGCTTAACAAAAAAAAAATGTCAATACTGCCATCTAGTGGCTTTTTTTTCACATTACACTACAAATGACCTGCCTAAAGGTGACCTTGGCCTATTTTTTCAAGGCCACTGGCCTAAAAATATCACCAAAAACTTCGCCATTTTGCTTTATCTAATCTACTATTTCAGTTACAGGCTCCTAATTTTGACTGGACATGCATCTCATAAAGGCCTACAAATTACGTGCCTAAAGGTGACCTAGGCCTATTTTTCAAGGTCACTGGCCCAAACATATCACCAAAAATTTCGACATTTTGCTTTATCTCATCAAATATTTCAGTTTCAAGCTCCTAATTTTTACTGGACATGCATCTCATAAAGGCCAACAAATGACGAGCCAAAAGGTGACCATGACCAATTTTTTCAAGGTCACTGGCCAAAAAATATCACCAAAAACTTCAACATTTTGCTTTATTTCATCAACTATTTCAGTTACAGGCTCCTAATTTTTACTGTACATGCATCTCATCAAGCCCTATGGATGACATGCCTAAAGGTGACCTTGGCCTATTTTTTCAAGGTCACTGGCCTAGAAATATCACCAAAAACTTTGACATTTTGCTTTATCTCATCAACTATTTCAGTTACAGGCTCCTAATATTTACTGGACATGCATCTCATAAAGGCCTACAAATGACGTGCCTAAAGGTGACCTTGGCCTATATTTACAAGGTCACTGGCCTAAAAATATCACCAAACATTTTGACATTTTGCTTTATCTCATCAACTATTTCAGTTACAGGCTCCTAATTCTTACTGGACATGCATCTCATAAAGGCCTACAAATTCGTGCCTAAAAGTGACCTTGGCCTATTTTTTTTCAAGGTCACTGGCCTAAAAATATCACCAAAAATTTCAACATTTTGCTTTATCTCATCAACTATTTCAGTTACAGGTTCCTAGTTTCTACTGGACATGCATCTCATAAAGGCCTACAAATGATGTGCCTAAAGGTGACATTGGCCTATTTTTCAAGGTCACTGGCCTGAAAATATCACCAAACTCTTCGACATTTTGCTTTATCTCATCAACTATTTCAGTAACAGGCTCCTAATTCTTACTGGACATGCATCTCATAAAGGCCTACAAATTACGTGCCTAAAGGTGACCTTGGCCTATTTTTCAAGGTCACTGGCCTAAAAATATCACCAAAAATTTCAACATTTTGCTTTATCTCATCAACTATTTCAGTTACAGGTTCCTAGTTTCTACTGGACATGCATCTCATAAAGGCCTACAAATGACGTGCCTAAAGGTGACCTTGGCCTTTTTTTCCAATGTCACTGGCCTAAAAATATCACCAAAAACTTCAACATTTGGCTTTAACTCATCAACTATTTCAGTTACAGGCTCCTAATTTTTACTGGACATGCATCCCATTAAGCCCTACAAATGACCTGCCTAAAGATGACCTTGGCCTATTTTTTCAAGGCCACTGGCCTAAAAATATCGCCAAAAACTTCAACATTTTGCTTTATTTCATCAACTATTTCAGTTACAGGCTCCTAATTTTTACTGGACATGCATCTCTGAAGCCCTACAGATGACATGCCTAAAGGTGACCTTGGCCTATTTTTTCAAGGTCACTGGCCTAAAAATATCACCAAACTTTTCGACATTTTGCATTATCTCATCAACTATTTCAGTTACAGGCTCTTAATTCTTACTGAACATGCATCTCATAAAGGCCTACAAATTCCGTGCCTAAAGGTGACCTTGGCCTATTTTTCAAGGTCACTGGCCTAAAAATATCACCAAAAATTTTGACATTTTGCTTTATCTTAACAACTATTTCAGTTACAGGCTCCTAATTTTTACTGGACATGCATTTCATAAAGGCCTACAAATGACGTGCCTAAAGGTGACCTTGGCCTATTTTTACAAGGTCACTGGTCTAAAAATATCACCAAAAACTTCAACATTTGGCTTTATCTCATCAACTATTTCAGTTACAGGCTCCTAATTTTTACTGGACATGCTTCCCATTAAGCCCTACAAATGACATGCCTAAAGGTGACCTTGGCCTATTTTTTCAAGGTCACTGGCCTAAAAATATCACCAAACTCTTCGACATTTTGCTTTATCTCATCAACTATTTCAGTTACAGGCTCCTAATTTTTACTGGACATGCATCCCATTAAGCCCTACAAATGACATGCCTAAAGGTGACCTTGGCCTATTTTTACAAGGTCACTGGTCTAAAAATATCACCAAACACTTCGACATTTTGCTTTGTCTCATCAACCATTTCAGTTACAGGCTCCTAATTCTTACTTGACATGCATCTCATAAAGGCCTACAAATGACGTGCCTAAAGGTGACCTTGGCCTATTTTTCAAGGTCAATGGCCTAAAAATATCACCAAAAATTTTGACATTTTGCTGTATCTCATCAACCATTTCAGTTACAGGCTCCTAATTCTTACTTGACATGCATCTCATAAAAGCCTACAAATGACGTGCCTAAAGGTGACCTTGGCCTATTTTTCAAGGTCAATGGCCTAAAAATATTACCAAAAATTTTGACATTTTGCTTTATCTCATCAACTATTTCAGTTACAGGCTCTTAATTCTTACTGGACATGCATCTCATAAAAGCCGACAAATGACGTGCCTAAAGGTGACCTTGGCCTATTTTTCAAGGTCAATGGCCTTAAAATATCACCAAACTCTTCGACATTTTGCTTTACCTCATCAACTATTTCAGTTACAGGCTCCTAATTTTTACTGGACGTGGATCTCATAAAGGCCAACAAATGACGTGCCCAAAGGTGACCTTGACCCATTTTTTCAAGGTTACTGACCTCAAAATATCACCAAAAACTTCAACATTTTGCTTTATTTCATCAACTATTTCAGTTACAGGCTCCTAATTTTTACTGGACATGCATCTCATAAAGCCCTACAGATGATATGCCTAAAGGTGACCTTGGCCTATTTTTTCAAGGTCACTGGCCTAGAAATATCACCAAAAACTATGACATTTTGCTTTATCTCCTCAACTTTTTCAGTGACAGACTCCTAATTTTTACTGGACATGCATCTCATAAAGGCCTACAAATGACATGCCTAAAGGTGACCTTGGCCCATTTTTACAAGGTCAATGGCCTAAAAATATCACTGAACACTTCGACATTTTGCTTTATCTCATCAACTATTTCAGTTACAGGCTTCTAATTCTTACTGGACATGCATTTCATAAAGGCCTACAAATTATGTGCCTATAGGTGACCTTGGCCTATTTTTCAAGGTCACTGGCCTAAAAATATCACCAAAAATTTCAACATTTTGCTTTATCTCATCAACTATTTCAGTTACAGGCTCCTAATTTTTATTGGACATGCATCGCATAAAGGCCTTCAAATGACATGCCTAAAGGTGACCTTGGCCTTTTTTTCCAAGGTCACTGGCCCAAACATATCACCATAAATTTCGACATTTTGCTTTATCTCATCAACTATTTCAGTTACAGGCTCCTAATTTTTATTGGACATGCATTTCATAAAGTCCTACCAATGACGTGCCTAAAGGTGACCTTGGCCTATTTTTTCAAGGTCACTGGCCTCAAAATATCATCAAAAACTTCAATAATTTGCTTTATCGTATCAACATTTTCAGTTACAGGCTCCTAATTAGCTCCTGCTGCCCGAGTGGCACGGGAGCCATGGTATCGGGCTCCATCCGTGCGTGCGTCCGTCGACAAAAAGTTTGACATTTTCTTTATCTTAACGGTGGGAGCTTCTGGGGCCGCCAGTGCCCTATATTTTAAACTAGGGATTTGGGGGCAAGGAGGTTAGGAGTGTTACAAATAGGGAAATGCAGACTGCCCTGATGGAAGATGACAGTGCTACATACACTATTGATGACATCTCTTTAAAGCAAAAAGTGTAGTGAGGAGCTGGGGAACAGGAGGGAGAGTGCAGTGGTAGTGGCCTGAAATGTTTTTATTCAAATGGTAGAATAATAAAAAATTCTCAGAACTTAAGGCTGTTATGACTAGTGAGGGCTATGACATAGTTGGGATTACTGAGACATGGCTTTGTAAAGAGGATGGGGATAAATATAATATTGAAGGTTATAAGCTCTTATGGAAGGATAGATCCAATAGGAGAGGAGGGGATGTTGCATTCTATGTGAACGAAAACATTAATGTGCAGGAAATTCCTGAAATCAAGCATTTCTTGCCCTGAGAAGATATTTGGGTCAGGCTCATTGGCAAACACTAGACAGGTCTAAACATAGGAGTTTGCCATTGACTGCCAGCTTCAGACGGTATTGCAAATGAAATGCTCTTTAAGAGGATTAGGCAGGCTTATAACGGAGAAGGGACTATTATTATGGGAGACTTCAATTATCCTGGAATTGATTGGGAAAAGGTGGAAGGACAGGGTAAAGGACAGGAAGAATTTGTAGATGTTTTAAATGGTAACCACACACTGTGAGAGAAAAAACATCAGGCTGGCCCGTATCTTCAAAAACCAAAAATTTAAATTTTAGGCAAGCAAACTTTGGCAGGTTGCACTCATATCTAAGCAAAATAAATTGATTGTAAGTCTGTGAATGAAATGTGGGGCAGGTTCAAGGGCGTTTTACTTGAGGCACAATGCAAATTTATTCCCAAGGTGTGCAAAACTAAGTTTGAAGAGCAGAATCCTCGGTGGATGACCACAGCTATCAGTAAGAGTTTGAGGGAAAAGAAGAATCTTTATAAGATGTACATAAAGGAAAGTAATGGGAACAATAAAGCTGAATACTGTAAAATGGGGCAAAGCTTTTCAAAAGAACTGAGGAATGCTTCAAGACTTTATGAAAGGCAAATTGTGGAAAGGGCAAAAACTAATCCTAAGCGTTTTTTCAGTACTGTAGTAGAAAAAAGACAGGCAAAGAGAAGGTTAAGTGCATAAAGAATAAAGATGGATCACGGCTGTATGATATTGCTAATACCTTAAATGGTTACTTCGTCGGGAATTTTACCTTGGAGCGGATTTTTAAACGGCCAGAGGGCATTTCCAATGCTCAAAATTCTTTAGCAGAAATTGAGGTTAGGGATAAAGAGAGTTCCCGATAACATAGGTTAATGAACAGGACCACTCCCTATGTGCCGTCCTATTCGTCCTTACGTCTATATATAACACCTACATTCCCACAATCCCTGCTCGTCTCGTTTCTACATGGTCGCAACCAGACAGCCCAGCGCACAGTAAGACTTCGCTTACCCAAAGCATGGAATCCAAAATCCTACTGAGTCCCTCGGACACAGAATTATTCCAAGACTCCGATGCTCCAGAGGAATTTTCTCACTCCGTTCCCGCAACTCCCATTTCTCCTCCGCGCACCCGCCTGCGCTCCGCGATCTTCATACCTTCACCACAAAGCACTGCCCGCTTGCCCCAGCCGGGGTGCTTATATTCTGGACCAAACTCCCCTCGCGATGATGACCGAGGCCGTTCTCCTGTTTGGGCTCTGCGCCACAGGACTTCCTGCCAGCGGTCTCCAGCACCGTCTCGTAGCATGCCCCTCGTGAACCATGGTGCCAAGAAGCGAGAGCCCGCGGCTCCCCAGCAAGGCTTACCACAGCTCGCACTCAAGGCTCATCCGAGGCTGCACGTTGAATGTCGCCAGACTCCATCGGGCACTCAAGCAGAAGAAAATCCCCTTCCACCGCTCCGACAACAAGGCCAGACTACTAAAATTATACACCGACTCCCTTGGCAACGCAGCTGGTCCTCCCCATCTGCCCGCAGCAGACCACACAGCACTTCCAGGTTCTGCCATCAACGTCTCCAGCGCCAACATCATAACGCTCGGCGACGTCCTCTCTGCTTCAAATTCGGCGGAAGTCACTCCTTCCGCAAACCAACCAGTCCTCCCCGTGCCTCCTCCCTCTGTCCATGACCTCTTTGGTCTCTTTTCGTCCCTTGTTTCGTCCCTGTGTTTGCAGGCTGTATTTTTGCCCCGTGCACATGCGTCCCATTCCCCCCCACTCCCCCCATCCTTTCCTCTGGATGAAACCCGGCTTCTGCAGCTCCTTCAGCCCACAACCGAATTCTCCAAGACTCCAGCAGTTCCGGTGTTAACCCACCTACACCCGGAGAAGCACCGGCTGTTGCTTCATCCGCTCATCTCTTTGCCACTGCACTATCTTTCCCCACCCCCCACCCCCCTCCCTGTTTCTCAATGTTACTAATTCTGTGCTTCCTCCTACAGGTCCGCCCCTCCGGCCCGACACAGTTTTCCTCACCACAGTTTCAGTTCACACTAGCCACTGCCCTACCTCCCATATGCCCCTCGCAACACATTCCAAACCCTTCACCATTATCCCCCACTCTTAGACAACAGATTTTATCAGGTATGTACGTCGATCTGGCCCAGCTCATTCAACCATCCTTTCTGCATTCATATTTCAGTCGCAAAATCCAAACCGTCCTCGGCCCCGCCCAGCTCAAACACCCGACCCCCGCTCAAGCTCACTCCAACCGAGTTCGCATTCGCCTTCTCACTCTACCGGGACACAATCTGCCAGTCCTTTCCTCATCGCAGGCAAGAACTGGACGATTACCTTACACTCATTCTCCATCTCGCTTTAAGCTTCGGCGGTATGGGTTTTTATCAACGCCACGTACTTTTTGCCTCTAAAGCAGCAGGTTTGATTCAGCAGTGCAATCAGGGAGTTTACTGGGGCACTTTAGACTCAGCATTGTATTGCAGAGTTTTCGCCACCCCAACATCTTGATAAAATTGATGTGACTCCGCAAGGATGACAATCTGCAAAATACCCGAAACTTTCGCTGACTTCGCAGCAATTATTTTCACCCGCACGCAGCTGTGCATCATACCTAACAATGCCATTTAGCTGTTACTTCATTCAGACTGTAGAACAGATTCTCATGGCTTATGGCTCAATGAGCCTCGCAAACTAATTTACGCAAATCTGTGCTGTTTCACGAGCCACATGAGCACAGAAATGATAAAGACATTTGGGTCTGTCCAAGCAAAAGGGTAGGTTTGCATACCCCCAACTTCCACCCTCATTTTTTCTGAATGGGTGGGTCAGATGCATAATTTAAGCTGATAGGTATTTAGTACACATCCCAGAGAGATAACAGAGATACCTTTATGCCCCTCACATAAACCACTGAAAAGTTATCTCATTTAATATGTCTATATAGGAGCAATTTTTCAGTTTATTTTTGTGACATTCTTGAGTACGTCAAAATAATGCACCTTAAGGGCATTCCTTTCATATTAACTTTATTTTCTACTTGAAAATAAGTGTTTGAAGATTTAATTCCGTACAAAGATTCAAATTTTGGTGTATGCAGAAAAAAAATTTCTGTTGTTTTTTTGGGGGGTTCCTATGTGATGCTGTTCCGTCCATCAGCTACCACATGAACATTCTTAACAAATATCATGAAATAAACACTTTGAAAGTAATTTTTCTGTTTTGAGCTTCAAAACGATTCATCTCCTCGCGACATAAGTGGTGTGATGGTTTGTTTCTTGCGTAGTTATAAAGAAAAACACGTCTTATTTCAGCCGCCCGGAATTCCGTCAATAATCACATTACGTGACTGGCATTTATGGATGCTCCTCTATTCAAAACGCCCGCCCAAAATAGAACAAATTCATTAGCATTGGATGATACCCCCGTGTAAGAGTCAAATTCATGATTTCATTTGTCATAATTATTTAGTTAAAATGATTAAAAATGTATTAGTAAAGATAAATAATTTCATTATGATTTGAAAGAATGCATAGGTTAAATGCATAATTTAGTCATGTATAAAGTTGAAAACCCATCAGAATGTTAGCTTCCAATCAGAGAGCAGGACGTCAGTGAAATACTAACTGATGAGACTTGCGCGGTTCAGATTTGAAGTCAGAGTCGTTGAAAGCAACATATTTTTTGACCGTGTGAACATGCAAACTTGTAATTTAATGTTTTCTCAGTAAACATTCTTGAATAAGATCATCTTGCTTCACTCGCGTTTCAATTATTAATTGCTAAGACTGATTTCAAAACTGTGGCACGAAACACTTTGAACGAAACAGAGTGCCACTTCATTTAGTCAAAAAATATGCTTAGCTTCGCTGGATTGCTTTAATGGAAAGAACGTGGCTAGCTGCTGCTCGAGTGGAAAGGGCAAGAGCTTCGCCTCAGAAGCGAGCCTTAAAAGGGTAATCCATTTAAGTATTCTATGAGAACAGGTGTGGAAAATGCTTTCTATCTTTGAGTATTAAGAAGATACGAAGATTTGCGGATGCACGAAGATAATTAGTGAATTCGGACGAAAACGAAAGTAAACTGTAACTGCGCCAGGCTGAAAACAGCAAGCGGATCTCAGCCTTGCAAAGACGTATGCCGATAGCACGCCTTGATTCAGTTAAATGCGGAGTTTTTTGCGACTTTGAATTAGTTGCTTGCACTTGTTTACGGAGAAAATTCACTTTGTAGAAAGATCTTTGAATAGTGGCATGCAACTTGCACATTAACTCTGCAACGTGTATGATGGCTACTGAGGAAGAACAGATAAGTGTGAATGGTGCAATGGCGCGGGGAAGATCACGTAAGCTGACAGAAAAGGCATTAGAAGACAGGCTGCAGAAATGTATTGCTCTGAGGGGACGAAAATTAGCAACTCTGACTAGCACAATGAAGGAGTATGACATATTGATGAAAGATGTTAGAAATGTCCAAAATGTGCAAGAAGCAATGGAAAATGATTTTGCATTGTTAGTAGAAGAGTTCAGAAGTTTCAATAGTGAAGTTGCAAATCTTTTGAGTGAAGATGAATGAATGTTTGACCAAGAGAACTGGTTTGAGCCTAAAATGGCACCTATCAGAGAATTTATGAGGTTAACTAAAGGATGGATAGCAGATGTGTATGAATCCACTGCGCTGCCACTATTGGAAAATGTGCGGCAAAAAGAATTTTATCTAAGGGATAGCCTGCAAGAAACTATCAGACCAAGTGACAGCATTTCTCAGGTAGGGAATGGAAATGCTGATCGTGCTAGCCTATGTGGATCACAAGCAAGCCGTGCAACAGCTGCATCACGTGTATCGTCAGCATGAGCTAGACTGGAAGCGGAACATGCAGCCCTGCTAGAACGTGCCGCAGCGTTAAAAAGAAAGCAAGAGCTTGAGTTGGAGGCTGCAAGAATCAAAACTGAAAAGTTAGAATTAGAGATGAAAACTGCATTAGCTGAGAGCCAAGCAAAATTAAACGTGCTAAAAGAATATGAAAGATCTGAAGATGGTTACAGCTATCACACACCATCACTAATTAAGAATGTGAAGAAGGAAAGAGATAGCATGAGGGTACCGCAACAAGCTAACACAAACGTTCGCATACAACCACCAAGGCTGCGCTCTCAAACGCAATTCCTTCAATCAATACCAAATTATCGATCTAACACTCAAGCCAACAGTGGTGATGACATAGTATCAGTTATGCAAAGGCAGAATGTGATCACCGAACTCCTTGTAAAACAGCAGCAGCTGTCTCAGCTACCAACAAGGGACATTCCTGTGTTCAAGGGTGATGCATTACAGTATAAATCCTTCCTTAGAGCTTTCGAGCACGCAATAGATCAAAAGACTGACAGTGACTAGGATAAATTGTACTTCTTGGAACAGTTTACAGCTGGTGAACCCCAAGAGCTTGTTCACAGCTGCACTCATATGACAGCTAGCAGAGGCTATCGTGAGGCAATGCAGCTACTTCACAAGCACTATGGGGACGAACTACAGATTGCCAGCGCATACATTGATAAAGCACTAAAATGGCCACAAGTGAAGTCTGAGGACGGAAAGGCATTAAGTGCTTATGCAATGTTTTTGGTCGGATGTCTCAACACAATGAAAGACATTGAATACTTAGACAAGATGGACAACCCTACCAACCTACGAACAGTGGTGTCCAAACTGCCGTACAAAATGAGAGAAGGTTGGCGTGCTGCAGCTTTTGATATCAAAGAGCGAGGCAGAAGAGCAAGGTTTGCTGACTTAGTGAAATACATCGACCGCCAAGCTAAAATAGCATCAGATCCCATCTTTGGTAATATACCAGACAGCCGCCCTATTACAAGTGGAAAGGCTGAACAAAAAGAGAAGTGTTCAGCAAGGAAAGAAATCCGTGGCAGTAGCTTTGCCACTAATGTTTCAACAGAAAACAAAGGGCTTCAAGAAACATGTGCTAAGCCAGCAACCTCAAACAAAGCTGTGAGTGCCTTTGAGAAGCCATGTCTGTACTGTCAGCAGTCTCACACTCTTGCCTCATGCAGTAAAATCAAAGCTCAGCCACACAAAGAACGAGTGGACTTCTTGAAGTCAAAGGGCTTATTTTTGGATGCTTAGTGCCTGGCCACTTCAGCAAACTCAGCAAGAAAAGAATTGAATGTTAAGAGCGTGCATTGAAACATCCTGACATTCTGCACATAGTTAAGGAAGAAGGATCTGCTGTGCCTGAAAGGCCAGAAAATGTTCATGGAGGGCAGGTATCATGTGCTCAGGTTTCTGTTCGGCAAGAGTCTTGTAGCTTCAGGGGGGCCGGAGAAGCTGAATGTGTGCTGTCAATAGTACCAGTGAAAATTAAGTCAAAGAAGAGTGACAAGTGTGTTGAAACATATGCCTTTTTGGACCTGGGAAGCACAGCAACATTCTGTACAGAAGACCTGCAAAGAAAACTCAGTGTTACAGGAAAACCGACACGAATACTTCTCAGCACCATGGGACAAGACAAGCCTGAGGATCCAAAGCTCATGAACAGTTTTGCCATCTCAGACCTTGAAGTGTGCAGACTGGATAACACCAATTTCATTGACTTGCCAAAGGTGTTTACTCACAGAAACATACCTGTGCACACTGGGAACATACCCAAGCAGTCGGACATCCAGAAGTGGCCCTACCTCAAGGAAGTGAGCTTACCAGAGATCAAAGCTGACATAGGCCTACTTATCGGAGCTAACTGGTCAAGAGCGATGGAGCCATGGCACATTATCAATAGTCAGGATGGAGGGCCTTATGCTGTCAAGACAGCCATTGGCTGGGTGGTGAACGGACCCATAAGAAAGGAGTTAAAAGACACAGAGAACAAACCACTTCATCTGGCAGTGAATAGGATCTCTGTGATGGAAATAGAGAGGTTACTGGTTGAGCAGTAAAACACTGATTTTCCAGAGAGGAAGTATGACGACAAAGATGAGATGTCTGAAGAAGACAAACAGTTTTAGCAGTCTGTACAGAAAACCACAACATTTGAAAATGGGCAATACTGCGTTGGATTGCCTCTCAAGAACGAGAAGGTCAAAATGCCCAACAACCGGTGTGTTGCTGAACAGCGCATAACCTGTTTGCAAAGAAAGCTCCAAAAGAATCCTGAGTTCTATGAGGACTACAAGAGCTTTATGGACACCATCATTGAAAAGGGCTACGCAGTTCAAGTTCCCACTGACCAAGTGAATCATGATGACAACAGGGTGTTCTACATACCACACCACGGTGTCTATCATCCGAAGAAGAAAAAGCTGCGGGTGGTTTTGGACTGCACAGCTTCCTTCCAGGATCGATCCTTGAACAGTGAGCTGCTCCAAGGACGGGACATGACTAACACGTTGGTTGGTGTCCTCTTGAGATTCCATGAGGGGCCTGTGGCTTTAATGGCAGACATTGAGTTGATGTTTTATCAAGTTAAAGTGCCAGAACATGATGCAGACCTTCTCCGCTTTCATTGGTGGCCCAACGGCAAGTTGACTGAACCTACGGAGGAATTCAGAATGACAGTGCACCTCTTCAGAGCCACTTCTTCGCCAAGCATTGCCTCTTACGCGCTAAGCAGAACCGCTGAAGATCACAGGGAGGTTGCATCCCCAGAAGCTGTCCAGACAGTCCTCCGTAATTTCTACGTAGATGACTGCCTGAAGAGCGTAGCAACAGAAGATGATGCCGTGACCTTAGCTAGAGATCTTCAGACCTTGTGTGACAGTGGGGGCTTCACTTTGATGAAGTGGATGAGTAACAGTAGGAAGGTATTGCTGTCGATCCCAGAGGCTCACCGAGCTAGTGAAGTGAAAGACCTGGACCTTCGACACGATGCTCTGCCAGTTGAAAGGACCCTTGGTGTTCAGTGGGACACAGAACCCGACAATTTCACCTACCGAATGACGCTGCAAGATAAGCCGGTGACCAGAAGAGGTATTTTATCAGTCATCAACTCCATCTATGACCCCTTCAGCTTTCTGGCCCCAGTCATCTTACCAGCTAAACTCCTGTTGAAAGAACTCTGTAAAGAACAACATGGATGGGACGAGGAGATCGGCGTGAAGCATGCTGAAGATTGGAAAAATTGGATAAAAGAGATTACTCACCTCTCATACTTCCAGGTGAACAGGTGTTTGAAGTCTTTGGATTTTGGATGCACTGCCTCAGCGCAATTGCACCATTTCTCAGATGCCTCAGAGTATGCATATGGCACTGTGTCTTACTTGTTATCAGAGAGCACAGAAGGCAAGAAGCACTGTGCGTTTCTTATGGGAAAAACGAGGGTGGCCCCACTCAAGTTGGTCACTATCCCTAGACTTGAGTTGACTGCAGCGGTTGTGGCAGTAAAAGTAGATAAGATGCTACAGCAAGAACTTCAAATCCCACTGCAACAATCCACTTTCTGGATAGATAGCACTACGGTGCTCAGATACATCGACAGCGAAACTGCCCGTTTCAAAACCTTTGTTGCTAACAGAATCGGACTGATCTGAGAAGCAACCAAGCCGTCACAATGGAAGTATATTAAAACAAGAGAAAACCCTGCAGATCAAGCCAGCAGGGGCATGAAGGCTAAGAACTTAGTACAAGGGGGGACGTGGATCAACGGGCCAAATTTCCTGCTGAACGATGAAAGTGACTGGCCAGAACAGCCGGAGCGAAAGGAAGAAAGCCTTCTAAATGACCCAGAGATCAAGAACAAAGCCACAATCAAAGTTGAAGAAAATATGGAACCAATGAATAAACTGATAAACTATCATTCAGATTGGCATAAATTAAGAAGGTCAGTAGCCTGGATTTTGAAAGGAAACTCTGTGGAAACTGAAAAAAGAAAGAGAGGAGTTAACAAGAACAATCAGTCAAACTGAAAAGGACCCTGATAAGCAAAAGCTTAAATTAGAACAATACATGAAGAAATGCAAAAGAACGATTGGAAAGAAATCACTTACCTTGGACGATCTAGTTGCTGCAGAATCAGAGATAATCCAGTTCAGCCAAAAACATCAGTTTGGAGAAGAAATCAAAATACTGCAGAAAGGCAGACAGCTCAGCCGCAGCAGTCAGTTGTTCAAGCTAGATCCTGTTCTTCAAGAGAACACTTTACGTGTTGGTGGAAGACTCAACAAGTCTGCCATGCCAGAAAATGCTAAACATCCAGCAATTTTGTCTAAGCATAGCAGAGTTGGCGCATTGATTTTAAAAGACATACACCAAAGAACAGGACATTGTGGTCGTAGTTATGTCTAGGCACAACTTAGACACAAGTATTGGATTCCACAGGCCAATTCTGCGATCCACAAGATAATCAGCAAATGTACAACATGCCGCAGAATCAATGGAAAGGTTGGGGAACAGAAGATGGCAAGCTTGCCTGAAGATCGTCTCGTGCCACACAAACCTCCTTTCATGAACACCGGTGTTGATTTCTTCGGACCGTTCAACGTAAAGCGGGGCCGGGGTACAGTCAAAAGATACGGCGTGATGTTCACTTGCCTCACTCTCAGAGCTGTCCACATTGAGGTCGCAGACAGCCTTGACACGGACTCTTGCATTAATGCAATTCAACGCTTTATATGCAGGAGAGGCCAAGTTACTATCATGAGGTCCGATAACGGCACAAACCTTGTGTCCGCCGAAAAAGAGTTGAGAGAAGCCATCCAACAGCTGGATAACGGCAAAATTGAAAGAACTTTGCAACCAAAAGGGATTAAGTGGATATTCAACAGCCCAGCTGCCTCCCACCAAGGTGGGGTTTGGGAAAGACAAATCCGGACGGTACGAAGAATCCTCAATTCCCTACTGAAAGAGCAAGCAGTGAATGAGGATTGCCTACACACAATCATGTGTGAAGTTGAAAGCATCATAAACGGCAGGCCACTCACAAACGTGTCAGATGATGTGAATGTCGAGCCTCTGACACCGAAGCACTTATTGTTGCTGAAATGTCAACCCAGCATGCCTCTTCATCTTCAGCAAAGACCACACGTACACAAGAAGAAGATGGAAACAAGTCCAATATCTAGTGGATCTATTTCGGACCAGATGGACACGTGAATATCTTCCACTTCTCCAGGAGCGCCAGAAATGGCTCAAGCCGAGAAGAAACTTCATGATTGGAGATGTTGTGCTACTAGTGGACAGTTCTTCCCCATGCAACTCCTGGCTCATGGGAAAAGTTGTGGAAACATTGCCAGACTCTAGTGGGACAGTAAGAAGAGTGAGGATAAAGACTAAGACTAGCACTCTGGAAAGACCTGTAAACAAGCTGTGCCTATTGGAAGAGGCAATACCAGAAGAGTGAAGAGAAAAGAGATTAGATTAATAGTTTTTGTACATCTGAAGTATTGTGGCTCTTACTGTTTTACTTTGTAATTGCTTAGTCCTCCTGCCTAACCAATTAGGGGCCAGGTAATGTAAGAGCCAAATTCATGATTTCATATGTAATAATTATTTAGTTAAAATGATTAAAAATGTAATAGTAAAGATAAATAATTTCATTATGATTTGAAAGAATGTATAGGTTAAATGCATAATTTAGTCATGTATAAAGTTGAAAACCTATCAGAATGTTAGCTTCCAATCAGAGAGCAGTACGTCAGTGTAATACTAACTGATGAGACTTGTGCGGTTCAGATTTGAAGTCAGAGTCGTTGGAAGCAACATTTTTTGGCCGTGTGAACATGCAAACTTGTAATTTAATGTTTTCTCAGTAAACATTCTTGAATAAGGTCATCTTGCTTCACTCGCCTTTCAATTATTAGTTGTTAAGACTGATTTCTAAATTGTGGCACAAAACACTTTGAACGGAACAGAGTGCCACTACGCCCCGAAATGACGTCACCAATTTTTTTGTTTACAGCAATTGCGTCTTCCCGCTGTCATACACAGAGGTAGGTTATCCGTCAACAAATCACATACATGACCATCGTCGCGTACAATTTAAGTTTGGTTCGCTACTCAGTTATTTCGTGGAATATTCAAGGAGTATTCTGGATTATATACCTTCCATTTCCAACTCATCTTTTTAGCATGGCGGGCGTTGGAATGCATGCCGATTCTTTGCACGTGATTCAAAAGTTGTTTTGACAGTGTGCCAATTCGGTGCCATTATGTGATTTGGACATCGAGAAACAGTGGTCAATCGTCAGGTCACGCCAAATAAATCATGGAAAACTGGTAATAAGTGTCTAGTTCGCTGTGATAGGAAACCAATCTCAGTATTTTGTCTTTTTGCGCAATTTCATCTCAAACGATCTTTTTGTATGGAGGTTACGTGTGTGATGGTTGACTTGTGCAAAAGCTGTCCAGCAGCATGTTGGCGACGACGATGTCGTATTTTAACTAAAATATATACTGTTTGTGAGGTTCAATAAAAGTGCAGTTTGTGCTCAATGCTATTGTTCTTCATATATTTTCAAAGTGCACCACTAACATCCCAAAAAAGGGGGGGGAGTTGGAGCAATTAAATTTTTTGTCAAGCATCGCATACGGAACCACCCATCTTGACATGCATCACATACGTGACCTGTTGACCACTCTGTGGACACTCTGCCTAGTTTAAATGAAATGGTTTGCCTTTCATCACCTCATAACTTGGCAGTGTTAATAAGATATGAAGCTCTTTTGAATGCTGCTTACCCCTTTTTGAATAGAAAAATATATCTTGTCCTGCCCTCCAGCATGGACATTTTGACGTACTTAAAATCGATTGGAATCTTTGCATTTCAAGTGTTGCCCAGCAGGTTTTGTGCTAAATGTGTGTTGGGATGGTTGTTTTTTATGGTGAAAGATTCAAATCTCAAGCTACATGCTTTTTGATGAAAAAATTTGGCTTCTCTTATTGTCCACATCACATACGGGATCATAAGGATGTTTTCAATTTTTCATTGGAATTCTCCTTTTGCTGTAAATACAGTTATCTTCTCATGATTTTGTCATGAAAGTACACAAACTAAGCTTCCATTATGTGTGTTCACTTCTTACAAACTATAATTTGAAAATAATACTGGCAATGTCACACTTCCGTGCCCTTTTGCTTGGACAGACCCATATTGATATTTTTCGTAGTCATCGATGTGCGGAAGAAAACGCCATATAATTTCGTAGTGCAATGTATAACAAGGCTTTCAAAAATAAATTAGACTTTTGTCGGTTCTACCAATTAGTCTGAGCAACTCTTGCTAAATACGCACGTTGTGTTCTTTGCAAATTAAATGTCATACAATTATGGTGCTGTTGAATGATTGCAATGTTTATTCCAAAGTTGTCAAATCATTACAAATGCAGGGCTCGAATTTCACGATGGCATCGACGGCAATTGCCGTCGATGCCCTACCTTTTGCCATGCTGCCCACCTATAAAAGCCCCACTTCACGGCAGTAGAATGCCGTGCCCTTTCCCGCATTGCCGTAAGTGCCCCTCGGCCAAAACACCTAAATAAAATAAAATAAATATTATAAATAAAATAATAAAATAAATAAATAAATCACACAGCATTTCCTGCTTTTACCAGTGGCGGTTCGTCGGCCGTAACAAAGGGAAGCCAAAACCTCGCCCTTCAAGGCTTAATGACTTAAACATTTTGCAGTTTACTTTTCTTGATCAGCAGTTGCTCATACGAATTGGTAGAAGGACAGTCAAATTTATTTTCGATAGCAAATGACGACGCAAATTATCAATAAGTCTTTATAAATTAGTTTGCGAGGCTTCTTTCGCAAGAAGCCACGACAATCCGTTTTCTACAATCATAATATAGAAGTAAAGAATGCGATGTTGCACAGCTTATTCCTTAATGAGCCTCACTAATCAATTTGCGAATCTATGCCGCTTCATGACATGAGCAATTTGAGCACGGAATTTATAATGACGTAGGCCTATGGTGATTTACGTCGTAATTTATGTGTGAAAGAAAACCCCTCATAATTTCGTGGTGCAATGTATAACAATACTATCGAAAATAAATTTGACTC
The DNA here is from genome assembly GCA_029692085.1 of Gymnothorax javanicus. Taxonomy (NCBI): domain Eukaryota; kingdom Metazoa; phylum Chordata; class Actinopteri; order Anguilliformes; family Muraenidae; genus Gymnothorax; species Gymnothorax javanicus. Next base: position 51,592,705 of record CM056196.1, read on the forward strand.
AATTGACTGTCCTTCTAACAATTCGTATGAGCAACTGCTGATCAAGAAAAGTAAACTGCGAAAGGTTTAAGTCATTAAACTTTGAAGGGCGAGGTTTTGGCTTCCCTTTGTTACGGCTGACGACCCGCCACTGGTTTTTACAGCTGTCTTTTTCACCCTTTTCTTGCGATCGTGGGCGCAGAATTATTCTTGAATAATTTCTGTATCTCCTCTATTTTTATACTCCGATCACGACGCCGACAGGTGAAAGGAATAAAAAAAGAAAAAAATGCCGAATTACAGTCGGCAGTCGCAAAGTGTGGCAAACTGACGAAGTTATGAAGGTACTGAAATTCTCTTAGGTTGCGTGTTGTGTGTTGATAAAGCTTGGGAAGTGGTCTTAATAGCCAGTATCTAGCGCTATTGTCAGTGTGAGTGTTGGAATGACAGGAGAAAGTCCGAATTTCGCGGGTGGTAGAAGATGGACAAAATGGCTAAATATGATTATTTTTTCAATGACCCAGCGATTGATTGGAATGTCCTTTGCTTGTACCCAGTGCAATACTGAGCCAATTTCCAAGACGGCAAGCGGGGGAAAATACGGGAAACGTTTTCTTTCAAGAATGGTTTTGATTTGCATAGTGCACGCTGATTGGTCACTTTATGTGAGGAACATCTGAGACTACGGACCTTTACATTTTATGAGCTAAAGTGATGACCTAAAGCTCCATGGTGGATTTGCTGCTGTGCCCCCAAGGTAGCAGCAGACTTTGCTGTGGTGCCCCTTATATGGAGGCACATTTGCCGTAGTGCCCTTTTATTTTCAGCATGGACCACGGCAACTTTTGCCGTGCCCCTTATCACCTGTAGTTCGAGGCCTGCAAATGCTAATGCACTTTGCCTCACCGGCAAACATTCACGGATACTGCACGCGTATCCACCTCACAGCCACTTGCAGTGGCGCAACTCTCTGGTGCTTTGTTAGCGTTTCGGTTATGGGTGCACTTTGCCTCGCCGGCAAACATTCACGGATACTACGCGTATCCACCTCACGGCCACTCGCAGTGGCGCAGCTCACTAGCGCTTCGGTTATGGGTGCACTTTGCCTCGCCGACAGACATTCACGGATACTACACGTATCCACCTCACGACCACTCGCAGTAGCGCAGCTCGCCAGTGCTTCGGTTATAGATGCACTTTGCCTCGCCGGCAAACCTTCACCGATACTACGCGTATCCACCTCACGGCCACTCGCAGTGGCAAGGTTCACGCTCTCGGCCATGGCCCGAGCAGTAAGTGTCTCTATGGATAAGTATCCGCAAATACATGCAACTTACTCACTGCAAGACCGCTAGCTGTGGTCATTTCATGGGGCTAAGCTAGCGTCTTGGTATAGGAACACGACGCCTAGTGGCGCTATCACAGATACTTTGCTAGTGTCGACCTCTCATCCACTAGCAGTACCACCACTCATCCGCAGCTTGTCTAATCACTCTCCTCAGCTTTATCTAACCATCCTGATCCCAAATTCGTCTGTTTCCCGTTCACGGCTTTACCCATGGTTTTCCACCCCGGCTTAATCGCCATTTCCGATCACTCTTTCACGTGCACTAATTTACAATCCGCTCTAGCAGAGCCTCATATCGTCGACAAGCTTATACATGATGAAATCGAAGCGGGTTTCATGACTGGACCCTACACCGAGCCCCCTTTCCCAGTCTTTCGCATCAGTCCTATCGGAATAGCTACCCGTAAATACTCGGGGGAAAAAAGCGGTCAATCATCAACTTATCATCCCCTCACGGTTCCGCCCTCCCCAGTATCAACAGCCTTATCCCCAGCAATGATTTCTCCATGCCCTACTCTTCTGTGGACCATGCTATCGCTCTCATCCCCCTCGCCGGTCGCGGCGCCTGGTTGGCTAAAGCCGATATCACAAACACTTTTAAGGTCATCCCACTCGACCCACTTTTTTGGGATTTTTTGGTGTTTCCTGGAAGGGGCGCTAATACTTCGTCGTTAGTCTCACTTTCGGCTGCAAAAGCAGCCCCAAGATTTTCAATTCCCTCTCAGAAGCGCTGTGCTGGATTCTGTGCAAAAACTTCAAATTGCCGTTCATCACACACCTCCTCGACGACTTCCTCGTCGTCACCCCACCTTCATCTCCCCCTTACCAAGGTCTCGATACCTTGACTTCAGTCTTTTCCAAACTTGGCATCTCCCCGTCTGCCAAGAAAACCAAGGGTCCTTCCACCTCACACTAAATGCCATTCCTTAGGAAACTAACTCTAATTTCCGCAAAACACCACTTCATGCTCAAAGCTGCGCACATTCCCGGCTATAAAAATGCCATCGCTGACGCCCTTTCTCGTTTCTCTTGGCAGAGATTCAGACACTTGGCACCGCACTCGGACATTCCCCCCACTCCGGGTCCTCCGTTTTCTGCGACCGTCTTCCCCTGACTCAACTCGAGCCATTTGCCACTTTATCTCAAGAGGCCATTCTAAACGGGTTTGCTCCACGCTCACTTTCCTCATATCTCGCTGGATGGAAGCAATTCAAGAAATTCCACTCAGCCCTCCTACTGCAATTCCCAGCCCTCGACGTCGTTTCCATCACGAGCTTCTTTTCGTACATTCACTCCGTACACCACGTTCGACTGGCCTCAATACAAGTCTATCTCAGCGGCATCAACCTCTTCGTCAAACTGGCCACTGGTTACCCGTGCTCGTCAATTTCCCATTCTCACATGCAGACACTACTGAAAGGTTTACGTAAACAAAAACCTCCCGTAAACCAAACATTTACCTCTGATGGCAGACCTCCTCTCTCACTGCATCCAGACGCTGCCCTCAGGGTACCATTCTCCTTTCACGGATTCCACTCTAAAAGCTATGTTCCTATTGACCTTTTTTGGTTTCTTGATGCGCTGAGTTCGCTCTGCTGTCTGCTAATTACAATTTTTCTCGTCACGCCAGCCTAAACAACATCTCATTCTACTCCACCGACTGCCTCATGTTCAAGATAAAGAGTAGTAAAATGGATCAGTTCGGCATTTCTCAGCCCATATTCATATTTCGCCTAGACTCTGCCCTCAGTCCATTCGAGCCAATGTCAAACTACGTCACTTCAAGATGCGATAACCATGCTTCTCCCCCAGACCCATTATTCACAACCGACACAGGGGCCGTAGCCACTCGCCACTGGTTCCTCTACCATTTCTGTCATGCTTTAATTAGATCCAATATTCCGCCCAAATACTTTTCTGGGCATTCTTTTCGCATCGGCACTGCCACCACAGCATCCAAGCGAGGAGTGCCGGACCACCCAATTACAATCCTCGGCCACTGGAAATCAAACTCTTACGCTAGCTATACTCGCAATAATATTGACGACGTACATAGAGCCCATCACTCGCTGATTCATTAACACTTTTTGGGGGCTTAGGAGCCTACACGGACTCCGACGAGAGATGCGAGCCCCACCATGAGTCTCACCACCTGGGGATGCCCAACGTTCACACAATCACAGACCAAGTCCATACAACGTCATATTTTCACCGATCTCCTATCCGTAGTTCCACGGAATACTCTCCTCCACTTTGGGAGTGGTCCAAAATTCATTAAATGAAATATTAGACAAGTTGCATAAATTCAAGGCAAGATACGGTGACAGGCTCTGATGGCTTATACCCTAGAGTGCACAGGGAAGTTAGTGAGATCACCTCTAAACTACTCTCAGTTATTTTCAGGCGGTCTTTAGAAACTGCAGAAATACCAAATGATTGGAAGCAGGGCAATATAATACCAATATATAAGAAAGAGTACCATACTGAATCAGGAAATTACAGGCCAGTCACTTTAACTTGCATTGGATGCAAAGTACTGGAATCTATAACATAACATAACATAACATGAATGGTGAGAACAGGCCGTTCAGCCCAACTAGGCTCGCCAGTTTCTTTGTACCATCGTGAATATATCACTTCAGATACTCAATGGTATCTAGCTTTAAGTCAAGTCTGCTCTTGAAAACTCCCAAGGTCTCTGCCTCAACAATATGGTCAGGCAAGCTGTTCCACACTGAAATTACTCTTTGGGTGAAGAAATATTTCCGAATATCAGTGCTAAATTTACCTTTAGTCAGCTTCCATTTGTGACCCCGAGTTCTGCTAACAACACTTGGTTGAAGGAATCCTACATAATTCACTTTGTTAATCCCTTTAACATATTTAAAGACCTCAATCAAATCACCCCTTAGTCTCCTTTTCCTAAGACTAAAGAGATTAAGGATCTTCAGCCTTTTTTTTTATTTTTCATCTTTAATACCTGGAATTAGCTTCGTGGCTCTTCTCTGAACTTTCTCTAAAGCCTCTATGTCTTTCTTAAAGTATGGTCCCCAGAACTGTACACAATACTCTAGATGTGGTCTGACGAATGTGTTGTACAAAAGAAGCATCACCTCCTTGGATTTGAACTCAATACTTTTGGCAATGTATCCCAGCATCCGATTGGCTTTTTTAACAGCTACGGCACAATGGCTAGAGCCTGTGAGGGTTTGGTCAACAATCACTCCCAGATCTTTCTCTTGTGGAGCACATTCCAGTTTAAAACCTCCCATGAAGTAATCCCGTCTAATGTTTTTATTACCTACATGTACTACTTTACATTTCGCTACATTAAATTTCATTTGCCACATTTCTGCCCAATTCTGAATTCTATCCAAATCATCCTGAATCACTTTAGTGGACTCTAAACTATTTGCCAAGCCCCCAATTTAGTATCATCTGCAAATTTCACTAATCTGCTCTCAATATTCCTATCAAGGTCATTAATGTAGATGAGGAACAGCAGGGGTCCCAACACCGATCCCTGGGGGACGCCACTCCCCACCCTACCTAGCTCAGATGATATACCACTGACCACCACTCTTTGTGTTCTGTCCTGCAACCAGTTATGAATCCACTTCAGAATACCACCTGTAACTCCAATGGAGCTCATTTTAAAAATTAGTCTCTTATGCGGTACTGTGTCAAATGCTTTCTGAAAATCCAAATATATGATGTCATAAGCCCTGCTCTGGTCATAAGTCTTGGTGGCCTCTTCAAAAAAATTCCAGAAGGTTTGTCAGGCATGACCTTCCTTTACTGAAAAACCATGTTGGCTATCCCTCAAGATATTGTTACGTTCAAGAAATAAGTCCAGCTCATCTTTTATGATAGATTCCAATATTTTGCACGCAATGCAAGTTAAACTGACTGGCCTGTAATTACCTGGCTCAGTACGGTCCCCTTTTTTATATATTGGTATTATATTGCCCTGTTTCCAATCATTTGGTATTTCTCCAGTTTCTAAAGACCGTCTAAAGATGGCAGATAGCGGCTTAAAGATGATCTCACTAACTTCCCTGAGCACTCTAGGATATAAGCCATCAGGACCCGCCGCCTTATCTGCCTTTAGTTGATGCAACTTGTCTAATCTGACGTTATCCCTAACCTCAATTTCCGCTAAATAATCTTGAGCATTGGACAAGCCCTCTGGCGAATAAAGACCCGCTCTAAGGTAAAATTCTCAACAAAGTAACCGTTTAAGGTGTCCGCAATATCCTTATTATCATATAGCAGCGATCCATTTTTATTCTTTATGCACTTAACCTGCTCTTTGACTTTCCTTTTTTCTGCTACAGTACTGAAAGAAGCGCTTAGGGTTAGTTTTTGCCCCTCTGCAATTTGTCTTTCATACAGTCTTCTAGCATTCCTCAGCTCTTTTTTGACCACAGCCCGCATTTTACAGAATTCGCCTTAGTAATCTCATTGTTATCCTCTATGTACATCTTATAAAGATTCCTCTTTTCCCTCAAACTCCTACGAATAGCTGCTGTCATCCACTGAGGATTCTGCTTTTTCAGCTTACTTTTGGACACCTTTGGAATGAATTTACATTGTGAATCAAGTAAAACCCCTTAAATCTTTCCCACATCTCATTTACAGACTCACAGTCCAGGAGCGTCTCCCAGTTTGTTTCACTTAGATATGACCGCATCCTGTCAAAGTTTGCTCGCCTAAAATTAAAAATTTTTTGTTTTTGGAGACACCTTTTTAACTTCCCATGAAACCTCAAAATTAATAGTAGAGTGATCACTTGTCCCAAGTGGCTCCAGTACCTCAACATTGCTAATTCTATCTGGGTCATTACAGAGCAGCAAATCTAAAATTGCCTTCTCTCTTGTAGGTTTATTAACATACTGCACCAAAAAATTATCATTTATGACATCTAGAAATTCTTCCTCCCCCTACCCTGTCCTTTCACAATTTCCCAATCAATACCAGGATAATTTAAGTCTCCCATAATAATAGTCCCTCCTCCTCTACAAGCTTGCGTAATCCTCTTAAGGAGCATTTCATTGACTGTACTGTCCAAAGCTGGTGGTCGATAGCATACACCTATGTTTAAACCAGTCTCGTGTTTGCCAGTGAGCCTGACCCAGATATCTTCACAAGGCACGGAATATTCAATTTCAGGAATTTCCTGCACATTTATGTTTTCGTTCACATAGAGTGCTACACCCCCTCCTCGCCTATTACATCTATCCTTCCTAAAGAGCTTATAACCTTCTACATTATATTCATCTCCATCCTCTTCACTAAGCCATGTCTCTGTAATCCCAACTATGTCATAGCCTTCACTAATCATAACGGCCTCAAGTTCTTGAAATTTATTTTTAATGCTTCTTGCATTTAGATAAAAACATTTCAGGTTATCATGAACGCTCTTCCCTTCGATTTCCCATGCGCCTGCTGCTCAAAGCCCTCACCATGCTTTTTTGCTTTAAAAATATATCATCAATAGTGCATGTAACGCTGTCAGCTTCCATCAGGGCAGTCTGCATTTCCCTCTGTGTAACACTCTCTAACCTCCCTGCCCCCCAAGTCCCTAGTTTAAATAACTCTCTGCTACCCTCAACATACGCTGACCCAGTGCAAAGGTACCCCTCCGGTTCAGGTGTAGCCCATCCGGCTTGAACAGGTCACCCCTGTCCCAGAAGTAGTTCCAGTGCCCCATAAACCTATACCCCTCTTTCCTACACCAGGTTCAGAGCCACGTGTTAAACCTCCAGATAAAATTCTGCTTCCCTCTGCTTGCACGTGGTACCGTAGAATCCCGGAGAACACTACCGTGGAGGATCTGCTCCTAAGCTTTTCAGCTAATTCAACAAATTTGCTTTGCAGAACCTCAAACCTACCCTTACCTATGTCATTAGTCCCAACATGGACCATGACAACTGGATCCCTCCCCGCTCTGGCCAGGAGCTTGTCCGCACGCTCCAGGAGGTCTCCTACCTGGGCACCAGGCAGGCAACACACCGTCTGAGACTCCTTGTCGCCAGCTTGAACAGACTAAACTGTCTATTCCTCTAAGTATTGAGTCCCCACTATCAATAACTCTCTTTTCTGAGGGGTAGAGGCCAACAGGGTGCCCTGCTGCTCATCAGTCCCCTCACTCTCAGGGTCAGGGGCCAATTCGAGTTCCTGCAAGGGCAAAATCGGTTGGACACCTTAACCACTGGAGGAGCTGTCGCTGTACGGTGTGCACGCCCTTTCCTGCGCTGACGTCCCACCGTCACCCAACTTTCTCTCCCTGCCTGCTCTGGGGTCCCCACACCACCCTGCTTTGGCGTACAGACCATTTCTCTAAACGACATACTACTTAGTTCCTCTAGGAACTCTACTGATTATGAACTATGTCGTGCCGCCAACTGGCCCTGAAGAACAAGGATCTTGCTCTCCAGATGCTCAATTAGCTGGCACCGGTGACAGACAAACCCACCCTGAAAATCTTTCCAAAAAGTGCGATCATCCTGCAATCGTCACATAGTTTTGGCCACATTTTGAACCCCCCTACCTAATGACCTCGCTCACCCTAGATAACAAAGAAAATTACTAATGCCGAGACAGAAGCTCAGGAACCACAATTTATTAATTAATTAACCTGAGAAGCCCTAAGCAGCAGTCACAATAGAAACCGTGGGGAAACTATGTGAATGGATAATAAGCCTCTTTTAACAGGGGCTTAGTTTTAGTGAACAGAAATGAAATACCAAATTGAGAAACTCTATCGATAATAAGCACTCCTAATAAGCCAACTTGAATTTATCTAGACCCGGTACGATGAATATACTAACCTAAAAGTCTCACAGGGCTTAGCTGAGAACCCAGATAAAAGACTGGCTATACTACGCCCAGGAGAAACTGGAGGAGGGAGGAGGCGGAGCACTCCGGTAAAGCTTTCCGTTTAAATTCAAGGGTAACCGAACGGACGACTAAAGTGACTGCTGTCCTATTGACTAAATACTAAATCTCAGATCCCCAGCCAAAAAGCAAACAGTAACTATCTAGCTAGCCAGCCACAAATACAACCAAGAGTAACCGAGATAAGAGTTAAGCCTCGGTTCCCTTTAATTAAAACGGACCGAATAAACAAGTCGTTTACTTCGTGAGCGAACTATACACGGTATCTCCCCCAACAAGCTGTCGCTGAGCACTCAAACAAGCAGTTAAACTTTAATCAGCTGATCAAGGCACCGCAACCGGAGGAAAATACAAAGATAACGTAATTTGCAATGTGTTTAATCAGAAGAGCCCTTCGATGATAATAAAATGCGAAAAAGACAAAAACCCCGGTTCGTTAATATTCAAGCTTGGAAATGCGTTTATGCGTAATGCGGTCAGGATAGAGAACGAAGGGGACTAAAAAACCCCCGTGAACGTCAATATTTATTGGCTAGAAGACTGTATGAAAGGCAAGCGACCAAGTATGAAACCAAGCCAGATAGTTAGATATCCCGGTAATTTGATATATTCCTGGCGTTGAGAGCTTACAATAGTTCGTTAGCTAAATCAGCCACAGAAAAAGCAGGCGACAGTGTACCTCAGTCCTTGAAAACAACTCTGACTTACTTTGTATATCTCACAATTCACTAAGTTAGACAATTACTTCGCGTTTAGTTTATTCTTTAAATTTAGCGTTTAAATTTATTTTACTTTACCTTACTTTGCTCCGGGAGACTGAAACCCCCCTCAAAAAAAAAAACCCAAAAAACCCCCGTCGCCTTTGTTTGACCAGATTAGCGACTTAATTTGGCTGTTTGCTCACCGAGTTGTTAAAGGGGGAAAAAGGGGAAAAAAAAGATGATGGAGGAAGATTCTCCCTGCCCCTAATGCGACAAAGGTTATACCTCGGGAGCAAATTGTCTAATCTCTAATACTGTTTGAGCCTGAACACACAAATTAGTTTCAGATAACTCCGTTTAAACAAGAGTAAACTTCAGATTCGATCCCGCACGTCTTCCTCTGTCTCAACTCAAGCAGAATGAACACCAACGAACAGCGCTACAGCACAGCCAAGAGGTCAGCAACAGCAACCTCTATCATGAAAGATGAGCTGGAATTATTTCTTTAACATCATAATATCTTGAAGGATAGCCATCATAGTTACCGTAAGGGAAGGTCATGCCTGACATACCTTTTGGAATTCTTTGAAGAGGTCACCAAGACTTATGATCTGAGCAGGGCTTATGACACTGTGTACTTGGATTTTCAGAGAGCATTTGATACAGTGCCGCATGAGAGACTAATTTTTAAAATGAGGTTCGTTGGAATTACAGGTGGTGTTCTGGAGTGGATTCAGAACTGGTATCAGGACAGAACTTAAAGAGATGTGGTCAGAGGGATCTGAGCTAGGCATTGTGGGAAGAGGAGTCCCTCAGGGATTGGTGTTAGGACCCCTGCTCTTTCTCATCTACATTAATGACCTTGATAAGATTATCGAAAGTACATTAGTTAAATTTGCAGATGATACTAAATTTGCGGATGATACCAAATTGGGAGGTTTGGCAAACAGTTTAGAGTTCACTAAAATGATTCAGGATGATTTAGATAGAATTCAAAATTGGGCAGAAATGTGGCAAATGAAATTCAATGTAGCTAAATGTAAAGTTCTACATGTAGGTAATGAAAACATTAGACAGGATTACTTCATGGGCGGTTTAACCTCTTAAGCCCTGAGCCTCTTTTTCGAAAATGGCAAGCCCAAAATGAAGTGAGCATATCTCTGCAACTATTTGGTCCATTTGAATAATCTTAGTATCATAATAAAGGTAAACAATTTGGGATTTCTGCCATGGTGAAAAAATCTGTATATATGTCACTGAGTCAGAGTAAATGAAGATGGAACACAGTATAAATCAAAGACCTCATTTTGCACCAAACAAAGTTTTACTTCTATCCCTTCTGAACTTATTTAGTTGCAGTCTGAAACCTCTAAAAATTTACGGCACAGAATCTCACCCATTAATCTGTGCCAAAGTATATTCTAATCAAGTAAATCAGAACAAAATTAGAGAGGAATGTCTAGGTGGCTTCTCCAAATTGGCAATTCAGGTCCTTTGTGTGCCAAATCAGATTTCTCAGATATTAAACTGTAAAACTCATCTAATTTCACTTATGTCACTACAGACATACATTCCACCCAAATACAACAGTTTAATTTTTAGAATTTATAATTTTTTTATTATTATTATTATTATTATTTCTGCCAGTCCTATAGCCTATACAATTTCCCATTCAAAGACAATAAATACCAAGAAAATGAAGTTTGGCTCCACTGGAGCAGATTTATTTAAAAAAGCAAATAAATACAAAATACAAAAAAAAGTTAAAAAATGGGGGGAAAGTAAAAAGAATGAAAACCCCAGCAATAATTTATAAAAGAAAAATGCTACCATTGTCTTACTAAAGCACGACTTGTGACGGTGCGTTCAGGAACCCACAAGCGAGAGAGGGAAATCCAAAAAACGTATGCCTTTATTGAATGCCGGGTCAAGACCAATAGACACAAGAATTTCCAAGCCACAAAACGAAATCCAAAAACAAAGTCGACTAGACAGGCCGGGGTCAGAACCAGAAAAACAGAGGTGCGACGGTACATAGACAGTAGGCAAAAAGTCGTAGTCGAATTCCAAAGCAGTGGGTCATACACAGGGCATCCAAACACAGAAGACGTGGTCACACAAAAATGGGTCAAAAATCCAGAAAGGCAAAACAAGACAAAAGAGCTATGGCTAGATTCTTGGTCGGACAAAACAGTCGAAGAGAAGCAATAATCAATGGCATACACGAGACTCTGCACAAAGAAATATTGATCAACGTTCTGACAAAGTCAGAACAGCAGTGAGGACTCTAAATAGACAGAAGGGAAGTCACATGCGATGCAGGGAACAGGTGAATGGAATGAGAGCTAATTACAAAGGAAGGTACACATGGGGAGATCCTAAACCACAATTATTGGCGAAAGCCAAGACACGGACGGGATTCACGCAGACATCCTATGACAATTAAACAGCTCCGGTCAGGGAGTTCTAAGTGCACAGACAATGAGTGCAGGAAAGCAATTAAGCACGTGCGAGAGATCTCGCAGAAACGTAGAGAGAGACAGGGAAAGCCAAGCAAGAGGCAGAGACTAGAACAGGGCGATTGCTGAGACTGAATTAGTACTAATTAGTAGCGGTGCAACTTTACAGAGTAACTAAAGTGCTCGTTAGTAAGTTAGTAATATATACATGGATTAGTTGGGTTAGTAGACTATGATACAAAATATAAATGTTAATCTTGTCAGTAATCTAGAACGGCAAGGCGAAGGAAGTAAACAAGAATTGAAGTAATAATATGAAACACCAGAAACCATTGAAATCACCCGAAGCAGGTAGGCACACAGACTGGGGAGACGGACTGAACCAACTAGATCACAAGACAGGGGAGACAAGTGCAATGAAACTGAAAATGGCATAAACTGAAAACCTGAGAATACAATAACCAAAAAGAATAAAGAAAAGACATAATCATGAACATAAAACATGAACACAAAAACCAGAACCATGACACGACTGACCAAGGGCAGGAACCTTGGTCGCCTGTATGGCAGCTCTACATCCTAACCACTAGGCCATATCATTTGACTGTTTCCCTGCTGTCAAATTGCCCATATTAAGAATGAGTCAAGAAAACAAGTCACACTTGTTTGTACTGTTGTGCCCTCAGTATTCACGCGTTTCTGTCAGAAAACGACTTTGAAAACGATGGTTGAATATTTAGCAGATAATTATACCGAAAATACTACAAACAAACCTGTTAAGCGTTTATATTGCTGCGCTATTTAAGTACATTCGAGTGGCCCATGGACTCAATTTGACGCACTGGGAACGCAAGGCTCTACAAGCAAGCTGAATGCTGAGGAACTGAGATCTTTGAAGCAATGCGCGAGAAGAAAACATGCTTTGAGACTGGAAGATCTAGTTTCGTGATAACACGGACACATTGAGCTAACAATAGCAAGCGTGGATTTACCCTCAAACATTTTTTTTATTACAAAATACGTTGTATCAAAGGTAAGAAATTTCTTTGCTCATCTTTGTAGACTGTAAAGTATATGCCTGCTGTTCTTTCAGTGTCGTGTCGGTTTAAAATGACAGGGCTCATATCGTTGGATTCTGTGGACTTTCCTCTTTCATTTGAGGTATTGTTTGTATGCATAGCACAAATTGAGGAGAAATTCTAGCGACTCAGCGCTGATATGATTTTGTCCTATGTTTTGCCACATGCTTATTTACTTGCTTGGTGCTTGAATTGTGTTTGGTTGAGGTAAAAATGGTCAACATGAGCTTTTTGCCCAATTTCTTCGCGTAAAGTGGATATGCCGCATGACAATGTTGCGATTTGGAAACGTTGTATTTATTATGCGTAACCACCGCCCCCGGTATCGGGCGCGTCGGGCTTAAGGGGTTAAAACTGGAATGTGCTCCACATGAAAAAGATCTCGGGGTGATTTTTGACCGAACCCTTACAGGTTCTAGCCACTATGCCTTTGTAGTTAAAAAGGCCAACAGGACGCTGGCATATATAGCTACAGGTATTGAGTATAAATCAAAGGAGGTTATATTTCTATTGTGCAAAACATTCCTCAGACCACATCTAGAGTATTGTGTACAGGTCTGGAGACCATACTTTAAGAAAAATATAGAGGCTCTAGAAAAAGTTCAGAGAAGAGCAACAAAGTTAATTCCTGGTATAAAAGATGAAAGCTATGAGAAGAGGCTGAAGATCCTTTATCTCTTCAGTCTTAGGAAAAGAAGACTTAGGGGTGATCTGATTGAGGTCTTTAAATATGTTAAAGAGATTCACAAAGTTAATTATGTAGGATTACTCAGGCCAAGTTATGTAAGCAGAACTCAGGGTCACAAATGGAAGTCGGCCAACAGTAAATTTAGCACTAATATTAGGAAATATTTTTTTTCACGCAGAGAGTAATGCCAGTGTGGAATAGCTTGCCTGACCATATTGTTGAGGCAGAAACCTTGGGAATTTTAAAGCGCGGGGTTGATTTAGTGCTTGATACCATTTAGTCATTGAATATCTGAAGTGTTAGATTCACTATAGTTATAGGAAAATGGCAAGCCAAGTTGAGTTGAACGGCCTGTTCTCGCCACTCATGTTATGTTATGTTATGTTATGTCAACACTTTTAGGCCCATTACATGCATAAAGTTGGGGGGGATTCAAATTGATGCAAACATGATACCCAGAAAACAAAACAATTAGTTTTCCTCCACTGCAAACCATGCCTACCGCTTGTCTGTTGCAATGCACCTTAGAAACTACAAACGTTGCCATTAGGTCACAGAAGTAACAACCTGTCATCTTAGTGAGAGAATATTACAAAACAAGTCCTTGACTGCTTTGGAACGTCTCTTGCAGGAATATTCTGCTTCTGGACTTGGGGGGGAAGGATAGATTCCCTCAGTGCTCTAAGCGAACAGTCAAAACAGCACCACTCTGAGTGGGTGCTGATGTTGCCAGATCTGCATTAAATCTCTGGAGGCTCCTGGACAAGAAGGCAAAGCAGTTTTTTTCAATATGAGGAAAATCCACAGCTCTGTCCATCAGTTCATCATTTGATGAATGCAGCGGTGACGGGCATCTCTCTGTGAATCACAGGAATATGTGACCTCATTGCACTGTGTCTGCAGGAGATCAAGCATACATACTGACAAGTCTTTGAATCATGAAAACTCAGCTGAAACACAGTCTCAGTAGAAAGTCATTTTATCATAAGTTATTCTAAGTATAAGTTATTTTCTTCATTTATAGTGGCACCCACATGCATGTGCACACACACTCTATATACTGTACTTTCTCACTTCAAAAGTGCGAAAAAAGCTGAAGTGATGCTGCGTCCATATATGGACTGCACCATTCTGCATCCAGATACCAATGTGATTCAGAGTTACAAGGAAGCTTTGCAGCAGCACATATCCACAGCCTTCAAACCCCACCTTCCAGCTGTTCCAAAAAAAAAAAAATTCCATGAACTCTCAGAGCAGCAGGAGCCAACATGAATAATGTGTCTGCCACCAAGTTTCTTCCTTCCCATGAAGCAGAGGGCAGGAAACGGAGTAAATCAAACTCAACAGCCAGATTCATTAACACAGGAACTGCCATCTGTCCTTGGCGGTGAGTATCTGTGAATGTCTCCTCTTGAGCCAGACTTCCGTTTAAAATATGTGGAGTACAGCCTGTAAATACTTGGGACAGAGGCAAAATTTTGAGCTTTTTGGCTCTTTACTCCAGTGTTCTGGATTTTAAAATAATGAATATGAGATTATTGACTGCAGAGCATGCTCTTGAAAAATGTTGCATTGAACAAATAGAGTTCAAAACAAAGTATGGACCATCAGCACTTTCTGGGAGGTAATGTTAATTCTACTTAATTCAGTTCCAATATATTTTATTCTATGGACTACCTGACAGCGGATTGCCACGTTGAATATTTGTCCATGCTGGAATGAATGTTTCAAGCTAAGCAGCTACAAGTGAAAACAAGAGCTGTCAAATGCTGCCTATCTATTGAGACAGCAAAGCATTTTGCAGTTACTACGTAAACCATTAAGTAGCTCAGGATATCCAGTTCAGACTTTACAAAAACTAACTGAACATCTGCAAAGACCCAACTCATAATTCAATAACTTTATAGCAAATACGTTTTAAAGTCAAAGCTGGCCATTCTTACAGAGAGTTCTAAGCTGCTGCAGAGCAGTGCACACATTCAGCTTCATAAGACACTGGACAGTGACATTTTTGTAATTTGGTTCTGTTGGTAAAGTCAATCACTGGGTCTGAATGCAAGCAAACATGCACTTTACATGCTGAGGAGGAGACTGAAGGCAAAAAGTTCTCAAAACCAGCGAGAACTGAAGACTGTTTAAAGTAGAAATGTATTGAGAAAATCAAAAACTGGGCAAATCATACCTCCACGGAAAGCTAATATCATGGAGTTGATGAATAAGACCCTTCCTGGACACTCACTCATACAGGAGGAGAATAAAAGAGGCCTTTTGAACACCCTATCAACTTGCGCACATCCCCAAAAAACGGAGCGAAAATAGCCCCTTTCTGATGGTGTAATTTGTGGGAAACAGGGACACACTGTAAGGAAGTCGAGTGCATTGACCATCATCTGCCTGTCCTAATTTGTTCATTTCTTGGTCTTGTCTAGTTTCATATTTCTACCGGATTGGCTTCATGATCGACAAAAAGTATGTTATTATTTGACTACCAGGTTAACTCACCCGGTTAAGGCACTGCTTTGCAGAGTAGTACTGAGTACCACGGCCTGGGTCGGAGCCCGGGTCACACTAGTGCTCGGTATCCTTTTCAGAGCTGCGCACAACTGGTTTCGCGCTGCAAGGATATAAATTTGGAGGGACTGCTGGCTTCAGATTATAGGATTATAGCATTGTTCATTGCTTAAGAGCCTCCTGTTAGCCAGCCAGGGGCTCGTCAGTAAAATTCTAAGCTTGTACATGTTCGGGTTTCCCTCCGCCCTCGCTCAGGGGTAGGTTTCTCAATAGCATAGTTGCTAAGTATGTTAGCAACCAACAACTAGATCAACCATATACAGATGATTCCAACTAAGTAAGTTAGCAACCATGCTTTTGGGAAATGCACCCCAGAGCTTGCTTCCCACTCACTCGCCCACGCCCGAGGTTCAGGTTCATGCTGGTATGCTTGCGGTAGTTGTTGGCATTCAGCTACATCCCTATCGTCGCCAATTTCTTACTCATCTTCTATCTCTCCCAACTCTCCATCGACATCATCACTGTTGCTAGTTTTTGAACTTGCACATGAATCATTCTTCTCAATTTCAATGTCAAAGTCAAACAAAAATTCTGATATTTCAAGTGGATTTCCACATCGTACTTGCAATGTAAAATACCCATACGATAGCCAATGTGTCCCAATTGATCCTAAAAGCAAGGTCACAGCTATTGGCCCAATTTACAGTGCTGTTCAAGGGCAATACTGGGGATAGCTAAAAGCCCATTTTACATCCATGATTACTCTATTCCACTATTATTTCCGGGTTAAATGTTGACAGTTTGAGAGAGTATTGCATGCCCTTTCGGATGATACCAAATTCAACAATTTTTTATAAAGTTTCAAAGCAATACATGTCTACTTTGAAGTACAGGCCTGGCAGTGCATCACAAGGGAAGTGTCAGGTGATATCTATGCGGCACAGACTTCAAGCGCACACTTCACTGTTTGCAAAGAATAACCAAACAAACATTTATCAAAAAAGTGCCATGGGCACTGTAGCTCACCTGGTTTATTTCAGGCATTAGTGTTATTTATGCTAACAAGTGGTTGTATTTTTTATGCTTGGGTCCAACATTGGGACAGCAAAGACACCTTAAGTAATTTGTGTGGTTAAAAAAAAAAACAAATATAACTGCAAGCAATAACTACGGGGTCCAAGCAACATGGGGTAATCATTAGTTTTGAAGCAGTGAGGACACAAATTGTAAAACTCCCAATTCCAGTGAAGTTGGGATGTTGTGTTAAACGTGAATAAAAACAGAACACAATGATTTGCAAATCCTTTTCGACTTATATTCAATTGAGTGCACTACAAAGACAAGATATTTAATGCTCAAAATGATAGACTTTATTGTTTTTTTGGAAATATTCACTCGTTTTGAATTTGATGCCTGCAACACGTTCCAAAAAAGCTAGGACTGAGGCAACAAAAGCAAAGTTGAGGAATGCTCAAAAAAGACCTGTTTGGAACATTCCACAGGTGAGCAGGTTAATTGGAAACAAGTGAATGTCATAATTGGGTATAAAAGGAGCTCTGAAAGGCTCACAAGCAAGGATGGGGCGAGGTTCTCCACTTTGTGAACAACTGCGTGAGCAAATAGTCCAACAGTTTAAGAACAATGTTTCTCAACATGCAATTGCAAGGAATGTAGGGATTTCATCATCTACAGTGCATAATATCATCAGAAGATTCTGAGAATCCGGAGAAATCTCTACACATAAGCGGCAAGGCCGAAAACCAACATTGAATGCCCCTGACCATCGGTCCCTCAGGCGGCACTGCATTAAGCTGACATCATTCGGTACCATGTGGGCTCAGGAACACTTCGGAAAACCATTGTCAGTTAACACAGTTCGTCGCTACATCTACAAGTGTAAGCTAAAACTCTACCATGCAAAGCAAAAGCCATACACAGTGCTGTGAAAAAGTATTTTCCCCCCTCCTGATTTCTTTTTTTTTTTTGCATATTTGTCACACTTAAATGTTTCAGATCATCAAACAAATTTCAGTATTAGACAGAGATAACCAAAGTGAATACTAAATGCAGTTTTTAAACTAGACAGTCCGGTCGGCTGCGACCGCATGGGTGTTGCCCTCGAAAGCCCGCTTCTCCCTTTTTTTGCGCATTATTTGGCCATGGTTGCCATGGTAACCAAAATCGATAGGTGTTATAGGTGAAGTATCTCACATATCCATACCAAACATGAAAGTAATCGGTCCAAAATTACAGCCTATACTGCGTCCACAAGGAAATCTCAATGTTTTACCACTAAGGTGTGTATTATGCGGCCAATACTGTCGCAATGGCAACCAAAATCGACAGGTGTCATAAGTGAAGTATAACACGTCCAAACCAAATATGAAAGTATTCGGTGAAAAATTACAGCCTGTAGAGCATCCCCAAGGCAGAGTGTATGTTTCAGCACAAATTTGCATATTATTTGGCCAGTACTGTCACCATGGCCACCAAAATTGATAGGTGTCATAAGTGAAGTGCAACACATGTCCATACCAACTATGAAAGTGATCGGTCAAAAAATTGCAGCCTGTACTGTGTCCACAAGGAAATCTCTGTTTTGCCACTAATTTGCATATTAAGCAGCCAATACTGTCGCCACGGCAACAGAAATCGATAGGTGTCCTGAGTGAAGTGTAACACATGTCCAAACCAAATATGAAAGTAATCTGTCAAAAAATTGCAGCCTGTACTGCGCCCACAAGGAAATCTCTGTTTCACCATTAATTTGCATATTATTCGGCCAATACTGTCACCATGGCAACCAAAATCGCCAGGCCTAATAAATGAAGTACAACACATGTCTATACCAAATATGAAAGTAATCGGTCAAAAATTGCAGCCTGTACTGCGTCCACAAGGAAATCTGTATGGTTTGCCAATAATTTGCATATTATTCGGCCAATACTGTCACCATGGCAACCAAAATCGATGGGTGTCAAAAGTGAAGTACAACACATGTCCAAACTAAAAAGAAAAGAAATCAGTCAAAAATTACAGCCTGTAGAGCGTCCACAAGAAAGTGTCTACAGACGTGGACGAGGCAGCGGCGACACACGTGAATCCTTAGTAGCCGCCCGACTTCGTCCAGGGGCTACAATGATGATTTCATTTATTAAGGGAAAAAACCTATCCAAACCAACCTGGCCCTATGTGGAAAAAGTAATTCCCCCCCTTGTTAACTCATGAATTTACTCTGATTAACCACACTTTTTGAGTTCAATTCTACTAGCCACACCCAGGCCTGATTACTGCCAAGCCTGTTGAATCAAGAAATCACTTAAATATTACCTGTCTGACAAAGTGAAGTAGGCTAAAAGATCTCAAAAAGCAACACATCATGCCACAATCGAAAGAAATTCAAGAGCAGATGAGAAACAAAGTCAGTGGCATCTATCAGTCTGGAAATGATTACAAAGCCATTGCTTTGGGACTCCAGTGAACCACGGTGAGAGCCATTATCTACAAATGGAGAAAACTTGGAACAGTGGTGAACGTTCCCAGGAGTGGCCGGCCTACAACAATTACTCCAATGCCGCTTTCCCACTGAAATTAGCGGGTCAACGCGGGTTTTTTAAACACGGTTCAACCCGCTTACAATCGGCATTTGGCTCCTTTCCCAATGGCAAAAAAAAGCCGGGTCTGTTCCCAAAACTTGGTCCTGGGCACCCACTGTTTCTGCTGGTTTTTGTCCCAGCCACAATTGCAATCCCAGATCTTTAACGAGTTGCAATTTTTTCTTGACTGCACTACCCATACTCATATGGATTGTTTACACTGTTAAGCCACATTGTCAGAAACAACTAGATTTGAGCTGTAGCTGAAGAGCCGCATGATTAATCTTTTCCAACCCGCAAAATGAGTAGCGCTCAGTTTGCAACCGCTGAATCACCGGCATCAGCATCCTCTTTCCGACTCATGTAAAGATAAAGCTCTAGTAAATGATTAAAACCATATCTGGTTATAAAGGTAAGACATTTAAGTTTACTTTCACACCATTATATTGACTGAAAACATTAATTTTATTTTAGCCTTTTAAGGTAAATTTCAGTTGAATGTCTGCAAAGAAGAAGCCTATCCAACTCAGGAAACAGTTCCGTTAACTGATGGTAATCAAAATGTTCGACATTAAACGATGGTTCTTTTTAGATATAGCAAGAAATAATACATCTTTACCTTCCTTGTTAAAGAAGGACAATACTGTGGTGGTTTTTAGTTTTATACTTATGGGTTCAGCCTTCTCGTATCCTCGATCATATGGCGAAGCGAATGTAATGGCTGGCCGCCCGTGCATGCAAGCATCTCCAGTCTTTATCAAAACCGTTTCGGGAGAAAATTTAATATGAAAGCTGCATATGGAGGCTGCGCCAGGATCGTTCATGCGCAATAAAGGTAACCACAATGTCTTACTAAAGCAAGGAAATGACGCAAAAGCTCCTTCTTTAATCGAAAATATTGCTTGGTTAAACAAACGAGGAAGGTGACCTGAAGAATTTCGTAATACGTAAATTAGCGGGTTGACCCGGGTCTGCCGTTCCCACTGCAAGCCGATCGGAGCTGAGCCGATTGAAGGCGATTTTAACCCGGGTCGCTTGCCGAGCCGTTTGACGCGGGTCGACGCAGGTCGGTGAGCCTTTCCCACTGACACCAAAAGCCGATTGTTAGCGGATTTAAATGGGTTTTTTGGCCAGTGGGAAAGGGGTACAAGAGTGCATCGATGACTCATCCAGGAGGTCACAAAAGAACCCAGAACAACATCTAAAGAACTGCAGGCCTCACTTGTCTCAGTTAAAGTCAGTGTTCATGATTCAACAATAAGAAAGAGACTGGGCAAAAATGGCATCCATGGGAAAGTTCCAAGGGGAAAACCACTGCTGACCAAAAAGAACACAAAGGTTCGTCTCATATTTGCCAAAAAACATCTTGATGATCCCCAAGACTTTTGGGAAAATATTCTGTGGACTGACGAGACAAAAGTTGAACTTTTTGGAAGGTGTGCGTCCTGTTACATCTGACATAAGACTAACACAGCATTATATAAAAAGAACATCCTGCCAACAGTCAAACATGGTGATGTAGTGTGATGGTCTAGGGCTGCTTTGCTGCTTCAGGACCTGAATGACTTGCCGTAATTGATGGAACCATGAATTCTGCTCTCTCTCTCCGGACAGAAAATGTCCGACCATCAGTTCGTGACCTCAAGCTCAAGCGCACCTGGGTTATGCAGCAGGACAATGATCTGAAACACACTGGCAAGTCAACCTCTGAAAGGCTTACAAAAAACAAAATTAAGGTTTTGTAGTGGCCTAGTCAAAGTCTGGACTTAAATCCGACTGAGATGCTGTGGCATGACCTTAAACAGACCGTTCATGCTTGAAAACCCTTGAATGTGGCTGAATTAAAACAATTCTACAAAGAAGAGTGGGCCAAACTTCCTCCACAGTGATGTGAAAGACTCATTGCCAGCTTTCGCAAACGCTTAATTGCTGCTGTTGTCGCCGAGGGTGGCACAACCAGTTATTAGGTTCAGGGGGTAATTACTTTTTCACATAGGACCAGGAAGGTTTGGATAGATTTTTCCCCCAATTAATAAAATCATCATTTAGAGCTTAGGAGATGCACTGAGCAAGTTTATGAATATAAATTTAAGGGTACAATTAAAAGAATTCCCATCGTCTGCCTAAAAAAAAAGGTAGAAAATAATTTTTAACAAAAATCGCTATTTTTTTGTTGCTTCCCCCACCCCCCTCATTAACAAACATTCTGAGAAACACAGAAAAGCGATTCTTGCACTCCCCTGTGCGGTCACGTCCTAAGTTGCACACGGTGGGCGACTGTGCGTCCAACGATGGTATCCGAGTCAGATTCCGATAGTCCCTCATAATTTTCAATTGAATCTGTCCATTTTGATGAAGAGTAGCCTACTTTTTTATGGAAGATGAGGAAACTCATAAAGCTGCTTTCACGCGGACGATTTTAAGACGACAGATTACATTCAAAGTCAATGCAAAGACGCTAATACGTTTCGCCTGTATTCGCGTCTTTGCATTGACTTTGAATGTAATCTGTCGTCTTAAAATCGCTTTTAACCGTGTGAAAGCAGCTTAACACGGATTCAGAACCATAAAATCATACAGATTCCAGCCTGAGTACTCGAGCACTGAAGACAGCTAATTGCCAGTGTCTCCGCCTGTCCCGAACTGTACAACACTTACCAGCCAAGCAGCGGAATGATTATTATTCCGGTTCTACAATTGTTTCTGTGCACGGCATGTTGGATAACCAGCCTACTCACTTTTCAACCTTAAGTTAGATCAATAGACCTGACGTTTGGTTACCTTACCTAACAAGACCATATATAATATATTAGGTTAAGAATAGCGCTAGTGGTGGTTCACCAGCCAGTAATGAAATGATAATGTTCGCGGCTCTATTCATTTCTGTGCACTGTTTCATGAGCTCTCGAAACAATGCGTGTAAGCCGTACCTCGCAGCTTGCTAAGCTAGTTATAATGCCGCTTTCCCACTGAAATTAGCGGGTCGACGCGGGTTTTTTAAACACGGGTCGACCCGCTTACAATCGGCATTTGGCTCCCTTCCCATTGGCAAAAAAAAAAAAAAAAAAAAAAAAGCCGGGTCTGTTCCCAAACTTGGTCCTGGGCACCCACTGTTTCTGCTGGTTTTTGTCCCAGCCACAATTGCAATCCCAGATCTTTAACGAGTTGCAAATTTTTCTTGACTGCACTACCCATACTCATATGGATTGTTTACTCTGTTAAGCCACATTGTCAGAAACAGCTATTTGAGCTGTAGCTGAAGAGCCGCATGATTAATCTTTTCCAACCCGCAAAATGAGTAGCGCTCAGTTTGCAACCGCTGAATCACCGGCATCAGCATCCTCTTTCGACTCATGTAAAGATAAAGCTCCAGTAAATGATTAAAACCATATCTGGTTATAAAGGTAAGACATTTAAGTTTACTTTCACACCATTATACTGACTGAAAACATTAATTTTATTTTTGTATTTTAAGGTAAATTTCAATTGAATGTCTGCAAAGAAGTAGCCTATCCCACTCAGGAAACAGTTCCGTTAACTGATGGTAATCAAAATGTTCGACATTAAACGATGGTTCTTTTTAGATATAGCAAGAAATAATACATCTTTACCTTCCTTGTTAAAGAAGGACAATACTGTGGTGGTTTTTAGTTTTATACTTACGGGTTCAGCCTTCTCGTATCCTCGATCATATGGCGAAGCGAATGTAATGGCTGGCCGCCCGTGCATGCAAGCATCTCTAGTCTTTATCAAAATCGTTTCGGGATAAAATTTAATATGAAAGCTGCATAAGGAGGCTGCGCCAGGATCGTTCATGCGCAATGAAGGTCACCACAATGTCTTACTAAAGCAAGCTGCAAGATATGGTTTACACATGTTGTGATATCATTCACGACTCTATATTTCTCCGCACTGCGTGTTCGCTCACTAAGGGGTATTGTACCCCTTTCCCACTGGCCAAAAAACCCATTTAAACCCGCTAACAATCGGCTTTTGGCGGCAGTGGGAAAGGCTCGTCGACCCGCGTCAAACGACTCGGCAAGCGACCCGGGTTAAAATCGCCTTCAATCGGCTCGGCTCCGATCGGCTTGCAGTGGGAACGGCAGACCCGGTCAACCCGCTAATTTACGATATTCGAAATTCTTCAGGTCACCTTCCTCGTTTGTTTAACCAAGCAATATTTTCGATTAAAGAAGGAGCTTTTGCGTCATTTCCTTGCTACCATTAGGTAGTAAGCTAGCAAGCACACAGTGCACAGAATTAAATAGAGCGCCGTGAATAGTATCATTTCACTACTTAGCTGTCTAGATCACACTGAACAGCGAGTTGGCTGGCTATTGAACAGGCAGTGCAGAGAAACTGAAATTATATGTTAAAACATGAATACTCGAAATGTTGGCCACATGTCGTAGGTTTCAGTGACCCGGGCTTGCCTGGGCCAGCAAAGTCGGCACTAGTACATAGGACTTGTTTTGTCCATATTCTCGATATCTCAGCATCTTTCGGCCACAGAAACATTCCATGGCCATATGCATGCGTTGCACTGCGTACTACACATCGCTTTCCACTCACTGTCGGCGATTTTTGTTGGTCCACTCTTTAATATATTCTCCGTCCAGACCAGAGTCGTGAACTACGGCTAACCACTTAGACACAATCCGTGTACAACTTATGACGTCAGGTGGCTGAGCTGGCCCAGCGCAAATGTTCTTGATTGAGGCAAAGGGGGCGTTCCCTCAAGTGGATAATTTAGCAGATAAAATGCGTTTTTTTTAAACATTGCGTGAAGTACACGATATTAAAACCATCACTAATTGTTCAAGATAGGTACTTTGTGGCATTTTATCACATAAAAAACAGCTGAATTTCATGTCCTAAGCTCTTTAAAAACTGCATTTTGTATTTACTCATGTTATCTTTGTCTAATGTTAAAATTTGTTTGATGATCTGAAACATTTAAGTGTGACAAATATGCAAAAAAAATAAGAAATCAGGAAGGGGGCAAATACTTTTTCACAACACTGTACCGTTAACATCCATAAACGCTGCTGGCTTCTCTGGGCCCGAGCTCATCTTAGATGGACTGATGCAAAGTGGAAAAGTGTGCTGTGGTCTGACGAGTCTACATTTCAAATTGTTTTTGGAAATCATGGACGTCGTATCCTCCGGGCTAAAGAGGAAAAGGACCATCTAGATTGTTATCAGCACAAAGTTCAAAAGCCAGCATCTGTGATTGTATGGGGATGTGTTCGTGCCCATGGCATCTGTGAAGGCACCATTAATGCTGAAAGGCACACACAGGTTTTGGAGCAACATATGCTGCCATCCAAGCAACGTCTTTTTCCGGGACGTCCCTGCTTATTTCAGCAAGACAAAGCCAAGCCACGTTCTGCACGTGTTACAAATAGCAGCTGTTACCTAATTGAAAAAACAGCAGCCAGATACTTATAGATTTATTTTGCTCATTGGAAAGACTATTTGCTCCTCATCCAGAGATGCAATATGCAGAATTAGAACCATTAAGTCAAATGGTTGAAAACAAATATGCAATTTTATAGAGTTTTCCTTACCACAGCGTCACATATTGGCCAATAGGAATCAAATTAGTTGTACATCTCTTTAGTGCAACCATTTGGCCAATCAAATTAACTTGCATTCAGACTGCCCTTTGACACATCCTTAACAATGGTATAAAGTTTCATGGTTGACGACAGTTAAAGTGAGTATAGGGACTAATGAAATTTAATTGGCTGATGCCGGCCGTCTTGTTCCAGATTCAGATTCAGATTCAGACAACTTTATTTATCCCAGAGGGCAATTCATTTGTAGCTCATACTCCACCCACAAAAAAAAAAAAAAAAAAAAACACAACAAACATTCATGTCAAAAACATTCATGTATACACAACTATAGATAATAATAGTAATAATAATAATAATAATAATAAGAAAGAATAAGTTGTAATTTAAAACCATCCGATCAACGTCCTACATGATAGGGGGTACAGCAGCAAAGATATACAACTACAATCAACAATGTAGTAGTGTGGCAGTACATACGGTTACAATTCTCAGACCACTAGTGGCTGTTGTTAAGTGTTGTATTGAGTAAACTGACGGCGGAGGGAGTGAAGGACTTGGCATAGCGGTTTGTTTTCCTGGGGGGTGCTAACTCAACTTAAATACCAATAAATAAATGTGAAATTTAATGTAAATTAAATATTTAACATTGATGAATGAAGTATGTAACAGATGGGGAACGTGGGGGATAAGTGCGTGTATAAATGGCAGATGTGGAGGTGTTTATTGTGTGAGGCGCAGGCTTTTACATATACATAAATGGACAAACAAACAGACCGATAGATAGACCGACAGACAGATATTGATAACTCTAAGTGTAAATGTTATGTGTATGTGTGTGTACGTGTACAAGAGTATATATCTTCATAAGAGTCGCAATATATTTATTGATTTAGTAGTTAATAGGTATAATAATTATAATCTAAAATAGTTATTGTGGTAGAAGTTGTTAAGATAGCGACACTTATTTTTTTGGTGATGCTAATGACGACAGCGCAGAAATGACGACAACAACAACAATCAATGATTATAATAATAATAATAATAAGACGAAGAAGAGGAACAATAATAACAATAATTGCTATCATTATTACAACAATAATAATAGTAAAATAAGAATAATAAGAACAATTACAATAATAACAATAAATAGCAATATTAAGTATTAAATATTAAGAAGGCACAGGGCCCGTGACCCTCACCACACCCGGCCCCCCCAGCTAACCCCCCCACCCCATCCCGGACACCACCCACAGCCCTGCTTGCCCCTTCCCCCCCTTCTTCTTTTTTTCTCTCCTTTTGGGGGGAGGATGTGACTCAACTAGTGTAGTGCATTAAAAAAGTGAAGAATGTGACACGAAACCAACCAAAGGCCAGCCCCTACGTCCAAGCCCCACTTGCCCTATTCTTTGAGTGTATGTGTGGGTTTTTTTTTGTACTGAAGAGGGTGTATAACATATAGGAAAAGAAAAAAAAGGCAAAGGCATGTAAGATGGCATTAGCCCAGGCGTGGGGACTGGAGGAAGGCCGAGATGGCGAAGGCAGGTCCAGGCCACAGAGCCCATGTTGCCCCCCCCCCTTGACCAAATAATGATAACAGCAATTATACACTCAGTATTGTAGTTTAATTACTGTAAATTTATCATTTCTTGTTAATATTATTATTGCTGCCCTCGTCACCACCATCGTCACTAGATTAAATCATTATTCATCATTCATAAGTAATAATTAGAAAATTGTAGTAGTATGAGTCATAGACTTAAAGAGGAATTATTTATATGTATGTATTTATGCTTGAATGTATGCATGTATGTATGCTTGAATGTATTTTGTGTTTGTATGCATGTATGTATGAATGCACGCATGTCAGCATGCATATAAATGAATGAGTGAATGAATGAATGAGCTTATCGTCCTTTGAGATTGGTTCCCAGGCAAAAGAGGTATATTGCTTTGCCGGATCAGGTTTGTAAGAGGTTAATGAGAGAGGATCAGACAGAGGAGGATTCAGTTGTAGGCTGTTGTATTTCATTTATTTATTTATTTTTTATTTTTTTTTCCCCCAATGATCTGGGAGAGGGAAGGATCAGGTTTGTAAGAAGTTAATGAGTGGGGACCAAATGGACGTGGGTTCTGTTGTGTGCTGTTTGGCGGGGTCGGATGTTGTGTTTTCCATAGTAATGTGATCCATCAGATAATTCTTCCATTGTGTGATGTTTGTGTTGCTTTTTGATTTCCAGTTCATGAGGATCGTTTTCTTGGCGCCAGTTTGGGCTATTACAAGAATTTTTTTATTTGGTCTTGTCAAATTTGTAATTGTTGTGTCACCTAGTAAGCAGAGTGGGGGGGGGATAGAGGGATGTGGCAGCCAAAGAGATCAGAGAGTGAATTTGTAATCTTTTCCCAAAACTGCTGAATAGGTGTGCAGTGCCAAATAGCGTGGATATAAGTGTCTGGTTGGTTTTGGGTGCAGTTAGAGCATGTTTCTGAAGTGAAGCCCATTTTAAACATTTTCTGACCAGTGTAGTGGGTTCTGTGGAGTATCTTGTATTGAATTAACTGTAGGTTTGCATTTCTAGTCATGAAATAAATATTTTGGCAGATTTGGTTCCAGAAGTCAGCATCAGGAGCAATCCGCAGGACTCTTTCCCATTTTCTTGTTGGCATAGAAATTGTTTTATCTGATGTTGAGAATATTCTATATATTTTTGAGAGGAGTTTTTCCGTTGAATGAATGCTGATTAAGTCTGAGGCTGATGGAGGTAAGTCAAGGTTGAAGGATTTAATGTTACAGGTAGCTTGAATTGATGATTTTAGCTGCAAGTATTCTAGAAACTGATTGCTCCTGATGCCGTGCTCCCGGACCAGGTGAGTGAATGAAACCAGTGTATTATTTTGAGTGATATGTGATAAGTGAGTGATCCCTTTTTCTGACCATGTGAGGAAATGTGATGGTTTTTTATTGCTGAGAAAATTGGGGTTATTCCAAATCGGAGTGAATTTTGAGAAAGTTAATGTGGCGTTTGTGATTTTGTGGAATTTCCACCAGGCTGTCAGAGTTGCTGATATTGTGAATGTCTTAAAGCAGGGGTAGTGTTTGATGGACTGACTGAGAAATAGTTAATCTGAAATAGGAATATTGTTGCAATTTGTCTGTTCTATATCTATCCATCTATCCATCTGATTGGTGGGGATGAATCCATTTGAGTAAATACTGAAGCTGATTTGCAATATAGTAGTGAAAAAAATTTGGTGCTGCAAGTCCTCCCTGTGCTTTGGGTTTTTGTAGGGTTGTTAATTTAATTCTTGGGATCTTGTTTTTCCAATAGAATTTGGTAATGATTGAATCTAATGATTTGAACCAGGAAGCAGTGGGGTGGGTTGGAGTCATAGAAAATAAATAAATAATTCTGGGAAGTATTGTCATTTTTATTGTAGCAATTCTACCTGTTATTGAGAGTGGTAAATTCATCCAGCGGAGGAGGTTGTCAGTTGCCATCTTAAGCAAGGGGGTGTAATTGAGGTTGAATAATTCTGACAGCCTGGGTGAAATATTGATACCTAAATAAGTAATGTGAGTAGTGCCTAGAGGAATTGGTGGGGTGAATGCTGCCACATCCCAACTGTTAGGTTGTAGAGGTAAGATTGAGGATTTATGCCAGTTTATTGAATAATTGGAGATTTTGGAGAATGTGCCAATGATTCTTTCTGCCTTCTGGGCCACCTGTTTCTCCCAGAGAAAGCCCAAGTCCCCCTGCCTCACTCCGATGATCTTGAAGCAGATCTTCACTATCCCATTTAAGCTGTTTTTGTCCTTTACAGACAGACCATTGTACCAGCAAATAAAAGAGAATGTCAAAAGGCTCTCAATGAATGATTCGTAAAACCTACATAGGATGGTGTGACAAACATGAAAGGATTTGAGTTTTCTTAACAAGTGAACTCTTTGTTGACCTCGTTTGACGATTGAGTCTGTGTTGGCATCAAACTTAAGTTTAAAGTCGAACACTGTACCCAAATACTTGTATGTGTCAACTATTTGGACATCCTCACTATGAATTATTCTGGCCTTTGGTTTACTGCTATTCACTCTAAAGTCAATGATAATCTCCTTTGTTTTTGATACATTCAAGTCAAGATAGCTGTCCTCACACCATTTGACAAAGAAGGGTAGGGCATGTCCAGGATCGCTTTCTGCGCCCTGAAGAAGAGACAGTAGGGCGGTGTCATCTGCGAACTTAACAAAAAAACTGCCCTCCTGGGGACTCCTGCAGCTATCTGTATACATAATGAACAGAAGGGGGGACAGGACACAGCACTGGGGTGAGCCTGTCTTTGAGACCATACTGGAGGACATGTTTCCATTTACTAACACTTGTTTCGTTCTGTCAGTTAGGAAATCTAAAAACAACCTTAAAAGCTGATCAGGTAACTTAACATAGGAAGCAAGTCGTTCAATCAAAATGTGGGGCTGCATTTTGTTGAACACTGATGAGAAATCAGCAAAAAAGAGTCTAGCGTGGGATTTGGATTTCTCAAGGTGTTTAAACACTCTGTCTAAAATAAAGAGCTTTGCATCCTCTACTCCTTTGCCAGCTTGATAAGCAAACTGTAGGGGGTCTAGCTTCCGGCGATCGAAGACGCGGTGAGGTGGTGTTTGGTCCCCACCGCCTCCATATGGCCAGGCGGTCGGCCGCTGCATCCATCCGAGAGGGACAGGATGACAGCGAGCCTATTCGACCGCTGTTATGCTAGTGCGGCTCAGGGGGTCGCGCTGGCTAACAACCTGGCTTTTCTGGCTGGCTCTGTAGATCGCCTTGTTACGACCCATTAGAAGGCGGAGTTTCCGCCAGAGGAGATCGAAGAGATCCAAACGAAGGCGGCGACGATGCTCTGCATGTCGCAGGCGTTCGCCATCGCCGGAGGGCGGAGCATGTGCGCAGCTCAGGTAGGGCACCGTCACTTGTGGCTCGGGCTGTCCTCCCTCAAGGAGCGCGAGAAGCGGGCGCTCATTAACGCGCCCATCTCTACCATCTCGCTGTTTGGACCGGACGTCCAGACCATGGTTGATCGTTTGGAGGCAGCCCGGAAAGCAGCGGAGCAGCTGGGCTCCCACCTACGCCCACAGCAATCCGCCCGGGGGCCTCGGTGCTTCCAACCCCCGCCCAGCCGCCGCCGCCGCAGGTCGGAGGATCTGTCGCCCGCCGGTCCCAGCCAACCGACCCTGGAGCCATACCGACCACAGCCTTTTCAGTCTCGCCAGGTCCACACCAGGGGTGCGGGCTCTTGGCGGTCAGCCTTGGTGAAATCTACAAATAAAAGGCATTATGAGTATTTGGCCTCTGAGTCTTTCTGTTACCGTAATGCACACACTGACACACAGGCTGTTTCAGGTGGTAGCATTCAGGGTAATTTGGTACAACCTACCAAAAACAGAGGGATAGCTCTGCCTTATGTTGATGTGGTTAATAAGAGGGGCACGAGGTGTGAAGCTCGTGTGTTCTCACCGCCTTCACTAAACTGTGCTTTTAAAACTGGGGCTTCGCCGGCTAATAGCCTGTTTATGAGGTACTGGCTAGCTAACCACCGGCATGGTTTGCGTCGCGCTACACACGGTGGTAGCACACCACCAAACGTAGTGGTTAAACCAAAACTGGATGCCCCCCCCATCTTTCAGTGCTGGTTTTGTTCAGAATGAATCTTTAAACTCGATGAATTCGTTTTATCCGGGCGCGCCACCAGCGAAGAAACGTTTACAAACTAAAAGCCAGCAGGTTGCTAGCGCAGCTTGTTCTAGCAGCATGGTTAAGACACGTCAGCACGCTTCTGCTTCCGGGTCGCACGGAAGGGGGGCTGTCCGCCATTTTGGCTCCATGGCTCCTGAGGTGTCACACAGCATTCACTGTGCATCCCGGAGACAGGGGACGGGATGTGTACACAAATGTAATTCTGGTGCAGGGGCCTGCGAACCCGTGGAGGAAGCCTTCACTCGTTCTGCCCCACAGCCCGAAGTGTTTTTGGATGCCAATGTTTCTGAGGATAAATGACAGGAGGGGCTCTCGCTTAACTCAGAGACAGCTGCGCCCCCACCACCCACGGTGAGCGAGTCACCAGGTGACGTGCTTGGGGTTGCAGCGGAAGCATTGCTGTCATTGGCCTCTCAGCCCTTTCGGGCAGGGCCCCCCCGTCGAACCCTCCCACAGGGGGCGGGGCATCGCGGGAGGGCCCGGGCTATCGGAAACCATAGAATTGACTGCTTCACCACTCATGCCCCATTATCAGTCGTGGGAGAGCTTGTGCGCCCCCCTCCCAGTCTTCCTGGACAGAATGCTGCGGAAGGGATACGCATTGCAGTTTCGCTGCCATCCTCCCCCATTCAAAGGCATTGTGCGAACGAACCTCCCCAATTCCGCCCAAAGGACGGTCTTGAAGGAGGAGATGAACTCGCTTCTACAAAAAAGGGCCGTGAGACCGGTTCCCCTGTAGGAAGCTTGAGCGGGATTTTATTCCCCTTATTTTTTGATTCCCAAAAAATCGGGAGGCCTGAGGCCCATTCTGGATCTTCGAGAACTAAACAGGTATATTTGCCACAGACCATTCCGGATGCTGACGGTGAGGGCGCTGCTGGAATGTGTCAGGCCAGGCGACTGGATGACGTCAATAGACCTCACGGACGCTTATTTTCGTGTCCCAATTCTGCCGCGCCATCAAAAGTTCCTTCGTTTTGCATTGGAGGACCGGATTTTTCAGTTTTGCCACCTCCCGTTTGGATATTCCCTGGCACCTCGGACATTTTCCAAATGTGTGGAGACAGCGCTAGCGCTGCTCCGGCGGAGAGGGATACGGATCCTGACTTATCTGGACGATTGGCTGATCCTGGCCTCTTCCGACCAGATGGCAACTGCCCATACGAGGCTGGTGATGCAACACATTGCTCAGCTGGGCTGGGCTATCAACTACGACAAAAGCACCCAGCAGCCCAGTCAGACAGCGCGGTACTTAGGAATGCTGTTGGACTCTCAGACTATGACCGCACATCCGTCTGTGGAGAGAGCAGAAGCGATCCTGTCTCGGGCCCAAGAAATACGGGACGCAGTCTCGGTGCCGGCAATGGCAGTCATGTCGTTACTGGGGATGATGGCTGCTGCCCATTTAGTAGTCCACTTAGGGCTACTGCACGTGAGAGATCTGCAGCGCTGGTTCATACGCCTTCGGCTGGACCCAAGGCGAGACCAGCAGCGCATGCTCCGCATACCAATACAAGCACGGCGGACGTTGACGTTTTGGGCCTCACTCAGCCGGCTCCGCGAGGGAGTTTGGATGGGGTGCATGACTCACTATACTCATATATTTGTGGACGCCTCCCTCACAGGGTGGGGCAGAACTTGCGACCCTGCTTCTGTCGCTGGTACATGGCAGGGGCCCCTGTGGCACATAAACCTACTAGAACTCATGGCAGTTCAGAGGGTGCTTCACCATTTTTCCTCACAGTTGGAAGGGAGGCACGTCCTAGTAAGATCGGACAACACAACAGCGGTAGCCTATCTCAACGGGCAAGGAGAGGTCAGATCACTGGCCCTACACAGGGTGGCTGCTTCTATCCTAATATGGGCAGATCGCCATCTCTGCTCCCTGAAAGCCCAGCATGTTCCTGGCATCCTCAACGCTTGGGCAGATGGGCTGTCCAGGGGGGCGCTGCCCAAGGAGGATTGGAGCCTCCTACCGGCGACCGAGGGTGGATCTGTTTGCGAGCAGGGAGAACACTCTGTGCCCTCTGTGGTTCTCCCTGAGGCCTACCAACAATCCTTCCCTGGGGGTGGATGCGTTGGCCCATCCAGTTTGGCCAGCCGGCCTGCTGTATACGTTCCCGCCCTGTCGGCTACTAATGCCACTGCTCCGCAGGGTACGGGAACAGCGCCTGTCCATAATTGTGGTAGCACCACTGCGCCCGAGCGCCAGATGGTTTCCGAATCTCGTCCAGCTGGCGTTGGGGAGCCCATGGGAGATTCCGGACCTCCCCCTGACCGGGATTTGGGTACCGAGCGCCATTCGCGCCCGCCCCCTCATGGCCTGAAAGTTGAAAGGGTGAAGTTGACTGAGTTGGGCCTGCCTGAGGCAGTGGTGTCCACAATTCAGTGTGCGTGTGCCCCAGCCACTTCCAGGACTTATGCAACCCGTTGGCGGATTTTTGTCGGCTGGTGTCAGGCAAGAGGCCTAAACCCGCACTCATGCTCCCTCCAAGGGGTGCTGGATTTCCTTCAGGGGCTCTTCGAGGGGGGACGTGCAGCATCCACTCTGGGGGTGTTCACGGCAGCTATCGCGGCAGTCACCCCTTGGTAAAGCGTTTTTTGAGGGGGGTCCGCAGGCTAAGACCCCCTACGTAGTGTGTGGTTCTGCAATGGGATCTGCAGACAGTGTTGGATGGCCTGGCAGGACCACCGTTTGAACCCCTGGACCAGGCGGACCTGCATATGTTATCCATCAAAATGGCCCTCCTTCTGGCCTTAGCATCAGCTAGGAGGGTGAGCGAACTGGGCACTCTCTCTATGCACCCATCATGTCTGACCCGAAGAAAGGACAAAGGATCAGAGGAGCTTCGCCCTAACCCGTCCTTCCGGCCAAAGGTCATCACCACGGCCTTCAAGTCATCTGCAATTCGGCTACAGGCTTTCTGCCCACCTCCTCATGCCACCAGCGAGCAGGAACAGATGCACAAGCTGTGCCCAGTGCACGCGCTCAGCCTGTACGTGGAACGCACTGCAAGTCTTAGGAAAACGGACCAGCTGTTTGTGGGCTATGGCGGGCAGGCTCAGGGGGTCCCTCTGTCACCACAGCACCTCGCCCAGTGGATCTGTGATGCTATCTGCAGAGTCTACTCGGCAGTGGGTTTCATCGCCCCAGCGGGGTTGACTGCACATTCTACCCGGGGCATTGCATCCTCTACAGCGCTATTTAAAGGCGTATCCATGGAGGAGATTTGCAGGGCGGCCTCTTGGTCTTCCGCATCAACCTTTGCGCAATCATATCTGAGGGATATGACCACCAGCACGGTCGCACATTCAGTCCTGAGAACCCTATCAGCGGGGTTCCCCTCCAACACTAACTAGTGTGTTACCACCCTGAGGCGATGGGGGGGGGGCTCGTCGGCGGGGCATGACAGCTACAAGCCCTGCCCCCCCCGCATTCGTTCGTTCATTCTAGAAGGGACCCTATCAGGACAGGCCCCTTCTGACACCAACTCGGGTCTGGTGTTGTTTAGTTGTGTCACGACCTGGGCTGGGGTATGCAGCCTGGCGGTGCTCGCCCCAGGGAGTGAATGGGTTTCTCTGGTTTCTGAAAGGGACTCTGGGGTCTGGGGCCACCTGGGAGTACATTCATCCCTAACGGCCTTCGCCTTAGGTGTAAACCAATAGCGAAGCCCGTTAGAGGGCGGAGCATGTACAAGATAGAACTACCAGTTACCTGGATGTAACTCCAGTTCTATGAGTGCGTGCATAGCCCTCTAACAGCCTGCCCAGTTGGCCTCAAGTGTGAGATGCTGAGTTTCAAAGGGAGACGAGCATTGGCAACGCCGAGGCCTTATAGGAGGTGAGTTCAATTTTCCTTCTCAGGCACCGAGGCAGGGCCTCGGAGGGGTAAAACAATAGCGAAGCCCGTTAGAGGGCTATGCACGTACTCAGAACTGGAGTTACATCCAGGTAACTGGTAGTTCACAGTGATTGAAATCACCGAGGATAAATTTGGGGGCATCAGGGCAAGTTGTATCTAGCCTATGCGTTACCTCAGCAATCAGTTTTATCGCAACAGATGCGTTTGCACGTGGATGTATATAAACAATCATGAAAAACAACTGTTGAAATTCACGGGGCAGGTAATAGGGGTGGAGGCTAATTGTCAGCAGTTCAATGTCTGGGGTACAGATCTTCTCCCGTACTACTACTGTTTTACAATATTTTACAATAGAAACACACGCCTCCTCCCCGTTGCTTTTTAGTAATCTTCGATGATCGGTCCAGTCTAATCGGGCAACCAAACCCACTTATTGTCAAGTCTTCATCCCGAACCTCGTCGCTAAGCCATGTTTCGGTAAGGGCAAGAAGGCAGGTTTCCTCACCTTCGCGTTTGGATGTAGCCCACACCTCCAGCTCATCCAGCTTGTTGCGAATAGATTGCATGTTGGAGAGGAGAACAGTTGGTAGTGCAGGAAGCTTTCGGCGATCGCTAAGGCCCATACTCTTGAATCTCCGGCGTATTCCACCCAGTCTCCCTCTTTTCTGGCGCTTTGAGAGATCCGTTTGTTTCTCGGATCTACATAGCTCCTTTGGAATGTTTGTTGAAACAACCCCATTTGTAGCTGGCTGTAAGGATAGGAGAAACTCCCGACCAAGGCCGATTCTCCTGGGGGTAATGCCGTGATGTTCTCCCACGCCATATCCTTGGCAGTAGAAAAAGTGCCCAATGCATAAAAGTGCGCATAAAAGTGCAGAATATTCCACAAACGTCCCCATTGTTCGTAATAATGATTTCTAGATCCTTAGCATATAAATTCCCATTCATCTGACATAGAATAGTTAAAACAATTAAGACAGATTAGAAACAGACAGGACGGATAGGCTACTTGAGTCGCACGCTCTGGAGCGCCCCAGAGGTATCTCTATTTGTTTGATCTATCATTTCATTCTTATAGGTTTTCATGGCAACCTTCACCATTATGAAGCATGCAAAATTTAAAGGTGCTCGCACAGTTGGTTTTTGCTAGAGCGTCACCAACACAGATTTAAAACAAATTTGGTGTGATAAAGTTGCATGGCCTGAAGATGTGTGATCTCAAGTTTGGTTATGATTGGACATTGCATTAAGGAGTAACAGCTCTTTATTGTGTGCTTGCTTCAGCGAAGCAGCACACTCTTTTCTCTTACTTCTTCTTCCACCTAAATTTGGCCGACTAGCTCCTCCTACTCCGTTTTAGCTATTGATTCCATTCAAACTTTTAAAAATTCAGCTTGTTCTGAATTACTTGGCATCTGTCCAGATTTTTGAATTATTTTTTTTTTTTTTTTTTTTTTTTGAGATATTTAATTTTAAATGTCATTTTTTGGGGTCCTATTAAATCAAGCCATTTTTGTGCTGATTCAGTAGATTCAGCTATTTTCTGCTATTTTTTTATTCTTTTAGCTAGAAATGTCATTTAAACTGCAAAATGTGAAGTTAAGCTTGTATAATTTCTACATTGTTCAAATTTTTCGTAACTTTTATAATTTTTAATTATAATTTTTTTCAAATAATTTTTGTGACAAATTCTGGGAACTTACAGCGTGGTGACATCACTGTTAGAGTGGCGAATAGCTGTAAAAGGGTGATTTTATGCTAGAAACTGAAAAAATTTGAGAAATGTATTTAACTGACTGGTCTATTATGGTTTGTAACCCTGAATACCCAAGTCAAAAAAATAAACACAAAGAAGAAGAAGCAGCTACAGAAATGTATCTTTTTTATCACTGAAACGGCTAGACTTTCGCACCACGTTTCACACTTTTAAGATATTGCAGCCGCACTTTAGTTTGTCTTTAGTTTGTCATGGCACTGCTCTATTGTTCTGCAATAACAATGCAAATGTAAATACTCGCAAATTATTCCACAAATCTCTGCGTTTCTGTGAGTAGTATCCAGTTTTGACTGTTTTTTTTTTCGTCTGCCCAAATTTCTAGTGAGCATTTAATTTCGTCTGCCCAATATTTTCATTTAACCAGAGAGATCCTCTTGCCACTATATGCAGCGCCGCCGTCAGCCTAGCCAATGCCCGGGGATAAAATGGTCTCGCAATGCCGCCCCCCGCCCCCAAGTAGGCTATAGAGTTAATTAATAGGCTACAGTTACAGAATGAAAAATAGAATGATGAAAAAACACGCCGACAGGACACTTTATGTGACACTTGTTTAGTGTTGTTTAGATAAATCATATCATGTTTCAATGATCGCATGTAAAATAAATAATGTAGGCTACTTTTCTCAAACAGATGCATGAATTCACAGATAAATGCAGTGACGGGCAGTGGACGGAAAACCGAGGGGGCGGAAAACATCCCTTGAAACGGATGAGATCAGTGATCTGATTTCAATCATTGTTCTTGGTCAACATGTTAGTTTCCCTTATAATGAAATGTTCAGGCGAGTGAATAATAAATTATATAAAATGTTTAATTCACATGCCTTAATGGGAAACACTTCATGAAAAAACCACTGTGGATTTTCCGCGTTAAATTTTTCACATCCTAAGCAAGTCGTCAAACCTGTGTGTAATGATTGTTTAATTGAAAAAGATTGAAATGCGCTCTTTTTTGCGTTCAACTGGTGCGTTTGATTTCTCGTCTTAACGAAGACAATTAGCTACACCTGAGAGGGAAGAGTTCAAGTGTCTTCTACCAGGGAAATTGACTGAAAACAGATCAAGACTAATAAGCAGTTTAAAGACACGTTTATCGCCCTCCTTGTTCTCTGTCCACCGCCCGCCACTGGATAAATGTCTCAGAAGCCTATTCAAAATATGTGTTCTCAAGGATCACAACAGATAAAATCATGAATATTGTTACATACATACTTAGGTAAATGTTTTGACAGGCCAATTAAAACAAAAACAAAACATAACGCGTTGCTGAATACCCCTCGGCCCGGACACGATTTCCTGCCTCAACGTCACAGCGTTAACGTCAAAGGTCAAATCCAGCAAAAAAGGTGACGTTCCACATCTATGTGTCACAGTGAGTTACGATACCAAATTTGGTGAAGCTGCGATCAGTAGTTGCTGAGTACTGACCCATATAAGATTTCCTGCCTCAAGGTCACAGCGCAAAGGTCAAAGGTGAAATCCAGCAAAAAACATGACATTGCACATATATATGTGATAGTGAGTTACCATACCAAATTTGGTGAAGCTGCGAGAATTATTTGCCGAGTACTGACCCGGACAAGATTTCCACAGTCAAGGGCACAGAGCTAAGGTCAAAGGTCAAATCCAGCAAAAAACCAGGCATTGCACATCTATGGGTCATAGTGAGTTACCATACCAAATTTGGTAAAGCTGCGAGAATTAGTTGCTGAGTACTGACCCGGAAAAGATTTCCAGGGTCAAGGTCACAGAGCTAAGGTCAAAGGTCAAATCCAGCAAAAACCCTGACTTTGCATATCTATGCGTCATAGTGAGCTACCATACCAAATTTGGTGAAGCTGCGATGATTAGTTGCTGAGTACTGACCCAGACAAGATTTCCAGGGTCAAGGTGACAGAGCTAAGGTCAAAGGTCAAATCCAGCAAAAAACCTGACTATGCACATCTATGGGTCACAGTGAGTAACCATACCAAATTTGGTGAAGCTGTGATGATTAGTTGCCGAGTACTGACCCGGGAAAGATTTCAAGGGTCAAGGTCACAGCGCTAAGGTGAAAGGTCAAATCCAGCAAAAAATGTGATGTTGCACATCTATGGGTCATAGTGAGTTACCATACCAAATTTGGTGAAGCTGCCATCATTAGTTGCTGAGTACTGGCCCGGAAAATGTCACATGGACAAGATTTCCAGGGTCAAGGTCACAGCGCTAAGGTCAACGGTGAAATCCAGCAAAAAACCTAACGTTGCATATCTATGGGTCATAGTGAGTTACCATACCAAATTTGGTGAAGCTGCGATAATTAGTTGCCCAGTACTGACCCGGACAAGATTTCCAGGCTCAAGGTCACAGCGCTAAGGTCAAAGGTCAAATCCAACAAAAAACCTGACGATGCACATCTATGGGTCATAGTGAGTTACCATACCAAATTTGGTGAAGCTGCGATCATTAGTTGCCAAGTACTGGCCCGGACAAAATCATGGACGGACGACGGACGACAGACGGACACGCAGGTGACGACAATTCCCCTCCGGGCCGGAGTCGGCCGAGGGGTAAAAACATAAAGTTAGCTACGCATTGCCTATTCATTTGACAAATGAAAGGCGCCGCACTTTTCTAGTTGCAAAGTCATGTATAATATCATCGAAATCAATTCTCTTGGCCAGTTCATGATCTATCGAGATCATCGCTAAACCATTTAGTCTCTCTTGTGACATGGTGGAGTGCAAGTG
The DNA here is from genome assembly GCA_029692085.1 of Gymnothorax javanicus. Lineage (NCBI taxonomy): Eukaryota > Metazoa > Chordata > Actinopteri > Anguilliformes > Muraenidae > Gymnothorax > Gymnothorax javanicus. The sequence continues at coordinate 51,631,659 of CM056196.1, forward strand.
TTTTTATTAATATAAGTTTACTGAAAGTGCGCTCGCCTCCAGCCACCGCTACGGGCAAAGTCAGAAAGATACGCAACAAGGGATCTCAGGCGAGCGAGCGTGTGTGGTAGCTCACGTCATCAGTCTTGTGTTGCAGCGCTAAAGACAGACCATACTGCTTGCACTGGGTGGGGTGGGGGGGTGCGGGGGTGTAAATCTATATTTACCACTATGTCATTTGTCGAGGAAAATTAGCAAAATAGAATATATAAAGCTTTTATGTAACTGAAAAATATTATGTTAAATCTTCACAGATATTTATTATGATGAATTTTCCAGCAGATTATTTTAAAATCAGGGGGTCAGTTTCATGCACCCCCTAGTCTGATGCCCGGGGATAGCAGTCCCCTTTGCGCCCCCCCGTCCGCAGCCTTGACTATATGTGTCAGAACAAAAAAGTCGAATAGTGAATAGTTAAGATGCCGCGTGATACTCCACTTCCGTGCTCGAGTATGGTTGCTTTCACATTTGGTACGAGTACAGATGAACCCTGCCTGAGTCCACCTCTTCCAAGCGGACTCGCATACCGTGCCTGAGCACGGTCCGCTTGTGTTCACACTAACCAAATGAACCAGACTTTAGGGTCAAGTGTACTCTGATCCCTGCCCAACTCCTGAGTGTGAAAGCACCCTAAGGCTACATGCAGCATCCAAGTTGGCAATGGAATGATGAACCAATAGTAATTTGTGTTACTAGTAAGTGTGTTTCATGATTCACATCTTGTCATTTCTCAATCATTTTGAGCTTTATCTAGTGATCTGTGTACTGTTTTGTTATGGTAGAATTTCAAACTGCGTTCTGAAGAGAAGAAGTTGGTAAATAATGAGGCAGGAAAGGTTGATAGGTTTTTACAGATAATAGTTGTCCCGTACGACAGATATTTTGTCCCGTACAACAGGTACGGAATTATCACAGGGCCAGAGCGAACTGAGGGGACATGAATTGTTACACAGTAATCAGCTATTAAGCTTTGGCTGTTCAAGTTTAAGTGCAATAACAGGAGGAGGTAGTGCTTCAGTAAAAACCTGAGCTCAATTCAGAGCGTCCCGTACGACAGATTTTTTCTGTCCTGTAGGTACCCCGTAGAATTTTTAAACCCTGTTGAATTCATGTCTTGTTAATTTTTTTGAATAAAACTGCTTAAACACAATACAGCAGACTCTCTCCAATATATCTTGACTATTTTTCTAAAGGTTTCTATATCCAAATCACAGAGTTCTTGAAAAGACTTTATTGGAAATAAAAATAGTGATATCTCTGCGGCCCGTACGACAGATCACATTTTTGCTTATTTCTCCCCCCAATAATAGAAATGAATCAGTTTGATCATTGAATAATGTTGAAGTGTGGTAACACAATTTGAAGGTCACAGCCTACTTTAAGGCCAGTCATCATTTCATTTTCTGGATGTAAAATACTGTTTGAATGTTCCGCACGACAGGCATGGAATCGCCCAAAATCGTCAAGAAGTCTTCTCTAAAACTTGCTCTAACTCCCACAGTTTTCACTACACATAAATATTTTTATATCCAAGTTGTAGCAAAAGGTGCGCTGGTCATGAAAATGTAACTATGCAAGCAATCGGACAGACTGTTTTGGCAGTATGAGCCGAAAAGCGACGGAAGCACTAACCGATACTCCATTAACTCCTATATTAAATGAGCCAAGAAAATTCCGGTTGGGAAGTTGAACACACAGTTTTCTAACTTGCACGTGTTCCCACATTTATGGCACTACTCACAATTTTGACATGTTTTGCTCAGCAGACTCCTCTTTAGTATGGTACCTCCATTTCGTAGATTGGACTTACTGTCTTTGAGGTAGGAGTATTTAAGAGATGCCTGAACTCAAATCTCCACTGGACTCCACTTGAACCATTAACTCAAATGGCTCAGAGTTACTCAGCGAAATTGTGGCATAGTAGTATTGCGGTTCAATTCTGCCCTCTGCTGGACTTTTTCCTGGCCTCAGCATTATCATTGTTGGGATTAAGATTGATGTGACTGTTAAGCAAATCTCATTGTTCTGCGTCAAACTCAGTGAAAGAATTTTCGCTATCGTCGTTTGTACAGTCCCTCAAACCAGCTCCAAGAGAGCACATTTAAGGCAGCAAAGACCGGTCTTTTTGCAGGGCGGGTCCAAGAGAACACGTTACAGTAAAAATTGCAAAGCAGAAAAGAATTGCTCGAGCTCCTATTCCAGTATATACAAGCAACTGTTCGCACTAGCCAGATGTATTTCCGATCGTATCTAAAACAGGCGAAATATTGGTATCAAAATAGAGCCGGTTAAGTAGAAAGAAGTGAGAGTGATGTCCCCAGTCGCTATTTGTTCGTCGCTATACATTACTTTTTCCTGTGTTTGAAAACAGCCGGGTTTAAGGCCGGGGTTAGCAGTAGACCCTAGTAGTTTGGGTTTCCGTATAAATGGATCAATGATGCCATCTAACGTTACTTGCCAAATTATTATTATCATTACTATTATTATGATCAATAGTAGTAGTTCTTTTTTTTTTCTTCTTCTTTTTTACATATTATCGCTTGACCAGCTGGAACACGAGATCACTTTACGGAAATGTTCATTGATAAATAATGACACCCCAATTTACAGTGCTGCTCGTTGTTCTGGTCATCTTGCTTATACCTAAGCTAACGTTACCTAAAATAAATTGATTTAATTGCGTGCTTGCTTCAGCGAAGCAGCACACTCACTTCTTTTTTTTCTTCTTCCGCCTAAATTTGGCTCACTAACTCCTCCAACACCGTTTAAGCTATTGATACCGTTCAAACTTAAAAAATTCAGCTTGTTCTGAATTATGTAGCATCTGAGCAGATTTTTGATTTTTTTTTTTTTTTTTTAAGTTTTTGAGAGATTTCATTTTAAATAAAATTTTTTGGGGTCCTATTAAATCAAGGCATTTTTGTGCTGATTCAGTAGATTCAGCACAAGGGAGCAGCAATACACCTTTGCTGCGTCATGCCTGCCAAATCAAGTGAAGAAGAGCAGCCTGTTGGTGTTATTCAGAGGTGTTTGGCCTATTTAAAACCATATCTATGCTTATAACACTGTTAAAGACTAATGTTAAGGTTGGCTAATGTAAGGCTAACAACGTTAGCAATAGCCAGTCGCTAGTGCCGGCTGGCAGCTGTTGGTCCATCATAATATATGCCTGTTGCCATTGCTTGGAAGGGTTGACGTTTGCTAATATAGTAGCGTTAGGGTTGGTCAATCACTACTATGACAGCTAGTAGAGTCAGCCGGACAATCACTCTGCTATCATGACTCTAGCTGGTTAGCTGTCAAGCTAACTGCCAGCTTGTGGTTATAGTAGGTCTAATCAGTTTTCAAGCATGGTTGGTTTATTCAAGACATATGCTTCTCAACTGTGTCCTGAAGGGTTAGTGGATAACGTCTAGTGTTTTTAGCGAGCTAGCGACTCAATTGACCTTGAATATCATACAAACCTGAATAAGTGAGCAATGCTAGTGCCGCATAATGGGAGAAATTAGCATCACTATAATATTTAAAGGCTTTGACCTGCCTAATCTTGTTTTGCCAGAGTCAATGAAGGAGACAAGTTCATAGGAACAAATTGAGTTCAGTTTGGGAGAATAGTGCAGCCATCACCAGTACATTGAATGCTAGGAAACGGTTGCTACAATGCCCATGCTATCCACGGATCAAATTTTTAAGACCACAACTGCCATCCTTGCTCAGCCAGCAGATGTAACTTTTCCATACTCATTGAGTAGTTTAATAGTTAACATTAACTAGCTATTGATTACGTCTTCTACAGTGATGGCAATTTCAACGCTCAAGTTCGACTCCTTTCGAACATGTTCTGTGCACTGTGTGTTCGCGAGCTAACTAGCTAATAATAGCACAGAAATAAAAAGGGAGCCATGAATAATATCACAACATGTGTTAATGATGTCTTGCAGCTTGCTATTATTTTCTATTTAGCTAGCGAAGACACAGTGCACAGAAATGAACAGAGCCGCGAATAGTAGCATTTCACTACTTGGCCAGGTCAGCGTTGTACAGTTCGGGACTGGGGGAGACACTGACAATGAACTATAAGCAACAACAGCTGCAGCAGTCTGCCAACGTGGCTTGCCATGTTTGCTCCGCCATAAAGCTAACTTCTCAGTATGCACTGTGTTGACCTAGATACGCACAGCCATAGGGAGAGATGCGTCAACTTCATTGACTTCAACTGACCATTTTTTTACAGCTGGGTTGAAGCAAAGTAGACTCGGTCATGATGCAGCTGAAAAGTCAGAATTCCTTAAAGAATTACTCTCAGCTTTAAAGTCTTGTGTTTACATTTCAGCAGTTTTTCAACATTTCTTCAGCAATTTCCTTTGCCTCTCAGTTTCCAAGCACCTTCATTTTATAAGCCAACCTCTTCAACTTTTCTCGCTGAAGGAAGCACACAAATTTTCTTCAGAAAATTCAGCCTTTTCTAGTTTTAATATAGGGCATGCCCTTAAATTCTGTCTGAATTGATCTCACTGTTTAGCGGAAGATAAAAATGGAAGGTTTCACAAACATTTCAAAATGGCGGAAAGATTGCAAATACAAAAATTGGTGTGGCTTACACGGATTGATTCGTCTTGACCCAGAGAATCTAGCAGAACCTTTGTTTCTACAACCTATGGTTTACAATTTATTCAAGACATATTGTACCTCTCTTTAGCGCCACCATATGGCCGTTCAAAGTAATTCTAATAAAAATGGCTCTTCTCCACATTTTTAACAAGAATATAAATTTTGATGATGACAAGTGACAGCTGAAGTGAGTATAAGGGCTACTGAAATTTGATTGGCTGATGATGGCCATGTTGTTTAATTTATCACTTTGTTCTTATAGATTTTCTGCAACCCTGACTAACATGAAGCATGCAAAATTTTGAGTTGATTGGACAAATGGTTTACGAGTTATGACCATTTGTTTGCTATAGCACCCCCTACAGACGGATTTACACCAATCTAACAATTTTTAATCTGTACATCCATATGCATCTCCCCACAAAATTTTGCCTTGATCCCATCAGTGGTTTGGCAGAAGAAGATCAAAGTTAAAGCAGACACCGGCGTGGACACCCACAAATTGATTAGCTGTTGTTGGCCATGTTGTTTCATTTATCAGTTTGTCCTTATCAGGCTTTTCATTAGAAACCAGCGCCCAGAGCAAATTGCCACTTACTTTGAATGCTGCGCCGGTTATCTTCATTGCTGCAAGCATAAGACGTGAGAAAAATACAAATCCGTGAATTTAATTGACAATGCACGTCCAAACTCGTCACGATAAACAACAAACGTCACGGCAAAACGCTTGTGGGGGCTGTTTCAATAAACACGACAGACCGTCCGACCCAGCGACGGATTATCCCCGCTTGGATGGGACAGTCCGTCCTTTTCTGGGTGTTGCCCATAAACAAAGTGTCTCCATGTCTGACAGTCGGATGGTTTTCAATACAACTTATGCCAGGATCGGACTACACAATGTTTTTGTCTGATCTAAAGATCGCTATGTCAGATTAAGCAATAAAAGAGGTAAATTCTTTAAATAAATTCTCTCTGTGACGTGGCCGAGAGAAGTGGCATACTACACGATGCTACACGACCAACTGTCATTTGCAGTCTGTCATGACGTGTGCCATATTTTTCAAGGAATGACGTGTAATCTTTCCGATAATACCTTAAAAACTATGCCTTTTCAGAGCGTGTATAAACAGTAGTAACCGGGGTAAGGTATAAACATGCCGAAATATTTATGTAATTATTAGCGTAACCCAGCTATCTTATTAGGGTAAATCATAACCGGAAAAAAGGCTTAATCGGTTAATGTTGCTTACATGAGTTACTGCATTACCAGAGTACTTCAATACCCCCATCAGAAACCAAAATATTGAGGACATGAACTTAAACGTTATCACTACGTTGCCGGCTTAATGCTACTGGCAGTATTCGCCGGTTTGCTGAAGTGTCTCGGCTACTACTCGCCAGATATCAGCTTTATTCCCTCCGTCATAATACAGTCCCTTGAGGATATATCAAGAAAGCACGGAAGTTGTTGCCATAGGTCGACGAACCTTTCCTCCGTTTCACTGCTCCACCTTGCAATAACAGCATCACTCTCCTTTCTCTTGGCCAGGGGTCACCAACCCTGTTCCTAGAGGGCTACCATCCTATAGGTTTCTGCTCTATCTTCAATTCGGCACACCTGATTCAACTAATTAGCTGCTTAACTGCCCAGCTCTTGATCTTGTTAAGTAGCTAATTAGTCAAATCGGGTGTGCTGAATAGGAGGTAGAGCAGAAACCTACAGGATGGTAGCTCTCCAGGAACAGGGTTGGTGACCCCTGCTCTAGGCTATGTTAACAAATGTGCGCGCTGCAGCTTCATCTCTTCCTGCAGAGCGCTGTCAGCTATGCTCCTATTGGTCAGCGACGCAACCCGTCGTGGAAGACAAAGAAAGAAATTAAACATGCTAGACTTTCTGTCGGGGCACCGTGAGGCATTGCAGATGCTATGGTTGTCGTTTGTCGTTTGTCAACGGTTGTCGTCCACTATGGCACACTACATGGCATGAAACGATCAGTCTTTGCCCACAATGACCATTCATCGTTTCCGATCCCACCCGACGCCCAAAGACTTCCAGATCGGGCTAAAATCGGGCTGAAATCGTGTAGTCTGATCCCGGCATTATACATGGTGTTACCGTGTCCAACAGTCGGATATGGTTTCAAAATATCTCCGTGTCAGACAGTCCATTTTCTTTTCTTCAAAATTTCTTTAAATCTACTGAATCTTTTAGGGTTTAGGGATAGGGTTTCAATATAGCTCCATTGGTGACATTCTTGGCACTCATCTTGAAGAACTGTGCCCAGTAGATTTAAAGAAATCTTTAATAAACTGTGGACTGTTGGACACGGAGTTGTATTAAAACTCTAATCCGACTGTCTGACACGGAGACACTGCCTTCAATAAACGGCCCGTCAGCCTCCGTTCTGGTCGGACTGTCCGACTTTCTGAGACCACTCGAGAGTTGTCCTAAAACTCGGCCGGACAAAAAATATAAAGCCAAAATATGCCATTATTGTTTGATGTTGTCTGGAAGCGCACACAGCCCAAAATATTTTGAGAATGGAAATACAGTAGCCTATAACCAATGCCCGCGAAACCAATAGGCTATAGTTTACACCCAGAAACCGGGGTCTGTTAAATCCGTGAATGAATTTTTCTAACAACTACACATAATTTACAACCCCAATTCCGAAATTGTTGGGACAAAGTGTAAATTGTGAATAAAATTGAAATACAATGACTTTCAAATCACACCAGCCAGTATTTTATTCACAATAGAACAGAGATAACATAGCAAATGTTGAAACTGAGGAATTTTACAAATTTATTCACAAAATGAACCAATTTTCAAATTTGATGGCTGCTACAGGTCTCAAAAAAGCTGGGACAGGGGCCTGTTTACCATGGTGTAGCATCCCTTCTTCTTTTTAACACAGAGTGGAGGCGTCAGGGCATTGAGGAGACAAGTTTCTTGAGTTTAGCCATTGGAATTTGATCCCACTCTTGTTTAATACAGGCTTCCAGCTGCTAGAGAGTTTTGGGTCTCCTATGACGGACTTTTTGTTTAATTATGCGCTAAATGTTCTCAATCAGTCAAAGATCAGGACTGCAGGCCGGCCATTTCAGCACACGGACTCTTCTACTACGAAGCCATGCTGTTGTAATAGCTGCAGTATGTGGTTTTGCATTGTCCTGCTGAAATACACAAGGCCTTCCCTGGAATAGTCATCTGGAGGGGAGCATATGTTGCTCTAAAACCTTTATATGCCTTTCAGCATTCATGATGCTTTTTCAAACATGCAAGTGTCCCACACCATATGCACTAATGCATCCCCATACCATCAGAGATGCTGGCTTTTGAACTGAACGCTGATAACAGGAGGGGTGGTCTTTCTCCTCTTTAGCCCAGAGGACACAACGCCCATGACTTCCAACAAGAATGTCAAATTTGGACTCGTCTAACCACAGGACACTTTGCTACAGTCCATTTTAAATGAGCCTTGGCCCACAGAACATGGCGGCGCTTCTGGATCATGCTCAACAATGGATTGCTTTTTGCATGATAGAGTTTTAGGTGGCATCTTTGGATGGCACGGCGGACTGTGTTTACAGACAGTGTTTCTTGAAGTATTCCTGGGCCGATTTAGTAATGTCAATGACAGAATCATACCGATGAGTGATGCGGTGGCGTCTGAGGGCCCAAAGATCACGGGCATCCAGTGAAGGTCATCGGTCTTGTCCCTTACGCACAGAGATTTTTCCAGTTTCTTTGAATCTTTTGATGATGTTATGCACTGTCGATGATGAGTCCTTCAAAGCCTTTGCAATTTGACGTTGAGGAACATTGTTTATAAAGTATTCCACAATTTTTTACGCAAGCCTTCACGGGTTGGAGAGCCTCTGGCCATCTTTACTTCTGAGAGACTCAGCCTCTCTAACACATCCCTTTTATAGCCAATCATGGTACACAGCTGATGCCAGTTAACTTAATTACTTGCTAAATGTTCTTTCAGCTAATTCTCTGATATATTAATTGCTTTTTCAGCCCTTTTTTTCCTGTGTCCCAACTTTTTTGAGACCTGTTGCAGCCAGGAAATTTGAAATGAGCTCATTTTGTGGATAAAAATGTAAAATGTCTCAGTTTCAACATTTGAAATGTTATCTATATTCTATTGTAAATAACATATTGGCTCATGTGATCTGAAAGTCATTGCATTTTGATTTTATTCACAATTTACACTTCGTCTGAACTATTTCGGAATTGGGGTTGTATTAACAACGCGTTAAGATTTCACTTTGCCATCATGACAGTGTAACGTAGACACTGCCCTAAATCATTGGTACCGTTATCCTCAAGTGCGACAGAAAGTTGTGTTTTTATGCATGCTATGGGACATTGCCTATAGGGAGCGGTCTCGGCATGGTTCTCAGTGGTTGTAACACATCGTATTCGTGGTGCTTATGTGAAACCGATGTGGAGCACTTCTTGTCGCCCGTCTGCTTAACTCAGTTCTGTAAAATGAGCTTTCATGACGATATGAAAGTTTTAATGTCTTTTGTGTGATGAATAGCTTTATGTTGCCAATCGTAGTTTTGGCACAGAGTGCACAGTGAGCGAGGACTGCTGTTTATTAGACTATGAAATTAAACGTGACATCCTACTGCGACGTGCGCCGTTAATTTATGTCTGAATAGTAATGATCTACCTAATCATAATTGTTTTTTTTTTCTTCTTTTTTCATTTAACGTTAACTTATTTCGAATATTTGAACGCCAAATAGCGAAGCAGTGCATCGCTGAGGTGTAAATTCTCACGCAACTTCGAACGAAGAGTAACGAACCGTCAGTCCGCGTCGGACCCTACTTTTGTTTTTTTTAAAGGTCCGACATTTTACTCGACTGACAAGGTCGGACAAGTAAAGTTTATTGAAACAGCCCCCTGGTTGTTCGTCATGCACTCGCGCCTTTGGCGTTGAACCAATCCGAACCGTTAAATGGAGTCGTTCAGGTAACTTTGGAAGCAGCACCACTGACCACATTTATAGGTGACAAGGTCATCGAGACATTCTGAGAGAGTGGACCGCATAGCCAGACAATTGGAACAAGAGGGAATGTGGAAGCAAAGTGACGAATCAAGCAAATAATCTTTCAAGGATTTATGTTTTCTTCACCAAAGAAACAGGTACCGTGAGTCGCAACTTGAAATTCAATGTATATCTTATTGATTCTGAGATAACTAAAAGAAAATATGTTTCGAACAACATACGGGCTGAGATACCGGTCGGAAGTTTTGCTTAATTCCGATATTCTATTTTATAATTTGTAGCCTACACGTTTAGTCGACTACGGTGGGTGAAACAGTAGATTCTCTTTCAACAGGCTCATATAAAAAGTTTCACCTGTCACACTCCGTCATATCATCGTTTATCTAATTTAAATTTGACCAAAACTGCCACGAATCAGCCGTGAGACGGTGTCTTGCGGCTGTCACGCATTTTATCCTATCTGCAAATGGTCACTCGCTCTGATCTTTTATCCATCCATGCACAGCCGGCACAACGATGTTATTTTCATGTTATGTTATGGGACGAATTAGACAGCCTCTACGAAAGGAAGTTCTCCCTCATTTCAGCGGTCTCAGAGCAGTATATATTGCGAAACTATTTTCGCAGAATAAAATGTGTTTTGTCAATATACCAATTGCCGCGCTAATATCCAATTGATCAATCGCGCAGCGCGTTTGGTAAAACGCCCAGATTGGACAAACGCGCGACATGGCCATGGGATGCTCGGCAAAACTTTGCGTTGTGCGAGTTTAAGAAATTAAATCTGGCAGCCATTGACCGCTTTATCGAGCAGAATAGTATTTGGATGGATGGAAACTTCTCAGCCAATCGTATTGTGGAAGATTTTCATTTTATTCGAATGAGTCATGGAACCGGTTTCCCATTCGATGTAGCGATAACAAGCAACCGGTTTCATCATAGTAGCAAGTCAATAGTAATCGATAAACTTCAGTTTATATGCTCAGCTTACAGGTGACATGGCATGTGCCGACTGCTTTATTGAGTTCAGTAGGGTAGAGTGGGGGAAGATGCCCCTGAGGGGCCCTTTGCTTATAATTCAATTTCAGCTGTGCCCAGTATGTGGCTCTTGACTTAGACAAATGCACTTCCACCTGGAGGGAAATGCTCAGCAACAGATGAGTCAACAAAGCAAGTGACATGTGAGAACTCAAAGTATTTGTGTTTTTACTGTCTTTCTTATAAAAAATGACCAAATGAATTATTATGCCACTAATGTTTGAATGCTCCAGAAGTCTGCAGTACATGTCAGCATAACTCTCTGATGCCTTCTCTATGGACAAAAGGGGGTCCTGTGTGGTGATAATTGGAGAAATTGGGGTTAATGAGCTAAAACCAATATGGTAGTGCCGGGGGCAAGACGCCCTTTTTGGTTTGGGGTAAGATGCCCCGAAGGAAGGAAGGCATCTTACCCCATTTTGAGTCGTAATCATTCTGTTTTATGAGTTTTTTCTAAAAATTATGTTCTATTTATAGGAAATATATCTCAGACATGATGATTTTTATCAAGAATTTGGGAATGGAAAGTTAAGTGTATCCTGTCATAGTTTTGACTGTGTTTGTGGTTTTTAGACTCTCTTTGTGGCTCGTTTCTGAACCACTTCTGTTCCTTTAATTTTTGGATTCCTTCCAGATGTTTCGTCAGGTGTGGGCGACACTTCCTCTGGGTCTATATAAGCCGGATGTCCGCCACGCCTCCCCCACTGGAGTGTCTGATTTTAGCTAACACAACAGCCAGAAGATATCTGTAGTCAGGATTTATTGGCGATATATCTTCGCATTATTTTTGTGGTTCCTTATCTCTCTATGGAAATTCCCTTTTCTTCCTTTCCCTCTCTACCTTTGTGTTGCACCATTTTAGGTGCTTTGTTTTCTCCGTTCCCGAGATACTTCCGCTTTCTCTCTCTCTCACTTTGCTTCCTTGTTTTGGATGGTTGGGCGTCCTTTTGGAAGCGCGAGAGCTGTCTCTGTTGTTTGGCCTGTATCTCTTTCTCTGTGAGTGTTTTAAGTCCGTGCTGCTCTGGTTTTCTCCTTCCGCTGCACTTGGCCTCTCGATTCTTTCGGCTTTTACAGAACACTCCAGCCAGACATGGAGTCGCCAGCGGCGGTTGCGCTAGAGAAGATTGTTGCTGATCAACAGTCTGTGTTAACAGGGTATGGCAAGGGCCTTATGAGTTTAGGCAATCAACAGGCAGAGCTGGCAGAGAGAGTTCGCCTACAGGAGAATGCTATGCAGAGACAGAAAAACATCCCATTAAGTCTCACCGAGAGTACTAGAGTATTGTCTGCTCAGATGACACAAAATGTTTCACAAGCACAATCCACACACCTTCCCTGTGAGCCTAAACTCCAGTTAGCCCCAAGATACGGAGGCGAGGCAGGGAAATGCAAGGATTTCATTGCACAATGTGAAATATTTTTAAAATTGCAACCCTCACGGTTCTCGAATGAAGAATCACGGGTTTCGTTTATTCTATCCCTGTTGTCCTGCACGGCCCTCACTTGGGTGGGGCCACTCATTCGATCTAGATCGCCGGTTGTTAATTCGATAGATACTCTCATGAGAGAGATAATTTCTGTTTTTGATCAGGACATGTGGTCAGGACGCAGCTTCGCGTCTGATGCATTTGAGGCAGGGCTCTGAGAGTGTCGCGGAGTTTTCCATTTCTTTCCGCTCCTTGGCCACAGAGACAGGGTGGCCAAAAGCACCCCTTATGACCGTTTTTATTCAGGTTTTGGCGGAGGAAGTAAAGGATGCCCTAGCGACATTAGAGCCTTGTGTATCTTTAGATTCATTGGTTCATACTGCTGTGCGGATCGATAATCGTATCCGCGAATGTAACAAGGAGAAACGAACTGCACTGGCTCCTACCAGCAGAGGGGTTAATTCTCCTTACAACACGCACACAGCCCCAACTCCACCCACTGAAATTCTCACTCCTAGTGAGCCCATGCAGGTTGATGGTTCATATGAGAGCCAGAATCGTAAGCCTGTTCGCAAACGAATAATTTGTCATCATTGTAATAAGCCAGGGCATATCCGTCCACGTTGTCCTGAGCTCAAGGGAAACGGGAAGTCCCTCTAGCAGTATGGGGAGCGCTAGAGGGACAGGCTCAATCTCCCTTTCGAACATTTATTTTAGTGGAGTTCACTGTGGGGAAGCAGAGAATAATTGTTTAGGCTTTTTTGGATTGGGGGGCCGTTGATTGTTTTATGGATGTGGAGTGGGCTAAGAAACATTCCATTCCCACTCACTCTCTCTTGCATTCACGCACGGTCAGATCTTTGGACGGTCGCCCGTTGGGATCGGGGCTTATAACTGAGGTCTCTGAATTATTGACTATGCTTATTCCATTTGGCAGTCATTCAGAAAGAGTTTGTTTGTCCAAGAGGCTGACACTTGGAGTGATGACGAGGAGGGAGGTTTACTTAACACACACCCGATTTAGATAATGGGGTGGAGGAAGAGTTGGAGTGGGATCCTCAATTTGACTGGCGGCAGCCAGAAGAGGAGGATTTCGAGTCAGAGGATTTTTCTGACTCTGAGTCAGTTGTTGAGTCGTTGGGTTCTGAATAAGATTGGTGTGTAGGGGCCACGCTAAACTTTGGTTTACCTCCCAATGTTCCCTGTGATTATCTTGATCTCGCAGAGGTTTTTAGCAAACAACGAGCTTTGTCTTTGCCTCCGCATCGTGATTACGATTGTGAGATCAAACTTTTCCCTGGTACTACTTCCCCCAGGGGTGCGTTATACTCACTGTCAGGACCAGAGCGTAAGGCAATGCATGAGTATATTCAGGAGGCTCTAGCCAATGGTTTTATCCAACCCTCTATGTCTCCTGCTGGAGCGGGGTTCTTCTTTGTTAGGAAAAAGGATGGCGGTTTGAGACCCTGTACCGATTACAGGGGCTTGAATAACATAACCATTAAGAATCGGTACCCTCTGCCCTTAATGAACTCTGCTTTTGAACGCCTGCAGGAGGCGTCGTTTTTTAACTAAATTAGACCTCCGCAATGCATACAATTTGGTCCGGATCCGGGAGGGGGACGAATGGAAAATGGCTTTTAATACCCATGACCCAGGGGTGGGGTAAGATGACCTTTAAAAAAAAAAGAAAGTAATTAAACATTTAAAAACATTTCTCTACTGACTATGTCATAAATCTTTCGAGATGTGGTGGCCAACTTTACATACTATCCATTCAAGCAAACAAAATATTAATTCATGTTGTTTACCTTCAGTTATGAAAATTCCTGCTTAAGGGGGACATCTTACCCCGCTCTACCCTTGTATTTGGACGGGTGAACACCTTTCAGCCAATCATATTGTCATACATAGTAATTCAATCAAATAGCTCATCAAACCGGTTTCAGAATCCACGTTGGATGTTTATAGATATATATATATATATATAGATATTTGGAATGTATAACTAGTGCTCGTCAAGTTGATTCATTCTGTGATTGTCTTGAAACATTCCAGTGTTAATTACACAGAGTGAATTCAGTTTGACAGAATTATTTCAACAGTGTTTAGTGGTGCGGTGTAGTGTGGTGATGGTGCTTTTAGCAGGTTGACGAAATAACATTTGTAGATAGCATTACTGCGTAGATGATATTTCAGTGCTAACAAATAACAATTGAAATATAACACACATCAGCAAAACTACTATAAAACTGTATTTATTGACGTTAAAAGAAAAACGGTGCTCACCCACCCGTACTCTCCCCCCGACAGCTTATGCTGTCGTGATGGGCCTTTTGGGACTATATACCTCTTACTTCTGACACTGTGCCTGTTACTTGGGTTTCTAATGAAAACCCTGCTTATACATTTTCATAGCAACCCTGACTAACATGAATCATGCAAAATTTCAAGTTGATTGGACAAATGGCTTAGGATTCATGACCATTTGTTTGTTATAGCGCCACCTACGGACAGATTTACACCAATCAAACAATATTTAATCTGTACATACATACGTACTGCTCATTGTTGGCAACGCTGCGGAAGGCTTTGTGTCCGAAACACGTCCACTGTTGCATTGTTAGCCTGAGGTCCTGAATAAAAATCAACTCCATTTAAAAAGATTTTCTGAGTGTGCTGAGCTTTCATATTCTTTCATTCATATGTACCTCCAAACCAAATTTCACACTGAACCCTTTGTGGTTTGGAAGAGGAAAATCTAAGTTAAAGGTGACATAGAATGGTTGAACGGGGTATTGATCCTTGTTCTGTGATGTGACATACAAGAAAATTTTGGTTGGGTCTGTAATGCCTCAGAAGCTTCCTAAAAACCTCTCTCAAAAAGCTATGTTAGGGTGTGGGATTTTGAACGCATTGTTTTGCACCTATTTGGCGACTTTTCGGGCTTAACTGGCAATCTCATTATGAAATGCAAGCACTTAACGCTGATTGGCTGGCTTTGCTGCCATTCGAAAGAATGTAACTTTGGCCAGAGCGGTAGGAAAAATGGAAAACACTCGCCGGCTTTGGAACAAGGACAGACCAACTTTGTGAAGCTATGGCATATTCAGAGATTCAGCCTTATATGTTTGAGCCCAAATCGGATGAGGACACTGAATTGGAGGAAGAACCAGTCCAGCAAAGGCTGGATTTAAACGTTTCTGAATGGTAAGTATTTTTGAATGTTTTTTTTTTTTTTCAAACGTAATAACCAGCTACTTCAGAGCTGCCAAGGCTTACGCATTCAGAGCGAGTCTCTAGCATTGACGTTCCTGTGCCGTAGTCAGCAAGTATTCAATCAAAGCGCACTGAAGAAATTCATTTGCGGAATTAAGTCCTTGTGCAATAAGTTAATCCGTTTCATGTGCATTACGGTGGATTTCCCCACTAGTGACACGGAAATCGATTATGACTCAGGAATTCTCACGCTTGTCTTTACTGAGAGATTGGAAGCAATAAAATTGCTTTAAGACGTGTATGCAAATTATTTTGAAGGGGAGGAAACGGAATGAGAGTGGGGGGGCAGTGAGATACATATGATGTCATATGTATCCATTGTTCAGATTGGCCCGTTTTCTGGCGGTCATTTTTAAAAGAGGAATTTCTATGAAACGGAGATGTTCAGAATGTCTAGCACTTTTCATATGTTCTTGAATGCGAGTAGACTACCGTTATTCAACATAGACAAGGTAAAAACAGTTTTTGATTCTATGCCACCTTTAACGCAGATGCTGATGCTGGCGCGTGATTGTATGAGCTCCCGTTGGTCCGTTGGACCAAGTGAGCTCATAATAACTTGATTCCACATTATGTTAGTCTGTCCAATACTTTTTATGTGCCTGAAAATGAAGGTGGCAATGTACAAAAGGTGTTGTCCCTTCGAAATGGCTCATCCAATGGATATTCAAACAACCTCAAACACAGCTGACAGTCAGCACTTCAACCTCATTGAACTCAGCATTGTGAATAAGAGACCCATCCTTTCAATAAGCAAGCCAAAAAGTACAGCATGCACACTTTCAGAGCCATCTGAAAAGCTAATGCAAACTACCGTATTCTCTCCATTCAAAGCAAGTCAAATAGCAGACATGAGAGTCACTCAAGAAAGCTGTTGAAAAATGGAATGCAAGCCACTTTCTGTGACCAGTTCCACTTACGATTAGTCACATTTGATAACTAATCCACGCAAAAGTAATTGCCCAGACAGTTGGGGCAATTACAAGCACCTGCAGACCACTGACAGATAAGTTGAAGTCTTGCAGCACAATCTGTGATTAGAAAGACTGAACTGATCTGCCACAGCTAGTAGTGCATGTGTTGTTTATACTCAACACAGGCTTAAGACTGGAACCATAGATGCTAGCATGACACAGAGTAATCTAAAAAATAACACCAGAGAAAAACAACCTTTAGGCCATATGATACAACGCCGTGCACGTAAGAAAAATAAAAACACTTAATTGTGACAATACCTGGCTTAAAACAACAAATGAATGGAAATCATCAGCGAAATTTTTAAAAACAGACGATGAGTTCCTTTTTTAAGTTAACCTGGGAAACTTCAGGAGACCAACTGCATTTTTACGTTTACATACACTTCCTGTCTAAAAAAAAAAAAAAAAAAATCTTGGTTTGGATTTAAATTAGCAAATACTCAAGAGCCAATGATTGAATCATTATTGCTGGGATGAATGTTTCAGCTAGCAATTATGCTTTTAATCCGGACTGATTTAGTACGTAACTTCTCATTCCTAAAAAACACCATCAGAAGATGCATCTCATGGTCGTTGCAAAGATGTTACTGTATTTCAAGAGGGGCAAATTATTGGCCAGCATCAAGCAAAGTAAATGGCCAAGGAGATTGCTGAAATCTCTTGCATTAGGTTAGCAACTGTCCAAAAATTTATTCAAACCTGGAAGGATGTTGGTGAACTGTCAACTTCACAGAAAAAAAAGAGTTGGAAAAAATCATGGCTGATCCTGATCGGAGATCATTAAAATGCTTGGTGAAGTCTCATCTTTAAAAAAAATCGACAGTAGAACTCATGGCTATGTTTAATTTTGAAGGTAAGATCATTTCGACATGCACGATGAGACAAGAATTTTGAGAATTGGGACTAAATAGTTGCATAGCTGCAAGAAAGCCACTCGTTAGTGAGGCTTATTGGGAAAAATTACTTTAACAAGGGAGCATCAAGATAGGACTGAGGAGCAATGGAAAATGGTTGTGTGATCCACTGAGTCCAGATTTACCCTATTCCAGAGTGGTGTGCACATCAGGGTAAGAAAGGAATCCCATGAAGTGATACACCTATCACGCATAGTGCCCGCTGTACAAGCCTCTGAAGATAGTGTTATGATCTGGGGTTGCTTCAATTGGTCAGGTCTAGGCTAAGCACTGTTCTACAGCAATAATTAATGCGGTAGACTACCTGAATATACTGAATGACCAGTTACCCATCAATGGACTTTATAATCCTAGATGGCACAGGCATAATCCGGGATGACAATGCCAAGATTCACTGGGTTCAAACTGTGAAAGAGTGGTTCATCGAGCACGAGGCATTATTTTCACACATGAATTGGCCACCTCAGGGCCTGGACCTGAACCACTTGAAAGTCTCTGGGATGTGCTGGAGCAGGCTCGACGGAGTTATTTAACTAGCCCTTTGTCAATACAATATGTTGGCCAAAAATGAATACAAATCTGCTGGAAAATAAATTTTGTAACATTGCATAATTGTCAAAACAACACCACAGCGAATGTGCGCCATGATCAAAGCTAAATGTGGCTCAACAAAATATTATAGTGCGTGACTTTTTTTTTTGGATGGGCAGAGCATTTCCTGTGCTACAAAACTCAGACAAGAAAACCTTCAAAACCTTCAGTGTAGTTTTAACAAAGGTCCACTGCTAAATCAAAATATGTTAATCCTCAAAGTTTCAGAAATTACCTGTACAGTAAGCTATTTAAACAATGTGTGCGGCAGGGAACCAATATGCATGATACCGAAGCTCATCCCAAAACTATAGTAATGATCGTATTTTCTAATATCAAAATGAAAATATTAGCGAGTTTTTTATTCCCCCGCCTCGAATGAGCAGGGCATCCGTCCGTAAACTTCTTGTTTCCAAGCAATAACTAAAGAATGCCTCTTCCGATCCATCTCATTTCTAGGTGGTGTATGGAGGGTGGGTAGAGGAAGGTTCCTTTCGAAACCCAGCGCTGTGCGATATCCAATATGGCCGCTACGGCAGCCATCTTGATTTCAGTTTCCACGCAATAACTAAAGAATTCGTCATCTTCATTCGAAAACCATTTTTCTTTTAAAGGTCCCCTATTATGCCACCAGGTGCAAAGCTAATTAGCCATTATGAGCCAGTTCAAAATCTCCCCTTCCTGACGTCACAAGGGGGAGTGACCACCCAGAATAATGAAATCTGATTGACTGCTTGGCTGAAGTTGATCAGCTCTTCCTGTCTCTGGTTGGTTACTTCCCCATGTGATGTCAGGAGAGGAAAGATTTTGAAATGGCTTGTACTAACTAATTGGCTGTGCACCTGGTGACATAATAGGGGACCTTTAACATGTTTAACTTTCAGTATTGTTCACTCTCACTATTCACCATGCTAAGGGAGCTTGTCAATATACTGAACGCAGGGGGCGCCCCGGTGGCTCATTGGTCTAGGCGCGTGTACCATGGGGGCTGTGTCCTTCCTGCAGCGACCTGGGTTCGATCCCGGCTCGGGTCATTTGCTGCGTGTCTTCCCCATTCCTCTCCCCGGCTCTCCTGTCTCTCTGCACTGCATAACTGTCAAATGGGGGAAAAAATTCCCAAGGAAAATCTTAAAAAAAAAAAATATATATATATATATATATATATATACTGAACGCATTCAAATTTGAACAGGCCTTCAAAAATGAACGAGTCTCCGTTCGTGTTCAGCTAAAAAACGAACAGCAGTGCGTTCAAAAATGAACGAGCATGCGTTCATTTTGCGTTCAGAAATGAATGAGTATGCATTCTTTTTGCGTTCAGAAATGGAGCTTGCGTTCATTCTTCGTTAAAAAATGAAGGAGCATGCGTTCATTTTTGACCGGACGGCATCCAAAAACGAACGCAGCTACCCTGTCTCGCATTACAAAATGAATCTGTTCTCCACTTCGCAAAATTTACACCAACATGCACCTCTATGGAAAAGAAAGTCCTGTAAGATTATTGCTGTTCTATAAGACCTTCCTACAGAACACCCTAGTTGGAAAACCTGTTCTATAGGACTTTGATGGTCTTTCGGACCTTCTAATGGAACAAAAGCTTAATGGGAAAGACATCTTAAATAAGGGTTAAATAAAAATTAAAATAAATCTTATGAATCCTTGCAATGCTCTGTCGAAGGGTCAATTTACCTTATGTGTACCTGGGTTCTAGAAGTGAGAAACCGGACTAATGGTATGAAAATGTGCAATATGCAGTGATATCCACGATACTGTAGTAGCAAGGAAATTGTGTCCCTTTTAACTTTAAGGTGTGCTTAAGCACATGGGGTACCAGGCACATACCAACTCATTGATTCTCTGATCAGACCATTGATTGACTGACTGACCACACAACTTAGCAGTATTTCAGTTATGGTATAAGAAGACCTCTTTCCATTTCCTCGGCAGCAAAAATATAAATGTAAGGCATTACAACTTTATTATGCTATAATGGAAAACTCGTGTTCCTCTTTTGCTTACGAAGACAGAATTACGTTGAAAGTTTGACCTTTTGAACTCTTCCCTTAATTTTAAAAATTCAATCAAATTATTCCTTTCCATTCACATGCATGTGATTGCAGATTATATACAGATTTAGAATTAATTTGAGGTCTGCTGAGCCTTATTCCCACCATCTTTATACATCTAAAGGTTAACCTTGATAGTGCAAGCTTCCGAATGGCTCACTTGGTTAAAGCACCGCATTGCAGAGCAGAAGTGTCTGGGTTCGAGCCCTGGGCAGAGTAGCACACGAGTGGTCATTGTGCTACAGGGATGCAAGTTGGGAAAGGATTGCTGGGAAATGTAATGTAAAATGGTTGCTTTGTTTGTGGTTGCCTTCCACATCTGGGTGGGATTGAAGATGCCAAACTGAAAAAAAAAAGTCCTCCAGAGATTTTCTATGGAACTGCTTCCTATAGAAATTTTCTATAGAACTTTTTTTCTGTAGGACTTGAGGTACTAAAGGTCTATAGAATTCTATTGAACTGTCCTATAGGATTCCAATAGCACATTTTTTGCAGGGTATATATTCACTGGTCGACTTAGCACTTGTGTGGCTGTGCTGTGTTTGAACTTGAGCATATTGGCGCAAGGATTCTCAGTCATAAACCGGCTTTGAAAACAACAGTTGAATATTTTGCGGTTAATTATAGCGAAAATACAAAAAACAAACCATTTAAGCGCTTATACTGCTGAGGTCTTCCAGTGCATAGCATAATGGTGAGAGGACTCTCAGACTGGCTAAAACAATGGCAAGCACAGATTTATCCACAAACCACTTTTATGACAAAATATCAAAGGTAAGAAAATTTTTTGCTCATCTCTGTAGCATTTAAAGTGTATGCCTGCTGTTCTTTGAGTGTGGTGTCAGTATAAAATGACAAGGCGTATATTGTTGGAATCTGTGGACTGTCCTTTTTCATTTGAGGCATCGTTTGTATGCATAGCACAAAGTCAGTAGAAATGCTTGCGATAGAGCACTGATCTTATTTTATTTAATGTTTTGCTAGATGCTTATTTACTTGCTTGGTACTTGAATTGTGCTCGTTTTAGGTAAAAACGGTCATCACGAACTTTTCGCCGAGTTTCTTCGCTTTAAGAGGATATGCTGCATGACGAGGTTGCTATTAGGAAACATGCTGTATTTATTATGCAAATTCATTGCCCCCATAACGGGGGAGTTCAGGCTAAAGGTTAATATTTGTGTTGAATATATTTTCCACTAATTTCTTTAAATCTTCACTTTAAAACCAGTTTTCTGTGAACTTCTGGTGCGTGAAGCAGCTTTTCTCAAAGTGCTCTGAGCAAAGAACTGAATGTTTTGTTGGTCTGTTAGGCTTTCCACGGTCAATTCTTCTCAATTTAACAAGCCACTCTTTCAAAAGGGCTTCATTATTTTGTGGAAATTGATGGAAACTTATTTTGCCGTATTTTCCAGACGACTGAAAGACATTATTATTCGTGCAAGCAACAGCAACACAAGATTTCCCCATTTTCACTATGCTGCGATCAACCTTTGTGTACATTTTGCTTTGGGGGTCACGTGACCACCTACATAACTTGCAACAACCTCATTGAGAACTACAGTTGTAAACAAACCGAACAGTCAATAATGATGAGGTGGTGATACGATCTCCGTACACACATTTAAATTGCATTAAAACTCTTATTTCTTGGCTGATTTTGATGATGTAGGAGTCCAATAATACGTATTCAAGGGTACTCTCTTCAATTTTTTTTGTTGTTTTTTATGTAAATGGTATTCTTTATCATGAAAAATGACCTGCAAATACAGATTAGAAGGTCGACTGTACCTTTACATAAGCTGTCAGCTGTGACCAACATAGTAAAACCCTATGTATTCAAAGTTGCTCTCTGTGATTTTGTTTGTGTCTTTAAGGTAAAAATGTCCATAAGCATACCACAATAATGGGTAGTGCAATACTTGAATTCAGGTCTTTTAAATCAACCAGCTGTGTTTGAAGCTGTTGTAATAATTGTTCATGACTTCTCATACATGTATATACTTGCAGGTTTAGTGCAAAGAGTAATGTTCAGAAAGTAGAGGAGCATTTATTCAAATTAATTATTGTTAATTAATGAGAAACATTTTATTTGACTATTTATGTTAATAGTTGCACATAACTGATTAATGAGGAATTTGTTTCTTCTTAATTTACTTGCATGCCCATGCAGTTGTTTATGAAGTCATCTGTTTAACATTCATTCATTCGTTCCTGTTTCTTCATCTTTGGCTTGCTTGCAAGCCAGTTTACTTGTACATGTTGTTGTTCTGTTTATAGCATGATAACCAGCCAGATTTCTTATTTAAGCAGTTTTATTAACATTATATACAAGCCCAGTCTTTGGTCATGGAAAACCAAGCGCACTGTTTGCAAGATCACTGGAAAGGGGTGAAAGGTCTAATGAGAGAAAAAAAACATGCTCATGCACAACTACCCCTTATGTCAACTATCATGGTAAAATTTGAGAAGGCTGCCATGTACAGCTTTAGAAAAACAGCCCGGACAAGATTTGTAACGGACAGACGCACAGACGGAAAAGTCAATCGCTATATGCCCCCTCTCCAAGGAGGAGCGGGCATAATTAGCCCTGTTTAAATCCAGATGTACAACTGGGCTTGTGTACATAGAATACATAATATAATAGTTTTATGGAATTGCTTAAAACTGATTTTACAACACCTAAATACAATACTGATATCAACCAAACACACAGTAACTACTATAAACAAACAAATCTGAAAAGTTTTCATCATACAAATTACAATTATACAAAAGGGCCTTTTTCAGGGAACAAGCATTTCTGCAGCAATGGAGGTTGATCAAGCCCTGAAAGTTGGTGCTACCAATTCCTACAGGTGTCCAAACTTTTCTTGATTACTTCAACCCCCTCCGTCTGAACCAAAATGGCTACCACAGCAATCTGCAGCACCATGCAGTACCCTCTGGTGTGCGTCTAGTTGGTTAGGGGTTCATCCTACAGCGACATAATGACCCAAAACATAAGTCCAAGCTCTGCCACAACTACCTTTGGAAAAAAGAACAAGATGGTAAGCTTTAAAACATGGAGTGGCCAGCACAGTCTCCAGACTTAAACCCCAGCGAGATGGTTTGGGATAAACTGGACAGAAGAGTGAAAGCAAAGCAACCTACAAGTGGCACACATCTATGGACACTTCTGCAACGAGTTGGGAAGGACTTTCTGGAGAATATTTGATTTCCATTGTAGAAGGAATGCCGCGAGTGTGTTCAGCTGTTATATCGGCCAAAGGTGGCTAGTTTGATGAGTCAAAAGTTTAGAATACATTTTGGTTTAAAATTGATTTCATGATTTTTTAACTTCATTTTTTATTTGTTCTATGCTTCAATTTCAGAGTACAATGAGACATTAAACTACATCAGTTTCAATAAAAAACTGGAAAAAATTGGGGTGTCCTAGAACTTTTGACCAGTACTGTATGTACAGAATTACGACTAGACTGGTTTGACAATATTTGTTTTGTTCCCTTTTTTCACTCAGTCTTTCATGTTTTATTCTCTCTTTAAAAAAAGTAGTGAGTACAATTTAAAGAAAATTGCTTATAGATGTACACATAATTTTTTTTTTTTTTGCTCTCACAACAGGAATATACGGATGCATCTCAATAAATTAGAATATCATCAAAAAGTTGATTTATTTCAGTAATTTGATTGAAAACGTGAAACTCATATAGATTCATTACACACAGACTGATATATTTCAAGTGTTTATTTCTTTTAATTTTGATTATTACAACTGACAGCTAATGAAAACCCAAAATTCAGCATCTCAGAAAGTTAGAATATAACTTAAGACCAATAAAAAAAAATGATTTTTAATACTGAAATATTGGACTACTGAAAAGTATGAACATGTACAGCGCTCAATACTTGGTCGGGGCTCCTTTTGCATGAATTACTGCAGCAATGCGGTGTGGCATGGAGGCGATCAGCCTGTGGCATTGCTGAGATGTTATGGAAGCCCAGGTTGCTCTGATAGCGGCCATCAGCTCTTCTGAGTTGTTTGGTCTGGTGTCTCGCATCCTCGTCTTCACAATATCCCATAGAGGTCAGGCGAGTTTGCTGGCCAATCAAGCACAGGGATACCATGGTCCTTAAACCAGGTATTGGTACCTTTGGCAGTGTCGGCAGGTGCCAAGTCCTGCTAGAAAATGAAATCAGCATCTCCACAAAGCTGGTCAGCAGAGGGAAGCATGAAGTGCTCTCAAACTTCCTCGTAGACGGCTGTGCTGACCTTGGACCTGAGAAAACACTGGACCAACACCAGCAGATGACATGGCACCCAAAACCACCACTGACTGTGGAAACTTAACACTGGACCTCAAGCAACTAGGATTCTGTGCCTCTCCTCTCTTCCTCCAGACTCTGGGACCTTGATTTCCAAATGAAATGCAAAATTTACTTTCATCTGAGAAGAGGGCTTTGGACCACAGAGCAGCAGTCCAGTCCTTTTTGTCCTTAGCCCAGGTAAGATGCCTCTGACGTTGTCTCTGGTTCAGGAGAGGCTTGACACAAGGAATTCAACAGTTGAAGCCCATGTTCACGATACGTCTGTGCCTGGTGGTTCTTGAAGCACTGACTCCAGCTGCAGTCCACTCCTTGTGAATCTCCCCCAAATTCTTGTATGGGCTTCCTTTCACAATCCTCTCAAGGCTGCGGTTATCCCTGTTGCTTGTGCACCTTTTTCTTACCTCATTTTCTCCGATTCAACTTTGCATAAATGTGCTTGGATACAGCACTCTGTGAACAGCCAGCTTCTTTATCAATCACCTTTCGTGTCTTACCCTCCTTGTGCAGGGTGTCAGTGATCGTCTTCTGGACAACTGTCAAGTCAGCAGTCATCCCCATGATTGTGTCGCCCATGAACCAGATCGAGAGACCATTTAAAGGCTTACGTCTGACACCATGAGTCTACATAATTGAACTTCTTCACAATATTCTACTTTTCTGAGACACCAAATTTTGGGTTTTCATTAGCTGTCAGTTGTAATCATCAAAATTAAAAGAAATAAACACTTGAAATATATCAGTCTGTGTGTAATGAATCTATATAATAGGAGTTTCATGTTTTCAATCAAATTACTGAAAAAATCAACTTTTTGATGATATTTTAATTTATTGAGATGCACCTGTACATACTTGTTAAGGGGCATTATCATAAGCAAATCATGTCGACACTTTTTGTACCCAGTCATCAAACCTTTTTAACATAACTTGTTGTTTCTCTTTCACTATTATAAGATGTACAGTGAAGAAAGTTATGTTATGTACCGGGGTTTTGGTTGTTTCCAATATGTTATGCTTTACATTTAATACTTTGAAGTAATTTTTTTAAATCATAAAGAACCCCTAAATTACATAATCTGTGGCAATTTTCTGATTCCTATACAACGCAAACACAAAAAACATATTAAGTGAATCATGATACTGAGTCAAAAACTATCACTGTAAAGAATGTTCATGTTACAGTTGTATGACGATATTATTTTCACAGAATGTAAGCAATTTTGATATTTCTTCATGGGAAGAGTTCAGGACAAGGTTAAAGTGTAAAGTACTGAAAAAGTATAAACATATAACCATAATAAATACAATGGCAACCTGAGGTATCAGAGAAAAGCCAATACAGTGCTGTATGATTTATTACATCACATCAATCATGTCTTTGATTGACCAAATACTTCCAACCAGTTCATGGAACTGTATGTTTTATATGTCATTATATGTTAAACTTAATGTTGAAATAAACATGACAACATAATTATGGAAATTAAGAAGACAGTCCCATAAAAATGGGCAAGAGATTCACAATGTCTTTTAGTTTTTCGATAAAAAGTAAGCAACAATATTCACATTCCAAATTTTAATATGTACTATGTAATATCTATTACAATAAAAAAAGGGACTCACTTACCAGGGCCATATCTTACCATATTTGCACATCTACATTTTCAAAACTGAAAAAAAATTTGACACTTATTACAACATAAACAAAGCCCTAGGGTATCTTCTTTCAACAACAAGAATTCCTTTACCCAGGTATGCTTGGAGCTGGTCAGACAGACAATGGGTAAGTAGTTCTCCAGAAGAAAAGACAGATCTAACATAAGTGTGATAGGCTTATGGATGGACAGATATACATGGACAGACAGAATTTAGTCTGAAAAGCTCTCTTCAGCTCAGGTTATGTGAGAGGCTAGTTATCGATTTCATATCTCCCCGCACTTAGTGTTTGTTAAGTGCGGCAAGGGGAGACGCCAGAAGCGGGATAGGGAACAAGGCAGGGGTTAATTTACAAGGAAGAAAAGAAAACAGGCTGGGAAAAACGGGCAAGAAGGCCAACAAAACATCACCCAAGGGGCTGCAAAGAGGGCAATGATACAAGGGAAATCACACATGGCTAGATAACATGGCACCGCTTGGAAACACAAAGAACAAGGAACCAAGGAGCTAAACAAGAAAACACCAGGAACATGACAAGATGAACATGAACATGAAGCAAAAACATGAACAGAGCAGGCAGAACATAACAGTGTTTGGGGAACTAAATGACTGTTTGACTAAACACCAATGGGCACTATTGGGCAGTTCAATCATCTAAATTCAGCAAAACTGCAATGCAAGTTCTTTCTGTTATTTTCGTCAATACCACAATCTGTGGTGTAGAAATAAACTTGTGACAATTATTGCACATGCATTGCAAGAGAGTGTGTCAATATGTGTTAGTCAGATAGCATCAAAGTAATGTTTTACAAAAAAAAAAAAACTTACATGAGCGTGATCTCTGTCTTTATTTAAGAAACAGACTGATTCTGTCATCATGGCTCAAAGAGATGCAACAGTGGTAGCAATTACATGTAATTTCAATAAAACAGGTAAATTAAAGTACTATAAATTGACTTCATGATAACTTTGGCCACTAGGGTCTTGCCTTGCAAATCGCAGATAGGAAATTATCCACAAGGCTGCCTTGGGAATAGCCTCTTCCTTAGGAGAAAGTGCTCTTGACAAGAAACGTGAGAGAGGAATTTGGAGATTATTGGTCGTCGTTTCCGAACATTAAGCCACGTTAAGCTTTCTCCTTATAGCCTAATGTGAGTCAATAGGCGGAAAAACGCTTAATGTGATCTAACATTTGTTTTCTTCGGACTTCGGTTTTCATTTTATTATTGGAGAAAGCGCTCCTGACCAGAAATGCCCGAGAGGAATTTGGCGCTGAGTGGTCGCTGTTTTGGTGCATTAAGCCATGTTAAGCTTTTTTCACATTAAGCGTTTTAGAATGTCCCAAATGTGGGCCTACATTTCAGAAAAAGAAATGAGTGACAACAATATTTTATATAACTGATGCATAAAACAGAGAGAAGACTCCAGCTGTAACACCGATAATTTCTATCTATAAAATCTATCTCCAGTAAATGATGGGAAACGGGGAGATGGCGTTAACCGCATAAACTGTCACATACATTGACAAAATCTGCAATAAAAAACTCAGAATAGATGACTACAAACAGAAATTCTTGGATTGCGATCAATTTATAATGAACGGAGTTAAGTTTTATATGAATGGCGTTCAGTTTTAGATGAACGCATCAGGCTTTGGACAGGCATCGGAGAATGAATGCATCGGGAAATGAACGTATCAGAAAATGAACAGAAGGGTGTTCATCATCGAACGCAGTGACCAGGTTTGCAGCCTCAAACGCATCCAAAAATGAACAGGCGTTCGTTCAAAAATGAACGCGTTCACTGTTCACAATATTGACAAGTTCCCTAAACTAGCAACCAATTCAATCTTAACCCCATTTAAACATACGGGCGGAGGCTTAAAATACATATGAATATGAATAAGCACACACATGCACAAACAAGAGCAAATGCACTCACAATATACTGGGATCTAGAGAGAAAAACAATTGGTTTGATACAAACAGTGTCCTCAATTTCCTTTAAGAAGCACCCATTCAGAGGCAACTGGTTGGAAAACCACTACGCTCTACACAGTGTACTGTTAGCTGGACCATTCAGAGTTGATTTCTATGGCGTTATCTGTGGTCCCAGATTGACTGACTGCATAAGTCTGTCACCCCCATGAGACAGAGCACCTCCTCTCTCATTCTCTTCCACTTCTTCGCTCCTCAGAGCCCCCATCTGCTCCCATTCTCTCCATGAATCAATTTAACATGTGTTGCATCTTTGACTTGTGCTCACAACACATGTAATGCAAATATTAAAGTGAAGTGATTATGGTTTTTCATCATTTTAATGTCATTGTGTGAATCATATTGTTTTTATGCACATTCAAAAGGTCTGTGTAAGAAAACAACTTTAAGTGACCTCCAGAAAAAGCTCTCTTTGCTGCAAAACACTGCTCCAGAGCTGACTGAAAAGCCTCGACAGCTTCTGGCCATTTTTTTCATCAATTGGTGATGTCACAAATTGAATTTTTGCGCCAAGCAGATAGTTTGGCAAGCCCTTGAATCTAGCAGGTTACGCCCACAAGGCTACACCCGGTATTTGTTTCTAAAGCTCATTTGCACTCTGGAGTGGAAATCCACTTATAGTAAGGGGCGCGACATTTCCGACACATGCACAAAGTGGGTGACCAATCACAAGTGAGTTTCAAGTTGACCAATCACAGCACACTGGGGTTTTCAGGAGGGCAGGGCAAGGACCTCAACAGAGCGTTTCTTGCACAGGTACTGCATAAATGGCCAGCATGAGAAAACTCAAGCGTTTTTGTTTTTTTTAAACAATGAAGCATTTAAACCTTTTTTAGTAGTCCTCAATAATACAAGAATAACCAATAAAAAGTAACTTAAAAGGTGTAATTTAATGCCAAAAACTGACAAATTTCTCCCTCTCTGTCCATCTTTGACAATTCATTGCTCCGAGTGTGTTTGCGTTTCTATGCACCAACCAAGAGGTTTTTACAACATTTCATGCTTGAAGTCATCTTTTCTGCGAGTACGGATCCCATATTGATTCTCCACTGCTCCCCTCATGTGGCCCCTCCACAGGGCATCGCGTACTCCTCTCTCCACAAAACGTGTCAGCAGTGAGACAGCAGAAGTAGCGGACTGGAACCAACTTCAAGCTGTAGCTGGGGATGCCGACAAAACCAGAGTTGAAACGTCTAGAAAGATCACGAGAGCTAGTCATCAGACAATTAGAAACACAGAGGCAAGCATGGCAGATAGATAGATAGATAGATAGATAGAGAAAGACAGAAAGACAGAGGGTAAGAGGAAGGAAGATGCACTCCCATCCTGAGGATTACTCAAGTCATGCCATTGCCTGTAAAGTAAAGTGACTTTGTGTTGGGACTATGAAACTGGATAGCATGCTGCAGAAAATGCTCACATTAATCTCTTCGCTCACTGAAAGAAAAATCAGCTGCACTGATGGATCATCCTGGATATGCCTGTGTACTAAGAAAATACATTATAAATTGTACTAATATGTACGGCTGATGAGCATGGTATTTTACCGATATTTTGTTTAATTGCAATAAACTAAATTAAAAGGGTAAACAATGATTTTATGTCACTATTGAAAGAATACTTCTAATTTGCTTTATTTGCCCTCTTGAAAGGCAATCGGAAACTTTTCCTGAAAAACATTTCCTCCTTACCATGATATTAGGTCCAGATCCATGTTATAAGAAATAGCCTGCCAATCCAAATAGCAAATGGTGAAATAGCAACTCTATTTATCAAGCATGCCGATATACTGAAGCGGTTAAATGTTTTGGAAAACTAAATAGACTGAGCAGAAAGAATGAGCTAAGCAACTTTGACAGAAGTGTTATTGTTGGTGCCAGACGTGGTCTTTTGGGGATCTGAGTCACAGGATTCCTCACAGGATTTTCATAAAAGACATTCAATGGATTCTTACAGAATATACTACAAAAAAGACAAAAATCAGCAGCAATTAGAGGCATGGAAATGCACTGTTAATCAGAGGTCCAAGAACAATTGGCAGACCACTAGGAAGGTCACAAATGAACAAAGAAAATGACTGAAGCTTGGAAAAATGTTTTAAAAAGTGATGAGCAGCATGCAAGTACCATTTTTTTCCTGTGTACAATATTGACACAGTACCGACAGAGCTGTGAAAAAGTATTCCCCCCCTTCTTTTATTTTTACATATTTGTCACACCAAATGGTTAAAGATCTTCAGTGAAAATGTTAAGACAGGATGAGGAAAATGTTTTAAAAGGGACTCAGTCCACATTAATAGTATTCAAAGATCACAAACTCAATGATTTATCAAGAGAATCTTGTGAATATCTTATCACTGATTTTTGAAAGGATTTTGAGTGTTTTGCTGTCAAGCTTTTGCCAAAATAAAGAAATAAATTGTTATGAATTGAAAATCACAACAAAGAAAACCAGCAATGACAACTTAAACAAATTTATTCTTCACAGATTAAGTCCAAAAATTTCTACAAATTATCCACCGTGCAATCTTATAATAACACTCTAATGTCACTATGTAACTCTGATGCCAAAACAAAAACCTCTTGAACTGACCAAAATCACAGCATTTATATCGCCTAGGAACATTCTGGAAAGATCTACAGGATTCTTGAGTAATCCAGCCCCCTCCAGGCAAGAAGATGCCAGAAACCTCTAGAAAGCACTAGTCTATTTCATCACAAACAAGAGGAATTGCATCAGATGATGTTTTGCTACAGACATACCACCAGAGGGTGCTAAATGATGAACAAAATAAACAAATAGCTGACCAGTAAGGCAGCACAAATAGTCTGTGACAAATCTCCATTTACAAATGATATACAGTGCTTTACATAAAACACACAAACAAAACACCTCCCCTCTTTAAGAAAAGAAACATTTGCTAAAAGCTTTCTTTAGTTAAAATTAACATGGTTTTATTATCAGTATTATCTTGAAATGTTGCACATGAAGTATCATTGATCATTATAACAAGCATATACATAACAACCAGTGCAATTTTCACAATCAAATAGAGAAGTAAAATTACATGCGAGAAAGTGCATCTGGAATATCATTATCTTTTCCCCTGATGTGAGAAATGTCTAAATCATACTCTTGCAAAAGTAAACTCCATCTCAGTAATCTTTGATTCTTCTTTTTGATCTTATGCAAAAATGTGAGGGGATTGTGATCACTGAAGACCTTGATGGAAGTAGCTGAACAAGTCAAATAGACTTCAAAATGTTGTAAAGCCAAAACAAATGCCAATCATTCTTTTTCAATTGTTGAATAGTTTTTCTGATGTTTATCAAACTTTTTGGAAAAGTAACAAACAGGATGATCAACTCCATCAGTGTCTTCTTGCAGTATAACTGCGCCTGCACCAATATCACTGGCATCAACAGCCAACTTGAACTCCTTTTTGAAATTAGGAGATAAGAGAACTGGTGCATTTTTGAGGAAAGCTTTCAGTTGGTCAAATGAATTTTGACATTTTTCATCCCAAACAAATTTTGCATTTTTCTTCAGTAAATTTGTCAAAGGTTCAGAAATGATGGAGAAATTTTTACAGAATTTTCTGTAGTAGCCAGCCATCCCTAGAAATCTCATTAGTGGGCGCCCCGGTGGCTCATCGGTCAAAGCGCGCGCATCATAAAGGCTGTGTCCTTCCAAGGCAACCCGGGTTCGATTCCGGCTCGGGTCATTTGCCGCATGTCTTCCCCATTCTTCTCCCCAACCTTCCTGTCTCTCTCTACTCTGCAACTGTCAAATAAAGGTGAAAATCCCAAAAAAAATCTTTAAAAAAAAAAAGAGATCTCATTACTTGTCTTTTAGTTGTAGGCTCAGGAAATTCAGTGATAACTTTTACTTTTGCATCAATTGGTTTGACTTGACCCTGTCCTACAATATGACCTAAGTAAACAACTGTAGCTTTACAAAAGTCACTTTTAACAAGGTTGATAGTCAGCTTGGCATCACTCACTCTCTGAAAGAAGTCTCTGATGTAGGTGAGGTGCTGTTGGAAGCTGTCGCTGGTGATGATAATATCATCAATGTAGGCCTCACATCCTGGTAGTCCAGTGATCACTCTGTTTACTAGGCATTGGAAGGTGGCTGGAGAATTTTTCATTCCAAAGGGCATCACCTTGTATTGGTTCAGTCCATCTGGTGTGACAAAGGCAGAGATCTCCTTTGCTCTTTCTGTTAGAGGGATCTGCCAGATCCCTTGAGGAGATCAAACTTGGTGACATACTTTGACTGTCCAACTTTGTCAATGCAGTCATCAATCCTGGGAATAGGATATG
Source organism: Gymnothorax javanicus (assembly GCA_029692085.1). Lineage (NCBI taxonomy): Eukaryota > Metazoa > Chordata > Actinopteri > Anguilliformes > Muraenidae > Gymnothorax > Gymnothorax javanicus. The sequence goes on from CM056196.1 coordinate 51,663,929, forward strand.
AGTCCGTTTTCAAAAGAGTATTCGCTTTCCTGTTTTCTGTCACCATTCTATATGTTCCATTGGGTTTCGGAACTAGGATGCACGGAGAACTCTAGTCACTGTTACGTGGTTCAACAAAATCATTTTCAAGCAGGTATTTGACTTCTTGTTTAAGGTATTTCTGCTTCTCTGGATTCATTCTCTAAGGATGCCGTTTTACAGGCTTGGCATTATCTTGTAGGATGATATCATGGTAAACCATATCAGTCCTCGATGGAACGTCAGGGAATATGTGACTATATTCAAATATGAGCTGCTTTAGCTGTTGTTGTTGAAAAGGGTCCAGGTGGGACAACTTGCTGTCAATATTTTGAAGAATGTCTGAATTTTCAAGTTTGGCTGGACCAGGTTAATTTTCCAAGGGGCAGTCACAATCTTCTTCATAATTTTCCAGTTCAATTGTATTTACCACATTGAGTGGCTTTTGCTGAGTGTCTCTGTCAATGTATTCTTTCAGCATGTTGATGTGACACATTTGGGCCAAAATATCGAGCTCTTAGAGGATTTCCTGGAACTGGCAAAAGCGCAAGGACTTTGTCACCAGTTTTAAAATGTCTATCTCGGGAATGAAGGTCATATCTGGCTTTCATTTTGCCCTGAGCCTCTTTGAGATTAGACTTAGCAAAGTCACAAGCCTTAGAGAGACGACTACGGAAGTCAGAGACATACTGAAGCAAGTTCATTGGGACATCATCTTCGGCCAGCAACTTTTCCTTCAGAAGCTTCAGAGGTGCACGGACTGTATGCCCAAAAATAAGCTCAAAAGGACTGAACCCAAGAGACTCCTGAACAGCTTCACGGGCAGCAAACAGAAGAAGATGGACACCTTCATCCCAGTCTTTCTCTGTGTCAAGGCAGTAGGTCCTTATCATGTTCTTCGGGGTTTGATGGAACCTCTCCAAAGCACCTTGACTCTCAGGATGGTAAGCTGATGACCTGTATTGTTTAATACCAAGCTCATGCATAACTTGCTAAAATATGTCAGACATGAAATTTGACCCTTGATCAGACTGAATAGACTTAGGAAGACCAACAACGCAGAAAACCTTGGTAAGAGCCTTGATGATAGTCTTCGCCTTGATATTACGAAGTGGAATTGCCTCGGGAAACTGGGTGGAAGCACACATGATAGTCAGTACGTACTCACAACCAGATCTAGTCTTCAGCAATGGTCCAACACAGTCAATGATGATCTGACTGAAAGGTTCTTCAAAAGCGGGAATGGGCTTAAGTCGAGCCTTTGGAATATTCTGGTTCGGCTTCTCAACCATTTGACAAGTATGACAGGATTTGCAGTACTCCTGTACATCGGACCTCATGGAAGGCCAGAAGAAATGATTCCTGACACGTTGAAGGGTCTTCTTGATACCCAAATGACCTGACATAAGATTGTCATGGGCCAGACTAAGAGTTTCTTGACGATAAGACTTTGGAAGAACAATTTGATGGGTGATCATCCACTCTTCATCTGCAGAAACATCAGGTGGATGCCACTTTCTAATAAGCACACCATTTTTGTCGTAAAAACAGACAGGAAATTGAGTAGTCTCTTGTTCACTTGATGCCTGTGGTAGAAGATGCACTAGATCGCAAGCTTGTTGTTGCTCCCGAATAAGTTGTTTTTGAGATAGAATGTCATTAGAATGACCTAACAAGGACAAGTCTGAAGATTTCCCAGACATCTCAGGACTGAAAGGTTCCTGATGAAAAGACTGCCCGATGAAGGTGTCAGCCAGATTGAAGTCCAGGTCAGCATCATCTTGAATAGCCTTTTTGGCCATAGAACGAGTAACTGCACATGAAGGATAGAGGTCTGGAATTTCCTCCTCTATAGATTCAGATTCTTGATCAATCAAAGGAGTGTCAGTTACAACAGGGTAGGGCACAACCTTATCCCCAGCAAGATCATTACCAAAAAGCAAATGAACACCTTTGAAAGGAAGAGAAGACCTAACACCAACAGTAACAGGCCCAGAGACCAAGTCTGATTTGAGATGAACATTATGGAGAGGTACACTTGTAAAACCACATTCTACTCCTTGAATAAGGACATTAGCCTGAGTAGACGTTTTGTCCGAAAAAGGTAGAATATCTGCAAGAATAAGAGATTGGGAAGACCCAGTATCCCTTAGAATTCAAACAGGAGCAGATGAGGAAAAATTATGTGAAAGTGAGACAAAACTATCGGTGATGAATGGCTCAAAACCCTCCATAACAGAATCAGAAACAGAAGGTAGAAGATCAGGCAAACTGACCTTTGATACAAGAGATTCTCTCCTAGAGAAAGCAGTTGGCTTGGTTTCTTCCCGTTGTTGTTTTTTCTTGAGAGCATAACACTCAGAAATAAGGTGACCTTGCTTTTTGCAGTATTGGCAAGACACAGAAGGTAAAGAATCAGAGGATTGCTTCTCACTGGAAGGCTTCCTCTCAGAAGTGGCCTTGGAATCATTAGAAGTGTTATTAGAAGCAGTCTTGGACTGAGACTTGCCTTGAAATTTCGAAAAAGTGGATTTTTGGACAAAAGAAGACTTACGAGTCAATGCATAACTATCAGCCAGGGTGGAAACATCTCGCAAAGTATTGGCTTGTTTCTCCTCAAGGAAAGTCTTGATATCAGGCTGGATGCACCTTTTGAATTCCTCAACCAGAATAAGGTGCCTCATTCTGTCAAAATCTTTCTCAACTTTCATGGAATTACACCACTGATCAAACAACCATTCCTTCAACCTGCCAAATTCAACATGAGTTTGACTGGCTTCCTTGCGAGAATTCCTAAATTTTTGCCTGTAAGCCTCGGGGACCAATTCATAACCCTTCAGAATGGCACATTTGACAAGATCATAATTAGAACACTGTTGGACAGATAACTGGTTATCGATTTTCCTAGCTTTACCAGTAAGAACACTTTGTAACATCATTGTCCAATGCTCTTTTGGCCAGTTAAAATTTTCAGCAATTTTCTCAAAATGGGTAAAGTATTGCTCTACATCACTTTCTAGGAAGGGAGGAACAAGTCTGATGTGTTTAGCCACATCAAAATGATCAGAAAGTCCAAAAGATTTTGTTACAGTACCTGCTTCTAGTTTCTTCATTTCCAGTTCATGCTGCAAGTGCATCCTTCTTTTTTCCAGTTCTTTCTCCAACCTTCTTTCTTCCAGTTCCCTCTCCTTCTCCAACCTTCTATCTTCCAGTTCTCTCTCCTTCTCCAACCTTCTTTCTTCCAGTTCTAGTTGTTTCTGTCATAGCTGAATCTCAAGTCTTTGCAGCTCTGTTGCAGACACTTCCACATCTTTAATCAATTCTGCTGCTTCTTCCCCAAAGATATCTTCATCGATGAAATGTTGCACCAAAATGTTGAATATTTCTTGTTTCTTCACTGATGATTTCACATCAGATAATCCAAGGGTTGAGGCTATTTGCAGCAAGTCCTTCTTTGCCAGCACAATTGATTCCTGGGATGGAGTTTTCAGAAAATTTCAACATCATAAGTCATGATTGCTGGTTTTTCAAATAGTCACAAGATTTAAAATGATAGTTCAGCTTTAATCTTTAGTGAATCCAATGGTTGATCCAATGAATGGTATATCTCGGTGGAACCTCCAATTTGTTATGACTTGAAAATCACAACAAAGAAAACCATCAATGACAACTTAAACAAATTTATTCTTCACAGATTAGGTCCAAAAATTTCTACAAATAATCCAATGTGCAATCTTATAATAACACTCTAATGCCACTATGTAACTCTGATGTCAAAATAAAAACCTCTTGAACTGACCAAAATCACAGCATTTATATCGCCTAGGAACATTCTGGAAAGATCTACAGGATTCTTGAGTAATCCAGCCCCCTCCAGGCAAGAAGATGCCAGAAACCTCTAGAAAGCACTAGTCTATTTCACCACAAAACCACAAACAAATAGTATTGCATCAGATCATGTTTTGCTACAGACATACCACCAGAGGGTGCTAAATGATGAACAAAATAAACAAATCGCTGACCAGTGAGGCAGCACAAATAAATCTCCATTTACAAATGATATACAGTGCTTTACATAAAACACTCATACATAAAAAAATAAAATGGGGAAAAAAAATAATAATTATAATAATACAAATTTACTTTGAACTCTTGACCTCTTGACTTGGAACTCTCCTGACATGCGCCCTTGGAACCGTTAGCTCGCTTATTATACAATGCTTTTTAGTTACAAAGTTTTGTTAATTGTGAATAAATGTATTATATCAAATGGTAACTGTGCCTGTTTAGGTTGAAAATAGGTATTAGGCCATGCATCAGATATATCACTGAACACATTCTTTGTCTTTAAGATGCGTTCTGAAAATTGTTTTCCCTCCACAAGGAAAATTAATCCTTGAGGAATCCATGTGATCAATCCATCACTTTACCATCTTTGCAATATCTCCAGACTCCGCCCCACCCTATCCCTCCCAGCAGCAGAGAGGCTAGTCCATGCCTTTATTTCCTCGAGGCTGGACTACTGCAATGGGCTCTTCATTGGGATGCCTGGCAAGAACATCCAGAAACTGCAATACATATAGAACAGCGCCGCCAGGGTCCTGATGAGAGCCCGCAAACATGAGCATATAACCCCCATTCTTCAATCAGTGCACAGACTGCCTGTTTCATTCCGGATCAACTATAAAATTCTGCTGCTCACCCATAAATGCATCAACGGACATGCACCGCTCTACCTTGAAGAACTTATCACTCCACAATCCTCCATCCGTACCCTCAGATCTACGAACAACCTGCTCCTCCGAGTCCCCAGCACCAGGCTTTCCTCCATGGGAGACCGAGCCTTCTGCTCGGCTGCACCACACCTATGGAACAGCCTCCAAGTCCAGCTGAGGGCTACCCAGAGCCTGGACTCCTTTAAAACAGGCCTAAAAACTTTCCTATTAAGAAAGGCCTATGACTGCTGATACTAACATGTGACACTAATTTTGCTTCACTGTGTATTTTTTTGTCTACTTTGCTTTTAACTTTGTAGCAATCTGTGATCTTTTTGATGAAAAGTGCATTAGAAATAAATTTTTTATTATTATTATTATTATTATTATTATTATTATCATCATCTGGGAAAAAGTAACTTGCGCCCATCCCTGGACATATGTTTGGAAATGAGATGTCATGTGCAAATAAATGCACAGCGTTGACATAGTAATTCTATTTTTATATTTCCGGAACCTTAATGTGCAGAAAAAAAGGGTTATTTCCAGGGTAACTCGCGTTACATTTTAGTGCATTTCCGAATTTATCAGGCCTAAGAATGAAGTTTTGAAAAAAAGTCTGAAAATGATGACAGGAAGTGTGAGCTGGGGGGTTTCAAAGCCCCCCCTTTGCCGTGGAAAATAACAGGTAAAGCATTATTTCTCTTATTATCCAGCAATGTCTGTGATAACACTTTTCCAACAAGACATTTTGTTTCGGTTCAAAAAAAAAATCACCATCATCAGGTCAACCAACAATACTCCTAATATTTCAGATGTGACGGTTTATTTCAATGTTTACATTTGTTCTCCAATAATGTGTCTGATAACAAATGAAATTATCTGGAAGGACTTATTAGATGGTGCCGTAAAACTAAACAAGCCGCAATTTTGTGCATTTCAAATCCCTGCCTTTGGTTCAATTTGAATAATCCAATCTATCACGAAGCGCAGGTTAGATCGTCTGATGAGCCAAAAAGGTAGCGCGGAAGTTCCAGAGCAGTTTACCTCTCGAAAAGTATTATTAAAAATATCGAAGTACAACTTATGAGCAACTTGTTTTATTGAACTGAATTATGCCTATTGATTAGTCGCCATTAGATCGCATCACGAAAGAAGCCGTGTCTTTAATTGCCAATTGATTATTCATATAAATGGAAATTGCTTTAACAAAGGAAAATGGCTGAGAACAAGTTAGGTATAATAATTGTAGTAAAGCGATGTTGTGTGGCCGCTCAATTTTCAGGTGTGGCTACACCACTGATTTTAAATGCACAAAATTGCGCGTCCAAATGAATGATTGTCGTTTTGCCTGAACGAGGTGAACAAGCAACACCTGATAGTGCCGAGTGTTTTCGGATTGAATGTAGCCTAGATAATTAGAAAAAATGACTGCGATCGAATGAAGCAATAGTAGCATCATCCACCCCTCTACCAACCCAATATGCAAACTGCAGCGGGACGAGCAGACGCTGAACCTTACCAGTAAGGATTCGTTTGACCCATCGCTCTGAAGTCTTCACCATTAAAGAGGTCAGAGCCACAGGCTTAAGAGCAATGAGCTCTTCTAACATTTTTTTTTATGGTCATGGGTACACCAATTAAGTCCTTCCACAATCCTGAGACCTAGTGCACGGTAAGTGAGGAGTTAAAGAGACTAGTGAAAATATCACATAACTGATGTACAGGAACTTCAAGAAATTTGCCAATGATCATGTCAGGCCCAGGGCTCTTTCCAATGTAACACTTGTGGAACAGGGATCTGACAGAATGAGCACTGATCGTAGGCTGAGAGGTGGCTGAGCTGTCACTATTAACGTATAACAAATCAGGGAGCACATTGGTAAAATCATGTTCATCGTTAAAACTTGAATAAAAATCATACGGTGCATTTACAAGCTCTGAATTTGAATCAAAACCATCAATGGTGACTGACCTTTTTTTCCATGTTGTCCTGACTAGTCATGGCTGTCATGCCTTCCCATACTTCTTTAGGTCATTACCATGAAATTTGTTCTCTGTATTACTTTCATAATGAAGCCCTCTTAATTTCATATCTTACTTTTTTTTTGCTCCTGCCTTATCCCCATCCCCACCATTATGTTTCCAGTGGAGAGCATCCTTCTCTGCTTTGTTAAACCTCAATCCTCCCATCAAGATCAGCCATAGAATTAACAAAAGCATTCCAGTCTGTGTATTCAAGAGCTCCCTTGAGTTCCTCAAAAGCATTTCTAGTCCACATCTCTACTTCTCTGGGAGCTGCTTTACCCCTTTTAAGGAGTTGATTGTAGATGGGATCAGAAGGATAGCGTTGTGATCGGAAGAGCCGAGAGGGGGCAAAGCCTCTGCGAAGCTTTGACTGAACCATCACATAGGTCAATATTTTGCTCAGTCTGGTAGGGAAAGAAATATACTGATAAAAGTTGCTCAATGGCTTCAGGTTACAATGATTGAAGTCACCAAGGATTAGACAAGGGGCATAAAGAGGGACGGACGGACGGCTTTTGTCAAACCTACTGAATGGTTGTGACTGCATTCTTTGCATTGGCTTTGGGAAGTATGTACACGTATTACATATCTGGGGTAAATTGCAGAGGAGATGAAAAGGCGCAGTCACAGACAGAAACTCAATGCCTGCAGTACACACAGTCTCACTTCACAGGGATGTGTTCACACCAGAGCTGGTTGACATAGAGATAGACACCTCCCCATAGCATTTCCCGGCAATGTCAGCAGCTCTGTCAAGCCACAATGGAACACCGAAACCGCTGAGAGTTTGGTCAGACTCCAGGGCCACGGGCATAAGCCAGTTCTCGATGTCAACTTTGTGCCTGATTGATGGGGCGTTGCAAAGCAGCATTAAGGGGAGGGGTACGCGGTGGAGATTCAGATGCTTAAAGGTGACATAGAATGGTTGAACGGGTTATTTATCCTTGTTCTGTGATGTGACGTATAGACAACAAAATTTTGGTTGGGTCTGTAATGCCTCAGAAGCTTCCTAAAAACCTCTATCAAAAAGCTATGTTATGGTGGGGGATTTTGAACGAGTTGTTTTGCACCTATTTGGCAACCTTTCGGGCTTAACTGGCAACCTCATTATGAAATGGAAGCACTTGACGCTGACTGGCTGGCTTTGCTGCCACTCAAAAGAATGTAACTTCACCCAGAGCGGTAGGGAAAATGGAAAACACTCGCTGGCTTCGGAACACGGACAGACCAACTTTATGCAGCTATGGCATATTCTGAGATTCAGCCTTATATGTTTGAGCCCAAATCGGATGAGGACACTGAATTGGAGGAAGAAACAGTCCAGCAAAGGCTGGATTTAAACGTTTCTGAATGGTAAGTATTTGTGAATGCTTTTTTTTTTTTTTCAAACGTACTAACGGTAAAAACAGATGCAGCTAGATAAGCTACTTCAGAGCTGCCAAGGCTTACGCATTCGGAGTGAGTCTCTCGCATTGACATTCCTGTGCCATAGTCAGCAAGTATTCAATCAAAGCGCACTGAAGAAATTCATTTACGGAATTTAAGTCCTTGTGCAATAAGTTAATCCGTTTCATGTGCATTATGGTGGATTTCCCCACTAGTGACACAGAAATCGATTATGACTCAGGAATTCTCACGCTTGTCTTTACTGAGGGATTGGCAGCAATGGAATTGCATAAAGACGTGGATGCAAATTATTTTGAAGGGGAAGAAACGAAAGAGGAGTGGGGGGGCAGTGAGATACATGTTACATCATATGTATCCGTTGTTCAGATTGGCCCGTTTTCTGGCAGTTATTTTTAAAAGAGGAATTTCTATGAAACGGAGATGTTCAGAATGTCTAGCACTTTTCGTATGTTCTTGAATGCGGGTAGACTACCGTTATTCAACATAGGCAAGGTAAAAACGGTTTTTGATTCTATGTCACCTTTAAGCTTCTGTCTGACCCCTACCAAACCTCCTTGAGTCCGCACTTAATATTTTTTATCCCGATTGGTGAAGGGAGATGTCCGCAATTAAATCTTCGGTGAGTAAATCCAGGTGCCTTATATGTAACTGCTGCTGATCCCTCAGATTCACTAAGAATACCTGGGAGTACTGGATCCTGCCAGTGTGCAAATGGCAAGAATCAAACAAACACTGAGCCACTGCAAACCAAGTCCATGAGAGGATAGAAACATTTGCGCCATTTCGGGAAAAAAGTGTGTCTAACAAACTGTACAAACAGATATGGGTCTTAATCAAATTGGTTGAGTTTTCTTAAACGAGATTTGAACAATACAAGCACTACAAGACCAGACCAATGCTGCTTATTCCCATTCTTGCAGCACCATGTCACATACTACCAATTTTACAGCAAATTAATATGGGAGTCACTCGCCAGTTATAAATGATTACTAATCTACAAGCCAACCTACTTACGATAGAAAGTAACTGCGAAAACAACTTTTGTGTGACAAAATGCATAGTAATGGTGATGAATTATGACAATAGGGATGTGCATGCATTTTTTTTTCCAAGTAGAGGAAAAATCTGAACATTTTACTAAAACCGTTGACAGAAGGCAAACACCACAGCTGAGACAAGGCAGACAGTAGAGACAATGAGCCAAAGTAGATGGAAGTCAGTTTCCACAGTTAACATCCAGCACAAATAAGGGCACTGCGACTTCTTTGTGACATTCTGCAGCTAAACCTACAAATAAAGAAAACTGTTCTAACAAACTGGCCTGCTCATAATGCTCACTTCCACTATAGTGAGTACAGTACAGTTCACGCAGTCAGTGGCCACTTTATCAGGTAAATCTGCACGCTTACTCACTAATGCAAATCTAGTCAAATCTAAAAATCTAATCTTGAGACAGCGACTCAATACATAAAAGCATGCAGACATGGTCAAGGGTGAGTTTCAATGTTTATTTGTTGTGAAGGACAAACATCAGAATGGGGTTGAAACAACTTGAGGTTTCATTATTTAGGGTGGCTGAGTGGTTTGAGTATCTTTCTGCTGTGACAATGCAGACAGTTGGGTTAGAATTTAGTGCAAACATAAATCAATGGAGGCATGCCGCCTTGTGTCCCAGGTTCAGGATGGTTTTGGTGGTGTAAATGCTGTGGGAAATACTCGGTTAGCACAGGATTTGGCCCCTTAATACCAGCTGAGCATCAGTGAACATGTCACAGCCCACCTGCGTATTGTTACTCACCATTTGAATCCCAGTATTGTCACAGTCAACCCATCCTCTAATGGCCAAGTCCAGCTGGATAAAGTGCCATGTCAGAAAGCACACAACATCTCAAGCTGGTTCCACAAACATGGCAATGTGCCAGTGTACTCAACTGATCTCCATAGTCACCAGGTCTCAATCCAAAAATGCAAAATACAGCACATGCACATAGAGCCACCAAATCTGCAGCAACTTCAAGATGCCATCATGTCATCATGGACCAGAATCTTGAGCAAATGTTTTCAGAACCCTGTTAAATCCATATAATGAATCTAAGAGTCCAGGCAGTGGTAGGGCAAGGGGGGTGTCATTACCCAGTATTACAGAGGTGAACCTACTAAAAAGAGTGTATGTCTTTAAGAGAATTTGCTATTTCATGAGAATAAACTGCTCGAAAAAATTAAGGGAACACTTAAATCACATATCAGATCTTGATGAACGAATTATTTAAGTTGAAGATCTTTACTAATCTACATTGTTCTTAAGAACAAATGATGTAACAATGGTCAATGGAGACCGAAATCATCAACCCATCGAGGGCTGGATTGAAAATCACCCCAAAAATGCAAAAATGAAAGTAAAAAATTGAAGTTACTGGCTAAATTTTACCACAGCAACTCATTATGTGTCTCAGTTGTGTGTATGCCCCCCCCGTGCCTGCATGCACTTCTGGCAACGTCTGAGCGCATGGTGTCCTGGGGGATCTCCCCCCAGACTTGGATCAGGGCATCAGAGAGCTCATGCACAGTTCGTGGCGGTACTCGGCGGCGTCCGATGCACTGATACATAACATGCCATAGGTGCTCAATTGCATTAAGGTCGGGGGAATGAGTGAACGAATATATCGGCTGCTCATAGTGAACGACTGGGCCGTGCCCAGCTCGTTCACGTGTCATAATTACACTACAGACTTCTCGCCAGACAATCGCTAGTTGCGTAATAAAAATCTCATCATTCAAGTTGATCACTTTTGGTCATTTATTGTGCCTACTGGAAACATTCACTGATGGAACAATGTTCCCTTTTTCATCGATTTTACCACCTGCTCAAGTCTTCTTTTACGAGTTGGCATGATGATCTGATGATTGTTATGCTGATAACATGAATAATACAACCGAATTCCGGGAAACAACAAAAGCGCCATCCCTATGTGTGGCGGCAAATCGAACTGAAATCAATCTGAATACCTGGGAATAGACAACACATCCGCAGCACTGGGTTTCTGGACATTATCATTTTCTGTGACCGAGGTGGAAGAGAGACATCAGCTGGGGTGATTGGCAAGAATTCAGGCAAATTCAGTTACTTGGAGTTGAACAGGAGGCCTGGTGAGGGTACGACCTTCCTTTGCCGTCTTAGGATTCGCAAATCAGCGTGGCGCACCTTCCTTGGGAAGAAAAGGGCCTCTGTGGTGGGTTTTACTCTGAAATGAGGCAGCTATAGCGGGATTGAATGAGAAATGGGGCAGCTATGGTGGGAGAGAATCAGGCATAGTGCAGCGCCATGGCCACATGCTCTAGATATAATTACAAACAGAGCAATACATTTCAGGCACTCTAGGGTGGGACAAAATTGGTACTTAGTATAAAAGGCCTTTATTCAAGCATAGCCATAGATGCATACATTTTTTTGCTCTAGATATAACACTGGTGTTGCCTTAATTTTTTTTAGCAGTGTACTTATGTAGTCACAGAGTCATATGTCCAACTAGCTCAGCACTCTGAGCCCTCTACGAAGACCTGATTTTTTTCATCCCCACCAAAAATGAAACCAAATTCCATCTGAGAAAAAAAATTTGTAATTGGATCTGCTTCTTTCCACCTCAAGATCATCAGATAACCACTTGCTTTTCTAATCATGTGAAACAATGATATGAAATCCACAGATACTTTTGGCAGAGCTACACAAGCTGGCAACAATACAGCTGTATTTTCTTAGTTACATTCCCCTCATCATAGAGGATGCCAAGTACCAGGTTTTTTATATTAAGACTAGCAGTGGTGATGCAAATAATACTGAATTGACTGGAATACTATTTTTATGAATACCAGTGTCTGTGGGCGTTATTTATTTTCAGTTAGTGGAGGTAATACAGTCTGCCAACCCTGAACTTGATCAATTCTTATTTTGCGCAATAAGACGAGGAAAAAAATAAGCAAAATAGATGGCAAGCTTCCTTTCTTACCTCCTCGATGGTCCAATGTGCCACACGGCTAGCCTGCACCCCTTCCACGCCAGGCAACAGCTTGCAGTGTTGCTCCCAGCAAAGAGGCAGGTCACGGCTTGGATGGGCCGACATGGCTGACAAGAAGACAGACTGGTGCAGGGCCTGCTGCATGCTGTCTGCGCAGCGCTCAGCTGAAGGAAACAGACAACTAAGAAGTCGGCATGGTGCAGGATAGTTCTCAAAAAAAGTGACAAAAATATACTTGAGTATAATTAGTAATGACGGTCATGGTTTAATTATACTTGTGGTCAAGGAGTTGATTATCCCAGAAATGCACAGTTTTAACCCCCAGCCATTCTCAGTTTTATTTTTTTTTTTACAATTTTAAAGCTGAATTTTTGTGAAGATTTTTTTATTTTTGCAGCCCCTTTTCTCTAACAAAATCATGAAAGTAAACTAAAATACGATGGAATTCTAGATGCTTCAAGTGTCTTGACTCAGTTGAGCCATACCCTTCCTCTCGGTGAAACTGCAATCTTGAATTATAAAGCCTTAAATAAGGTAACACATAAATAGCCAGATTTGGCTTCTGCGCCAAGGGGTTAAATTTAACATGGTGTGGAAAGCTTCGATTATAAATTATTGGATTTTTAACACCATGAGATGGCAGATAACAGGTATAGTTATGGCATTGCAAATATTCCTGAATTACTGACTCCGAGAGAAGGTGAGGGGATGAATGATAAACCTTTGACATGTACCCATTTATAAGGTGTGTTGGAATGATTACCTAAAATCTGGAACCTACAGTCATCACCAGACACCAAGTTCTTCCCCCTGGCGATGCCCTGCCGGATCAGCACTACTGCAGACTTCAACTCCTCTATGTTTTAAGGGCAGTTTACCTTCAACAAGTGAAAAGCATCTTCAGCTGGATTTACATTATCTAAAAGATTTTCCCACTGTAGAATATTCCACTTCTTTGTCTCAAAAAAGTCTGTATAGCTTTCTCATTATGCTTCTGGTCATAGTTCATCTGCACTGTGAAGCATCATCCAAATCTCTCAATGCATATGGCTGACTTTGAGCGCACTAGTTCCACCCACAGCATAAGACATTGCAAATCCAAAGTTTTTCCACAAAGCCCGGTGTGGATGACATTCTGGGTGGTTGTAATTACAGCATATGCCAGATAATATAGTCCAATACAGTACAATGAAGAATTCACCTCAGGGTTTCCTCCAGAATTTTTTTAACTGTGGCGGAGGGTTTCAGCGTCGGGTCAAAGCTCAGCATTATCAGGTGTGGCCAGTTTTCATTAATCAGCACATAGGCGATGTAATAATTGAAGTCTATGTGCACAGAGGTTTATCATTTTCACGTGCGTGATGGTGGATTTCACATATATGAAAACCGATTATGACTCCAGACTCCGGAATTGGAATTAAATAATCATGAAGATACAATTAGGTAGAGCAGGATGTGCTCACAACAAACACAGAAGTTAACATCATAGTTTATCGTTTTGCAATGTGAACAAAATATTTTTTCTCTAATCGTCGCACACATTGCATTGAGAAGAAAGCAGCGCGTTTTCCTGCCGATGGCTAATTTTTATTCATTGGAAAACGTGTTCATCAAGCAAAATGATTGACAACAGGTCAAGAATTATTAGCTCTCATTTTAACTTAACAAGGAGAACTGGTGACACCTGATTGTCTTTAGGATTTTTGGAGTTTATGTAAAGTCATTTTACATAGGCGTGGCGGTGCGCCACGATCAATTCCATGTAGCGGAACTCCTGCACCTTGCTGATTTTTTTCAGCAATCACTTTATCAACAAATTCCCGGGAAATGGTTCCATCGGCAGCCACAGATGCTTCACAGATGAGGTGTAATGCTTTGAATCATGAGCAATTCCCTTTCCAATCTATATTCTTCTCTTCCCATCGTTCTCTTCCGATCTGTCCCATTTGTCTGAAAAGTGTTATTATACAGTATGTCCTCTTGGCAAACTTTCAGCTTTTGATGCGTACCAATGGTTTATACCTTGTGAAAAGGCCTCAGTATTAACTCTAGTGAAGTTGCCTCTTCATTGCAGACATATATGGCTACCTCCTTGAGAAGGGTCAACTGTTACGAAGGAGTTTTTCTTCACAAGGGAAAAAATTCTCAGTTCGCCAGAGCATTCCTTCCTTCTGGGCATGTATCAAATAGTTGATTCCAAATGGGTTTGATATGATATTTCAGGCGAATAATGGCTGGCTTTGCCTTGCAGTGACAGCTCTTTGAAATTTATACTGAGAGTTAACTGCAAAAGATTTCAAAACTCAATGCAACACTTTAGATCAACTCAAGATCTTTTATCTGCTTACTTGCAAATAAAATAATGATGGAACTAGAGGCACTCATAGAGTGCAAACCTCCGCCAAGGCAGCACAATCCAAATCTTCATGAGTGGGAGCAAAGTTGAGTAATCGCGTGTCATATGATGTCAAGATGGCTGCAATGGCGGCCATATTGTTTCACTGATCGCGGTGAAAATCAATAGGGTCCATCCTTGATGTAATAGCAATGCACCCACAAAATTTCAGACAAATCCGTGCATTACTCTTTGAGTTATGTTGTTCACAAACAGACAGACAGACAGAAAAACAGACAAACAAACAGGGGCAAAAACATAACCTCCGCCCCAACTTTGTTGGCATAGGTAATAACGCACACACCAAACATGTTGAGCAGCCTATTGTCCAATTACTTTTGATCCCTTAACCCCTTTGTGCAGAAGCCAAATATGGCTTTTTATGCGTTACCCAATTTAAAGCTTTATAATTCAAGATCTGAGCTTCACAGTGGAGTGGGTGGGGGGGGGCTGAAATGAAGCAAGTAGAATTCCATCATATTTCAATTCCTTTTCATAATTTAAGTACAGAATAAGGGTCACAAACACAACTAGAGGCACTCCTAGGGTGCAAACCTCTGCCAAGGCAGCACAGTCCAAATCTTGCTGAGTGATAGCAAAGTTCAGTTATCGCGTGTCATAGGATTTCAAGATGGCTGCCGTGGCAGCCATATTGTTTTACTGATCATGGTCAAAATCAATAGGGTCCATCCCTGATGTAATAGCAACCCACCCACAAAATTTCAGAGATATCTGTTCATTAGTTTTTGAGATATCTTATTCACAAACAAACAGACAAACAAACGGCACCGATCACATAACCTCCTGCCAACTTCGTTTGGCAGTGGTAAAAATCTTCATTAAAATTCAGCAATAAAATTATCCACAAAAAATAAATGCTACTGAGAAACGAAAAATGGCTGAAAGTAAAAACAATACATTTCTAGGATCATTAACCCCTTGAAAAAAAGTGTACTTCATCTGAAGTGCTTTTCAAAATCATCTAGTCTCTATGATCCCATGCTGTTAGAGCCCTCAAAATAGTGCACATCAAGATCATATGCTTAACACAAATCAAGTCATTAAGTTCAATGATTTTCTGGCGGGATAGTCAATAGTCACCAGTAACCTCTCCAAACCGAAAACATGCTTTTTCTTTTGTTTTGTATGAGAGGCCTTTTGAGAGAGAATTCATACTTGCTTTCACATGTAATATAATAGTGTCACACAATCACCACTATACTCTCTCACAAAACACATTATACTCTCACACACACATTGCTATACAGTCTCACACACACTGCTATACTCTATTACACACAAACACTACTGTACTCTCACATGCGCACCACTATGCTCTCACACACACATCATCATTCTCTCACGCGGACTCCATTATACTCTCATACACACACACCATCATTCTCTCACGCACACGCCATTACACTCTCACACACACATCATCATTCTCTCTCACACACACCATCAATCTCACACACACTCCATTGTACTCTCACACAAACACTACTATACCCTCTTACGTACAGTCTTACTTTCTTGTATTTACTATCATACTCTCATACATGTAATATCATACTGTCACACAAACACCACTATACTCTTTCACAAAACCCACTATACTCTCTCACACACTTTGCAATACACTCTCACCCACACTGCTACACTACGCACAGGGACCTAGCAGATAAAACATAGTGAAAATGACGCCTTTTCGAGTCAAATGATGATGTCCGGGCTTACAGACACTTAGAACATGTCACACATGTCACAGAACATGTATGGAGGCATTTTATGTTTTTTAAAGTTGCTTTTTTAAGCTTGAAAAAGTGGCCACCATTGAATCCCATTCATTTGAATTTCTCTTCAATGCTGTTTTTCCTTAAAACTCCAAAACTGTTTTGAGGATAAAAGAAATTAACCCACCCTTCAATTAGCCTTGGGGTGAGTATATGATGAGTGAATTTAATTTTTGGGTGAACTTTCCCTTTAAGGCCTCTGATACCACGCGCCTCCATCTTAGACTGTTGGTAGCGAGGATTTCCCAGTTTTCGACATCCATGTGCTGAGTTTTTAGGTCACACATTCTTGAAGCGCAGCAGTGGACGTCCTTTCTTCCTCTGTCCTGTGGCCAGTTCACCATATAACAGATCCTTGGGATTTCTGCCATCATCCATACGACAGACGTGGCCTAACCAGTGAAGCTGATGTTGACGGAGCAATGTATACATTGATGGAATGCCTGCTATGAAGAGGACCTCATTGTTGGTGATCTTTTCTTTCCATAGGATCCCAAGGATGCATCGTAGGCATCTCATGTGGGACACATGCAGCCTCTTTTCCTGCTTGGCATACATTGTCCAGGACTCGCTGCCATAGAGAAGAGTACTGATTACGCAGGCTTTGTGTACAGCGATCTTGGTGGAAGTAGTCAGTTGTCTGGTTTCCCATACGTGCTTGGTCAGCCTGGAGAGAGTGGAAGTTGCTTTGCCAATTCTTCTGCTGAGTTTGGTGTCAAGTGACAAGGTGTCTGTAGTGGAGGAGCCAAGATGGGTAAACTGGTGTACGATGTCTACTTGATACTCGTTGATGTAGACACATGGAGGACTTGGAGTTCCTCGGCTCAACAACTGAGTTTTCTTCAGGCTAATGGTTAAGCTGAAAAGCTCACATGCAGCTGCAAAGCGGTCCATTAGAGACTGTAGTTCAGCTTCAGACTTTGCAGCAAGGGCTGCATCGTCTGCAAAGAGCATGTCTCTAATCAACACTTTTCTTGTCTTCGTCTTAGATTTTAATCAGGAGATGTTAAATAGCTTACCGTCAGACCTTGAATGGAGGTATATGCCCTCGGTGGCTGACTTGAAAGCATGCCTGAGCAGCACGGCAAAAAAGATGCCAAAAATGGTTGGCGCCAAGACACACCCCTGTTTTACTTCACTTTTGACTTCAAATTCATCTCATAGAGAACCCTCATGCTGGATTGTACTCTTCATCCCCGTATGACAGGACTTGATGAGGTTGAGTAGTTTTGGTGGGCATCCAATCAGAGGTAGCATCTTGAAGAGCCCGCCTCTGCTCACAAGGTTAAATGCTTTGGTCAGGTCAATGAAGGCAAGATGTAAGGGTTGCTGTTGTTCAAAACATTTTTCTTGCGGTTGCCTTAACGAGAAAACCATGTCAGTGGTTGACCTGCTTGAGCGAAAACCACACTGTGATTCTTTTACTAAAAAGATGTAGTTTAGTTAGTAATTATATGCAAATAAATTCTAAGTTGAGGTACTTCAGGGTGATACAAGGCAGCTCATGTACCTGGTTTGTTTTGTACATGAACCTATAGCTCCAACCACCTAGCCTATTTCCTCCCATGGCGCTTATAGGCACAGAGTAGGGGTGGGTGCTACATATGCTATGTTATTAACTCTATGATTCATCACATGGAGATGATAAACACCACTTCAGATAATATGAAATGTTTTGATCAAAACTTTGAGTTTGAGAAGCTGAAGTTCTACAGGGTGACAGAGTATGGTCTGCATGCTGAGGAAAAAAATCATTTCAGTCGGAGCAAATACTGCCATTAGGTTATACTACAGCAGTCTAGCATTATACTTCTAGGGAAGATTCTGATCTCAAAGGGATTGAATTGTTGGCTACTTTTAAATAGAGCCAAGTCAATTTGGTTTTCCTGTAGGACACGTCTAAAATTTTTGAAACATTTACTGCTTCCTTTTCACATTGTTATCCATTTTCCATATCAAAAGCAGCCAAGTGTGAGCAATGACAAAAAAATACAATCACCTCCTTCCCATTTGCATGTTTAAAATGATACCAGACCTTTAGTGAAGAACAGACACAGACAATCTTAAGTTCCAGGCATTTTTGATCATTTAGGCCTAAGTTGGTTGTTCAGAGAGGAATAGCATAACTAAGACAAACAATTTCACCTTTACGCACTATCAGCCAACCAGAGCACAAGGTTTTACATGCATTCCTAACTTGCACCATAACTATTCTGCCTTTTGCCACTGTTGAACATTTTCAGCCTTTGTATTGTCAAAAACAGCCATGAAGAAACAGGCATGAAGAAGAGTGCATACAAGGAGCATATGTACACTGTGCAATGTGTTTATTTGTGTCTGCATAGAAGAGTGATATTTGCATTACCAAATCTTTAATGAACACTGGACCACTCCCAAAGTGGAGGCGAGTGTTTGGTGGAACTGCGGATGGGAGATTGGGGCAAGTGAGATGTTGGACTTGGACTGTGATTGTGCGGACGTTGGGCGACCCCCAGGTGGCGAGACTCAGGGTGGGGCTCGTGTCTCTTGTCAGAGTCGGAGTGGCTCCCAAGCCCCCTAAAGAGTTAATGGGTCAGCGAGAGATGGGCTTTTCGTACGTCGTCGACGTTATTGCGAATATAGCTTGCATACGCGTTCCATGTCCAGCGGCCAAGAATTTTAATCAGGTGGTCCGGCACTCCTCGCTTGGATGTGGAAGGAATGCCCCGAGAAGTATTTGGGTGGAATGCTGGATCTAATTAGAACGTGGCGGAAATGGTAGAGGAACCAGTGGCGAGAGGCTACGGCCCCCATGTCAGTCGTGAATAATGGGTCTTGGGGAGAAGCGTGGTTATTGTATCTTGAGGTGACATGGTTTGATATTGGCCCGAACGGACTGAGGGCAGAGTCTAAACGAAATAGGAATATGGGTTGAGAAATGCCGAACTGATCCGTTTCACTACTCTTTATCTTGAACATGAGGCAATCGGTGGAGTAGAATGAAAGGTCGTTTAGGCTGGCGTGACGAGAAGGGTTATAATTAGCGGAGAGCGGAGCGAACTCGGCGCATCTCAAAAACCTAGAGAAGGCCAATAGAAACATGGCTTCCAGGGTGGAATCCGTGGAAGGAGAATGTTACCCTGAATGTAGCGTCTGGATGCAGCGAGAGAGGAGGTCTGCCGTCAGGGGTAAACGTTTGGTCGGAGCGGGGGATTCTTGTTTACATAAACCTTTCAGTAGTGATTGCACGTGAGAGTGGGAAATAGACGGGCACGGATAACCGGTGGCCAATTTGACAAAGAAGTTGATGCCACTTAGGTAGACTTGTATTGAGGCTGGTCGAACGTGGTGTATAGTGTGAATGTACGAAATGACGCTCGTAATGGAGACGACGTTGAGTACCGGGAATGGCAGTAAGAGGGCTGAATGGAATTTCTTGAATTACTCCCATCCAGCGAGGCTTGAGGAAAGGGAGCATGGAGCGAACCCGTTTAAAATGGCATCTCGGGATAAAGCGGCGAGTGGGTTGAGTTGAGGAGTCAGGGGTAGACGGTCGCAGAAAACAGAGGAACCGGAGTGGGGTGAATGTCCGAGTGCGGTGCCAAGCGTCTGAATCTCTGCCAAGAGAAACGAAATAGGGCGTCAGCGATGGCATTTTTATAGCCGGGAATATGTGCGGCCTTGAGCATGAACTGGTTTTGCGGAAATTAAGGTTATTTTCCTGAGGAATGGCATGAACGAGAGGGAGCGGGAACGACCTTTGTTTATGATGTCTACTGTGGTCGCGTTATCAGAGTGTCCGGTTATACATTTAGCAGCCTATTCGTGACCCCAAATGAGGGAGGAAACGACGATGGGGTACAATTCGTGCAATGCGGAAGAGGTGGCAGCAGCAATGCCGCCACCCGAAGGAAATTCTGGATGCCACGGGGAAGCGAACCAGCGCCCTCTGTAATATCCCCCGAAACCTGAAGAGGGAGTAGCGTCGGTGTATAACTGGATGTCTTCGGAATTAGTAATGAAATCGTCACAAAAAAAGGAGATACCGTTACATGATTCGAGAAAATGATGCCATAAGTGCAGTTCCATTTTGCAGGACTCGTCTAGGGTGACGCGATCGTGAATGGAGGGGGAGGCGGCAGCAATAGCTAGCAGGTGGGGCAAAAAGGATTTCCCTTGCGGAATTATACGAATGGCATAATTAAGGTGGCCGAGCAACGAAAGCAGTTGTCGTTTTGTGCAGCTTTGTGCAATAATGAAATTTGAGATCAGGAGGGTGATGCCCTGTAATTTACCTAAAGGCAGGGAGGCCTGAAATAGGGCTGAGTTGAGCGAGATGCCTAGGAATTCGAGTGTGGTTGAAGGACCCTTGGTTTTCTCGGCTGACAAGGGTACGTCGAGTTCGGAAAAAACCACAGTCAATGTATCTAGACCTTGGTATGGGGGAGACGAAGGAGGGGTGACGACGAGGAAATCGTCGAGGAGGCGTGTGATAAACGGCAATTTGTGGTTATTGCACAGAATCCAGCACAATGCTTCTGATAGGGTGTCAAAAATCTTGGGGCTACTTTTGCAGCCAAAAGTGAGACAAACAGCGAAGTAATAGCGCCTCTTCCAGGAAACGCCAAAAAATCCCCAAAAAAGTGGGTCGGGCGGGATGACCTTAAAGGCGTTTGTGATATCGGCTTTAGCCAACCAGGCGCCGCGGCTGGCGAGACAGATGAGTGTGATAGCATGGTCCACAGAGGAGTAGTGCATGGAGAAATCATTGCTGGGGATAAGGCTGTTGATACTGGGGAGGGTGGAACCGTGAGGGGAAGATAAATCGATGATTAACCGCTTTTTTCCCCGAGTATTCATGGGTAGTTATTCCAATAGGGCTAATGTGAAAAATGGGGAAAGGTGGCGCGGTGAAAGGTCCAATCATGAAACCTGCGTCGACTTCATTTTTCATAAGCTTGTCGACGATACTAGGCTCTGCTACAGTGGATTGTAAATTAGTGCGCTTGAGAGAGTGATTGAGAATAGCGACTAGTCCGGGGTGGAAACCGTGGGTAAAACTGTGGATAAGGAAACGAACGAAGTTGGGATCGGGATGGTTAGATAAAGCTGAGGAGAGTGATTTGTTTTGTATGGGAGTCTTGAGATATTTTAGTAGTCATGTAGGCGGGTTGTGCGGGCAACAGGATCGCGCGTGGGTGCCCCCGCAGAAGGAGCACAAGTGGAAGAAACGGCAGCTGGAGATATCGCAACCGGTACTATTGAAATTATTGCAAATCATCCTCCCCCCTTTGAAGAGGATAGGCCTCCCTTTCTTATCGGATTCGCTGAATGAGGACATGTTGAGAAAGGGGCGAGAAGTGGAAGGAACGGGCCCTGAGGGAGGTGGGGGTGCGGCGGGAGACAAACGGGAATGTATGGGTAGTTTGCTAGAGGAGGAAGCTTTCGCCGATTTAGATAAAAGAACTGAAATAGTACACGCGGTAGCGGGGTGAGCTCGCATGCGAGCAAAGTTTGGGCAGCGAAAACTTGACAATACAATTCTGAGTCTAAAATACCCCAGTAAACTCCCTGATTGTACTGTTGAATCAAACCTGCTGCTTTAGAGGCAAAAAGTACGTGGTATTGGTAAAAACCTGTCCCGCCGAAACGTAAAGCGAGATCGAGAATGAGTGTGAGGTAATCATTCAGTCCTACCCTCCGATGAGGAAAAGACTGGCAGATTGTGTCTCGGTAGAGTGAAAAGGCGAATGCGAATACAGGAGGAGTATGCTCCTTAGAACGAGCGGGGGTCGGGTGTTTGAGCTGGGCGGGGCCGAGAATGGTTTGGATTTCGCGGCTGAAATGTGAATGCGGAAAGGATAGTTGGATGAGCTGAGCCAGGTCGACGTACATACCCGATAAAACCTGTTGTCTAAGTGTGGGGGATAATGGCGAAGGGTTTGGGGTGGGCTGCGAGGGGCGAATGGGGGGTAGGGCGGTGGCTAGTGTGTATTGGGGTTGTGGTAGAGGAAACTGCGAGGGGCCAGTCGACGTAGTTGATGAGAAGGGTGGACCTGTCGGAGGAAGCACAGGATTACTAACATTGGGGAACGGGGAAGGGGGAGAGAAGGAGGCGGGGAGAGATAATGCAGTGGGAAAGAGAGCAGATGACGCCACTGCGGGTGCATGTCCGGTTGTTAGAGGGTTGCCACCAGAACTGCTGGAGCCTTGGAGAATAGAGTTGGGGGCTGAAGGAGCCGTGGAAGCCGTGTTTTGTAAGGCGGAAAGGGTAGGGGGAGGGAGGGGATGGGACGTATTTGCATGGGGCAAAGGTGCAGCCTGCGGACACAGGGACGAAACAAGGGATGAAAAGAGACTGAAGAGGTCGTTAACAGAGGGAGCAGGCACGGGGTGGGGGGGGGACTGGCTGGTTTACGGGAGGGGTGGCTTCCGCCGGATCTGGAGCGGGGAGGACGTCACCGTGTGTGGTGACGTCGGAGCTGGGGATGCCGGTGACGGAACCCGGAAGAGCTGTGTGGTCTTCGGCTGGCAGCTGGGGAAGATAAGGTTGATTGCTGAGGGAATCGTTGTATAATTTTAGTAGCGTAGCCTTGTTGTCGGAGCGGTGGAAGGGGATTTTCTTGAGCTTGAGTGCACGGTGGAGCTTCAGGTGCTTCAGGTAAGCGAATTCTTTCTGTTCCTCTGAGCTGTCTTGTCTGCAAGCAACCACGCAGAAACGAGATGAGCGGGGGTTGTGGGAATGTAGGAGGTATATATAGGCGTGAGGACAAATAGGAAGGCGCATTGGGAGTGTCCCTGTTCATTAACCTACATTATCGGGAACTCCCTTAAAACTGTTTCAGAATATGCCTACATTAACTGACACTTTGTACATTTCATATGCATTATCTTCAGACTAACGTTCCCACTCCTATCTGTCTGCGACTGACATTAGTTTAGGATTAAACTATAGTTGCCTCGACTCACTGCCAGATCAATTCAGTACAGTAATGTAACGTCTAGTGCACCAGTGGCCTCTGCTATCACAGATCTCGAAAAAACACTGTCAGTGGGCATGCTGGTGGGGCATTCTGTGAGCCGGCAGATCTCCCAAAAAAACCCTATTCCAAAACCTCAAAGACATTTATACCACAGGGTAGAGAAAATTATGAAGAAGATCGTCATGTAAAAATGCTGTGCCAAATTGGTTTACAGGTCAAAACATTCCACAAAACATTTCAGAGGGTATTATTGCAGGCATAACTTGGATGAATGAATCAGAATGTATTAACAGTGATGAGGAAAAGACAGGGGTTGAAAACTTGACTACAATTTGAATAACATTATACCACTTTCATAGGATTTTTTGGAAGAGTGAGTGGGGTGGGTCATGTTAAAAGGGTCATATTATGCTTTTTAAAGCACATCTTGATTGTTTCATTTCAAAAATTCATTCATAACAAAGAAAAGTATGGAAATCTCATCATTGTTCAAATACTGTTTGACCTAACCTTAAAGAATGAATAATAATAATAATAATAATACATTTTATTTATGGGTGCCTTTCACGACACTCAAGGTCACCTAACAAAAGTAGCAAAAGTATTGGTAAAATGCAAGAACAAAATAATGCACATAAAAACAAGAACACAGTAACTACATAAGAGCAACAGACAGCAGGAGAGAGGATATGGTCAGACACAGAAGGCTAGACGAAACAAATGGGTTTTGAGCTGAGATTTAAATGTGGAGATAGAGGTTATGTCGCGGATTGATTGTGGGAGAGAGTTCCAGAGGCGGGGGCCAGCACGGCTAAAGGCTCGAGACCCCATTGAGGATAATCGGGCAGGAGGTGTAGTGAGGAGCATGGAGGAGGAAGATCGGAGAGTCCTGGAGGGTGTGTAGATATGAAGGAGATCAGAAAGGTATGAAGGAGCGAGGTTATGAAGGGCCTTGAAGGTGAGGAGGAGAATCTTATAGTCAATGCGGTGTTTTATAGGTAACCAGTGCAGCTGTTGAAGAACAGGAGTGATGTGATGAATGAAGGGGTTCTGGTGGTGATCCGGGCAGCTGAGTTCTAGACCAGTTGAAGTTTATGGAGAAGCTTGAGAGGTAGATAGGGGCTGCACTAGGAGAAAATTTTTTTTTGCCACCGTGGCTAACTCTGCTCAAATTTCTTTAGCCACATGAAAAAATTTTTAGCCACATGCATAGTAAAACTTTGGATTAAAAACGCAGACATACCAGTCAAAAATTTGGTCACAGCCACATTCTTCTTACAATACATGTTATATAAAAAATAAGCAGTCTTTATTTTGCAAAAAAAAAAAAAAAAAATTAATTCCTAAATCCATCAAACTAACCACCATTTGTTGTCATACACTGCCCGTCCAATAAAAAAATCACCGTTTGGAAATGAATGAACAAATTCTATGATTGGATCATTATTGCGGTTATTAATATGTTTCAGCAGGCAATAATCATTTTGACCCCGACTGATGAAGCGCGTCGCTACTTATTTCTTAAATCACGTCTGAAGATGCATCCCTTGATGGTGGAAAAGATTTTACAGTATTTCAGCAAGTTATTTAGCAAAGAAAACAATGAATGAGAAAAACAAGTGTGAGGAATCATTTTCACAGACAAATTTGCCACCACAAAGTCCTGACCTTAACCACATTGAAAGTTATTGGGATGTGCTCAAGAAAGACCACCGAGTGGTTCAACCATTTTGTCGAGAAGACAAGACCTCGAGCCAAAAATTATGGCATTTCCGATCGAAAATAAAGTTCTGGCATAGCAGATGGTTGTCAAAACAATGACAAGATGAATTTGCACTGTAATTAAAGCTACAGGGGTTCCAACTAAATATTTGAGTGTGCAACTTTTTTTTTTTTGGACAGGCAGTGTATATGCAGAGCATTCTCACATTTTTTTTTAACAAGGGCAGTCATATGACTATAGTCAATTTGCAGCTGCACGACTGTCTAACTTCCTAAAGATGTGCTGCACTTGAGGTGTGCTTTTCATCAACCTTTTCGCCCAAAAGTCAAAACCGCTTGACTTTAATTTTGGCTGTTGGAAAATAGAGGGAGCTTATTTGTCAGTTTACTTTGCAAAATATGGCTTCTTTGAGAATTCCAAAATTTTGGACACTATTTAAACGAGTAATTTATTCTCTTTTCACTTCTTACTGTTAGCCTTTGACAAGATTCCATTTGCGAGTATATACAGTGGAGAAGTTAAGCTGTTTAAATCACTCTAAAACAGTGCTGTGACATAAGCGAAGTGTGTCCAAACTTTTGACTGGTACGGCAAGTTAAGGAGGGACAATTTTGGTTTAGGGGAATAAACTATCAAAGGTTTGGCACTGACACCGTTTAACTTGCATTGCTGCATTGCAGTTTGATTGCACCTCTGAATTTCTGCTTTTTGATATTTTCCTGCGCCATCCAATGCACTGTCCGCATCTGTTCAGTGACTGCGCCCTTCACCTTGTCGTGCGCTTTTTTTTTTTTTTTTTTTTTGTGGCGGTTCAAAAAAAAAAAAATAGGGGTGGATTTCTTGCTTCGGCCACAATTCTGAAAATGAGAATGAAGCCAACGAAATACAACCGTTTACCATTTGCAAGATTTTTAACTCGGGCGGGACATTTGCTGAAATGCATGTTCTTGTTAGGACGGTTTCCTTGTCCATTACTTAGTTTTTCAGCCAGATATAAACAAGGGCCATGTAAAAATGAAAGAACAGCTTAAAAAGGCAAGGGTGAATAATTCTGTCGGGGAAAGAGGAGGTCTTAATTGAAAATTAATTTGTGGTTATTTAGTCAGGCTCCATCATCCAAACGCCATATGGCACCTATCAGCAGCTATTTTATAAACAATGGTACGCGGAAATTCGTTCATAAACCATTCGCAAAATTTTATCGGTTACTTACTATAATGACCGAATTACCCAAATAAGTGCACGCCGTTCTGAACTTAATGCACAGTCAAACTCCGGCCAACTGACCAAGCCAACTTCAATAGCTCATGCAGGCTCATAGATTATTGTCATGACATTAAATGAGCACGTTTCATTACAGAGAAAGTAACTTACTTGCGGTCATTAACACGCTTGTACTTCGCAATATCGTCCCTTTTCGGAATGCTGGTCTTCCCCAAGGTGAATGTACTTATCTTGCCAGCTTCTTTACACCAGACGCAGTTGCGCTTCCTTGGCCCGACGGCATTCTCGGATCGCTCCAGCCATGGAAAAGCCTGGAGCCATTTGGGCTGAATAGCCCTGCTTTCGTTTCTATCGTGTGGCTGCTCTGAAACTTTAGCCTTCTTTGATTGGGGAGGATTCACCCCAACGAAATCATGAAGTGATCGCTGTGCCCTATCTTGATTTAGCTGAGCAGCCATTTTAGCATCAAAATGTAGGAATAATAACTGCTGCTCTTGGCCTCAGTTCACTACGTTCCCGCGAAGAGTATACTTTTGGCTTCTCGCTGTCTGATTAGCTAAGCGCGCTGCTCATAGTAAATTTTAATGATACATTAGTGGTCCACGGTGCAGTGCGTGGATCTCAGGGTGATTAGCTGTGTGTGATAACAGCAGGGATGTTTTACGCGTTTCGTTTCCGACAGAATTTAGAAGATCGCCGTAACATAGGATTATATTGCCTCTTTCGGCCCTCGCCAGTGTGGCTTATTCACCGCAAAATTTCTTCGTCACAATGTTATTTCATTCGCATTGGCGAACGTGGCGAGCAGCTAGCGCGGCCCCTGGTAGACCGGAAAGGAGGGAATTGCAGAAATCTAAATGGGAGGTGACCAGGGCATTGACAAGGATGGCGGTGCTGTTGGGTGTGGGAGACGGGCGGAGACGGCGGATGGTACGTAGGTGGAAATATGCTGACCGAGTTATGTTACTGATGTGAGCTTCAAATGAGAGAACACTATCGAAGATGACACCCAGGCTCTTAACTTTGGGGGAGGGAGGGACTGAAGAGTTGTTGAGTGTTATTGAAAAGTTAGGAGACTTGGCCAGAGTTGATTTTGAGCCAACAAGGAGTACTTCGGTTTTATTGCTATTGAATTTGAGAAAGTTATGAGTGAACGAGGAATTAACTTCGGTGAGGCAGTCAGAGAGGGATGAGGGTGGAAGGGTGGAGTCAGGCTTGGAGGAGAGGTAGAGCTGGGTGTCATCTGCGTAACAATAAGTGGATACCGAATTTTCTGAAGATGTGACCGAGAGGTAGGAGGTAGATAATGAAAGGGAGGGGGCCCAGGACAGAGCCCTGGGGAACGCCAGTAGTGACAGGGGTGAGCTGTGATCTGAAATTTTTGAGTTGAACAAACTGGGTGTGATCAGAGAGGTATGACTTGAACCAGGCGAGGGGGATGCCAGTGAAACCGATTGAAGCGAGTCTGTCAAGGAGAGTGATGTGAGAGATTGTGTCAAAGGCTGCGGTTAAATCGAGGAGGATGAGAATTGAAAGTAGTCCAGAATCAGTTGCCATCAGAAGATCGTTTGTGATTTTGACCAGGGCTGTCTCAGTGCTATGGAGGGGACGGAAACCAGACTGGAACTCTTCAAACAGATTACTTTCAGAGAGGTGAAAGTGGACCTGAGCTGCAACTACTCTTTCAAGTGTTTTGGAGAGGAACGGAAGATTGGAAATAGGACGGAGGTTGTTGAGGTTATTAGGATCAGCACCAGGTTATTTGAGTATTGGAGTTATTGCAGCTGTTTTAAAGGATGATGGAACAACACCAGAGGAGAGAGAGGACTGGATGATCATGGTTATTAAGGAAGACAGAGAAGGTAGACAAGCTTTCACCAGGTTGGTAGGTAGGGGATCGAGCTGACAAGTAGATGATTTGGATTTTTGAATAATATTGGAGATATCTGAGACAGTTGGCAGTTGAAAACTGGAGAAAGGAGAGAAGAGGGGAGGACAGAAGGCCGGATAGAGTGCGCTGGTTGCAAAATGTTGAGTGGAGGTCAGCTGGAGATGAATATTATCAATTTTAACATTGAAAAAAGACATGAGGGTGTTACAATATTCGGTAGAGTACATGTGTGGTGGGAGAAAATGAGGAGGTTGTAGGATAGTGTTGAAGGTGGAAAACAGAGAAATGGGCAGTGATCAACAGAAAAAAAAGTGCAGCTCCATAGTTAAGGACAGAGCAAAAGAGCAGCAGTGATTCTGTTCCCAAAGCACAAAAGAAACATGACTGTCCTTTTCTGTTTTTTCTACATCCTGCCCGTAAAAATTAGGAAGAGCCCTGATGCAGCTCTGCAATGAGAGCCATCTCCCTTCAGTGGGCAGGGGAGACTGTCAGATAGAGCAGACTGCTGCCACTGCACTATCTTTGTTCTTTCACGCTCCCCTGGTGAGCCCAACAAAAGGCAATGCTACTGCCACAGTTCCCTTTTTAGTCACTTCACATTTCGAGAGTGACATAAGCATCTCTGAAGTAGGCATGGGCAACGCTTTGCATAAATTCTAATGGAATGCGTAACAGCTGAACTGGGGCGGTAAACAAGCCTCAGAAAACTTATAAAAAATGACGTAAATACCATTTTCATACAAAATGAACACCATGGTTTGATTAAAAGCAATCTTTTCAATAGGATACCCGCATTTCATACATGAACTCTGCTTATTACGGCCAAAAACGTGATTTGAACAGAGCTATTGTTCGCCCGTTGGATGAATCGTGACCTCAATTTGCGCCGTGTTTACAAATTTTCAAGTGCACGGCGTGGCAAAAATAACCATTCAGGAGGTAGATTTCAAATAGCCTGCGCCGACGTCTTATCCCAGCTACGGCCCTGATTTGCTTACAGCCATCTAATTTGAGAAATTACGAGTCTGTTCGTCCAGGCTAGACCTCCAGGGATGTGAAATAAGTTCAACAGAAGTTGGTGAAGTTAAATCATGAGTTCGCCGTGATTTCTTCTCAACAATAGCAAGAAGGGTGAGCATATTTTTTACTGTACCCTACATAGTTTGTTGACAGAATATCCTGTGAGCCTATTTGTGAAGTTTCAGTAAAATATACCAAGGAATAAACCGGCGCCAGGCCTTTGAAGCCCACCGGTCACAAGATTCATTCATGTATACGCTTCAATTCGAGACTGCAAGGATGGAAATCTGAATAATCAATTAGGAAAAATTCTCGGCTCTGGGTAATTCTGTATATCGTTTAAACATTTTGTCAATCGCATTATGAAAGAAGACTGAAAATAAGCGCCCGCTTTTTGTTTGGATGTAAAAGGGCGTATTTAAAGGAGAATACATTGTATATTGATTAAGCATTGAACTCTGCATAAGTCGAACTGTTTTAATATTTCTTGATGACATTGCTTCGGCTTCCTGTAAGCAAGTATGCGCAAATCTGCTGTCTAGTGAGCATTTCAGGTTCGATATACTGAGTAATAACGCCGCGGAAACTTGAACTGGCCCGTCATTCTGCCGAATAGTCTTACTAAACTAGTTAATCGTCTGATTGCTAATCAAGCAAAGGGGAGGTTTCTGCCTCACCAAACTAACCACTGACTGCACGTCACAGTGTTTTACTATGAATTATTCACAGTAGCTCATTGAAACTATCATGGGAGGAGGGTATATGGACATAGTAAAAAACAGTGCAAAGTTTTTTTTGTTAATCACCACGGGTTATTGAAGGGGGAGCGTTTGATTCATTTCGTAGCAGTGGGAGGGCAAACAACTGCTGGCATCAGCGACTTCACTGCATTTTATATAGTAATGGGCGAGTAGCGTTAATGTTTGCCCTCCCACCGATAATTTTGACATTTTTGCAGGCCATTGATCCAACAAAACTTCACAGGCAACCCATTCATACCATTTTTTAATATCAATGCAAAACCTAATGCTTGTTGAACATAATTAGGTGAAATTCAATGCATTTTTCATTAAAAAGGGCCTAGGGGGCGCTGCTGTACTTCAGAAAAGGGGTTGATGACTTCAGCATCAATTATTTCTGTTAGGGTACCCTAATGGATAATTTGGCTTGGTTTATTTCTGAATAGACTGTATTTTCAAAAATGCCCTCAGGCTTCACCCCCCAATTTTCACAATGGGTTTTGTTGAAAAATGCCAAAGTCAGCCATTTTTGGGACCCTGTGGCTCTGAGACCCTTTCCTGTAAAGGCGCTGGACTTGTGGCAAACTCTTCGTCTGTGTTTTCTGTACTTACCCGCAAAAAATGATTAGAAAATAATAAAAACTTTGTTCTCAGCAACTCAAGAAACGTTGTCATTTTATTCATTTGTATTGCCCATGCCTATCTGAAGTCAGTAGCATGAACATGATTTGACATTGCCTGTCCTTCCGAGATAGTTTCAAATGTCACTGCGCGCAAATACAGTGTAATTAAGCACAATGAGCAGAACAAAACATTGACTACTCACTAAAAATGATCAGATGAATGAAACCCCGCAATTTAAGGGTAATGAAAGTCGGACTGTTTCAATTCCAGCAGCAAGTTCGTTCAGCTTCAGTTGAGTCCATTTAAACAGACAAACTGCATGTTTAGGCTTATGGGTAAAGTGATGGTTAGGGTTTGTTTTTAATGGTTGTAAATTCCAACAACACACTCAAAACATTTTTGTGAGTGGACATCTTGATGTTCTTGGCCAGTGCTAAATTAGCCATAAAAGCACACCACTGGTTATTTTTAAAATGGCACCTCGACATCCATTACAAAATCATACACAGCACATTCATTCAACTCAGTTGACTCTGTTGAGACAAAATCAAAGCCAGGCAAGTATGTGGCACTTATTTAATCCATTCCCATGAATGATCTATACAGTACAGTACAGGGGTGTAAAGATGGCTCTCGTGCTTCTCCTCACTTTCTGAGCCCTCTCCATTGAACTATGCTCTCAAGATGAAATTGTGCCATTCAAACCCATGTGTGGGAGTAATTGTATCTCACAGCACCACAGACCTAGCGACTCACTCACAACAATGAGGACTTGAAGGAAGGGCAATATTGCGGCAATGCGAAGATTTCACTTTTGAAAAAGCGTACATTCCTTTTTATATCACATTCAGAAATGTGCATGAGTTCACATTCAATCTGCAGACTTGAACTGTGCAAGTCACGTGCTTGTATATCTTGACTGTGTGAAATGGGATATGGACTGCAACTTATCGCATTCCCACAATTCACTGGTTTCCGCGGGACGTGAGTAAACTCTGCCCACCTTCCCTCCCCCAAAGCTACGCAGGTTTCATCATGGCAGTCATAAGAAAAAAAAAATGATCCAACTCAATTCAATCTTCAAGGCTCTCTGCTCCAATATCCACCACAAGCCCCAATCATTTTGCACTAAGAATGATAGGCAATTGGGAGGATAAGAAGGAAAATGTGCAATGCTGCAATACTTAATGCATATAAGACTGAACCTCAGGACAAAAATAAAGACTGTGAACATCTGTGAGTGTTTCACTAATACGTTTAAATCAAACAATGCAATTTTAAACAATCAACCAAGACAAAAACAACAGGAGGGCAATATGAAATACTGATGTAAGGGAGGTCAATCAGGGTGTATTTTCACAACCCTTTACTGTTGCACAAAAATATCAAAACAAATTATAATTTAGAGCAGCATAGCTCAGCCAGTTATTGAAATCTTCCCAAGAATATTCAACCCACAACGTACATAGCAGTTGGCATAATTTACTATGTACATGAAAGCTGTATACAGCCTGCCACCAGAGCACTCAATCCATGCTGGATTTACTGTGAAATAAATGATGTTTCCTTTCAGTTTGTGAATATTGATGGACTGGTTTTTATCCCTGTTGTTTTCTGAGAGCACATCCATACAGTTCATGACCAGTTTTTACAATGTGGACACGTTTTAGTCTCATATCCTGCTGACTTAGAAGAGTGGAGAGATGACATATCATGCATAGTCACTGACCATGTCCTCCTCCAAACACTCATACCAGGGGGGCGGAGGGGCGACTGCTGACCAATCGATTCCACAGATGCTGTAGGACTCTAACATAAGCCAGATCTCTGAGCCCATATTGCACAGTGGGCGTTCTTGAAAAGACAGTTTTATTACGCTCCAAAAGGACTAAGTACTCACATTCTGAACTAGAATTAAAAAAAAAAAATCAATATTAATTCATTTATAAGCATAGGCACCATAAGCATCGATCTGCATTCATTAAAACAAATGTAAAGCTCCAAAACCTGGTCATTTTTTTTTGATGAGAGAAAACTGCTACAATTGAATTCATTGACTTAAGACAAAGTCTTATTCCCATTCAAGAGGAAAAATTTTTTTATGCCAGCAGTTTTTGACAATTTCAGTTGCTAATTGTTTTAGTTGGAAAAAAAATACATTTTCTCGCAGATGCCTTCGATAAACATGGTGATCTGCTGGTAGCTAAATTGTGTACCTGCCAAAAATCAGCATGTACAACAGTGAAGAAAGCAGTCAGGGATGACCTTACAAGCAGAGTTCAACGTAAAAAATACAATTCAGGGTGTGACATAACTTTTTCTCAGCACTTGCCTAGTCAGGCAAACAAATTATAGAACTGTTTCAAAATGCTTGCCCAAAGAGGAATTTTATTTGCTCGAATAAAAACAAACAAAAAACAAATAGCCTACAACACTCTGGGCTCACTCTGGCATCAACTTTAATTTCGGGAAATACAGTGCGTGAAAAAGTGTTTGCCCCCTTCCTGATTTCTTATTTTTTTGCATATTTGTCGAATTTAAATGAAGCTTAGCGAAAGTTCAGTCAGGAAGACACTCTCTCTCGCGCGCACGTCAACTCCGCTTATTTTCTTTTCGTTCACTCGCATGCTTGCCCATAAACCTCTGCAGTCAATCTCTGTGGCCGTCAATCGAGCAGTCAGCTGGTGTAGCAGCTGATCTCTTCCATCCAACCGTGGCACACCTCAGTCGCATCGCTAGCCAATCGTTATGTTGCTGTCTTTTTAAAAAATGTCCTTTTTCTGTGCTCTAGTCGTTCATGCTGCTGTTCGCTGAGATTAGCTCCGCTCTTGCAATCTACGCTCGCCTCCATTTCTCACATACGCACTGGCTGCATCATCCAGACCACGCTTCAGCCAGCTTTCCAGCTATCTACTTCAGCGCAAGCCCCTTTTGCCACAGGCTGATCGCCTCCATGCCTCGCTGCTTTGCTGCAGTAATTCATGCAAATGGAGCCCCGACCATGTATTGAGTGCTGTACTTTTAGTAGTCCATTACTCCAGTGTAAAAAAAAAAAAAAATCCTTTTCTTTTATTGGTCTTAATAATATTCTGTTTTCTGAGATGCTGAATTTTGGGTTTTCATTGGCTGTCGGTTTTGATCATCGGAGTTGGAAGAGGTGGACACTTGAAATGGTTGGTCCGCGCGATGTGAATCCGTATAGTATGAGTTTCGCTTTTGTGTCGAGTTACTGGGATTAATCGGCTTTCTTTTTGATGATGTTCTGGTTTGCCGAGATGCTCCGGTACAACACCAGAAAATAACATGTACCGAGGCTGACGGGTCAAGTTTCAAAAAATAACACGGAAACATTCGGCTAAAAATAGCCTTCGCAGATTTACCCACGATCAGTTTTATTACGAAATGGGCCAATCAAAGTGGAAAAAAAACGCTAATCGTTGTAGCAAATTGCAGGCCTGGTGTTCATTCAGTGCGCTGTCGGTTTAAAATGTCAAGGCTTATATTCTCGGATTCCGTGGATTTCCTCTTTCATTTGACGTATCGTTGGTATACATGGCACAGATCCAGTGGAAATGCTAGCGATAGAGCTCTAATATTATGTTATCCTATGTTTTGCTAGATGCTTCGGTACTTTATTGGTGCTTGAATTGTGTTCGGTTTAGGAAACGGTCATAATGAGTTTTATCAGAATTCATCCCTTGAGGATATGCCGAACGAAATTGTTGCTATTAGGAAATGAGCTGCATTATTATGCATATTGATAGCCCTTGGTCTGGGGGCGTATGGTGATAAGATGTTGCTATTGTTTTGAATACATCTATTCATCCGATTCGTGTATTTCCCCAAAGTCAAGCGTTCATTCCCATCTGCTGCGTTCGGCCTCGTCTGTGCCTAAACTGCATTACGTCATTTCCCTAGATGAGGGCTGCCGCTCCGATTTGAAATTCTGGTCGAGACTATTGACTCATTGGATAGGCATGACGTTTTCTATTATCTGTTTGTACCTCCAATTCTCTTCAGTTTTATCGATGCTGCCCTTCCATTGGGTTTGATGGTTATTTTCAAGGTCACTGGTTCGCATGTAAATGGCCTCGGTCTTTGCTTAAGCTCAAATCCTCAGCACCGCACGAAGTTTAACCATTGCCGTAGCCGTTGCATTTGGATTTTTTGCATGTTCTGGCATCGCAACGTGTCGCAGTTCTGTTCACAATGAAGCCGTAGTAAGCATTATTTACAAAGGTCAGGGCGGCACAGTGGTTAGCTCTGCTGCCTCTCAGCAAGAAGACTGTGGGTTTGAATTCGGCGGGGCCTTCCCGCGTGGAGTTTGCATGTTCTCCCCGTTTTTGCGTGGGTTTCCTCTGGGTACTCCAGTCCCCTCTATAGTTTCAGCTTCCCCTGCCGCCTTGTTTAGATTCTGCAGAGGTCCTACATGAGAAGGGTCTCGCTCTCTCTGCCCTAAAACTGCTCGATTTGTTGGAGATGTTGTGTTTCTCTGCTTTTGCCACTAAAACCTGTTCCAGTCAGTACCGTCTGTGCATCTATTGCAATCATTTGTATAATTGTAATATGTCTGTCTGCTCGCATAACTCAACAACCGCTGATCGGATCATCTTGAATTGGTGATGGGTGTCTACCGTTTCTAGGTCCCCTCTGAGATGATCCGGATCCAGATCGGGATTTGGGAACCATTTTCTGAATTTTCTCCGTATGTCTATCGTCAGCTCGTATTACTCCCAAAAAAAAAAACAAAATTTACACCAGTTTATTTTGCAACTTGTCATTGTTACCACTGCTATGCCTTAAAGGGTGAGGATCTGCATCTTTGATTGTCTTGTTTTTCATTGGTCGATGTTAGTCACTTCAAACTCCACTATATATGAGGTCTAAAGCTGGGGTTCAAGTTTGGAGCTAGATGTTTTGACCCAACTTTACTAAGCCTATTAGTAATAGCCCCAAGCAATAACTGGATCATTTGTTCAGAATAAGTGCCGCTCTTCAGCGGGTATGCAAGGTATAGGCACGGCCTCTCTAACAACTAGATCGCTGGCCATCTTCAGCGTATGCATCCTACGTACACCCCGATGCATCTACAATCATTGAAGCCCAAAGATCCCTGAACCCTTTACAGTGCAGAGTGGTGAGTGTCTTCTGTTTCTTGGTCTCTGAGATTATCTGGATGAGGATCCAGATTTGGATTTGGGAGCTGTTTTCTGAAATTTTTTTTTCCATATGCCTATTCGTCAGCTTGTATAACTTATATAATTTTTTATTTTTTTTAAAATATCAGTTTAACTTGAAATTTTACACATCGTAACCACTGCCAATGCTTTAAGGGGCGAGGGTCTGCAATCTTTGATTTTCTTGTTTGTCATTGGTTGATGTTCGTCACTTCAAACTCCACCATATATGAGGCCTAAAGCTGGGGTTCAGTTTGGAGCTAGATGTTCTGACCCAACTTTTCCAAGCCTATTTGTAATAGTCCCAAGCAATACTTGGGTCATTTGTTCAGACTAAGTGCCGCTCTTCAGCGGGTATGCAAGGTATATCTATGGCCTCTATCAACTAGGCCACTGGATATCTTTAGCAAACGCATCCTACGTGCGCTCTGTAGCATCTGCAATCATCAAAGCCCAAAGATCCCTGAAGCCTTTTCAGTCCAGGGTAAGCTTGCAAATAACTGGTGGTCGGTGGCTGGCTTTCATCTGTATTTCTGCTGTCACTTGCTAATTGCATGCAGGGCTCTGCACCTCTAGCCATTGCTGGCTATCACGTGTAAAAAGAAAGAAAAAAAATTGCAGCCATTGCTGGCTATCATCATGCGTAACAAGAAAAAAAAAATGCAGCCATTGCTGGCTATCATCATGTGTTAAAAAAAAATGCAGCCATTGCTGGCTATCATCATGTGTTTAAAAAAAAAAAATGCAGCCATTGCTGGCTATCATGTGTAAAAAGAAAAAAAAATGCAGCCATTGCTGGCTATCATCATGTGTTAAAAAAAATAAATAAAATGCAGAGCTTTGCAGCCCCTAGCCATTGCTTGCTAATGTCTGGATTGCATAGTTCTTTAGACCTCATTTGTGTCCCATGTCATGCTCATCATGTTTTCCTCTCTTGGCAGCCCGTGCTTCTCGGTCATTATGATGTTCCTGCTTGGTGAGTATTCCTTCCTTTCTTTGGGGGATTCATCAGGCTGCGTTTTCGGGGGGCTTCCGCCCCCTATTTTTGGGGGATTTTTCCAGCTGCTGCTCTGAGCCATACTCCTGCTCTACGAGTCTTCCCGAAGAGTCCAAGCGCCAAAGACTTTTCTGATTTTAAGCATTTTCATTCTTACTGCTGTCTTCCTGCTGTCCTGATCCTCTCATCCCTAATTTACCATCAATTTATTATTCAGCCCGCGGAGGATGGGCTTCCCCAGAATAGCCAGGTTCCTCCTGAGATTTCTTCTCAATGAGGAGTTTTTTCTCACCACCGTTCGAAAGCGCTATATAAATAAAATTGAATTGAATTCTACTTATGCTCAACGCATAATAAATTTTTTTGTGATTTCACTCGAGTCTCTCCTGATTGACATGTTTCAGATCATCAAACAAATATTAATATTAGATAAAGACAACCCGAGTAAATACAAAATGCAGTTTTTAAATGATGATTTCATTTATTGAGGGGAAACAGCTATTCAAACATACCTGAACCTGTGTGAAAAAGTAATTGCCCCCTACATCCTTATAACTGGTTGTGCCACCCTCGGCGACAACAACTGCAATCAAACATTTGCGATAACTGGCAATAGGTCTTTCACATCTCTGTGGAAGAATTTTAGCCCACTCTTCCTTGCAGAATTGTTTTAATTCAGCCACATTGGAGGGTTTTTGAGCATGAATTGCCTGTTTAAGGTCATGCCACTACATCTCTAGCAGATTTTAGTCCGGACTTTGACTAGGCCACTCCAAAATCTTCATTTTGTTTTTATTAAGCCATTCAGAGGTGGCCTTGCTGGTGTGTTTCGGATCATTGTCCGCTGCATAACCCAAGTGTGCTTGAGCTTGAAGTCACAAACTGATGGTTGGACATTCTCCTTCAGGATTTTCCGATAGAGAGCAGAATTCATAGTTCCATCAATTACGACAAGTCGTCCAGGTCCTGAAGCAGCAAAGCAGCCCCAAACCATCACACTACCACCACCATCTTTGACTTTTGGTATGATGTTCTTTTAATGAAATGCTGCGTTAGTTTTACGCCTGATGTAACGGGACGCACTGCTTCCAGAAAGTTCAACTTTTGTCTCCTCAGTCCAAAGAATATTTTCCCAAAAGTCTCAGGGACCATCAAGATGTTTTTTGGCAAATGTAAGACGAGCCTTTGTGTTCTTTTTGGTCAGCAGTGGTTTTCGCCTAAGAACTCTCCCATGGATGCCATTTTTGCCCCGTCTCTTTCGTATTGTTGAATCATGAACACTGACTTTAACTGAGGCAAGTGAGGCCCGCAGTTCTTTAGATGTTGTTCCGGGTTCTTTGTGACCTCCTGGATGAGTCGTCGATGTGCTCTTGGAGTAATTTTGGGAGGCCGGCCACTCCTGGGAAGGTTCGCTACTGTTCCAGGTTTTCTCCATTTGTGGTTAATGGCCCTCACCGTGATTCCCCAGAGTCCCAAAGCCTGAGAAATGGCTTTGCAACCCTTTCCAGACTGATAGATGTCAGTGATTTTGTTTCTCATCTGTTCCTGAATTTCTTAAGTTCGCGGCATGATGTGTTGCTTTTTGAGATCTTTTAGCCTACTTCACTTTGTCACACAGGTTCTATGAACACAGGTTCCATTAACAGCTGAGTAGGTGCAGGGGCTGTGATAATGTGGTAATTGTACTGGACCGAGGAGGTGAAGAAAGAGCCGAGTTGAAAGACTCTTGATGTCTCCGTTCCTATTCTCATCTATGGTCACAACCTATTGGCAGAGTACGAAAGACTGAGACTGAAAATACAAGAATCCAAAATGGTATTACTTTGGCGGGCAGGGCTGATTTCTCTTACACAGGCATCCTGGAGGACCACAGAGTCGAGCTGCTTCTACTCTGCATCAAGAGGAGTTAATTGGGGTGGTGTGGGCATTTGGCAAGGAGATCTAGATGCAGATCCAGGACATGCTGGTCAGAATAGGTCTCCCAGCTCTCCTGGGATGCCTGAAAGTCGCCAGGGTGAGGGAAGTTTGGGCTAGTTCTACTTGACCTGTTGCCACTAAAACCCTGAACTCGATAAGCGGCTGGATAATGGATGAATGGAAAGATGGATTAAATGAAGCTGCTGTTCAATCTGAGGACTTATCAGGCATCTGTTTTGAAATCTTGAGACTCTTATGTACTAGAGCACTCATGCAGTTGTGCATCTAGACCTTCCACTTCTCCATCTGTGCTGATTATATCCATTATACGCGCTTTCTCTGAAATATTCAGCCTCTCATGCATGAAAATGCTCTCGTTTCTCAAAATAACGATTGGCTGACAAGTTTAAAAAAAAAAAAGAACTTTATAAGTGTCCTTCTACTCCACAGCACAGAAATTGAGAAAGTTATTTTTAGCTTTGGCCGTTCTTAATATAATAGGAGAGGATTCTCCAGGAACTAATTGGAAAGTTAGCATGATTGCTCACGGATTAGGTGACAGTGCACTGTGAGTGTAATGGGGTAATGGATGCAAAATAGTGGACTTAACAATTGCGTACAAAAATTGAATAGAAAAACCATTAGCAATGTCTGGACTCTATTTGATAAATATAATGCAATTTTGGAGAGCAGAAGTATGCATTTCTTTAAAAAAAAAAAAAACAATATGATTTATTGGTGATTCCACACATTTTAATGTTACTGTATGTCATACAGTAGAAGTGCTGTGTCCTGGAAGATAACTTCTGTCCTACTGGTGACCGTTAAATGGACCAGCACAGGTCAAGACACTGAGATGCCATGCCCTCAGTCACTCAATGAGAGTGAGTCCAGAGGCTAGTTATTCAAAGAATAGCTCTGCTACAAATAAAGTCATGATGGGAAAGAGTTTCTCCTAGGGCCTCTACATTAGTTAGAAAGCCCCAAAACAGCAGCTCATAGGACTGAACATTGATAACAATGCCACACTGGCACCTAAAACAGATGTTTGGGGCATCCAAGGGTATGAGACAGACACATTTTCTCAGTATCTTTCCTTGGTGAGGGGGCATTACCTCAGCACCTGACTCCGTGCTACAAGCTCTTGGGCTGCTCTGTATAAATAGTTGCAATTACATATAAATAATACCTAAGCAGAGCTATCTTTGCTTAGTCAAAGATACCCTGGCTGAGTAACATAAAATAAACAACTTTATCATTTTTGAAGACAG
The DNA here is from genome assembly GCA_029692085.1 of Gymnothorax javanicus. NCBI lineage: Eukaryota > Metazoa > Chordata > Actinopteri > Anguilliformes > Muraenidae > Gymnothorax > Gymnothorax javanicus. Next base: position 51,703,847 of record CM056196.1, read on the forward strand.
CCATTGTTAGCAATAACTGCAAAAATCCAGCAAAAGGTAATTCTTCAGGTTGACTGTGCAGTGGAGTTTTGCAAAGGTTTTACCCATAACAGCTCAGGCTGAGAAAAGTAGATAACTAAGTGAAAGAGAAGTTACAGAGTTAGAAATTAATAACACCTTTTGACAGGGCTTGGGAAAAGCACTGCAACACAAGAAAGTTCAGTTCTCATGTTGCAAAATTTGGAGTCGGAGTCCGTACAGCCAGAGCCCTAGTCCTCTAATAATCATGTTAGTGCAGTGACAACCATTTCCTGATTAGCACAATAGCTCAGAAAAATTGCGCATGGAAAAAAACAATTACTTGACAAATGAAAAAATACCTTGTAAGTAAACACTTACTCAACGGAGAAGAGAAGGGAGAACAAGGAAGGTCTGCCAAGGAGACCCAAAAATTTGCCTCACAAAAGAAGTCACATTGTGGCCAGGTGTGCCATAACATGCATAACTGCTGGCATGCCATGATACCGCTAGGTAAGCTCTATCACTTTGTACACCTGCAAGGCAGTGACTTCCACTTTAAAATTGGCTCCCTATGAAACAGCTCAATATTTAAATTAAGGTAATGCTCAATTCCCAATTCAGATATGGATAAAAAGGTTTGATATATGGGCCCTGTGCCGACAGTTTGACAATAATCCAATATAGGCTGCCCACTAGAAGAGAAGGAGGGCAAAATCTTCAGCCCGCAGAGCAGAGTGTAGTGGAGAATGCCTAATAATGTACCACTACACTTCAACAGCACCCAGTCAAAAGCAATTTTAGGGAAAAAACAACTTTTAGTGACGAACAGCACAAACAACACTCTGAAACTGACCTCACATTGTTGGACTGTGATATCAAAAAATGATCTTTGAGAAGACCACAGAAGGCAAAAACGGGATGGCAAGTAAAAACAGACATAAGTGCACCTGAAGAATACAAACATCAAAGCTCAGGAAATCAGCACAGCAACAGGAAAAACACATCTCCGTGTCCACTCTAGCTTACAGAGATAGCTGTGCTGAGGCTGACTGTAAAATTCCAGCAAGCATTCAATCTCTTTGACACAGTCAATGATGGGCAATTACTTTTTCCCTTATCAAAGCCATTAACCGAAGGTCATACAAGAGCATGAGTCATTTAGAAAATGCTAGACATGCACATCTCTCAGTCAGTGAGCAATGAGTCCCCTGTCAACCTTTGGGTATTTCACTTAATTGCATAGCATCCATTTAGAGAATCTTTACTTTAAAGGACCAACACCTTTGTATGCTGGGTTTAGGACAAACTGACAGACCTCAGAAAATAATAAGGTATACACGTAGATTGCTATGCCTCCGTCTACTATAGCTTCATAGTCCCTAACAGTTGATCTTCGGTCCCCGCCTATAGTGGACCTGTTGTGACCTTGACCAGATGACCTTCAAAACTGAATCAGTTTAGCTTCCCTCCGCAGGGAATTATTCTTTCTGATTTGGACAAAATCCCTTAATTCCTACAGTAGTTATTATGCACACAAATTGTTTGATGGACGGACAGACAGACAGATTGACAGACGACCAGGAATTAGTTTGCTTCCCGCCCATTGTGTGGAATGGAGGCATAATTAAATCTCCCTGATTAGGGAAATATACTTAGCGCCATTAAAAACCTACTGGTGAAGTATGTACTGTATTTGTCACAAATTGAAGAATCAATCATTTTTATTGCTTTTCCAGTGAGATGCGAGTGAAATTAAAGAAAAGCGTGCGGAATTTTAATCCTGCTGCGTGCCACATGGATGCACTGAGCACTTCAATAATAACAAACATTGAGTCATTAGTGATGTGTACAGTGACGCTTAACTTGTTCTTTTGTGTACCGTCAATAGCCAAGATTAACCAAAAAATGAAAAATGCTATGGAATCAACAAAATGGAACTGCTTATGATACAGGAGAGAGAAAAAGAGCCATCAGCATGTTTTGGGCAGGTTTCAGCCCCCGAGAGGTGGCGCGTCATTGGCACTGCCACTGGTCAAAAATCAGTCGGCTGTCTGTCCGAGAACGAAAAACAGGCCCTGTCGCTGACTGACCCCGCTTATGGCAGCTACAAATACGAACTGTAGCTCAAGAGCACCACATCCAGTTACAGCATGCATGTGACCGATTCCAGAGAGCAATCCAGACTGGTTGTGAGATGAGTGGTCTGATATGTCCGAGCATGAGCGCAAGTACCATTCGACGCAGTCTACGTCAGCAACACACATGCGTGCACACGTCCCCCACAGAACGCCCGTTTGTTACCCGTGCGTTTTTAATGGCAGCATATTTAGTGAACATATGGTGTAAGGCCCTGCTGATTATGATTCAGTAAAAATTTTGCGCTAATCATGGGAAAATCTTGTGTAATTGCCCTCTAAGCATAGTGCTGCTATGCATGCAAATTTACAACTATAGCAAATGAACTCATAGGGACATATCTCAAGTTTCCTATAGTCAAAACCATCATAGTTATGCACAATGTCTTAAACATGCTGCCGTATGAACCATCATATAACCATCCTAAATTAAATTACACTTCAACATTGTCACGGAAAAAAATATTGGCCGAAAGCATGCACTCTGGACCCTTGTAATATTCAGAAATTGTCAACTAATTCTCATCAAATCCTCTTGAAAACATTCTCAAACATTGTGTTATGCTTCCTAAAGCCCATTACGATGTCAATAATTTGGTAATTCCCCCAGATCCCTACATTGCTGCTTGAAAATGATTTCATTCTTTGTTGGTTGCGCAGTTTAAACTCAGTGAAACAGAATGTGAAATTATGAGTTGAATAACTGGTAAATGTTGCTGTCATGTTTTTATATAGCAAAATTTAAACTTCTATTATCCCTTAAGTAGGTTTAAAGTCAGAAAAAGCATTTTTCCCCTCAATGTCACATAGATATTCTGTATCTGCAGGTTGCAGCACTTCACTGAAGCTTAATTGCTGAAGCTTGATTGATGACTCTAAATTGCTCATGTATGAGTAAAAAGAGCGAGACATATTATGGCTGGAAAACATGGCAATAATAAGATGCCAACTTACCCATTAGTACATTATACTGTATATTATGAGTGAAATATGACACAAGAAGTCCCAAAGTTGAGGAAGCTTTGAGGACTCTCAGTCGCACTATAAAAGCAGACTTCCGTAAAAGGCCCCCAGGAGATGTCTTTGTCAAATTAAAGGCTGACTGAAAAGGCAATTAATTATTCATTTGAGCAAACAAAACACTGGAAAACAAAGACTGCTGTTCCATGGAAAGACTGACTTGAAATTCAGAAGCCACGTTGCATTTACTAACAGGACCTCTAACTGTGCCTAATAAGGACAAAGAGGACGAATGCTAAAATGCATCCCATAATTACAGCAATTAATATAATCGTTCTACAGATCAAAATGCAACCCTGTGTCCAAAAAAGTTGTGATGGTGCATAAAATGTTAACATAAACAGGATGCAATGATTTGCGAATCATTTAAACCGTATATGTAATTGAAAGTAGTACAAAGACAACATATCAGATGTTGAAACTGAATTTTTATTGCTTTCTGAAAAATATCTTCTCATTTTGAATTTGATGCCATCAACACATTTCAAAATAGTTGGGATGGGGGCAATAAAAGACTGAAAAAGGGGTATGATGCTAAAAAATGCACCTAGTGGAAAATCTAACTGGAAATGGGTAAGCAACATGATTGGGTATAAAAAGAGCATCCCACAGAGGCTGCGTCTTTCTAAAGTAAAGATGGCGTGGGCTTCACAACTCTGAAAAGACTGTGAAAAACAATTTATGAATAGCGCTTCTGAATGTGAAATTGCAAGGAATTTTGAGGATTCCATCATCAATGGAACATAATGTCATTAAAAGATTCAGAGAATCCGGACAAATCTCTGTATGCAAGGTACAAGGTCAAAAACCAATGCAGGATGTGCCCTCAGGTGGCATGCCATTAAAAACAGAAAGAATTCCGTAGTGGAAATCACTGCATGGGCTCAGGAACATTTCTGAAAACCAGTGTAAGTGAACAGTTTGTCACTGCATCCACAAATGCAAGTTACAACTCTACCATGTAAAGATGAAACCACAGGGGGCGCTAGTGGACCGGCAATGGAGTAGGACATAGTGGATCAAGCTCCTGCCTAGCTTCAACAAAATTATTTTTTTAAATGCGCACTTTCTGAAAATTAAACGTGAATATTGCTTTTACTCGGGAACAAGTTGTTAATACATCCACTTCCTCAATGGCGAACAGACTGCGCAAATATAAACACACAAGTTCCACGAGCACTAGGCCTGATTCCCCAGCCGCAAAGGCTCATACTGCTAGCCCTGATGAACTACCCACACCGTGGTCAGAACTAGAAAAGGATACCGAGGAACTGAAAACGGACATTCTCTCCTCGTTGAGAACGGACATTTCTGCTGTCATCAGGTCAGAGCTTAAGAGTACATTTACCGCAGACATTGATTTTCTTAAAAACGAATTGAAAGATCCGCGTTTGAACTCTACTAGCTTGTGAATATTCAATACCTGATCCGGGGGTGCCATCTAGTGATTGAGTACTGTAACTGCGTGCTTAAATTTGCAGTTCCATAGACGTGGACGTCTACATCTGCACAAAGGGGTTAATATCACCATTGCCAGCCTTCCTGGTATTATGGTTATGAACAGCATTACAAAACACAATTTGTTCTTGCAGAAACTCAGGTGTACGTGTTCGCAGTGTATTGCTTAACAATGTGACTGTGCTTGAGGCTATCCTTTTTTCCAAATCTAGCCACATTAGGCTAGACTGCATTTTGTGAATGCTAGTTCTAGAGGAGCAACCTAGAACCAGCCTAGCAGCCCTGTTATGAGCAACTTGTAATTTTGACAGTTCTCTTTTTGAGGCTGAAGCCCAAACTACCGAACAGTAATCGAGGTGGGATAAAATTAATGATCTACAGACTTGTTCCAGGATATGAGATGGTACATATGGTGCACATTGTCTTGTTATATGAATGCCTACGCCCATTTTCTGTATGACTCTATTTATATGCTCTGACCATGACAGATGGTTATCAATGACCAAACCTAATAACTTTACCTTCTCCACCTGTTTAATGGGTTCCTTAGCAATATATAGATTCAATTTTGGCATGGAAGCCAGTTTGTGCCTAGACCTGAAAATGCTCTGGGTTTTGGATATATTTAAAACAAGCTTATTCAAAACAATCCAATCATGCACGATTTCTAATTCTTTTGATAACACTTGATTGAGTTTGTTATATATGTTTGCAGCATAATACATTGTAGAGTCATCGGCATACATTACAATACTAGCATTTTTTATGGCAGAAGGCAAATCATTAGTAAATCCTTAGATGGAAAAGAGAAGTGGTCCAAGACAACTACCTTGAGGCACACCACAGGCTAAGTCGCTACTATTTGATAAGCTGCCATTGTAATAAACTCTCTGTGTTCTACCAAAGAGATAGCTCTTAATCATGGTGATGGCAGGTGGGGTGAACCCATAACAGGTGAGCTTACTGATTAATAGCTCATGGTCAATGACGTCAAAAGCAGCACTGAAAAAAAAAAACAGCACTCTTTCCACAATCCCGGACACACTCCACTTAACATCTATTCAATATATGGCATATAGGCCCAGAAATGTGATCAGCTATCTTCAATATCTTACTGTCTTGGTTGTCAGCGCCCATCGAACCATGAGCAGGGAGGGACTCCAACAACCTCCTGACCTCCTCAGCATCAACATAGTGGAATTCAAATGTACAATTCTTACCCCTCATTATTTCATGGCTTATTAGCTTAGACGTGTTGGAATTGGTGCAGCACATAGCCTGCCTCAATTTGTCAACTTTACTTGAAAAAAAGTTAAAGTAATTAGCCATGTCCAGTGGCTTTGTTAGGAACATCCCATTGGGCTCTACAAATGACACAAACCCATTTTTCTTTCTTCCCATGATTTCCTTCAGAGTATTCCAAAGTTGTTTACCATCATGTCTGACATCACTTATACCTTGCTTATAGTATTCCTTCTTATTTTTGTTCAATTTAGTTACCTGATTTCTCAATATACAATAATTCAGTCTATCATCTAGTAAACAAGATTTTGCTGACAACCTTTTAGCTTCATCTCTTTGTTTCATTAAACATTTCATGTCCTCATCAATCCAAGGGGCAATTCTAGATTTCATTGTGAACTTCTTCACGGGGGTATGTCTATAAACTAATTGGGTGTGAAACCCAATGTTCTTCTGTTACCAAAATTCTTTATTGTGAGTGAATGCTGAAAGCATTCAAACCCCATGTTCTTCTGAATCTTTATTAGGGCCCGAGCCGACTGCAAGTCGTCCACGGAGGACCCTATTGAAATTGCGCTGATTATTTTTATTATTAGGGCCCGAGCCGACTGAAAGTCGTCCGCGGAGAACCCTATTGAAATCGCGCAGTTTATTATTATTATTATTATTATGAGGGCCCGAGCGACAACTGCAAGTCGTCCGCGGAGGACCCTATTGAAATCGCGCTATTATTATTATTATTATTATTCCTCCGACATTTCAAGGCCCAATTACGCCCTTTTCCCAAATGTGAAAACGCTTGTAACTTTCCACATTCGTCCGGCCACATCCGAAATTCGATATTTTTGGGCGCTCGCACATGTTCGACCGCAAATGCCGAAATAGCGCCCCCTAAACACGTTTCAAAATTCCCATAGGGAAATTCGGGTACTTTGTCTTAGGCAGACAAAATTCGGTGTATATATATATGTATCATAGCCAGACATACAAAAAACTTCATTGGAGCCATGCCCTAAACCCAAGAGGAAGTCGGCCATTTTGATTTTATTTTTTTAATTTGAAAACAAACTCCTCCTAGGGATTTTGCCCGATCAACTTCAAATTTGGTAAAGATCATCTAGAGACCAAGTTGATCAAAAGTTACGCTCTGCATGTCTGTAGGTCAAAGGGCGTGGCTGCTAGGGCGTGACAACGTTTGACGACTCAACAAAAAAATTTCAAAATGCTCTCACGCCCGCATACTTGATCTTAGCAGCTTCAAACTTGCTGGACATGATGGTATCTTCGCCCTGAATGTCCCAATATCATAACTTTGCACTTAACTAATAGCGCCGCCCGGTGGTAACAGGAACTGACCAGTATTTACTTTGAAAACAAACTCCTCCTACGGATTTTGCCCGATCGACTTCAAATTTGGTACAGATCATCTAGAGACTAAGCTGATCAAAATTTGTGCTCTGCATGTCTGTAGGTCAAAGGGTGTGGCTGCTAGGGCGTGACAAACTTTGGCGACTTTTCTTGATTTCGCCATCCATTTTCCAACGGCTCTCACGCCAACATACTTGTTCATAGCAGCTTCAAACTTTATGGACATGATGATGGCTCCGCCCTGAACGTCTCCCTATATTAACTTCCCACTTCACTAATAGCGCCCCCTGGTGGTAACAAGAACTGGCCAGTTTTTACTTTCACTTGTACTGATGACACATAGTTGAACCCATCAACTTCATTCCACTTCTACAACATGCAGAACAAGTTGGTGAAGCTACAAGTAATGGCGTTCGTGTGGCGATGCGGCGACTCTCCATCCCTCGCCATTAAAATATGTCTGGGTTTTTTATGTCTTTAATGAACTCGTATCATCATAGAAATTCATACACAGGTCAAGGGTGGTGAGCTCTTACATCTGATAGGGGCGTTGCCTATGATGGGAGCAAAATACCTCCATAGCGCCCCCTTGAAATTTTCAAAAACCCCTCCCCATAGGGGTTTTTTTGGAGTAGGCAGATGAAAATTGGCCCACATGTGTATGGTGCGAAGTCGCACAAAAAGGTCTCTGGCACCATTGGTCTATTCCAAACAGAAAGTCGGCCATTTTGATTTTCTTTGTGCCATTTTGGCCTGATTTCCACACGTTGTATTTTAACGAACTCCTCCTAGAGATTTTGTCCAATCAACCTCAGGTTTATTATAGATCATCAAGAAACCATCCTGATCAAAAGTTGTGCTCTGCATTTCTGTAGGTCAGTGGTCGTGGCCGCTAACAGGAAGTGACTAGTTTTTACTTTCACTTGTACTGATGACACATACTTGAACCCATCGACTTCATTCCACTTCTATAACATGCAGATCAAGTTGGTGAGACTACATAATGAATTCTGAGAAGCTACGAGTAATGGCGTCTGTGTGGCGACGCAGCGACTATGGATCCCTTGCTATGAAAATACGTTTGGGTGTTTGATGTCTTTAATGAACTCATATCATGAAAATTCATACACAGGTCAAGGGTGGCGAGTTCTTACATCTGATAGGGGCTTCCCCCATAAGGGGAGCAAAATGCCTCCATAGCGCCCCCTTGAAATTTTCAAAAACCCCTCCCCATAGGGTTTTTTTTTTGGAATAGGACGATGAAAATTGGTACACATGTGTATGTTGCCAGGTTGCACAAGGAAGTCACTTGCACCATTCGTCTACTCTAAACAGGAACTCGGCCAGTTAGATTTTAACGTGTCATTTTGGCTTGATTTCCACACATTGTATTTTAATAAACTCCTCCAAGAGATTTTGTCCAATCAACCTCAGATTTATTACAGATCATCAAGAGACCATGCAGATCAAAAGTTGTGCTCTGCATGTCTGTAGGTCAATGGGCGTGGCCGCTATGGCGTGCCCATTTCTGATGCCTCGCCATGCAACTCTCTCACCCTCATTCTTCATCCAAACGGCTTCAGCATTACTGTACATGATAAGAGTCCCGCCCTGAACGCCTCCATATGCTCGTAGGCAGCGTCGCTTATGGCGCCCCCTTGAGGAAACAGGAAATGCCATATTTTACATTGACATTGGCCGATTTGCTCAAAACTTCACATTTATCCTCAGGGTCTGCCCCTCAATGCATCTTCCCACGTTTGGTTATGCTCCGAACGCCCCCTAGTGGATGAACTATCAACTTGTCATAACTCCTTTGTGCTTTGTCCGATTCGCTCGAAAATTTATCACAGGTTGGTGCCTGTACTTGACCTGTCCAATGGTCGTGAGTGCACACCTGCATTCGTCAGGATCTCACCACTACCCCCAACGTGCACAAGGGTGCGAGGGCCCGTTCAACGCTGCTTGAAGCTTTAATTTTTCTTGTTATTCCGCCGCGTTTTTTGATTCACTGTAACTTCAACGTACTTCAACCGATTCAAACCATTCAAATTTCATCTTATTCAGTTCCATGAGGACATTATCGGAAACTTACAGATTTTCCGTAACACTCATAGTTTTCCGGAAATTCAATGTTAAAATGAATTTAATAAAATGAATGTCCCCAATGCCCCAGTGCAGTGACGGGGACACTGTACTGAAGGAGACGCCGTCTTTCGGAGGAGACGTTAAACCGAGGTCCTGACTCACTGTGGTCATTAAAGATCCTATGACACTCTTCGATAAGAGTAGGGGGTGCCCCGGTGTCATGGCTAAAGTCCCAACCTGGCTCTTTTGACGTGCTGCCTAATCATCCCCTGATCCAATTGGCTGTGCAAATTGCCCTCTCCCTCCCCACCTCAACTCCCAGGGCTCCCTTGAAAAAGAGATTTCAATCTCAACGGGACTTCCCTGGTTAAATAACGGTTAAATAAATAAATAAATAAAATTCCGATACCTATTAAATCCCATTCAAAAAAAAAATTTGGCCCTGAATGCGTTCCACAAACTTCAACCGATTCAAACCATTCAAACATCAAAATGTTAAGCTGAATTAGGAATCGACAGGAATGACGCCTCTAATTCCTAACATTCATAATTTCCCAGATATTCCAGGTTTTTTCCAAACCGTTTTCCCATTGGAAATCAATTACGGAATCTTCTAAACTTTTTTTCAAACGTTAACTACTTTCCAACTGGAAAGTATTCAACATTTTCCTGACGTTTTATGTATTATTCAACTTTTCAATCCCATTCAAACTTTAAAAAATATTCACAGTTTTCTGAAACTTTGTTATAATGGGAGTCAATGAGAAAATCCTTCAAACTCACTCATCTTCACCCTCTCATCGTGAACTCATACATTCACATAGAAACTCCATTCCAACTCTCAAACGTTGACAATCCCATCGACAACACCATAGCAACCGCCTAGCAACGCCCTAGCAACCACCCGGAACACCATAGCAACCGCCTAGCAATGCCCTAGAAACCACCCAGAACACCATAGCAACTGCCTAGCAACGCCCTAGCAACCATTAGGAACACTATAGCAACTGCCTAGCAACGCCATAGCAACCACCCAAAACACCATAGCAACCACCTAGCAACGCCCTAGCAACCACCCAGAACACTGTAGCGACCACCTAGCAACGCCCTAGCAACAACCCAGAACACCATAGCAACCGCCTAGCAACACCCTAGCAACCACCCAGAACACCATAGCAACTGCCTAGCAACGTCCCAGCAACCACCCAGAACACCATAGCAACCGCCTAGCAACACCTTAGCAACAACCCAGAACACCATAGCAACCACCTAGCAACGCCGTAGCAACCACCCAGAACACCATAGCAACCACCTAGAAATGTCCTAGCAACCACCTGGAACACCATAGCAACTGCCTAGCAATGCCCTAGCAACGACCCGGAACACCATAGCAACCGCCTAGAAACACCCGAGCAACCACCCAGAACACCATAGCAACCGCCTAGCAACGCCCTAGCAACCACCCAGAACTCTATAGCAACTGCCTAGCAACGCCCTAGCAACCACCCAGAACACCATTACAACCGCCTAGCAACACCCTACCAACCACCCCATTTTCCTGACGTTTTACATATGATTCAATTTTTTAATCCCATTCAAACTTTAAAAAATATTCACCGTTTTCTGAAACCTATATGTTATAATGGAAGTCAATGAGAAAATCCTTCAAACTCACTCATCTTCACCCTCTCACCCTGAACTCATACATTCACGTAGAAACTCCGTTCCAACTCTCAAACGTTGACAATCCTGTCGACTTTCAGTGTCTGACTCAAATTTTCATTATCTCTTTTAGATTTTCTACACTGGCACTTTAAAAAACATGAAATTTTGAGCCCTTCTCAGACTTCAAAATGGGTGTGTATTGCGTGCAATCGTTAGAGCTAGAGTGGGTGATGTCATCGCTAGAGTAGAGAGCATCTCTAAAATTGTCTAGAAATTTTCTCTTCAACTCGATCGTACAGCCACAGCGTTCACTCCACATAGGCAAAATGTACACCAAATCGTAGGAAAAGTTATCTCGGTCACAGAGGTGTGACCCCTGAAGCAAAAGGACAAATGGTTTTGGCTGCCCGAGTCTAAAAGGACAACAAGTCCAACCAACTGTCCCATTCACTCCCATGTTAAGTGAGAGCTAAATTTTCTGGAAGAAAGCAGATGATTCCAGTTTTTTCCATCGCGGCCATGGCCTCATTTTTCACACCACAGAAATAAAATTTACACCATTGCGATCCGCATCCTGTCCTCTCGCTCACAGTCTGGTTTTTGAAGCTGTAGCAGTTATGGTTTTTCATTAAACAGCTGGAGTTTGACAGGTAATTTTCCTTAAAAATATACTCTTGACTGCCTCCCAAGCAGGAGCAGCTGTTGGTGTCAATCAGTCAGTCACCACGGCAACCCCTACAGCTGGGGACAAGCAGGAGCAGCTGTTGGTGTCAATCAGTCAGTCCCCATGGCAACCCGTACAGCTGGGGACTCAGCTAATCAATACTGAGGTCATTAGATTACATATAAAATGCTCCTTGGCAGTTAAAGCCTCATACAGAGACAATTACTTGTGAAGCAGCTCAAGCTTTGAAATCATGAACAGTCTAAAAGATTGTCAGTCTGCCTGTCTCTGTCTGTCACTCTGCCTGCCTGTCTGTGTCTGTCTTTCTGTGTCCATCTTGGACATTTTAGACTGCAGTCTTTTTTTAACTGTTAATACATTCTAACTTTGAGCTGGTTCATGTTTAACTCATTCATTCATTCTTTCTTTGTTCAGCTTTTTTTCTTTCAGTTTTTTAATAAACATTCAAGTATTCTACATAATTCAAATATTATTATATTTTCATGGCAGCTATTCAGTGTGGCGTCAGCAAACATTCAAACATTCAAATCATTCAAACTTTATTGTATTCAAGACAGTATCACAGTGTGGCTTCAGCTTTCAGCATTCACCCCCGCAATTTCTTCAGAAATTGCTTCTCTAGTTCCATAGAAATATTCATAAAAACATGTAAAGAAATCTCTGGGTCGTCAGCAGCATACACATCATTCCAGTCAATATTTCCAACATCATCTATAAAATTGAATTCAATAAATCTCTTGTATATCCGTTTGAATACAATTTTAGGACTTGCTTTTGGAATATTTGCTTTTCTTGCAGTAGCTACCATATTGTGATCACTGAGTCCTACTGGTAAAGAAACTGGCTTTGAGCAGAGCTCAGAGACATTGGTGTAAATATGATCAATGCAGGCTGAAGAAGTATGTCCTACACAATTAGTAAATACTCCTGTTGGCATACAAACAATTTGTGACAAGCATTTGTGTAGCAAGGTACTTTTTGTTGGATTTTGTACTATGGCAGCTATGGACATGTCAGGCCTTACTTTGTATGAGTGGAAGTAGGTAGCCTTGTTAAACATGATCTCTGCTTGCCCCACTGACACTGGTTAAAATGAGATAATATAGATGCGCCTTTCTTTGTCTTTTCCCCATTATTTGTGATTGAGCATGCAGTTAGGCAGGAGCCAGCTTACTGGACACTAGTTTTGTCTCCAATGCCAAGACTTGATTTGTGCTTTAGTTTACAAAGGGAGTTTTGGTCGCCGTGTTCAATTAGGTGACAGGGATTGGGGATTCACCAAATAACTTTTTTTTTTATCAGAAGATCCCTTCGGGGTGGAAATTATAGCCCTTTTTAGGGTAGGGGTGAAACGGGCCAAAATATTGACATAGTCAAAATCTGGACTTTGACCTTTGAATATTTTGGTGCGCCCTCAGTGACCCTCCTTGATCTTATAATATATGAATGAATGGGTAGAGTTCTTCCATTTAACGTTATAATTTTCAAGGTTTACTGAGGGCGCCGCCTTTAGATGGTGCTTCAAATCATGACTTTCTGCATTTTTGACTACATTTGAGACCCTCCCAGGGCCTGCGCCCTCATTAAACCTTGCTTATTTATGTGTATTTGGATACATTGGGACTAGTTCTTTCCAAATTTGCATAAATGGCGGTGGCTTAGTTAGGGCGCTTTTGCATAGGTGGCGCTTTTTATGGCAAGAACGCGATTTCATGGCTTAAAGCTGGAAAAATTGCCATGCCGGAAAATGAAATTACCAGGGGGGGTCCTAAATTGAGTTGCGACCTAACATACTTTGTGATAGTAGCCTGTCCGTCATAATACAGAAAGAGGCCCACATAAAATCACAATACAAGAGCTTCTAACACATTGACACTGCCTGACATTTGTCTTATATTAACATTCACTAAGGCATGAGCTTCGGCCGATGAGAGGAGTAACCTGATTAATGTTCATGCCAGCGATTTCGCCGACTACTCTGTCCTCTTCCGCCGGCTACTTTCCCGACGAATTTAAAAGTTTTTAGGCGAGTTTCGACGCGTTTTATCTTGATAAACGCTTTACAGTTTGACTATTGACTTTCTCTTTGCTGACGTATTGAAACGCTACTCTAAGCCGCGCTGTGATTACTCAAGAACAATTTCAACATCCAATAACATTGCGCGTGTCATATGAACTCCAATAATACTACTTCCATCCTCTTCGCATAATATTGTTGTATTTTCTGAAAATATTCAAATTTCATTCGGTAGCTGGTCGAAACATGCCGCCCTTCAAGAAGAAGGAGGCATCTAACGGGCAAACATTGCTGATATCCTGGGCGGCACGGTGGCACAGTGGTTAGCACTACTGCCTCACAGCAAGAAGGTCGTGGGTTCAAATCCGGCCTGGGGCCTTTCTGTGTGGAATTTGCATGTTCTCCCCGTGTTCGCGTGTACCACCTCCGGGTACTCCGGTTTCCCCCACCCACAAAAACATGCATCATCATAGGAACACTCCAACCAGTACCCCTGTCCAAGGAACTGGCTTTAGAACTGGAGTTGGTCCCCGGGCGCTGCTCTGTGGCTGCCCACTGCTCCTAACTATAGGATGGTTGGCCCGTGCGCGATGATAAAGTAAACGCCCGTATATTCATTTACAACACTAGCCTTCTACCATATTGATTCCCCATTGTTAGCCCGAGGACACTCAAAGCCACTTTTCAATCATTTCATGCATTTAATTACCAGCTATTTCGATGAAAGTCTTCAGGGTATTGAATTGATTCACTGTGTCCCTAAAACCTGTGTCCAAACGATGGTAAATGTATAGGCTATATTATTAATGCGTTGTGGTGGCAATGGACCACATCGGAATTAGCTTAGCACTACCCATTATCCATTGCGCGTGACGTCACGCATTTTCGACTGGGGGTATAAACTCCGCCTTATCTCATATAGATTTCTATTGACAACCAACTACACAGCGTTCATTCCTACCATTTATACGCAATATTTGCGCACTTTTGTCAGTAGTTGCAGAGCAACAACGACTTGGAAAGTACGCGATTTGGTGGTGTTTGTTTTATAAAGTTTCAGGGAGTTTAAAAGGTTGATTTCCGTGATGAATGAAGAGGCTGCATGCATTCTCTTTCCTTTTGTAATACGACTATGGGCTGCGAACCATACAGCGAGATGTGAATTAAAATTTCAGCGCATGTAAACAGTGGGGCTTACGTTAAAAAGAAATTCATGACTGTTGGCAGAAAGTGGAAAATAACCACTTCTAAAAGCAAAAAAAGTGGAAGTTTTTCTTTCCTTTTATTTTAAATTGTCCATGCTGGCAGCATAAATTCATAGCAGAAAAGCTTATCTTTTCTCTCTTAATTAGATGCCAACTACATGGTGCGCTGTCAAGGGCTGCAAATGTCACAAACTATCTTCGTAAGTGGAAAAGGAAGATATGCCTAAAACATGCTGGCCTGTTTGGTAAAGGTGCATGCGATTTCCCTCTACCACTCCGAATGTTACGCTTCCCAGCTGACAACGAGCTATGGCTAAGACGAGACTGGGTAAAGGCAGTCAAAAGGGTTGATGTCAGAACTGGTATGTGTTCGGATTATTAGCTCGATCAGAGCTTGATTCATAGAGATAGTGGTTTCTGTTGGGCTATTAAAATTAACTCTTCTTTGCTTGTCGGAGTGGTTCTTTTCCATTTTTCTGCCTACAGTCGTGACAATTTATTTTTAACATTAGCCCCACTGGTTGCATACACTATAATTTTCATTCCCATTCCGCTGTCTGGTTTGCAGCCCAAGAGTCGTAGTATTACAAAATGAAAGTGGATGTATGCAGCCTCTTCATTCATCACATAATTCAACATTTTAAACTCCCTAAAACTTTATAAAACAAACACCACCAAATCGCGTACTTTCCATGTCGTTGTTGCTCTGTAACTTCTGACATAAGTGTGTTAATATGGTGAATAACCGGTAGTAATGAACGTTGTGTGGCTGGCTGTCAATGGAAATCGATATGAGATACAGTGGAGTTTATACCCCCAGCCGAAAATCCGTGACGTCACGCGCAATGGATAATGGGTATTAAAGCTAATTCCGATGTGGTCCATTGTGCTCATGCGTTTTCCCACATCTACTCCGTAACCAAGCATGGATTCATTCATTTGCGAAGACTGGGCAGTATGCCTATCGACTGGTAAATTTGTTCGTAGCTTGCATTCCTGTTCATTTAATCAAAAAAAAAAGTTATAATGCATTTTTCTTAATGAGGGCATTAAACGACAATTGTCTGTTGAATATTCTGAATCCTGTAGCTTGTGAGATGGCACATATTTTGCTGGGCGAAAGCTGTAATACGCAGTTTTGCACCAATGTTCTCAGTTCGATACGCTCAAGATGTTTTGCATTTTAAATAATTTTTAACCTTTGAGGACATTTTGAGTATTGGAGTGCCATCTTTAAATAAATTATACTGCCAAGAAAATGCTGAAACGAGCGCTGTAATTCATGGTAAATTTTTTTGGATTAATTAATTGTCTGGATTAATGCCATCCTTACAAGATCGCGTGTAGAGTATTATGTTCGTTGTTAGTGTCACCTATCGGTGATCTTTTTTCCCATGAATTACAATTTCTTAATCATTATAGGCTTATAAAGCGGTCTTTATTATTCAATTAAGAAAGACTGTTCAATTGTTACTCAGGCGATCTTTTGCTGTAACCAGTTGAGCGCAATGATGCAAAAAAAAAAAAAAAAAAAGCGTGAAGCTCCACGCCTCTGACGGTTTACAGGCCACAGAAGATCCGTCAAAAAATCAGGGGTGTTCAGGTTGAAGAAGTTAACTCTTGTTAAATTAGATGCACAATTTGCCCCCTGTTTAAATGATGTTGATGTGGGGTGGGGTGAGGTCAAATATATTTTGTGTACAATGATGCAACATGTGAACGCGACAATTAACATATTTCAAATTTAGCAAAACCAGTTTATTAGCCTATGTTTGCATTTTTCATGGGACATATGAAAAACTCACTTCTTCAGCAGTGCTGACCAGCCCAATAACTGAAGTAAATGAGTGATTCTATATATTTTTTTCCTTTACCTGATTAAGAAAAAAATATTCCATTAATTAAAATAATTTAATTTGTTTGAGGTGTGTTTCAGGGAGGTTGAATGATAAGCTAATGTTCAAAAATTGTTCTGTGTCATATCTGCGATTTGTTTATTTGGTACGAAGTAAAAAGCTACATGAACATCCTCTGTGTGTTGAGATTCAATAATTTTTGCCAGGGGTTGAGTGCAGTTTTTATTATTGATATTGTTGCAGTTTTCTTGAGGAACTTATTCAAGTTATTCCTTGAATCTCCACGTTGGTATGATAACAAACAGCCAATTAATCAGTGCCAAAGAAAAAGCCACAGACGTTGAAATGAAGACATGTTCATCAATAAGAACTGAAATATTGAAATTAAAGTGTAATTGCAAGCAAATGGTAATTATTTTATATATGTGTTATACTACAGCATAAGATAGGTTACTATTGTAAGATAAAGAATAAATAATAATAAAATAGAATAAATGCTTCAAAGAAATAATTGATGTGATGTTCAAGTTAATCTATGCTTGCTTATAGTACTAAATGTTAGGGTGTTTATGGCGCTAGTTAGTATTTGATTGAAATAGAGGCATGTTGCTTAATTGATAATGGAGATTCAACTTAAAAAAACAAAACTGAAATTTAACCAGAAAATCCTAACATTTTACACTGGAAAATACTTGCATTAGGCTGTCTAAAGTGCAGTAGAATGCGCTAAAATGCAAAGAAAAGAAATAAGCATACTTAAGGACCCTCCTACAGGCCGAGTAACGGTGTGGCGCCACATGTAATTCTTAACTGGCTACTTTTTTTTTAAATTAACCTGCTACTTTCATTTCTTGGGAACACTCTGAAAATCACATTCACATCCCGGGACTGGAAATAAGTCAGCGCCATTGTCTCGCCAGTACTGAAAGCGTTTAGCATTATGACAGATGTGTCCAGTACTCGTATTTGCTGTTAATTATTTTGCGAGAGTGTTTCCCTTGTAATAAAATTATTGCCTCAGCGGTTCAGTATTACTCGATCGGGATTTAGCCTTGGTTTGCAAAAATCTGTTCCTGCTTTTAAAGGCGCGATTGAGCCATAAAAGTACGTGGTAATGAATTAGATTGTTTAAAATAGTATCTTCAGCCAATATTCCCTCCCCTTTTTTCAAATTCGAATTGTATAGCTTAAGATGGTGTGAATGTTCCTGCTCTGTGGCAAGATGGGAGATCCCGAGTTTTGCTAAGTCGTCATGTAAGCCTATGTCTGCCCAAAATGGCAAAAACATGGATGGGATGCTAAGAGTTGGGCTGCGTCCCAGCTCTCTGAGGATGTATTATCCTTTCCTATACTTATATCTGTCCCCCATCTGGATGTTGAGCATATAAGCATGTGAGACAATGAACTGTATATAATTTATATACAGTCCATGTGTGAGACCGACGACTATAACGCGCACGCGCAACAAGTGTCAGCTCAATAGACACATCTATTTACCGTAATTAGCCCTGTACTCGCCTGGGGGAAAAAAATTACGTGCCCCGCTCTGCCTCTATTGCCTAGTAACGTGCAATACTCACATGCTATTGGTTTAGAATTACATCAGTTTTATCAGCCTCTAAACAGCGTTTAATGTGATTGGATAAACGGTTACACATCGAAAACTCAGCTCACATTAAAAAAAAAAAAAAAAAAAAAAGCCTGATGGGCTCGCGCTGAAAAATCTCCTCACGCCGGAAATCCGACAGGGTGCCAGAGAACTTTAAGCCCTGCGATTTTAGGAGATTTTTCATTTGGCCATATCTCAGTGCGCCCCCTATGGGTTTCAGTGAAACTTGTTTTATTGTGTTTCTCTATATTTCTGCTATTCATGATGAAAATATCAAGAAGGCTTTTTGCCTCGTTAACCCTCTTTGTGCTAAAACGTTCACACCAGATCACAATCCACTTTAATCAAGAAAGACAAAAGGTTAGTTAAACATAACATAACATAACATGAATGGCGAGAACAGGCCGTTCAGCCCAACTAGGCTCGCCAGTTTCTTTATACTATCATGATTATATCACTTCAGATACTCAGTGACTCATGGCATCTAGCTTTAAGTCAAGCCTGCTCTTGAAAACTCCCAAGGTCTCTGCCTCAACAATATGGTCAGGCAAGCTATTCCACATCGAAATTACTCTTTGGGTGAAGAAATATTTCCGAATATTAGTGCTAAATTTACCTTTGGTCAACTTCCATTTGTGACCCCGAGTTCTACTAACAACACTTGGTCGAAGGAATCCTACATAATTCACTTTGTCAATCCCTTTAACATATTTAAAGACCTCAATCAGATCACCCCTGAGTCTCCTTTTCCTAAGATTAAAGAGATTAAGGATCTTCAGCCTCTTCTCACAGCTTTCATCTTTTATACCCGGACTTAGCTTAGTGGCTCTTCTCTGAACTTTCTCTAGAGCCTCTAGCATAGTTCTCCAATGCTCCAATAGGCAGCTCATATGGCAGGTGGCAGCACTGCTGTGACCACATGTTTTGATGGCATGTTCAGAGTCTGAATAGAGCCTTGGAAATCCTGCTGTATCATGAACATCTTCTGATTTTAAGACCTGCGAGCAGTACATCGTTCCATCTTCACCTTGTGGGATATTGTGCCAATGATTAGTTTTGCTCCCAAGATATTAGATAATATATTTTCTGATCACATTTTTGAATGGGCGTGGCCTTTGTATATGCATAATGCATGCAGCAATGCAGAATGTAAATACAAGGTCCTCAACCCCCTCTGAAAAGCACTATGGTTACCTTCTGGACAAGGATGCCCTTCAGTTAGTTTTGAACTATGTCGTGAGATTTTCTGGACAAGTTTGTCCCATATTTTTAGTTGATGTGGGTTAAAACTTCTGGACAAGGATTTCCTTCAGTTCGTTTTGAACTATGTTGTGAGATTTTCTGGACAAATCTGTCCGAACGTTTTAGTCAGTTGTGAGCTATGTGCAGTTCAGTTGCTGTCCTGAGAA
This sequence comes from Gymnothorax javanicus, assembly GCA_029692085.1. Lineage (NCBI taxonomy): Eukaryota > Metazoa > Chordata > Actinopteri > Anguilliformes > Muraenidae > Gymnothorax > Gymnothorax javanicus. Next base: position 51,723,604 of record CM056196.1, read on the forward strand.
CCTCTTAGGCAGCGTGTCCCTTAGTTAGAATGACAGGCAGTCATTTATTTCAGACTATTTCAGGAATACCAACGCAGAAGCCTCTGTTATTGGTACAATTTTAATATAGTTTTTATTCCATGCTAAACAATTCTAGAATTATTGAGTCATTATTCTGTGGTGGTGGCACCAACAGAAAGATGCTGTCCATTAAGGCCTAAGTATCTTCAGCACCTATGGGTGCCTTGATTGTTGTTTTTCTGACTTTTCAGTTTTAACATTTTAATAAATTGTTGCTTTTTTTGAATTAGTTCTCTTGCCTCAATGCTTTGAAAACACTCAATTAATTCTCCCCACTGGTTGGTGGGGACTAAAACAAAAAAGGGCATTTTTCAGAGGTGGTGCTTGATTGCGACATACGTCAAACTCTGGCATGTAAAGGGTTAATGAGGCAAAAAGCCTTCCTGAAATTTTTACCATGAATAGCAGAGATATAGACAAACATAATAAAACAAGTTTCACTGAAATCCATAGGGGGCGCACTGAGATATGGCCAAATGAAAATCGCCTAAAATAGCGTTCTTGCCAAAAAAAGCACCACCTATGCAAAAGCGCCCTAACTAAGCCACCGCCATTAATGTAAATTTGGAAAGAACTAGTCCAAATGTATCCAAATACACATAAATAAGCAAGGTTTAATGAGGGCCCAGGCCCTGGGAGGGTCTCAAATGTAGCCCAAAATGCAGAAAGTCATGAATTGAAGGGCCACCTATAGGCGGTGCCCTGAGTAAAATTTTTATGCTAAATGGAAGAACTCTACCCATACATTCATATATCATAAGATTAAGGAGGGTTACAAAGGGCGCATGAAGACATTAGATGGACAAAGTCCAGATTTTGCCCATGTCAATATTTTGGCCCTTTTGACCCCTACCCTAAAAAGGGCTGTAATTTCCACCCCGAAGGGATCTTCTGATAAAAAAACGTAATTTTTGTCAGTTTGGTCGATATATCTATGCCCACAAAAATCTTCAGTGGCCTACTGGAACATGATATATCACCCCCTGGTTCATAGTTACAGACTCTGGCTCTTAACCTGTTTCTCCAGCGAAAATGAGTCATCAAAAATTAATCCTAGATTTCTGACTGCAGGTTTAGTGAGAGTACCCAAAGGGCCTAGATCATTATTAAGGCTTGTGCGGTAATCAGGAGGTGCAAAGATCAAGATCTCGGTTTTTTCCTCGTTAAGTCTGAGAAAGTTGTGTGCCATCCAGTATTTAATGCTGTCAAGACAATCAAACAGAACCTTCAGTGGGGCCGTGGTGTTACGTTTCAGTGGCAAACAGACCTGCAAATCATCAGCGTAGCAGTGGAAGGAGATTCTGTGCTCTCTAAAGATGGAACCCAACGGGAGTAGGTACAGTGAAAATATGAGGAAATTTTTGCAGGTGGTGGCTGACTCTATAAGGCAGGTGGTGACAAGAGGATTAATGACACTATTTATAGTGCTAAATAAAATGCGGGGTCTGTGACAATGCTTTGTAATAAGGTCAGATAGATATTTTTCTTTTTCCTCCCTAGTTAAACAGGGAGTCCCTCAACATTTCAAAAGACACCTGAAGTTTGTCTTTTTTCCACTTACGTTCAGCTCGTCTACAAACACGTCTTACAGCTCGCTTAGTGTCATTAAGCCAGGGCTCCGTTTTAGCTTTAGGGCGTCTAGCTTTAAAAGGAGCAATGGTATCAAGAATGCGAGAGCAGGAGGAGTTGAAAACAGAAAGTAAGTGGTCAGGTGTCGAATGAAGAGGAGGACCATCCAGAAGTGCAATATCACTAGCATTCTGATAGGCAGAAGAAAAACGTCCAGCAGTAGTCGATGTAATCAAACGTGAATGACGCAAAGGAACGTAAGAATTTGCTGGCTTACATGGAATAGAAATCCCAAAAACCAGAGGCAAATGATCAGAGAGAGTAATGTCGCATCCTTCAACATCAGAGTGTGATGGGCCACAAGATAAAATCAAGTCCAATGTATGCCCGCGTTCATGTGTGGGGCCTTTCACTAACTGAAAAAGGTTAAAAGAATCAACGAGATTTAGGAAATCCTTTGCCAATGGTTTAGAGGGGCAGCAGATATGAATATTAAAATCACCCAGAATTAAAACACTGTCGTATTTAGGCATAATTCCTGACAGAAATTCTGAGAAATCATTTATGAAATCCTTATCATATTTAGGTGGGCGATAAACAAGCGCGCACAGCACCGGAGATGAAAGACCGATTTGAAACAGTTGTAGTTCGAAGCTAGCGTAAACATCATCCGTGAGCTGCCTACATTTAAAAACATTTCTAAAAACAGAGGCAAGGCCACCACCACAGCCAGTTAATCAAGGAGAGTTCAAATAATTACATTCAGGTGGGAGGAGCTCAGAAAAAGGGCTTAACTCACCGGCGTTTAACCAGCTTTCAGTCACAAACAGAAAATCCAAGCCTCGAGAGTTAAAGAAGTCATTGAGGAGTGAGGTCTTATTAGCTACTGATCTAGCATTTACCAGCACTAATCTGATTGTATCCGGGTCGCTAACCGGCTGGGAAGTCCGGGCCAGCGGTCGGAGGTTCCCGAGGTTCGCTCCTCTTCTGCGGAGTCGAGGCACTCCATGATGAGAAGGCTGGATGAGGAGACCTGGTGCTGCCGGCAAAGTCCGACAGTACGAAGGATCTGCGGAGCGCAAGGAAATGAACCACCCGTGATCAGGACCCAGTCCGTGTAGAAAACAGCGAGGATCGGCTGTTAGAAAAGCTGTCAGGTGTTTCTTGAACCTTGCCGATACACCTCCCCGCTTTCTCCGTCCTCTGTAGCGTTTCTTGCGGTGGAAGGCGTAAGGCAAACGCCAAAGACATGCCGGTACGTACGCCAAGACAGCAGGAATATAAGTTCCATGGTTTTTCGGACGCTGACAGAACGGCTTTTCTACATGATACCTAATATTCAGTAGGAGGAGGCGATCATAAACCAACACGGATGAGACACTGTGGTAAAGAACAGAAGTCAGCAGCACAATAGTAATCAGGACAGGTAGGACAGAGAGAAACTGACGGCAAGCAATAACCATCGGTGCCATCCTATATATATCATCAGTCATGCTTCCTCAATGGCTGACATAAATAATCCCGGAGAGACTACGGGGCGCCTGATTAGCTTTGTAAGTTGGAATGTAAAATCTTTAAATCACCCTGTTAAACGCAGGCGGGTAATTGCACACCTTAATCATCTCAAAGTTGATATTGCTTTCCTCCAGGAGATTCATCTCTGAACCTTTAATCATTCCAGACTGAAGGGTGGATAGGACAGGTTTACCATTCCAATTGTGGCTCTAAGGCGATGGGGGCAGCAATTCTAATTAATAAGAATATTCCATTTACAATGTCTGGTACAGAGTCAGACCCAATGGGACGTTATGTCGTGGTTGCCAATTATATGGACTCCCAGTTATTTTTGCGAATATTTATGCCCCAAATTGGGGTGACAGTGTCTTTTTTACCAACTTGTTTTCACGACTTCCCAACATGGATACTCATCACCTTATTCTAGGCAGGGACACAAATTGTGTACTTTCTCCAAATCTAGATCGTAGCTCCCCCAGAATGACGTCCAAATCAGCACAATCTATTCAACCTTTCCTCCAAACATATGGTATAGTAGATGTATGGTGCTTCCGCAATCCCACACTCTTCTCCCCAGTTCATAGGACATTCTCACGGATAGATCTTTTTTTATCAATAAAAAACTTCTTCGAATGGTGGCTACATATGAATATCAGTCTATTGTCATTTCTGATCATGGCCCTTTGACTATGGGGTTACGTATTCCTGAGGCAGATTCCGGATATCGTCCGTGGAGGTTTAATCCTTTGCTTCTTTCAGAGAAAGATTTTTAAAATTTTATTAAATCCAAAATTGAATCCTTTCTGGTCCATAATCAGACCCCTGGAATGCCGTCCTCAATGTGATGTGCTGTTTTTTGATGTTTTTATGTGAAAAAGAAAAAAAAAAATGCACGCATGCATACAGTACGCTGCTCATGTAACGTCATGAATCTTTAATATTGATGTAATGTATTAGTATACAGTGTATCTGCTGCATGACTATGGACTGCACAATGTAGTTTTTTTTTTTTTTAAACATATTTGGATTATTATAATGATTATTTTTTAGAAAGGCCTGACCAGGGACTGGGGTTGCAAATTAGCCAATCTACACATATTGTTATGGCTTTGACTGTAATAACTATGTACGTAATAATGTGTGCTGCATTGTCCCTGACAAATAAACGAATAAACAAAAATGGTCTGGGAGTCCCTGAAAGCTTTTTTGAGGGGGCAAATTATCTCTTATGGCGCAAAACGAAAGAAAACTAACACGAAACACCTCCAACAGCTGACAGATAATATTTTACAATTGGATATAATGTATAGCCACTCACCCTCAGACGACATACTCAAACAACGTCTGATAATTAAAACGTAATTTGATCTCCCCTCGACAGGTCAAGCAGAAAATCTTTTGTTAAAATCGAAGCATAGCTCCTCTGAACATGGGGAGGAAGTCCGGGAAGATTCTGGCACATCAACTGCGTCAGAACACCGCCAATCAATACATTTCTGAAATTTGTGATGACCAAGGTTTTAAACATACCAACCATTTGAAAATAAATTCATGTTTTCAAAGCTATTATTCCTGCCTATACACATCAGAGCCACCTGACGATAAATTTGCTTTGGACAAATTTTTTTGCAACCTTGACATCCCTAGAGTAGATCCAGAGTTGGCTGATGCGCTGGAGAATGATATCTCTATTGAGGAGATTGTAGAAGCGATAAGGAGTATGCAGGGTGGTAAATCTCCGGAGCCTGATGGCTACCCATCCAAATTTTTTTAAAGCATTCTCAGACATACTTGCCCCTGTTCTTCTTTCGATTTTTAAAGAGTCACTCTCCTTAAATATACTTCCGCCCATCATGCGCGAGGCAACCATCTCACTCATTCTACAGAAAGATAAAAACCCCCTCCAATGTAGTTATACTGCCCAATTTCTCTTTTGAACACAGACGTCAAGATTCTTGTAAAACTTTTGGCCCGTCGTTTTGAAGAAACTCTTCCTTCGATTATTTCAACAAACCAAACAGGCTTTATAAAAAATCGGTACTCATTTTTTGATATTCGGCGCCTTCTAAACATTCTTTATGGTCCTACTCCGCCCGGCTCACCAGAGATTTTATTATCCCTCGATGCTGAAAAAGCTTTTGATCGGGTGGAGTGGGTTTATCTTCTTAAGACCCTTAAAAAATTTGGTTTTGGCTCGAGGTTTACGTCTTGGGTCAGAATTCTGTATTGTTCCCCCACGGCTGCAGTATGTACCAATAATTAACCTTTCTTCCTATTTTAATCTACAGAGAGGCTTGAGACAGGGATGTCCGATGTCGCCACTCCTTTTCACAGTGGCTACCGTTAGCACTGGCCGTACGACAGGCCATTAATATTAAAGGAATTGACCGCAGCAGAGGTGTAAAAGAGTATAAAGTGTGAGTGTAAAGTCTCCCTCTATTCAGATGACTTGTTAGTGTATGTGTCTGACCCTCTGTCCAGCCTCCCCAGACAATGAGACACACTGGTGAAATTTGGCTAAATATCCGGATATAAAATAAACCTTCAAAAGAGCAAGTTAATGACAATTAACACAGCTGCTAAAAGCATTTCATACAATTTGACTCCTTTCAAAATCAATACAAAAAGATTAAAATACCAAGGATTTTGGATTACGTGCAAATATTCAGACCTCTATAAAGCCAACTTTTTGCCATTGACAGCTAGTTTGAAACAGGACATTAAACGTTGGGACTTGCTGCCCCTCTCTCTGAGTGGAAGGATTATTGTCATTAAAATGAATGTATTGCCTAGGTTCCTTTATGTATTTCAAAGTCTCCCTATCTTTCTGACCAAAATTTTTTTTTTAAGTCTATTGATAAGCTTATATCAGATTTTATTTGGAACAAAAAAAAACCCGCGTATATGGAAATGTATATTACAAAGACCTCACCCCATGGGTGGTATGGCACTTTCCAATTTTTTATATTATAATTGGGCAGCCAACATTAGGGCGTTGACACATTGGATGAGGGATATTAACAACATTGACACGCCTAAATGGTTACTTCTGGAAAATGCGTCATATACAGATACCTCCCTACCAGCTTTATTGTGTTCTGAACTTCCACTAGAAAAGTCTCTCTCTTATTATACTGCCAACCCCATAGTTTTGCAATCCATCAGAATCTGGAACCAGTTTAGGAGGTCATTTACCCTTTGCAGTCTCTGGCACTGCCCCGATTGTTCAAAATCATATGCTTGCCCCTTCAATATTAGATAGAGCCTTTGATATTTGGTTAAAAGGTGGAATCTCATCAGTACAAGATCTTTATGTAGACAATTCCTTCGCATCTTTTGAGCAACTGGTTAGCAAATTCGGCATCGTAAGATCTCATTTTTATAGATATTTTCAATTACGGAATTTTATAACGTCACATTCTAATTGTTTCCCCTCATGCCCCCCTACATCACTTTTAGATTTGGTCTGCAAGCTTAAGACTGACCTGAAGCTGATTATAGGCAGAATATATAACCGTCTCAACTCACATAACCTGGCACATAAGACCATCTTAAAAATAAATGGGAGGAGGACTTAACTGAACAAATTCCAGATCCGATCTGGCAGAAAATTATTAGAAGAATTTACTCATCATCCATTTGTCAACGACATGCTGTTGTGCAATTCAAAATAGTGCACAGACTTCACTGGTTGAAGGTTAGACTATCTAGAATTGTGCCAGGGCTGAACGCTACATGCGATAGATGCAAACAAGCTTCTGCAGGTCTGTTATGTACGTTTTGGGCTTGCTCAGAACTACATAACTTTTGGCAGTCTATTTTTGATACTTTTTCCAAAGTGCTGGGAGTGTCGATAGTTTTGTCTCATCTTATCGCCCTGTTTGGTGTTTCAACACAAAATATGCATCGCAGTAAAAATAAATGTTACATGCTGGCCTTTTGCACTCTGTTAGCGAGGCAACTAATATTGTTCAGGTGGAAGGACCCTTTCCCCCCTTTATACTCTCATTGGGTCAGAGAGGTTATACAATTCCTTAAGTTGGAGAAGATTAGGTACTCTTTCCAAGGGTCTGTGTCGAAATTTTATTCAATATGGCAGCCCTTTCTGACTTCTGTAGAAAAATGGAAATGAATAATGTAACCCCATGAATTGTACAAACTCCTGATCTGTTATGTCTGCTTGTCTCAGTGTTTTTTTTTTTCCCCCCTTTCCCTTTCGGTCTGGTGGTTGGGTGGTGGGTGGTGGGTGGGGGGCATTTGTAATCAGTTGAGAAACAATGTATGATTTATATTTTGTGAACTGTGAAAATTTACATTAAAAAGACCTTGATCATAAAAAAAAGAAGAAACCACATATAAACATGACCCAGAAGCGCTGTCGCCTTCTCTGGGCCCAAGCTCATTTAAGATCGACCAAGGCAAAGTGGAAAATGTCCAGTGGCCAGATAAATCAAAATGTGAAATCTTTTTGGAAATCATGGACACCATGTCCTTCAGGCTAAAGAGGAGAGGGGCTTGTTATCAGTGCACAGTTCAAAAGCCAGCATCCATGATAGTATGGGGGTGCATAAGTGCACATGGCATACGTCACGTGCATACCTATGAAGACACGATTAAGGCTGAACAACATATACAGGCTTTGGAGCAACAAATACTGCCATCCTGATGTCTTTTTCAGGGCAGAACTTGCTTATTTCAGCAAAACAATGCCACACACCACACTCAACTTGCATTACTAAAATATGACTCCGCAGTAAAAGAGTCTGGGTGCTAAAATGGCCTCCCTTCTGTCCAGACATGTAACCCAGTGAAAATATGTGCAACATTATGAGAAAAAAAAAAATATGACTAAGGAGGCCTTGAGGGAGTTAAGCAGCTGAAATCCTACATCAAGTAAAAATGGGAAAGCATTTGCTCTCATGACAGCAGCAGTTGGTGTCCTTAGTTCTCAAACACTTACAGTGTGTTGTTGAAAGTTACAAACATTCCCCCATCCCAACATTTTTCGAATGTGTTGATGGCATCAAATTTAAAATGAGCAGATGTTAAAAAAATACAATTTCTCAGTTTCAACATATGTTGTATTTATATCATTTTCAATTAAATATAGGCAAAAATGATTCGCAAATCAATGCAGACTGTTTTTAAACGCATTTTACACTGCATCCCAACTTTTTTGGAAACAGGGTTGTAAATCATAAAAATGGTATGGGGTGAAACCAGTTCTCAGTGGTCTTGATATCAAAGGATAGCATCAGTAGTAATTAGTCAGCAAAAGGATTTCTTTCAGTGGACAAATACTGGTAGACAGATATTAAGAGAATGGAAAAAAAACAAGAAATATCAAAGCACTGACAAAGAAAAGGAACAAAAAGAGAAATATAATTGATCTGAAATTGAAAACTGATTCTAAAAGATCATATACCAAATTTCCCAGTAAAGCATCAATATCCAAACAGCCCCAATCATCGAGCTCTTTTCCGCCGAATTGGGCCGGACTTCAAAGGATTTGGAGTAGCATAGCTCTTAAGCTCAGCGCAATTACTTCCATGTATTTATGCAGCCTCTTTTAATGCTCCTTGCTCGCTCTCCTTGTGAGAGGCAGGCAGTAATGGATCCCAACCTTGACAGCTGGCCATGTTGTTCTGATCCAAACAACTGACTACTTTCTCGTACCATCACATCACCCTTAATTACACTTCTGTGAGAAACTGGAGAGGAGGATCATCCAAGAACACCAGCCAAGGGAAGGTCACTGAGTCACAACACAAATTATGCGCGGAGAAAAGAGGACCTTGCCAGTTTTGTGACTACTGACCGCGAAGCATGCTGAAAGATGGCACTTGCACATGTAACAGATTGATGGGCCCAAGCTCATTTAAGATCGACCAAGGCAAAGTGGAAAATGTCCAGTGGCCAGATAAATCAAAATGTGAAATCTTTTTGGAAATCATGGACACCATGTCCTTCAGGCTAAAGAGGAGAGGGGCTTGTTATCAGTGCACAGTTCAAAAGCCAGCATCCATGATAGTATGGGGGTGCATAAGTGCACATGGCATACGTCACGTGCATACCTATGAAGACACGATTAAGGCTGAACAACATATACAGGCTTTGGAGCAACAAATACTGCCATCCTGATGTCTTTTTTCAGGGCAGAACTTGCTTATTTCAGCAAAACAATGCCACACACCACACTCAACTTGCATTACTAAAATATGACTCCGCAGTAAAAGAGTCTGGGTGCTAAAATGGCCTCCCTTCTGTCCAGACATGTAACCCAGTGAAAATATGTGCAACATTATGAGAAAAAAAATATGACTAAGGAGGCCTTGAGGAGTTAAGCAGCTGAAATCCTACATCAAGTAAAAATGGGAAAGCATTTGCTCTCATGACAGCAGCAGTTGGTGTCCTTAGTTCTCAAACACTTACAGTGTGTTGTTGAAAGTTACAAACATTCCCCCATCCCAACATTTTTCGAATGTGTTGATGGCATCAAATTTAAAATGAGCAGATGTTAAAAAAATACAATTTCTCAGTTTCAACATATGTTGTATTTATATCATTTTCAATTAAATATAGGCAAAAATGATTCGCAAATCAATGCAGACTGTTTTTAAACGCATTTTACACTGCATCCCAACTTTTTTGGAAACAGGGTTGTAAATCATAAAAATGGTATGGGGTGAAACCAGTTCTCAGTGGTCTTGATATCAAAGGATAGCATCAGTAGTAATTAGTCAGCAAAAGGATTTCTTTCAGTGGACAAATACTGGTAGACAGATATTAAGAGAATGGAAAAAAAAACAAGAAATATCAAAGCACTGACAAAGAAAAGGAACAAAAAGAGAAATATAATTGATCTGAAATTGAAAACTGATTCTAAAAGATCATATACCAAATTTCCCAGTAAAGCATCAATATCCAAACAGCCCCAATCATCGAGCTCTTTTTCCGCCGAATTGGGCCGGACTTCAAAGGATTTGGAGTAGCATAGCTCTTAAGCTCAGCGCAATTACTTCCATGTATTTATGCAGCCTCTTTTAATGCTCCTTGCTCGCTCTCCTTGTGAGAGGCAGGCAGTAATGGATCCCAACCTTGACAGCTGGCCATGTTGTTCTGATCCAAACAACTGACTACTTTCTCGTACCATCACATCACCCTTAATTACACTTCTGTGAGAAACTGGAGAGGAGGATCATCCAAGAACACCAGCCAAGGGAAGGTCACTGAGTCACAACACAAATTATGCGCGGAGAAAAGAGGACCTTGCCAGTTTTGTGACTACTGACCGCGAAGCATGCTGAAAGATGGCACTTGCACATGTAACAGATTGATGAGCATAGCGAGTGATAGCCCTTACTCAATCACATAATCTGTTAGTGCATTACAAAATTAGCTTCTCCGACAAAATGCACCATGAGCAATTTGTTAATGTTACTCAAATTCAGTCACTGTGATACCAAGGATTTATTAAGACCTTTAAAGTGCTAGTACTTCTCCAAGGATTTTAAAATGCCAATACAGCAATTCATTTTTTCAATTTGTGAAAAGAATTTAGCCTAAAACAATTCCTATATACAATATTCAGAATCTGAAAGCAAAGCTTTGCAGTAAGACATGATTGAAACAAGAGGTTCCCCAGAGCCTGTACTCGGGCTGGGTCTAGGTCTGGGCCAATCCATAGATATATATATTTAGAACACTAAATTGCTGATGATGTAATATTTACATTATCCAAAGTGATGCACTCGGCCGCCATGTTGATACACCCAACTTCTTCATAAAAATGAATGGTTTCCTATGAGGCCAATTTCAAATAAGTCAATATAAGCATTAAAATGCCGAGATGCGCGGCTGCCTTTTGCAGCAATAGTTATTTGAAGGGCTGTAATAAAACGTTTCATGCGTAAGTTAAAGTAGAAACACAAATTTGTCACTTTAATAGAAAAAAATCGCGTTTGCTTGCTAGCTAGCTAATTAGCCGTCCCATTGACTGAAATAGACCGCTGACTAAAGCAAACGCTAGCGATCGATAACGGTCTCCAGCGAGCTACCTTGGTACCTTTACCGTCGCGGGGACTGCATTGACTAAGCAGTCAATAAAATGAACAAGGTGGCTAACTAGCTAGCTACTTGTAATTGACATTCAAGGACAATATTTTTTATCTGCATAATATTTAAAACAATGGACAAGTCGCTTTGTCTGTTTATACAGAGTTCCAAAAGACAAAGAGGGGAGAAAGGCTTGGTTGTTAGAAATCAGGAGAAAAAAACCTCTCTCTATCCCCTCGATCCGTGCTGTGCAGTGATTATTTTTTGAGAGCAGTGTTATAATGGGACATGGGCAAAGATGACGCTCAGTAAAGGAGTAGCCAGAGTTAACTAGCGCTTCCTTTTAACAATATTGGCATTAGCCATATGATTCAGTATGAACAATTCGGTCAACGGCAAATATGCTCAATCAGGGTACAATGAAGTGAGGAAACCAGAGAGTAATTTGATAACGTATACGGACATTCATCAACGTTGCTTATAACGGCGAAAACTTCGAAGCAATTATCTTATCAAAGGGTCATGAAAAGCCTTGGTCACCTTAACTGTACTTTTCTGCTCACACTTTAACGTTGACACCGAGTAACATTTCGATCTTCCCTTTAGTAAGTGTGCCGCTTTCCATCCTCCAAAAAAGCGCATATTTAGGGGGAGAAAATGTTGCTCTGCACAGCGATACCAAAATCACCCCGACTCGCACGCAAGTTTTTTGAAAACATAATTTTACAGTTGGCGAAAATTAATGGGAGCGTACGTGCGAATTGAACTTCCCGGCGTATACGCTCCTGGGACAGATGTTTCACTCGAGTGTACCCTATCAGCAATGTAGTGTTCAATATATATATATCAATGGGCCAATCGCGAAACCGCGCGCGCGCATGAGCAGAACAATCGCGATCCCGAAAAAAAAAAAGAAGAAGATCCGGAGCCGAAACAGACTCGTGGCCTACTGGCCCGAGTCAATATCATGAGTCAATTTAATTTCCTGTTATTTCAAGAAAATCAAACAAGCATAATCTTTTGTAGCTATGAAATGTTCTTTGCCTGATATTATGTTAATCTGCATTCAGCATGCAGTATTTTTTTCATGCTGACTCAGCCACCTCAGACCACTGTCTAATGTCTTACAGTAAGTGCCACTGGCCTGTTGCCACTGGCTTTGTTTCAGCTGTTGGTCAGTACCTATTACATCCAAGTGCTGTTCGTGACTTGATTGTTTTTTTTCTTAATGCATATCCCTTTCTCCTGGTCATTTATTTTCCCTGCAATGCAGCTGTCCTTGTCAGTGTTGGTCTCGTTTGGTTTATTGATTCACCCCATTTAATTATTGTCTTGTTTGTTACCCCTCCTCCTGTTTTCCCTTTCCCATGCTCTCCAAACCTGTTATCCCTCATTGTTAATGAATGTGTTTTGTATTTAAGTTTTCTGTTTCTGAGTGTTCTCTTTGTTGGATTGTTGTCTCTCTTTGTCTGTGTTGTATTCTATATTCGGAGCAACATCTAAGAAAACCAAATATCTATTCATCAGAGAAACTCTTCCCAGAGTCTGTGATCCCAGAAAGTGGCCTTTTCCAGTTCCCCCTTCACTCCAGTACAAAGGTGTGCACCTGCCCAGCATGCCCTGGTTTATTTGGCTTGCCATCCCAGAAATGGACTTCAGACCAGTCTCTTTGACTACACCTCGCCTTTCTCATCATGTTCCTGATTGTCCCCGCCTGACCGTGGACCATCAATGAAAAACACTCAAGCTCTGAAAGCCATTTTGAGTTGACCTTGTTTTGTTATTATAGGCCAATTTCAGATTAATTAGTGATCTGTGCTTGCTTCCTCATCTGAACCATGACAATTCCTCCATAGATGGACAGAGAGATTGGCAAAGAAACACAGCAATGCTAATGGGGAAAGCAACTCTGATGAATGCATTCATCAACAAAACTATGGACCGAACTACAATGAGACAGGTGTCTGAGTGGGCCACTGACTCCTGCAAGGGCTTCAGGCAATATTTTCCACCAAAAGCTGCCAACATCCACAGAGAAAATAAATTTTCAGTTTCATTCCTTTCAGCCTTTTAAATTCAGCAGTCATGCAATAGCAACACCCCAGTACAGGAGGAAGATGAAAAAATATCTTTGAAATGGCTGATGGGGATGAATAAAAACCTGAACTAATCAAAACTCAAACCCAGGGTTCAACTGAAACCCACATTGACGAAATGAATTATTCATAATGCTTTAGTCACTGCTGTGAAGTAGCATAAACCCATTAAACATATTATCTGCATTAAAACAGTCAGTAGTTCTTTAAAGTACAGGGACAGGACAAAATATTGGAAATGACTTTAAATGGTTAAATATTAGAGGAGACATATTATGAAAAACTCGCTTTATCAGTGCTTGTGCACATACATTTCAGTATCTGGAACCAAAAGCTGTGAAGTAATGCAACACAATCTTTTTTTGTGGGCTGCCTTTTTCATACAACATGGCTTTCAGTATGCCATTCAGATTTGGCGCCCCTTCCTATGTCACATGCAGGCTCGACAGACTTATTCTGCCCCTCTGAATATCTCCACCCATGGCTCATTTTGTATGGCAACATTCCAGCTTCAATCAGCAGAAAACTACACTACCGCTCAAAAGTTTGGGATCACTTGGAAATTTTCTTGTTTTCCATGGAAACACACATGAAATTAGTCTCAATAGGAAATATAGCAAATGAACAGAACATGCTGACATTGTCTGAGTTAGAAATAATGATTTTAATGGAAAATGATGAATATGTACTTCAAACTTTGCCTTCATCAAAAAAAAAAAACACCTTCACTGTTGATACTGAAACTGGTGTTTGACGGGAACTATTTAGCGCAGCTGCTAGTTGACAACCTGTGAGGCGTCTTTGTCTTAAACTACACACTCTCAGATATTTGTCTTCTTGCACAGTTGTGCATTGGGGCCTCCCACTCCTTTTTTCTGTCCTTGTTAGTGCCAGTTTGTGCTGCTCTCTGAAGGGAGTAGTTGACAGCATAGTAAGAGATTTTATGTTTTCAATTTCTCGCATTGAATAGACTTCTTTTCTAAGCACAACAATAGACTGACGGGTCTCTAAAGGAAGTTCTTTCTTTCTGGCCATTTTGAGCCTGTACACAAACAAACAACTGCTGATGCTTCAGGTACTAAACCAACCTCAAGAATGCCATGCTCCCTTTTGCGCTCCCTTATTAGTTCAACGGTTTTCAGCTGTGCAACACATTTGCAGAAGGGTTTTCTAATAATCAATTAGCCTTATAAAATGCTTAACTTGGATTAGCAGCCATACTAGGAGATTGATGCAGAGGACTGACAGTTGCTGATAATAGGCCTCTGCAAAAATGTAGATTACTCTTTGAAAATCATCTGATTAATTTTAATCGTTTGTGAAATGGATAAAAATGTTTGTGAAATGCATGAAAATGTATTTTTCTTTGGAAAACAAAGAAATTAGCAAGTGATCCCAAACTTTTGAGCGGTAGTGTATATGCGTGTGCCAACCACTTGTCTGACTGCTTCATACTACAATACTGGATCAGTAAAAGGCAGGACTGGCAACAAAATTTGTATTAAAGGGGACCCATTATGCTTTTTGGAATATACAGAAGTGGTGGCTTTGATTTATTTTCAAGAAAAATCTGGAACTAATAGGCATGATGTTTCCAATTTCTGTTATTATTTACACAGAATTCCAAGTGTAATGTTAGATCAGCCAAGGGGGTTATCTTTGACTAGGGTACCAGCGAAGTGTCCCCAGAGCGCAATTCAATATATCAGAAACGTACTTCGGGTCGTAGAATGTCTATCAAAACGTACTCCCCTTCCATCGAAAGGTACTGGAGCTGGGGTATGTTTCGACAGACATAATAGTAACTGAAGTACATTTCTACATCGTCGACATGTACATGGAGTACAATTCGATGGTACCCAGGTTGAGGATGACCCTTAAAGCGTTAGTATATTTTTCAAAAGCATATTTTGAGACTATGGAAGCCCATAGTGGACAATATTCAAATGAAAATGTAATCCCACTATTGCATTATAATTTTCCACTTATGAATGAGTTATTTGAGACAATATTAAATTGAAAATGCATTAATCCAATTATCACTTTCATTTTCACATACACATATGGGAAATCTGTGACTATATTCAAATGATAATGAAAAGCTGATTGACATTTAATTTTCAAAGTCATGCTCTGCAATACAGTGGACAATATTCAAATGCAATAAGCAAAACAGCACCCCCAGCCTATTGCATTTACATTTACATGTCATCACGCTCTTTTAGGGTCAACATGATAATGAAAATGCTGTTTTCTAATCACCTCACCATCCATGTTAATTGGGGGTTAGACCAAACCCATAGATATGTGTGTGTACAACCTTTCTGCCATTTTTTTCCTTATGAAGATGTTTGTGATTGAAATGTAGATGATTTAGCATTTAACATTAGTGGAGCCAGTCCGACAGCATATAACTTTGTTATATCCAAAACTAACCCACTCTCAAACAAAAACAGAACGCTGTGACCTTGACAAAACTTATATGTATGACACAGTGGCAGCTGGTGAACTGGCAATAGAGGAGGCTGAAACCCATTCCTTAAAAATAATGATTGGTCATGACCTGTTTTCAGTCATTCGTTTAAATCACTATTACAGAAACTCTGAAAACTCTCAACATTATCAGGTGTGGCCAGTTTTCATTAATAACACATACCTGTTAATTCTCACGCATTCAACGTCAGTTTTAGTGGCATATTCACTTTCCCCTGCTGTAGTCAGCAATTACTCAATCAACGCATATGTAAGAGATTCTCGCGCGGATTATAAATCCTTGTGCATGGAGGTTTATCAGTTTCACCTGCGTTATGACTTCGGACTTCTCATGCTTTTCTTTACTCGGGGGTTGGAAGCAATGCATGTGTTTCACAATCGTTTAAAATGTTTAAATGAAATAAGATCTCTGGAAGAAAGAAGTTTCAGGTCATGACCAATCATTATTTTTAAGGAATGGGTTTCAGCCTCCCCTATCGCGAGTTCACTGGTATAGTAGTGTTTCTGATTGGAGCTGTGCACATAAGCTATTAACAAGACTATATTAACTTCAGTGTTTTGAAAGGGGCACTGCCAAGACACATGCCTGCATGAACTTTATTAACACAAACTCAAGGATTTACCAAGAGAATCTCTTGGATATTTAATATTTGTGTTTGAAAAAATGTTGAAAGCAAGTGTATTCATTAACTATAATAATAAGACAACCATACAGATTTATTTGGAACTAATGGCGAAGAATTAGGAGAAGGTTCCAGAAGAGACAACTCAGATAAAGTTCTTTTTATTGCTGAAAAATTTGCAGTTTCAGCTATTTTCCTTGCAAAGCTAAAACTAAGAGAGATACCATTACCTCAGGGAACTCATTATCTCTGCGCACTTGCTCTACAAGGAGAAAAGGACACAGCAATTGGGGATCCTCATGTAAGGGAAAGTCTTTGCTGTTGTAGCACTACATTAAAACTGTGAAAAAAAGAGAAAACTCAAACCAGCTCAGTCATGTTTGCTATAGCTCTCCATCCAATAAATTACCTAACAAGAGCACAAAGTTATAAACAGAGAATTACGGTTCACAAACATGTTCGGACTCTGAAACAAAAATAACAGCTCAAAAATGCAAAACAATAATCAGTCCAAATGAAAAAGCAGCTGAAATATTCTAGAGAGCCAAAAAGGCAACAATAAAGTTCAATGCTCGAGGATCCCCAAAATTCTATTGAAAATGCAAGGTGTACGACTTCAATATTGGAGAAAAATTTGCACGTGCGCATGTTGTGATAGTGCCCCTTTAAGAGTAAAACAAAAAAAATAAATATATAACCGCAAGCGGCAATTCCGGGGTTGAAGCCAAGAAAGACCAGTAGTAGTTAAAAGCTTTAACAGCTTAATTAAGAAGTGTTGCCACTAAACGTGGCCATGTCCCCAGCCAGGTGATGGAAATCGACTGGGGTCAGCGTATCACACAAATACACATTGAAGCCAAAGATGAAAAAAATCAGTCAAAGCGTTCCTGAGATTTTTCCTTCACAACAAACGGGATGTGACGGATGGACGGCCGGACGGATGGACCGTTGGAGCTGAAAACTATGTCCCCCGGCCCTAATACACCTTGACACCAAAGATGAATGGAATCGGTCAAACCGTTCTTCAGATATCATGTTGATAAGGTATTTGTAAGTGGAAAAATGGTCATAATGACCTTGAGAATAATGCCAAGGTCACGGAAATCGACTGGGGTCGGCGTATCACACCAATACACCTTCACACCAAAGATGAATGGAATTGGTCACACCGTTCTTGAGATATCGCGTTCAGAACAAACGGGAGATGACGGACAGCCAGACGGACATGACGGACTGACGGAACTGAATACTATGTCCCCCGCCCCCAACACACCTTGACACCAAAGACGAATGGAATTGGTCGAACCGGTCTTGAGATATCATGTTGACAAGGAATTTGTAAGTGGTCAGATGGTCGTAATGACCTTGAGAATTATGGCAAGTTCACGTAAATCGCGTGGGCTGTGAGCACTCCCCGAATACACCTTGACACCAAAGATGAACGGAATCAGTCAAACCGTACTTGAGATATCGCGTTCACAACAAGCGGGACATGACGGACGGACGGACGATGGACAGACGGTTAGAGCTGAATACTATTATCCCCGCCCCAAATAGACCTTGACACCAAAGACAAATGGAATTGGTCAAACCGTTCTTGAGATATCATGTTCACAACAAACGGGACATGACGGACGGACGGATGGCCGGGCGGACGGATGGAGCTGAATACTATGTCCCCCGCCCCTAATACACCTTGACACCAAAGATGAATGGAATCGGTCGAACCGTTCTTGAGATATCATGTTGACAAGGAATTTGTAAGTGGTCAAATGATCGTAATGACCTTGAAAATAATGCCAAGGTCACGGAAATCTACTGGGGTCGGCGTATCACACCCATAAACCTTAACACCAAAGATGTATGGAATCGCTCAAACCATTCTTGAGATATCGCGTTCAGAACAAACGGGACATGACGGACGGCCGGACGGAGCTGAATACAATATCCCCCGCTCCACTCGCTATCGTGGCAGCGGGGGACAAAAAAAAAAAATCACTTTAAAAGTGTGTTGCAGGTATTTATGTGGACCCATTTTGCGAGTGTAATGATTGGACCAACAACTTATGATGTATAGTCTGATTTGTGTTATGTTAGGCTATTTTGTGCATTTATGGCACCCCCTACTGGTCGATTTGATTAAAACTTTCAGGCTTTGTTTCAGGTTCTTATGTAGACATATCCTGTGAGTTTTGTAATGATTGGAAAAACTATTTATGAATTATAGTCTGATTAGTGTTGTACCAAGTTGCTTTATTTAGCATTTATAGCGCCCCCTATTGGACAATTTGAATGAAATTTTCAGAGTATGATTCAAGTACTTATATGAATATATCCTGTGAGTTTTATGGCTATAGGACAAACAATAGCTGATTTATAGTCTGATTTGTGTTATTCCATGCTGCTTTGTTTGCATTTATAGCGCCCCCTATCAGTCAATTTGAATGAAATTTTCTGGGTATGTTTCACGTACTTATATGAATATATCCTGTGAGTTTTATGGCTATAGGACAAACAATTGCTGATTTACAGTCTGATTTGTGTGATAGTGCCCCCTATGGGCCGATTTGCATGAAACTGTCCAAGTACGTTCCTGGTAATTATATGGACATATTCTGCAAGTTCTGTGATGATTGGCCCAATGGTTGTTGAATTTTGTCCATTTATGTGCTAAGCCACGCCCCTGCTGAAGTTCATTGGTCAAT
Organism: Gymnothorax javanicus; assembly: GCA_029692085.1. NCBI lineage: Eukaryota > Metazoa > Chordata > Actinopteri > Anguilliformes > Muraenidae > Gymnothorax > Gymnothorax javanicus. The sequence goes on from CM056196.1 coordinate 51,742,720, forward strand.
ATCTTGCAAATAAAATGAGAATTCAACAAGCTTTAAGCAATCATTGATAAGCTTGGTCCACTGATGATCCACAGCAAATTTCGAAGGAATCGGACCTACGGCCTAGGAGGAGATGTCAAAAATGTGTTTTTCAAAAAATTCAAAATTCCGGAAAATCAAATACGGCGGACCTTAGAAGACCTAGGGAAAGTTGTAGAGATTGGACCAAGGAATGTCTGTACCAAGTTTTGTGTAAATTGGACTTACAGTGTAGGAGTTATGACCTTTAAAGTGAAAACCTGTTTTTCTTGAATTATAGCGCCACCAGCAGGCCAATTGAGTAAAAAATGCCTTGGTCAGCATTTACACACAACTTCCAACCAATGTGCAAAATTTGAGGTCTCTACCATTTACCCTCTCACAGGAATTTGCGAAAACATTTCTGAAGAAGAAAAGAAATAATAATAAATATAGCCGCAAGCAGCAAATTCCGGGGTTCAAGCCAAGAAAGACCATTAATAGTTGAAAGCTTTAACAGCTGAATTAACAAGTGTTGCCACTAAACGTGGCCATGTCCCCCGCCAGGTGACGGAAATCGACTGGGGTCGGCGTATCACAAAATTACACATTGAAGCCAAAAATTAATAAAATCGCTCAAAGCGTTCTCGAGATTTCGCTTACACAACAAAAAGGATGTGATGGATGGACGGCCGGACGGATGGACTGATGGAGCTGAATACTATGTCCCCCGGCCCTAATACACCTTGACCCCAAAGATGAATGGAATCGGTCAAACCGTTCTTGACATATCGCGTTCACAACAAACGGGATGGGACGGACGGACGGAGCTGAATTCTATATCCCCCGCCCCTAATACACCTTAACACCAAAGATGAATGGAATCGGTCAAACCGTTCTTGAGATATCAAGATCACAACAAACGGGATGGGATGGACGGACGGACGGACGGCCGGGCGGACAGATGGAGCTGAATACGATGTCCCCCGCCCCTAATACACCTTGACACCAAAGATGAATGGAATCGGTCGAACCGTTCTTGAGATATCATGTTGACAAGGAATTTGGAAGTGGTCAAATGATCGTGATGACCTTGAGAATAATGCCAAGGTCACGGAAATCTACTGGGGTCGGCGTATCACACCAATATACCTTACCACCAAAGATGAATGGAATCGCTCAAACCGTTCTTGAGATATCGCGTTCAGAACAAACGGGACATGAGGGACGGCCGGACGGAGCTGAATACCATGTCCCCCGCTCTGCTCGCTATCGTGGCGGAGGGGGACAAAAACCGCTTTAAGAGTGTGTTGCAGGTATTTATGTGGACCTATTTTGCCAGTGTAATGATTGGACCAACAACTTATGATGTATAGTCTGATTTGTGTTATGTTAGGCTAATTTGTGCATTTATGGCGCCCCCTACTGGTTGATTTGATTGAAACTTTCAGGCTATGTTTCAGGTTCTTAAGTGGACATATCCTGTGAGTTTTGTAATGACTGGAAAAACTATTTATGATTTATAGTCTGATTTGTGCTATACCATGTTGCTTTGTTTTGCATTTATAGCGCCCCCTATCGGACAATTTGAATGAAATTTTCAGAGTATGTTTCAAGTACTTATATGAATATATCCTGTGAGTTTTATGGCTATAGGACAAACAATTGCTGATTTATAGTCTCATTTGTGTTATACCATGGTGCTTTGTTTTGCCTTTATAGCGCCCCCTATCAGTCAATTTGAATGAAATTTTCTGGGTATGTTTCACGTACTTATATGAATATATCCTGTGAGTTTTATGGCTATAGGACAAACAATTGCTGATTTATAGTCTGATTTCTGTTATAGCGCCCCCTATCAGCCAATTTGCATGAAACTGTCAAGGTATGTTCCTGGCACTTATATGGACATATTTTGCAAGTTCTCTGATGATTGGCCCAATGGTTGTTGAATTTTGTCCATTTATGTGCTAAGCCACGCCCCTGCTGAAGTTCATTGGTCAATATCTTGGAAACGAAATGATTTTTCGCCAAGCTTTATGCAAACTTTGATAAGCTTGGTCTACTGATGATCCTCAGCAAATTTCAAAGGAATCGGACCTACGGCCAAGGAGGAGATGTCAAAAATGTGTTTTTCAAAGAATTCAAAATTTCGGAAATCACATATGGCGGATCTCAGAGGTCCTTATGGGAACTTGTAGAGATTCGTCCAAGGAATATCTTCACCAAATTTCGTGTGAATCGGACTTACGGCCTAGGAGTTATGACCTTTAAAGTAAAAACCTGTTTTTCTTGAATTATAGCACCGCCATCAGGACGATTGAGTTAAAAATGCCTTGGTCAGCATTTACACACAAGTTCCAACCAATGTGCAAAATTTCAGGTCTCTACCATTTACCATCTCACGGGAATTTGCGAAAACATTTCTGAAGAAGAAAAGAAATAATAATAATAATAATAAACCAGCACAAAAACAATAGGGTTTCAGCCCTACGGGCTTGAACCCCTAATACATATAGCCGCAAGCGGCAATTCCGGGGTTCAAGCCACGAAAGACCATTAGTAGTTGAAACCTTTAACAGCTTAATTAACAAGTGTTGCGACTAAGCGTGGCCATGTCCCCCGCCAGATGACGGAAATCGACTGGGGTCGGCAAATCACAAAATTACACATTGAAGCCAAAGATGAATAAAATCAGTCAAAGCGTTCTCGAGATTTCGCGTACACAACAAACGGGACATGACGGCCGGACGGATGGACTGGAGGAGCTGAATACTATGTCCCCAGCCCTAATACACCTTGACCCCAAACATGAATGGAATCGGTCAAACAGTTCTTGAGATATTGCGTTCACAACAAACGGGATGGGAGGGACGGAGGGATGGAGCTGAATTCTATATCCCACGCCCCTAATACACCTTGACACCAAAGATGAATGGAATCGGTCAAACTGTTCTTGAGATATCATGTTGACAAGGTATTTGTAAGTGGTCAAATGGTCGTAATGACCTTGAGAATGATGGCAAGGTCACGTAAATCGAGTGGGCTGTGAGCACTCCCCTAATACACCTTGACACCAAAGATGAATGGAATCTGTCAAACCGTTCTTGAGATATCGCGTTCACGACAAACGGGACATGACGGACATACGGACGGACGGACAGAGCTGAATACTATGTCCCCAGCTCCTAATACACCTTGACACCAAAGATGAATGGAATTGGTCAAACCGTTCTTGGGATACCACGTTCACAACAAACGGGATGGGACGGAAAAACGGCCGGACGGATGGAGCTGAATTCTATATCCCCCGCCCCTAACACACCTTGACACCAAAGATGAATGGAATCGGTCGAACCGTTCTTGAGATATCATGTTGACAAGGAATTTGTAAGTGGTCAAATGGTCATAATGACCTTGAGAATAATGGCAAGGTCATGTAAATCAAGTGGGCTGTGAGAACTCCCCCAATACACCTTGACACCAAAGACGAATGGAATCAGTCAAACCGTTCTTGAGATATCGCGTTCACAACAAACGGGACATGACGGACAGACGGACGGAGCTGAATACTATGTCCTCCATCCCTAAAACACCTTGACACCAAAGACGAATGGAATCAGTCAAACCGTTCTATACCATGCTGCTTTGTTTTACATTTATAGCGTCCCCTATAGGACAATTTGAATGATATTTTCTTAGTATGTTTCAGGTACTTATATGAAAATATCCTGAGAGTTTTATGGCTATAGGACAAACAATTGCTGATTTATAGTCTGATTTGTGTTATACCACGTTGCTTTGTTTTGCAATTATCGCTCCCCCTATCGGACAATTTGAATGAAATTTTCTGGCTATGTTTCAGGTACTTATATGAATATATCCTGTGAGTTTTATGGCTATAGGACAAACAATTGCTGATTTATAGTCTGATTTGTGTTATAGCACCCCCTATGGGCCGATTTGCATGAAACTGTCAAGGTATGTTTAAGGTTCTTATGTGGACATATACTGTGAGTTTTGTAATGATTGGAAAAACTATTTATGATTTATAGTCTGATTTGTGTTATGCCACGTTGCTTTGTTTTGCAATTATAGCTCCCCCTATCGGACAATTTGAATGAAATTTTCAGAGTATGTTTCAAGTACTTATATGAATATATTCTGTGAGTTTTATGGCTATAGGACAAACAATTGCTGATTTATAGTCTGATTTGTGTTATACCATGCAGCTTTGTTTTGCAGTTATAGCGCCCCCATCAGTCAATTTAAATGAAATTTTCTGGGTATGTTTCAGGTACTTATATGAATATATCCTTTGAGTTTTATGGCTATAGGACAAACGATTGCTGATTTATAGTCTGATTTCTGTTATAGCACCCCCTATGGGCCGATTTGCATGAAACTGTCAAGGTATGTTCCTGGTACTTATATGGACATATTCTGCAAGTTCTGTGATGATTGGCCTGATGGTTGTTGAATTTTGTCCATTTATGTGCTAAGCCACGCCCCTGCTGAAGTTCATTGGTCAATATCTTGGAAACGAAATGATTTTTCGCCAAGCTTTACGCAAACTTTGATAAGCTTGGTCTACTGATGATCCTCAGCAAATTTCAAAGGAATCGGACCTACGGCCAAGGAGGAGATGTCAAAAATGTGTTTTTCAAAGAATTCAAAATTTCGGAAATCACATATGGCGGATCTCAGAGGTCCTTATGGGAACTTGTAGAGATTCGTCCAAGGAATATCTTCACCAAATTTCGTGTGAATCGGACTTACGGCCTAGGAGTTATGACCTTTAAAGTAAAAACCTGTTTTGATTGAATTATAGCGCCACCATCAGGCCGATTGAGTCAAAAATGCCTTGGTCAGCATTTACACACAACTTCCAACCAATGTGCAAAATTTCAGGTCTCTACCATTTACCATACCATTTAAAAGCGACTGTGATGATGAAATTTATGCTTTTCAATCCAGGAAAGTGATAAACATTTGAATAATCAGATAATACAGTCTGAAAAATGGATGTAATCCGCAGACGAAGACTGAACTCAACTTCTCAATGCGGTCTAATGCATTTTCCATTGATTTCCTAAGGTATTACTTTTTCCACGTTTCTCATGTTTGTAGCAGCCATAACTTTTTTATTTATCATTGAAAATCAATGAAATTTGGGCTGCAGGTACTTTACTTCATTAGAAATGCAATGACATAGGGAAATTTTGCCTATCTGTTACATACTTTGAATATTTTAAGTATTCGTCAGATTCTGCACAAAATAATTTCAAAATTTGAGTAAAATGCCCCAAAATCACAAAACTGATAAATTGGGCAAAGAATGGCTATGTCATTGCATTTGGATAAGCAATGGCTTTTAAATGATGAAAGAAAAACTGAATTCTATCATAGAGTTAAAGAGGAATAGATGCCTGGCGGACAGCTAATCCCTCTCTAAGGGAGTTCTCTTGTTTCTCATCACGTCATAGAACTTTTTCCCGCATAGATTACATTTTCATTTCTAAACATTTATTTGAAAAAGCTTCTGATTTTGCTCTTCTTCCTATGTCTCTTTCTGACCATAGGGCTGTATTTGGCAAACTGGCAATCCCTTCTGGCCCCAAACGAGCGGCCGTTGGCGGTTTAATTCCACTCTATTGCAGAATGAATCTTTCCTAAGGGAAAAGAAAGAACAACTGGACCAATTTTTAGCATTAAATAGATCCTCTGTTGATGATCCCAGGGTACTCTGGTCAGCTGTAAAAGGGTTCATAAGGGACAAAACAATTGGATTTGCCTCTAATCTAAACAAAACAAGATGGCAGCACATTGTTGATTTAGAAAACAAAATTGCAACTTTAGAGAGTTCTTTGTCTCTGAATACTACCTCTGACCTTATCCTCGAGTGAGACCTGTTAATTAAAGACCTTAACCAACTACTCAGGAACAAATCTGATTTTCTCATTCATAGGACTAGGCAACTTGATTACTTGTACAGTGCCCAACCAAGTCATCTACTGGCTTTGAAACTTAGGGCTCTAATTTCTTGGCGCAGCGCAGGGTGCGCAGCGTGGCGTAGCCCATGCAGTGGTAATTTCGTGCAGCGCAACACCGTGCGCAGCCACTTTGGCAATTTGGTAGACGGACATACGCCGAGATTGGTGTGGCGGCGTAGTAGGGGGAGGTGTCACATATTCATCAAGACGCAGTGACAATTTCGTGGATCAAACCTCCGCTGAACATGCGCTGAACGTGCGCTGAGAGCTCGCCAGCTCGAACCTGGTTTACATTCCGTGCAGTGGTAATTTGGCTGACCGGCGCACAGTGCGCACACGTCACCAAAACCTCACAGGCAGGTTTTCAGAATGTCAGGCACATTTCAATGCAATAAATAATTACAGCCACCACTATTTATTGTAACTATCTGAATCAGCACATAAATTATGGTATCTAAATCGATTGTCCTGATGTCAGACCAGAGAGAGAGAGAGAGAGAGAGAGATGTGTGCATGTGGGCACGAGTGCGCGTGTAGTCTATGTGGGTATGTGTCCTTCAGCTGCTTTCACACCGGACGCGAAACGAATTTTTCGCACGACTGAATATATTCAAAGTCAATGCAAAGACGCGAATACACGCATGTATTCGCGTCTTTGCATTGACTTTGAATGTAATCTGTCCTGCGAAAACTTCGTTTCGCGTCCAGTGTGCAAGCGGCTTGATACTATTATTGTCACTTAGGTTTTATCGTTTTTAGTGGGGGAAAGGAATACAGCCTGATGGCTATGATCTCGTACTGAGTTAAAATCACATATTGAAAATAAATGTGTAACGTATCTTGCATTGTTGCCCATGCATGTTAATCCCAAAATTTTAAGCAGCCACAGGGTGTAATAATAGGAACACGCCATCCATTGTTTCTCTTCCCAATGATGCAGGCAGAAGAAATAAATGAGCAACCGTCGTATTTCATTCCAACTTCAGAATTTTGAATGATCTGACGTAGTTTCGTTTTGAAATTCCATTCAAGTTCGCTAATGGTAATAATTCGCGAATGCTCTAGCTGGCCAGCTAACTCATATTCGTAATGCTTAATATAGACGTAAGCGGAGCAGAAAACATGCCTGAAGCAGCAAAGTAAAATTCAACATTAACGCTTCATGCAGATATAGGACAGAGGCTTCTTTATTCCAATTTTAAAGGTGAGGAGAGGAGCTCATTTGATTGGTGAAGATTTGACTCGGCTGTGTTAAACCCATTCAGGCCTTCTCTCCTCCTTCTTTGCCAGTTGCGCCGGCAGGAGGGACCGAGGCGGGACAGAGGAGTACTTGCGCCAGGCTGCACCGGGCACGAAATTGCAACATACGCCTGGACACACCCCGTTGGCGCGGCGCACCCCCCGTTCGCCGCGCCTGCGCCTGGTCTACGAATTTAGAGCCCTTAAAACCAATGAACAATTGGCTAATATATCGTCTGCTAAATCTTCCACAGGTAAATTGTGCTTTGCTCCAACTGAAGTAAATGATATTTTTTGCTCATTTTACTCCAATTTATACTCCTCTGAGTTTATTTATAATGAGCATGCATGCAAAAGCTTTTTGAACCCCCTTCAACTTCCAAAGCTTCCTTATGAATCTGCCCTTGAACTTGATGCTCCAATAACCCTGAGTGAATTGCACAAAGCCCTAGTAAGCATGAGTAAGAATAAATCCCCAGGGCTTTTAACCCCAGAGTTTTATCTGGCCTTCTGGCCCCAAACTGGTCCTCTTTTACTGGAGATGATTCATTCTACAATTAGTAATGGTTCTTTCTTTAAGAATACTAATATTGCTATTATTTCTTTACTTTTAAAAAAAAGGGTAAGGATCCTTCTGAGTGCTCGAGTTACCGTCCTATTTCAATTTTAAATGCTGATACTAAGTTATTCGCCAAAGTCTTAGCTTCCCGATTGGAACCACATTTGTCTACTCTAATTCATGCGGATCAGACTGGCTTCATTAAGAGGCGCCTTGCCTCAGATAATGTCCGCCGCCTTCTCCACATCATAGAAGCTTCCAACACCGCAGATTCTTCAAATGCCATTTTGTCACTTGATGCAGAGAAGGCATTTGATCGCCTTGAGTGGCATTTTCTGTGGCAGGTTCTGCATCATATGGGCTTTGGACATAAATTTTTATCTATGATTCAAACCTTATATACTGACCCAACTGCAATGGTGTTGACACGGAGCACCTGTTCTAGGCAATTTCCCATATCTAGAGGATCTCGACAGGGTTGTCCCCTCTCGCCTTTGTTGTTTGTTTTATCTCTTGAGCCTCTTGCCCAGGCAGTCCGGTAGTTTATCAGCCATAACCCTATTATTATACATAATACCAAACACTTTATATCTTTGTATGCAGATGACATCCTTCTTTTCCTCCATAATGTTTCTCATAGTCTTCCTCACCTTTTAAACATCTTCAAGGACTTTGGCCAGGTTTCAGGATAAAAAATCAATTGGGAAAAATCTGCATTATTTCCGCTGAACTCCTCCACTGGACAGGTTCCTACCACCGCAGCCACACTAAACACACCAGTTGTCCAGACATTTAAATATCTAGGAGTCTCAATTTTTCCTACAGTTTCAGCCACAGTGACTAACAATTATAAGAAAGTACTTGCAGAGGTGGAAACTAATCTTCAAAAGTGGAGCTCCTCATCTTTGTCTTTTCACTCCCGCATTTCAGTAATTAAAATGAATACTCTCTCCCGAATAAATTTCGTTAGTTCTATGCTTCCTCTGGCACCTCCCAAAGGCTATTGGAAGAAAATTCACTCACTACTCTCTAAATTTATTTGGGCTGGTAAAAGACCCAGAATTAAATTATCTGTCCTTCAGAGACCAAAGAAATTTGGCGGTTTAGGACTCCCAAACTTTCAATTGTATCATTGGTCCTTTGTGTTGCGCCCTCTCTCCACCTGGTTTGACACAGCATCTTGTGTATCCTGGCGTCCCATTGAGGAAAGTATTGTTCAGCCCCATCGATTACAAGATCTTATTCACTCCAATATCTCTATTAAACAATCTAAGCTGAAATTTGGGTCTATCATCACCAAGTTAATTTCCACCTGGAGTGCTGTTGAAAAATGGTTGTAAAGTGTCTCCCAATTGGTATCTCCAGTCACCCATATTCTTTATCTCTCGTCTCCAGCTGGGAAGGCGTCCTATATATTTTTCCAGTTGGGCAAATAACGGTCTATTTACATTATCTGATATTTTTGGGGCTGAAGGTCTCCGCTCATTCTCAGACATTTAGAAACTCTTTAACTTACCTGGTTCCTCCTTTTTCTTTTATCTTCAGTTGCGTACGGCAATGCGTACTTATGGGGTGCCTTGGGATGGCACACTAGGTTTACACCCTTTTCATAAGGCTCTGACTGGGAGTAAGGGTTTGGTTTCTACTGTTTATGCCATTTTGATGCAGGCACCAAACAAACCACTCTCTCGACAGAGCTTGGAAGCAGGACCTCCCATCTGATGACAATAATCTGGACTGGCACTTGATCTGGCAAAACTTGTCTTTTTCTTCCAGAAACCCCAACCACTGACTTATTCATTACAATTTCATACATAGGTCATATCTCACTCCATGCAGTTTGTTCAAATTTAAAGCTTTGCCCTCTCCTAATTGCACTCTGTGTTCGCAAAAGAGCTTAGGCACCTTTTTCCATATGGTTTGGGAGTGCCCAGGTGTTGTGGTTTTCTGGAAGAATGTTTGTAGTGTGCTGTCCATAATATTGTCTAAGCAGATTCCTTACTAGCCTACCATCTTATTACTTAATGACTCTTCTGGTTTGAACCTACCTGCTAAACTTAAACGCCTTTTTTGGCTGGTCTCACTGCCGCTAAAAGGCTGATAGCATGTAGATGGAAACCCCCTCATTTGTTATCCTTAAATAAATGGTTGTTAGATTTCATAGATATAGCCATTATGGAACGTTGGGCAGCTAACTTGCACCGAGCCAAACCTGAAAACATTTCATGTTGGGATGATGCCATCTCCACTCTAAAATCTTTATTTTAGCCATCTCCTCTTCTTACTTTGGGTCCTATGGGTGGGTGGGGGGAGGGGGGATGTGGCACTCCTTGTATGTATTTTCTCATTTATTTTCCTTTTTTTTTTTTTTCTCTCTCCTGGTTTTATTTACTTATTTTGTATTTGTTTATTTTTTGATAAAGATTATTGAGTTTGTCACAACATTGACTCCATTTAAGAGGTCCAGCCCCCTTTCAAGGGCTCTATAGGCATTGGGTTTTGAGGGCAGTATTGGTTGAGGCTTGTTTAAAAGCTCGGAACTGCTATGTGTATATATGTGTGTTCACATGCATGTTTGTATGTACATTAGTGTACATCAGTGCACTTCATAGAGACAAAGCCTGTGGACCCCTTGAGATCTGGGGGGCGGGAGGGCGGTTGTCTATCTATTTTTCATTATTATTATTTAAAATTTTTTTTTTTTTGGTCAACACTCACTATTGTTGATATGTCTGGTTGGTAGTATTGCCATTTTTATTTATTTATTTTTTGTTTGTTATGTTACACTACCATTCTATTTTTTTTTTTTTTTTTGTTGCTGTTGCTATTATTGTCTAATTGATGCTTGATGCTTGCCACATCTCTTTGTTTGTTTCTTTGTTTTAAACTAAATGGAAAAACCAATAAAAAATTGATCACAAAAAAGAGTTAAAGAGGAATTGGTGCCAGAAGTTTTCTGCATATTTAATGAGCTTAATTGGTTACCATGGCAACCGCATAACAGAAAAATGCCAACTTGTATCTTTTTTGGTGGTTATTACATATACCTCTTTAGATTAATTCTGAGTTATTTCCTGGTGTCATTTTTCATTTAACCCCAGATCACCCCTTAATATTTAAAATCTTTGTGTGAAGGATTTCTCGTTTGCGTGAACACAGAACCGCGTAACCCACCGTTAGGTTGCTCAAAATAAAGTTATTGTGACCGATTGTTCCTGTCATCAGTTATGCGAAAATGAAAGGTTTCAGTCTATGCCACAGTTATTGTACCTACCGCGCCCGCCTTTTTGCTGGTTTTATCTGGAAACTTCTATGATATGACCAAATAAAACCGTTTACCACAGTTTTTTCTTGCTGGTTAGAAGTCCACCCTGTGACGGACAAGTGTACGTTCCAGAATATTCTGGAAGATTCAAATTTAGAAGAAGGATTAAATTTAGACAATTTATTAAATAACTGAGCGAAAGAACGTAGCAATTACAACAATACAGGAATGGATAAACAATTCAATTACCACATTAAAGATAGAAATACGATTCACTAGCCCGAACTGTCTGTCCTTGCGGCGTTCCCATGACGATGGTGAAAATCCTCTGGAATCTGATGTCTTCGATGCGGTGATCCTGATAACCGCAAAGTCCGTATCCAAGAAGTATCTGTATGATCCAAGTCCGATTGCACCCAGAAAATCCGGTCTAGCTTTCAGGTGTAGCAGACCGGAAATGTTTTTTTCCCCATTGGCTGTAAGTTCCTTTTATATAGGCCTTGTACTCCTGTATGATATCATAAAGAAGAATCTTGAATGATGTCATAAAGAAGAATCTTGAAGGTGATGGCTCTTGAAGAATCCTGCAGACAAAAGAACCCTCTAGATGGCTCCTGAAGATTCTATGGTGTTCACAGACTAGTCACAATGTCCACAAGCACTCATGAATATTCATTATCCGTATTGGCTGAACAAAATAATACAATCAGGTCACAACGTCACACCTCCCTCCGTAAAAGAAAAAGTTGGAATGTATGACAACTTTTTATGACAAAAGTGCTATGCATTATAGGTAAATACAATAACAAAAGAACAGTAAATCTCGAAAGGAATTCGCTTAACTACATACAAATTAATACCAATCTTAAGATACAAATTGAGACTTAACAAGAAAGTGCATTCTGCACAAACATTGTCAACACCACGAATTTGCTTAACAATCAGGTTGTACTCTTGCAGCAACAAGCTCCAATTTAAAATTCTTCTGTTTTTGTTTTTCATCTTGTTCAGAAATGTCAACGGATTATGATCCGTATACACCAGTATAGGTTGATTTGAAGAGGAAAGATAGACCTCAAAATGTGGCACAGCTAGAACCAGAGCTAAGGTTTCCTTCTGAACAGTTGAATAATTTCTTTGGTGAACATCAAACTTCTTAGAGAAATAACAAACTGGATGTTCGATACCATTGTCGTCCAACTGTAACAATACAGCACCTGCACCGACATCACTGGTGTCTACTGCCAAGGTGAAAGGTTTGCTGAAATCAGGAGCCTGAAGAACTGGTTGTGCACATAACAGGGACTTGACATTGTCAAACGCCTTTTGACAAGACTCCGACCAGACAAATTTACGATTTTTCCTCAGAAGATCCGTCGAGGGGGCAGTGACATCAGCAAAGTTCTTGCAGAACTTCCTGTAATAACCTGCCATGCCTAAGAACCTCATCAAGCCACGCGTGTTTTCAGGGGCAGGAAAATCAACAATGCTCTGAACCTTTGCGAAAAAACCTGACCATAACCAATGACATAGCCCAGATAAATGACACTGGCCTGACCAAACTCGCTTTTTGCCAAGTTGACAGTCAGATTGGCCTCAAACAACCGATGGAATACTGCCCTCAACCGAGACAGATGATCATTCCAGGTGTCATTATACACAATAATGTCATCTATATAAACTCCAACACCCTCAAGACCTGCAAGGCGCCGATTCATCATCCTATGGAAGGTCGCTGGCGAGTTCTTCATTCCAAAAGGCATGGCCTTGTATTGGAATAAGCCGCTGGGGGTGACGAATAATGATACTTCCTTGGCTCTCTCAGTGGGAGACACCAGTATCCTTTCAGTAGATCACACTTTGTGATGTACTTGGACTTGCCGATCTGATCAATGCAATCATCAATCCGGGCGACTGGGTAGGAGTCCGTCTTGGTCACGGCATTCACTTTCCGATAATCTGTACAAAATTTGACGGAACCATCAGGCTTCGGAACAAGGACACAAGGTGAAACCCAGTCACTCTGACACTGTTCTACGATGTCATTCTCCAGCATGTAGGACACTTCCTTCTCCATCGTTCGGGCCTTCTGCGGGTTGATGTGGTAGGGATGCTGCTTTATAGGCGCCTCCCCAACGTCCACATCATGTTTAGCGATGTGTGTCTTGCTGGGCACATCTGGAAATATGGATGTATATTCCGGGAGGAGTTTCGCAAGCTGCCGTCGGTCCTCACGAGGTAGGTGACTCAGCTTCTGTGGAAGGTTGGCTAGGACCTCAGAGTTACTTAATCAGACAGGACGATCGTCTACCAGCTTCACCGCTTGAGGTTCTTCGGTCCTTCCAGTCTGGGAACAACTGCTGACAGTCGCGACCTCACCAGGTCTCTGATGGTACTCCTTCAGCATGTTGATGTAGCACAGCTGCGAGGCCTTCCTACGATCAGGAGTCCTGATGATGTAGTCCACATCGTTAACCTTACGAATGATCTCATACGGTCCATGGTGCCTTGCCTGCTGAGGGCTTCCAGGAATGGGCAATAATGCCAACACCTTGTCTCCAGGGTTGAAGCTCCGCTCCTTGGCGTCTTGGTCATGCAGCCGTTTCATCTTTCACTATGCAGACTTGAGGTTTTCTTGGGCCAGTTCACAAGCCTGACATAGTCTGATCTGACTGGATTTCCTACGGCAGACCAAATTAAGTGAAGAAGTTGATCAAAGCCTTCACGACCTTGGGAGCCTTGATGCTTCTCAGTGGAATTGCCTCAGGAAAACATGTAGATGCACACATAATCGTCAGCAAGTAGTGGTTGCCGGATCTCGTCTTATGCAAGGGGCCGACACAGTCAAAGATGACTCTGCTGAATGGTTCCTCAAAGGCAGGAATGGGCTTCAGTGGCGCGACAGGGATCTTCTGATTCAGTTTTCCCACCATCTGGTATGTGTGACATGTCCGACAGAAGGAAGCCACATCCTGTCTTATCTTCGGCCAGTAGAAGTGCCTCATGATCTTGTCACAGGTCTTATTCACACCTAAATGACCTCCAAAGGTAACTTTGTGTGCCAACCTCAGAACCTCCGGACGATATGTCTTGTTAACCACGATCTGGTGTATGACTGCCCAGTCCTCAGAGGCCAGGACATCGGGTGGTCTCCACTTCCTCATTAAAACCCCATCCTTGATGAAGTATCTAACTGGGACCTTGGACAACTCCTTTTCAAGGAGAGCAGCATCAAGCAGAGAGCTCAAATCAGGATCGATCTCTTGTTCTTGGATCAATCACTCTCTGGACAAGGACATCTCTGTCGTAGACAGTACTGGCGTCTCTAACTTCACATCAGAATGTTGAGCAAAATCCTTACTGGGATCAGAAGATTGACGAAGATCCTCCTTAGAATCTAGAAATGTCCCTGACAAATCCACAATGTCATCTTCAACATCAACATCCTGCAATTCGGCCATTTTCTTAGCCAGAGCTCTGGTCATCGCACAAGAAGGAAACACTCCAGGATTCTCTTCCACAACAATGTCACTCTTGGACAACGGGACTGGCTCACAAACCACTCTGGGCTCAGCAACCACCCTACCTCCAGCCAATTCATTTCCCAAAAACAAAGAAACACCTTTCACCGGCAACTCCGGAACAACCCCAACCACAACAGAACTTGACACCAAATCTGACTTCAGCACAACATAGTGTAAGGGAGCTGTCACAAAACCACACTCAACACCTTGCAAGATAACAAATTCACCAGTGGCAGAACTCGAATCAAAAGGCAATGTACCTTCCAACAACAAAGATTGACTTGCCCCAGTATCACGCAAAATCTTGATCGGCACTGAATCGGTTTGACCAACAAGGACACAGAACCCTCAGACACAAAAGGAATGAATTCCCTTCTGACGTCAGACTTCTCAACATGATGTTCAGCAACAACAGGCGTCTCATGAGAACGAGGCTTCTTGGAGGAAACAAATGCATTAGGGTTAACATCAGGTTGCGTCTTTTCCTTCAAAGTGAAACAATCAGACATCACATGACCTAGTTTCTTACAATAGAAACAAACTGGACCGGACTTAGACTGACCCTTCTCCGACTTCTTTTCCTGACCATCCTTTACATTGGACTTATCATGATTACCAGTGGAATCAGACCTTTCACCTGGATTTTGTTTTGGTCCACTATTATCACCTTTCTTGGAAAACACTGGCTTGTGAGTGAGAACAAAATCAGCAGCCAGAATGGCTGCCTCTTCAAGTGTGCCAACCTTGTGTTCATTCAGGAAAGTTTTGACGTCATCGCGAACACATCTCTTGAATTCTTCAAGCATGATAGTTTGCCTCAATTTATCGAAATCATTGTCGACTTTACTGGAGGTACACCAGCGGTCAAACAGTATCTCTTTTTCATGGGCAAACTCCACATAAGTTTGATGATCTTGTTTCCGATAACCTCTAAACTTTTGGCGGTAAGCCTCTGGTACCAATTCATAGGCCTTCAGGATAGTGGCCTTGACAACCTCATAATCCTGACTCTGATGTAAGGAAAGTGCAGTGAACACCTCCTGGCTTTTGCCTTTTAACACGCTTTGTAACAGAAGTGGCCATGCCTCAACAGGCCATTCAAGACTGGTGGCAATTCTCTCAAAATTGACAAAATATTTGTCCACTGCATTTTCACTAAACGGCGGTACCAGTTTGACATGTTTGCCAAAATCAAATTTGCGTTGGGCTTCCTCCATGCTGGCTTGATGTTTGAGACGAGCTTCTATTTCCATTCTTTTCATGTCAACCTCAGTGTCTATTCGGCGCCTTTCAGTTTCCGCCTCTATTCGGTGTTGTTCAAGTTCTAATTCCTTGAGCCGAAGCTCTCTATCAGCCACCACAAAGGGGTCTTGGGGATCGCTATAATCCTGCAAGGCTTCTTTTACCAACAGGTCTTCATCAACCAAAACTTCCACAATCTATTTCTTGATGTCAAGTTTCCGCATAGATCTTTTCACGTCAATCTCGAGGATTTTAGCAATCTCCAATAACTGGTCTTTCTTGAAAGTCTCCAAAATGTCAAGGGAGGGATTTCTGACAAATTCAGCAGGCTCAGCCATTTTGCTACGTTCAGTGGCTCAATACACAAAAATGTTGTTCGATCCCGGACGAGCCCCCAATTTATGTGACGGACAGGTGTACGTTCCAGAATATTCTGGAAGATTCAAATATAGAAGAAGGATTAAATTTAGACAATTTATTAAATAACTGTGCGAATGAACATAGCAATTACAAAAATACAGGAATGGATAAACAATTAAATTACTACATCAAAGACAGAAATACTATTCACTAGCCCGAACTGTCCGTCCTTGCGATGTTCCCGCGACGATGGTGATAATCCACTGGAATCTGACGTCTTCGATGCGGTGATCCTGATAACCACAAAGTCCGTATACAAGAAGTATCTGTATAATCCAAAGGCCGATTGCACCCAGAAAAGCCGGTCTAGCTTTCAGGTGTAGCAGACCGGAAATGATTTTTTCCCCATTGGCAGCAAGTTCCTTTTATATAGGCCTTGTACTCCTGTATGATATCATAAAGAAGAATCTTGAAGGTGATGGCTCTTGAAGAATCCTGCAGACAATAGAACCCTCTAGATGACTCCTGAAGATTCTATGGTGTTCACAGGCTAGTAACAATGTCCACAAGCACTCATGAATGTTCATTACCCCTATTGGCTGAGCAAAATAATACAATCAGGTCACGACGTCACAACCCACACAAACGTGCAAACCCGCTGGCTGATCGAAGAAAAAACAGTCTACGTATCAAGCGAGTACATCTTTAAAACTTCTAGAAGATGGAATAATGCGAACGCAATCTAGAGCCATATCAGTAGCCCCACTGACAGCCTCCATACGTGAAGAGGTTCATGAACAATTTGCATCACAAAAGCTCCTTGACCTCATGGTAACCGTAGCACGCACTGATCAACAAACAACCCCCGCTGTGCTTTAAAAATACAATGTGAAAAATAATTCTGAAGGACTATGGCAACGGTGTACTGTCGATTGCAACTGAAGACAAGCTCCAAGCACATTACTATCAATTTGAAATAAATTGCTTTTTTCAGCCGAGTTCCAGTTTCTCAATGTATCAAGCTCTCCTAGGCAGAGCTGGAACACCGCCTGAAATGCAATTTGTGCCCGCAAACCAATTTCATCATCATCCTGTCCCATGTAATTAATGTTCAAACTTTCTGTTCTGAGTGCTTTCAGATGCGATCTCTCTTGTTGAGTCCTTTGCTTGAAAAGAAAAAAACAACATTATCTGTGCAGTATGACTGCAAGATATCTTAAGCAGTTTGACATAATGTTCAATTCAATTTTGTTTAATTCGATGTTGGTAGTGTTGCATTCACTATTACGCTGTTCAACACTTAAATCACTCAAGCATGCAACAATCAAACTAGTGAAATGGTGGAAAATGGCTTGAAGCTCCCTCCAAAGCTCAAAAGGTTTCATCTCATATTGATAAAGCAGTAATACATGAATTATTCTTATATACACACACGCATGCATGAAAGCACGCACCATGAGCACCCCAAGAAAAACGCGAGAAACTGCAGTCATTAAGCGTATTGGGTCATTCCATGTTAAGCACCCAAAAAAAAAAAAATGGGATTCTACGCCTCACTTGTATTAATTTTTTTCAAATTTGGTATGCAAGTTGGCTATGGCCCCAAACGTCCAAATCTCAAATTTCAACTCAATCGGCCCTTCCAGTGCAAAGTTACGGCGTTTTGTTTTTTTAGATATTTCGCGAAAAATGGCCGTGGCCGCCAAAATTCAAATGGCCATATTTCCAAAACTACTTGACCGATTGTGACAAACAAGGTACGGTACCAGCATGGATAAAGGTTCCACTTTCGCCAACGCGCCGTTGGCCGTGTGTCAGCCGAAAGTTAGGTAGACGTGCCCTGCTCACTGAACTGGCATGTTGGCCGGCCGTTTCACACATATCTTATTGCAAATCCCCGTCGCAAATTAGTCCAAATAAGTTCAGCGTTGAAATGTTTTCGTTGGACAACATGATGTCCGTTATATTTGTAGTAGTGTTAACGCCTGAAGTAATTTTTGCTACAGATTTTCTTTCGCGCAGTTGGCAATATATTTATTTCCAGGAAAGTTAATGTCTGCAAATTCATGTATTATTGCTGTAATATTTACCAATAAGAATTAAGAAATGAAACCTTTAGTTCTAAAGCGCCGTTATCGGTGAAAGCAAATCAATAACAACATGTTTTGCCACCACTTTAATATTATATAAATTATGAACAAAACCCGCACTTCTGAAAATAGAAATAAAATAAGCAAATATCTATGAACTTGTAACTTTCAATAACAGTGTCACTTTTTCCTAAGTCCGCAAGAAATGTTTCGGCCTTAGGAAATCCGGAAGTTTTAGTCCTCATTGTGTATAAGCCGAACAACTCTCAGTCAAGAAAGCAGTGACTTGTTCAGTCGGATCAAACGGTTGAACGTAAAGTGTGCTAACTTTTGTCGCCTTTAACTCGTAATTTGAGAGCTAATCTCAAGAATAAACTTTGGCTGTTACCGACAAATTAACACGATAAAGCCCTTCTCAGTTGCAAGTGTCATGGGGTAGCGCGGATTAAAAACTGTTCTCACAGCGGGACTGATTATGCTTTCACATTTGTGAGAAATGATCACTTGTCCGCCTTAGGTATACTGTGTAAAACATTTACATTCAGATTTAATGGTATAGTTATCAATTTGCGAATTGTGTGCAAGCCAATGTCTTACATAATTAAGACCAATAGCTATTTCGCCACGGCAAATTATGGACATTTACTGTGACAAGAGCAAGATTTAAAATTTTGGGCATCCAACGAGAAATTATAAATGTATTAATAAATATTTTGCGCCAATAAATGTGTAAGTTATCATCCATAAGGAAAGCATTTCTACTTCATGACTACTCCTACTTCTAACTGCCTCTTATAGAATTAGATATTTTAAAACTCCAATAAGAAAAAAACATCGATTGACTTGTAAATAAGTCGTATTTGAAACAGTTGCGGTAGTTTATTCTTGCCAAAATTCAAGGCCTGTATTAACATCTGGTACACACCAGTTATACCCAAAAACCACTCCCCCCTATCGACAGTCCCTCCAAGTTCTGCCTGCCGGGACTACACCGACACCTGTTGTAATCCTCCGCCACCCGCCAGGCCGATCAGAGAAAGGTGGACGAAAATGCCAAGCCAACTTCTCGTTAACTTTAGCGGTATCTTTATCCACGCTGGTACTGTATTGTTGGAAAGGGAATCACACAAGCATTGCCATTTTTAAACTCACTCTGGTAACTCTGGGTGTGATGAATAATTGACCTATATTTTGACCTCAAAATTGACCTTGAGGGTCGCGCGACCTTGAATTTTTTTAACACCACATTGTACCCTGATGAGGTATCTACAACATATCAAAAACTTGGAAACAGTATTTTTTGTTTTTCAGCAATATCCAATTAAATCTGGTATACCCTTGCTGTAATTCAGGTCTGTGTACACAAAATGTACTACGTACATACTTATCCCTACAGCTGAGTTCTGTTAAGTGTAGTCTTGCTCCATGTATGGTCAAGTAATGTTTTTTTACCCTGATAGCTTGCACACTTTCTCTTAAAAATCAAATTCAAATCCCACTATCGAAGTTGCTCCTGGAAGTGTAGTCCCACTTGGTTCAGTTTATTCAGAATCAATTTGCCAAACTGGCCAGACTTTTGAAATTTTCGTCAAGTCACTGCGGCTGAGAGTATATTGCCTTGATGAGGATGATGTAAGAGATGGGGTGTCAATAACACACAGAATATCCACCTCAGGTAGCCAACAAATGTCATCCATGATGGCCAGTGTTTTGATTGATTTGTCTCCGAATACAAACAAACTGTAAACAAGATTTATTGAAGGCAGGCATCCTGAATAAAATGAAGATATACATGTACTTACATTTTTAATGCTCTCAGCTGTTTACAAATACTAAAAATTGAAATTGAGAGTTGAAGTTCCTTTGTCTAACTTCTTAAGCATGCTGTGATGACTAATTATAGGGGACCACCACTTCCTAGTCCAGGGAGTCCCAGTGTATCGCTAATTGCACAAGAATTCTCAGAAAATGGCTGGACACATGAATTTTAATTTTTAATTACTCTATAACTAAAAATAACATGTTTCTAAGTTTTGGTATGTTGTAGATACCTCATCAGGGTACAATTTGGTGTCAAAAAAAAATTCAAGGTCACGCAACCCTCAAGGTCAATTTTGAGGTCAAAATATAGGTCAATAATACTCCCAGAGTTACCAGAATGAGTTTAAAAATGGCAGATTTGGAATGCTTGTGTGATTCCCTTTCCAACAATACCTTGTTTGTCAAAATTGGTAAGTACTTTTGGAGATATGGCCATTTGAATTTGGCGGCCAAGGCCATTTTTCACAAAATATCGAAAAAAAACAGAAGGCTGTAACTTTGCACTGGAAGGACCGATTGAGCTGAAATTTGAGATTTGGGGGGTTTGGGTCACGACCAATTCATACACAAATTTTGAGCAAAACTGGAGATGGTGAGGTTTAACTCATTGGGTGATTTGACATGGAATGACCCTATTTCCAGATATTTGAATCCAGGAAAAGAACTTGCTATTTTCAATTCATTTTGTATGAGTCAAAGTCTGCTGCTTTCCACTCATTAGTTTGCCCCATTTGGCACCAAAGACCCAAACAAATTTAACCTGCACAACCTCAGTAATCCTATTCTGTGGCCATTGCCGTCTACGGTTAGATTCTTTACCTATCTGGTCTGGTTCAAAGAAGTCTGTTGCACCACTGTAGTGGCCCAAATGTGATGCATATTTTATTCTATTGGCCGGTAACAGAGCCACTGTACATGCATGAACACAAAGCCTCGGAAAAGCCACTCTTTATACATGTTAAACCACATGCAACAAATGAAACTATGCAGACCTGCTTTGAAAGGTGAATGTTTTGGTGTTGTTGTCCGTAACACCTGCTGACGACCAAGTAAGCTTCCTCAAGTGCTATTGCGAGAGAAGGACCGTAAAGAAAAGGATAGTTTCTGCCACAACTCAAGAGAAGCCCATCCGGTTGGACACTCATATCACACTTTTTCTAAGTCCGTCCTCTAGTCGACACCAGGAAAAAAAACAAACATTGGAATAGATTGTAAGAACTTCCTTTGTTTGAATGTGTTGCTTACTTCTGCAAAACACAACATCTCTATCATGCCAGTATGGTGTAATGGCTAAAACAGCTCAATGAAAGGCCAGGTGGACATCTCATCTCAAATAAATTGACTGTCCACAAAGTCATTCTCCCCAGCCAGGTTCATCTCATAACCATCTATTTCTATAGCAAAGGGAGAGAGATGTGCCATATTCCCGATGATTCAACATGTAGTAGTGAGACTACTATATAGACTGGTGTTGTGAGACAGCGATGACACTTCCATGCCACAGTGGGTGGCTGAAAAAAAAACAAAAACACTAGACTCAAAAAAGGCTTTCTGACGGTTTGTCCCCTCTTATAAGAATACTTAAAGCAATTCTTACCTTTCTGGCATGTCGCACAGCACTTAGTAAAAATTTGAACATGAACAACTCTGCCTCCCTGCAAAGTCCCACCCTCTTCCCCCTGCCTGACCTCTGATGTTCCCCTCCTCCCCTGACGCGTGCGGTGAGGAAGTGAGCAGCGCGAGTCAAATGGGTCAATGGAGTCAGATTCAGAGGCACCGGTAAGTGAAAACTAACCAACAGTAATTACCAGTGGTGTAGTCTACGTGATATGCAGGTATACGCCATATACCCACTAGAAAATGTCAATGATATGTGTATACCCTTTTAAAAATGTGTGAGAATACGTAACAACATCATTTTGTAACGGAGCTTTAACACGTTTATTAATTAAATTCACCCCGGACCCCGTCTGAGTTAGGATTGAAGCATGACTTTCAGGCCTCTGGGGCTTCCATCGCCTGTGAGTCTGCGACCTGTTGCTAGGCAACAGCAACAAACTTGCTTGGTGGACATTCTCTGCTCAAATGCGAATGAATAACCAAAAGAGAAAAAGTGTAAAACGAAAACAACGGCAGACTACACTCTTTCAGTGTTTTCAGAAAGTTGCCCAACTTGCCCCTGAAAATACTGCTGGTGTTCTGCCAATTTTTACTACCTATCAAAATATGCTAACTTGCGGTTCTGCGCTTGCGCAAACCGAAAATCTTGGGCTCTGTTTCTTCCCTCACATCTTAAATATCTTCGAAAATCATGAAAACACATTTTTTCAGTGCGTTTTTTTACTTGTAAGCGTATATATATTTGCATGTACAGGCTGGGTTTTCCTGAAAATGCAGAAATTAGATGATAATGGCGTGCGGCATATTTCTTTTTGAACAAACTTGTCCAACACACTGTAACATCTGCTTATGTAATAACAAGCTAGCTAATAACAAAGTTACTACAGTAGACTTATTCATATTGCAATATTAAGACGAAAACAGATACTTTACGATCGCTTTACATTACGGTAGCACTTTTTGACAAGGCACCACAAATTGTCAGAACACTGGTTGGAGTGACACTGCAGCTCCAGTAGATGACAGAAGCTGGAGAAACTAACGTTGCAGAAAAACTGGCTGAGGCTGCCCTAAACAATACAAAGAAGGAGTCTGATGCTAAAGTTACTGTAATGTTACCCAGAAAGTGAAATTAGAATATACGTTATCATGAACTGTAATAGCAGGGAATTGTTAGTATATTTAAATGTATCGAGAACTAGCTAACTTGACTAACATTTGTGGTGGTTCAATGACTGGGAGAGAAGGGGAGCAATAACTTATCGGGCGGGGGGGCGGGCGTGTGTGCAGTGACAGTCATAAACAGTACACAATTTTTATATTTAAAATATATATAATATTTTATATTAAAAATGTGTCTTGTGTTTCCATTGTTGTTGGTGGCTTAGAGTTAATTACAAAAAGTTAATAAAAAAAAAAGACATCTGTGACAAAATGTTGTTTAATGTATGGAATTTAAGCGGGGTCCAGCCTATGTTCCCAAAGTCCTATGGTCTCTCAATGCAATTTTTTCAAGCTCATTCACTCATTGGGCTCTAATTTCTTGGCGCAGCGCAGGGTGGCGCAGTGTGGCGTAGCGTGGCTTAGCCCACGCAGTGGTAATTTCGTCCGGTGCAGCCTGCGCAGTGGTAATTTCGTGCGGTGCAACACCGTGCGCAGCCACAGGCAATTTGGTGAAGACGGACGTCGCGCCGAGATGGGTGTGGCGGCGTAGTAGGGGAGGTGTCACATATTCATCAAGACGCACTGACAATTTCGTAGAAAAAGCCTTCGCTGAAGTTGCGCAGAAAGCTCGCCAGCTCCAACCTGGTTTACTTTCTGTGCAGTGGTAATTTGGCTGACCGGCGCACAGTGCGCACGCGTCACCGAAACCTCACAGGCAGGTTTCCAGAATGTCAGGCACATTTCAATGCAATAAATAATTACAGCAACCACTATTTAATGTAACTATCTGAATCAGGACATAAATTATAGTATCTATATCGATTGTCCTGATGTCAGATTAAAAAGCGTTGGCACGCGTAATGGAAACTCCACCTGGCTTAATCAACGCAGCTGAATCTGTGATGCAAACTAACGACTTCACATCTTTCTCAGCCAACCACAAACTCCCTATATATAATGCTTGTGTTCTATGCTCAGTAAACCCGCTTGCACACTGGACGCCAAACGAATTTTTTTCCACGACTGATTACAGTCAAAGTCAATGCAAAAGACGCGAAAAGTCGGACAGGGTTTTAATATATCTCCGTGTCCGAAAGTCATAAAAGTTCTAATTTTTCGAGTATTCCAGGAATTATTAGACGTGCAAACTTGGCCATGTTTGTGTTCGACCTTCACAAAATGCAAATTGATAGCTATCGACTTTTCTTGGTCTTTTTATTTGTGTGTTTTCTTCCGTTGAAGATAAACAACAGTCTTTATTCGGTCTCTCTTTTGAAAATTAGTCAGATGGATCGAACAGATTCACGCTTTATTTCCACACCAGTGATAAAATAGTGCTTATAGTCATTGAGCAAATCAATTCCATGACCATTGACAGTGTGAATAAATTATCGCATGCACGATCAAGGCTGTCCGAGGCGAAATGCAAAATACTCCATGTACGGCAGCCAGCAAAAAGTAAAAGTATTAGTATGAGAACAGATTTATAACGAAATAAAGAATAAAAATATATCACCAACAAACAGAGCATCCAAAAAAGATGGCCCGCAAATAAATAAATCGCTGTGTTCATTGGATGTTCTGTTTGTTGTTAAAATGTTTCTTTTATTCTTTATTTCGTTATCAATCTGTTCTAATCGCCCTCTTTTTTTGGCTGTCAGACACGGAGTATTTTGCATTTAATGTCCGACAGGCATTGTACATTGTCCCGCGCCAATGTCGACTCACTTTATTGAGCAGAGCTTAAACAGAAACATTGATTGAAATTCTCGGTACTCACCTTGAAGAACTGAGCCCTCTTATCAAAACATTCACCTTTAATATCTAAAACATTCAGTAGATTTGAAGAAATTAAAAACAATAATCGACTGTCGGACACGGAGATATATTAAAACCCTGTCAGACTCTCGGACACGTAGACACTGGCGTTCAACGAATCTGTCCTCTTGAAAAAATTAGTTTCAAGGTCCAGTGTGCAAGCGGCTTAATACTAGGCTACTATTTATTGTCACTTAGGTTTTATCGTTTTTAGTGGGGAAAGGAATACAGCCTGATTGCTATGATCTCGTACTGAGTTAAGATCACATAGTGAAAATAAATGTGTGACGTATCTTGCATTGTTGTCCATGCATGTTAATCCCAAAATTTTAAGCAGCAACAGGGTGTAATAATAGGAACACGCTATCCATCGTTTCTCTTCCCAATGATGCAGGCAGAAGAAATAAATGAGCAACCGTCGTATTTCATTCCAACTTCATAAGTTTGAATGATCTGACGTAGTTTCGTTTTGAAATTCCATTCAAGTTCGCTAATGGTATAATTCGACAATGCCCTAGCTAGCCAGCTAACTCATATTCGTAATGCTTAATATAGACGTAAACGGTGCAGAAAACATGCCTGAATCAGCAAAGTAAAATGCAACATTAACGCATCATGCAGACATAGGACAGAGGCTTCTATATTCCAACATATTAAAGGTGAGGAGAGGAGCTCATTTGATTGGTGAAGATTTGACTCGGCTGTGTTATACCCAAACACGCCTTCTTTGCCACTTGCGCCCGCAGGAGGGACCGAGGCGGGACAGAGGAGTACTTGCGCCAGGCTACGTCGGGCACGAAATTGCAACATACGCCTGGACACACCCCGTTGGCGCGGCGCACCCCGCATTCGCCGCGCCTGCGCCTGGTCTACGAATTTAGAGCCCATTATCTTGTCATAAAAAATTTATAATTTCCATACCTCTGTTTATAGAGGTAGGCTTATTTACATTATATATATATATATATATATATATATATATACACACACACAACCCCAATTCTGAAATAGTTGGGACAAAGAGTAAATTGTGAATAAAATCAAAACACAATGACTTTCAAATCACACCAGCCAGCATTTTATTCACAATAGAACAGAGATAACATAGCAAATGTTGATACTGAGATATTTTACAATTGTATCCTAAAAATGAGCTCATTTCAAATTTGATGGCTGCTAGAGGTCTCAAAAAAGTTGGGACAGGGGCCTGTTTACCATGGTGTAGCATCCCCTCTTCTTTTTAACACAGAGTGGAGGCGTCTGGGCATTGACGAGACAAGTTTCTTGAGTTTAGCCATTGGAATTTGATTCCACTCTTGTTTAATACAGGCTTCCAGCTGCTGGAGAGTTTTGGGTCTCCTTTGATGTACTTTTCGTTTAATTATGCACCAAATTTTCTCAATGGGTGAAAGATCAGGACTGCAGGCAGGCCAGTTCAGCACACGGACTCTTCTACTATGAAGCCATGCTGTTGTAATAGCTGCAGTATGTGGTTTTGCATTGTCCTGCTGAAATACACAAGGCCTTCCCTGGAATAGATTTCATCTGGAGGGGAGCATACGTTGCTCTAAAACCTATATATACCTTTCAGCATTCATGGTGCTTTTTAAAACCTGCAAGTGTCCCACACCATATGCACTAATGCATCCCCATACCATCAGATATGCTGGCTTTTGAACTGAACGCTGAGTTTTAGGTGGCATCTGCGGATGGCATACCGAACTATGTTTACAAACAGTGGTTTCTTGAAGCATTTTTGGGCCCAATTAGTAATGTCAATGACAGAATCATGCCGGTGAGTGATGCAGTGGCGTCTGAGGGCCCGAAGATCACGGGCATCCAGTAAAGGTCTTTGGCCTTGTCCCTTATGCACAGAGATTTTTCCAGTTTCTCTGAATCTTTTGATGATGTTATGCACTGTCGATGATGAGACCTTCAAAGCCTTTGCAATTTGACATTGAGGAACATTGTTTTTAAAGTATTGCACAATTTTTTTACGCTAGCCTTCAGAGGTTGGAGAGCCTCTGGCCATCTTTACTTCTGAGAGACTCAGCCTCTCGAAGACACCCCTTTTATAGCCAATCATGTTACACACCTGATACCAGTTAACTTAATTACTTGCTAAATGTTCTTTCAGCTGATTCTCTTATATATTAATTGCTTTTTCAGCCCTTTTTTGCCAGTGTCCCAACTTTTTTGAGACCCGTTGCAGCCAGAAAATTTGAAATAAGCTCATTTTGTGGATAAAAATTTTAAATGTCTCAGTTTCAACATTTGAAATGTTTTCTATGTTCTACTGTAAATAACATATTGGCTCATGTGATCTGAAAGTCATTGCATTTTGATTTTATTCACAATTTACACTTCGTCCAAACCATTTCAGAATTGGGGTTGTATAAATATATATTGCTCTGAGACGGGTGAGTGCGAGTTTCACAGTATACCCACTACAAAAAAATAGACTACACCACTTGTAATTACATAATATTCAATTCTATATGTGGTATAAAATAAAATGCCCTCGTAACGTTTAGTTACCTTTGTGGTTTGACGAATTACCATTAACGTTATCGTAATTATAGCATTTCAGCGCAGGCAACTGGAAGGGACGCGGCAATGGATGACAGCCAGGAAGCTCGGCAAATCATTTTATTCAGACCGAATAAAATTATTGGTCAGACTTTTATCAGAAATATATGAGAATTGAATATTGATGAGTTTCAACCCCTGGTGGATTTCTTTTACATTTTAGTGTGCCATACGCTTATTAGGAGCATTTTAAGATTACAAAAGAAAAATGTAAAAATGCCAGAAAGGTAAGAATTGCTTTAAAGGGATAGTTTGGATTTTTTTAATTTCTTGAAGCGGGGTTGTATGAGCCACTTATCCATAGTCAATTTATTACCTACAGTAGATGGTGGTTGGAAAGCCCCCAATAGGAGCGATCTGATATAGTGCAAAACTGTTGTAAATCGGGAACTGAGATGAAGGAAGGGGATTTTTTGTCGACATCCGCACTTCCGGTAATAAGACCACCTTAGCCAAGCCAATGCACGCATGACGAAATGCAATGAGCATTGTGCAGCTTCGCAGTCGAATACCATCGTGGATACACAGATATGAATATGAAAATACCACAAAATTCAAATAAACGCTACAAACGAGCCAAAGCCGGAGTTCACGTTTTGGAACGAAACGCTATAAATCGCCATTATATTAGCTAGCGTTTGACCGTGCTCGGATATGAGCGGAAGTTCACTCGTCGACATTTGTACATTTGACCCGTGATTTTCTACCGTCATATCCGCCTGGCGATGTGCCGTATTGTATATCAGATCGCTCCTATTCTTGGTGTGCAACCACGTGATTAAATAGCATGCGCCGCCATGTTGGATGATATACAAATAAAAAATGGCATCTCTTGCAAACAATAACAGTGATACATCTCCAAATTTTTCGAAATATTATGACTCTCTGGAGTCCTCTGCCAAGTCAAGATAATGAGAAAAGGTTGGAATTTGTGGTTTTGACCCATATTATGTTAAAGCTGTCTGATTATATGGAGGATTTGGCAACATTACCAGTGTAATGTAAAACTGTCTTGTTATTCAAACTTCGTGGGCAACCAACGCACAAATGAAGGCTTATAAGAGTCTAGATGTGTATAACTTTTTTGTGTCTGGCTGGGTTGGTATTCTTCTCACTAAAGAAGTGAAAGTGATCAGGGTGCTGGTTTATGCTTGGGTAAACCATTCTCAAAGAACTCGCTACACCGCTAAAGCCGTGGTTTGTGAGCGATAAGAATGGCAATGTGATCCTCGCACATTGTGATTAAATGGCTGGATTAAGCGAGGCTTGTTCCCACATTGGAGCTTTGCTCTTTGCGACTGAAGCTGGATACAGAATCGGGAACTCGAGAACATGCACTGAAGTAAAAAGCAAGTGGCTGCCAGCGCACGTAAACAAGGTGCTGTATTTGCCAGTAAGCGTCATTGATTTAAATGAGATGGGATTCTGAAGAAACACTTGTCTTTATCACGAGTAGCATTATTGCCGCAATTAAAAACCGTACACAAAGTAGGCATTGTTTTCTTTTAAAAGGAAGCGCAAATCCGAAGAAAATCACGAAGCGCTGCAGGAGCTCAATGGTGAAGTGCAGCTATCTTGGTTGTTGTTATCATCCATCATGGCGGATTTCCTGTTTGGAAATTATGCGTGACGTCACGTGCACACCAAGAATTAGGAGAACCCCGCGGGAGAAAAAATCAAGGACAATTGCTGTGAACGGGGCCAGAAACAGTGTATATTTTAACCACCTAAAAGGAGGCGAACCAAAAAAAAAAAATCAACATCAGTTCAAGTGTAAGCTACGCATAGTTGTTTTCCCCACTGCTTTACTGTGCCGTCACACAGCCTATTTTGTTAGCACTTTATTTCCCAAACCGTGGCACTTCCAGTACTCCTATAGATTCCGCGCACTGTGTTTACACTACAAATCAGCTGTTTGGGTCAGAGAGAAGCTGTTAAAGGCTGTATCAGCGATATGACGTCACCATTGTTGACAGTTGAAACACTCTCAAAACACAACAGAGCCGCTCGCCCCTCTCCTTCAGGAGCTTGGAACATGAACGCGCTTTTCTTAAAGTGAAACGTCTGAGTAAAGCTGCTTTCACACCGGACGCGAAACGAATTTTTCGTGCGACAGATTACATTCATATACAAGCGAAACGTGCATCTTGGCGCGGCATTACAAAATGAGTATTAACAATGTCACATAGATCACCACTTTTAGCTAAACTTATCACTCAGTTATACATTCATCGACGAATTTCAACTCCGAGTACTAACCAGAGAAAAAATGTTACTACACGAACACAAACTCTGGTTTGATCAAACAGAATCAGCAAACTCACTAGCTTGCCAACTGAGAGTTAGCAAAGGTTGCTAACTTACTCCAAAGAGGAAACATCAATCTCTCTATTGTTAGATCATGCTGGTCAGAATGAATCAATGCAAGATAGCCCTACAAAAACAATACACGGGCTTTCCTCAATTTTGCTTGGGATGACAATTTACAATTCACATCCAATCGAGTTAGCACCAGCTCTACTCACCTGTCCAGTAGAAACAAGGCGACCTGGGCATCAGAATTAAAACCATTCAACTCCCGGAATTCTCTCCAACGTTGGTATGCTTTCCCTATGTTTATTCGGGACTTCACATAGCTGCCATCACGTCCCTTTTTCCTCGACATGCACTCGTTCGAGTGTCTCTTTTTTGGTTTAGCTTCCACCATTCTTCACATGAGTGCCACTGCTAGTTCTTTTCGTTGCTCAGTCCCGCCCACTTGTCGTGCATGAGCACGGAACTGGCGCAGAAGACCCACCCTGCCCTCCGATTCGTTGGAACACTTTTGTTGATGTTTTGGGAGGCGGGTAGGTCACCTTGAGTTTGTACATCTTTCTCAGTGTCTACCTGGCTGTAGGTGGACTACAGAGACTGGATTTTTTTCACCGCTCATTCATGAGATGAGCTGCTAACAGTTCGTGAGAAAATATCTCCTGTATGTGACAAATTATGTTTTGGCTCAGAATCGCTGATACAACCTTTAAGATTGCTAGATCAGACTGTATTTTCACTTTGGAGTATAAAAATGGTACGTACTTGTGCTTTTCCAGGCTGTTCTAACAAAGCAGTCGTCTAGTCACCATGTAGCCTAGATTTCACGGTATTCCGGTTAATGATATTGGCAATTGACAGCTGTGGCTAATTGCACTAAATGTAGAGGTCACACGCTTTTATCCAATCTGCGCGAATGGTCAATCGCACTGAGCGTCTATCCAGTTTGAAATCAAATGTGTGGCATTCATGCACAGCACAATGATGTTATTTTCAGGTGATGAGACGAATTTAACAGCCTCTAGCTACATGAGGAAGTTTTCCCTTGTTTCAGCGGTCTCAGTGCAGTATACATTGTGAAATTATTTTCTTATAATGAAGTGTGTTTTGTCAATGTACCAATTGCCACGCTAATATCCAACTGAGCAATTGTGAAGCGTGTTTGGTAAAACGCTCAGACTGGACAAACGCGCGTGACATGGACATCAACACTTGACGGGCAGCCTTGGCACAACTCCGAGTTTGCAGTGATCATTTTTCTGAGGACGATTATTTAAGGGAAGTGGCTATGCCCCCCGCAACGGGCCGACTTAATTAAAACAGTTTGGCAACTTGCCGGCAAAAATAGACCATCAAATACCTTTTTATAGAGCTAGGGCAGATGCCTTGTTACACAGTCAGCCTGGGGCGGACTGGCCATCGGGAATACTGGGAGTTTTTCCGGTGCGCCGCTCGGTCAGTGGGCCAGTTCGGCCAGGAAAGGAAAAGAAAAACAAAAACGAGGTTACCTAGTCGGCCCACAGCGTGGTGACCAGTGGCCCCTAAAAAGCTGCACGTAAGCTGGGCCGGCCTTCTGCGTAGATGCTTAAGTTTATATACCGGTAATTTCACCAGTAACTGGCCAGTAAACTTTGGCCCACGTGGATATATCGCACCCCTTTTCCTGGGGCTGTTGGACAGTTTAGTTAAATCATTACTGACTCACAGTTTTATATACTACTTTTGATGGTTCTACTTCACTATTCCAGTTGTCTTGCGCCGTGGCCATTTTTTTGTATTAGTTACACATTTGCTTTATGCTATAGGAATGACCGAAAAACTGTTTTCTTGTTAATAAAAACCGATGTATGGGCTTAGGCTATTCACAATTTGTTTAATTTTGTTATTTTTGTCCTTGAAGTTTAAGCAGGCAGGCTTGCTGGGAAAATTTCTTTGATGAATGGCCTTGCTTGTCATCGGTTGCTTTAACAGTCTAAAAACGCGTTTCAATGACTACGAGATCAAACGAAAATGTCAGAAAGCAATGGAGAGGCGGAAAAGCTTTGAAAATAAAGGAAGCAGACATTGGAGCCTCAGGCTTTCGAATGCAAAAAAAAAAATTGACCAGCAGTTTGGCAA
Organism: Gymnothorax javanicus; assembly: GCA_029692085.1. NCBI lineage: Eukaryota > Metazoa > Chordata > Actinopteri > Anguilliformes > Muraenidae > Gymnothorax > Gymnothorax javanicus. The sequence continues at coordinate 51,774,429 of CM056196.1, forward strand.
TGACTGTTTCGCCAGTTTTCATTTGGAGGGGGACAAGGACGCCGTAAGACTGATGTTAAATTAATAGGCTATCGCAAGTATGCGTTCGGTTAAAATTTGCTGGAGCTTACAAAACAACCCCACTGATGGACAAGTTGTTATTAGCCTACAATTTGATACATATTGATTCGTTGTTTTACGGTGTCAAATGAAATTTGTCCTAGAAAGGAAGGAAGACTTTCCAAATTTTCCATTCCAAAACCCTGTTTTGATGTTCAGAATCACCTGTCATTAAACTTGCAACCAACGAGTACTGCGATTCTGAAGCTAGTGAGCTATTCCATACCCTTTACAGTCTGTAAGATATGTAACGTTATTTAAAAAAGACTATGAATGAATCAATCCAAATAATGCAATGGTCTTATTGAAAAATTCTAAATGGCCCCAATGTCAAATTTCTTTTTCACATCCATTCATGTAAATATTTCTGAAAAAATACATTCGTTTACATGTTGACAATGTTGCGTTTTTAACATAGTACAGCATCATTGTATTAAATTTATTTCAGGACATCTTTAGGATAAATAGGATCTTTAATATGAATCGGATTGTTTGTTTTTGGACATTGTCCACTCAACCCCTGCTTACAGGATAGTAAATTCTCTCATATGTACATAAGTTTAATTTAATGGTGACTCGGATTATGTGTATGTTGGTGTTTCACGATACAATACTGTCGACTTTCACAACACTTGGAGTGTTTTGGAAGCATTAAAGCCTCATCTTCTAGAGACATTCCCGAAAAAAGACCATCACAGCATTCTAATAACTTTTTACAAGCTATTGAGGATGGTATCTTTTACAAACCTGGTTTACGGACTTGGGGGGCCTTGGTGATCTGTTAACATCTGCCAAGATCACACATGCATATAACCACTGAGTTTGTATGTTAGATACAAACAACAATGATTTTGTTGTAGGCTAATTGGTGTTATATAAACTTAAAAAGTAATAATGTCAATGTTTTATGGGGAAATATGGTTCAATATGATGTTAAAATGCATACTGTATTTTCAAATAACATGAAATTTTTTCAGCCAGCCACTACCTCCCCATCCCTGCCCCCTGGAGAGAGGTCAGGTATGAATTCCCGAGCCCAGTTCGCCCCTGAGGTCTGCCGAATGGCAGATTATAAAATGAAATTTCTTTTAGCCCAGATCGCTTTTTTTTAATGCCCTTCAGTACACTTTAAAATCAAATTTTGGAGTATGAACACTGAGAGTGTTAATTATTTTCTATCTTGTATACTTTTAGGAGAAATTGCAACTGAAATCAATGTGTTTTTCGTGTTGTCCTTTTCAAGTAACGCCAGTCATGTTATAATTAGTGTTAATTAAAGCTATGTTCTGAAATCAAATGAATATTTGTTCATACCTTTTTATAGCTTTTACCAACACCTTCCAGCACACATGATGGGGTTCTAAAATTCATCATTATAAGGTACAGGCCAAAATATAAATTTGTGAATGTACTAAAATGTAACGCAAGAAAGCATGAAAATGCCCTATTTCTTGGCAACGACCTTGGTTATACAAGCATACATGTGGACGGCCATCATAAGACCAGGCGCAGCTACAACCACGCTCAGTCAGATGCACTCTGCGTTAATTCAAATCACAACGTTGGACACTAGCTGTGTTTCCATCCAACTTATATTGCAAATCCTAAGCGAATTTTCGTTAATGTGGCAAAAGGAAAAGCGCATTTGCGCACATTTCCATCCACTTCAGTTATGCGCTTTTGTTTCATGGGATAAGCCGTAGGTGCCGTTAGGTGGCGCTAACTCTCGATTCAATTTCCATTGCTTCTGCAAAAGAAGACGGCGCACGCTATGACATCAATAAGCGCGACGAACGAAAAGGAAAACAAACGCGAAAGCTGGTGGCGAAAACGAATGAAAGTAATCACTTAAGCATGTGGTTACGAAGTCTTTAATGTTACAGCTAGCACAGTAGAGTAAGGTTACAGTTCGCTTCTACTGTATTAACCACTAGCTAGCTAGCTAAAGTGATAACGAACTCTAACGTTATAGCTAGCACGCCAATGTTGCGAGGTAGCAAACTAGCTAGCTAGCTTGCCAACGTAAGCAAGCAAAAATGACGTAGATACTAAACGTCATCATTTATTCGCATAACTTGTTCGCTAACCCGTTTCCACTGCACTAAAGCGCATTTATTTTTATCGATTTGGAAAATTTTCCACCCCCTCCTTGCGCAAAAAAAATTGATGCAATATTTCGAGTTGATGCGCATTTTGGCCGTTTCCACTCAGGTTTTTTTAAGCGCAAAATCAAAATGCACATTAAAATAGGTGGATGGAAACACAGCTACTGTTACGACCAGCCAAAGAGTTAAGACATACTTTTTTATGCCCTCCTGGTGCACTCTGTTCCAGCAGCTGTCTTTCACAAATAGTTAAATCCATTGGGTAACAATCAGCAATTATGATGTACCAAGTATATTAAATAGCTTGAAATGACAATGTAGGATCTGCACTGCTTTAATAAAACCCCTGAATTGGTATGTAGAACCAAAGAAGCATGAAACTGAATGATTTATTTATTTTTCTGTGAGGGTGTTGAAAATGGTCTGGAATCAAAAATAGAACAAGCCAATACCAAAAACCATACGTTTACCATTGTAAGATGGTGGCCAGAAATGACAAAGAAAGGGTCTGGTGTCCACTCTAGTGTTATTTATGGCTCGATAGAGACGACCGGCACATCCGGGTACTTCGCCAAACGTCAAGGCCGTGCCCCTTTTTAGGGGATAGAAAACCTCAGATCCCATTGACCCTAATGTAATTTGATGTGTTTTCAGGTTTAAAATTTATCAGATTTATTTAACTAAATTTCCTGTTTATATTCATTTATTGATTTATTGATATGTCTAGCGATTATTTTGCTACCTTGCCCGAACCTGAGCGTTCGCATTATCTTAATAATTTAAGGTTGATCGGTCCACCCACTTGCCCCTTCACTACCGCGAATTTCGAGTTCTGTGTCAGTTTGGGGTTAAGAATAACTAACAAGTGCACATAACGTTAGACCGCAAACCTGACTCGGTTGGCTGACGCTACTTTACGTTAGCTAGTTCAGCAATTGAAGAATAAATAATGACACGAGACAAAAATCGTAGCGAATAAACCTATTAAAGTATAGTACCAAGTCTTACATATTATAGGGTACTTACATTACTTTCTAAGTTTAAAAAAAGAGTGGCATGGCCTGTTATGAAGCGTTTCCCTCACATATAAACATGGGAAGACACTAGATACATAGCTTTTACTCTTCATCTTCTCTTAACTCTCCTATGTGGATTCTTCCCTTTTCCAGGTAGGATGGGGAACCTGACATCCGGACTGGTCATTTTATTGGAGGTGCAACCCGGCACACAACAACTTTTGGGCATTTTACTGCTCAATTATCGCGCTTATTTCTCATTAATTTCAATGCATTAGAGCACTTGTTTTCCCCCAAAAAGGGGCGCGGCCTTTGCACTGAGCTCTTGATGACGTTGAACCGGTCGTCTCTATGGGTTTTACACTGACCTCACTTGCCCTCAGGTAGGGAGTGGCATTGCAGCCTTATTCAGAGTACCCCATCACTGAATGCACACAAATGCTATAAATGTTCAAATAGCTTTTGTCACCTTTTTTACACCTCAATTGGTGTTAAATTTGTGAAACTGGGAGGGCAGGGATTTCCATAGAGAAATTAACTGCTTTTGCCAAGGCCTTGGCCTGATAGGAGATATAATCCTCAATGGTCCACTTGCTTCCATACATCTGAGAAAGAAATATGAATATTGTGGTCAACAAACGGGATATTTAAGAAGTTTTGTGTGTGAATCGACCCCGCTATGGAGATGGTACAATATTATTAGCCTTGGACTTGAGACTCTGCTATGCGGAGAATGAGAACAGGAGAACAATCAAACTTATGGAGAAAAGGTTTGCCATTCTCTATAAATCAGAGGCATATCTGATCTAGAGACCAGTAACCACCTCTCATTCTAGTAACATGCAACCGGTGAAAATTCTGGATATTCGGTCAAACAATTCGAGAAGCTGGCAAAATCTTTCATGCTCATGCCACGTGATGTGACCGATGACAAAAGCTGAAAACAGCTAAGTGGACACGTAAAAGAAGCTGTACACATTGGATGGCAGCCAGAAGCAGGCAGGCGGTTACAGTTTGCACGGCTGGCTTTGCCTGGCAGTGGAAGTAAAATGTTCCGTCATCACTCCTCAGTCTCTTTCACCACTCTTACCGACCCAGTGGGACGGGCACCCCATTGAGGGCACACTGCTATAATTAGTTTTTCCCTCCAATGAGCCACCAAGAAATGCATCCGGTCAAAAAGGATACACAACGGAGTTCTTTGAGATTCCCTTTTTCCATGACAAAAAAATTCACAAAGCAAAGGCACGCAACGATAGTAACAGAAGCATTATGAACGTCCGCTATAACAGAAAGAATGCAAGCTTTAGGCCTTTGTTTCCATGGAAACAATTGCTTGGATTCCCAATATGAATTTGGATGCAATCACTGCTGCAAATGTTTATGAAAATAATGCGAGAAATCTTGTTTTCCATTGTGAGATATGTTTGGCAGTTTTTGGTCATCCAATTGGAGAAGAATGGGCATCTTATTGTGATAACGTTTTTCAAGATGAATTAATTACCACATCCAAATCCCAGGGAGGTGATTTATTAACCTCAGGCAACTAGAGATGATACAAGAGGGGCATTTAGAAGAGGTACCACATCTTTAACAGTCCTTCGCAGTCTGTAATTTTCTCAAAGGAAAACTATCATTAACCTACTCTAAATTCAAAACAAACAATAAAATCCCATACAATTAATGGGTTTATTAAATGGCTTTACATTTAAATATCACAATTTTATTTTATTACCCAATACTACTGATTTGCCTCCGCAAGTTCCAAGTACAGCTGTGTGAGAGTATAGAGGGTACAGTTAGTCCTGTGCTGCTCTCCTGGTTTCATAGCTCACCACTGGGTGAAGAACAGCTCTCCGTTAGTCAGCTAGAACAACTATACGGCTCCAAGATTCACTGGCCATTAAACTTTAGTACCTCAAATCATCGGCATTGACTCTAACAGGCCTCTCACAAGGTACTGAACCATTAAATCACCAGGAAGGAAAGTCTCTGCAGAAAAAAAAAATTTTACTTGAAATAATGCTTTGTGTCACACAAAATCATGTCTGTAATGTGGGCACAATAGATTAATCCTAAAAAGTGTCTAAGGCCAACTAAATCCTTTGAGTAAACATTTCTTGGGTAACCATGCCACTGTTATCTGAATAAATAGGGGTTTTCACCATGTGATATCAAGGTGAATGAATAAAGGGTTCTGTCAAATGTGTAGGCCATGAAAATACAAAAAACATTACAGTGCAATTGAAAACTGTAAAGCATACGTTACCTCTAAGCACGCTATGCAGATCAATCTCCTCTTGCTCTTCCTTGATTTTCAGAAACTTTGATGTCAGAGAAAGCCTACGCAGAGAAACAAAAAGATATATATTGCTCAAAATTACAACTTGTTCTCTCATCTCCTTCACTATTTAATCATGTTATCAAATATTGGCGTTTTGGGGTAAAAACGCCCATAATTATCCCCTTTGTTCTACAACTAGAAGTTTTAAATAGACAGTGCCTTCTCATAAACTCAAGTTACATAATTTCCTAAGACAACCTTACATCTGACATGATGTTGCAAATCAAGTGAATCACAGTGAGAGAAATGAATTCTCTTACAGTAGTTCACCCGTTCTCTGTTATGCAAAAAGGAATGCACGGTGATGCCAACATGAACTTACTTGTGATATGCCTCTTGTCATGGTTAAATGGATTGGCGCAGGACCTCTGTACACTTTCAGAGCATGATAAATACACTTTTTCATGATCAAAGCAGGTTCAGTCATCTTCAATGAATATGACATTGCAACAAGTCAAAAGCTGTCTGTGGGCTGATTTAAGGTCACCGAATGAAATTTGTCCTGATTTTCTGCGGTATGTATGTTTGTCACATTCCTCATCCAAGGAAATCCCAATTTCGCACCTGTTAGAAGCCATGTTGAAGCTTCAATGAGTTCATTAATTGGCTCCCCTATTGTTTTAACCAGAGATGATGCAATACCCATGGAAGATGATGCAATACACAAGAGATCTGATGCAATACCCATGGAAGATGATGCAATACACGGGAGGTCCTGGGGAGGGAATGCAACATCATGTCAGATCTTACGAAATGACGTAACTTGAGTTTATGAGTAGGCTCTATCTATTTAAAACTTCTAGTTGTAGAACAAAGGGGATAATAATGGGCATTTTTACCTCAAAATGCTGATATTTGATAACTTGATGAAATAGTGAAGGAGATGAGAAAACAAGTTTTAATTTTGATCAAATAAAGCCAAGTTATATACATTTATGTAGAACAAGGTTCATTACCATGGGTAACTGTCCACATGGTGAACTTGCCAATCCAAAATTGGCAAAAAAAAAAGTGACTTTTTAAAGCCGGAACCCTTTTCAGGGTCCCCTTACTCCACTATTATGACTTGGGTGCAGTCAGTCTTCCTTGTACAGACAGCCCTGTCCTCAAATAGAAGGCCCATATCTATGATTTGTTCCAAACATATTAGCCTCCAAAATCCCTATAAATTAACCTTCGCGATTCGCGAGGGCAAAAAGGTGGCGTGGCCCCAGATTTTTGGGGGGCCATATCTCGGAAACCCCTTGGAGTGGGAGCCTAAAATTTTGCTTGTGTTCATTATGAATATAAAGGTATCCCCAAAATAAATTTGACCCAAATCTGAGTCGGTGACCGTGGAAGATTCTTGTACTTTGGTTGAGTTCATATGGAATGACCCTTTAGAGCACTTTGTGTCTTAAACTATATGGAAGGCAAGACAACAGGGACTGGACATTTTGATGAGCTTTTTTACAACATTGGCAGCTGTAAGGGAACAAACTACCAGATGCAATGACAACTAAGAATTCATCACTTTGAAATGTTGTCTCCTGAGATTTTTTCTAAAATTTCAAAAAATGGAAAGCGTACGTTTTACTAATAATTGCAGAACACAATCCCACTGCAATCTACATTAAAAGATAAGAAATTCTAGAAGTGCCATCTGTTCGAGCAGGTTCAAGTTCTTGGAGGAGCACTTCCTAAATGTGATATTTTCCTTTTAAAGTTTGCTACACTCGTAAAAGGGGCATTCAGAGCAAGACCACAACTTTGAAAAGATCACACGACTCAGTGTTCAGGAAACAGGTGATAAGAGTTCCAGTTAGAAGGCATGGGCCAGTCTGGTTAAGAGCGTGCGGTTCCAGTCACTGTGGTTGGGGTTAACATCATCACCTCACCTTCAATGAGGACAGAAAAATAGGGTTTTCAGACAGCAGTTTCCGCACTAAGCCTCCATGCTGGAATTTTCGAGAGCTTAGTGCAAGCTTACAAGTGCGTATGTGGCGACTAATTAAAATGGCCAAGCTTGGCCACAGCGGACCAGATGTTCTGGGCGGAAAGAAAATCTCATGTGTCCTGAGCCATGGCACCTCTCTGATTCACGTATTCAGGAATACAGAAAACCATTTCACTTATGAACACAAATGCCAAGACTGGACCCAAGGTGATCAGGAACTTCAAATTAGAATTCTGAAGCGGGGTGTGCTTCATAAAAAACACACACAATTTTCCTGCAGCCTGTATCAAAATTACAGCAGTGATTAAGGCTACGATTATGGACACATAGGGTGATCCAGAAGCTTCAGAGTGACAGGATGAGATTGAGATGAGGATATCAGAAAATGAAGGGATTATGTTATCAACCACCCATTTACTGACCAGCTTCTTAATTAAGTTGTAAAAAACAAAAATACGTGTCCCTAAATAATACTCAGACAGAAAAAAATGCATTCTTTTGCTCTTATAGAATTAAATCCTAATCAATGCTTGATAGAGTAATGAGTGTATTTCACTGCACCTGCATGCATATTTGGGCCATGACACTCATCACAAGGACAGCCAATGAGGAACCTCTATGCGCAAGATCATTTTTTTCTATACTTCATGTTCCATGATGCAAAAATACCAGTAAACACAAAGGTTTCACAGCATACTGCAAACTCCCACACAACACAAAACATGTAGAATTGGGTGTTGAAAACACATTTGCTTTTGTATGTTGCTTTTGTGTGTTGTAAATATATATATTAAAAAAAACTATTTGTACCTGCTGCATTGTGAACCAGGCTCAGCTTAGAAATGATTTTGTTTGGTATACCTCTTCTTTTTGAAACACAGCAATCCACCAGATATGCAGGGGAGACCAAATAACTTTGAGAATCAAGCCCACAGTACCAGACTCTCATAGCACCTCCATTTATGGAAGAATTCTAAAGACAATACAAAAATACACACTTTCTTACGTTTTTTCCTTGTGTAGGCGCATTTGTTTTTTAAAATGACTGTTTAAAAGCTTCAGATGCTATTGATCTGGAGGCAACACATTAATTTATATAAATTCATTTATACTCAGTCCTGATATTAAAACAGGAGTAAAGCATTCATCTACTGACAAGAATTGGTGTTTTAGTGTAGGCAGAAGTAAATTGGACTGCAAAAATTAATGTCTTTTTTAAACTGACAGCTTTGGTCATAGTTTTTACCCAAATATAATGAAGTGAGAATAAAATAGAAAGGAATGCAAAGGCTTTGAAGTTACCAATTCTAATTGGTTGATATCCAATTGCAGAAAGCAAACCTATCAACAGTGGAAGAAAAAAATGTATGATTCAGGTTATCGTGATGGACAAATCTGATTCATAATTATGTGATGATGGATTCAATGTGCTCACTTAATTGTTTTGTTTTAAATGTTAAAAATAAACAAGATTAAGTTCTTTCATGTGTTTTTCTGAATTCTATTTCGGTATTCAAGAGCTAAATTGTTTGCAATTACCAGTATCCACAGTTACACCAGCACTAGAATGTTCATTAAAACTCACAGAACTCAAACTGTTCATTCAATATAAATTTCAATGAACTCTAGAAAGCAATGCAGTTCTGGCCTCCCTATGAAACACTGACATATACATATGAAAAATCATGACATGAAAAATAACTTCTACTGTGATATGGACTCATTATACTCATTTCTAAAACCAGCAATCAGCTGAAAGCGAAAAATCCAAATTAAACAGCAAATACGAGTGAAGAATGATGTAAAATTGTTCAACAAAAATTATTTTCCCAAAAGGCACCAACTTGGCTGAAAACCACGAAGGTCACTCAGTTGACTCCAAAGACCGTCCACTGGCCCTTTGTGATTTGGCCCATTTTGGCATATTGCTTACAACTGCCAATATAACGAACATCCACAAAGGTGCTCATGAATTACCATCTCGTTTTGGATTCTGCAAGGGCAATACAAAGAAAGCTCCCTCCAGAACCACAGGAGGTTTCGCAGTGATGATGTTCAGAGAAAAAACATGCCTGAGAGACATGCAGGACACCCCGCTAATTGCAATAAAAAGGCATACATTTGGTTGTTGCTATAAACACACATCAAATCAAATAAAAAATTTTGAGGATTGCACAATCTTCTCTCTATTTTTATATGCTGCCTGGATGCATCACAGTATTAGTGCTAAAACTGGCAGCATTTTCAAATCAATATTTACAAGTAGATCTTCCTTAACATACAAAATACTCAGTACCTCAATATTGCAGATTATTCTATCCAATCCATTTACTACTATTTAGCCATATTGTTATTTCCATATTTGACTCCCTGTAAGTCCGTATGTAAAATTGCACTTAATCACAAGGCAATCTGCTCTCCACTAAAATATTCAGCAAGAAGCTCTTCATAGGCTGTACAGATGAACATATTACTGCCAGGGATTAAAAGATAATTTTTCCATTTTGTTTCATTCTGAACAGAAATGTAATTAAAACATTCTATTCCAGTGTTCAAAGGTCCCTCATATAAGTAATTATCGGTTAAAATGATACAGTGTAGTTAATAACATTTTTTTCCAAAATGACATCACCTTTATACAATGATTTATGAATCAAAATGATAAATAAATAAGCATCAGAAAGAAACATTGAATATTTGTAGGTTTGCACAATGAGTAATGCGCAAGATTTACCCCTATCATGTAGCCCGACAACCCCTCCCCAGGAACCCAACCCTCTCCATATTCCAAACAAACGAGGTGGGGGGAAAAAAAAAAAAAATCAATTACTAACAGGATGCGTGTGGGAGCCAGTGCAAATGTAAGAAAAATGTGGGTGTAAATGCATGAAATAAAATGACATTAAATTATAATTACAATCAAAATTTTAAATTTTATTTGTTTCCTTTCCTTTCTGACAGTTAGCAACATCAGGTTGTACAATTTAAATGCAACCATGGCCGAAAAAAATGCATAATTAAACCACACTTTAACATTACAAAAAATGTTATTTTGTTTGCAATTACTTGCTTTATTTAATAATGTCTATATCGTAAACTGAAAGATTCACTGACATGTAGCCCATACAGCCTCCTGTATGGTGCTGAAACTGTCCATAACAGATATAAATCTATAGGGGATTCACATGGAAAAGTTTGTGAAAATAACGTCACATTTGATGGGAGTTGGATCCCTTCAAGCCAAAACCCTCGTTAGCTACTTCAATCATCAGCTCCAGAAAAAACAATGTGTTTAATTCAGGATTTTAGCGATGTAATTGAGTTTTTTTTTTTTTAGCAGCCCAATTAGGCAGTTGAGTTATGAGTTATTAATCACCCCGACATGGCATTTTACTTGCCCCAGGCAATCAGGAAATCCCAATGGTTGAACCATTCATTATTGCTGTGCATTTATTTTTGGCAGGTGGCGCAATTAACTCTGGTCTGAACAACATAAAGCTTAAAACTAAAAGCTTAAATCAAAGCTAATCGCATATGAAAGTTAACTATTAACTCAATTAATCCCAAATTTTTCACTGCAATGTAAGTGCATGCATTTTACTCCTTAGACCTCCCTAACACATAAACTGTTTGTATTTTTGATTTCATGATGGTTAAGTTCAAAATTGCATTTTTTTCCCAAAGCCTACAACAACACTTTCAGAGCTTCTAGAAGTAGAAAAAAAAAAGGGTCTCGACGCAAACCATGCTAGTTAGCGGCTAGCCACTAGCAGGCTTGTAAAATGGATCCTTCTCGTCGATTTGTATCTGCGGGGTTGGTGCTCCATTCAGCGTCGGAGTCTCTGTGTGAGACGCTTTGTTCAGTACAGTCCGTGGTCGGTAAATGTGTGTTTTAAAAACTTTTACTCTGGAGCCGTGCTCGGAGCTGCCTTCATTCCCAGCCACTGCTGTCACTGTTTACTAATCCTGTTTCCGTAGATACAAAAAAGACAAGAAAGATCCATTTTACCAGGCTGCCCGGCACCGCTAATTAGCATAGTTAGCATCGTTGCAGTGCTATACTGTGAACACATACTGCTCGCTATAGATGCTCCTGGTAGAAAGCAGTACATCCTGCCATGCTTTGGACAGTGTTAGCCCACTGACTGTGTAAAAATAAGGTGTAATGTTAGCTGTGGTGTTTTTGGTTTAACAGCATCATGCTGGGCACGATGGGTTTATACAGTTTCAAGGCTCTGGAAGATGTCACAGCACTAATATAAAGTCATATAGCTGACCGGTTGTTAACCTAGCATGCTAATACTGAACATACGTATGAAACCATGCAGACATCGCACCAGAAAAGGGGCTAAAATCAGCATGTACTACCGGGTGTCGTATTTATATAACTGCCAATCGGAGCCTGAGCTGATAAATACCCGTTAACGTTATATCTCTTGTATGACATTAAATAAGACAAAAGACCGATAAATATGTGGTAAACAATTGATATTCCCGTCTTTGGCAGTCTAGAGGCGGCATCCATGACAGTACTAAGAAAGGAGTTCAGCATCAGCAACTGCTCTTCGAGTGGCACAAATCGTCATCAGTGTCCCGGATCTGTGGCAGTGAATCTGAATTACAAGTTTTGAATTCTAAGTGCCATTTTGAATCTGAATTACAAGTTTTGAATTCAGATTCAAATTGTGCAATTCAAATTAAAATAGTGCACTTCAAATTCAAATTGAGCAATTCAAATTCAAATATCAATAATTCAAATTCAATTTCTAGCGGCACAAATTTCTGCCCATATAGATGATCCATCTTACCACCTCGCTGAAGAATGCAAGGCCAGGGATATAGCTATGCAGGCTCATAAAATTCAACATTAGCAACTAGCCATACAAGTGGTCTGGGGAACATTCACACACACAACAAGCTCATCACTCCAGGAATAGATTTTTTTTGGTCAAAATTTATCGCCAATAATATTTCAAGAAAAAATCATTAATAATAAATAAACAATAAATAATGCTATCAACCAGTTCTCTAAAGTTGAGAATAGAGTTTTCACTCAAGAACAACTGAAATTGGCATCGTTCCTGTTTTTGATTTAACTAATCCCAAAATTTTGTTCTTAACCAGATTTGTCTTCGTTCTTTGAAACATTTCAAATCCCTGGTAACTGTCAACCATGTTACTGAGTCTGTCCCCACATGAAACAGCTAAAAATTTGAGTGATCCTTAAAAATATTAGAAAATCTACTCTACATAAAGTGTAGGCTAAAAGGATATTTTTACTGGGCTTACACATGCATAGTAAGAGTTCTGAAATTACAGAGAAAATTTTCAGGAATCCGGCCTCCATCTTTCCAATAAAATCCCAACCATCCACCAATCCAAAACTACCCAGGCATCAAAAATGATCAAAATAGCCAGCAAAGGACAGCCAGTACTATGAGGGTATCATGCCCAAATGCCATGCTGCGATACTGAGGCTGAGTGCATAGCAGAAGCACGGGGGTGGTTAAGAAAGACAGAGAGAATTTTGGATTACCTGCCCGGGGGCCGGCCCCTCTTCCCATGTGAGGCAGGTTTCTGTTCCTGAGCGTAATGTACATCCCTGTGCTCCCTCTTCACCAGAGAAATTCCGGAAGATCTTGGGTTTGAGGAGTACCGTCCCCTCAGACGGCTTGCGCCCTCATAACTCAAAAGCATGGCTCTGGGGAATTAGCAGAGACAGACATCCAGGAAATCGACAAGGCAGGAAACAGCTTTATTCATACTAGGCTGAGCAAAATAACTATATCGATAAAATGCAGATGCCTATTTTAGGAATCTAGGAAATCAGAGGCTATATGTGGCATTCTCACAGGTTTTATAGCACTATCAGGGGAAACTATATTATAACTATATTATTCAAAATGGACTTAGGTAATTCAAGTGGATAAGTAGCATAAGGGATTATTCGCTCTGAATAAACAAGGCTGATTTTTCTGTACACATACAAAGAGCAGCCCACTGTGCAACTGAGTTGTAATAATATAAAGACAGCAATGATGGATAGTATTGCAGAGCACATCCAGTGAACGACAGATCGGTTGCCCGGGCACCCGGGACAATCAGTTTTTCACGCGGACAAGTGAAAACGAAAAATCAGTTGCCCGTCGGACAGCTGCCTCTGCGCGCTTGAAACATTTCTGCTTGCACTCGAAACATGCTGCTCGCACTCGGATGTTTTCTACGGTACATTCCTATCAAAAATCTCCAACCAAAAGAATGCCAGGTTCCGTGTTGACCAATGAAATTATCGCTGCCTCGCTGCAGGCCCCTTTGTTACCTTCATATAGTGTACCGTGGAGGCGATGACGTTTACACAGACGTACTCCGAAGACTCTGCGGAATATGTGGCTAATGCCGCGAGTGCGCGATCGCTTATTAAACTATGTTACTCTTTAGATTATGTAGCCATCTAGCTAGCTTGCTAACGTTAACTATGGAGAATGTTTGTATATAATCGTCATAATTAAGCGGTGTCATTTGTTTTTGCTCTAACTTCACTAGCTAGTTTGCAGTACCAGTGATTGCTTTTGAGCTAGCTTGCTAGCTAGCCAACGTCCCAAAAATGTGAAAATGCAGTTTGGACGCACGGAAGCTAGCTAAGATAGTAAAGTCATGGCCAAATCAAATCATATCGCTTAAACAGGATTTTCCAAAGTTAACGTTAGTGTGACAGAGTGGTTTTTAAATCCATCGACTCTCAGCAGAAGGTGTAGATCTTTCACCATTATTGCCTTGCAGTTCCCTGTACTGTTTGCCGTTTTCCCCAAGATATGCCTGTAATGCAGCTCGTAGCAATTTGTATAGAAGTTGCTTCCATGTGAGACAAAGTTGTCAAAGTTTTGAAGCATTTGATTGGACTTGAAGATGCCCACTCAGTTATATGTTAATTGGAACGATTGCGTTTACTCTCTCTCGATAGTCCGTCTGCCATGGGATGCAATGAGAGCAGGAGATATCCGTGAGGTTGAGAGACCGTTTTGTCTAATCCCTTCATGCTGATATGGTATATGCAGCAGTGAATGTGCACCTCGGGGCCCTGTTTGTAATTAAAGCCGTGACATATCTTGTCTTTGCCACAGAGCTCCAAATAACAGTCTACTGTATGCATCTGAGGTGGCTGGCATTCCTCAGAGTCCGTTACATTTGCTAACTAGATGGCTAAATAATCAAAAGAGTACCGTAGTTTAATCAGCAATCGGTCACACAGCATACAGCCAAAGATACTGCTGTGTCTTCGGGAGTGGGTCAGGGAGCCACCACCCCCAGCCCCCGCAATATGCTCCCTCAGGAGCAATCACTGGTACAGCGAACAAGGGGTTAAATTAGGGCAAAAACAAATGACCCCGCTTAATTAGGACGATCATTTACAAAGGTTCTCCATAGTTAACGTTAGCTAGCTAGCTAGATGGCTACATAATCTACAGAGTAACATAGTTTAATAAGCGATCGCGCACTCGCGGCATTCGCCACATATTCCGCAGAATCTTCGGAGTAGGTCTGTGTAAACGTCACCGCCCCCACGGTACACTGTATGAAGTTAAACGAATGGATCCTTCAAAGTAAGAATCAAATCACCCTGAGAGGGAAATTTTATTGGAACTCCTATTTGGAAGATATAAACTGGAAAAAAGCATGGCTTTTACCCAATAAGTTTTGTATTCCTAACAAAGTCAAAAAAATCCATTGCAAAATTTTACATAAAATTTATCCTGTGAACTCTATAATTTCCAAATACGTGAACAGTATTAACTCTTGTTCATTTTGTGGACATGCTGATCAAACATCTGTCCATCTATTTTTTCAATGTGCAATAACAAAAAAATTTTGGGCTGACCTAAATTGTCATGTCTTCAATATCACTGATGTTTCTCATTGTTTCACGCTTAAAGATATAATTTGTTATTATGATAATAGGAGTAACAAATCTTTAAACCATGTTGTCAACTTTTTTATTTTAGTGGGTAAATTTAATATTCATAAGCAGAATTTTTTAGGTTGTCAACCTTCTTTCCACCTCCTTAAATTCAATTCTTTCTGATTGAATTTAATTCATTGCTGGACTCTCTTGCCCTCACAAACAATAAAAAAGCAACAGGTTCTTGGAATATTACAAAAATATATTTGATGTAACCCCTTGAAGTGTAAATTGTCTGTCTGTCCTTAATTAGTTTTTGATTCTGAATTATTGTTGTATTGCATGTGGGTGTTTTTTTTTCATTTATTTATTTATTCTATTATTGCATCTCTCAAGTCCCTTAGTATAGGGGCTTGTCTGTCATTGCATCGTCGTTGTCACATCCTTTCTTTCTTTTGCATATTATGATGTTATTAGCTCTCATGTTTTGTTGTGTATTCGTTTGTACCTGACTTGATTTGTATACTCGTAACTTTGCTAAATAAAGTTTTGTTAATTGAAAAAAAAAAAAAGTTAAACAAATGGGCCTGCAGCGAGGCAGCGATAATTTCATTGGTCAACATGGAACCTGGCATTCTGTTGGTTGGCGATTTGATACACGGACAACCACCATTCCAGACAGGCAACTGATTTTCATTGAAGAGCTTGTCCGTGGACAACCAGTCAAAAAACTGATTTGTCGTTCACTGACATCTGTACCCCTAAAGAAATGCACATCAAAAACAATCATCATACCGCTGATTGCCTTTGACTGGCTTTCAAAGCAGCCACCAACTCCCCTGAGCAGAGGCGGCAAATGCAATTTCATAGTATCATTCTGAGCCAAGAAAAAGTGGATTCGGACTGCTGAGTCAAAATTCAAAAGAGCAAGCCTCTACTCATATTCGTAAAAGCATAGGCACAAAAATCTATAGTTCTCATGGATAAGGGCACATATTTTTGTCTTCTTCTGCAGATAAAAAATGAAAAATAGGACCAAGGGTCCTGTAGCTTGCCAGCAAGCAATCTTATAGTGATGATACAAGTTATGAAAATTTCATGCAAAGTTTGACCTTCGAATTATTGAAGGTCAGTGTTAAAGTCACTAAATAAAAGTTCCCATACAGTCATAAGACCCCCTGTAATACCCACTCCAAAGCTCTGAAGCAGTTTTGGTGATACAAGTCCTTGAAAATTCGATATTTCAATTGTGTACTTTAAAGATTACAGAGGGTCAAGTTGAGGTCAGCAAACGGACTTCATATATGACTTTCTAAATGGTTCTATACAAACCTTGGCTCCATCTGTGACCATTTTGGTGATACAAGTCAGGGTAATTTCACTGCCGAGTTTGACCCTCAAAGGTCACTAACAGTCAAGTTGAATGCCACCAAATGAAAGTTCATATGTGACTTCTTAGATGTCTGTAACACAAAACTAGGTTTCATCTGTGACCATTCTAGAGATACAAGTCATTGAATTTTCACTAGGTCACATTTGACCTTCGAAGGTCAATACGAAAGTCACCAAATGAAAGTTCATATTTGACTTCCTATATGTCTCTAATACAATCCTAGGTTCCATCTTTGACTGTTTTGGTAATAAAAGTCAATGTAATTGTATTAGGTCAAGTTTGACCTTCAAAGGTCACCAACAGTCAAGTTGAATGTTCATTTGTGACTTCCTTTAAGTCTGTGATACAAACTTAGGCTCCATCTGTGACCTTTTTAGTGATAAAGGCCATTGAATTTTCACTAGGTCAAGTTTGACCTTCAAAGGTCAATATGAAGTTCACCAATTGAAAGTTCATATATGACTTCCTATATGTCTCAATTACAAACCTACGCCCAATCTGTAATAATTTTGCTGATATAAGTCATTTAAATTTCACTATTAATTTTGGCTGCTGAAGGTTACTGAAGGTCAAGTTCAAAGTCACCAAATGAAACTTCATACATGACTTCCAATATCCCCACAATACAAACCTAAGCTCCATCTGTGATAGTTTTGGTGATAGAAGTCATTGAAATCTCACTATGTTAAGTTTGACCTTCAAAGGTCACCAAAGGTAAAGTTCAAGGCCACCACATGAAAGTTCATTTACGACTTCCTATAAGTGATCAATACACATATGTTTCCAATCTTCAATATTTTCGAGCCTAGAAGCTTTTAAAATTTTGCTTGACCTCAAGATTGACCTTTCAAGGTCATCTGAGGTCAACTTTAACATCCAGAATATAGGTCATATATGACTTCCTATATGTTCATAATACATACTTAATCTCTATCTGCAACCATTTACCTTCCACAGGCGATTTTTTATTTTTTTTTAAAAGATTATTTTTTTGGGAAATTTTCCTTTATTCGATAGTTATACAGTGTAGAGAGACAGGAAAGTTGGGGAGAAGAATGGGGGAAGACTTGCAGCAAATGACCCGAGCCGGAGTCGAACCCAGGTCGCTGCGGGAAGGACATAGCCTTTCTGGTACGCGCACTTAGACCGATGAGCCACCGGGGCGCCCCCCCACAGGCGATTTTGCCCATTCTCCATAAGACCCAATGTTAAAGTACAGAAACCCACCTAGAGACCTACAAGACCCACTTCTGTCGATTCAATGAAAATGGCACTCACACTGTACATAAAGTGTATCAAGGTGAGTTGATTGCCAGATTCAGAAAAACAGTTATCAGACAGTTTTTGAGAAATTATTTTTTGAAATTTCAAGTCCTATCTTTAAATATTTTCCTTGACCTCGAGTTTGACCTTTCAAAGTCATCTGAGGTCATAGCCATTATATAGGTCATAGATGACTTCCTATATGTCAATGATACAAACTTAATCTCTATCTGCAACCATTTGGCCTCCACAGGCCATCTTGCATATTCATAAAGTACAGCGCCCCCACTAGACCCACTTCCGTCGATTCAATCAAAATGGTGCTCGCACTGTACATTGACGGTACCAAGGAAAGTTGATTGCCTGATTTAGAAAAATAATTATCACACAGTTTTTCAGAAATAATTTTTTAAAATTTCTCGGTCCTATCTTGAACACTGGGGTCAAAATTTCAAGGGCCCATAAAAAGGACAAAAATGATTCAATCGAAAAACCAAAAAAAAAACGTCAGGAGATATGGTCTAGTGGTATTTTATGGCAAATTTATACGAAAATTCACGAGGCCAAAAAAAAGAAAAAATGTTCCGGATGACAGACGACGGACGCCACACCACGACGGTAGCTTATCAGCCCATAGGGCCCATAAAAATGAGAGCAAAGACTCAATGATAAAAAGATATCTCTCTCATTTCTGCGCTAAGCACTAAGACAATGGGAGTCCAATAATGAATTTAGACATATTTTATTCCATTAACCCTTTACTCCCTGATACCGCCTACAGTCGTGATAATTTAGGTCGCTGTGCAGGCGAGTCCCGACTACAGGCGTGATAAACACATCGCTTCTGCCGGCGAATCCCGACTACAGTCGGGGTATTTTAGTAGCCACATTGTCTTAGGGCACCAGGGGTCAGTGGCTGCTAGGGCAGCAGTCTAAGATAGCTACTAGGGAGTAAAGAGTTAAGTCTCTGTTTTTATGCGGCAAATCAGGGGCGGATACCTTAACACCCTGAGAGGAAAGAGAATTTCTGGCTCCTGGCAGTTGGCATATCCTTTCAGATACTGGCACTGGGCTTACACAGCAGAGACAAAGGATTCAGTGCACTCTGGGAAATATGCCTAATGCACTTATCTGGCAAGCTTCACCAGTGCTTGCAAACTGCGCAACTCCTGAGGTAAAAGTGAGAACAAGTCTAGCGTTGTATGTAAGAGCCTGAGGAGAACATAACTCACACTGACAAATTGCCATGACCATCTGGGACCTCATGGCTGCAAGAAGACTTGTAGTTGGAGCGTCCCGGTGGCTCATCGGTCTAAGCGCGCGTACCATAAAAGACTGTGTCCTTCTCGCAGCGACCTGGGTTCGATTCCGGCTCGAGTCATTTGCTGCATATCTTCCCCCATGCTTCTCCCCTACCTTCCTGTCTCTCTACACTGCATAACTATCAAATAAAGGAAAAAATTTCCCCCAAAAAAAAAATCTTAAAAAAAAAGAAGACTTGTAGTTTAAATACGCTCAGATTGGTTCTTGCAAACACAGTTCGCACCTTGTTCCCATGTGAGAGTTCTCTGGTTTTTGGCCTTCATCCCCAGTGCTTAAGCGCTTGGTCTTTTGCACAAAGTGCACAGGGACGAAGGTAATCTGCTTCTCCCCGCCGAGCCGGTCAGCGAGTGTCACCTCTTTCTTCATGTTCATCTCTGAGTAGGGACAGCCGAAGGCACTGTAAAACATCAGCAGAGAACTTTATCCAACACATTATGAGAAAAGCCCGCTTTAAGCTTTCAATGGATTTCAGCCATTTATTTCTCAGCAAATTTCAAAAAGCACTCTCTTTGGGAAAGGCAACATTACCTGGAGTTTCATGCAGAGGAGCCTCACTTTGTGTTGGTTTTGCAATAAGAGTATATGCTTTTTGCAGAAATACCCCGCAAAAAACCCTAACTCTATGTGGTAAATAAATTCACACATCTGACAAAAGAAAGCTTATCATGTGAAGTACAACGAAAAAAGTAAATCAGGGTCACTGTTCAGCATTAGGCATGGTCCTAAAAAACCCTGATTAAAAGGATGAATTACAAAATTCAATAAGAGTAACTTATTTTTGACCATGAAAGGGTTCCAGGTTTCAGGATATCAAGAACTAAAACCAACCATCAGGAATGCAAAGTAAAATGTAGAACAGCAGTGGTAAACTTTCAGCAGGGTAGCTGACAACAACACAAGGATATATTTATGTGCTTAGTCAATCACATCCAAACACTGGACAAATCTGCGTTCACAATGGGAGAATATTGGCCCTTCCACAGCACAAGATTATTAAATAAGCTGCCCATACTTTTTAGGGAGGAAATCCCTTTTCAATACTCATAACATTCAAAATAATGCCAACAGACACAGAAGGATGTAGGATGACAAAAAATACCCCAGCTCAAAGATGCAGTGGGAGGATTTCATATGTTAAGAGAGCTCAAAGAAAGGCTTACACTCAAAGATGAGTCACAGTTAAAGCCATGGCAACATTGCAAAATCAGTGCAGGACTGAAAGAAAACGGCGAATAATGTGAGAATTTGATTGAAAGTGAAAAACCACTTCAGACAAAACCAACATTATATAAAGGAATTACCCAAATAGAGTCAAGATATTATGGCCTTTTATGGATTTTTTGCGAATTTTTTGTTAAGTTTCATACTGCTCAAAATAATGAGAATAAAACCAAACAATTAAACAAAAAAAACACAACAACAACGGTCGCCATCTTTCCATCCCTCAGAAACATCAGGCCGAGGAATGCTTTGGCAGTCACGTGATGGTGACGTTGAATGACCATTGCTTAACTAAAGTCTGTATAAGGGAACTCATTTTGTACATAATTCTGCCATAGTTTGAGCCCTTTTGTTCGCTTAAAATATGGGGCACTTGCAGCCCCAGAAGCTCCCCCCGTTAAGATAAAGCAAAATGTTGAAGTTTTTGTTGGCGGACGCACGCATGGACGGAGCCCGATACCATAGCTCCCGCACCGCTTGGGCAACGGGAGCTAATAATATTCAGGAGCCTATAAATGAAATAGTAGATAATATAAAGCAAAATGTTGAAGTTTTCGGTGATATTTTTAGGCCAGTGACCTTGAAAAAAATAGGCCAAGGTGACCTTTAGGCACGTCATTTGTTGGCCTTTATGAGATGCATGTCCAGTAAAAATTAGGAGCCTGTAACTGAAATAGTTGATGAGATAAAGCAAAATGTTGAAGTTTTTGTTGTCAGACGCATGCAAACACGCACGCTCGAACGGCGCCCGATACCATCGGCGGCGGGAGCTAATAATTAGTTAATGCACAAAGCCAGTGCTCCCCCTACCTTTCTGTGTTGTTTGTCCAGCAACAGGGGATTTCTTTATGTTCTGTTTTTTGGGCTGGGCCGAACAGCGGCCTGGCCCCTATAAACGCGAATGTCACTGAGTGAGTGAGTGAGTGCCTGAGTGATCAAGTTCAACGATTGGCTGGCCAGCGGGGAAGAAGTTCAGCGATTGGTCCGTCGGCGGGGAAGAACTTCAACGATTGGTAGGCCGGCGATTGGCTGGCTGGCTGTCCAGCAATTGGTCGGCCAGCAGGGAAGAACTTCAACAATTGGCTGGCTGGCTGGTCGTGGAATTGAACGCGCCACACACATGTATGCTTGTGATTATCCCGTCCTACGTTAAACATCCTTCAGTCCAACATGGGAACTAACTTACACGATGTTAGAAAAAATTTATATATACTGTTACTGTGACTATAGCTGGACTATTTACGTACACTAAAGTGGCGCCGGCACTATTATGTTTCAGTATTTCCAAGAATACCTGTATGATGCCCCAACTGGTTTCCAAATGACCTTATACCCTTGCGCGTTCATGAGTTGGTTCGCTTGAACGGAAGCGGTTGCGGTGGCCACTTTGATTGTAGCCTATATAACAGCGACTGTAACAGACACCAATGAAAACAATACATTTAAGAAATTATTAAGTGTAAAACATGGCGCCAAGCTGGATTCGACACCCCGTCATTGAGGTAGCTACTTCTTCACTACGTTGTTGTACTACGCCAATGTAATAAGACCAGTAGCCTACTTGAATCCAGCCTAGCAACAGGCTGCAATAATCAGACAAATGCACTGTTGAATTAAAACACTTTTATGTACATATAGAATGTTCACAATGTGCATTTTTTGACGCCAGTGAATGTTTCTTGGTGGTATTGGTCTCCATTTTACAAAACTTAATGCATATTTTCTTCTAATGAACAGCAAAAGGTGGATTAAATATTAATATAGTGGATGCATATGCTGCCCTTGCCCTGGCTAGCATCCAGGTCGTTTAAAAAGTTCCATTCGATTTTGTTGCATTACGAGCACAATCCGACCATTATTATGCAAATCTTCTTTCACGCTAGATTGGTTCGGTTTGTTTCAGTCCTCCATGCTTGTTTTCTCTGGTACCGGTTGCGATTTCCATGGAGATAGAGGAATGTAACACATCATACCTATCTAGCGTGAGAGAATCATAACAATGGTCGGAATGTTTTTTTTAATTTCCCTTTTCAAACTCGCAACCGATAGGACAGTTAACAAGCTCGGAGGACAGTATCGGTTGCAAGATTGAATAGGGAAATTAAAAACACGTTCCGACCATTGTTAAGTTTCTTTCATGATAGATTGGTACGATGTGTTACATTCTCCTATCTCCCTTTTGAATTTCGCAGCCGGTACCAGGATTATTTCCTTAATTTTCCTACACGAGAGAAATCGGGTACAATGAAGGGACTTGGGATACATTATCATACAGAGGTGTGCATGTACTTCGTTACATCACTTAAGTTTTTTTTTTTTTTGGGATGTATACTTTACTTGAGTTTTTTTTTTTATCACCGGGACTTTTACTTCTACTGTACTACATTTAAAAGATAAAAAGTCTACTTTCACACCGTTACTTTCACACTGGCCACTTCGTTACAAATTAAAATATGAATGTAATTCATCATTTAAGGATTATCTGGATTTGGCGTGTTCGAGAAGAACAGTGGTGCTTGGCAGGGTATCTTTGTGCAGATGTGTCCGCCAGCGGACCTGGAGCTGCAAATTTATGCATGCAGTTACAATATTCTATCACTAGATGGCACACCAGGATCAGTTAGTGAATATTCACAAGCAAGCCGAGCTCGCGGTTTAGAATATGGCTGAGTTTACTCCAATCCCTGTTTTTCAGGAGTTACCTGAATAAAACCCTCAGCCAAGCCTAATGTGCAAACTGCTCAATATACTTGACCATAGTGTCTACTCAGCAGTTAAAACAAAATTGTCTCTTGCAACAGAAATAATTGTTGTCCTCTGCAGCAACCACTTCAGCTACAGTGAGCCAATGGTATCCCAATTAGTAGTAAAGAAAAGTCAGTTTTCTGAAGCAAAAATTCGACATGGTATTGATACTATGTAATTCTACTATTAATTATAGTCAATTATAGTGGTTTTTAAACCGCCAGTAAACTATTCAAATGTATAGCATGCTTTTCATATGTTTTCCTTACTCAAGACCCCCTCTCCCCCCACATCCTACTCCCTCACACACTCAATCCCTCACTCACATACTCTCACTCACACTCTCACTCCTGCACACTCCCACACTCTTGCACTCTCCCCACCCACTTTGAAAATAATTTATCAGCTCCAGTTCATTACTAAACTTTCACTTCATATAATTGCGTGAGCTTTGCCTCACTTACCACCCTTTTCTTGGCCCAAATTCACATACAGCACTTGGCGGCCCAGCCATATACTAGGTTGCACCTAGTCTTGTTAGGGGTTCAAGCCCGTAGGGCAGAAACCCTATTGTTTTTGTGCTGGTTTATTATTATTATTATTAGGGGTTCAAGCCTGTAGGGCTGAAACCCTATTGTTTTTGTGCTGGTTTATTACTAGGGGTTCAAGCCCGTAGGGCTGAAACCCTACTGTTTTTGTGCTGGTTTATTATTATTATTATTAATATTAGGGGTTCAAGCCCGTAGGGCTGAAACCGTATTGTTTTTGTGCTGGTTTATTATTAGTGGGCAAGCTGGAAGCTTGCACACTCATGTTCTTCCTAATCTTTATTTATTTTTCTTTCTTTCTTTCTTTCTTTATTCTCTGCGTTTTGTGCTGACTCACTACTCCTACATACTTTAACCTAGAAACTTCATTCAAACTTAAAAAAAATTCAGCTTGTTCTGAATTAGTTTGTTATTATTTATCTTCTTGATATCTTTCATACTTTTTGAGTTATTAATTTTTATTTCAATATTTTTGTACCATAGGAAACAATGAAACAGATTTTTTTAAATTTAGCTATTTTTTTCTCTGGCATACTTTTAGCTAGAAACGTCATTCAAACTGTAAAATGTTAAGCTATGCTTGGACAATTTATTTACCGTTCAATTTTTTTGTAACTTCTATAATTTTCTAATTATAATTTTTTAAATAATTTTTTATACAATTAATTCTGGGAACTTAGAGCGTGGAGACATCACGGCTAGAGTGACGAACATCTGCAAAACGGTCCAAGAGTTTTCTCCTTAACTTGCTCTAACTCCCATAGTTTTCACTCCGCATAAATATTTTATATCCAAGTTGTAGCAAAAGTTGTGCTGGTCACGAAAATGTAACTATGGAAGCAATTGGACAAACAGTTTTGGCTGTATGAGCCGAAAAGCGACGGGACCGCTCACCAAAGCTCTATTAACTCCAATGTTAAATGCGACAAGAAAATGCAGGTTGCAAAGGCTAAACGCACAGTTTTCTAACTTGCTTGTGTTTCCATATAGGCATGGGCAACGCTCTGCATAAACTCTAATGGAATGCGTAACAGCTGAACTGGGGCGGTAAACAAGCCTCAGAAAACTTATAAAAAAAAATGATGTAAATACCATTTTCATACAAAAAGAACACCATGGTTTGATTAAAAGCAACCTTTTCAATGGGATACCCACATTTCATACATGAACTCTGCGTATTACGGCCAATAACACGATTTGAACAGAGCTATTATTCGCCCGTTGGATGAATGCGTGACCTCAATTTGCGCCGTGTTTACAAACTTTCAAGTGCACGGCGTGGCAAAAATATCCATTTTGGAGGTAGATTTCAAATGGCCCGCGATGACGTGATATCCCAGCTACGGCCCTGATTGAATTACAGCCATCTAATTTGAGAAATTACGAGTCTGTTCGTCCAGTCTAGACCTCCAGGGGATGTGAAATTAGTTCGACAGAAGTTGTTGAAGTTAAATCGCGAGTTCGCCGTGACTTCTTGTCAACAATAGCAAGAAAGGTGAGTGTATTTTTACTGTAAACCTACATAGTTAGTTGACAGAATATCCTGTGACCCTATTTGTGAAGTTTCAGTAAAATATACCAAGGAATAAACCAGCGCCAGGCGTTCAAAACCTACCAATGTTCTGACAAATTTTGTTACCTATGCCACCTCGCGAACACCGGTCACAAGATTCATTCACTTATACCCTTCAATTCGAGACTGCAAAGATGGAAATCTGAATAATCAATTAGGAAAAATTCTCGGCTCTCGGTGATTCTGTATGTCGTTTAAACATTTTGTTAATCGGATTATAAAAGAAGACTGAAAATAAGCGCCCGCTTTTTGTTTGGGTGTAAAAGCGCGTCTTTAAAGGAGAATACATTGCATATTGATTAAGCATTGAACTCTGCATAAGTCGAACTGTTTTAATATTTGTTGATGACATTGCTTCAGCTTCCTGGAAGCAAGTACGCACAAATCTGCTGTCCTGTGAGCATTTCAGGTTCGATATACTGAGTAATAACGCCGCGGAAACTTAAACTGGCCCGTCATTCTGCCGAATAGTCTTACTAAACTAGTTAATCGTCTGATTGCTAATCAAGCAAAGGGGAGGTTTCTGCCTCGCCAAACTAACCTCCGACTGCACGTCACTGTGTTTTACTATGAATTATTCACAGTAGCTCATTGAAACTATCATGGGAGGAGGGTATATGGACATTGTAAAAACAGTGTAAAGTTTTTTTTTTTTAAATCACCACAGGTTATTGAAGGGGGAACGTTTCGTAGCAGTGGGAGGGCAAACAACTGCCGGCATCAGCGACTTCACTGCATTTTATACAGTAATGGGCGAGTAGCGTTAATGTTTGCCCTCCCACCGATAATTTTGACATTTTTGCAGGCCATTGATCAAAAAAAAACTTCACAGGCAACCCATTCATACCATTTTTTTTTAATATCAATGCAAAACCTAATGTTTGTTGAACATAATTGGGTGAAATTCAATGCATTTTCCATTAAAAAGGCCTAGGGGCGCTGCTGTACTTCAGAAAAGGGGTTGATGACTTTAGCATCAATTATTTCTGTTAGGGTACCCTAATGGATAATTTGGCCAGGTTTATTTCTGAGTAGACTTCATTTTCAAAAAATGCCCTCGGCTTCACCCCCAAATTTTCACAATGGGTTTTGTTGATAAATGCTGAAATCAGCCATTTTGGGACCCTGTGGCTCTGAGACCCTTTCCTGTAAAGGCGTTGGACTTGTGGCAAACTCTTCGTCTGTGTCTTCTGTACTTACCTGCAAAAAATCATTAGAAAATAATAAAAACTTTTTTCTCAGCAACTCAAGAAATGTTGTCATTTTATGCATTTGTATTGCCCATGCCTATTCCATATTTTTGGCACTACGAACACAATTTTGACATATATTACTCAGCAGACTCTCCTCCTTCGTATGGTACCTCCATTTTCTAGATTGGACTGACCATCATTGAGTTAGAAGTCGCAATATGGAAGAAACGCTTGCGCTAAAATCTCCATTGGACTAAATGACTCAGCCGAACTCAAATATCTTAAATATGGATCATTTGCGGTTCGATTCTGCCCTCTACTGGCCTTTTTCCCCAGAACTCAACATTGTCGTTTTTCAGAAACAAAGATAGATACAACTCAAAAAGAATAATTCTGCGTCAAACTCAGTGAAAGAATTTCCGGTATAGAAGTTGGTACAGTCGCTGAAACCAGCTCCAGGACGCGAAATCTTTGTGTCCTTCATTTGAAAATCCGGTGGCCGTTTCCAATCCTGCCAATCATTTTTAATGTTTCCAGCTAGGATTGATAAAAATCATCTTTTCAGAGCATTCATATTTTCTAGAATAAGCTGACGCAATCTCGGTTATTTTTACATTATTAGTGCAAGGCCAGTGAGGAGAAAAAAATGAACTGTCTCGAGACACTCCTTCAGAAGTCCGGCACAAGGTTGCCGATTGGCTGGACGCAATTGAGTTTCTGTTGGTGTCCGGAACTCTAGTGGGGAAAAAAAAACATTTCGCCTCCAGCGAAAGCACATTGAGTGCCGAGAAGAACGGTCTTTTTGCTGGGTGCGTCCAAGACAAGAGGTTACAGTAAAAATGGCAAAGCAGAAAGAAACAATAGCTCGAGATCCTTTTCCAGCAGATTGCTACCAGCAACTGTTAGCATTAGCTAAATATATTTATGATCGTATCTAAAATAGGCGATATATGGGTATCAAAATAGAGCTAGTGAAGTACAAAGAAATGAAAGTGATGTCCCCAGTCGCTATTGGTTCATCGCTTGATATGATTTTTTCCTGAGTTTTAAAATAGCCGGGTTTAAGGCTGGAGTAAGCACACTGTTATGAACTCGCACCTTTTTTGCCCGTTATTTTAACTGGCACCTTTTTTGCCACTTATTTAACTGTAATTTTACGATCAGTTCATAACAGAGGTTCTGAGAATGTTAACTGTAAACCACAGTTACATGCGCGCAGGACTCAGCTTACAGTTAAAATAACAAGGAGACAGTGCGTTAAATAAACTGATAAAAGAAATCCATTGATAACAGCGCAGTAGCACCTAGTAGTTCGGCTTTCCATAAATGGATCAATGCCCCCGATCTAACGTTATTTGCCAAATAATAATAATAATAAAAATGATAATTATTATTATTATTAGGCCTACTTTTTATATTATCGCTTGACTCCTGCTGGAACACGAGACCAATCACTTTACGGAAGATTCCATTGATAAATGATGACGCCCCAATTTACAGTGCTGCTCCTTGTTCTGGTCATCTTGCCTACCTATGCTATAACGTTACCTAAAATAAATTGATGTAATAATTTATAAATAAATATATGCCAGTTAATGACATTGGTCAAAATATTTATTGGGCGTGATGATTCTGTAGCTGTAAACCTTTCTTCAATTTAAAATGTGCTTTTGATCTTAAAAGGAGTTCTGCTTCTTATTGAATGGAAAATTAATGAACTCGTTGGAAAAGCTGAAAAACGTGTAGCCTTTTATTTGGCGGGGTTTTTTTTTTGTTTGTTTGTTTTAGGAAGAGGCTATTTGCCCTGCAGCGCTTCCGCGCGAAACTTCAAAGAGTGGGCGGATTACAAAATTAAATCTCTTATTGGCGCAGCTGCTGGGAAAATGGCAGAACTGTTCTCTTGATGACCCCGCTGCGGGGCAGATAGCCAATGTCATTCCCTAAATTCGCCCCGTAGCGGGGTGAATTGCCACTTCCTTTTTTTATGTCGCGCCCGAATAATTCCCATAATCTTCAACAATATGCGTAAATATGATTTTGATGCAATTTTGCGATATATAGACTACTTCGTTCTCATGTAATATTTTTCTTATGGAGCACATGTATATTTATGGCAATGTTTAAGTAGTGCCTTCTTCAGTGTGCTTACAGACATAGTCATTCCACAGGTTATATACCCACACCAATGCACTGACACACCCTCATCGATTAGGTGATAATGCAATTATGTAAATTGCATGATAATTTCCAATATATACAATCATACCAGCACGCATAATTAGGCGTCATTGTAGCACTGCGCATATAGCTAATACAGATATACAAAGTCATACTATAAAAAGCATATTATAAAAAGCAGGTAAGGGACAGATCCTCATTCATCCCATTAGGTACAACCGTATTCAAAGAAAAAATATACCAGGCCTCCCTCTGCAGTAGGCGGTTCTTACGGTCTCCGCCTCTAGGGGACTGCTTGACTATTTCTAAGCCCATAAATTTAAGAGAATTAGCATCATGGCCCGCTGAATTCAAATGTCTAGCGACATAGGATTTTTCATCATTTCTCCTAATTGCATATTTATGTTCACATATTCTGGTTTTAAGTTGGCGTTTAGTTTTCCCAACAAAACATAAACCACACGGGCACATTAACAAGTACACGACAAAAGTGGATAGACATGAGATTCTGCCCCTTACCATAAAAGTTTTATTGGTGCTAGACTGTGTGAAACATTTTTCCGTCATCATATTATTGCACACCACACAATTAAAACATTTGAAATTACCCTCGGGTATTTTGAAGGGGAAAGAAAGTGGTTTAGCGGCTGGAATGTAAGAACGCACAAAAGCGATCACGCAAATTAGGAGCTCTTTGTAACAAAACCGGGTGGGTCTTTAAAGGCATGGCCAACGTTAGGATCCGTGCTTAAGATATGCCAATGGTGCCGCACGATATTTTTTAATGGGCCAGATATTGGTCCAAAAGTGGAAACAAAACTAACTGAGGTGTTCTTACTTAGGCTTCGTGATCCGCGGCTCAGAAGATCAGAGCGTTGGATGGAACGTACTCGATCTAAACAGCCCACCAATAATTAGGGCCCGAGCCGACTGCAAGTCGTCTGCGGAGGGCCCTATTGAAATCGCGCTGTTTATTATTATTATTATTAGGGCCCGAGCCGACTGCAAGTCGTCTGCGGAGGGCCCTATTGAAATCGCGCTGTTTATTATTATTATTATTATTATTATTATTATTCCGACATTTCAAAGGCCAATTTCGCCCCTTTCCCAATGGTAAAAACGTGTCTAATTTTCCACATTCGTCCGGCCGGATCCGAAATTCGATATTTTTTCGGTGAGCGTTCATGGTTGACGCAAAATACCAAAATAGCGCCCCCTAAACACGTTTCAAAATTCCCATAGGGAAATTCGGTTACTTTCTCATAGGCAGACGAAATTCGGAAGACATATGTATCATACCCAGACATACAAAAAATTTCATTGGAGCCACGCCCTAAACCCAACAGGAAGTCGGCCATTTTGATATGAATTTTTGAATTTCAAAACGAACTCCTCCTAGGGATTTTGCCCGATCGACGTCAAATTTGGTCCAGATCATCTCGAGAGCAAGCTGATCAAAAGTTGTGCTCTGCATGTCTGTCGGTCAAAGGGCGTGGCTGCTAGGGCGTGACAAAGTTTAGCGACTCGCCAAAAAAATTTCAAAATGCTCTCACGCCAACATCCTTGATTGTAGCAGCTTCAAACTTGCTTGAAATGATGATGTCTCCGCCCAGAACGTCCCCATATCATAACTTTTCATTTTACTAAAAGCGCCCCCCTGTGGTAACAGGAAGTGACCAGTTCGGTTACTTTGTTGTACGCAGACAAAATTCGATACACATATGTATCAGATCCAGACATACAAAAAAATTATTGGAGCCACGCCCTATACCCAACAGGAAGTCGGCCATTTTGATTTTAATTTTTGAATTTTAAAACGAATTCCTCCTAGGGTTTTCGACCGATTGACTTCAAATTTGGTACATATCATCTAGATACCAAGCTGATGAAATGTTGTGCTCTGCATGTCTGTCACTCAAAGGGCGTGGCTGCTAGGGCGTGACAAAAATTGGCGACTCGCCAAAAAAATTTCAAAATGCTCTCACGCCAACATACTTGATCGTAGCAGCTTCAAACTTGCTGGAAATGATAATGGCTCCGCCCTGAACGTCATAATATCATAACTTCCCACTTCAATAATAGCGCTCCCTGGTGGTAACAGGAAGTGAGCAGTTAGGTTACTTTGTCGTAGGCAGACGAAATTCGATACACATATGTATCATACCCAGACATACAAAAAACTCATTTGTGCCACACCCTAAACCCAACAGGATGTCAGCCATTTTGATTTTAATTTTTGAATTTTAAAAACGAACTCCCCCTTGGGTCTTCGACCGATTGACTTCAAATTTGGTACAGATCATCTAGATACCAAGCTGATCAAAAGTTGTGCTCTGCATGTCTGTAGGGCAAAGGGCGTGGCTGCTAGGGCGTGACAAATATTGGCGACTTGCCAAAAAAAATTTCAAAATGCTGTCACGCTAACATACTTGACCGTAGAAGCTTCAATCTTGCTGGAGATGACGATGGCTCCGCCCTGAACGTCCAAATATATAAACTTCCCACATTACTAATAGCGCCCCCTGGTGGTAACCGAAGTGACCATTTTTTACTTTAACATGTACCGATGATACATAGTCGAACCCATCAACTTCATTCCACTTCTAAAACATGCAGAACAAGTTGGTGAAGCTACATTATGAATGCTGTGAAGCTACAAGTAATGGCGTTCGTGTGGCAACGCAGCAAAGATGGATCCCTTGCCATGAAAATACGTTTGTGTTTTTGATGTCTTTACTGAACTCGTATCATCATAAAAATTGATACACTGGTCAAGTATGGCAAGCTGTTAAATCTGATAGGGGCCTTGCCTATGAGGGGAGCAAAATGTCTCTATAGCGCCGCCTTGTGGAAACAGGAAATGCCATATTTTACATTGACATTGGCCGATTTGCTCGAAACTTTGCATTTGTGCTGACGGTCTGCCCCTGAATGCACCTGCCCACATTTGGTTACGCTCAAAGCGCCACCTGGTGGATGAACTATCAACTTTTCATAACTCCTTCCTGTTTTGTCCGATTCGCTCGAAACTTATCGCAGGTTGGTGCCTGTACTTGACCTGTCCACTAGTCGTGAGTCCACACCTGCACCCGTCAGGATCTCACCACTACCCCCAACGTGCACAAGGGTGCGAGGGACTGTTCAATGCTGCTTGCAGCTCTAATTATTATTATTATTATTCTTCCGACATTTCAAAGGCCAATTTCGTCCCTTTCCCAATTGTGAAAACGCGTCTAACTTTCCACATTCATCCAGCCGGATCCGAAATTCGATATTTTTGCGCGCTCACACGTGGTCGACGCAAAATGTCGAAATAGCTCCGCCTAAACACGTTTCAAAATTCCCATAGGGAAATTCGGTAGCTTTCTCGTAGGCAGACAAAATTTGGCACACAAATGTATGACACCCAGACATTAAAAAAATTACATTGGAGCCATGCCCTAAACCCAACAGGAAGTCGGCCATTTTGATTTGAATATTTGGAAGAACAAATTGGTGAAGTTAGATTAGGAATGCGGTGAAGCTACGAGTAATGACGTCCGTGTGGCGACGTGGCGACTTTCGATCCCTCGCCATGAAAATACGTTTGGGTTTTTCATGTCTTTCATGAAATCGTATCATCATGAAAATTGAAACACAGGTCATGGGTGGTGAGCTCTTACATCTGATAGGGGTGTCGCCCATGGGGGGAGCAAAATGCCTCTATAGCGCCCCCTTGAAATTTACAAAACCCTCCCCGTGAGGGGTTTGTTTGGAGTAGGAAGATGAAAATTGGTACACGTGTATGTTGCCAAGATGCACAAAAAACTGTCTGGCACCATTGGTCTACTTCAAACAGGAAGTCAGCCATTTTGATTTTAACGCGTCATTTTGGCCTGATTTCAACACGTTGTATTTTAACGAACTCCTCCTAGAGATTTAGGTCCAATCAACCTCAGATTTATTACCGTCATCAAAAGACCATGCTGATCAAAAGTTGTGCTCTGCATGTCTGTCGGTCAGTGGGCGTGGCCGCTAACAGGAAGTGACCAGTTTTTACTTTCACTTGTTCTGACGACACATAGTTGAACCCATCAACTTCATTCCACTTCTAAAACATGCAGAACAATTTGGTGAAGCTACATTATAAATGCTGTCAAGCTACGAGTAATGGCGTCCATGTGGCGACACAGCAACTATCGATCCCTCGCCATGAAAATACGTTTGGGTTTTTGATGTTTTTGATGAACTCATATCCTCATGAAAATTGATACACAGGTCAAGGATGGCAACCTCTTGCATTTGATAAGGCGTTGCCCATTAGAAGGCTGGCAAATTTCGTTCTAGCGCCCCCTTGAAGTGTTCAAAAACCCCTCTCCAGAGAGGTTTTTTGGCGTAGGAAAATGAAACTTGGTACGCATGTGTATGTTGCCAAGACGCACAAAAAAGTCCCTTGCACCATTGCTCTACTCCAAACAGGAAGTCGGCTATTTAGATTTTAACCTGTAATTTTGGCTTGATTTCCACACGTTGTATTTTAACGAACTCCTCCTGGAGATTTTGTCCAATCAACCTCAGATTTATTACAGATCATCAAGAAACCATGCTGATCAAAAGTTGTGCTCTGCATGTCTGTAGGTCAATGGGCGTGGCCCCTATGGCATGCCCATTTCTGATGCCTCGCCATGCATATTCGAGCAGATCTCTCTCCCTCATACTTCATCCAAACGGCTTCAGCATTCCTTTACATCTGGGGTGCCCAATCTTATCCATAAAGGGCCGGTGTGGGTGCAGGTCTTTGTTTAAGCCCAGTGCCACAACACCTGATCCCACTAATTAACTGATCAGGATGTTCAATCAGGACGTTGATGAGTAGAATCAGGTGTATTTGTGTTGGGCTGTGACAAAAACCAGCACCCACTCTGGCCCTTTGTGGATTAGATTGGACGCCCCTGGTGTACATGATAAGAGCCCCGCCCTGAACGCCTCCATATGCTGGTAGGCAATCTCGCTCATGGCGCCCGCTTGTGGAAACAGGAAATGCCATATTTTACATTGACATTGGCCGATTTGCTCGAAACTTGATGGATGAATGATCAACTTATCATAACTCCTTCATGCTTTGTCCAATTCACTGAAAACTTTATCACAGGTTGGTGCCTGTACTTGACCTGTCCAATGGTCGTGAGTGCACACCTGCACCTGTCAGGGTCTCACCAGTACCCCCAATGTGCACAAGGGTCCGAGGGCCCGTTCAACGCTGCTTGCAGCTTTAATTCTTTACAGTATCCCCTGTTTACAAATCTCTGAAGCCTTTCCCCAGCTTGTCTTTCAAATGATTCATCATTGGCACATATGCGGCGTACCCTTAAAAATTGGCTATATAGTAGGCTCCGTTTAAGAGGCTCTGGGTGAAAGCTACTATAATCTAAAAATGCATTGCGATCAGTATCCTTACGAAAAATATCTGTGCATAATTGTATACCAGACTTTTGAACCAACACAAACCTAAATAAGTGCTTTCATACAACTTCATGTCAAAAAATCTGAATTATCCCATTAAACGATACAATATCCCACTGTCATAAATAATTTTAATTTTAAGAAGCTATAAACTCATTTCCAGCAGCTTTAACCTCACATTGTCAGCAATCCGAACTTCACGTTATCGCCAGCTTCCAGCTTGCCCAGGCAGTATCCCCTGGAACGGCACTTTTCTAGTTATTATTAGGGGTTCAAGCCTGTAGGGCTGAAACCCTATTGTTTTTGTGCTGGTTTATTTTTATTATTATTATTATTAGGGGTTCAAGCCCATAATGCTGAAACCCTATTGTTTTTGTGCTGGTTTATTATTATTATTATTATTATTATTATTATTATTATTATTTCTTTTTTTCTTCAGAAATGTTTTCGCAAATTCCCGTGAGATGGTAAATGATAGAGTACTGAAATTTTGCACATAGGTTGGAAGTTGTGTGTTAATGCTGACCAAGGCTTCTTTAACTCAATAGGCCGGATGGTGGCGCTATAATTCAAGAAAAACAGATTTTCACTTTAAAGGTCATAGCTCCTACGCTGTAAGTCCGATTTACACGAAACTTGGTACAGACATTCGTTGGTCCAATATCTACAACTTTCCCCAGGACCTCTAAGATGCGCAATATTTGATTTTCCGGAATTTTGAATTTTTTGAAAAACACATTTTTGACATCTCCTCCTAGGCCTTACGTCCGATTCCTTCGAAATTTGCTGTGGATCATCAGTGGACCAAGCTTATCAAAGATTGCATAAAGCTTGTTGAAATCTCATTTCGTTTCCAAGATATTGACCAATGAACTTCAGCAGGGGCGTGGCTTAGCACATAAACGGACATAATTCAACAACCATTGGGCCAATCATCACAGAACTTGCAGAACATGTCCAAATAAGTACCAGGAACATACACTGACAGTTTCATGCAGATCGGCCCATAGGGGGCGCTATAACACAAATCAGACTATAAATCAGCAATTGTTTGTCCTATAGCCATAAAACTCGCAGGATATATTCATATAAGTACCTGAAACATACCAAGAAAATTTCATTCAAATTGACTGATAGGGGGCGCTATAACTGCAAAACAAAGCAGCATGGTATAACACAAATCAGACTATAAATCAGCAATTGTTTGTTCGATAGCCATAAAACTCACAGGATATATTCATATAAGTACTTGAAACATACTCTGAAAATTTCATTCAAATTGACTGATAGGGGGCGCTATAAATGCAAAACAAAGCAGCATGGTATAACACAAATCATACTATAAATCATAAACAGTTTACCCAATCATTACAAAACTCACAGGGTATGTCCACATAAGAACCTGAAACATAGCCTGAAAGTTTCCATCAAATCCACCTGTAGGGGGTGCCACAAATACACAAAATAGCCTAACATAACACAAATCAGACTATACATCATAAGTTGTTGGTTCAATCATTACACTGGCGAACTAGGTCCACATAAATACCCGCAACATACTCTAAAAGCGGTTTTTGTCCCCTGCCGTCGCAGTAGCGAGCGGAGCGGGGGACACAGTATTCTGCTCCGTCCGGCTGTCCGTCATGTCCCGTTTGTTCTGAACGCGATATCTCAAGAACGGCTTGACTAATTCCATTCATCTTTGCTGTTTAGGTGTATTGGTGTGATACGCCGACTCCAGTCGACTTCCGTGACCTTGGCATTATTCTCAAGGTCATTACGACCATTGACCACTTACAAAGACCTTGTCAACATGATATCTCAAGAACGGTTTGACCGATTCCATTAATCTTTGGTGTCAAGGGGTATGAGGGGCGGGGGACATAGTATACAGCTCTATCCATCCGGCCGGCCCTCCGTCCGTCCGTCCGTCCCGTCCTGCTTGTTGTGAACGTGATATCTCAAGAACGGTTTGACCGATTCCATTCGTCTTTGGTGTCAAGGTGTATTAGGGGCGGGGGACATAGTATTCAGCTCCGTCCGCCTGTCCGTCCGTCCGTCCGTCCGTCCGTCATGTCCCGTTTGTTGTGAACGTGATATCTCAAAAACGGTTTGACCGATTCCATTCATCATTGGTGTCAAGGTGTATTAGGGGAGTGCTCACAGCCCACTCAATTTACGTGACCTTGCCATTATTCCCAAGGTCATTACGACCATTTGACCACTTACAAATACCTTGTCAACATGACATCTCAAGAACGGTTTGACCGATTCCATTCATCTTTGGTGTCAAGGTGTATTAGGGGCGGGGGATATAGAATTCAGCTCCATCCGTCCGGCCGTCCATCCATCCGTCCCATCCCGTTTGTTGTGAACGCGATATCTCAAGAACGGTTTGACCAATTCCATTCATCTTTGGGGTCAAGGTGTATTACGGCCGGGCGACATAGTATTCAGCTCCATCAGTCCATCCGTCCAGCCGTCCGTCCTTCACGTCCCGTTTGTTGTCAACGTGAAATCTCGAGAACGCTTTGACCGATTTTATTCATCTTTGGCTTCAATGTGTAATTTTGTGATACGCCGACCCCAGTCGATTTCCGTCACCAGGCGGGGGACATGGCCACGTTTAGTGGCAACACTTGTTAATTAAGCTGTCAAAGCTTTCAACTACTAATTGTCTTTCTTGGCTTGAACCCCAGAACCCCAGAATTTCAACTACTAATGGTCTTTCTTGGCTTGAACCCCGGAATTGCAGCTTACGGCTATATTTCGGGCCCGAGCCAAATGCAAGTCGTCAGCGGAGGACCCTATTGAAATCACGCTGTTTATTTTTATTCGGGCCCAAGCTGACTTCAAGTCATCTGCAGAGGGCCCTATTGAAATCGCGCTGTATGTTATTATTATTATTATTATTATTATTATTATTTTTATTATAAGGGCCCGAGCCGACTGCAAGTCGTCAGCGGAGGACCCTAATGCAATCGCGCTGTTTATCTGGGCCCGAGCCGACTGCAAGTCGTCCGAGGACCCCATTGAAATCGCACTGTTTATTATTATTATTATTGTTATTATTATTAGGGCCCGAGCCGACTGCAAGTCGTCCGAGGACCCTATTGAAATCGTACTGTTTATTATTATTAGGGCCCGAGCCGACTGCAAGTCGTCTGCGGAGGGCCCTATTGAAATCGCGCTGTTTATTATTATTTTATTTTTTTTTTTTATTATTATTATTATTATTCTTTCGACATTTCAAAGGCCAATTTCGCACCTTTCCCAATTGTGAAAACGCGTCTAACTTTCCACATTCGTCCGGCCGGACCCGAAATTCGATATTTTTGGGTGCTCGTTCATGGTCGACGCAAAATGCCAAAATAGCGCCCCCTAAACACGTTTCAAAATTCCCATAGGGAAATTCGTTTACTTACTCGTAGCCAGACGAAATTCGGTACACATATGTATCATACACAGACATACAAAAAATTTCATTGGAGCCATGCCCTTACCCCAACAGGAAGTCGGCCATTTTGATTTGAATTTTTGAATTTTAAAACGAACTCCACCTAGGGATTTTGCCCGATCGACTTCAAATTTGGTCCAGATCTTCTAGAGACCAAGCTGATCAAAAGTTGTGCTCTGCATGTCTGTAGGTCAAAGGGCGTGGCTGCAAGGGTGTGACAAAGTTTGGCGACTCGACAAAAAAATTTCAAAATGCTCTCACGCCCATATACTTGATCTTAGCAGCTTCAAACTTGCTGGACATGATGATGTCTCCGCCCTGAACGTGCCCATATCATAACTTTTCACTTTACTAATAGCATCCCCCAGTGGAAACAGGAAGTGAAGTTTTTACTTTGAAAACAAACTCCTCCTCGGAATTTTGCCCGATCGACTTCAAATTTGGTAGAGATCATCTAGAGACCA
Organism: Gymnothorax javanicus; assembly: GCA_029692085.1. Lineage (NCBI taxonomy): Eukaryota > Metazoa > Chordata > Actinopteri > Anguilliformes > Muraenidae > Gymnothorax > Gymnothorax javanicus. The sequence goes on from CM056196.1 coordinate 51,812,626, forward strand.
AGCTGATCAAAAGTTGTGCTCTGCATGTCTGTCGATCGAAGGGCGTGGCTGCTAGGGCGTGACAAAAATAGGCGACTCGCCAAAAAAATTTCAAAATGCTCTCACGCCAACATACTTGATCGGAACAGCTTCAAATTTGCTGGAAATGATGAAGTCTCCGCCCTGAATGTCATGATATCATAACTTCCCACTTTACTAATAGCACCCCCCAGTGGTAACAGGAAGTGTGCAGTTCAGTTACTTTGTCGTAGGCAGACGAAATTCGATACACATATGTATCATACCCAGACATACAAAAAAACTCATTGGAGCCACGCCCTAAACCCAACAGGAAGTCGGCCATTTCGATTAGAATTTTTGAATTTTAAAACGAACTCCTCCTAGGGTTTTCGACCGATTGACTTCAAATTTGGTACAGATCATCAAGAGACCAAGCTGATCAAAAGTTGTGCTCTGCATGTCTGTCGGTCAAAGTGCGTGGCTGCTAGGGCGTGACAAAAATTGGCGAGTCGCCAAAATAATTTCAAAATGCTCTCACGCCAACATACTTGATCGTAGCAGCTTCAAACTTGCTGGAAATGACGATGACACCGCCCTGAATGTCATGATATCATAACTTCCCACTTTACTAATAGCGCCCCCTGGTGGTAACAGGAAGTGACCATTTTTTACTTTAAAATGTACTGATGACACATAGTTGAACCCATCAACTTCATTCCACTTCTAAAACATGCAGAACAAGTTGGTGAATCTACTTTATGAATGCTGTGAAGCTCCAATTTAGGGCGTTCGTGTGGCAACTCGGCGGAGATGGATCCCTTGCCATGAAAATACATTTGTGGTTTTGATGTCTTTACTGAACTCGTATCATCATAAAAATTGATACACAGGTCAAGGATGGCAAGCTGTTAAATCTGATAGGGGCCTCGCCTATGGGCGGAGCAAAATGTCTCTATATTGCCCCCTTGTGGAAACAGGAAATGCCATATTTTACATTGACATTGGCCGATTTGCTCTAAACTTTGCATTTGTGCTGACGGTCTGCCCCTGAATGCACCTGCCCACATTTGGTTACGCTCAGAGCACCCCCTGGTGGATGAACTATCAACTTTTCATAACTCCTTCCTGCTTTGTGCGATTCAATCGAAACTTTATCACAGGTTGGTGCCTGTACTTGACCTGCCCACTGGTCGTGAGTGCACACCTGCACCCATCAGGATCTCAACACTACCCCCAACGTGCACAAGGGTGCGAGGGCCCGTTCAACGCTCCTTGCAGCTTTAATTATTATTATTGTTATTATTTATTATTCTTCTGACATTTCAAAGGCCAATTTCGCCCCTTTCCCAATTGTGAAAACGCGTCTAACTTTCCACATTCGTCCGGCCGGATCCGAAATTCGATATTTTTGGGCGCTCTCACAAGTCCGACCCCAAATGCCGAAATAGCGCCCAAATGCCATAATTTACATTGACATTGGCCGATTTGCTCGAAACTTCGCATTTGTGCTGATGGTCTGCCCCTGAATGCACCTGCCCACATTTGGTTACGCTCAGAGCGCCCCCTGGTGGATGAACTATCAACTTTTCATTACTCCTTACTGCTTTGTCCGATTCACTCGAAAATTTATTACAGGTTGGTGCCTGTACTTGACCTGTCCACTGCTCGTGAGTGCACACCTGCACCCGTCAGGATCTCACCACTACCCACAACGTGCAAAAGGCTGCGAGGGCCCGTTCAACGCTGCTTGCAGCTTTAATTATTAGGGCCCGAGCCGACTGCAAGTCATCCGAGGACCCTACTGAAATCGTACTGTTTATTTTTATTATTATTATTATTATTATTATTATTATTATTATTCTTGCGACAATTCAAAGGCCAATTTCGCCCCTTTCCCAATGGTGAAAACGCGTCCAACTTTCCACATTCGTCCGGCCGGATCCGAAATTCGATATTTTTGGGTTGTCGTTCATGGTCGACACAAAATGCCAAAATAGCGCCCCCTAAACACGTTTCAAAATTCCCATAGGGAAATTTGGTTACTTTCTCGTAGGCAGACGAAATTCGGTACACATATGTATCATACCCAGACATACAAAAAATTTCATTGGAGCCACGCCCTAAACCCAACAGGAAGTCTGCCATTTTGATTTGAATTTTAGAATTTTAAAACGAACTCCTCCTAGGGTTTTTGACCGATTGACTTCAAATTTGGTAATGATCATCTAAAGACCAAGCTGGTCAAAAGTTGTGCTCTGCATGTCTGTAGGTCAAAGGGCGTGGCTGCTAGGGCGTGACAAAATTTGGCAACTCGACAAAAAAATTTCAAAATGCTCTCACGCCCATATACTTGAACTTAGCAGCTACAAACTTGCCAGACATGATGATGTCTCCGCCCTGAATGTCCCCATATCATTACTTTTGACTTTAGTAATAGCGCCCCCCGGTGGTAACAGGAAGTGACCAGTTTTTACTTTGAAAACGAACTCCTCCTAGGGATTTTGCCTGATCAACTTCAAATTTGGTCTAGATCATCTAGAGAGCAAGCTGATCGAAAAGTTGTGCTCTGCATGTCTGTAGGTGAAAGGGCGTGGCTGCTAGGGCGTGACAAAGTTTGGCGACTCGCCAAAAAAATTTCCAAATGCTCTCACACCAACATACTCGATCGGAGCTGTTTCAAACTTCCTGGAAATGATGATGGCTCCGCCCTGAACGTCAAGATGTAATAAATTCCCATTTTAGTAATAGCGCCCCCCTGTGGTAACAGGAAGTGACCAGTTCAGTTACTTTGTTGTAGGCACACGAAATTCGATACACCTATGTATCATACCCAGACACACAAAAAACTCATTGGTGCCACACCCTAAACCAAACAGGAAGTCGGCCATTTTGATTTGAATTTTTGAATTTTAAAACAAACTCCTCCTAGGGTTTTTCACCGATTGACTTCCAATTTGGTACAGATCATCAAGAGACCAAGCTGATCATAAGTTGTGCTCTGCATGTCTGTCGGTCAAAGGGCGTGGCTGCAAGGGCGTGAGAAAAATTGGCAACTCGCCAAAAAAAATTCAAAATGCTCTCACGTCAACATACTTGATCGGAGCAGCCTCAAACTTCCTAGAAATGATGATGGCTCTGCCCTGAACGTCACGATATCATAACTTCCCACTTTACTAATAGCACCCCCTGGTGGTAACAGGAAGTGACCAGTTCAGTTACTTTGTTGTAGGCACACAAAATTCGATACACCTATGTATCATACCCAGAAATACAAAAAAATCATTGGTGCCACGCCCTAAACCCAACAGGAAGTCAGCCATTTTGATTTGAATTTTTGAATTTTAAAACGAACTCCTCCTAGGGTTTTCGACCGATTGACTTGAAATTTGGTACAGATCATCTATCGACCAAGCTGATCAAAAGTTTTGCTCTGCATGTCTGTAGGGCAAAGGGCGTGGCTGCAATGGCGTGACAAAGTTTGGCGACCCGCCGAAAAAATTTCAAAATGCTCTCACGCCAACATACTTGACCGTAGAAGCTTCAAACTTGCTGGAGATGATGATGGCTCCACCCTAAAGGTCACAATATAATAACTTCCCACTTTACTAGCAGCGTCCCCTGGTGATAACAGGAAGTGACCATTTTTTACTTTAACATGTACTGATGACACATAGTTGAACCCATCAACTATGTTCCACCTCTAAAACATGCAGAACAAGTTGGTGAAGCTACATTATGAATGCTGTGAAGCTACAAGTAATGGCGTTTGTGTGGCAACACGGTGAAGATGGATCCCTTGCCTTGAAAATACGTTTGTGTTTTTGATGTCTTTACTGAACTCGTATCATCATAAAAATTGATACACAGGTCAAGGATGGCAAGCTGTTAAATCTGATAGGGGCCTCGCTCATTAGGGGAGCAAAATGTCTCTATAGCGCCCCCTTGTGGAAACAGGAAATGCCATAAATTACATTGACATTGGCCGATTTGCTCGAAACTTCGCATTTGTGCTGACAGTCTGCCCCTGAATGCACCTGCCCACATTTGGTTATGCTCAGAGCGCCCCCTGGTGTATAAACTATCAACTTTTCATTACTCATTCCTGCTTTGTCCGATTCGCTCGAAAATTTATAATCACGTTGGTACCTGTACTTGACCTGTCCACTGGTCGTGAGTGCACACCTGCACCCGTCAGGATCTCACCACTTCCTGCAACGTGCACAAGGGTGCGAGGGCCCGTTCAACGCTGCTTGCATTTTAATTATTATTATTTTTATTATTATTCTTCCGACATTTCAAAGGCCAATTTCGCCCCTTTCCCAATGCTGAAAACGCATCTAACTTTCCACATTCGTCCGGCCGGATCTGAGATTCAATATTTTTGTGGGCTTGCACGTGTTCGACACGAAATGTCGAAATAGTATGGAAGCATATAGTTAACAAAATTAAAATGAAAATGCAATGTCAGAAATGCATTTTCATTTTCAAGATACAAGTGCATTATTTGTATCATAATGAAAATTCAAAAGTAATCCTCCACTTTACATTTTCATTTGCAAGTCCATGTATGCAATTTTTATAACAATTGGAAAATTAAAATACATTCCTCATTTACATTAGCATTTTTGAAGTGCCCTGCAATATCACTATCAAAACGAAAAAAAAACGCTAATGGTATAAAAGCAAATACATTCTCGAAATGCTTTTTCGTTTTTGGAAGCAGTTCCATTATTTGTATCATCACGAAAATGATAAAGTAATCCCTCCACTTTACGTTTGAATTTTCAAGTCCATGTAGGCACTGTTTTCATTTGCAAGAAGTGCCCCAATATCACTAACAAAACGAAATCGAAAAACGCTAATCTCCTAAAAGCAAATACATTCTCGGAAATGCTTTTTCTTTTTCAAGAAGCAGACGCAATATCTGTCTCATAATTAAATCGCTAACGCAGTTCGCCCACTTTTCTTTTTCATTTTTAGTGACAGACTGCCCTGCCTGACTTTTGCACTTTCGATTTAAAGGTCCCATGTTTTCTAACAAAATTAAAAAAAAAATACCCTCCTAGTTGGGTGTGGCCTGTCGGTGAGAAGGCGGGGCGTCCTCCACAATTTAAATGCGGATTGGATATTAACAAATACAAAGCGATCTCGGTGGTCATCAATCAGAGGGAAACTCCTGCTGCACGCACTTTTATGTCAAAGCACAAATGGCAACTTACATGGATGGAGCCACTGACTGTGCATGAACGCTCCCCTGGACATTGCGGAGTTTGAGAGTATAGCTAAGGTTTTCCCCCGAAAGACACTGCTCTCGCACTCAATTACCCCCCGTGTGCGATTGGATTAGCGCTGCTTCCACTGAAATTGTACTGCGCTTACACTCAGATCTGTCGATCCTCGGACGGGTTATCTGCGCATCATCTGTTTAGTTGTTCAGTCGGTTTTCAAAGCAAGTTCATACGCTCCTGCTCTCTTGGGCTTCATGTACTTCCATTGCTTTCTTCACGAATTTGGAGTGAAAGCACAGTTCGTATTAATACACCAGTGCCTATACGTCTCTATACCTTAATAGCTGGCGACATACAATGGTAGCCGTTAACACCCGACCTCAGTTCTCTATTATGCGAGTCTGTGGATGAATCGCAGAGGTAGACTGAGCTAAGAAAGGGACAGATTCATGTGTTCGCTTGCATCCTGCTGCTGCAGAAGAAAGGCTTGCGAAATCCATGAACGGTCACATCGTTAGACTAAAATTGCAGTGATCCTGCTCTCGCACTCAATTAGTCCCTGCGTGCGCTTGGACTATACCTGCTTCCATTCAAACCGTGTGCTTGCACTCTATCAATCAATGGTTGGACAGATTATCTGCACGCTATCTTTTGCGGGTTCATACGGTCCTGCCCACCGGGGCTGCACAGGTAGCTACTTCCGTGGCTTTCTTCACGATTTTGGAATAAAAGGACCGCTTATATGTTAATACATCGGTGCCCATACTTTTCTTATACCTTAGTTGCTGCTACATAACTCTTATATTATAATATTATAAGATATTATATGATATTATAAGAGTTGCCGGGTAACAAACACATCGGCTTCCAGTTGGTGTGCCTCACTGCAATTTTGTGGATGAATGGCAGGGGTGCACTGAGCTGTTTAGAGAGACGCATCCTGTTGCAAGCATAGTGTTACCAGATAAAACAGACGTGATTAAACTGATCGCAATCTGGTCAAGTTAAATGGACTGGAAGCAAATTTTATGCTATAGTTGTTAGTAATGTTCGTCATCTTGCAGGAAAGTAGTTAGCTAGCTAATTAACATCGCGTTAGTCTAACGATGTGACTGTTCATGAAAAGAACATCGACTGGCCGAAACATATCACTGTGTCGACATCTGGCTATGGCCAGCGACAGCATATTATTACAAGCGACTTGGCGGTATAGTAAGAGAAATCATAGATCTATGGATTTCGCAAAATTTTCTTCTGCAGCAGGAGGATGCAAGCGATCAGATGAATCTGTCCCTTTTTAGCTCAGCCTACCTCCGCGATTCATCCACAGACTCTGCGTAACAGAGAACTGGAGGTCGACGTGTTACACGGCCACCATTGTATGTAGCCAGCTATTAAGGTAAAGAGACGATAGGCACTGGTGTATTAATAATAACTGTCCTTTCACTCCAAATTCGTGAAGAAAGCAATGGAAGTACATGAAGCCCAAGAGAGCAGGAGCGTATGAACTTGCTTTGTAACCACTGAACAACTAAACAGATGATGCGCAGATAACCCGCCCAAGATCGACAGATCTGAGTGTAAGCACAATTTCAGTGGAAGCAGCGCCAATCCAAAACGCACATAATTGAGTCGAGAGCAGTGTCTTCGGGGAAAACCTTAGCTATACTCTCAAACTCCGCAATGTCCAGGGGAGCGTTCATGCACAGTCAGTGGCTCCATATATGTAAGTTGCCATTTGTGCTTTGACATAAAAGTTTTTTTCAGCAGGAGTTTCCCTCTGATTGATAACCACCGAGATCACTTGTATTTGTTAATGTCCAATCTTAATTTAAATTGTGGAGGACGCCCCGCCTTTCTCACCGACAGACCACACCCAACTAGGGAGGGTATTTTTTCTTTTTAATTTTGTTAGAAAAAAAGCGTGGGACCTCAAATCAAAATGCAAAGTCAGGCAGGGCAGTCTGTCACGAAAATGAAAAAGAAAAGTGGGCGAACTGCGTTAGCATTGTTAATTATGAGACAGATATTGCCTGTTGCAATCATTTTGAAAAAAGAAAAAGCATTTCAAGAATGTATTTGCTTTTGGAGATTAGCGTTTTTTTCGCTTTTGTTAGTAATATTGTGGGCACTTCTTGCAAATGAAAACAGTGCCTACATGGACTTGAAAATGCAAAACGAAAAGTGTAGGATAACTTTATCATTTTCGATGATACAAATAATGCGCTGTGCTTCTAAAAAACGAAAAAGCATTTCCGAGAATGTATTTGCTTTATACGATTAGCGTTTTTGTTTTCGTTTTGTTAGTGATATTGCAGGGCACTTCTCGAAAATGCAAATGTAAATGAGGAATGTATTTTAATTTTCCAATTGTTATAAAAATTGCATACATGGACTTGAAAATGAATATGCAAAGTGGAGGATTACATTTGAATTTTCATTATGATACAAATAATGTGCTTTTATCTTGAAAATGAAAATGCATTTCTGACATTGCATTTTCATCTTAATTTTGTTAACTATATGCTTCCATAAAATAGCACCCCCTAAACACGTTTCAAAATTCCCATAGGGCAATTCGTTAACTTTCTCATCGGCAGACAAAATTTGGTACATATATGTATCACACCCAGACATACAAAAAATTTCATTGGAGCCATGCCCTAAACCCAACAGGAAGTCAGCCATTTTGATGTGAATATTTGCATTTCAAAACGAACTCCTCCTAGGGATTTTGCCCGATTGACTTCAAATTTTGTACAGATTATCGAGAGACCAAGCTGATCAAAAATTGTGCTCTGCATGTCTGTCGGTCAAAGGGCGTGGCTGCTAGGGCGTGACAAAGTTTGGCGACTCGACGAAAAAATTTCACAATGCTCTCACGCCCACAAACTTGATTGTAACAACTTCAAACTTGCTGGACATGATAAGTGCTCCGCCCTGAACGTCCAGATATATTGACTTCCCACCTTACTAATATCGCCCCTCTGTGGTAACAGGAAGTGACCAGTTTTTATTTTCACTTGTCCTGATGACACATAGTTGAACCCATCAACTTCATTCCACTTCTGAAACATGCATAACAAGTTGGTGAAGCTAAATTATGAATGTTGTGAAGCCACGAGTAATGTTGTCCGCGTGGCGACGCAGCGACAATGGATCCCTCGCCGTGAAAATACGTTTGGGTTTCACAATGCTCTCACGCCCACATACTTGATTGCATCAGCTTCAAACCTGCTGGACATGATGATTGCTCCGCCCTGAACATCCAGATATATTAACTTCTCACTTTACTAATAGCGCCCCCCCCCTGTGGTAACAGGAAGTGACCAGTTTTTACTTTCATTTGTACTGATGACACATAGTCGAACCTATCAACTTCACTCCACTTCTAAAACATGCAGAACAAGTTGGTGAAGCTACATTATGAATGCTGTGAAGCTACAAGTAATGGCGTCCGTGTGGCGACGCGGCGACTATCTATCCCTCACTATGAAAATACGTTAGGGTTTTTGATGTCTTTAATAAACTCGTATCATCATAAAAATTAATACACAGGTCAAGTCTGGCGAGCTCTTACATCTGATAGGGCATCGCCTGAAAAATGCCTCTATAGCGCCCCTTGAAATATTCAAAACCCCCCTCCCCATAGGGGTTTTTTTTTGGAGTAGGAAGATGAAAATTGGTACACATGTATATGTTGTCAAGTCATACAAAAAAGTCTCTAGCACCGTTGGTCTACTCCAAATAGGAAGTCGGCCATTTTGATTTTAACGTGTCATTTTGGCCTGATTTCCACACGTTGTATTTTAACGAACTCCACCTAGAGATTTCGTCCAATCAACCTCAGATTTATTTCAGATCATCAAGAGACCATGCAGATCAAAAGTTGTGCTCTGCATGTCTGTACATCAGTGGGCGTGGCCGCTAACAGGAAGTGACCAGTTTTTACTTTCACTTGTACTGATGGCACATAGTTGATCCCATCAACTTCATTCCACTTTTTCAACATGCAGAACAAGTATATGAAGCTACATTATGAATGCTGTGAAGCTACGAGTAATGGCGTCCGTGTGGCAATGCGGCGACTATTGATCCCTTGCCATCAAAATACGTTTGGGTTTTTCATGTCTTTAATGAACTCGTGTCATCATGAAAATTGATACACAGGTCAAGGGTTGTGAGCTCTTTCATCTGCTTGGGGAGTTGCCCATAAAGGGAGAAAAAAGGCCTCTATAGCGCCCCCTTGAAATTTTCAAAAACCACTCCCCATAGGGGTTTTTTTTTACATAGGAAGATGGAAATTGGTCCACATGTGTATGGTAGGAAGATGCACCAAAACTTCTCTGACACCATTGGTCTACTCTAAACAGGAAGTCATCCATTTTGTTTTTAACGTGTCATTTTGGCCTGATTTCCACACGTTCTATTTTAATGAACTCCTCCTAGAGGTTTCGTCCAATCAAGCTCAGATTTCTTACAGTTCCTCCAGAGACCATGCTGATCAAAAGTTGTGCTCTGCATGTCTGTAGATCAGTGGGCGTGGCCACTATGGTGTCCCCATTTCTGATGCCTCGCCATGCATATTCGAGCAGCTCTCTCTCCCTCATACTTCATCCAAACAGCTTCAAAATTCTTGTACATGATAAGAGCCCCGCCCTGAATGCCTCCATATGCTCATAGGCAATCTCACTCATGGCGCCCCCTTGCGGAAACAGGAAATGCCATATTTTACATTGACATTGGCTGATTTGCTCGAAACTTCACATTTGTGCTGAGGGTCTGCCCCTGAATGGAGCTGCACAAATTTAGTTATGCACCGAGTGCCCCCTGGTGGATGAACTATCAATCTGTCATAACTCCTTAGTGCTTTGTCCGATTTGCTCGAATCTTCATCACAGGTTGGTGCCTGTACTTGACCTGTCCACTGGTCGTGAGTGCACACCTGCACCCATCAGGATCTCACCACTACCCACAACATGCACAAGGGTGCGAGGGCCCGTTCAACGCTGCTTGCAGCTTTAATTATTTTTTTTTATTATTATTATTATTTCAAAGGCCAATTTCGCCCCTTTCCCAATGGTAAAAACACGTCTAATTTTCCACATTAAAATCCGGCGGATCTGAAATTCGATATTTTTGGGTGATCGTTCATGGTCGACATAAAAATGCCAAAATAAGCGCCCCTAAACACGTTTCAAAATTCCCATAGGGAAATTCGGTTACTTTCTCGTAGGCAGACGAAATTCGGTAGACATATGTACCATACCCAGTCATACAAAAAATTTCATTGGAGCCATGCCCTAAACCCAACAGGAAGTCGGCCATTTGGATTTTAATTTTTGAATTTTAAAACAAACTCCTCCTAGGGATTTTGCCCGATCGACTTCAAATTTGGTTCAGATCATCTAGAGACCAAGCTGATCAAAAGTTGTACTCTGCATATCTGTAGGTCAAAGGGTGTGGCTGCTAGGGCGTGACAAATTTTGGCGACTCAACAAAAAAATTTCAAAATGCTCTCACGTCCATATACTTGATCTTACCACCTTCAGACTTGCTAGACATGATGAGGTCTCCGCCCTGAACATCCCCATATCATAACTTTTCACTTTACTAATAGCGCCGCCCAGTGGTAACAGGAAGTGACTAGTTTTTACTTTGAAAACGAACTCCTCCTAGGGATTTTGCCCGATCGACTTCAAATTTGGTCCAGATCATCTAAAGAGCAAGCTGATCAAAGTTCTGCTCTGCATGTCTGTAGGTCAAAGGGCGTGCCTGCTTGGGCGTGACAAAGTTTGGCGACTCGCCAAAAAAATTTCAAAATGCTCTCACGCCAACATACTTGATTGTAACAGCTTCAAACTTGCTGGAAATGATGATGTCTCCGCCCTGAATGTCACAATATAATAACTTCCCACATTACTAATAGCGCCCCCCGGTGGTAACAGGAAGTGACCAGTTCAGTTACTTTGTTGTAGGCAGACGAAATTTGATACACATATGTATCATACCCAGACATACAAGAAACTTATTGGAGCCACGCCCTAAACCCAACAGGAAGTCGGCCATTTTGATTTGAATGTTTGAATTTTAAAACGAACTCCTTCTAGGGTTTTTGACCGATTGACTTAAAATTTGGTACAGATCATCTAGATACCAAGCTGATCAAAAGTTGTGCTCTGCATGTCTGTAGGTCAAAGGGCGTGGCTGCTAGGGCGTGACAAAGTTTGGCGACTCACCAAAAAAATTTCAAAATGCTATCACGCCCACATACTTGACCGTAGAAGCTTCAATCTTGCTGGACATGATGATGGCTCCAGCCTGAACATCACGATATAATAACTTCCAAATTTACTAATAGCGCCCCCTGGTGGTAACAGGAAGTGACCATTTTTTACTTTAACATGTACTGATGACACATAGTTGAACCCATAAACTTCATTCCACTTCTAAAACATGCAGAACAAGTTGGTGAAGCTACATTATGAATGCTGTGAAGCTACAAGTAATGGCGTTCATGTGGCAACGCGGCGAAGATGGATCCCTTGCCTTGAAAATACGTTTGTGTTTTTGATGTCTTTACTGAATTCGTATCATCATAAAAATTGATACACAGGTCAAGGATGGCAAGCTGTTAAATCTGATAGGGGCCTCACTCATTAGGGGAGCAAATGTGTCTATAGTGCCCCCTTGTGGAAACAGGAAATGCCATATTTTACATTGACATTGGCCGATTTGCTCGAAATTTCGCATTTGTGCTGACGGTCTGCCCCTGAATGCACCTGCCCACATTTAGTTACGCTCAGAGCGCCCCCTGGTGGATGAACTATCAACTTTTCATTACTCGTTCCTGCTTTGTCCGATTCGCTCGAAAATTTATAACAGGTTGGTACCTGTACTTGACCTGTCCACTGGTCGTGAGTGCACACCTGCACCTGTCAGGATCTCACCACTACTCCCAACGTGCACAAGGGTGCGAGGGCCTGTTCAATGCTGCTTGCAGCTTTAATTATTATTATTATTCTGACTTTTCATGCCCCAATTTCGCCCCTTTCCCAATGGTGAAAACGCGTCTAACTTTCCACATTCATCTGGCCGGATCGGAAATTCGATATTTTTGTGCGCTTGCATGTGGTCGATGCAAAATGCTGAAATAGCGCCCCCTAAACACCTTTCAAAATTCCCATAGGGAAATTCAGTTACTTTCTCGGAGGCAGACGAAATTCGGTACACATATGTAACATAGCCAGACATACAAAAAATTTCATTGGAGCCACGCCCTAAACCCAACAGGAAGTCTGCCATTTTGATTTTAATTTTTTTATTTTAAAACAAACTCCTTCTAGGGATTTCGCCCGATCAACTTCCAATTTGGTAAAGATCATCTAGAGACCAAGCTGATCAAAAGTTGTGCTCTGCAAGTCTGTAGTTCAAAGGGAGTGGCTGCTCGGGCGACACAAAGTTTGGCGACTCGCCAAAAAAATTTCAAAATGCTCTCACACCCACATCCTTGATCGTAACACCTTCAAACTTGCTAAGCATGATGACAGCTATGCCCTGAATGTAAGCATATATTAACTTCCCCCTGTGGTAACAGGAAGTGACCAGTTTTTACTTTCACTTGTACTGATGATACACAGTTGAACACATCAACTAAATTCCACTTCTAAAACATGCAGAACAAGTTGGTGAAGCTACATTATGAATGCAGTGTAGCTACGATTAATGGCGTCCGTGTGGCAACGCGGCGACTATGAATCCCTCATCATGAAAATACGTTTGGGTTTTTGATGTCTTTAATGAACGCGTATCATCATAAAAATTAATACACAGGTCAAGGGTGGCGAGCACTTAGATCTGATAGGAGCAGCGCCCATGGCGGGAACAAAATGCCTCTATAGCGCGCCCTTAAATTATTCAAAAACATCTCCCCATAGGGGTTTTTTTGGAGTAGGAAGATGAAAATCGTTACACATGTGTATGTTGCCAAGACGCAAAATGGTGTCTCTGGCACCATTGGTCTACTCCAAACAGGAAGTCGGCCATTTTGATTTTAACGTGTCATTTTGGCCTGATTTCCACACGATGTATTTTAACGAATTCCTCATAGAGTTTTCGTCCAATCAACCTCAGATTTATTACAGATCATCAACAGACCATGCTGATCAAAAGTTGTGCCCTGTATGTCTGTAGGTAAATGGGCGTGGCCGCTATGGCGTCCCCATTTCTGATGCCTCGCCAAGCATATTCGAGCAGCTCTCTCTCCCTCATACTTCATCCAAACGGCTTCAAAATTCCTGTACATGATCATAGCCTCGCCCTGAATGCCTTCAAATGCTCGTAGGCAATCTCGCTCATTCCCTTGTGGAAACAGGATAAGCCATATTTTATATACTTCTCAGAAGTATAAAAGTGTGTATATCTCACGCATACAGTGTCCCAATGTAACATCTGTGCGGAATGACAATCTGAACACAATGATATGTAACTCGTACAGCTGTATGGCAAAATGGCTCATTGACGCCCCCTACGTTTTTTTGAATGGGAGAAAAAAAAATTTTTGAAATCGGTAAAAGAAATTTGGTACACACATCTATCAAGTCAAACTGAACCAAAAAGCAAATGAGGAAACACCCCTATTTCTAATCATGTTCCCATCGCAACAACAAAAATGCGCAATTGAAATGAATGGGTTCTTGGCTTTGACCCCTTGAACATAAACAAAAAGTCAATTCTATTTGACCAAAAATTCAAGCCTGGTGAAAAATTTTTTTATTTGAAGTCCCCAAGAAAAAATATTGAGAAATGACTTGGCCACACCCTGTCAAAAATCAAAATACAATACGCTAATGGAAGCCCACCCCAAACTCCTTTCCAAGTAGAAAAATGAAACTTGGTAAAGACGTAGCCCATGTTAGGACAAGTGAAAAATTACATTATGGCCCCACCCTAAACCCAACAGGAAGTCGGCCATATTGGGCGGAAGCGTGGACATATAAAATCACACCCCTCATACTTTCAACATCTCCTCCTAGGGTTTTCATCCAATTTGCACCAAACTTGGTGAAAATCACCAACACACATTTGTGGTCAAAAGTTACTATTTACATTTTTGATACAATGTTGGGTGTGGCTGTGATGAGCTTACAAAGAAGCGGCCATTTTCAGAAGTATAAAAGTATGTATATCTCTCGCATACAGTGTCGGATTGAGTTAGACCCAATGAAACATTTGTGCACAATGACAACCCAAACACACTGATACAGAAAATGCTTCTCCAGCGCCCCCAATATTTTTGGAATGGGAGGAAAAAAATTATTTTGACACAGTCAAAAAAAATTTGGCAATTGGAAATTGTGCACTGAAAGACAAGATATGCTGTCCTGTCATTGTTGAGTGGCCCCACTGGTCGCAAGAGAGGTGATCGGACGGGAGGGCGAGGGCCATAACACCGCTTGCGGTTTTAATTAGGCCCGAGCCTGGCCGAAGCCGGCGAGGGACTATTGAAACCGCATGGTTCCGTTATTAGGCCTGAGCCTGGCCGAAGCCGGCGAGGGACTATTAAAACCGCATGGTTCCGTTATTATTACTAATTTTATTATTATTATTATTATTCTATCCCCACTTCGAACGCAAATCTGACCCCTTGAACATTAACGAAAAGTCAATTTTATTTGACCAAAAATTCAAGCCTGGCGAAAATTTTTTTTATTTGAAGTCCCCAAGAAAAAATATTGAAAAATGACTTGGCCACGCCCTGTCAAAAATCTAAATACATTACGCTAATGGGAGCCCACCCCAAACTTTTTTCCTCCTAGAAGAATGAAACTTGGTAGCGACATAGCCCATGTTGGGACAAGTTAAAAATTACATTATGGCCCCACCCTTAATCCAACAGGAAGTCGGCCATATTGGGCGGAAGCCTGGACATATAAAATCACACCCCGCATACTTTCAAAATCTCCTCCTAGGGTTTTCATCCAATTTGCACCAATCTTGGTGAAAATCACCTACACACGTGTGGTTAAAAGTTACTATTTACATTTTTGATAAAATGTTGGGCGTGGCTTTGATGAGCTTACTATGTAGTGGCCATTTTCAGAAGTATAAAAGTATGTATATCTCACGCATACATTGTCGGATTGAGTTGGACCCTATGTAACATCTGCACGGAATGACAATCTGAACACAATGATATGTAACTCGTATAGCTGTATGGCAAAATGGCTCTTTGACGCCCCCTACATTTTTTGAATGGGAGAAAAAATTTTTTTTTGAAATCGTTAAAAAAAATTTGGTACACACATCTATCATGTCAAAATGAACCAAAAAGCAAATGAGGACACACCCCTATTTTTAATCGTGTTCCCATGGCATCAACAAAAATGAGCAATTGAAATGAATGGGTTCTTGGCTTTCAGCCCTTGAACATAAACAAAAAGTCAATTTTATTCAACCTAAAATTAAAGCCCGGCGAAAAATTTTTTTATTTGAAGTCCCCAAGAAAAAATATTAAGAAATGACTTGGCCCCGCCCTGTCAAAAATCAAAATACATTACACTAATGAGAGCCCACCCCAAACTTTTTTCCACATAGAAGAATGAAACTTGGTAGAGACATAGACCATGTAGAGACAAGTTAAAAATTGCGTTATTGGCCCACCCTAAACCCAACAGGAAGTCGGCCTTATTGGGCGGAAGTGTGGGCATATGAAATCACGCCCCGTATACTTTCAACATCTCCTCCTAGGGTTTTCATCCAATTTACACCAAACTTGGTAAAAATCACTTACACACGTGTGGTCAAAAGGTATCAATTACATTTCTGATAGAATGTTGGGCATGGCTGTGATGAGCTTACAACGAAGCAGCCATTTTCAGAAGTATTAAAGTATGTCTATCTCACGCATACAGTGTCGGATTTAGTTGAACCCAATGTCACATTTGTGCAGAATGACAACGCGAACACAATGATACGGAAAATGGTTCTCCAGTGCCCCCTATATTTTTGGAATGGGAGGAAAACAATTATTTTGACACAGTCAAAAAAAAATTGGCAATTGGATATTGTGCACTGAAAGACAATATATGCTGCCCTGTCATTGTTGATTGGCTCCACCGCAAAAGAGGTGATTGCACGGGAGGGCGAGGGCCATAACACTGCTTGCGGTTTTATTTATTATTATTATTATTATTTTTATTATTATTATTATTATTATCCTTTCCCCGCTTTGAATGCAAATTTGACCCCTTGAACATTAACAAAAAGTCAATTTTATTTGACCAAAAATTCAAGCCTGGCGAAAAACTTTTTTATTTGAAGTCCCCAAGAAAAAATACTGAAAAATGACTTGGCCACGCCCCGTCAAAAATCTAAATACATTATGCTAATGGGAGCCCACCCCAAACTTTTTTCCACGTAGAAGAATGAATCTTGGTAGGGACATAGCCAATGTTGGGCCAAGTTAAAAATTACATTATGGCCCCACCCCTAAACCCAACAGGAAGTCGGCCATATTGGGCGGAAGCGTGGACATATAAAATCACACCCCTCATACTTTCAACATCTCCTCCTAGGGTTTTCTTCCAATTTGCACCAAACTTGGTGAAAATCACCTACACAAATGTGTGGTCAAAAGTTACTATTTACATTTTTGATAAAATGTTGGGTGTGGCTGTGATGAGTTTACAACGAAGCGGCCATTTTCAGAAGTGTAAAAGTATGTATATCTCACGCATACATTGTCGGATTGAGTTGGACCCAATGTAACATCTGCGCGGAATGACTATCTGAACACAATGATATGTAACTCAGATAGCTGTATGGCAAAATGGCTCTTTGACGCCCCCTACATTTTTTGAATGGGAGAAAAAATATATTTTTTGAAATCGTTAAAAAAAATTTGGTACACACATCTATCATGTCAAAATGAACCAATAAGCAAATGAGGACACACCCCTATTTTTAATCGTGTTCCCATGGCAACAACAAAAATGAGCAATTGAAATGAATGGGTTCTTGGCTTTCACCCCTTGAACATAAACAAAGAGTCAATTTTATTCAACCGAAAATTAAAGCCCGGCGAAATTTTTTTTTATTTGAAGTCCCCAAGAAAAAATATTGAGAAATGACTTGGCCCCGCCCTGTCAAAAATCAAAATACATTATGCTAATGGAAGCCCACCCCAAACTTTTTTCCACGTAGAAAAATGAAATTTGGTAGAGACATAGCCCATGATGGGACAAGTAAAAAATTACATTATGGCCCCACCCTAAACCCAACAGAAAATCGGTCATATTGGGTAGAAGCGTGGACATATAAAATCACACCCCTCATACTTTCAACATCTCCTCCTAGGGTTTTCATCCAATTTGCACCAAACTCGGTGAAAATCACCTACACACGTTTGTGGTCAAAAGTCACTAATTACATTTTTGATAAAATGTAGTGCTTGGCTGTGACGAGGTCACATTGAAGCGGCCATTTTCAGAAGTATAAAAGTATGTACATCTCACTCATACATTGTCAGATTGAGTTGGACCCAATGTAACATTTGTGCAGAATGACAACCAGAACACACTGATATGGAAAACGGTCCTCCAAAGCCCCCTATATTTTTGGAATGGGAGGAAAACAATTATTTTGACATAGTCAAAAAAAAATGGGAAATTGCAAATTGTGCACTGAAAGAAAATATATGCTGTGCTGTCATTGTTGATTGGCTTCACCGTGTGCAAGAGAGGTGATTGCACGGGAAGGCGAGGGCAATAACACCACTTGCGGTTTTAATTATTCTTATTATTACGGGCCCGAGCACTCACGGTGCGAGGACCGTATTGGATCTGTAGTGATTATTATTACGGGCCCGAGCACTCACGGTGCGAGGACCATTTTGCATCTGTAGTGATTATTATTATTATTATTATTATTATTATTACGGGCCAGCACTCACGGTGTATCGAAGACCATATTGTAACTGTAGTGAATATTATTATTATTTCTTATTATTACGATTATTATTATTACAGCCCGGCGAGTGATTATCTGTTGTGATTATTATTAGAGCACTCACGGTGCGGACCGTACCATATTGTATCTGTAGTGATTATTATTATTACAGGCCGAGCACTCACGGTGCGTAGGACCGATTATTGTATCTGTAGTGATTATTATTATTATTATTATTATGGGCCGAGCACTCACGCGGTGCGAGTACCATTGTATCTGTAGTGATTATTATTATTACAGGCCGAGCACTCACGGTATGTGGAAGAGTGCGAGGGACCGTTGGTGCCCACTATCTGTAGTGATTATTATTTTTATTATTATTGTTCACACGGGCCCGCCCTGTCACTCACAGTGTGAGGACCGTTATCTGTAGTGATTATTATTTTGGCCATTTCGGGCCTGAGCACTCACGGTTTGCGAGGACCGTATCATAATCTGTAGTGATTAATTATTTTCATTATTATTATTATTATTATTATTATGGGCCCGAGCACTCACGGTGCGAGGACCGTATTGTATCTGTAGTGATTATTACAGGCCCGAGCACTCACGGTGCGAGGACCGTATTGTAACTATAGTGATTATTCTTATTCTTATTCTTATTATGGGCCCGAGCACTCACGGTGCGAGGACCGTATTGTATCTGTAGTGATTATTATTATTACGGGCCCGAGCACTCACGGTGCGAGGACCGTATTGTATCTGTAGTGATTATAACTATAATTATTATTATTATATTATTCTTATGGTGTCAAGAGACTTTTTTGTAGACGTGGGTGTGCTACATTTGCCCACCAATTTTCATCAGTGTATGTGGAAGAGTGCCTTGGGGCTGCAGTTTAGGGGGCGCTAGCGAGGCAGTTGGCCCTGCCCACTTGCGAAACCGATACAGTTCATAAATTACTATGGAAACTGACCAGTATGTCAAGTTCGTTGTGTAATGAACAAGGTTTTACTGAATTTTTTAGGGAATTGTTGTTCACACTGAGATGCTCAAAATGGCCGCCCTGTCACGCCCGCAGGGTTAATCCAAACAATAAGATTTTAATAATTTTTGATGACACGGTTCTCGGGAGTTCCACGCCCGTTTTCGTTTAATTCAGATGAAATCTGTAGGAGGTGTTTGCAAAAGTATGACACATGCCCAATTTTGGCCATTTCCTGTCACCAGGTGGCGGCGCTGTCAGTATGGCTGACTACGACAATTTGATTTGCTTCAGGGCAAGACTCTCATCATAAACCTAAAGTTTGGTGCTTGTGGGACATTGTACACTGATGTAATAAGCATTTGAATTTTCATTGTGAATTGCTTAAAATGGCGGCCCTGCCACGCCCACATCGTGACTCCCACCGAAATGAATTTAATTACGGGCCCGAGCACTCACGGTGCGAGGACCGTATTGTATCTGTTGTGATTATTATTATTATTATTCTTATTATTATTATTATTATTATTACGGGCCCGAGCACTCCCGGTGCGAGTACCGTATTGTATCTGTAGTGATTATTATTACGGGCCCGAGCACTCACGGTGCGAGGACCGTACTGTATCTGTAGTGATTATTATTATTATTATTACAGGCCCGAGCACTCACGGTGCGAGGACCGCGTTGTATCTGTAGTGATTATTATTATTATTATTACAGGCCCGAGCACTCACGGTGCGAGGACCGTGTTGTATCTGAAGTGATTATTATTATTATTATTATTATTATTATTCTTATTATTATTATTATTCTTCCAATTTACAGGGCTTTTTGGGGGCTTTAACGTGTTTCAATTCGAACAAAAATGTGGCTGAAAAATCAGGCCTAGTGAAAATTCTATGATTTTATTGGTTTCGCCAGTGGGCGGGGGAAAATGGCTCCACAGCGCCCCCTAGAAAAATTTATAAATTCATGAAAAATCAGTGGTTTGCCCGATTATGCTGAAATTTGGTAGGCATATAGAGCTTGCCAAGACAAACGGATTTGCTGTTTGGCACTTTTTTGTCCAATGCACAGGATGCCCGCTAGGTGGCGTTGAAAATACAAAATAAGGCAATTTTTGCCGATTTCAGGCATCGGAATTTAACGAACTCCTCCTAGGGGTTTTGCCGGATTCTCATGAAAATCACTGTGTTTACTCTTTACCCCTTGAAGATCAAAAGATATTAAAATCATCTCGGTTGGAGTCACAGTGTGGGCGTGGCAGGGCCGCCATTTTAAGTGTTTTGCCATGAAATTTCAAATGCTTATAACTTCAGTGATATTTGTCCGACCTGCACCAAACGTCAGGCGTATTATAAGAGTCCCGCCCTCAAACCACTCAAATGGTCATATTCAGCCATACTGACAGCGCCCCCTCCTGGCGACAGGAAATGACAAAAATTGGGCATGTGTCATACTTTTGCGAACTCCTCCTACAGATTTTATCTGAATTAAACGAAAATGGGCGTGGACACTCCCGAGAACCGTGTCATCAAAAGTTATTAAAATCTTATTGCCTGGATTAACCCTGTGGGCATGACAGGGTGGCCATTTTGAGCATCTCAGTGTGAGCAACAATTCCCTAATAAATTTAGTAAAACCTTGTTCATTACACAACAAACTTTACATACAGGTCAGTTACCATAGTAATTTATGAACTGTATCGGTTTCGCAAGTGGGCAGGGCCAACTGCCTCGCTAGCGCCCCCTAAACTGCAGCCCCAAGGCACTCTTCCACGTACACTGATGAAAATTGGTGGGCATATGTAGCACACCCACATCTACAAAAAAGTCTCTTGTCACCATAGGCTAAAGTCAACAGGAAGTCGGCCATTTTGTATTGAACAGCCATTTTTGGCGATTTGCATGTTGCGTTCTTTTGCAAACTCCTCCAAGGGATTTTTTCGGATTTTCATGAAAACCGCACTGTGTAGTCTTGACATCTTGAAGAGCAAAAGTTATTAAATTCATTTCGGTGGGAGTCATGGTGTGGGCGTGGCAGGGCCGCCATTTTAAGCGATTCGCCATGAAAATTCAAATGCTTATGACTTCTGTGTAAATTGTCCGACATGCACCAAACTTTATGCATATCATTAAAGTCCCGCCGTGAAGCCATTCACATGGTCATATTTAGCCATACTGACAGCGCCCCCTCCTGGTGACAGGAAATTAGCAAAATTGTGCATGTGTCACACTTTTGCGAACTTCTCCTGCAGATTTCATCTGAATGCCACGAAAACGGGTGTGGACACTCTTGAGCCCTGTGACATGAAAACTTATCAAAATCTCTTGTTGTCAATTAACGGTGTGGGTGTGACGGGGAGGCCATTTTGAGCATCTTTCCGTGACAGGCGACAGTGATAGGTCTGAAGAACATTTACAAGCAATTCCTGCGACAGACCCATGCAACGTTACCTCCAGTCGGCGAGGGCAGGGATTGGCGGTCGCTCGTTCTCGGCGGTGCATCGGTGTGCGAGGGGTTCGGCCCGCTATGGCTTCAATTATGGGCCGCACTCACGGTGTGAGGACAATATTGTATCTTAGTGATTATTATTATTATTATTCTTCTTCCACTTTACAGGGCTATTTGGGGGCTTTAACGTGTTTCAATTCGAACAAAAAAATGTGGCTGAAAAAAATCAGGCCTGGTGAAAATTCTATGATTTCATTGGTTTCGCCAGTGGGCGGGCAAAATGGCTCCACAGCGCCCCCTAGAAAAATTTAAAAATTCATGAAAAAAATCTGTGGTTTGCCCGATTATGATGAAATTTGGTAGGCATGTAGAGCTTGCCAAGACAAATGGATTTGCCATTTGGGACGTTTTTGTCCAATGCACAGGAAGACCGCTAGGTGGCGTTGAAAATTCAAAAATTAGGCCATTTTTGCCGATTTCAGGCATCGGAAATTAACGAACTCCTCCTAAGGGTTTTGTCGGATTCTCATGAAAATCACCGTGTTTACTCTTGACCCCTTGAAGATCAAAAGTTATTAAAATCACCTCGGTTGGAGTCAAGATGTGGGCGTGGCAGGGCCGCCATTTTAAGCGTTTTGCCATGAAATTTCAAATGCTTATAACTTCAGTAATATTTGTCCGACGTGCACCAAACCTCAGGATTATTATAAGAGTCCTACCCTGAAACCACTCAAATGGTCATATTCAGCCATTCTGACAGCACCCCCTCCTGGCGACAGGAAATGACAAAAATTGGGCATGTGTCATACTTTTGCAAACTCCTCCTACAGATTTCATCTGAATGTCATGAAAACGGGCTTGGACACTCTTGAGACCTGTGACATGAAAAGTTATTAAAATCTTCTTGTTCAGATTAACCCTGTGGGCGTCATGGGGCGGCCATTATCAGCATCTCGCCGTGAACATTGATTCCCTAATAAATTTAGGTAAACTTTGTTCTTTACATACCAAACTTCACAAGCTGGTCAGTTTCCATAGACAATTACTAATTGTATTGGTTTTGCAAGTGGGTGGGGCCAACTGCCTCGCTAAGCGCCCTCTAAACTGCAGCCCCAAGGCCTTCCTGCACGTACACTGATGAAAGTTGCTGGACATATGTATCACACCCACGCTACAAAAAAGTCTCTTGACACCATAGGCTAAAGTCAACAGGAAGTCGGCCATTTTTAATTGAACGGCCATTTTTGGCGATTTGCACGCTATGCTTTTAACGAACTCCTCCTTGGGATTTTGTCCGATTCTCATGAAAATCGCTGTGTGTACTCTTGACCCCTTGAAGAGCAAAAAGTTATTAAATTCATTTCGGTGGGAGTCATGGTGTGGGCGTGGCAGGGCCGCCATTTTAAGCGATTCGCCATGAAAATTCAAATGCTTATGGCTTCAGTGTAAATTGTCTGACATGCACCAAACTTTATGCATATCATAAGAGTCCCGCCCTGAAGCCATTCACATGGTCAAATTTAGCCATACTGACAGCGCCCCCTCCTGGTGACAGGAAATTAGCAAATTGTGCATGTGTCATACTTTTTGCGAACTTCTCTTGCACATTTCATCTGAATGTCACGAAAACGGGTTTGGACACTCTTGAGCCCTGTGACATGAAAACTTATCAAAATCTCTTGTTGTCAATTAACAGTGTGGGTGTGACGGGGTGGACATTTTGAGCATCTTTCCATGACAGGCGAAAGTGACAGGTCTGAAGAACATTTACATGCAATTCCTGCGACAGACCTATGCAACTTTACCTCCAGTTGCCGAGCGCAGGGATTGGCGGTGGCTCGTTCTCGGCGGTGCATCGGCCGGGTGTCGTGCATAACGCCGGCCAATTCATAACTCACGGTGTGAGGACCATATTGTATCTGTTTAATTTTATTTTATTATTATTCTTATTATTATTATTCTTCCACTTTTACAGGGCTTTTGGGGGCTTTAACGTGTTTCAATTCGAACAAAAATGTGGCTGAAAAATCAGGCCTGGTGAAAATTCTATGATTTTATTGGTTTCACCAGTGGGCGGGGCAAAATGGCTCCACAGCGCCCCTAGAAAAATTTAAAAATTCATGAAAAATCTGTGGTTTGCCCGATTATGCTGAAATTTGGTAGGCATGTAGAGCTTGCCAAGACAAATGGATTTGCCATTTGGGGACGTTTTTGTCCAATGCACAGGAAGACCGCTAGGTGACGTTGAAAATTCAAAAATTAGGCCATTTTTGCCGATTTCAGGCATCGGAATTTAACGAACTCCTCCTAAGGGTTTTGTCGGATTCTCATGAAAATCACTGTGTTTACTTTTGACCCCTTGAAGATCAAAAGTTATTAAAATCATCTCGGTTGAGTCAAGATGTGGGCGTGGCAGGGCCGCCATTTTAAAAAGCGTTTTGCCATGAAATTTCAAATGCTTATAACTTCAGTAATATTTGTCCGACGTGCACCAAACCTCAGGATTATTATAAGAGTCCTACCCTGAAACCACGCAAATGGTCATATTCAGCCATTCTGACAGCACCTCCTCCTGGCGACAGGAAATGACAAAAATTGGGCATGTGTCATACTTTTGCGAACTCCTCCTACAGATTTCATCTGAATGTCACGAAAACGGGTGTGGACACTCTTGAGGCCCTGTGACATGAAAACGTATCTAAATCTCTTGTTGTCAATTAACAGTGTGGGTGTGACGGGGTGGACATTTTGAGGATCTTTCCGTGACAGGCGAAAGTCACAGGTCTGAAGAACATTTACATGCAATTCCTGCTACAGACCTAAGCAACTTTACCTCCAGTTGGCGAGCGCAGGGATTGGCGGTGGCTCGTTCTCGGCGGTGCATCGGTGTGCGAGGGTTCGCATAACGCCGCTATGCTTTAATTATTATTATTCTTCTTATTATTATTATTCTTCCACTTTACAGGGCTTTTTGGGTGCTTTAACGTGTTTCAATTCGAACAAAAATGTGGCTGAAAAATCAGGCCTGGTGAAAATTCTATGATTTTATTGGTTTCGCTACTGGGCAGGACAAAATGGCTCCACAGCGCCCCCTAGAAAAATAAAAAAATTCATGAAAAATCTGTGGTTTGCCCGATTATGCTGAAATTTGGTAGGCATGTAGAGCTTGCCAAGACAAACGGATTTGCCATTTGGGACGTTTTTGTCCAATGCACAGGAAGACCGCTAGGTGGCGTTGAAAATTCAAAAATTAGGCCATTTTTGCCGATTTCAGGCATCGGAATTTAACCAAGTCCTCCTAGGGGTTTTGCCGGATTCTCACGAAAATCACTGTGTTTACTCTTGACCCCTTAAAGATCAAAAGTTATTAAAATCATCTCGGTTGGAGTCAAGATGTGGGCGTGGCAGGGCCGCCATTTTAAGCGTTTTGCCATGAAATTTCAAATGCTTATAACTTCAGTGATATTTGTCCGACGTGCACCAAACCTCAGGATTATTATAAGAGTCCTACCCTGAAACCAATCAAATGGTCATATTCAGCCATACTGACAGCGCCCCCTCCTGGCGACAGGAAATGACAAAAATTGGGCATGCGTCATACTTTTGCGAACTCCTCCTACAGATTTCATCTGAATGTCACTAAAACGGGCCTGGATACTCTTGAGACCTGTACCATGAAAAGATATTAAAATCTTCTTGTTCGGATTAACCCTGTGGGCGTGATGGGGCGGCCATTTTGAGCATCTCGCCGTGAACATTGATTCCCTAATAAATTTAGGTAAACTTTGTTCTTAACATAACAAACTTCACAAGCTGGTCAGGTTCCATAGACAATTACTAAGTGTATTGGTTTTGCAAGGGGGCGGGGCCAATTGCCTCGCAAGCGCCCTCTAAACTGCAGCCCCAAGGCCTTCTCCCACGTACACTGATGAAAGTTGCTGGACATATGTATCACACCCACGTCTACAAAAAAGTCTCTTGACACCATAGGCTAAAGTCAACAGGAAGTCGGCCATTTTTAATTGAACGCCATTTTTGGCGATTTGCACGCTATGCATTTTTAACGAACTCCTCCTAGGGATTTTGTCTGATTCTCATGAAAATCACCTGTGTGTACTCTTGACCCCTTGAAGAGCAAAAGTTATTAAATTCATTTCGGTGGGAGTCATGGTGTGGGCGTGGCAGGGCCGCCATTTTAAGCGATTCGCCATGAAAATTCAAATGCTTATGACTTCAGTGTTTATTGTCCGACATGCACCAAACTTTATGCATATCATAAGAGTCCCGCCCTGAAGCCATTCACATGGTCATATTTAGCCATACTGACAGCGCCCCCTCCTGGCGACAGGAAATTACCAGATTTGTGCATGTGTCATACTTTTGCGAACTTCTCCTGCAGATTTCATCTGAATGTCACGAAAACGGGTGTGGACGCTCTTGAGCCCTGTGACATGAAAAACTTATCAAAATCTCTTGTTGTCAATTAACGGTGTGGGTGTGACGGGGTGGACATTTTGAGCATCTTTCCGTGACAGGCGACAGTGACCGGTCTGAAGAACATTTACATGCAATTCCTGCGACAGACCTGAGCAACTTTACCTCCAGTTGGCGAGCGCAGGGATTGGCGGTGGCTCGTTTTCAGCGGTGCATCGGTGTGCGAGGGCCCGTACAACGCCGCTTGCGGCTTTAATTATTATTATTATTCTTCCACTTTACAGGGCTTTATGGGTGCTTTAACGTGTTTCAATTCGAACAAAAATGAGGCTGAAAAATCAGGCCTGGTGAAAATTCTATGATTTTATTGGTTTCACCAGTGGGCGGGGCAAAATGGCTCCACAGCGCCCCCTAGAAAAATTAAAAAATTCATGAAAAATCTGTGGTTTGCCCGATTGTGCTGAAATTTGGTAGGCATGTAGAGAATGCCAAGACAAACGGATTTGCCATTTGGGACGTTTTTGTCCAATGCACTGGATGCCCGCTAGGTGGCGTTGAAAATACAAAATTAGGCAATTTTTGCCGATTTCAGACATTGGAATTTAACGAACTCCTCCTAGGGGTTTTGCCGGATTCTCACGAAAATCACTATCTTTACTCTTGACCCCTTGAAGATCAAAAGTTATTAAAATCAACTCGGTTGGAGTGACGGTGTGGGCGTGGCAGGGCCGCCATTTTAAGCGTTTTGCCATGAAATTTCAAATGCTTATAACTTCAGTGTTATTTGTCCGACCTGCACCAAACGTCAGGCTTATTCTAAGAGTCCCGCCCTGAAACCAATCAAATGGTCATATTCAGCCATACTGACAGCGCCCCCTCCTGGCGACAGGAAATGACAAAAATTGGGCATGTGTCTTCCTTTTGCGAACTCCTCCTACAGATTTCATCTGAATGTCACTAAAACAGGCGTGGACACTCTTGACACCTGTATCATGAAAAGTTATTAAAATCTTCTTGTTCAGAATAACCCTGTGGCCGTGATGGGGCAGCCATTTTGAGCATCTCGCCGTGAACATTGATTCCCTAATAAATTGAGGTAAACTTTGTTCTTTACATACGAAACTTCAAAAGCTGGTCAGTTTCCATAGACAATTACGAATTGTATTGGTTTTGCAAGTAGGCGGGGCCAACTGCCTCGCTAGCGCCCTCTAAACTGCAGCCCCAAGGCCTTCTTCCATGTACACTGATGAAAGTTGCTGGACATATGTATCACACCCACGTCTACAAAAAAAGTCTCTGACACCATAGGCTAAAGTCAACAGGAAGTCGGCCATTTTGAATTGAACGGCCATTTTTGGCGATTTGCACGTTGCGTACTTTAACGAACTCCTCCTCGGGATTTTGTCTGATTCTCATGAAAATCGCTGTGTGTACTCTTGACCCCTTGAAGATCAAAAGTTATTAAAATCATTTCGGCGAGAGTCACGATGTGGGCGTGGCAGGGCCGCCATTTTAAGCAATTCACTATGAAAATTCAAATGCTTATAACTTCAGTGTACATTGTCCCACATGCACCAAACTTTATGTGTACGATAAGAGTCTTGCCCTAAAGCAAATCCAATTGTCCTATTCAGCCATACTCACAGCTCCCCCTCTTTGCGACAGGAAATGGCCAAAATTTGGCATGTGTCATACTTTTGCGAACTCCTCCTACAGATTTCATCTGAATTAAACGAAAACAGGTGTGGACACTCCTGAGAATCGTGACATCAAATGTTATTAAAATCTTATTGTTTGGATTAACCCTGCGTGTGTGACAGGGTGGCCATTTTGAGCATCTCAGTGTGAGCAACAATTCCCTAATAAATTTAGTAAAACCTTGTTCATTACATACCAAACTTCACATACTGGTCAGTTTCCATAGTAATTTATGAACTGTATCGGTTTCGCAAGTGGGCAGGGTTAACTGCCTCGCTAGCGCCCCCTAAACTGCAGCCCCAAGGCACTCTTCCACGTACACTGATGAAAATTGGTGGGCATATGTAGCACAACCACATCTACAAAAAAGTCTCTTGACACCATAGGCTAAAGTCAACAGGAAGTCGGCCATTTTGAATTGAACAGCCATTTTTGGCGATTTGCACGCTATGTTCTTTTTAAGAACTCCTCCTAGGGATTTTTTCGGATTTTCATGAAAACCGCTTTGTGTAGTCTTTACCCCTTGAAGAGCAAAAGTTATTAAATTCATTTCGTTGGGAGTCATGGTGTGGGCGTGGCAGGGCCGCCATTTTAAGCAATTCGCCATTAAAATTCAAAAGCTTATGACTTCAGTGTTCATTGTCCGACATCCACCAAACTTTATGCGTATTCTAAGAGTCCCGCCCTGAAGCCATTCACATGGTCATATTAAGCCATACTGACAGCGCCCCCTCCTGGCGACAGGAAATTACCAAAATTGTCCATGTGTCATACATTTGCGAACTCCTCCTACAGATTTCATCTGAATCTCACGAAAAAGGGTGTGGACACTCCTGAGCCCTGTGACAGGAAAATTTATTAAAATCTCTTGTTGGCAATTAACAGTGTGGGTGTGAAGGGGCGGTCATTTTGAGCATCTTGCCATGACAGGCGACAGTGACAGGTCTAAAGAACATCTACATGCAATTCTTCCGACAGACTCGAGCAACGTTACCTCCAGTTGGCGAGCGCAGGGGTCGGCGGTATCTTGTTATCTGAGGTGCTTCGGTGTGCGAGGGCCCGTTCAACGCCGCTTGCGGCTTTAATTACGGGCCCAAGCACTCACGGTGTGAGGACCGTATTGTAACTGCAGTGATTATTATTATTCTTATATGTTAATTTATGCAGCTGTGATTTTCTAGTAGGTTTTTCCCCCATGTGTCTTCTGGGGCTCATACTCCAACAGGCTTATCAGAGTTTTTTTTTTTTTCACCTGTTCTTGTTATTTTTAGATCTTGTCATACATACATAGTTTTGACATAGTTTTGTGATCCATTTCACTTGTAGATTTTTCAGACAACTGAGTACCTTGATCCCTTGTGTATTTGTTTTGTATTAATATTTCAACGTATTCTCTTCCAATGTGTTTCTAGTCCTGGTTAATTGCTTTGTATTTCTTTGTATTATGGTTAATAAACCATATGAACAATGAAGGTGGGCTGCAGGTAGGGAGGAAGAGGTGCCAATGATGTAAAATCATAGCTCACTCACCTGTGGTGTCCTGTGTATTTGGCGCCTTTGATATGGCCGACTCCCCTACATCCTGGAGTAGGACATATTCCTGGGGCTGCCGAGCTCTTGAGGTCCAAGAATCCTAAAAACAATTATGAACAGTCAAAACAACTTCCCTCTGCTCTCCTATATTGACATCAATTGATCTTTGAACTCTGTATCTACTCCTTTACCACAGTTCATGCCAAGAATTAAGTATGATGTATAATCACAATTATGATTTCTGAGCTTTCCAATTATCTATATAATGCTCTGTTATCTACACTGTTTTGTGTGATAAATATTTGTAAAACAAAACCAGTAAGGGTTTTTGAAATTTACATTTAGACTGCAGTTTGCGTAAGTCTAATTCATTTATCCCCTTTGCGCAGAAGGCAAATCTAGCTATTTATGCATCACCCTAGTTAAGGCTTTATAATTCAAGATTTCAGCTTCATAGAGAGGGGGAAGATGGCTCGACTGAGACCAGACCAATGTAGCATTTATAATTCCTTCATATTTCAGTTTATTTTCATGATTTTGCTAGAAAAAAAGGGCTGAAAACATGAATAAATCTTCATGAAAATTCAGCATTGAAATTGGAAAAATATGCTGAGAATTGAAAAATGACTGGGAGTTAAAACAATACATTTCTGGGATCATGCACTCCTTGACCATGAGCGCACTTCTTCTGAGTCTGAAATTCAAAATTATCTGCTCTTTTGGAGACAAATAAGACAGCTCTCCAAGTGGCTCCCCATGCTGTCTGAGCCCTCAAAACTGCGCACGGTCAAATCAAAACAGAATCATGTTTTTAAAGTAAGGATTCAAAGGAAAAACTGAAATATGGCAATTTCAACATCAATGGAAAGCTTAGAACGCAAAGAATGCAATGTAATGTCATTCCGTCACATGATCGATACGAGAAAATGGAAACACGCACGAACGACAGTACTTAATCGAGCGTGAATACTTCCGTAAAGCTAGGAAAGAGGCCCGTTTTGAGTGACGTCACATATGGGTTTTGCAAGCTTTGCTCTGTTACATGTCAATAGATACACTATGTCTCTCTCTAAGCTTTATATTTTGTTAAAGGTTAAATTGAGTCGTACTTTACCTGAGATAGATAAATTATAATGGAGAAACATTTATATGTCTTTTTTTAATTTAAACTCATATTTTTCTATATAGGCCTAGTACATTGAAGAATAACATGGACATATAAGGCTGGGTGCACACTACAGGAAATTCGGGTCAGATTTTGCCCCGAACTGGCCATCCTGAAAATCGGGGAACAATCCGAAATCGGCCGTGATGTTCGGCCCAGTTATCTGTTAGTGTGCGGAGGTTACAGATCTGAATTCGGCCCCTCGCGAACTGATCGGGACCTCCTCAATAATATCCAACATGTTGGATATTATCGGGTGTTCGGGGATGATCCTACAGGGCGTTATGTCATCTAGCGGAAACCAGAAGTAACAAAGTAAATTTTTTTTTTTGCGTCAATTCGAAAGCAGATATTGCCTCTGAGTCACCGGAGATCACTGTTTCTTTAATGTGCTCCTTGGTGCGTAGCAAGATGCCTCTAATTTTCATAGATAGATGCCATATTCATAAACTCATTTTTCTATTCTGTATCCAAATACTTTTTATTAAATTTCTGAATACGATTTAACAACTGTCATTTATGTTTCAAACATTTCTTCAGTGGCGCCCGTTGGACAGAGAACAAGGAGGTTGATAAATGTCTTTAAGCTGCTTATTAGTCTGGATCTGTTTCAGTCATTTTCTGTGATAAGAGATACTTAAACTCTCCCTTCTCAGGTGTAGGTAATTGTCTTCGTTAAGACGAAAGATAAAACGCGTCAACTGAAGGCAAAAAAGTGCGCATGTCAATCTTTGTTTTCAATTAAACAATCATGAAGCGAGGGTTTGATGGCTTGCTTTGTAAGATGTGGAAAAAGTTAACGCGGAAAATCCAGTTTTTTTTTTTCTTGTGAAGGGCTACCAAATTAAGGCACGTGAATGAAACATTTTTATTAAATTTATTATTCACTCGCTTTGCCATTTCATTAATAGAGAAACTGTGAACTTAACTGCAAATGGATTATACCTATTGTTGGAAAACGTGTTAACCAAGAACAATGATTAAAATCAGGACAATAATCTCATCCGTTCAAGGTATGTTGGTTTTCCGCCCCCTCGGTTTTTCTTTTGTTTTCTTCTCCCTTCAATAGTCAAATCTCGTGCCCAGGAAAGGGGAAATTATGTCGAAGTCATCATGCAAGTTTTTGCAAAATCTTGGAAGATAAGGATATCGGGAGCTGTAGTGTGCTCAGTCCCTCTTCTTGACCGAATTCGTACACAGCTCATTGATTAAAATTGGCAAAGATTATCGTTATGTGTGCAGCCCCCCGCGATTTTAAGATCTTAAAAGATTTGGAAACTCCTGTAGTGTGCACCCAGCCTAAACGATCTGACGGAAATCGTGGTTTCCTCCAGGATGTTTTGAAACTGTGGCGGGAGCTTCAGCATCGGGTCAAAACTCAGCATTATCAGGTGTGGCCAGTTTCCATTAATCAGCACGTAGACTATGTAATAATTGAAGTCTATGTGCACAGAGTTTTATCAGTTTCACATGCGTCGCGGTGGATTTCACACAGTGGCGTGCACAGGATTTTTGAAGGGCAGGGGCAAAAATGAAAAAAGGGCACTCTCCCTTGGGGGGCCCGGGAGAATGCTTAAAATTAAAGAGAAAATTTTTGAAAATTGTACATCTAAATCCATCAATCTGGTGCCTTTTGAAAGCAAAATCAAGCTAGATAGAATAACAGTGGTGCTCTGACCTATAGGTCTAGGGCTATGTGAAAATACAGGTGCAAAAAAACCTCATGAATTGCAACTCTACTGTGACCAAATACACAGCAGGGGCGGGGGTGTCCTCGCCTATTTGAATTCTGTAATTACAGATATGGCACAAGAACACATATTGGCATTGCCAATCAACCTAATATTCACCCAATGGTGTCATTTCAGTTTAAAGCAAGGTACGGCAAGGAATAGAACAGTATAATGCACATTTAGATGCAGCAATTTCAGAGCCAAATCAAGAAGCTAGACAATCAATAATCACGATAATAATGCTGACTATACCATCACTTAACCATTTAAGATCTTTGAGTCCCGGACCCCGTCATATTTTATAAAAAAGTTCTAATATCTCATTACCCTTTTCTTTTCATCCCTGCAGGCTGAGGCTCCATGACCTAGTCTTAAACTAGCACCCGTAAAAGTGAGACGATTCACAAAATCAAAACATGCTTGAGCAAGTTGCATCTCACCAGACTAATAACAGTAGCTGGCTAAAGTTAATGTTAGCTACACAGCCTGGTAGTGATGATTTCAACACATTATTTTTGAAAGTGACTCATAACAGTACATCACACACACTGACATTTGATAAAGCCACTAATTCAATGAATAAACCTATCTACTATAATGATGGAGTACGTTAGTTAAAGTAATGTTTAGGCAATGGTCTCTTTCATAAACGTCTGCTGGCTGCCTCTCTCCAACTGAAACTTTTTACAGCAGTGTTTCCCAAACTGTGGGCGCATCCCCCTAGTGGGGAGAGGAGGTACTGTAAGTAGGGTGCCAAAAGAATCCACAAAAGCCAAAAAAGAAGTTGTTCCAAAATGAAATTCCCTATTATCGGTCAATATGGGCAAATGTGGGCTGGTTTTTCGCCTCTCCTCAGTCTACAAAATGAGTAAGACAAATTTTCTAACATTTTTTATTTAAGTTGCCATTAATTGAATTAAATGAAATACTCCACGAGTAGGCTAAGCTACAATTATGAATGTATTTTGAATTTACTTCTCAGAAAGATGCTATAATTATGATTATTTGAATTAAAAATATCATGTATAGAGTAGGAAAAGTACGGAAAGTGCATTGAATAGTAGCCTATTAAAGAGACATACAAGGTAATGCATTTGAATAAGTGACACAGTGGACACTTGGTTAGCCCCCCCCAACACACACACACACACACACACCCACACACAAACAGAGTTACCCCAATCCTACTGCAGCCCATAGGGCACATCCACTTATGTTGTCTCTTCGAGGTTAGGGCACATCCTCTAATTTTATCACTCAAGACTAGGGCAGCCGATAGAACACATCCTCTCTTACTGATCATTCAAGAGGGCGGCTGATAGGGCACATCCTCTAATTTTTGCCATTGAAGAGGGCAGCCAAAAGGGCATCATCCTTTCATTTTCGTGAATCCAGAGAGCAGCTGATAGGGCAAATCCTCTTGTTTACATCATGTAAGGACAGTCAAAGGGGCACAGTGACTATTTTAGTCACTCAAGAGGGCACTTAGTTAAGTGTGGCATTTTCATCAAAGACGGCGAGGGCACCAGGAGCGCAGCGCTTTCATTTTTCAACCAAGAGGGCACTAGGGGCGCAGCATTTTCAACCAAGAGGGTGCTTTAGTACGGCGTTTTCAACCAAGAGGGCACTTTAGCGCAGCGTTTACAACCAGAGGGCACTTTAGCACTGTGTTTTCAACCAAGAGGGCACTAGGGGTGCAGCGTTTTCAACCAAGTGGACACTTTAGCGCTGTGTTTTCAACCAAGAGGGCAATTGAGAACGACAATTTCAACCAAGAGGGCACTTTAGCGCGGTGTTTTCAACCAAGAGGGCATTTTAGCATGGCATTTTCAACCAAGAGGGCACAAGGGGTGCAGCGTTTTCAACCAAGAGGACACTTTAGCAAAGCATTTTCAAACAAGAGGGCAATTTAGCGCGTCAATTTCAACTAGGAGGGCATTTTAGCGTGGCGTTTTCAACCAAAAAAAAAGGGCACTTTAACGCGCGATTTTCAACCAGGAGGGCGGCAGTAGGGCCCCCCCCGTGCATGCTACTGATTTCACATATAATATGAAAACCGATTATGACTCCGGACTCCGGAATTGGAATTAAATAATCATGAAGATACAATTAGGTAGAGCAGGATGTGCTCACAGCAAACACAGAAGTTAACATCGTAGTTTATCATTTTGCAAAGTGAACAAAATATTTTTTCTCAAATCGTTGCACACATTGCATTAAGAAGAAAGCAGAGCGTTTTACTGCCGATGGCTAATTTTTATTCATTGGAAAACGTGTTCATCAAGCAAAATGATTGACAACAGGTCAAGAATTATTAGCTCTCATTTTAACTTAACAATGAGCACTGGCGACACCTGATTGTCCTTAGGATTTTTGGAGTTTATTTAAAGTCATTTTACATAGGCTTGGCGGCTTTTATTTTGCCGTGGCGGTGTGCCACAATCAATTACATGTAGCGGAAACCACCCTAATTTATTATGATATTTTTTCGATGAGTAGATTTGATAAGAGCAACGATAAAACAAGAAAGGAAGATTTTTAGAATGTATTCTCTCTCTTAATTCGCGCAGCAGTGCCAAGTATGTCCCTTAATGAAGCTATAAAATTGAGTGTGGACATGTCAGAGTGCCCTAGCTGTGCATCTATGGTTGACATACTCAAGTATTTACCCACCACTGGCAGTCTGATGAACATTAATGTACAGTTATGGAGGGAAACGCCTTTCACACTATTCAGGGTCTATTTAACACTGACCAATAATTAGTGCAATTCAGACTCAGTGGGAACAACAATAGGTTTTTGGAGGGAAGCACCTTTCATACTATGTAGGACAGAGGTCGCGTTATCCGAATATTTTCCATCATTGACAGATTTTTTTTTTTTAACAATTACGGAATATTTTGAAGGCCGTCCGTCATTTTGACAGAAGGTAATTCACACCCCCGTCCAACAGCTGGTGGGCGTTCTATTGTCTCGAGCATTGTCTTTGATCTGTATGATCCTGTATTCCTCATATTTTTGTAATATGATAACTTGCTTTTCATTTGTAAAATATGCTGCTCTGCTGCTGGTAGACGATTGGTCATATGCTACAAACGCCTTCTTTTTTATGTGAACATGCAGATCTCTAGGACAGGAAAGCACCAGTTGACATAACGAGTTGATAAGCAGCTTCGTAGGACCGCTTCGCGAGACTGCGGTTAGGCTTGGTGAAGCCCAGCATTAACTGAAAGCATTGTTCATGCACACTGTTACTGTGCGGGGGGAGAAATCATTTGTGATGTTTTATAAAGTTCATACAGCAGTCAGTTCGAAAATCCACGCAGTGCTGTATTTAACACAGCGCGCAATGTGTGTCTATATGAATCACTGTCGGCATTGTGCTCCTTTTGTCAAGTTTTGCCATCAGCAGTAACCATTGCTGTGATATAAATCGAACTCACAAGTTGTAAAGCGATCCACAGCAAAGAGCTTTTTCTTCGTTGAAGTCTTGATCGCTCACAGCAGCTATCGTGGTAATCAAATAGTGCTATAACTCGGAGACAAAGCTCTATCTCAAAATTCTGGCAAATTTAAATCCAAGAGATCGTGGCATTTAACCCATCGAGCCATATTCTAGGACTTGATTTTGACCGGCGTAGCGGCTATCCCGGTAACAGACAGAATGACTGAGTGACACACAAACGAACTACCGTATACCTCGCTTGTGCATGCGCACCGAGGCATAATTACTACAAATGATAATACCAAATAAGTCCCCCCCTTCAGCTGATCTGCACCTGCTCGCTCTCTGCGGGTGGAGGGGCGAATTTATTCATGTGACCTCAGAGAACTTTATAAACATGTCAAAACGACCTAAACTGTCTGGAGCACAGGGAAGAAAAAAAAGAAAAGAGGGGGAAAAACAGGAGAAAGAAAGAGGTAACGTAAAGATACAGTAATGAAATGAAGCATCAGTTGTACTGCGTCAGTTATTTAACACAGTGTACTGTTAAGTTGATAACTTGCTTCTGAGCGATTAGCCTCAACATGGTATGCTAATCAGTAGGGATGCACCTGAATCCGAATCCATATTCGACAAGTCACGAATAATGGCTTTTTGCCGAATAAACTATTCGTCCGAACATTTTGTTAAAAGTTAGGCTTTATATAATATGTAGAATATATGTATATTTTTTACCCAAGTTGACTAAGGGAAACATCTCCTACAAGTGGTTGGTTCTGAAGTTCTCTAATTCAAACTAGATTGGCTGCCACCGCTGTCAATCATCCTCACCAGTCAGTCAGAATCAACGACATCAGCAGCCATTAGAGTGGGTTTCTTAAACCTGTGTTGCTTGTCCTTTTAGTGTGAGTCTGTTCATTTAGTCATGAACAGCTACAGTATCGTCTTTAGTGGGAGCCTGAGAGGCTAACGTATCGTCTTTAGCCTGTTAGTGTAGTTTGCTTGCTTTGTTCTTTGTCGGGTTGTTGCCGCAATTCAGTTTTAAAACACTGACTGTATTTCTTTTGATTCGCAGAGTGGATAGACGTTCGAGTGGGTTTCTAACCTGCATTGCTGGTCTGTGTCTGTGTGCGGGCGCTCTGGAGAAAAATACCTGTGACTGAGAGTTGGGTGGCGAGCTAGCTCCATTGTTTAGCTTGCATAAAGTGCTGTAGCTAAGTGATTTTTATCTCAGAAATTTTCCTTTTTGATTTGTCTCTTTTGTAATATTTCGGAAAATGGATTCAGACAAATATGTGCATGATCCCCCTGTTTGCAGTGCTATTCCCCCACCATAAAAAACATCGCAGTGATGTCTGGGAGCACTTTACAGTCAGCGCAATATAACCAACCAAGGTGATCTGCAAACTGTACAAAGCTAAAGTTAGCAGAGGCAAGGATATTAATTACCTGTCAACATGAGTCATGCTTAATCACTTGAGTTATAAGCATCCCACCCTGAAAATGACTCAAAATACCCATATACTGCTTCAATCACTACTAAACCCCCAAGTGCCACATCAAAAAAGTTTAAATATTTGTCCTTTTAAAATACAATTGGCACTTTTCCGTTGGATAACTGATTGTTTAATCTCCTCAAGAAAATGGTTTTGGAATTTCAGTAATTTTAGATTTCTTTGTGGTTAAAATCCAATTATTAATTCACTTATTTACAGGATTTTTATTTTGTGGTAAGGGTATTTATGTTGTACTTCAGTTTTTTTTTTTTTTTTTTACTTTATTTGTAATTTGTTAAGCATGTAAATTGTTATCTTGTAAATTAAAGACAATGGTAAAAACAATGCTATTCGATTTCTTTTGCAAGTGTATGTAAATCGCCGATGGAGGGGGGCGCCATATGAAATCTCGCCTAGGGCGCAACATTGGGTAGGGCCGGCTCTGATCTAACGTTATTAGATTTGAGGTTTTGTTTCGTTTTGGCCATCATGGAAGAGGAAGGACCAGAAGTTGAAGAAAGAACTATGGCAAGAGATACAACAACTATAAAAAAGCAATTAAGACCTGAAATTGAGCTTGAGTGCATGAGAAGTACAGGCAGACGATTCAGGCTGCTTTTGAGGTATTGGGTGGAGATATTTGAGGGGTACAGTTGTGTTCTAAATGGCATCGACTTCGTCACTCCATACTTCTATGTCAGTCAATCACTGTTATGAGAGTCCACTTGATCGTGTTCAGAAAATACTATATTTTTTGTAGCCCAGCTTTGGCTTATCCAACCTTCCTCTTCCTCAGAATGGTAGCATGACCCCAGTAAAAACATAATTTTCTTTCTAAACTAGACAACGTGTACGTGTATAGCGAATAGCCAGGCGCGGCGACCGGACCTTTTGCAGGCACAGAACGAACCAAAATACGCAGCAAAACTAATATGCATCGATGAAAGAAATCACCTTTATGTGACAGTAGCTTAAAAAAAAATAAAGATTTAAACATGGGATTTAAAACTATGAACTACTGGAAGATCTGGAAGAAATTATTAAGAGTTCTAACTCGTCAGGCTTTAAAAACAAAACTGAAAACAGTGTTCACTGTATTATAACTATGGAACATCTGGGTACTTTCAGAGTACAGAACCCATATGTGACGTCATGGAAAATGAGACTGTCGGTGGACTGGTTACGGTGGAAAAGGAGGAACATTTGGAAAGTGAATATCAAGTCGCATGAAACTTTTTTTCTCTTGTTATATGAGTGAATACCTTCAACCTATCATGAAATTGCCATAACGGACCAATTTTATGGGTACTTATTTTCTGTGAATCCCTACTTTAACACAAATCAACTTGTTGATGCATGAAATTCAATATGAACTAGATAGTGACCTTTTTATCACAAAAAGACATTATTGTAGCCCCGAACGGAGTGTCCGGGGGTTCTATGGATTTGTGGTGGTCGCACGTTTGCGTCCTGGCCCAGAAGTACCTCTGCATGAGGGAAACGATAGAAGATAGGTGACAGTGATAGAAGAATAACAGTATGAATATCATGTCAAACTTTTGCTTCAGAAAACCGATTTTTCTTAACGACTAATTTGAATACCTCTGGCTCAGTATTGATGAAGTGGTTGCTACAGAGGACAACAAATTTTCAGTCACAAGAGAGCATTTCTGGAATTGCTGGATAGATAGTATGGGCAAGTATATTGAGTTTGCACATGAGGCTTAGCTGAGGAGTTTAATTAATGCAAGTCTTGAAAAACAGGCTTGGGACTTAACTCTCCAGTATTCAAAACTGTGTTCGAGGTCGGCTTGCTGTTATATATTCAATAACTGGTCCGGGTGAGACCTAGTGAGAGAACAGTGTAACTTCGTGCATAAATAGAGCAGCTCCATGTCCGCTGGCATCAACATCTGCACTGACGGGTTGTGGGTCAGACCGGAACGTACTCGCACTCGCACGTACGAACTGAAGAAATAAAAACCACCGTTGAAACCAGTGACCACAAAAAAGGCAAAACAGTACAAATGTTATTTCAATTGTATTTCATTGTGATTCCACATTAGTTCTAAATTCTAGTTGTAAATTTTCTTGATGCAAATGAAATTACTTCAGTTCATTTATTCATGCAGTAGTTATTCTTTGTAAATTATGTATGGCACGGCAGGCTGCTGAGCCATGAAGTTATGTACGTGAATATTCCTCGGAGGTTTAGCTTATCTTAATGGTAACGCAGGCAAACAGATGCTGATGACCTAGCGACCCTGTATTGTAATTAGTGAATTCAAAACGTTTGCTAATGAACCTTGCATTAGGCAAACACTAGCTTTGCTAAGCAGTAATTCCATTTAAGGTAGACTCAGTGGTGTAGTCTACGTGATACGCAGGTATACGCCGTATACCCACTAGAAAATGTCAATGATTCGCGTACACCCTCTTAAAAATGTGCGAGGATACGTAACAACATCATTTTGTAACGGAGCTTTAACACGTATATTAAATAAATTCACCCCGGACCCCATCTGTGTTAGGATTGAAGCACGACCTTCAGACCTCTGGGGCTTCCGTCGCCTGTGAGTCTGCAACCTGTAGGTAGGCAACAGCAACAAACTTGCTTGGCGGACATTCTCTGCTAAAATGCGAATTAATAACCTAAAGACATAAAGTGTGAAACGAAAACAGCGGCAGACTACACTCTTTTAGTGTTTTCAGAAAGTTGCCCAACTTGCCCCTGAAACTACTGCCGATGTTCTGTCAATTTTTACTGCCTATCAAAATATGCTATCTTGCAGTTCTGCGCTTGCGCAGACCGAAAATCTGGGGCTCTGTTTCTTCGCTCACATCATAAATATCTTCAAAAATCATGAAAACACATTTTTTCAGTGCGCCTTTTGACTTGTAAGCGTATATATATTTGCATGTACAGGTTGGGTTTTCCTGAAAATGCAGAAATTAGATGATGATGGCATGCGGCATATCTTTTTCAACAAACTTGTCCAACACATTGTAACATCTGCATATGTTATAACAAGCTAGCTAATAACATGTAGACTTATTATGTGCCTGCAGCAATGCAGACATATTATAATCCTGCATACTTCCTTAAAAATTATTATTATTATTATTATTATTATGTGCCTGCAGCAATGCAGACACATATTATAATCCTGCATACTTCCTTAAAATTATTATTATTATTATTATTATTATGTGCCTGCAGCAATGCAGACACATATTATAATCCTGCATACTTCCTTATTATGTGCCTGCAGCAATGCAGACACATATTACAATCCTGCATACTTCTTTATTATTAGAGTGCATGAAAATGCACACTATTGTTATTCTGGTCTTCTTATTATTATGCACTCTATTGTTATTCCAGTTCTTCTTATTAGAGTGCATGAAAATGCACACTATTGTTATTCTGGTCTTCTTATTATTACAGTGCATGCAAAGCAATGCACTGTACTTTTCTTCCTAGACTTATTACAGTGCATGCGAAGCAATGCACTGTACTGTTCTTCCTAGACTTATTACAGTGCATGCGAAGCAATGCACTGTACTGTTCTTCCTAGACTTCTTCTTATTGTTATTATTATTAGAGTGCATGAAAATGCACACTATTGCTATTCTGGTCTTCTTATAAGAGTGCATGAAAATGCACACTATTGTTATTCTGGTCTTATTATTATTATTATTATTATTATTATTAGTGTGCATGAAAATGCACACTATTGTTATTCTGATCTTTGTCTTCTTCTTCTTCTTCTTATTATTATTATTAGTGTGCATGAAAATGCACACTATTGTTATTCTGGTCTTCGTTTTCTTCTTCTTCTTCTTCTTATTATTATTAGAGTGCATGAAAATGCACTCTACTGTTATTCCAGTTCTTCTTATTATTATTATTAGAGTGCATGAAAATGCACACTATTGTTATTCTGGTCTTCTTCTTCTTCTTCTTCTTCTTATTATTATTATTATTATTAGAGTGCATGAAAATGCACTCTACTGTTATTCCAGTTCTTCTTATTATTATTATTAGAGTGCATGAAAATGCACACTATTGTTATTCTGGTCTTCTTCTTCTTCTTCTTCTTATTATTATTATTATTATTAGACTGCATGAAAATGCACTCTATTGTTATTCCAGTTCTTCTTATTAGTGTGAATGCTGAAAGCATTCACACTATTGTTTTTCATGTCGGCCATTTTCTTTATACTTATTATTATTATTATGGTTCTTCGCGCGCTGTTAAACTACTCCTACATACTTTGTGCTATATGAACAATTCATATATCAAAACGTTTGGATTTTTCAGGACGTTATTGCTATTATTTTTCTCTTTCATACTATATATACTTTTTTAAATATTAATTTTTTTCGACATTTTTTGTCCCATAGAAATGCATTGAAACAGTCTTCAAACTCTTCTGTCACAGCTAGAGTGGGAGCTGAGAGCAGACAGAATGAAAAAGTTCTTTCTCTATCGCTCTAACTTCCATAAATTTGAATCCCTCTTCATGAAAATTTCACAAAAATGTAGGAAAATTTGTTCTTGTTACAGTAGTATCATATTTGAAGCAGTGAAGTATATAGTTTTGGCTCAGGGAACAGTCAACGGACAGGAGGCACATCCAACTTTGCTATCTCTTCCATTCAAAAATCACCCAAAAAATTTTCGGAGAACAGCAAATGGCCAGAGCTTTTAGATCGCTGTTATTCCAAAAATATATCACTCAGAGAAATAAAAAAGGCATCCGCGCACTCAGCAAAGTCTCATGCCTTGAATGATGTGGTTACATTGCTGACAGGATAAACGGTTTTCGCGTGAGAAGCAAGAGTTTGAGGTGTGCGCGAACAAGGCTGAGTGACTCAGCGATTGCCTGTGCGTGCACTTGTCTGCACATGCCTGGCTCTCACTGGTAATAGGACACCGCTTCTGCCATTGCCCTCCGTGTCGTGATTTTCTCATTTTACATCTAAGTGAGCTGAGCTGAGTTTCCATGCAGATACTTTCGTTAGAACAGAGGTGTCTTCATAAGAACGAAGTGAATCCAGCCAGCTATTTTGCGGTTAGGTTTTCTCATTTTAAATCTAAGAGCTCTGCTGAGTTTCCATGCAGATGCTTTCGTTAGAACAGAGGTGTCTTCATAAGAACGAAGTGAATCGAGCAGCTATTTTGCGGTTAGGGAAATTATTGCAGCTCACTCTCCACGCTGCTTATTTCTATTTGCAGGTCTCAGCTAATGCACCACTATTTTAAAACGTTGCTTTCTGTGTCAAACAATCAAACGCAAGGACAAGTTCGCTACAAATGCAACGTTAAAAAGAGAAACCTATGTTCATGAATGTGATGCAGCATTGTTTGCAGTCTACCTTAAATGGAAGTACTGCTTTGCAAAACTAGTATTTGTCTACGACTATGTTCATTCGCAAACGTTATGTCTTCACTGATTAGAATACAGGCTCTGTAAGTCAACAGTATCTGTTTGCCAGCGGTACTATTAGGATAATCTAAACCTCCGAGGAATATTCGTGCAGACAACGTTGAGCTCTGTGTCCACCGGCTGCCTCTGCTTGCGATAGCAGCTCTCATCGACTGAAGCTCTTTTAGTGGCGCATCAGCAAACGCCGACATGTATTTAGTTTAATTTCATCAAATGAACATTTGAAATATTTTCAATCATTCTCAATACTGTCTCATATTGTATGTTTTATTATGGTTTT
The DNA here is from genome assembly GCA_029692085.1 of Gymnothorax javanicus. Lineage (NCBI taxonomy): Eukaryota > Metazoa > Chordata > Actinopteri > Anguilliformes > Muraenidae > Gymnothorax > Gymnothorax javanicus. The sequence continues at coordinate 51,855,480 of CM056196.1, forward strand.
CATGGCGTGAGTTCGTACTTGTGAATGGCCTTTTTTCTTTTGCTTTTCTTTTTTTTTTTTTTTTTTTTTTTTTAAAGTTCCGATCCGATCCATAACCCGTGTGCGCAGCTGTTCATGACAGCGGACATGGAGCTGCTCTATTTATGCACGCAGTTACATTATTCTGTCACTAGATGGCACACCCAGATCAGTCAATGAATATTCACTGGCAAGCTGAACTCGAACACGGTTTGTAATATTGAAACTTCGATCCTACCCCTGATTTCCAGGGAGTTGCATTAATTACACTCCTCAGCCATGCCTCATGTGCAAACTGCTCTTATCCAATTCCAGGCAGTATAAACTTTCCAAAGTAACCGAAATACATTGTGAGTGCTCAATCATATAAGTTTTTTTTTTTGTTTAATTTTTTTTTTTTTTTTTTTTTTTACAGCATATGTCTTGACTACCTAAAATGGTCTTTGCCACCCTTCAAGAACTCTAGGTTGCCCGGCTAACGACTGAAAAGAAAAGTTCATTTCTCGCCTTGCCTATCATACTATTTATACTTTTTACAATATTTCACTTTTTTTGTCCCATAGAAATGCATTGAAACAGTCTTCAAACTCTTGTGCTACTTCCAACCTCAATAACATCAGCATTCTTCTAAACACTTCATTCAACCTCTAACATTAGCTAAGTTAGCTGAATAACGTGGTTTGCATGGCTAGCATTGTTAGCATAGTTACCATAACTGCTAACATTTGCTAAGTTAGCTGAGTAACGTGGATGGCATGGTTCGCATTGTTCTTTCATTCTTTCTTTATTCAGCTTGATTTCTTTCACTTTTTTGATAAACATTCAAGTATTCTACATAATTCAAATATTATATTTTCATGGCAGCTATTCAGTGTGGTGTCAGCAAATATTCAAATCATTCAAACTTTAGCGTATTCAAGAGAGCATCGCAGTGTGGCTTCAGCTTTCAGCATTCACACTCTTTTTCTTCAGAAATTAGAGCGCATGAAAATGCACTCTATTGTTATTCCAGTTCTTATTATTATTATTATTAGTGTGCATGAAAATGCACACTATTGTTATTCTGGTCTTGTTCTTATTAGTGAGCATGAAAATGCACACCATTGTTATTCTGGTCTTCTTTTTATTAGAGTGCGTGAAAATGCACACTATTGTTATTCTGGTTATTATTATTATTTTTCTAACACACTTAATGCGGCCTCAACCGTTTAACGTAGAAACTTCATTCAAACTGCGTTGCGTAGGTCTTACTTAGGACACCTGTGCAATGTATTTTTCATCTTTATAACTTTTATACTTTTTAAACTATGAATAAAAAACTATTAATTTTTTTCTCCATAGACTTAACATTGGGCTGATGACATCACAGTAGGGCCATTAAGCAAATGGAATCTTGTGCCAGATGTTCTGACCACCTGCAGCAACTGTCAGTTTCTCAGGCTTTAACACAACAATCTGGCTCTCTTAAGACTACAGATCCTGTTCAACTGTTTCCTCTCTCTTAAATAATTTAACTATTTAAACTATTGGAATATTTAACTGGTCAGCCATTCCAACTGTCAGTTGTCATCAACTATGACTCCTGGCAACTGTTTCACCTGTCCACAACTGTTTCAAAATAAAAGTCCTCACTGCAATGAATCATAACTAGAAAATTCCGGTTGAAATTTTGAATGTGCCTGCCGCTCTACACGTACAGTGTTCGAGGTGCTTGCCAGGGATCTGGTAAGCCGTTGATATGGTGTTCTGGGCTCTCTATAGGGCGTTGCTGGGCAGTTGCTATGGAGTTCCAGGTGGTTGCTAGGGCATTGCTAGGTGGTTGCTATGATGTTCTGGGTGGTTGCTAGGGCGTTGCTAGGCAGTTGCTATGGTGTTCCGGGTGGTTGCTAGGGCGTTGCTAGGCGGTTGCTATGGTGTTCTGGGTGGTTGCCAGGGCGTTGCTAGGTGGTTGCTATGGTGTTCTGGGTGGTTGCTAGGGCGTTGCTAGGCCATTGCTATGGTTTTCTGGGTGGTTGCTGGGGCGTTGCTAGGCGGTTGCTATGGTGTTCTGGGTGGTTGCTAGGGCATTGCTAGGCCGTTGCTATGGTGTTCTGGGTGGTTGCTAGGGCGTTGCTAGGCAGTTGCTATGGTGTTCTGGGTGGTTGCTAGAGCTTTGTTAGGTGGTTGCCATGGTGCTCTGGATGGTTACTAGGGCGTTTCTAGGTGATTGCTATGGTGTTCTGGGTGGTTGCTATGGTGTTCTGGGTGGTTGCTAGGTCGTTGCTAGGCGGTTGCTATGCTGTTCTTAATGGTTGCTTGGGCGTTGCTTGTCAATGTTTGGGAGTTGGAACAGAGTTTCTACGTGAATATATGAGTTCACGGTGAGAGGGTGAAGATGAGTGAGTTTTCTCATTGACTTCCATTATAGCGAGGTTTCAGAAGTCCATGTTTTTCGGGAATTGTGGGAAATCCGTAAGTCGGATCACTTAGAAAAGTCATAGCACACTCCTCACAAGGGAGCTGCACGTTTTCATGTGTAATGTGTGGGGATCGGGTGGCAACTGTGGGAGGAGTAGCGAACCATGCGATTACGGAAGAATATGGAAGAATAATAACTAGAAAATTCCAGTAGAAATTTTGAATGTGCCTACTGCTTTACACGTACAGTGTTTGAGGTGCTTGCCAGGGATCTGGTAAGCCGTTGATATGGTGTTCTGAGTGCTCTATAGGGCGTTGCTAGGTAGTTGCTATGGTGTTCTGGGTGGTTGCTAGGGCGTTGCTAGGCGGTTGCTATGGTGTTCTGGGTGGTTGCTAGGGCGTTGCTAGGCGGTTGCTATGGTGTTCTGGGTGGTTGCTAGGGCTTTGCTAGGTGGTTGCTATGGTGTTCTGAGTGGTTGCTAGGACGTTGCTAGGTAGTTGCTATGGTGTTCTGGGTGGTTGCTAGGGCGTTGCTAGGCGGTTGCTATGGTGTTCTGGGTGGTTGCTAGGGCGTTGCTAGGCGGTTGCTATGGGGTACTGGGTGGTTGCTAGGGCGTTGCTAGGCGGTTGCTATGGTGTTCTGGGGGGTTGCTAGGGCATTGCTAGGCAGTTGCTATGGTATTCTGGGTGGTTGCTAGGGCATTGCTAGGTGGTTGCTATGCTGTTCTGGGTGGTTGCTAGGGCTTTGCTAGGTGGTTGCCATGGTTTTCTGGGTGGTTGCTAGGGCGTTTCTAGGCGGTTGCTACGGTGTTCTGGGTGGTTGCTAGGGCGTTCTGGGCGGTTGTTATGGTGTTCTGGGTGGTTGCTAGGTCGTTGCTCGGCGGTTGCTATGGTATTCTGGGTGGTTGCTAGGGTGTTGCTAGGCGGTTGCTATGGGGTACTGGGTGGTTGCTAGGGCGTTGCTAGGCGGTTGCTATGGTGTTCTGGGGGGTTGCTAGGGCATTGCTAGGCGGATGCTATGGTATTCTGGGTGGTTGCTAGGGCATTTCTAGGTGGTTGCTATGCTGTTCTGGGTGGTTGCTAGGGCTTTGCTAGGTGGTTGCCATGGTTTTCTTGGTGGTTGCTAGGGCGTTTCTAGGCGGTTGCTACGGTGTTCAGGGTGGTTGCTATGGCGTTCTGGGCGGTTGTTATGGTGTTCTGGGTGGTTGCTAAGGTGTTGCTCGGCGGTTGCTATGCTGTTCCTAATGGTTGCTTGGGTGTTGCTTGTCAATGTTTGGGAGTTGGAACAGAGTTTCTACGTGAATATATGAGTTCACGGTGAGAGGGTGAAGATGAGCGAGTTTGAAGGATTTTCTCATTGACTTCCATTATAACGAGGTTTCAGAAGTCCATGTTTTTCGGGAATTGTGGGAAATCCGTAAGTCGGATCGCTTAGAAAAGTCATAGCACACTCCTCACAAGGGATCCGCACGTTTTCATGTGTATTGTGTGGGGATCGGGTTAAAACTGTGGGAGTAGCGAACCGTGCGATTACGGAAGAATATGGAAGAATAATAATAATAATAATAAAAAGAAGTATGCAGGATTGTAATATGTGGCTGCATTACTGCAGGCACATAATAACTAGAAAATTGCGGAAGAAATTTTGAATGTGCCTGCTGCTCTACACGTACAGTGTTCGAGGTGCTTGCCAGGGTTCTGGTAAGTGGTTGATATGGTGTTCTTGGAGCTTGCTAGGGCATTGCTAGGCAGTTGCTATGGGGTTGTGGGTGGTTGCAAGGGCTTTGCTAGGCGGTTGCTGTGGTGTTCTGGGTGGTTGCTATGGTGTTCTGGGTGGTTGCTAGGCGGTTGCTATGGTGTTCTGGGTGGTTGCTAGGGCATTGCTAGGCAGTTGCTATGGTGTTCTGGGTGGTTGCTAGGGTGTTGCTAGGCAGTTGGTAAAGTGTTCTGGGTGGTTGCTAGGGCTTTGATAGGCGGTTGCTATGGTGTTCTTGGTGGTTGCTAGGGCGTTGCTAGGCGGTTGCTATGGTGTTCTGGGTGGTTGCTAGGGCTTTGCTAGGCAGTTGCTAAGGTGTTCTGGGTGGTTGCTAGGGCGTTGCTAGGCGGTTGCTATGGTGTTCTGGGTGGTTGCTAGGGCATTGCTAGGCAGTTGCTATGGTGTTCTGTGGTTGCTAGGGCATTGCTAGGCAGTTGATATGGTGTTCTGGGTGGTTGCTAGGGTCGCTAGGCAGTTGCTATAGTGTTCTGGGTGGTTGCTAGGGCGTTGCTAGGTGGTTGCTATGGTGTTCTGGGTGGTTTCTAGGGTGTTGCTAGGCAGTTGCTATGGTGTTCTGGGTGGTTGCTAGGACGTTGCTAGGTGGTTGCTATGGTGTTCTGGGTGGTTGCTAGGTCGTTGCTTGGCGGTTGCTATGGTGTTCTGGGTGGTTGCTAGGGCGTTGCTAGGTGGTTGCTATGGTGTTCTGGGTGGTTGCTAGGGCGTTCTGGGTGGTTGCTATGGTGTTCTGGGTGGTTACTAGGTCATTGCTGGGCGGTTGCTATGCTGTTCCTAATGGTTGCTTGGGCGTTGCTTGTCAATGTTTGGGAGTTGAAACAGAGTTTCTACGTGAATATATGAGTTCACGGTGGGAGGGTGAAGATGAGTGAGTTTTCTCATTGACGTCTATTATAAAGAGGTTTCAGAATTCCATGTTTTTCGGGAATTGTGGGAAATCCGTAAGTCGGATCGCTTAGAAAAGTCATAGCACACTCTTCACAAGGGAGCCGCACGTTTTCATGTGTAATGTGTGGGGAATGGGTGAAAACTGTGGGAGGAGTAGCGCACCATGCGATTACGGAAAAATATGGAATTCAGGTAGAGATTTTGAATGTGCCTGCTGCTCTACACGTCCAGTGTTCGAGGTACTTGCCAGAGATCTGGTAAGCCGTTGATATGGTGTTCTGGGTGCTCTATAGGGCGTTGCTGGGCGGTTGCTATGGAGTTCCAGGTGGTTGCTAGGGCATTGCTAGGCAGTTGCAATGGTGTTCTGGGTGGTTGCTAAGGCGTTGCTAGGCGGTTGCTATGGTGTTCTGGGTGGTTGCTAGGGCGTTGCTAGGCAGTTGCTATCGTGTTCTGGGTGGTTGCTAGGGCGTTGCTAGGCGGTTGCTATGGTGTTCTGGGTGGTTGCTAGGGCGTTGCTAGGCGGTTGCTATGGTGTTCTGGGTGGTTGCTAGGGCGTTGCTAGGTGGTTGCTATGGTGTTCTGGGTGGTTGCTAGGGCATTGCTAGGCGGTTGCTATTGTGTTCTGGGTGGTTGCTAGGGCGTTTCTAGGCGATTGCTATGGTGTTCTGGGTGGTTGCTAGGTCGTTGCTAGGCGGTAGCTATGGTGTTCTGGGTGGTTGCTAGGGCGTTGCTAGGCGTTTGCTATGGTGTTTTAGGTGGTTGCTAGGGCATTGCTAGGCGGTTGCTATGGTGTTTTGGGTGGTTGCTAGGGCGTTGCTAGGCAGTTGCTATGGTGTTCTGGGTGGTTGCTAGGGCTTTGCTAAGTGGTTGCCATGGTGCTCTGGGTGGTTTCTAGAGCGTTTCTAGGCGGTTGCTATGGTGTTTTGGGGGGTTGCTAGGGCGTTCTGGGTGGTTGCTATGGTGTTCTGGGTGGTTGTTAGGTCGTTGCTAGGCGGTTGCTATGCTGTTCCTAATGGTTGCTTGGGCGTTGCTTGTCAATGTTTGGGAGTTGGAACAGAGTTTCTACGTGAATATATGAGTTCACGGTGAGAGGGTGAAGATGAGTGAGTTTTCTCATTGACTTCCATTATAACGAGGTTTCAGAAGTCCATGTTTTTCGGGAATTGTGGGAAATCCGTAAGTCGGATCGCTTAGAAAAGTCATAGCACACTCCTCACCAGGGAGCCGCATGTGTAATGTGTGGGGATCGGGTGAAAACGGTGGGAGGAGTAGCGAACTGTGCAATTGCGGAAGAATATGGAATAATAATAATAATAATAACTAGAGTATGTAATTCCAGGGAATTACAAGTGCATGAAAATGCAAACTGTAGTTGCTGAAGGTGGAATGTGGGCAGAGGAAACAAGTAGGCGGGAGTCATAGTTGATGACAGTTGGAATGGCTGAACAGTTAAATAGTTGAGTAGTTGAAAAAGTTGTATTATTTACCAGTGAATTATTTCAATGAGGACTTTTATTTTGAAACAGTTTTGGACAGAGGAAACAGTTGGCAGTATTCATAGTTGATGACAGCGGGCTGCTGGAATGGCTGAACGGTTGAAAAGTTGAGTTGTTTAAATCGTTAAATTATTTAGCAGTGAATTATTTCAGTGAGGACTTTTATTTTGAAACAGTTTTGGACCGGTGAAACAGCTGGCGGGTGTCATAGTTGATGACAACTGACAGTTGGAATAGATGAACAGTTAAATAGTTGAGTACTTTAAAAAGTTATATAATTTAACAGTGAATTATTTCAGTGAGGTCTTTTATTTTGAAACAGTTTTGGACCGAGGAAACAGTTGACGGGAGTCATTGTTGATGACAACCGGCAGTTGGAATGGCTGAACAGTTGAAAAGTTGAGTAGATTAAATACTTAAAATATTTAAATGTGATTTATTGTAGTGAGGACTTTTATTTTGAAACAGTTGTGGACAGAGGAAACATTTGGCAGGAGTCATAGTTGATGACAACTGACAGTTGGAATGGCTGAACAGTAAAATAGTTGAGTTGTTTAAATAGTTATATTATTTAACAGTGAATTATTGTAGTGAGCACTTTTATTTTGAAACGGTTTGGTACCGAGGAAACAGTTGAAGGGGGTCATAGTTGATGACAACTGACAGTTGGAATGGCTGAACAATTAAATAGTTGAGTTGTTTAAATAGTTAAATTAGTCTATTTAACAGTGAATTATTGTAGTGAGGACTTTTATTTTGAAACAGTTTTGGACCAAGGAAACAGTTGACAGGAGTCAAAGTTGATGACAACTGACAGTTGGAATGGCTGAACGGTTGACAAATAGAGTAGTTTAAATAGTTAAATTATTTAATTGTGATTTATTGTAATGAGGACTTTTATTTTGAAACAGTTGTGGACAGAGGAAACAGTTGGCAGGAGTCTTAGTTGATGACAACTGACATTTGTAATCAATGAATAGATAAATATTTGAGTAGTTTAAATGGTTAAATTATTTAATAGTGAATTATTGTAGTGAGGACTTTTATTTTGAAACAGTTTTGGACCGAGGAAACCGTTGACGGGACTCATAGCTGATGATAACTGGCAGTTGAAATGGCTGAACTGTTGAATTGTTGAGTAGTTTAAATGGTTAAAATATTTAATTGTGATTTATTGTACTGAGGACTTTTATTTTGAAACAGTTGTGGACAGAGGACACATTTGGCGAGAGTCAAAGTTGATGACAACTGACAGTTGGAATGGCTGAACAGTTCAATAGTTGAGTAGTTTAAATACTTAAATTATTTAATAGTGAATTATTGCAGTGAGGACTTTTATTTTGAAACACCTTTGGACAGAGAAAACAGTTGGCAGGAGTCATAGTTGATGACAACTAAAAGTTGGAATGGCTGAACATTTGAATGATTGAGTAGTTTAAATTGTTAAATTATTGAACAGTGAATTATTTCAGTGAGGACTTTTTTTTGAAACAGTTTTGGACAGGTGAAACAGTTGGCAGGAGTCATAGTTGATGACAACTGACAGTTGGAATGGCTGAACAGTTTAATATTTGAGTAGTTTAAAAGTTAAATTATTTAAGAGTGATTTCTTCTTGTGAGGACTTTTATTTTGAAACAGTTGTATCAGAGTAAACAGTTGAACAGGATCTGTAGTGTTAAGAGAGCCAGACTGTAATCTGAAAGCCTGAGAAACTGACAGTTGCTGCAGGTGGTCAGAACATCTGGCACAAGATTCCATTTGCTTAATGGCCCTACTGTGATGTCATCAGCCCAATGTTAAGTCTATGGGGAAAAAAAAATTAATAGTTTTTTATTCATAGTTTAAAAAGTATAAAAGTTACAAAGATGAAAAATACATTGCACAGGTGTCCTAAGTAAGACCTACGAAACGTAGTTTGAACGAAGTTTCTACGTTAAACGGTTGAAGCCGCATTAAGTGCGTTAGAAGAATAATAATAATAACTAGAGAATGTAATTCCAGGGAATTACGAGTGCATGAAAATGCAAACTGTAGTTGCATAAGGTGGAATGTGGGCAGAGGAAACAAGTTGGCGGGAGTCATAGTTGAAGACAGTTGGAATGGCTGAACAGTTAAATAGTTTTTTAGTTTAAAAAGTTCGATTATTTAACAGTGAATTATTTCAATGAGGACTTTTATTTTGAAACAGTTGTGGACAGAGGAAACAGTTGGCTGGAGTCATAGTTGATGACAGCGGGCAGTTGGAATGGCTGAACGGTTTAAAAATTGAGTAGTTTAACTAGTTATATTGTCTAATTATGATTTATTGTAGTGAGGACTTTCATTTTGAAACAGTTAAGGACGGAGGAAACAGTTGGCGTGAGTCAAAGTTGATGACAACGGGCAGTTGGAATGGCTGAACGGTTGAAAAGTTGAGTAGTTTAAATAGTTAAATTATTTGATTGTGATCTATTGTAATGAGGACTTTTATTTTGAAACAGTTGTGGATAGAGGAAACAGTCGGCGGGAGTCAACGTTGACTACAAGGGCAGTTGGAAAGGCTGAACGGTTGAAAAGTTGAGTAGTCTAAATAGTTAAATTTTTTGATTGTGATCTATTGTAATGAGGACTTTTATTTTTGAAACAGTTGTGGACAGGTGACGCAGTTGGCAGGAGTCATAGTTGATGACAACTCACTGTTGGAATGCCCGAAAAGTTAAATAGTTGAGTAGTTTAAATAGTTAAATTGTTTAATAGTGAAATATTGCAGTGAGGACTTTTATTTTGAAACAGTTTTGGACAGAGGAAACAGTTGACAGGAGTCATAGTTGATGACAACTGAGAGTTGGAATGGCTGAACAGTTCAATATTTAAGTTGTTTAAATAGTTAAATTATTTAACAGTGAATTATTTCAGGGAGGACTTTTATTTTGAAACAGTTTTGGACAGAGGAAACAGTTGGCGGGAGTCATAGTTGAAGACAATGGGCAGTTGGAATGGCTGAACAGTTGAAAAGTTGAGTACTTTAAATAGTTAAATTATTTAACAGTGAATTATTTCAGTGAGGACTTTTAATTTGAAACAGTTTTGGACAGGTGAAACAGTTGGCAGGAGTCATAGTTGATGACAACTGACAGTTTGAATGGCTGAACAGTTAAATATTTGAATAGTTTAAATAGTTAAATTATTTAAGAGTGATTTCTTGTTGTGAGGACTTTCATTTTGAAACAGTTGTAGGCAGAGGAAACAGTTGAACAGGATCTGTAGTGTTAAGAGAGCCAGACTGTAGTCTGAAAGCCTGAGAAACTGACAGTTGCTGCAGGTGGTCAGAACATCTGGCACAAGATTCCATTTGCTTAATGGCCCTACTGTGATGTCATCAGCCCAATGTTAAGTCTATGGGGAAAAAAATTAATAGTTTTTTATTCATAGTTTAAAAAGTATAAAAGTTACAAAGATGAAAAATACATTGCACAGGTGTCCTAAGCAAGATCTACGCAACACAGTTTGAACGAAGTTTCTACGTTAAACGGTTGAAGCCGCATTAAGGGCGTTAGAAGAATAATAATAATAACTAGAGAATGTAATTCCAGGGAATTACGAGTGCATGAAAATGCAAGCTGTAGTTGCGTAAGTTGCTTTATAATATTGGTAGCTAGATTGTTAGTCGGATAAAGAGAAAAATCTGGTAGAATTTTTGAATGTGCCTGATGTTCTACACATACAGTATTCGGGGTAGTTGCCAGGGTTCTGCGAACTGGTTGCTATGGAGTTTCAGGTGGTTTCTAGGGCATTGCTAGGCGGTTTCTTTTGTGTTCCGAGTGGTTGGTAGGGCATTGCTAGGCGGTTGCTATGGTGTTCCAGGTGGTTGCTAGGGCATTGCTAGGCAGTTTCTTAGGTGTTCCGGGTGGTTGCTAGGGCATTGCTTGGGAGTTGCTATGGAGTGCTGGGAGGTTGCTAGGGCGTTGCTAGGTGGTTGCTATGGTGTTCCTGATGGTTTCTAGGCCATTGCTAGGCAGTTGCTATGGTTTTCCGGGTGGTTGCTAAGGCATTGCTAGGCGGTTGCTATGGTGTTCCGGTTGGTTGCTAGGGCATTGCTAGGCGGTTGCAATGGTGTTCTTCATGGTTGCAATTGCATTGCTAGGCGGTTGCTATGGTGTTCCAGGTTGTTGCTAGAGCATTGCTAGGTGGTTGCTATGCTGTTTTGGGTGCTTGCTAGAGCGTTTCTTGTCGGTTTCTTTGGTGTTCCGAGTGGTTGCTGCGGCGTTGCTAGGCGGTTGCCATGATGTTCTGGGTGGTTGCTAGGGTGTTGCTAGGCAGTTGCTTTGGTGTTCTGGGTTGTTGCTAGGGCATTGCTAGACGGTTTCTATAGGGTTCTGGGTGGTTGCTAGGGCATTCTTGGCGGTTGCTATCGTGTTCTGGGTGGTTGATAAGGCGTTGCTAGGCAGTTGCTATGGTGTTCCGGGTGCTTGCTAGAGCACTGCAAGGCGGCTTCTATGGTGTTCTGTGTGGTTGCTGGGGCATTGCTAGGCGGTTGCTATTGTGTTCTGGGTGGTTGCTAGGGTGTTGCTAGGCAGTTGCTTTGGTGTTCTGGTTTGTTGCTACGGCATTGATAGACGGTTTCTATAGGGTTCTTGGTGGTTGCTAGGGCATTCTTGGCGGGTGCTATGGTGTTCTGGGTGGTTGATAAAGCGTTGTTAGGCGGTTGCTATGGTGTTCCGGGTGGTTGCTAGTTGGATTGGTTGAACAGTTAGATGGTTGAGTAGTTTAAATTGTTAAATTATTTAATTGTGATTAGTTGTAGTGAGGACTTTTATTTTGAAACAGTTGTGGACACAGGAAACAATTGGCGGGAGTCATAGTTGATGACAACTCACAGTTGGAATGTCTGAACAGTTAAATAGTTGAGTAGTTTAAATAGTTAAATTATTTAACAGTGAATTATTTTAGTGAGGACTTTTATTTTGAAACAGATTTGAACAGAAGAAACAGTTGGCGGCAGTCATAGTTGATGACAACTGACAGTTGGAATGGCTGAACAGTTAAATGGTTGAGTTGTTCAAATAGTTAAATTAGTTACCAGTGAATTATTTTAGTAAGGACTTTTATTTTGAAACAGTTTTGAACAGAAGAAACAGTTGGCGGCAGTCATAGTTGATGACAACGGGCAGTTGGAATGGCTGAACGGTTGAAAAGTTGAGTAGTTTAAATAGTTTAATTATTTAATTGTGATTAATTGTAATGAGGACTTTTATTTTGAAACAGTTGTGGACAGGTGAAACAGTTAGCAGGAGTCATAATTGATGACAACTGACAGTTGGAATGCCCGGACAGTTAAATAGTTGCGTAGTTTAAATGTTAAATTATTTGACAGTGAATTATTTCAGTGAGGACTTTTATTTTGAAACAGTTTTGGACAGAGTGAACAGTTGGCGGGACTCGTAGTTGATGACAACTGGCAGTTGGAATGGCTGAAGTTAAATATTCCAATAGTTCAAATAGTTTAATTATTTAATAGTTAATTATTGCAGTGAGGACTTTTATTTTGAAACAGTTTTGGACAGAAGAAACAGTTGGCGGTAGTCATAGTTGATGACAACAGGCAGTTTGAATGGCTGAACGGTTGAAAAGTTGAGTAGTTTAAATAGTTAAATTATTTAATAGTGATTAATTGTAGTGAGGACTTTTATTTTGAAACAGTTGTGGACAGAGGAAACACTTGGCGGGAGTCATAGTTGATGACAACTCACAGTTGGAGTGGCTGAACAGTTAAATAGTTGAGTAGTTTAAATAGTTAAATTATTTGTGATTTATTGTAATGAGGACTTTTATTTTGAAACAGTTTTGGACCGAGGAAACAGTTGAAGGGAGTCATAGTTGATGACAACGGGCAGTTAGAATGGCTGAACGGTTGAAAAGTTGAGTAGATTAAATAGTTAAATTATTTAACAGTGATTTATTGGAGTGAGGACTTTTATTTTAGAACAGTTTTGGACAGAGGAAACAGTTGGCGGTAGTCATAGTTGATGACAACGGCCTGCTGGAATGGCTCAACGGTTGAAAAGTTGAGTAGTTTAAAAAGTTATATAATTTAACAGTGAATTATTTCAGTGAGGTCTTTTATTTTGAAACAGTTGTGGACAGAGGAGACAGTTGGCTGGAGGCATAGTTGATGACAACGGGCAGTTGGAATGGCTCAACAGTTGAAAAGTTGAGTAGATTAAATAGTTAAAATATTTAATTGTGATTTATTGTAGTAAGGACTTTTATTTTGAAACAGTTGTGGACAGAGGAAACATTTGGCAGGAATCATAGTTGATGACAACTGACAGTTGGAATGGCAGAGCAGTAAAATAGTTGAGTTGTTTAAATAGTTAAATTATTTAACAGTGAATTATTGTAGTGAGGACTTTTATTTTGAAACAGTTTGGTACCGAGGAAACAGTTGATGGGAGTCATAGTTGATGACAACTGACAGTTGGAATGGCTGAACAATTAAATAGTTGAGTTGTTTAAATAGTTAATTAGTCTATTTAACAGTGAATTATTGTCGTGAGGACTTTTATTTTGAAACAGTTTTGGACCGAGGAAACAGTTGACGGGAGTCAAAGTTGATGATAACTGACAGTTGGAATGGCTGAACGGTTGACAAATAGAGTAGTTTAAATAGTTAAATTATTTAATTGTGATTTATTGTAATGAGGACTTTTATTTTGAAACAGTTGTGGACAGAGGAAACAGTTGGCAGGAGTCATAGTTGATGACAACTGACATTTGTAATGGCTGAATAGTTAAATATTTGAGTAGTTTAAATGGTTAAATTATTTAACAGTGAAATTTTGAAGTGACGACTTTTATTTTGAAACAGTTTTGGACCGAGGAAACAGTTGGCTGGAGTTATAGTCGATGACAACTGACAGTTGTAATGGCTGAACAGTTAAATATTTGTGTAGTTTAAATAGTTAAATTATTTGTGATTTATTGTAATGCGGACTTTTATTTTGAAACAGTTGTGGACAGAGGAAACAGTTGGCAGCAGTCATAGTTGATGACAACTGACAGTTGTAATGGCTGAACAGTTAAATATTTGAGTAGTTTAAATGATTAAATTATTTAATAGTGAATTATTGTAGTGAGGACTTTTATTTTGAAACAGTTTTGGACCGAGGAAACTGTTGACGGGAGTCATAGTTGATGACAAGTTGGAATGGATGAAAGATTAAATAGTTGAGTTGTTTAAATAGTTAAATTATTTAACAGTGAATTATTTCAGGGAGGACTTTTATTTTGAAACAGTTTTGGACAGAGGAAACAGTTGGCGGGAGTCATAGTTGAAGACAATGGGCAGTTAAGAATGGCTGAACGGTTGAAAAGTTGAGTACTTTAAATAGTTAAATTATTTAACAGTGAATTATTTCAGTGAGGACTTTTATTTTGAAACAGTTTTGGACAGGTGAAACAGTTGGCAGGAGTTATAGTTGATGACAACTGACAGTTGGAATGGCTGAACAGTTAAATATTTCACTAGTTTAAATAGTTAAATTATTTAAGAGTGATTTCTTGTTGTGAGCACTTTTATTTTGAAACAGTTGTAGGCAGAGGAAACAGTTGAACAGGATCTGTAGTGTTAAGAGAGCCAGACTGTAATCTGAAAGCCTGAGAAACTGACTGTTGCTGCAGGTGGTCAGAACATCTGGCACAAGATTCCATTTGCTTAATGGCCCTACTGTGATGTCATCAGCCCAATGTTAAGTCTATGGGGAAAAAAAATTAATAGTTTTTTATTCATAGTTTAAAAAGTATAAAAGTTACAAAGATGAAAAATACATTGCACAGGTGTCCTAAGTAAGACCTACGCAACGCAGTTTGAACGAAGTTTCTACGTTAAACGATTGAAGCCGCATTAAGTGCGTTAGAAGAATAATAATAATAACTAGAGAATGCAATTACAGGGAATTACGAGTGCATGAAAATGCAAACTGTAGTTGCTTAAGGTGGAATGTGGGCAGAGGAAACAAGTTGGCGGGAGTCAGAGTTGATGAAAGTTGGAATGGCTGAACAGTTAAGAAGTTGAGTAGTTTAAAAAGTTATATTATTTAACAGTGAAATATTTCATTGAGGACTTTTATTTTGAAACAGTTTTGTACCGAGGAAACAGTTGACGGGAGTCATAGTTGATGACAACGGGCAGTTGGAATGGCTGAACGGTTGAAAAGTTGAGTAGATTAAATAGTTAGATTTTTTAACAGTGATTTATTGTAGTGAGGTCTTTTATTTTGAAACAGTTTTGGACAGAGGAAACAGTTGGTGGGAGTCGTAGTTGATGACAATGGGCAGTTGGAATGGTTGAACAGTTGGATGGTTGAGTAGTTTAAATAGTTAAATTATTTAATTGTGATTAATTGTAGTGAAGACTTTTATTTTGAAACAGTTGTGGACAGAGGAAACAGTTGGCGGGAGTCATAGTTGATGACAACTGACAGTTGGAATGGATGAATTGTTGAATAGTTGAGTAGTTTAAATAGTTAAAATATTTAATTGTGATTTATTGTCATGAGGACTTTTATTTTGAAACAGTTGTGAACAGAGGAAACAGTTGGAGAGAGTCAAAGTTGATGACAACTGACAGTTGGAATGGCTGAACAGTTCAATAGTTGAGTAGTTTAAATAGTTAAATTATTTAATAGTGAATTATTGCAGTGAGGACTTTTATTTTGAAACAACGTTGGACAGAGAAAACAGTTGGCAGGAGTCATAGTTGATGACAACTGAAAGTTGCAATGGCTGCACATTTTAATGATTGAGTAGTTTTAATAGTGAATTATTGTGGTGAGGACTTTTATTTTGAAACAGTTTTCGACAGAGGAAACAGTTGGCGGGAGTCGTAGTTGATAACAATGGGTTGTGGACAGAGGAAACTTGGCGGGAGTCATAGTTGATGACAATGGGCAGTTGGAATGGCTGAACGGTTGAAAAGTTGAGTAGTTTAAATAGTTAAATTATTTAACAGTGAATTATTTCAGTGAGGACTTTTATTTTGAAACAGGTTTGGACAGGTGAAACAGTTGGCAGGAGTCATAGTTGATGACAACTGACAGTTGGAATGCCTGAACAGTTAAATAGTTGAGTAGTTTAAATAGTTACATTATTTAATAGTGAATTATTGCAGTGAGGACTTTTATATTGAAACAGTTTTGGACAGGTGACACAGTTGGCGGGAGTCATAGTTGATGACAACTGACTGTTGGAATGCCCAAACAGTTAAATAGTTGAGTAGTTTAAATAGTTAAATTATTTAACAGTGAATCATTTCAGTGAGGACTTTTATATTGAAACAGTTTTGGACAGGTGACACAGTTGGCAGGAGTCATAGTTGATGACAACTGACAGTTGGAATGGCTGAACAGTTAAAAAGTTGAGTAGTTTAAATAGTTAAATTATTTAATAGTGAATTATTGCAGTGAGGACTTTTATTCTGAAACACTTTTGGACAGAGAAAACAGTTGGCAGGAGTCATAGTTGATGACAACTGAAAGTTGGAATGGCTGAACATTTGAATGATTGAGTAGTTTAAATAGTTAAATTATTTAATTGTGATTTATTGTAGTGAGGACTTTTATTTTGAAACAGTTTTGGACAGAGGAAACAGTTGGCTGGAGTCATAGTTGATGACAACGGGCAGTTGGAATGGCTGAACGGTTGAAAAGTTGAGTAGTTGTGGTGGGCCACATCCCACCAATCTCTTGCTGTACCATGAAGAACGTTGCGTAGAGTGGCAATAAGCTCTTTATCAGAGAGTTAGTTCAAAGCTAGATAACCCTCACATCTTTCCCAATATTGCAGTGGGTCTGGTGAATCCTCTATTCTCCCGAACGCTGGAAATTGAAGATGAACTGGGGGGCTACCCAGGACTCTGCTTTTAAATGTACCATGAAATACAGGATCCTCAGGGGCTTCAAAATGTTCAGACACACCAGCTTGCATGCTGGACTTTAATCTCGGGCGGCTTGGAATGCAAATGGGATTTGGGTCCGGTAAAGACTGATATTGGGTTTGCACACTTACATGTCTAGAAATGGGAGAAGTTATTTTGACAGTGACTTCCTCTGCCAGTGTCTGGACTGATGTTTTGCAGTGGGAGAGCTCATCCCGCAGACGAGTTATATCATCAGTCATTGGTGTGAGGACAGGGTGAAGCTCCTTTAACAAGGCATCCTGATGATGTTCTAACTTCCAGCCCAGAGTAGCAGCAACCTGTGTTCGCAGGTATTCAAGCTGGGCGTCCATATATTTCACAATGTCCCTTTGTTGTTGCTGGATTGATTCCATTAATGTTTTATTTGCTTGTTTGACTTGAGTCGCGATTGTGTTTGACATTTGTTTCATTTTCCCACTTAGCTCCTGTGTTTGGTGAATCTGAGCTCTGGAGATTTCCTGAACCTGCTGTTGGATTTCAAAAAGAGCCACACTGTCTCTTAAGGCAGGCTGAAGTCCTCCATTTTGCTGGCTGCTGGGGCTAGCAACATTTTGAGGAATTATTAGCCTATCAAGCTCCAAACCCTCAGTCAGTTCCATATCCAACAGGGAGTATGTTGTAGTTGAGGCCATCCCCTGCTCAGGTCCTGAATTTGAAGGTGGGAACTCCACTGATCCTGCTTCCATTTCAAACAGGGATTTTGATTAGTCGGCCATTTTGTTACTTTTGTTCCAGGAATAAAGCTGTTCTCCACAAAGCATGCATTTGTTGATTTTGTGCAGTTGTATTTGGGTTTATTCAGTGTTTCCAGTATTATGTCCCATCTGGGGTGCCACTTTTTATGTGACTGTTTGACTATTATTTTTACCCACTTTTATCTTGGGGTTTTGGGGTGCCAGCCAGGTCTCTCTCCTGACATAAGAGATTTTAATTTGTTTGTTTGTGTTTTTGTTGTTTTTTTTGTTAGCCAACCCACAAAGGATGCAGTTTTTTTTTTTACAACATACACCTTCACACCAAAATTACCTAAATGTAGCACAATTAGCAAGCAAATACTTTTACAACAGAAGGCAAAACACATTTAATATCCCGACTCTTACAAATCCAGTTCAGGTTTTCCCCAAAGATAGTTTAAGTGCAAATCAAAAATATTCATTCATTAGTTTTCAATTTTCTTAAACAAAAAAAGTGCAAGTTTCTGAAAACCATCAATCCAAGAAAGAGGCTACTGCAGCCAGTTCAGTGCAACAAAAGGGGTTCAGTTTATTGACTCTCCCACTAAAGAAAACATCCCAGTCAATATATACTGGACAAATAAAGTTAGGGATCACCCCAAATTTTGAATTTGAAATATGTGATAGTTTGTATTTTTTTCCATATCATATTTTAATATTGAAAAGTTGGGTGATCCCTAACTTTCTTTGTCCAGTATAGTTTAAACCAAAAAAAATATTCAGCTGACAATGGAGCTCTTCAAAACAAAAACTCCTTTTTCCCCCAGAGCCCCAGAAAAATTAATTCCGTTTTGCGTTTCCCATTTTTTAATTTTTAATTTTATTTATATTTTTAAAAAACCACGGAGCCGCTGTCAATTACTCATGTCTGGATCCGTTCCGGGTTTTGCAGGTATTCCTGACTGCCAAGGTAAACAGACTTCCATGTAGTTGTGGTTTTTTTTGTGCTCTGGCGAATAAGTTGCTGTTTGCTGGTGAAGGTGGCGTGGAGACGCAGTGGTGTAGTCTACTTGATACGCAGGTATACGCCGTATACCCACTAGAAAATGTCAATGATTTGCGTATACCCTCTTAAAAATGTGCGAGGATACGTAACAATATCATTTTGTAACGGAGTTTTAACGCGTTTGTGAATTAAATTCACCCCGGACACCGTCTGTGTTAGGATTGAAGCACGACTTTCAGACCTCTGGGGCTTCCGTCGCCTGTGAGTCTGCGACCTGTTGCTAGGCAACAGCAACAAACTTGCTTGGCGACATTCTCTGCTCAAATGCGAATGAATAACCTAAAGAGATAAAGTGTGAAACGAAAACAACGGCAGACTACACTCTTTCAGTGTTTTCAGAAAGTTTCCCAACTTGCCCCTGAAACTACTGCCGGTGTTTTGTCAATTTTTACTGCCTATCAAAATATGCTATCTCGCGGTTCTGCGCTTGCGCAGACTGAAAATCTTGGGCTCTGTTTCTCCGCTCACATCTTAAATATCTTTTGAAAATCATGAAAACACATTTTTTCAGTGCGCCTTTCGACTTGTAAGCGTATACTGTATGTATTCGCATGTACAGGCTGGGTTTTCCTGAAAATGCAGAAATTAGATGATAATGGCGTGCGGCATATATCTTTTTGAACAAACGTGTCCAACACATTCTAACATCTGCTTATGTTATAACAAGCTAGCTAATAACAAAGTTACCACTGTAGACTTATACATATTGCAATATTAAGGCGAAAACAGATACTTTACGATCGCTTTGCATTCCGGTAGCACTTTTTGACAAGGCAGCACAAATTGTCAGAACACCAGTTGGAGTGACACTGCAGCTCCAGTAGATGACAGAAGCTGGAGAAACTAACGTTGCAGAAAAACAGGCTGAGGCTGCCCTAAACAATACAAAGAAGGAGTCTGATGCTAACGTTACTGTAATGTTACCCGGTCAGTGAAATTAGAATATACGTTATCATTAACTGTAACAGCAGGGAATTGTTAGTATATTTAAATGTATCGAGAACTAGCTAACTTGACTAACATTTGTGTGGTGGTTCAATGAATGGGAAAGAAGGGGAGCGATAACTTATTGGGCGGAGGGGCGGGCGTGTCTGCAGTGACAGTCATAAACAGTACACAATTTTTATATTTAAAATATATATAATATTTTATATTAAAAATGTGTCTTGTGTCTCCATTGTTATTGGTGGCTTAGTGTTAATTACAAAAAGTCAATTAAAAAAAAAAAGAGACATCTATCACAAAATGTTGTTTTATGTATGGAATTTAAGCTGGGTCCAGCCTATGTTCCGAAAGTCCTATGGTCTCTCAATGCAATTTTTTCAAGCTCGTTCACTCATTATCTTGTCATTAAAAAATTAATTATTTCCATTCCTCTGTTTATAGAGGTAGGCTTATTTACATTATATATATATAGATATAGATATAGATATATATATATCCACACACAACCCCAATTCCAAAATAGTTGGGACAAAGTGTAAATTGTGAATAAAATCAAAACGCAATGACTTTCAAATCACACCAGCCAATATTTTATTCAGAATAGAACAGAGATAACATAGCAAATGTTGATACTGAGATATTTTACAATTTTATCCACAAAATGAGCTCATTTCAAATTTGATGGCTGCTACAGGTCTCAAAAAAGTTGGGACAGGGGCCTGTTTACCATGGTGTAGCATCCCCTCTTCTTTTTAACACAGAGTGGAGGCGTCTGGGCATTGAGGAGACAAGTTTCTTGAGTTTAACCATTGGAATTTGATCCCACTCTTGTTTAATACAGGCTTCCAGCTGCTGGAGAGTTTTGGGTCTCCTTTGACGCACTTTTCGTTTAATTATGCGCCAAATGTTCTCAATCGGCGAAAGATCAGGACTGCAGGTTCAGCACACGGACTCTTCTACTACGAAGCCACGCTGTTGAAATAGCTGCAGTGTGTGGTTTTGCATTGTCCTGCTGAAATACACAAGGCCTTCCCTGGAATAGATTTCGTCTGGAGGGGAGCATATGTTGCTCTAAAACCTTTATATACCTTTCAGCATCCATGGTGCTTTTTAAAACATGCAAGTGTCCCACACCACATGCACTAATGCATGCCCATACCATCAGATATGCTGGCTTTTGAACTGAATGCTGATAACAGCGTGGTCTTTCTCCTCTTTAGCCCGGAGGACACGACGCCCATGATTTCCAACAAGAAAGTTAAATTTGGACTCGTCTGACCACAGGACACTTTGCCACTTTGCTACAGTCCATTTTAAATAAGCCTTAGCCCATAGAACACGGCGGCGCTTCTGGATCATGCTCAACAATGGCTTCCTTTTTGCATGATAGAGTTTTAGGTGGCATCTGTGGATGGCATGGTGAACTGTGTTTACAGACAGTGGTTTCTTGAAGTATTTTTGGGGCCCATTTAGTAATGTCAATAACAGAATCATGCCGGTGAGTGATGCAGTGGTGTCTGAGGGCCCGAAGATCACGGGCATCCAGTAAAGGTCTTCGGCCTTGTCCCTTACGCACAGAGATTTTTCCAGTTTCTCTGAATCTTTTGATGATGTTATGCACTGTCGATGATGAGACCTTCAAAGCTTTTGCTATTTGACATTGAGGAACATTGTTTTAAAAGTATTCCACAATTTTTTTACGCAAGCCTTCACAGGTTGGAGAGCCTCTGGCCATCTTTACTTCTGAGAGACTCAGCCTCTCTAAGACATCCCTTTTATAGTCAATCATGTTACACACCTGATGCCAGTTAACTTAATTACTCGCTAAATGTTCTTTCAGCTGATTCTCTTATATATTAATAGCTCATTTTGTGGATAAAAATGTAAAATGTCTCAGTTTCAACATTTGAAATGTTTTCTATGTTCTATTGTAAATAACATATTGGCTCATGACCTGAAAGTCATTGCATTTTGATTTTATTCACAATTTACACTTCGTCCAAACTATTTCAGAATTGGGGTTGTATAAATATATTTTGCTCAGAGACGGGTGAGTGCGAGTTTCACAGTATACCCACTACAAAAAAATAGACTACACCACTGTGGAGACGGGTTGTTTTTCGAGCATGAGGAAGCGAGCTGTAGAGGGATTTAAACTGCCTCACTTTTCTTGCTTTCATTTATTGACAATAATTTATCCTTTATCGTGCTTTGTAATGCTACACGTTCTTGGAAGATCAACAAAGGTAAATCATGCAGTAAAGCAGGTGATTCCTCTTTCATTCTGCACATGATCTGCTCACTGTGATGCATGATATTTACTGATGTTCTCCATTCTGCAAGCGAATGCAGGAATGGCATAGCAAACCACAAACAGATGCTGAGATGCACTCATCTACATGTGTCAGGAAGATTTATGGCCAACATAGAGATATAGTGGCCTCCAAAATTACTGGCACATCAGACTGGCAATGAACAAACAATACTTGAAAAACATTCTAAAAATATATATTTAGAGAGAAACTCTAAATAACAACATGTGAGAAATACTGTGCAATATTAATGTTCCAATGGAACCAACTAAGATCAGTCACTGATTTAATTGAGGGGCTGAGCACAAAAGGCAGCAATCTGATATTTCTGGTAAAATTGAGTTAGTTGCACTATCAGGTTCAGTTCAGCGTTAATTTTGGTGTGCAGGACACACCTAACTGATAATAGTTACAATGGCTTCCAAAAGTGGGCTCTCACATTCTCGCAGAACAGAGTCCCGTGAAAACTGTAGAGCAAAACACAGCTATCTGAACATTTCAAGATCACAGCCTCTAGGAGAAAGGTCTGGCTCAGGGAGGATGAAGTTTTGAGCAGACTGCTTGGCGATGAGGATGATACAGACTCAGGTAGTGTTGTTGATAATTCAGACAATGATCCCTGCTATGAACCCGACAAGGATGGTGAGTTTAAATAAACAGGTCACTTCAAAAATGCCAGACTTAAGCTACATGAAGTACACTACACAGTACCTGAGTTGGCCTACCTCAAATGAGGCTACGACACAGTAACCTGATTCTATGATGATAAGTCCGTAGCAAAAGCTGGATCACGCGTTTCTGCCATATGTATTTTTCAGTCCCTCCAGTTGCGATGTCGCGATCCAACTATTAACGCAAATTCAACCAGTCCACACCAATTTTGCGTGCCCTTGCAATTTTGTCCTCAAAACATTGCAACTTTTTGAAAAAGCTGCCGCAAAATCAGGGAATTTAGGCTGTAACAATCGCAAAAAAGCCCACGAAATCCTGGAGGGACTGATTTTTTACTTGGTTATTGTTGTGATGAACTTTTATTTTTCTGTTACACCAAAAAAATCCTTTACTTGCTTAGATGGTAATAAACTGATTTTTTTGTGAAATAAAAAACGTCTCCCTTGATTTTTACAAAACTTGCAAAATGCCAGATAGCTGCATTTTGCACTCAGAACTCAGGAAAATCAATTTCCTCCAAAACAAGGTGTCACAATTAATGGCACCTTTCGAGATTATCGTAAATAACATCTACCAAAATTAAACAAGGCATTAAATCCCACTTATTTAAGTTTTCTCTCAGTGTTAAGGAAATACATTGAGCCATTACATCACTTCCTGTTTCACTAGGGTATAAAAATGTGGTAACACACATGCAATATCCCTTTGTCATGCAAAACCATGAAGAGAACAAAATAACTGTCACTTCATATGAGGCAGATGGTCATAGACCTTCATAAATCGGGTAATGGCTACAAGTAAATTCACAGAAAATTGAATATACCACTGAGCATTGTCAGGGTAATTATTAAAAAAAAAGATATGGAACTGCTGAAAACCTGAAAGATGGAGGATACAACTGCATTTTTTTCCCCCCAGGATACTGAGGGGAATGGTGAGAGAAGCAACAAATTTCCCAAGAATCACAGTGTAAGAATAGCAGGCCTTGGTGGTTGCCAGAAAAAAGCCTTTTCTGACCAGAAGACACAGAAGCAAGCGCTTGGAGTTTGCCAAACGTCATTTAAATTATGACTGGAAGAAAATGCTTTGGTCAGATGAGACCAAGATTGCACGTTTCGGTCAGATACAACATCGGCATGCTAGGCGTCGAAACAGATATGCGCACAAGGAGTAGCACATCATACCCACGGTGAAATATGATGGTGGATTATTCACGTTTTGTGGCTGTTTTAATTCTAGAGGTCCAGAGGCACTGGTTAAGACCAATGGCATAATGAATTCCACCAAGTATCAGGATATTTCGGCTGACAATCTGGTTGCCTCTGCCAGAAGGCTAGGACTTGGCCGTCAGTGGACTTTCCAACAAGACAATGACCCAAAAATACCTCAAAATCAACACACAAATGGTTCTGCAACAACAAAATCGATGTTCTACAATGGCAATCTCAGTCACCAGACCACAATCAAATTGAAAAACCAGTGGGCTGAGTAGAAGAGGGCAGTTGATAAACTCAAAACCAAGAATGTGAAGGATCTTCAAAGGATCTGCTTAAAATAATGCTGCAAAATCCCCAAAATATGTGCCCAAACCTTGTCAAAAATCACAGGAATAGACTCCATGCTATTATCCTTGCCAGAGGTGGTTGCGCTAAGAACTAAATGAAGGGTGCCAATAATTATGCAACCTTGACTTTGTTGAAATTTATTTTGTTTTAAATGATTGTTATGATTTTGGTTGTTTCCATTGAAATAAATGAATAAAGCAAAGCTAAGTATTTCACACATGTTGGTGTATTCCATTTCACAATAATTATATTGTTTATGTATTTTTTGTACTGTTCGTGCATTGCCAGTCAGGGGTGCCTGTAATTTCAGAGCCCACTGTAAGTGCAAAATCAATACCAGGGTTCGAAGTGAAGGGGAGCAGCTGAAACCAGGTAATATCCCAGAATTTCTATGTTGCAAAAATGGCAGAATTAGGAATCAAAAACCCCCAAGGTTTGAGCAGACTTACCTGGGGGTGGTTCCAGGGGATGGCCTGTTCGACTGCACCAGCCAGAAGGGTGTAGGTCTGATAGGTCTGAGTCCACCCAGAAATCAAATTTCTCATGCCAGCCGTCGAAGTGGATCTATTTGTGAAAATCAAATTATTCAATATTACTTTTTATTTAAATTATATCAGTATCTCCCATAAATCATCTTTTCACACCCAAGAAAAAAAAAATCTCGAGACAAAAATTAAAGTTCACATACAAAATATTTCACACCAGAGACTCAAGGCCCATAGGAAATCTCAATGGTAAAATTACTAAGGACAAAGTCAAAAGTCAAACTGGTCTTAATGTGAGTAATATCATGGCGCTTTTCCACTACGAGGTACTGGTTCTACTCGCCTTTTTTGCTTTTCCATTTGGAAAATGTACCTGGTTCCAAAAAAAGTACCCGCTCGTGACGTGACAACACAGCAGCCCACTGATTGGTCAGAGAGAATTGTCTCTGCGGAAGAAAACTCGCTTCCGCATTATCGCTAGGAAACTGGCTTCATTTTCCATCATTGAAACAGGTCTTCAAATTGTGTTTTTGAAACGTGTGTTGTTTTAGGCAGCTTGATAAATATACTGTGCGTTGCTTTACCTTTCAAACAAGGTTGCATTTGTTCACCAAAGCTGCTACATTTATGAAATGCGTTTCTTTGTCTGTGACCCTGTACGTATCAAAATTAGAAGCAACGATGTTGTGTCCAATTCTGTTCCCCTAATTCCCCTTGAGAAAGTTATTATGCTGCCCCTATTTTACGAAAATTGCATGGAAAATAACTTTACGGGTGCTGATGAAGCATTTTGTTCTTAGGAAAGGTATCAGATGAGATGACGCATCGTAAAGCGATAAATTCCAATACTCTGCCATCTCCTGCGATTTGCGCATTTGCTACATGTTTCGCCTTCAATTCCAAAGTGAAATGTTTCATGAAGCCTGAATGTCAAGCTAATAAAGAATAATTGTTTTGCCATATGTGTTATTTGCTTCTTTGTTATGAGGGGAAAAAAGGTAAATTAACATCCTCAGTGTGTGGTGATTCCATATTTTTTGCCTGGGGTTGTAGTTACATTATGGAATACTGATGGTACACAAATGCCTTGAGAATATATTGCCTTTTTCTATGAATACTCTGTGCCTTTTACGGATATCATTGCTTTGCGTTTTTAGGGGGTACGTTATTTAATGTGCAACCGAATTGGACACAACACCAGCTGCTATCCTATGCATCAGGATAATGTCAAACAGAAATTACAATTAAACACTCGCGGACTTCAGTGCCATTATATGGTGACGGTAGTGCGCGTCACCTGATTTAAACGCATAAATATTTAACAAAATCAACGGAATAAAATTGAACTTGATATATCTGAGGATGCCGTCGCGGCAATAACAACGACGAGCAGGTACCATGGAGGCAGTACTATCCTCTAATGGAAAAGCAACCCCAAAAAAGTACCCAGTACCAAGCCGAGTAGAGTAGAGCAGAGCAGAGCCGGTACCATGCAGTGGAGAAGTGCCATAATTCTGCTGATTTCATAAAATGGCTCTTTATACAGCCTCAGTGAGGAACTTGCAGGAGAGAGTAAAAAAAGAACCTGAAAACACAGCAGACTAGCTAAAAGCTAGACTGTCAGAAGAATTAGTGGTACAAGAGTAACAATGATTTCACTTGCAGCACCAGAAATGGAGGTAGCTGCCAACTAAAAGCATCAGTAATTGCAATATTAAGCACTAATAGGAGGCCTATTATTTTGGGATGATAATAAGCAAGTCATTGCTAAGTTTTTCAGGTGTTTGACTGTTTACGGGCTTGTAATATGTTATTAGGTAGTTCCTAAGAACTTACTTTGTTATCTGTAATATTGTAAAGTGTCAGTAAAAGTTTAAGTGATTGTTGATGTGGTAATTTCCTCAGTTTCTGAGGAGTAACAAAGTGGTCACTAGAATGTTACAATGAAATTGCATACAAAGTGATTGCTAAGGGATTAATAGGTAATTTCTCAGGTTTTACTTGGTGGGTGCCTGGATATTGTTGGTGGCTACCCAGGTGTTGTTGGTGGTTGCTCTTTTAAGGTGGTGGCGAAGGAGTTCCAAGGTTATTACTGAGGTGGTAGCATGTAGTTTCTTCGGCGTTGTCGGCGATTGAGAGGGTCTTACCTAGTGCTTGGTAATGTGTTTGCAGATGGTTCCCAGAGTGATGGTGATGGCATGATTGCTAGGATGTTATTTGGTAGTTTTTACAGCCTTAATGGCTAGTTGCTTTTGCATTACTCCATCGTTGCTAGGGTCATACTCGGTGGATGAACAGGTTTTAACACATGGTTGCGAAGGTTTAAGCATTTGGTTGACAGGGTGTTGCTGGTGCTTGCAAGAGAATTACCAGGTGGTTGCAAAGGTCTTACTAGTTGGTAGCTAATGTTTTATACTGAGGCTGTTCAGGTATTACTTGAAAGTTGAAGAGGGTATTAATATGTGACAGCTTGAGTCTTATTAGTTGGTCACAAGGGTATTGTCAGTCATTTGCTAGGTGGTTCCCAAGCATTCATATATATGAATCAGGGAGATGAGGTGTGTTACATAATGCAAGCACATTGCAACTCCAAAAAACAAACGTATACATTTCATATAGAAAATCTGCAGAGGCAGAACTGCACCACAAATCTGAGGGGACCCCCCTACAAGTCACGAAAGGAGGCCCCACCCACAAACAAAACATCACGCAAAAAAAAAAAGCAACATAAAACCTTGTTTGTACATGTGGGCTGAAGGAGGACTGGACAAGGAGTCAGCTTGGACCGTGAACACAAGCTAAAAAGCTCCTGGACTAACCTATCACTACTACTATTAGAGTGATGTCTGTGTCTGTCTCCCTCTGTCAGCAGTGCGTAGCGCACAACGTACGTCACTCATCGTACGTCATTACGTTACTGTGAGATGAACGCTGGCCTTATCATTTCTCTTTGCTTCACACAGGCTCGTTTCAGCCTCGCTTCGTTTCACAAAGCCGGACCCCAAGTTTGCAGTACTGGCTTCAGTCAGTCTGGAGCAAACTCAAAAGCCAAGGTGATCTTTCGCAACAAATCCAAGCACATTAGGAGATTAACTATGAACACCCCGGCTAAGTTAAGTGCATTCGCTCGCGAAATGCTTGCATCGGCTACACTCAAATTATATAACGCCACCATTCATCTGTACGTAACAATACGAATACGTGCACATGCCCAAGTATCAAAGAAGTAAAGCCAAGTTGATCTTTCGCTACAAATCTGACCACATTATGAGATTAACTATGAACACCCCGGCTAGCCTCACCGCATTTGGTATCATAGAAGTAAAGCCAAGGTGATCTTTCGATACAAATCCAAGCACATTATCAGATTAACTATGAACACTAAGTTTACCACATTCGCTAGTGGGATCTCAGATGTTAGAAGACACATGAAATGTGTCAAAATTTGGTCTAAAAAGTCGTGATTTATTGCATGTCGTACCAGTTGTAGTTTGATTTTTCAAACTTACTAGTGAAGAGATCAAAGTAGTGGGGAGTCCTGCGGATCTATCAGATACCCAGTCATTTTTGCATTGCAAATCTTGTGAGCCCCTCCACCAGCAAGCACCAGTGAGCTGCCTAGCATTATGCCACCCTGACACTTGCAAGATTTTTTGTTCCCGCAATGCCACGCAATGCGTCATGGCAATGATTGAAGTCTTCGGGAACGAGTGTGAGGAGTGTGTGAAGGGTGCGGGGGTGCGTGCCATGTCGTAGAGAGAATTTCAAAATGTTCAAAAATTTGGCGCGCAATGTTCTTGCCATGTACGTGCCACTTGTGTGAACTATGCGCGAACACTACGCGAACTCGGCTCGAACACTGCTGACGGTGCGTGTCAATGCGTGCTGTTTTAGGGTCTTGTCACGAGTTGTTCACGTGATCATGGCACGCCCAGCTCACGCATAGTTTGCGCATGTCACGAAACATTTCCGCATGGCAGGAACTTCTCACGAAGTGTTCACGCATTGTTCACGCATAGTTCAAATTTTTGGCCGCGCTTTGCGTAGACAGTGCATAACTTATGCGTGTACAGTGCGCGAACAGGGCGCAAACAAGGCTACGACGCATTGTGCGGCATTGCGGGGACAAAAATCGTGCAAGTGTCAGGGTAGCATTAGTTTGAGTCTCCGAGATAGCAACAAAGTCACCATGGCTCAGTGTTCACTGGTAGCGAGCTGATTCTCAGCGCATTATGTTTGAACAGTAAGTTAAGTTCTTTGCTTCACTTACTGCATTATTGGAACACTCCTACCAGTACCCCTGACCAAGGAACTGGCTTTAGAACTGGAGCTAGTCCCCAGGCGCTGCTCTGTGGCTGCACACTGCTCCTAACTATAGGTTGGGCTAAATGCAGAGGACAAATTACCCCACATGGTTCAATAAAGTGCATCTATCTATCTATCTATCTAGCTTACAGTAAGGAATTAACCTTTTATCTTTGTTGGAAGGGATATTCAATTTCATATCAAGGATAATGGGGAGTCAGCATATGCTATTCATCATCCTGAGGCAAATACCACCTTGGGTGGCAATATTAGTGGCTAGTAATAATGACAACAAACAGTTCAGTTTTTTTTTCCCGATAATAGTAACTTACTTAACTCAGTCTTTTATTTTTAAGGGAACATTTGCTAGCCCGCATTACGTTTCCCTGCACGCATATCTAGCCAACAGGAGTGATGTGCAAAAATAAACAGATCTTTTTGAATGACTCTTTTTAGTGTCTGTACGTACCGGGTTAGCCTGTCAAATGTACGATTGCTCATTGCTCCCATTTTTTCCCATTCACTGTTACAGAAGCACATTTCATGGCTTTACTGAATACTCAATTCTGAATGGTCAATTACCACTCTATACGGCCTGTCATTTCTGACAGACCGCTGCTATGAACAACAAAGCATTGTTATGGGTGTGAAGCAGTTCCGACCACAGAATCTGAAGGACTTTTTATTTAGCAGAAGCAATAAAATCGATTTTATCTGAATATTATGTGTCAAACTTTTGATTTCCGTAAAGTAACTGTGTATTCAGCAGGATAATGTGTCGCAAGCCAGTCATTATTGAGAGATTAACCCTTTCAGAGTGATTCAAGACCCCTCTGTGAACCCTGTCCGGCATTATTTTGAAATAATGACAGGCTCCGGTTATCCCTCACTGCTCAGTGAATGAGACGCAACTGAATCAGCCTCCAGTTGAGTCAAGAAAGCCAAGCAGCTACACTCACTAAACGAGACCTGAATGAACTGTTCTCTCTAAATGGGATGTCTGCTGATTGCCCAGACAGGAGAACGATTTAATGTAGTCAAAATACACTTCTTTAAGATCTGTTGGGCTTACCTTACCTACCTACATACAAATGGGATGCTGACTCAATGTATTAAAATTAATATTTTTTCTTTATTAATGTAAACTTATACATGATAACTGGTAACACATGAAGGAGAAGTTTTGTGGGGCAGGCAGCACAAGCTGACGAATCTGCATGTACTATAACTAAGTGCCAGAGAGAAATCGACCTCGTATTTTGCAAAAAGTACCACCACTCATAAGGTTCGATACATTTACATATATCAACTCGAAGGAACCGATACTGTGAAAAGTATGGGTCCACCCATCACTAACACAGGTCTCCTTCTCCGGCACAGGATGACCAATGTTAACTTCGGCATTTGTTTTTCTGAATTATCGTGGTCAACTTGCTATAAGCATCCATACCCTGCAACGCTATGTCTTGTCCTGGCATAACCAGAGATCTCTCCTGCAAAACACCTGGGCCCGTATTCACAAAGCATCTTAGCGCTAAAAGTAGGTCCTAACTGCCGGATTTAGGAGAAACTCCTTAAAAAATGGGCGTGTCAGTCGTAAATTTAGGACTCCTAATTATTTTTGGTAAGTGTTATTCACAAAGCATTTTAGGCCAAAAAGTAGCTCCTAAGTCTGGGAGAGCTTAAAAGTAGTCAAGAGGACTCCTAACTCGCTAAAACCTATTCACAAAGAATTGGAAAATGGCTGCTGCTGTTGAAAGGCGGAATGACTTAGAAATTCTGAATGATGCGCAGTTGTTGAAAAGATATTGGATCGACCGTGAGGGGATTTTATTTGATGTTGACTTGGTGAGGGAGAGAATTACGTCTCCAACAATGAGAAACAACCTAATAAGCCCGAAATAAAATGTTTGACAATACTTCGTGACTTGGCCACCAGAAAAATGCAATTTTGCAACGCGGACAATTTAGGGATTTCACAATTATCTGTCAGTCGCTCAATTCAACAAACAATCAATGCGCTCTGTGAACCTCATATCATCCAACAGTTTATCCGGTTTCCAATGGACATTCGCCAACAACACAGAATCAAACTTGAATTCATGCACATCTCAGGTATGCCCAGTATCATCGGTGCTACTGACGAGACCCATATTCGAAGTATTTCTCTGACCCAAGATGAAGAGGTATTTGTAAATAGAAAAAAAGTTAATTCCATCAACACCCAGATAGTATTTGATGCCGAATACAATATTTTGGACATTGTTGCGAAATGGCCAGGATCCACGCACGACTCGCATTTTAATGGAAAGCAGCTTA
This sequence comes from Gymnothorax javanicus, assembly GCA_029692085.1. Classification (NCBI taxonomy): domain Eukaryota; kingdom Metazoa; phylum Chordata; class Actinopteri; order Anguilliformes; family Muraenidae; genus Gymnothorax; species Gymnothorax javanicus. Next base: position 51,886,349 of record CM056196.1, read on the forward strand.
TGCCAATTATTTGACAGGCATTATGTGCCTGTGGGATACCACTTGCTCGGGGACAGTGGCTTTGGTGCTGTATCTCCTCCTGCTATGCATGATTTTATTAGGCTATTGAGCGAGGGTTACAATTAAAAGATCATCATAATAATACCAGCCTATGTCATATTTTGTATGCATATTTTAATTGTAGGCTATAAATTACAAACCAAGTTTAGTATGCTTTCCTGTTTGAACGATAGCCCGTTTATAGGCTGCAATCTCGGACCTCCCCTGCGATTGCAGCCCATACCACCGCTTCTCGCAGTCATCTGCCGTCCGAGACACGAGAGTAATGCAGCATTGATCTGTAGGCTGATACCATCCCACGCATCCCGCTTGGATTTGCTTTTCACTCCTGAGCCAAATTTCCCTTTGATTACATGCTTTCGCTTCAGCACCAACTGGGCCAGCAGCAGTAACTGGTCGTGGCTCCAGTTGGGCTTTCACGTCCTTTTTGAACTTTCATCCATGACAGTTTAGGGCAAACAAACTTGAACAGCCCGACATTTAAATGATCGAAACATATTCTCATTGGGTAATAAGTTGCTAATTACTGGGGCAAATGACGCGTTTTATTATTGACTCGTTTTATGCTATTGGTGTTTTTACAACTCTCTCTTTCCTATGTATGTTTATTTGCCTAGAGCGCGATATGTGAGGACTGTGCATAGTGCATTTTCAGGAGTGCTCAACATGTTATTATTTTATGGGACAAACCAGCCGCTTGGACTATTTCCTCATTTCTTTCCTCCATGAGTTGTATGCAGGATAATTTTTTCAATGGGCCGCCCTGTCACCAAACAACCAATCACCGTGCTCATTGTCCCAAGGCTCGTGCATGAGAATTGACGTCATCCATAGCAACGGAGATTTACTCCCGCCTATCTCAGAGCTACTCCTAGTCTAGGAGTTACCAGTTTTCTTAAGTAAAAGTTGCTCTCAGCAGCTTTGTGAATAACTTTTAAGATTTTACTCCGACATAAAATGTTTTAGCGTGACTTAGGAGTACTCCTAGCAGTAAGATAAGATGCTTATATGGGCCCTGAACTCCTAAACTTGCCCTGATTTAAAGTGATTATCATCCCTTGTAAAAAATACATGTATCACCGTCTTTAAAATATAAAGAATGTCGCTCAGTGACACCATGTTGAAGTCCACTGTCACGCTGCTACATGTATGGACAGAGCTAATCCATATCAGTCATGCCAGAGTCCCATGGCACATGGAGTATTGTATCACTTTCCAGCTGGCTAGACTATACACGTAAAATTAGGACATAAAATATAGCTATGGATCTGAGAAACCACATATTTCATTAACTTAGGTTACAAAGTAAAATGCATGAATCAATGGATCAATGGTAATCCAGGGTTTGAGAAAGGCAATTATGATTTTTAAGACAGTTGTGACTTGACTAATGAACGAACAAACAAACAAACCCTGGTTAAAATATGTTACCTACCAGCACAGGTAATATAACAAAAATAATAAATTACAAAAGATATCAACAAATTTTGGAGAGCATCCTTCTGAACACATTGAACAATTTACAGTCCAAGCTTTTAGGCAAAAATGTGCCAAAGTAATACGCGCAGGTAAACAGAAAAAGGATTAAAGCTGCAAGCAGGGTTGAATGGGCCCTCGCATCCTTGTGCATGTTGGGGGTGGAGCCAGGATCCAGATGGGTGCAGGTGTGCATTTGCAGCCACTGGACACTGCAAGGTTGTATAACATGTCTGGTCCGGCATGGAGTGCATACACTTTCTGCGTCCACTTTGGGTGTTACAGTGCCATTAAATATGCCTCATGTTGCTTTACAACTAGTGTAGACCGAAGCATTAAAATTTTGTGTAAATTAACCGTTTTTTTTTTTTTGCACATGACTGTTACTTCTTATATGCTTTATTGAAATTTTACGGGGCGATGAGGGCGAAAGCACTGCAACGCCCCAAAACATCTCCAACTGGAGAAATGCGCTGCAGTTTTGAATATTCGTTTTCACCGACTGATCAGCGCGTTCGCCCTCATCGGCCACCGTAGGTAGATCCTAAATCTTAGAACTCTTCCACAAAGGTGAACAGGGCTCCTAGCTAAGTGGCTACATTGGACATTTAGGCTAAAAAACATGGTGAAAAGATGTCTTTTCAAGTCAGAATTGAATGTCGGGGCTTACAGACACTTGGATTATGCCACACCAGCAGCATGGGGGCATTTTGTGTTTTTTAGTTTTTTTTTTTTAACACTTGAAAGAGAGGCCCCCACTGACTTCAGTTGATTTGGATTTGTCTCAATGCTTTTTTTTTTTTTTTTTTTAAACTCATGAGTGAATTTTCATTCTTAGGTGAACTATCCCTTTAACTCAAGCCATGATTTTTTTTCCTAAACCAGACCAAATAAATTTGCAATTAAAATTACACTAAACTGTTACTGAGAACTGAAAATTATTAATAAAACTGAAAATAATTTCAACTAAGTCTCAGAGTAGTAAGTCAACATTTGGTGTCACACGATATGAACCCTGATTGCCTGCATGGCAGTAATAACCCATTCATCCACCATGATTTCCTCGCTACACAGACTGTGTGGCTCATTCTATTACATCACCTGACTACCAAAGGGCTTTCTGCCAGGCTTTCTGGCAAACTTCTCCCAATAGAAACTCCTCATAAGGTTCAGTGCTGTTCCAAGTTTTCTCTATTGTCGATAATGGCTCTTACTATGGTTTACTGGAGCCCCAGAGGCTTCGAATTGGCTTTCTAACCTTTCCCAGACTGACAGATGCCAACAACTTTGTTTATCATCTGTTGTTGAATTTCACCATCATGTGCTGCTTTTTGCTTACTTTGCATTGCCAGACCGATCCCATTTATAATTAGAAGCACTAAGAGAGCGCAAACCTTCACCAAACCGTAAGGTCACTGAAGCCATTGAATAGTTCACATTTTAGAACTGCACATTTACTTTACTTTTCACTCAGATGCAGAATTCTGCTTGGATCCTGAACAAACTTAGGGAGATAATATGCTGTTATTTTTGTGATAGCATTTTAGCCCTTTTTTATGGTGCAATGCGCAATAATGCTGAAATTGCCCATATCCCACAATGGTAAAGAATCCCTTAAAAAAATTCCTGTTTTTAAAAAAATACCACAAAAATTTAAGGGATTGTTCCTTGTATCATCCCTGACTCCTCCAGAAATTTTTAGCGAAATCCGTTCATAATTTTTTGAGTAATGCCACTAACAAACAAACAGACAAACCAACGCCAACTAAAACATTACCTTCTTGGCGGAGGTAAAAATGTTAGGGCTGGCAATAATTATAGCTGGGTGTCTCATGAAATTGAGCCCAATTATCAATTGACCAAATCATCAATTTTTTTTAATTGTTGATTTAGTAACTAAATGGGCAATTACTTTTTCATATAGGGCCAGGTAAAGTGGGATAGCTTTTATCCCTCAATAAATGATATCATAATTTATGAACTGAATTTTGAATTCACTCAAGTTATCTTTGACATTCAAACTAGTTTGATGATCTGAAACATTTAAGTGTGACAAATATGCAAAAATAGAAGGAATTTGAATTGAAAGAAGTGAGTAAATCATTTTTTGCAGCACTGTACGTGTCCTTGAAATGGGGTACAGTGTAATCTACAATTTCCATCCAATTTTTCCGAGCTTACACTGTATCCACTGTATTTGGAGAAGGAACTGTAATATACTGACAACAGTGTCATTTCATCTGCCAGGGGGGAAAAGTTTTTTCCGTTTTGTTTTGATATGTGCAGTGTAGTGATTGCTCTCACACCTTGACCCGATAATCCTCTGTGTCCACAATGGTGGCCACGCGTATGAGCATGGAGTTTCGTCTGTCCACCGCCTCCAGCTTCATGTTCACCTGAAACCTGTGTGGTGGCCTCTGAAAGACGCATTTAGATCAAAAGGTCAGTCCACTTTGTAGTGATTTACTTAATTAGCCCAAATCTATGAGAGGTACTTACGATGAGGGTTGTGTTTCAACCACAGAATGGACATTAAATCATATTTTCATTTAAATGTAGATTTAAATTCAAGCCTAGCCCTCTCAGGTAACAGACCAAGTACTTAACAGTAATTTCAGTTTTACAGTGACACAATCAAGCACTTTGCATAATTAAGCAAATTGCAGGAAAAACCAGAGGGAACAGTACCATGACAGGCTTAAAAATTATAGCTTTTAAGATGTCCTCTGTGACTTACAACTGGCTTACCATACAAAAAGCCTGACTTGGAGCCACAGAAGAGCCAGTATCTTCCAAGTATTCCTCCCACAGAAAATTTTCTGGATTTGGGTGTCCTGCAAAGCCCAAATGTGATTATCTTCAACTGCTTTTCAAATCCCAATTAAATAACTCTGATGTTCAATGCAATATTTGGCATAAGAAGGAGAACAATAAGCAGAAGAAGAAGAAGAAGAAGAAGAATATGATGATGATGATTCGACCAGAAATTGTGATGTGGAGTTCCACCAAACTGATAGTGACCTTTGCTGACTAACTCCTCATGACTCTCTGCTGAGTCCATATTATATACCGACTTAACTGGAAGAAATTGATCTAAAATATAACTTTTCTTGATAATTATCACGACTACTAATGAGCTATCATGATAACTACAACCCCAATTCCAAAATAGTTGGGACATAGTGTAAATTGTGAATAATATCAAAACGCAATGACTTTCAAATCACACCAGCCAGTATTTTATTCACAATAGAACAGAGATAACATAGCAAATGTTGAAACTGAGAAATTTTACAATTTTATCCACAAAATGAGCTCATTTCAAATTTGATGGCTGCTACAGGTCTCAAAAAAGTTGGGACAGGGGCCTGTTCACCATGGTGTAGCATCCCCTCTTCTTTTTAACACAGAGTGGAGGCGTCTGGGCATTGAGGAGACAAGTTTCTTGAGTTCAGCCATTGGAATTTGATCCCACTCTTGTTTAATACAGGCTTCCAGCTGCTGGAGAGTTTTGGGTCTCCTTTGACGCACTTTTCGTTTAATTATGCGCCAAATGTTCTCAATCGGTAAAAGATCAGGACTGCAGGCAGGCCAGTTCAGCACACGGACTCTTCTACTAGGAAGCCATGCTGTTGTCATAGCTGCAGTATGTGGTTTTGCATTGTCCTGGTGAAATACACAAGGCCTTCCCTGGAATAGATGTTGTCTGGAAGGGAGCATATTTTGCTCTAAAACCTTTATATACCTTTCAGCATTCATGGTGCTTTAAAACATGCAAGTGTCCCACACCATATGCACAAATGCATCCCCATACCATCAGAGATGCTGGCTTTTGAGCTGAACGCTGATAACAGGAGGGGTGGTCTTTCTCCTCTTTAGCCCGGAGGACACAACGCCCATGATTTCCAACAAGAATGTCAAATTTGGACTCGTCTGACCACAGGATACTTTGCCACTTTGCTACAGTCCATTTTAAATGAGCCTTGGCCCACAGAACACGGCGGCGCTTCTGGATCATGCTCAACAATGGCTTCCTTTTTGCATGATAGAGTTTTAGGTGGCATATGTGGATGGCACGGCGGACTGTGTTTACAGACAGTGGTTTCTTGAAGTATTCCTGAGCCCATTTAGACTTTAGACTCCAGTGGCGTCTGAGGGCCCGAAGATCACGGTCATCCAGTAAAGGTCTTCACCCTTGTCCCTTTTCGCACAGAGATTTTTCCAGTTTCTCTGAATCTTTTGATGATGTTATACACTGTTGATGATGAGACCTTCAAAGTCTTTGCAATTTGACGTTGAGGAACATTGTTTTAAAAGTATTCCACAATTTTTTTTACGCAAGCCTTCACAGGTCGGAGAGCCTCTGGCCACCTTTACTTCTGAGAGACTCAGCCTCTCTAAGACATCCCTTTTATAGCCAATCATGTTACACACCTGATGCCAGTTAACTTAATTACTTGCTAAATGTCCTTTCAGCTGATTCTCTTATATATTAATTGCTTTTACAGCCCTTTTTTGCCTGTGTCCCAACTTTTTTGAGACCTGCTGCAGTCAGAAAATTTGAAATAAGCTCATTTTGTGGATAAAAATGTAAAATGTCTCAGTTTAAATATTTGAAATGTTTTCTATGTTCTATTGTAAATAACATATTGGCTCATGTGATCAGAAAGTCATTACATTTTGATTTTATTCACAATTTACACTTTGTCCCAACTGTTTCAGAATTGGGGTTGTATTTGTTTACCAAAACCAAACAATTCCAGCTCCAAGCAACTAAATGGGCTCTTAGCAAAAACAAGGGAATGCTGCATGTGTTGCATATTTGGTGCTTGCAAATGCAAACCAAATAAGGATTACTGCTCTATGACAAAAACATACTGAATCAGTAGCCAAAAAGTAAAATAAATAAAATGCACTTCAAACAACCATAACCATCAATTATGTCTTACCCTAGCAGTCTTGCGATCAAAGTTGTGATTGAGGGCATGACAATTCTGCTTACATTTTGTTGCTTTGAAAACTATTGCCGACGTTCCCCAAGTAATGTGCAAGGCGGTTCTTGCGATAACGGAAATAAATCAACAAAATGATGTCATAAACAGAGTTTCCCACCTGGGAACCAAAGGTCTCATGGTGCGGCCCAAGAGCCATTCCATGAGAGATTGACATTCAGTGCGCAGTTCACCCCCCTGGAACTGAATAAAACTTGGCACATAGGTAGATATGGGTGTCTCACGGAAAAAGCCGAATTTTTAGTTCTGCATCTCACTTTGCCTGCCAGTGCCGCCACTTGGAAGCCACTAAAATGGCTCAGTTTTGCTGCTGACACGACATTTACATCAAATATTATGACTTAAGGATACACAGTACCAAATATACTTTTATCATGACCTGTGACACTTCGAGTTTGGATAGACATCAGCACCGCCAAGCTGGGTAACTATGTTATTGAGCCAGAATTATTTGAGAAATAACAATAAAAAATTGAAAATGGGAATGGGAATGAAATAATATCCTGGACAACCACCAATCTAGAATGCTTTATTATGTGTTAACTCACAACAAGACTATCATTTTCACTGAATAGTACCCTGATATCTTGCTGGATTAGTGCAATGGACGGCCGGAAAGATGGTAAAAACTGATTTTTGGTGCATGTTTACAGTATATTTTCTCAGTTACACAGATATGTACTGTGGTGGTAAATGCCATTTGTCGTGCTTTTGGAACTCTATTTTCAAGAGCACCAAGCATTTCTTTGGTAGCATCTATACTTTCAAGCTAGACAGAGCCAAAGTTGGAGGAAAACTCAAAATGGACCAATTCATTGCAGATTGTGCCTATGTTTAGGTGGCATTATTTTGTTTACCCAGCAAGACAGAGATCTGAAATTCTCTGGATACATAGTCCTGGGGTACATTACAGTATTAGTAAAATCTTAACGGTGGTATTTTCAGCACAGATGATATTCAACATCAAAAGTTGGAAAATTTCGCCCCCAGGGGACGCTGCAGACTGGATGAAAATTCTGGCTATCGCCAGCAATGTACCAAAGACATTGTTTTTTAATTGAACACACAGCTAGTTTTCTCTGAAAATGAAGAGTCTAATTTTGTACTATGCTTGGTGGATAGCTATCTGACTAAAGGTAGCACTTTAAAGAGCTAATATTCTACCTACCTCATATCCCATAGTGTACCCCAAAGGGACTATGTATTCAGAGAAATTCAGATCTGTCTTGCTGGGTAAACAAAATAATGCCACCTAAACACAGGCACAATCTGCAATGAAATGGTCCATTTTGAGTTTTCCTCCAACTTTGGCTGCTGCTGCAGCGGCAGCGGCCCCGGAACTAAACCATAGTATCTCGCGACTATCGTCGTCGGGGAGATACAATTATTAGAACTATAGCAATACTAGAATACTGATTTCATTGTTTATTTTAAATTCTTAAAGTATTTCAAAACAACATCGATGAAAAAAAACAGTTCAACTAATCATCTCGCAGATACCATCAAATATCCCCAAATTTAGGTAAAACTACCCCTGGAAACTTGTACTCTCTTCGTGTATGTCAATGTTCGACGGAGATCGGCTGCTGAATTCAGCAGCATGTCAATAGGCCTTTTGCGAGCACAGAACCGTAGCGCCCTCTAGTCGTAGTTATTAGCCAGGCTTGTTGCTAGGTCTGTCAAGCCAGTGCGTCCACCATCTTGATTTCAGAGAGAACGGACTTGAGAAGCCGTTTTATTGCCATTTATTTCTTCAAAATATGGCCACCTTTAACACTTGGACTGTTCCACAGTAAAAGAAATATCTACAGGACCGTATAGTGACCGTTTCCCATCACAAAAAGGATGTTTTAGTGACACTGTGCAGGTCAGTTTCGGATCAAGGACTGCCAGTAGACCCTGACCATTCTGAGGGCGCTTTCACACTAGGTACGATTGTTCCATACCGTGCCACCGTAAGATTGTCCCCCCTTCCCTCTCCGCCCGCTGGTCAGCTTTCACACTGGTAATATCGTACCGTACTCAAGTACCCTTGCAAATATGTAAAATTTCCGATACTGTCATAGACTGGGACCATGGACCCAAAAGCTGGGAAAGGGACCCAAACGCACAGGCTGAGTAAATATATAAAGATCTTTAATTAAACAAGTAAAAAACAATAACCAAACATGAGCGAAGCAGCAGCACAAACACAACAGGACTTAAAAATCAGAATGCTGCTGCATAGGATAATGGCACAGCCAAACCTTAAATAAAAAGCCCTTCACCTTCACCTCAATGAGCCACACCTGTTGCCCGTTAAGGTGGAGGTGAAGAATGCAGCAGGGGGAGGGACTGCAAGGACAAACCCTTACAGGACCCTTCCCCCAAGGCACGCCTCCTGGCGAGCCAGGACAAGGGCACCCGCCGGACCCGAACACACGGCGCAACACATGGCACCGCTGGACCCCGAAACACACGGCCCCGCCGGACCCCATGGCGCCGCCAGACCCCGGAACACATGGCGCAACACATGGCGCCGCTGGACCCCGGAACACATGGCGCAACACATGGCGCCGCCGGACCCCGGAACACATGGCGCAACACATGGCACCGCTGGACCCTGGATCACATGGCGCCGCCGGACCCCATGAACACATGGCGCCAGCCAGACTCTGGAACACATGGTACCATTCGGACTCCGGAACACCTAGCACCAGCCGGACACCGGAACACACCACCGGACCCCGCACGCATGGCACCAACCGGACCCCGAATGCATGGCACCATACGGAACACATGGCGCCTCCGGAACACATGGCGCCCCCGGAACACATGGCGCCCCCGGAACACATGGCGCCCCAGGGACACTTGGCGCCCCCGGAACACATGGCGCCCCCGGAACACATGGCGCCCCCGGAACACATGGCGCCCCAGGAACACATGGCGCCCCAGGAACACATGGCGCCCCTGGAACACATGGTGCCCCTGGAACACATGGTGCCCCTGGAACACATGGCGCCGCAGGAACACACTGCTCCCCACACTGGACCCTGCACAATAAACACTGCTGCTGCTCCCCTCAAACTCAGCCTGGCTGGGTCCCATACTGGCAGCAGCATTCTGTCATGGTTGTGCCCCCGCTGGCTGCAAACAGCAAACTGGCGGGCACTGGGACCATGGACCCAAAAGCTGGGAAAGGGACCCAAAGGCACAGGCTGAGTAAAAATATTAAGATCTTTAATTAAACAAGTAAAAAACAATAACCAAACATGAGGGGAGCAACAGCACAAACACAACAGGGCTTAAAAATTAGAATGCTGCTGCATAGAATAATGGCACAGCCAAACCTTAAATAAAAAGCCCTTCACCTCCACCTCAATGAGCCACACCTGTTGCCCGTTAAGGTGGAGGTGAAGAATGCAGCAGGGGGAGGGACTGCAAGGACAAACCCTTACAGATACAGCGCGTTGCAGTATGCACCTAGGTGGTTTTAAATGGGGAATGATTTTAAAAGGAGACGCCAATATATCTTGGGGGGTTTTATTATTGAGAAGGGGGTTTACAATATTAATATTGATTATTAATATCGCGCATGCATATGCTGCGCGTGCCCTAGCAACCCAGTGTGTCATCTGTAACATGGATTACCACGTATAGCAGCACGAGAAATTAAACTCGAAATTTTCTTGACTGAATTCTTTTTGTTTTTACACAACCAAATCTTTCTCTGGGTACCCAAACATCAAGGTAAGCCGAAAATGTACTGATTACATTCGACATTGGTGGATATTGAATACGGAATTCTTTCGCCCTGCGTTTTTGGCCGAATATGCTGTCCCCTGCCTCATACCACGAAAATTTATCTATCTCATAACTTGAGCTGCCAGACTTTCGTACGGCGTCCCGCACTCTGAAATATCGCAGCCGCATTTTCTTTAGATTGTGACAACATGGATCCATTATGCTGGGATAACCACTCAATGTAACTACTCAGGAATTATTCCATAAATCTCTGAGTTTTTGTGTGTAGTATCCAGTTGTGATTGTATGTTTTTGTCCGCCTACATTTCGAGCAAGCATTGAATTTCTTTGTTTGAATGGAGATATCTTTTCGCCGCTGCATTTATTAGAACAAGAGAGGCTTAACGCATAACAGTAATCTTCCCTTTTTGTCAGTACACTAATAACATCATGACACATGAATGGGCGATACAGGAACTCATTCAATTTTAATTGATTTCTTACGCTTTATTCTACCGCGATAAAATATGAGTCAGAGAGAAAGCACTGAAAAGAAATATCAACAGTTGGGCATTTTCTGTAATTATCACTCAAATGTGTGTCCGAAGCACAATTTAAATGAGCAAAATATCTGACACTGTGTACACACAGAAAGCAGAAAATCGCCGTGTTCAATCCTGAGATTTCAAAGTTATGAGGGGCCGTACAAGACATAATTCATTCTGGCCCTCACAAATGTATACATTCTCCTTCTCGCACACATACATTCTCCTTCTCACACACATACATTCTCCTTCCACACACATACATTCTCCTTCTCACACACATACATTCTCCTTCTCACACACACATATATTCTCCTTCTCACACACACATATATTCTCCTTCCACACACATACATTCTCCTTCTCACACACATACATTCTTTTTCCACACACATACATTCTCCTTCCACACGCATACATTCTCCTTCTCACACACACATACAGTCTCTTTCCACACACATACATTCTCCTTCTCACACACATACATTCTCCTTTCACGCACATATATTTTCACTCTTGCACGCACATACATTCTCGCGAGAGAAGAATACATGCGTACGAGAAAAGAATGCAGGTGTGTCAGAGGAGTATATATGTGTGTGAGAGTAGAATATATGCGTGTAAGAGGAGAATGTGTGTGTGACAGAAAGTATAGTGGAAAAGGAAGTAGTTTAGTGGAAAAGTATGAGAGGCCGTTTGAGAGAGAATTCATACTTGCTTTCACATGTAATATCATACTGTCACACAAACACCATCATTCTCTCATACACACACCATCATTCTCTCACGCACACACCATCATTCTCACACACACACACCATCATTGTCACACACACACCATCATTCTCTCATGCAAACACCATCAATCTCTCATACACACCATCATTCTCTCTCGCACACACCATTATACTCTCACGCACACACTATCATTCTCTCACACACACCATTATACTCACACACACACCATCATTCTCTCACGCACACACCATCATTCTCTCTCGCACACACCATTATACTCTCACACTCACACCATCATTCTCTCTCACACACACCATCATTCTCTCACGCACATACCATCATTCTCTCACACACACACCATTATACTCTCACAAACTTAAACTTGTTAAAGTGACAAAACGACAGTGAATGTAAACCAGAATTATAGCGTATGTGAATGAGAATAGGTGATTGTGTGAAGAGTTTGATTGAAACGGAAGTTAGTTTGATGGAAACGGAGGTTAGTTTGATTGAAACGGATGTAGCATTAAATTCTCAGTTCCTGATTGGTAATAATTGAAATCTTTGAAAATTTAGTCAGAAGCATGATTTCACGGACATATCCCACCTTCCCGTTCGACAAGGAAGCATGGTGAAAAAACTGCATGCTCGTCGCGGGAGCAGCACGTCATTCCAAATCCATTTGAAACGTGAAGTGTTGCTCGTTATTCATCCTAATTCCGTCCGGAAAGTGGAGTACTATAGCACCAAAGTGAAGTATATCACACTATAAAATTGAAGTATAGCTCATTATTCTTTCCAATTCCATTCAAAAAGCAGAGTATAGCACCAGAAGTGAAGTATACCTGATTGCACCAAAAGCGAGGTGTCGCTTGTCTATCATCCTAATTATTCAAAAAGTCAAATATAGCGCCAGAAGAAAAGCACAGAACATCATTCATTGCAATTCCATTCCAAAAGTGAAGTATAGTTTTAATATTGCTACTTAACGGACTGGGTGAAAACGGGTCTCATGTTTCAATTACTTGCGAAGGCAATATCCATTTCAGAGTTTAAATAATCTTTGTAATTGCGTCGCGACAAAACATCGGCATGACACGTAGGCTCAAAGCCTGCTAGCTGTAACGAACGCAAATTGCCCGAAGCTGACTCCACGACTTCGCATTTTATGGATCTAAAGCCCCATTATGTAGCCGAGTAAATAAAAATTTAAATGGTTTGAGTGAATGTATTAGGCTACACTTATATTACAATAATAGTACAAGGAAAATTGAAACGAGGTTCCGTAAATTTATAAGTGCTGGAATCTCACAGCACTTCTATCAATGGTTTGGTTTAGCAATAGAAAATACGCGAAACGGGGCTTTAGGCTGTGCAAGCGTATAGCTTACGAGTAGTTACAAGGGACTATGGTAAAGCTATAGTATTATATACTGGCTGCTATCACCCAGCGGAAACAAGGAACAGATGGTTCCATTTGACTGATGCAATAGCAGCGCTCCAGGTCTTAATTGGCCGGTGCATGTGCTGGACCGTAATAGAAACCGAGAACCTGACGGGACAGTGGTGGGACACGATTTAAAAAAAATAATCTAATTAGTTAGAGGCTTTGTAATTAATGAACTGATATCGATTAATCTGGAACCATCTGTTCCTTGTTTCCGCTGGGTGATAGCAGCCGGTATGTAATGCTATAGCTTTACCATTGTCCCTTGTAACTACTCGTAAGCTATACGCTTGCACAGCCTAGAGCCCCGTTTCGCGTATTTTCTATCGCCAAACCAAACCATTGATAAAATGGAATTGGAAAGAATAACGAGCTATACTTCAATTTTATAGTGTGATACACTTCACTTTGGTGCTATAGTACTCCACTTTCCGGACGGAATTGGGATGAATAAGGAGCAACACTTCACGTTTCAAATGGATTTGGAATGACGTGCTGCTCCCGCTACGAGCATGCAGTTTTTTCACCATGCTTCCTTGTCGAACGGGAGGGTGGGATATGTCCGTGAAATCCCGCTTCTGACTACATTATCAAAGATTTCAATTATAACCAATCAGTAACTGAGAATTTAATGCTACATCCGTTTCCATCAAACTAACTTCCGTTTCAATCAAACACTCTCACACAATCACCTATTCTCATTCACATACACTATCATTCTGTTTTACATTCACTGTCATTTTGTCACTTTAACAAGTTTAAGTTTGTGAGAGTATAATGGTGCGTGTGTGAGAGAGAGTGATGGTATGTGCGTGAGAGAATGGTGGTGTGTGTGAGAGAGAATGATGGTGTGTGCGTGAGGGAATGATAGTGTGTGCGTGAGAGTATAATGGTGTGTGCGAGAGAGAATGATGGTGTGTGCGTGAGAGAATGATGGTGTGCGTGTGAGAGAATGATAGTGTGTGTGAGACAATGATAGTGTGTGCGTGAGAGAATGATGGTGTGTGTGTGAGAGATTGATGGTGTGTGCGTGAGAGAATGATGGTGTGTGTGTGACAATGATGGTGTGTGTGTGAGAATGATGGTGTGTGCGTGAGAGAATGATGGTGTGTGTGTGAGAGAGAATGATGGTGCGTGTGTGAGAGAATGATGGTGTGTGTGTGTGAGAATGATGGTGTGTGTGAGAGTATAATAGCGTGTGCATGAGAGAATGATGGTGTGTGTATGAGAGAATGATGGTGTTTGTGTGAGAGTATGATGGTACATGTGAAAGCAAGTATGAATTCTCTCTCAAACGGCCTCTCATAGAAAAGGAAGGCAACTCATTTATTTGTGCTGTGATTGGCTGTTCAGGTGGGACTGGGTGGGACTCCCTCAAAACTGCTTTTGTGAAAGGACGCCATTTTTTCTCTCGCATGCGACATCCATTACGCAGCAATTGGAGCAAGGGTAGAGTACATATTTATTTTTGGCGACGGTTAACTTTTATATCGATCATAATGGAAATGTTGACATACAAATGACTTTGTAACTTCAACACCTTATTTTAGTGATATCTGCCAAGTGCAGAGTTTAGGGATTTTGGTGTGGTTTTAGGACAAACAGTTTGTTTTAAAAACAAGTTGCTGCGTCAATTCGACAGTCATGAGAAAAAAGGCACTACTTTGAATGCGAGTATTTTGTTTGAAATACACTATAACGACTGTTTTGAGTTTCTTGATAGCCTTGTTTCAAGAATCAGAAAATAGATGACCTCCATTGAAATGGTGGTTTACTGAGGCCTTACATTCACTTGAATAGCACAAATAGTTTCAAGCTATATGAATAGATAAAGGTGTATGCAGGGGAAATAAGAGAGGACTTTCACAATGTGAGATTTCAAAGTATAAACCTTCCTACCAAGATTCCTACCAAGAAATGGAAATAAAAATGCAACAACATACTTCATTTCAAAATGTTATCTTAATCATCAGTAGACATCTGTACAAATGTAAAAAAAAAAAAAAAAAAAAAAAGATAATTTTTCCCAAAAAATGCATGTACAAAGATTGACCACTACATTGGGATGGCTTTTTTGTGTTTTCACCCATATACAATCCCGGGATATTGCATGGAATTGGAAGGGTATATTGGAGTGAAAATTTGACTGCATATGGGCAAAACAACCCGAAATACGGACGTTCTAAAACTATCAAAACACAGAACACAGGGATAATTTGGACTCTCCGAAATTGTTTATTGGAATGAACATAAAGAAAAAAAATCTGTAAAATATTCATTTTTGGTCACAGAATAATATTGGAACCTGCAGTATTCCAGGCGTCTGGCTGCGGTCCTTTAATTTTTCTAGGCTGAAGAGGCTTAGTCACAGCTCTACAGGGGCATAAGAAACCATAAAGCCTTTTTCTGTTGGACAAAAACAGTGTTGTTACTTAATTTGTGTAATATTCAGTTTAGGAGGAAATTTGCCCAACAAAGGACAGCACTTTAAACGGTCAACTAATCAGCAACATCAATCGACAACTAACGACAACTAACCACTCAGCCTACTTGTAAATACAGCAGGGCCCTCCAGGCCCAAATCTACGATGATAACGTCCATTCAATCAACTGATAACATTGGAATCGCCTGAGCTGTTGCGAACAGAGGTGCTCAGAATAAATGCAACGCACCTCATCGAAGCTAATGGAAAGCATTAGGATACCTGGCATGAACAACAGAGTGGCAACAAGGTTTTAAAAATTTCTGAAGCCTCATCCAACAAAGGAAATGGCCCAGATTGTTAAATAAGTCATGATATAAATCCACAGAGGGAAACCAAGCAATCGAGATCAAGTCCAGATCATAGAAAGTCTAATGAAAAATACGCTTCCACTCGGGCCAAGAGACCAACTACTGTATGTTACCGGGAAGTGTATGGTTACTTGGGGAACCTATGAGGGTTTAAAAAAAATTTAAGAGGAGTTGATGACTGTGCTGCTTTGCTGCTTCAAGACCTGGGCGCCTAGTCATAATAGTTGAAGTCATGAACTCTGCTTTCTACCAGAAGTTCCTGGAAGACTATGTCCGGCAATCAGTTTATGACCTAAAGCTCAAGCACAGTTGGGTTATACAACAGCACAATAATCCAAAGCCCACAAGCAAGTCCATCTTGAAATGGCTCAAAGGAAACAAAATTAAGGTTTTGGACTGGCCTAGTCAAAGTCCTGACTTGAAGTCAATTGAGATGCCGCCCCATGACCTTAAACAGGCAGTTTCTGCTCAAAAACCCTCCAATGTGGCTGAATTAAAACATGTCAGCAAAAACAATGTATAGACTCAATGACTACATTTACAAGGACTTGAATATCCCGGTTTTCATAAAGTTTTTACATATCCCGTTTCCCATCACACCAAATTTGGTTTAAACCCGTTCATAGGTGGCACTACAGCAAACAAATGGTCATAACTCTTAAAGACCAACAAAAAAGGGGTTTTAAGTTTTGATTTTTTTGCGTTTAAGTGGTAGATTATGGATTAACTAATTCAAAACAAATCAATTTGAGAGACCTGTGTGAGAAATATGCTTATAGAGGCATTATTTCTGCGTCTGCATTGCCAGAAATCCGAAAAAATGCATTTGTATATATGAACATGTGACGTCATTCTTAGACTCAGTTGCAATGTGTGCACTACCTTTACAGTATACAAGTAAGCCTTTGTCTGGCGATGGGCTACATACAGTCACAGAACTGTTGGCTAAAATCGAGCAGTTATCAAATTGTTCACGTTGTCTCTTCGTCTCGTCTTCACAAAAAAATCAATCACAACAAAAGCTCAAAAATAAGGCGATTTTTATGCAAAATTAGGCTTGTGTTGTCACTGCAGCTACTCTAGTCAAGGTCAGAAGTAGGGGCTGAGTTTGAATTGTGGGACGCTGCTATCTACTTACACAAGTACAAAGATATACAGAGAGATAGAGAGAACACAATCATAACAAATGTTAGCCCATGAAAAACTAAATAATTAAAGCTGTTCAGAATAGCATAAGTCACTTCATGATGACAAACCATTGAGGGAAGAAAAGGAAATCACAACAATCAAACTCGAATTAGCTTGCAAGCTCGCCTACTTGCCCCGTATTTGGCAAAATCATTTCCTGCACATGCAAATGAACTCATTCACAAAAATATACAGTTTAGAATACGGAGTCACCAATAGCCTGCTCTGTGCTTTCCTGAAATAAGACCTCTGAACGGATTTAATATATAACATGCACTTACAAATGGTTCTGTACATCGTCAGCTCTCCGGTTTTATAGCCAACAAGCCATATTCAATAAATCCTCTAAAGCATTGACTCAAGAAATGTAACATGAGTTTTGTGGCTTTTTGGAGGTGTCAGTGTTTCTGCAAGTGATCAGTGAAGTCACTTGTTTAAGTCATTGGCACAGTCAACCCCTTCACAGTGAGCAAGATCTCACACCGACACTGATCTTGAGATTTTTGACAATGTTCCTCAAACAGCCTCCAACTACACAAGATTGAGGCATTTTATATTTGTCCAATAAAAAGTATTAAGAGACAAACCCAAAGGCGAAGCTTTCGCTAAGATATTTTGCATGGAACATACACACTTGTTTGTCCACGTAGAATCTAGAGCTGCAACAAGTCTCAGAACGACGCCTCATGTATATAACTAGTACGTAATTAGTTTTTCAGAAATCAGGGAAATCACATTACAGCAGGGCTGGTGTTTGACCTTCTTCTTTCAACAAGATTGAGCTTGGTTAGTAATGCATTTGGGGAAAGAGTAATATAAAGTACCTAAACTGCCAAAACTGAAAAAGTCAGGTATGTTTGAGTTTCTCTTTAAAGCCCCACTAGGTAGGAATTTCACCTTAAAATATCAGTTTCAAAGTCCATCTATCGGCGGGCTGGATTATTACAGTGAGAATGGCATCTCTCCCATTGCCGCAGAGGGACCTGGTGGCCTGCATCTAGGACTATGTAACTTTCGACCGCGGGTCCCGCACTCTTGCAAGACGTACGTTCTGCTTTACGGCACACACGTGCTTTTGGATAAGGAGCATAAGGAGAAGGCAGCTAGGCTAGCCCGCTAGCCCGGTATCGTGTCTCAAAAGATGGCTGAGGCAAAAAAAGCGAAAAAAAGGACAGTTTCGTGGAAGCCAGGATAAAAAAAAAAAGGAGAGTGACCGTGCACGGCACAAAACCAGAGTTAATATTGGGCGGCTTTTTTCACAGTGGAGAGAGCTCATGGCAAAAGAGGGCTGCAAGTCGGACGCCGAGCTGGCAGTGTTGCTGATTGAGAGGTGAGTTATATGCTCGTGTTCATGCACTGTATTTATCACACATTGTTTTTGTTGGCTGTGTTATCGTGTGTAGTCACAGTCACTATTTGGGTTATCAAAACGTGACTGATTGTAAGCCCATTCAAATAATGTAAACAAGGTTAGCCGAGGTAGCATTAGCATTTCACCGGCAGAGTTAGCCCCTTTTCGGAGTGTTTTTTATAGCGAACTTCATGCTTCATGGTGAGAAAAGTTGTTGACTTACTAGCAACTATTGTTTGAAAGCAATTACAGGCCATATCAGCTTTGTAGGCTGGGGTTGTACCGTCATTATATTGATATTGTCCCGTTTTGAGGTTACAATAGCTACTACGTCTGCTAACGTTACTCTTGGGAGCGGTGCTTGCGCATACTTTGTTGTAGAGCAATAGTTTTAATCCAACGCTGTTGAAGACTTCAATGTAAACAAAATCATAACTAATAACTTTATTGATTCCAGCTCCACAAGTCTCAGGGTGTAAAAAAAATGCACGTTCTCACGGGGGACGTCAGCCGGCAACAGCGCTCTGTGTGTTTTACGACAGCGGTGTTGCGCTTCTACTTGCTCTAGTGGCCTTTAGTGGCCGCTAGAGCGCATGAAACTGGGATTCCTACCTAGTGGGGCTTTAAACCAATTGTGCGAGTAACTTTAAATTTTACATGCTTCATAATGGTGAAGGTTGCCATGAAAACCTTTAAAGGTCCCCTATTATGCCACCATGTGTACAGTTAATTAGCCATTATGAGCCAGTTCAAAGTCTCCCCTTCCAACATCACAAGGGGGAGTGACCAACCAGAATAATGAAATTTGACTGACTGCTTGGCTGAAGTTGATCAGTGCTTATTGCCTCTGGTTGGTTACTTCCCCATGTGATGTCAAGAGGGGAAAGAAAGCCATTTTGAAATGGCTTGTAATAACTAATTGGCTCTGCACCTGGTGACATAATAGGGAACCTTTAAGAACAAAGTGATAGTTCAAACAAGATGGCTGACATCAGCCAATTAACCCTTTAAGTCCCAGGGGTAACCCAAATCCCATGGGCTTGATAATGCCCCCGTCACACTTTATCAAAATCAGCAGGAATCAAGCAAAACCAGCCGGAATGAAGAATTTGCGCAAAATTCGGGCGGGAATTTCAAATTGACCAAAATTCTTACAGCTTTGAAAGAATGCCATTCGAATACTTAGAATGCGCTTCGAACTCGCCTCAAATGATTCTTGCACATTCTGGGTGTATTAGCTCTCGAATGCAGCTTGAATGTAGTTGGAACGCAGTAGGAATATTTAGAATGCTCTTAGAATGCAGTCAGAATATTTAGAATACACTTCGAATGCCGTACGAGTGCGGTTCAATTGCTGCCTGAACACCACCCGAAGTCTGGTTGGAAGTTGCCTCGAATGCTGTACGAATTCACCTCGAATGTAGTCAGAACGCTCCCGGATTGGCCGTCAAATATGGTTTGAACGTCCAAGAATTCAAACAGAATGCAGCTCGAATACTCAGAATGTACTTAGAATGGAACACGAGTGTCCCATATGCGTTGATTGAGTAATTGCTGACAACAGCAGGGGAACGTAAATATGCCACTAAAACTGACACCAAATGCCTGAGTTAACAGGTATGCGTTACTAATGAAAACTGGCCACACCTGATAATGTTGAGAGTTTTCGGAGTTTCTGTAATGGTAATTTAAATGAATGATTGGAAACAGGTCATGACCAATCATTATTTTTAAGGGATGGGTTTCAGCCTCCCCTATCGCCAGTTCACCAACCACCACTGATTCCAGCAGCAATCGAAATATTCCAACGGCATTCGAAGTGCATTCCAGCTGAATTGTTTTAATATCGAAATAGATTCCTGCAGCAATCAAGATGCATTCGAGATGCATTCTGGCCCATTCAAGGCGCATTCAGGACATTCCGGCAGGATTTGACGTGGCTTGCCATTTTGATTCTCCCTCGAATGCAATCACAATGTTTTGAATGCTGTTGGAATGCCGTAAGAATATTTATAATGCAGTCAGAGCGCAGTTAGAATACACTTCGAATGCCGTTCAATATTTCTCCACTTCAAATGCACCTGGAAAGTTTTGAGCATGAGCAAAACATTTGGGCGGCCACAAGAATGGCCCCGAATATTTGGAATGCACTCAGAATGCAGTCAGAATGTTTAGAACGCACTTCGAATATCCAGGAATATACAACGAATTTCCATTTCGATGGCATTCCGGCTCATTCCGCCTCTAGCGTGACTAGGGTTTAACCCTCTGTTAACCACGTACCTTTCCAACTGTGTAAAAATCATTTCCCTAGGCAAATATGTTGATTATGGGCCAATATTTGGAAAAATAGTTTAAAAAAAAAAATTCGACCCTTTGGCCCACCTTTCCAAAATGTAGCAGATCTGCTACATTGGGTAACAATGCGAACGGAAAAATTAAAGTGACGGACCATTCAAGTTATTCTCAAATGTTTATTTGGCAATAAGAAACAAAACCAGCAGGGTGTCCAGGCTGTTAACCCTTTCACTTTATGTAGCAGATATGCTACGGTGGTTAATAGAGGGTTAAAGAAATAAGATGAATTATGTATGGTTAGCAATTTAATCTATGTCTCTTTATTTAGGCAATATCATGTCTTGTAATATGAAGAAATGTTGTTTGTTTAATAACAAGGAACATTTTGATTGGTAAATCACAGTGATGAATAAAATATTTAAGGACTATAGTCCTTTCAATCTTAGACATTAAAACATGTCCTCATTTGTAACAAATGAAACACTGTCATTGAAGTATTAAGGTTGCAATTTTTCTATATACTAAAAACTGAGCTTTTTTAATGACACAAAAGTGTTATCAAATAATCTTAGATATTTTAGTGCTAGTTATTCTTGTGTTACAAATGATATACATACACAAAATTACGATACAAACTATTCAGTGTCAATTTCAAATTTTGCACCGTCATGACAGTCCACCAATTACAAAAGGTCTCCAATGTGGTACATGATATCTGATTTCAATCCTTGAATACGGAATTAACACGTTGACTGCCAACTACGAGATAACTCGTAATGGCGGGTCAGGGCCAGCACCAGAAAAATTCGGGGGAAACAATTGGTCCTGGCTAATTCTAGATGGTTTTCCTTTATAAGCACGTTTTCTAATTCAAGAATAATCAAGTGGCAATTGAAGACACGGCTTCTCTCCCCCATGCGATCTAACAGCAAATAATGGGCTACATTCAGTGCAGAAAAATAATTTAATCATAATTAGGTCAATGCACTGGCACTCAGCAATGGTAATTTTTTTCCAGCGAGAGCGGAATTTCAGAACTCTTCGCGAATGAAGGTAATTCTGGTGACAAGTATACGTGGTTTCCTCCGTTTTCATTTTCCTGTCTAACAGCTGGCTATTTTTTTACAGCAAGTTCGCGTGACCGTGCTGCAAAAACAGGTGTAGGTACTTGCCGTAATTACCTTCATTCGCAAATGAGTTCTGAAATGCCGCTCTTGCTGGAAAAAAAATTAACGTTGCTGAGTGCCTGTGCATAGACCTAATTATAATTAAATTATTTTTCTGCACTGAATGTAGCCCATTATTTGCTGTTAGATCGCATGGGGGAGAGAAGCCGTGTCTTCAATTGCCACTTGATTATTCTTGAATTAGAAAACGTGCTTATAAAGGAAAACCATCTAGAATTAGCCAGGACCAATTGTTGTCAATAAAGGGATGGATAATTTCCCCCGAATTTTCAAGTCTGGTGCTGGCCTTGACCCGCCATTAGCTGGCAGTCAACGTGTTAAGTTGTGCATGGCATGATTTCAGAGTCAAAACAAACCTTAGGTCCTCTCTTACTGGCTAAATTACTATAAAAGGCACTACAATGAACATAGCAATGATTTTGATTAGTGGGCATTCCATATGAACTCAACCAAAGTACAAGAATTTATTTATTTTGGGAGTACCTCTATATCCATAATGAACACAGGCAAAATTTTAGGCTGCTACTCCAAGGGGTTTCTGAGATATCCTCTCCTCCCCCCAAAATCGGGGGGCCATGCCCCAAGTGAATAGTAAACGTTAATTTATAGGGATTTTGGAGGCCAATATCTTTGGAACTGATATCGGCTGAAAATTGCCATCAAGGGTAATTTGGGTGCAGGCTTTCAGAATCTCTTGTCAAAATTTATCAATCTCTTTTCATTTTCAAGATATTGGCCTCTCAAATATGAAAATTTTTATTGGTGGAAATCAAAAATTCAGTTTTCAAGGGCCCCCTATGAGGCCAGGATCCCTTACAGAGGCTAAATTGTACTGTATTCCTTCTATTTGAGGACAGGTCTTACAGGTTTCAGGTGTTTTATCCAACTGTGCCAAATGCAATAGTGAAACGTCAATTGAAGACAATACAATAATGGTATAGAATCCAGCGATTCTTAACTCATTTTTGATAATCTGAATGTTTCATTGACAATCCTGAGTTACAAAGCTTAAAATAGGGTTCATACTCACATTGGCACGGATTGGCTTTATTTGCCATCTGTGTAAATTGGTTCAGCGTGTGCAACATTTTTTTTTGGCCAGGCAGTGTATAAATTAATGCAACAAATTCCCCAGAATGATGCACTAAATGAAAGATGCAATGCACACCCAAAGTTCATTGGACAATAACACATTTTATTTGTTATTTTGGTTCTGTTAGCAGAGTGAATCATTGAATCAAAATCCAATTGAACAAGCAAAATAATAAGGCAAAAAGTCCCTGAAACGACCAGTAAGCAGTAAAGGCCCAGCAGAGCATCACCAGGGATGATACCCAGCCTCTGGTTTAAAAAAAAAAAAAAAAAAAAGGGGGGGTATTATGTACAAAAGCTGTCATTTCTAAACGGTCCATCCAATATGGATGAAAATGCCCTCAAACCGAGGCCAACTGTCTACACTTTAACCTCACTGCTATTGTATCCTTTCTTGAGATTGACAAATAATGGGGCTCACTGTAAATATTCAATAATCAACAATCTTCCAGCATTTCAGTCTTAGAATTGTGAAATCTTTCAATCAATGTAAAGTTCATACCTCAGTTACAGTCGAGTGCAGTGATGATTATACACCCCCACTTTCGTCTAAAGGGGGTCTTAATACATTACCTCTCTATAATTTTTTTTTGGTGAGAATGTATGGAAAAACATTATAGGCAATGACAACAAAAAAAAACCATTCCCTCAAGTATACTGACACAAAAATATGAGTAATAAACAAGAACACTTAAAACATCAATTGTTTACAATTGACAGGTGTCACAGATTTTATTTTTTGACTCTAGCATAGCATGAATGCCCGTTTGAAGGCTCATTTCATGATTAATGAAAAAATGCTAAAAAATTTGTTGAAACTGGTTTGAGGCAACAATATTCAGCAAAATTACCTCTGATGGTCAGTTGTTCCAGTATATAAGGCAACATGAACTTTGAGTAGCATCACAGCGTCAAACACATTAACACGATGGAAGGAGCTCTCTGAGCATGTCAGTAGCTGCATTGTGGCCTTACATGATGCTGAAGATGTTACATGCCGCCATAACACTGTAAGAAACACCATCTAATGTTTCAGAGACCGGTTTGCTGAAAACTACTGGCAATTGAGGTGCAAGAAGGAAATTAAGTGCCTCTGATGTTCATTATCTGTGTATGACTAGTTAAATAAATAAATAAATTGACAGTTGACGGCACAACAACTCTGTGATGATATTAAATAGTGCCAGAACTGCAGAGATGAAACTATGAAGATCTACTATTTCCAGACACCTGTGTGAAAATGGTCTGATAAGTCATGTTGCTTTTAAGAGCTGGCAACACAAAGGCAACATAAAAAAAAAAAAGGCTTGAGTTTGCCAAGATAATCGAGGAATGGACACCAATGGACTGGGAACAAGTCCACTGGATCGATGAATCAAAATTTGAAATTTTCTCACCCAAATGCAAAACTTATGTGTGCTGCAGATTTGGAGAAGTTTCAAAAATGACTGTTTGACCCCTTCAGTAAAACATGGGGGTAGTGCAACACCATTTCTGAAAAAGTTGGGACACTGTAAAATATGAATAAAAAGCTAATGCAATGATTTGCAGACCAATTGAACTCTAAATTTAATTGAAAGTAGTACAAAGACAACATATCATACATTAAATCTGAGAAATTTAATTGTTATTTGAAAAACTATCTGCTCATTTTAAAATTGTTACCAGCAACGCATTTCAAAAAAGGTGGGACAGCGGCAACAAAGGACTGAAAAAGTTGTATGATGTCAAAAAATAAACCTGGAGGAACATCTCTTAGCTAATTAGGTTAATTGGCAAAAGGTCAGTACCATGATGGGATATATAACGTCTTTCAAAAGAAAGATGGCAAGGGCTTCAGCACTCTATGAAAGACTACTTGGGCTCATGGTTCCGCAAATTCAGAATAATGTTTTTCAATGCACAATTGCAAAGAATTTGGAGATTATATCTATGGTACATAATATCATCAACAGAATCTGAGAATCCAGAGAATTCTCTGTATGCTCTGTATGCTAGGGACAAGGCCAAAAAACAATACTGAAAAGCTGTGATCTTCAGGCCGTCCGGCGGCTTTGCTTTAAAAACAGACAGGATTCTTTCGTGAAAATCACTGTATGAGCTCAGGAGCACTTCTGTAAACCATAGTGAGTGAAGATAGTTTGTCGCTTCATCCATAAATGAAATGTAAATCTCTGCCATGTAAAGATGAAATCATATATAAACAAGATCCAGAGACACTGCCACCTTTTCCAGACTCCAGCTCATTTAACCCATTTAAACCGGGACAGCATGTGCGCATTTTAACCTTTAAAACCGGGGACACTGTTACGCATTTCTACCCTTCAGGCCGGGAAAGCGGATAGGTCATTTTGTAGTTTTCATTACTTTTCCGACCATTTTCGGGCTCATAGCTGTTCTTTTACTGGCACTTTATACTAGGGCAGATGCCATAGTAACACTTCAAGACACTTTATTTTTTATATTTTTATGTTTATTTTTATTTTATTTGAACAGACACTTTATCATGCCTGCCACCCAGTAGCGGAGCTACAGGGGGGGCAAAGTCACGTCCCTTTTAGTCCTGGCTAGATCTCAATCATTTTCCTTTATTGACGTCTTTTCCAATTATCGTAATTGGCAACTGAAGACACGGTTTCTGACCGTATGCGATCTAACAGCGATGAAATCATGGGCTAAATTCAGTGCAGAAAAATAATTTACTTATTAATTGGCCAATGCTTAAGCGTGATTGAACTGGTCCGTGTTCCAATGAAGCGCGGACTTTCACTCTCGGTATTTAATGGGTTGATTTAAAAAAAAAAAAAAAAAAAAAAAAAACAGTGGCACTCGGCAGTTCAATAGCCTAGGTTATAACAAGCGTCTTGGCTCAAGCCATTTGCGTGAGAGTCGACAGGTAGGCAATGCAATTTTGAATACGTGGATTTAAATACAGCAAATCGGCGTCCAGAGGAATGATTGTCGTCTTACCTAATCGGGGAGAACAAGCAGCACCTGTTAAGTGCGGAGCGCTCTCGGAGTGAACCTTTTGTTAATTATGAAGATGACTGAGAACAGGTCAGGATTTATAATTGTTTTAAACGGCTGTTTTGTGCAACCCAATTCTCTGTTCCGCCACTGTGCTGAATTTAACCTGCGATTTAATCGCTGTTAGATCGCATGTGGAGAGAAACCGTGTCTTCAGTTGCCAATTACAATAATTGGAAAAGACGTCAATAAAGGAAAATGATTGAGATCTAGCCAGGACTAAAAGGGACGTGTCTTCGGCCCCCCTGTAGCTCCGCCACTGCTGCCACTTGTTCCAGAGAAAGAAAAATTGTTTGTTATTCTCTAGTGCAGAGCTTATACTTTTATTTATTAGGCCTCTTTATTCCATTTGAGTTGTGCATGTTATGTAGATAAAGATTTGTTATTTATTTTATTGGTTTTATTATATTTTATAGTTTGTTATAGTTTGTTCAGTGTTTCAAATATTGTGATGAAGATTTGCACAAATAAAAAACATAGTTCTTATGAAAGCCACAGGTGTAAGCTCTCAAATACTTTTTGAATTTTGTTTCTATCTGCTACAGAGGCTGAGATATCAGCTTTTTACTAAACGTTGACACCTGGGTGCTGTTTTCCAGAAAACCTCAGGTTTTAGGGGTTCTTTTCAAAATCGCCCATAGATTTTCATAGGCGTTTCTTGAATAGGCCTCAGGCCTAAATGGGTTAAGATGGAGCAAGGAAAAGTAGGAAACTGCTCTGTGGTCTGACTAACCAAAATGTGAAATTTGGGAAATCATGGACTCCAAGTTCTCTGGGCTAAAGAGGAGAGGGGCCATCCTGCTTGTCATCAGCACACAATTCAAAATAGGACCAAGGGTCCTGTAGCTTATCAGCAAGCAGTCTTATAGTGATGATACAAGTTATGAAAATTTCATGTGATGTTTGACATTTGAATCAATGAAAATCAATGTCAAGGTCACTAAATAAAAGTTCACGTACATTTATAAGACCTCCTGTAACACAAACACAATCCTAAGCTCTGAAGCAGTTTCGGTGACACAAATCATTGTAAATTCAATATGTCAACTGTGAACTTTAAAGGTCACACAAGGTCAAGTTGAGGTCAGCAAATGGACTTCATATATGACTTTTTAAATGTCTCTATACAAACCCTGGCTCAATCTGTGACCATTGCGGTGATACATGTCATTGTACTTTCACTGTCGAGTTTGACCCTCTGGTCACTGACAGTCAAGTTGAATTTCACCAAATGAAAGTTCATATGTGACTCCCTAGAAGTCAGTAACACAAACATAAGCTCCATCTGCGACTAATTTAGTGATACAAGTCACTGAATTTTCACTAGGTCACATTTGACCTTTGAAGGTCAAAATGAAGGTCACCAAACTAAAGTTAATATATGACTTCCTGTATGTCTCTAATACAAACCTAAGCTCCATCTGTGACCGTTTTGGCAACACAAGTCATTGTAATTGTATTATGTCAAGTTTGACCTTCAAAAGTCACCAAAAGTGAAGTTGAATGTCGCCAAATGAAAGTTCATTTGTGACCTTCTAGTAGGATTGGGCGATAAATGTATTGCAATAATTTTAAGAGCAATAAAAGTGACTGCCACTATGGGGCAGACAGGCGAGCCTGCTTATTACCTTTTCTATACCTAATGCCACGTGACACAAGCATCAGAGGTCATTTGAAATGTTTCCGGGAAGAAAAGTGCGATTTGAAGTCTGCTAATTACCAGCAAGGTTGGACAGCTTCCTTCCCCTTGGCGTAATTAGCTTTCCTTAAATCAATTCCTGTGTACTTTGCCTAACTTGCAGTCAAGCCATTTATTCAGCCCGCTGACTAATCAAAACCAAGATGTGGCCTATAATGATTTAGAAGAGATAATGAGTAGCAGACAGACCTGACCAGGCTACAGTGTTAGACTGAAAGAATGTCAATAATCTGAATAAATAGCAGACCTCTGAATTCACCTCTCATTGTTGCATTTTTACGTATTATTAAAAAGATTTCTGAAAAACAAAATCATTTTAAGATGGCCCTGGTTTTAAAGCATTTAAAAATATACGCGAAATGGAAAACATTTTGTGAAGCATATCAAACGTGAATGTTAGAAATTGTTTTCACATTGCACACAATAGACAAATGCACCGAATTAATAATTGAACAGGACTAATTTGAAATGAAGTAATTCATTGCTCTTGATTTTGGATACTTTTGAGCGTCTAAATAGCCTACAGTGAAGGTGGAAAACATTTTCAAGGGGAACTCAGGGCTAAATCATAATGCTGTTTTATACAAACATAATTAGGAAATAAATATTGTAAAATATAAAAATAGTGCCACGGCACTGTAGCTCACCTGGACATTCACTCCACCAAAGTTTTTCAGACTTTTGTTTAAGTCAACTTTGGAATGGTATTATTTCAGTTGGCAACTAAACACAAACATGGTTTAACATGGTAATGAAAATATTTTTGAAACAAAAAACTTACAGGGTACATAATAAGCTGGGCACAATTTTTAATTGATAAAAATGTTTTGGAAACAAAAAAAATTCAATCAGAATTATTTTGCAAATATTTTCTGTTCCCAGATCCATGTATCTAAATTAAAAAGAGTAAGTGATCATGTTTGTAGATCTATTTAAAATAACCTTCAATGCATTGGGAAAAAATAAAAAATGTGACATGTTTGGAAAAGTGTATTTATTAGATTCATACACTCTCCAGGATCGAAAGAAAGAGGACAGATGGGATGTTGTGTGGTAATCATTTCCAACAGGCATCCAACAGTTTACTTACCAATTAATGCTTCACTGTACCACAACATATTCTTTCCTGAGGCTTCCCACAACAGCTGGCTTCATAGTGAATTTTAGTCTAGATAGCTCTACATTTCCTGTAGCAATAATATACTTTTCATACAGTTGAGCACTATCAGCATGATCAGTGAAAAAGTGCTTTTATTGCTATTTTCTATAAAAAGGTGTGGCCCAATGGTGAAATGAAGAGGTGAAATGAAGGTCAAAACGAATTGCACAGCAAAACCTGTAAAATGTGTTCAGCCTTGCTGCTTAGCAAAGGAAATTTCAATATGGCTGCCGCTGTTGCCATATTTGAGTGTTGCCATATTTGAAATCGAGTCAGAAAACCTCGAAGAAACTTTAATCTCCCTAGCTACAGGAAAGTGTATACAAAGGTTCAGCTCGATCAGTCAGACAGTTTCAGAGAAGATTTTTTAAAGGTTTTTCCTGAAATTAAGGGGCATGGCCCCATGATAGAGGTCAAATGAAGGTCAAAATTCCAAGCACAGCAAAACCAGAGTTATAAAAGTTGAGTCTTGTTATTTGGCACATACACAGCAAATTTCAGCTGAATCGCTCCAGAAATGAGCGACTAATGAGCCAAAGTAGCATTTTCAATATGGCTGCCAAAGCCACCATAAAATGCGATGCACAGCTAAACCCGTAATATATATGTTTAGTCTTGCTATTTGGCACATACACAGCAAATTTCAGCTGAATGGCTCCAGAAATGAGTGACTAATGAGCCAAAATAGCATTTTCAATATGGCTGCCAATGCCGCCATAAAATGCAATGCACAGCTAAACCCGTAATACATATGTTCAGTCTTGCTATTTGGCACATACACAGCAAATTTCAGCTGAATCACTCCGGAAATGAGTGACTAATGAGCCAAAATAGCATTTTCAATATGGCAGCCAAAGCAGCCATAAAATGCGATGCACAGCTAAACCCGGAATATATATATTCAGTCTTGCTATTTGGCACATACACAGCAAATTTCAGGTGAATTGCTCCGGAAATGAGTGACTAATGAGCCAAAATAGCATTTTCAATATGGCAGCCAAAGCAGCCATAAAATGCGATGCACAGCTAAACCCGGAATATATATGTTCAGTCTTGCTATTTGGCACATTCACAGCAAATTTCAGCCGAATCACTCCAGAAATGAGTGACTAATGAGCCAAAATAGCATTTTCAATATGGCTGCCAAAGCCGCCATGAAATGCGATAAACAGCTAAACCCTAATATATATGTTCAGTCTTGCTATTTGGCACATACATAGCAAGTTTCAGCCGAATCGCTCCAGAATGAGTGACTAATGAGCCAAAATAGCATTTTCAATATGGTAGCCAAAGCCGCCATAAAATACGATGCACAGCTAAACCCGTAATATATATTTTCACTCTTGCTATTTGGCACATACACAGCAAATTTCAGCTGAATCGCTCCAGAAATGAGTGATTAATGAGCCAAAATAGCATTTTCAATATGGCTGCCAAAGCCGCCATATTTGAAGTTGGATCGGAACGCCTCGAACAAACTTTGGAGTCCTCGTGGGAAGGAACATGCATGCCAAGCTTCAGCTTCATTGGCCCAGTAGTTTTGGAGAGGACGATGTTTACAGACGCCGACGCACGACGATGACGCACGACGACGGACAAGCAAACCATGGCATCAGCTCATGGACTTCGTCCAGGTGAGCTAAAAAAGTGGAATTTTTGTTTTCAAAGACGAGATAAATGAGGTTTTATTCCCCTAAATTAGTTGTCGTCTGCTTCAACGGTCGAGTGATAATGACGTAACGTCGCCCAAGAATGACGAACCGTCACCCTTCGCCCAGAGGTATGCGCTGTTATTGTGTTGGATAGTGTGATTGTCCCCGTCCATTATTTTATGACAAAAGATTGTACAATATGGCCCATTGGCTAATTGCACAAGATGGTGTTAAGTACTTTCTGAAATACGCAGGGTTGCTTCAACATTAACGGTTTGCTTCTTTCACTTATCAGTCTAGATCAGATGCTGAGCAGATGACTGGTATATCATCCCGGATATGTGATTTTAGCTATCGCCAATATTCCCAGGATTTGGCGTAATGAACCACGAATGATGTATGCAAGATTTGTCTCGATTACCAGTGACTGATGTTTGTTCATTGGCACTCTTAGTGAGACATCTGCTGCTCCACCGAGAAACGACATGTGAACGTGGCATGGAAATTGTCAATGCATTCGCGCACAGAGGCCAAATGTGAAACTAGAAATAATCTACCAAGCGCATTCAGGCAACTCTGTCATGTTTCATGGCCATTTAAATTTCAAAATGCAACAAACAAAAATGATATCAAAATAAATTAGTCTGCCAACCAATTTAAATTGTTCATTGAGCTAATCAATGGTTTGATTGCAAACTGAGCAAAGAAAATGGGAAGTCGGTGAAGCAATTAGCGAATAAAGGATGATGATTTTGAAGACCTTAACATTGCTTGGTTCTGCCATAGACTGTGTAAAAAGATGGACGAAGCAACTGTGACGTCACCCATTAGTTTCAGCATGTCATTTAGGAAGCCACGATTTTGGCAATTTGAACAACACCATTTTGTCATTTTGAAACCGGATGTGATTCCGATTGGACGAGAGCGAGAATTAAAGATCCGGGGAGGAACGTGGCTCTGGATCTGACTTTATCGGACAAGGACCAGAGGATAGCCACACCTCTAAAGCATATTCTGGCTTTATCTTTTATTCTAGTCTACTTGGGACCATAATTTACAAAAATTAACATCACGATATATCGAAGGAGACTTGAAGCTTGCGATAGATACCATAAAATGATGTGGTAAATCATTATTGAAATAATAAATCAGGTGGCAAAGTAGGGTCATTTTCTCTTAGACTTCAATAGCACTGAACTTCTTTCTGCAACCACCAATGTCGCCATCTGCTGGCCATTAAATATAATGCACATTTTTGAGATTTCCGCATCGGCCTCACTTTTCAGACCCGGGTGCTGCATCCACCTTTTTATACAGTCTATGGGTTCAGCACGCAATTTGCCTGAATGTGTTTGCTGGATTACTACATTTGGCCGTTGTGTGCGAACGCGATAACAATTTACGTCACATTCGATATGCTTAAACAAAATGTTTTCCACCTTCACTGTAGGCTATTTTGAGGCTCAAAAGTAACTAAAATCAAGAGCTATAAAATACTTTACTTCAAATTAATCTTGTTCAATTATCAATTAAAAAATGCCAAAAAATTTCCAGCACAGATTTTCCTGAACGTGCTTGCCAAGTCTTCAATGCATTTGCCCATCGCTTGCAATGCGAAAATAATTTCTCTCTCACATTCACGTTTGATATGCTTCACACAATGTTTTCCACTTCGCGTATATTTTTAAACGCATAAAAACCAGGGCCATCATGACATGATTTTATTTTTAAGAAATCCTTTTGAATAATACGTTAAAGTTTCCCGATGAGAGGCGGAATTCAGAGGTCTGCTATTTATTCAGATTCCTGACATTCTTCCAATCTAACACGGCAGCCTGGTTTGGTCGGTCTGCTTCTCATTTTTTTGATTGGTCAGTTGGCTGAATAAATGGCTTGATTGCAAGTTAGGCAAAGTGCACGGGAATTGATTGAAGGTAAGCTAATTATGCCAAGGCGATGGAGGCTGTCCAACCTCGCTGGTAATTAGAAGACTTCAAATCGCACTTTTATTCCCGGAAGAATTTCAAATGGCCTCTGATGTTAGTTCAACACTAAATTAAAGGTATGTGGCATAGAAAAGGTAATAATCAAGCCTGTCTGTCTGCCCCATAGAGGCAGTTACTTTTATTTTGCTTAAAAATTATTGCGATACATTTATCGCCCAGCCCTACTTCCTAGATGTCAGTAACACAAACCTAGGCTCCATCTGTGACCTTTTTAAAGATAGAAGTCATTGAATTTTCACTAGGTCAAGTTTGACCTTCGAAGGTCAATATGAAGGTCACCAAATGAAAGTTCATATGACTTCCTATACGTCTCCAATACCAACCTACACTCTATCTGTAATGATTTTGCTGATATGAGTCATTGAAATTTCACTGAATAGTTTGGTCGTTGAAGGTCACTGAAGGTCAAGTTCAAGGTCACCCAGTGCAACTTCATACATGACTTCCTTTATACCCACAATACAAACCTACGCTCAATCTGTAATAGTTTCGGTGATAGAGGTCATTGAAATTTCACCATGTGAAGTTTGACCTTCGAAGGTCACCGAAAGTCAAGTTCAAGGCCACCAAATGAAAGTTCATACATGACTTCATATAAGTGTTCAAAACACATATGTTCCCAATCTTCAATATTCTCAAGCCTAGAAGCCTTTGAAAATTGTAACATTTTGCTTGACCACAAGTTTGGCCTTTGAAGGTCATCTGAGGTCAACTTTAACACATCCAAAATATAGGTCATATATGACTTCCTATATGTTGATAATACTTAATCTCTATCTGCAACCATTCAGCTTCCACAGGCAATTTTGCCCATTCTCCGTAAGACCCAATGTTAACCTACAGCGCCCCCACTAGACCCACTTCCGTCGATTCAATCGAAATGACACTCACACTGCACATAAAGTGTATCAAGATGAGTTGATTGCCAGATTTAGACAAAAATTTATCTGACAGTTTTTGAGAAATATTTTTTTGAAATTTCAAGTCCTATCTTTAAACATGGTTAATATTTTCCCTGACCTCGAGTTTGACCTTTCAAAGTCATCTATGGTCAAATTTAATATTGCCAAAATAAAGGTCATACATGACTTCCTATATATTAATAATACAAACTTAATCTCTATCTGCAACCATTTGGCCTCCACAGGCCACCAAAGTAAGTTGATTGCCTGATTTAGAAAAAAATTTATCACAGTTTTTCAGAAATGATTTTTTTTTAAATTTCTCAGTCCTATCTTTAACATTGGGGCCAAAATAGACCGATCCATAGCTCCGCCCACCCCCTAACTACGCATAGCAATGGCCGGACCTAGGTCAAGCTTTGCTGAAGATGGCGCCAACGTCCCTTATAACCTCATCGGAAGCGCTTCCTGAAAACATCAATCTCGAGTTTTTAAAAACAGATCGCATCGCAAAAAAAAGCAAAAGACAAGGGTTATAATTATTTTTATCTGGGTATATTCACGAAGTGTCATTTTCTGTTATAAACGCCCGTGAAGTTGAAGCGAAATGTAAATGCTATCGCTCAATGCTGAAGTCCCAGAAGCCACACTCATTGATAAATATAGCCGCAGGCGGCAATTCCGGGGTTCAAGCCAAGAAAGACCATTAGTAGTTGAAAGCTTTAACAGCTTAATTAACAAGTGTTGCCACTAAACGTGGCCATGTCCCCCGCCAGGTGACGGAAATGGACTGGGGTCGGCGTATCACAAAATTACACATTGAAGCCAAAGATCAATAAAATCGGTCAAAGCGTTCTCGAGATTTCGCGTTCACAACAAACGGGACGTGACAGATGGACGGCCGGACGGATGGACTGATGGAGCTGAATACTATGTCCCCCGGCCCTAATACACCATGACCCCAAAGATGAATGGAATCGGTCAAACCGTTCTTGAGATATCTCGTTCACAACAAACGGGATGGAACAGACGGATGGCCAGACGGATGGAGCTGAATTCTATATCCCCCGCCCCTAATACACCTTGACACCAAAGATGAATGGAATCGGTCAAACCGTTTTTGAGATATCATGTTGACAAGGTATTTGTAAGTGGTCAAATGGTCATAATGACCTTGAGAATGATGGCAAGGTCACGTAAATCAAGTGGGCTGTGAGCACTCCCCTAATACACCTTGACACCAAAGATGAATGGAATCGGTCAAACCGTTCTTGAAATATTGCGTACACAACAAACAGGACATGACGGACAGACGGACGGGCGGACGGAGCTGAATACTATGTCCACGGGCCCTAATACACCTTGACCCCAAAGACGAACGGAATTAGTCAAACCGTTCTTGAGATACCACGTTCACAAGAAACGGGACATGACGGATGGATGGACGGACAAACGGAGCTGAATACTATGTCCCCCGCCCCTAACACACCTTGACACCAAAGATGAATGGAATCGGTCAAACCGTTCTTGAGATATCATGTTGACTGGGAATTTGTAAGTGGTCAAATGGTCGTAATGACCTTGAGAATAATGGCAAGGTCACATAAATCTAGTGGGCTGTGAGCACTCCCCTATTACACCTTGACACCAAAGATGGAATCGGTCGAACCGTTCTTGAGATATCGCGTTCACAACAAACAGGACATGATGGACGGACGGACGGACGGAGCTGAATACTATGTCCCCCGCCCCTAATACACCTTGACACCAAAGACGAATGGAATCGGTCAAACCGTTCTTGAGATATCGCGTTCACAACAAACGGGATGGGACGGACGGACGGCCAGACGGATGGAGCTGAATACTATGTCCCCTGCCCCTAATACAACTTGACACCCCAAATCCTTCTGAATATCACCTTCACAACAAACAATGACGGATGGATGGGTCAAACGGTTCTTGAGCTGATACTATGTCCCCCGCCCCTGAATGGACACAACCTTGACACACGTAAAGATGGGAATGGCCAGACAAAACAGGAATGGAATCGGTCAAACCGTTCTTGAGATATCGCGTTCACAACAAATGGATGGGGACGGACGGATGGAGCTGAATACTATGTCCCCCGCCCCTAATACAACTTGACACCAAAGATGAATGGAATCGGTCAAATACTTGAGATATCACCTTCACAACAAAAATGGGACATGACGGATGGAAGGATGGCCGGACGGACCTGAATACTATGTCCCCGCCCCTAATACACCTTGACACCAAAGATGAATGGAATCGGTCAAACCGTTCTTGAGATATCACGTTCACAACAAATGGGATGGGGCGGACGGACGGACGGCCGGGCGGATGGGAGCTGAATACTATGTCCCCGCCCCTAATACACCTTGACACCAAAGATGAATGGAATCGGTCAAACCGTTCTTGAGATATCACGTTCACAACAAATGGGATGGACGGACGGAAGGATGGCCGGGCGGGCGAATGGAGCTGAATACTATGTCCCCGCCCCTTTACACCTTGACACCAAAGATGAATGGAATCGGTCTAACCGTTCTTGAGATATCACGTTCACAACAAACAGGATGGGACCGGGCCAGACGGACGGATGGCGGACGGACGGATGGAGCTGAATACTATGTCCCCCGCCCCTAATACACCTTGACACCAAAGATGAATGGAATCGGTCGAACCGTTCTTGAGATATCACGTTCACAACAAAAATGGGATGCGACGGACGGAAGGATGGCCGGGCGGACGAATGGAGCTGAATACTATGTCCCCCGCCCCTAATACACCTTGACACCAAAGATGAATGGAATCGGTCGAACCGTTCTTGAGATATCACGTTCACAACAAATGGGATGGGGCGGATGGATGGACGGCGGGCGGACGAATGGAGCTGAATACTATGTCCCCGCCCTAATACACCTTGACACCAAAGATGAATGGAATCGGTCGAACCGTTCTTGAGATATCACGTTCACAACAAATGGGATGATGGGACGGAAGGATGGCGGGCGGGCGAATGGAGCTGAATACTATGTCCCCCGCCCCTAATACACCTTGACACCAAAGATGAATGGAATCGGTCTAACCGTTCTTGAGATATCACTTTCACAACAAATGGGATGGGACGGACGGACGGACGGCCGGGCGGACGGATGGAGCTGAATACTATGTCCCCCGCCCCTAATACACCTTGACACCAAAGATGAATGGAATCGGTCGAACCGTTCTTGAGATATCACGTTCACAACAAAAATGGGATGGGGCGGATGGATGGATGGCCGGCAGGCGAATGGAGCTGAATACTATGTCCCCGCCCTAATACACCTTGACACCAAAGATGAATGGAATCGGTCTAATGGTTCTTGAGATATCACGTTCACAACAAATGGGATGGGGCCGGACGGATGGACGGCCGGGCGGACGGATGGAGCTGAATACTATGTCCCCCGCCCCTAATACACCTTGACACCAAAGATGAATGGAATCGGTCGAACCGTTCTTGAGATATCACGTTCACAACAAACGGGATGGGACGGACGGATGGATGGCCGGGCAGACGGATGGAGCTGAATACTATGTCCCCCGCCCCTAATACACCTTGACACCAAAGATGAATGGAATCGGTCGAACCGTTCTTGAGATATCACGTTCACAACAAAAATGGGATGCGACGGACGGAAGGATGGCCGGGCGGACGAATGGAGCTGAATACTATGTCCCCCGCCCCTAATACACCTTGACACCAAAGATGAATGGAATCGGTCTAACCGTTCTTGAGATATCACTTTCACAACAAAAATGGGATGGGACGGACGGACGGACGGATGGAGCTGAATACTATGTCCCCCGCCCCTAATACACCTTGACACCAAAGATGAATGGAATCGGTCGAACCGTTCTTGAGATATCACGTTCACAACAAATGGGATGGGACGGACGGACGGACGGCCGGGCGGACGGATGGAGCTGAATACTATGTCCCCCGCCCCTAATACACCTTGACACCAAAGATGAATGGAATCGGTCGAACCGTTCTTGAGATATCACGTTCACAACAAATGGGATGGGACGGACGGACGGCCGGCTGTGCGGACGAATGGAGCTGAATACTATGTCCCCCGCCCCTAATACACCTTGACACCAAAGATGAATGGAATCGGTCGAACCGTTCTTGAGATATCACGTTCATAACAAACGGGATGGGACGGACGGACGGACGGGCGGACGGATGGAGCTGAATACTATGTCCCCCGCCCCTAATACACCTTGACACCAAAGATGAATGGAATCGGACGAACCGTTCTTGAGATATCATGTTGACAAGGAATTTGAAAGTGGTCAAATGATCGTAATGACCTTGAGAATAATGCCAAGGTCACGGAAATCTACTGGGGTCGGCGTATCACACCAATATACCTTAACCCAAAAGATGAATGGAATCTGTCAAACCGTTCTTGAGATATCGCGTTCAGAACAAACGGGACATGATGGACGGCCGGAC
Source organism: Gymnothorax javanicus (assembly GCA_029692085.1). Classification (NCBI taxonomy): domain Eukaryota; kingdom Metazoa; phylum Chordata; class Actinopteri; order Anguilliformes; family Muraenidae; genus Gymnothorax; species Gymnothorax javanicus. Next base: position 51,924,230 of record CM056196.1, read on the forward strand.
GGAGCTGAATACAATGTCCCCCGCTCAGCTCGCTATCGTGGCAGCGGGGAACAAAAACCACTTTAAGAGTGTGTTGCAGGTATTTATGTGGACCTATTTTGCCAGTGTTGGACCAACAACTTATGATGTATAGTCTGATTTGTGTTATGTTAGGCTATTTTGTGCATTTATGGCACCCCCTAGTGGTCGATTTGATTGAAACTTTCAGGCTTTGTTTCAGGTTCTTATGTGGACATATCCTGTGAGTTTTGTAATGAGTGACAAAACTATTTATGATTTATAGTCTGATTTGTGTTATACCACATTGCTTTGTTTTGCATTTATAGCGCCCCCTATCAGACAATTTGAATAAAATTTTCAGAGTATGTTTCAAGTACTTATATGAATATATCCTGTGAGTTTTATGGCTATAGGACGAACAATAGCTGATTTATAGTCTGATTTGGGTTATACCATGCTGCTTTGTTTTGCATTTATAGCACCCCCTGTCAATCAATTTGAATGAAATTTTCAGAGTATGTTTCAAGTACCTATATGAATATATCCTGTGAATTTTAGGGCTATAGGACAAATAATTGCTGATTTATAGTCTGATTTGTGTTATACCATGCTGCTTTGTTTTGCAGTTATAGCGCCCCCTATCAGTCAATTTAAATGAATTTTTCTGGGTATGTTTCAGGTACTTATATGAATATATCCTGTGAGTTTTATGGCTATAAGACAAACAATTGCTGATTTATAGTCTGATTTGTGTTATAGCGCCCCTTATGGGCCAATTTGCATGTAACTGTCAAGGTATGTTCCTGGTACTTATATGGACATATTCTGCAAGTTCTGTGATGATTGGCCCAATAGTTGTTGAATTTTGTCCATTTATGTGCTAAGCCACGCCCCTGCTGAAGTTCATTGGTCAATATCTTGGAAACGAAATGAGATTTCAACAAGCTTTATGCAATCTTTGATAAGCTTGGTCCATGGATGATCCACAGCAAATTTTGAAGGAATCGGACATACGGCCTAGGAGCAGATATCAAAAATGTGTTTTTCAAAAAATTCTAAATTCCGGGAATTCAAATATGGTGGATCTTAGAGGTCCTTATGGAAAGTTGTAGAGATTGGACCAAGGAATGTCTCTACCAAGTTTCGTGTAAATCGGACTTACAGTGTCGGAGTTATGACCTTTAAAGTGAAAACCTGTTTTTCTTGAATTATAGCGCCATCATTAGGCCGATGGAGTTAAGAATGCCTTGGTCAGCATTTACACACAACTTCCAACCAATGTGCAAAATTTCAGGTCTCTACCATTTACTATATCATGGGATTTGCGAAAACATTTCTGAAGAAGAAATAATAATAATAATAATAATAATAAACCGGCACAAAAACAATAGGGTTTCAGCCCTACGGGCTTGAACCCCTAATAATAATAATAATAATAATAATAATAATAATAATAAACCAGCACAAGAACAATAGGGTTTCAGCCCTACGGGCTTGAACCCCTAATTACGATCGACAAGGAACAGAGAAGCATTATTCTCGGCCAGTACTCTTGCAAAGCAAGGTACTAGCATTCAGTTTACATATGGTGTGATAAGATCATAAATCTTTTCCGGAGCACCCAAGTGTTATTGCCCAAGACAGTCTTTGATTGAAACAGAGCTCTGCGTGAAGCCTGCATTAATCGTATCAGGTGTGTTTCTGCTCTGTTTGAATGAAAACCTGAAGCCTCTTGACCCTTTTGCGGCCCAGTGCAAAGCCATCAAGAGGCGTTATTGTTCGTAAACAAAGCAAGTGGAGCTTTGAGAATCATGAGTAATTATTAGCAAATAAATTGCCATATCCAGCCCGCTCCCTCCTGAAAGTAGTGTTTACGACCCTGTCTGGGTATCTCGTGTCCGATTTACACTCACCGTAACAACACCGCTTTGCCATTGCGAGATTTTATAATTACAAAAATCATATCAAAACAAAGTCTTGAATGTACTCTTCCCAATAGAGAAAGCAGTTCGGATAAGTGTTTGTTTGTCCGAGGTTATGGCGAGCGCTAGCTGGGTGCGGTCACGTGACTGCAGCCCTGGATCTCATTGGCTGGATAGGCCTGGGTGGGCTGTACTCTGGATCGGTCTATTTCACGGGCCCATAAAACGGACAAAAATGATTCAATCAAAAAATCCGAGAAAAAAAAAAAACGTCTGAAGAAATGGTCTAGTAGTCTGTTATGGGAAATTTACAGGAAAATTAATCTGGCCGAAAAAAAGATAAAAAATGTTCCGGACGACAGACAACGGATGCCACACCACGACAATAACTTATCGGCCCATTGGGCCGGTAAACTAAAAATCCAGCATCATGATAGAATGGGGGTGCATTAGTACACATGCCATGGGTAACTTGTGCATCCGTGAAGACACTATTAACGGTGAACGACATACACAGTTTGTGGTGGAACATGTATTGCCATCCAGATGCCTTTTTTAAGGAAGACCTTGCTCATTTCAGTAACACCATGCCAAACACCACACTTTGCTTGTATTACAGCATCATGGCTCCATTGTAAAAAAGTCTGGGTGCTAAAGTGGTCTTCCTACAGTCCAGACCTGTCACCCACTGACAATATTTGGCGCATTATGAAATGAAAAATATGACAAAGGAGGCTGCAAAGTACTGAGCAGCTGAAATCCTGCATGAAGCAAAAATGGGAAAACATTTTGCTTTTAAAACTACAGCAGTCGGTCTCCTTAGTTCCCAAATGCTTACAGAGTGTTCAATAAAGAAAATGGGTGACTCCATGTCAGATGAGCCAAGGGATGGAATCAACCTGTCACAGAATCTGCCAAATTTTTTTGGCATTTGTTGGTGCATGGGTGGTGATGAAAACTCCAAGTTTTTTTGTGTCAGCTCCGACTCGGCCATTTTAAAAATTGGCCCAACGCGCCTCAAGACGTGCCCCGTCCACTTTTTACAAACACGTTTTCTTCAATAAATCAAAAACTTAACATGATATATAGATGAAACTTGGTATATTTAAGTATCTTTTTCACAATCAGAATCTCCAATCAGAATTGAGCTATCTTCATGAGTTACTGAGATAAATGAGAAAAAAACAATTTTGGGGGTACTGATCTTTGACCCCCCTGTACCACACTTCTGTCAACCTGTACCAAGCTGCAAATTTTATATATCTTAACACCACCTCATTTAGCATAAATGTGAAAGTTAAAATTGTGTTATGCCCCATTACAGAAAAATCACAAAAAATGTAAAAACAACAATTTTGCACTTTCGCATAAAATGAACAAAAGAATGTATAGGGAAATGTACATGGTGTACATTGATATGATTAATTTATAGGTACTTTTTGTGTGCTATAATAAATGGCGAGTTTTTTGCTTTCAAAGATTTTCTAGAAATTGAGGGTAATCTTAGATTTACATGTCAACTTTTTGGTTGCATCATCTTGTGCACTGAAGTGAACTTGGTACATAGCTGTTATTGCATCATCAGTCAGGCGTGGCTTCTTGGCTGAGTGGCTTCTTCTGGTTATTGTTTCAAAGAAAGCCATGGCAGTAAGACTTGAGAGGTGTACTCTTCGAAGTGTCCTCGACTCAAGAAAAGACTCATTATCACAAGAATACAGATTTTGCTGGTATAAATGCTGAGTGCAATGAACCACGGTAAAAGTCCGTGTGATGGAATAGGAGGAACTGTCAAGCGGTTGGTAGCTCATGCCTCCTTACAGGCACCAACACAGGGTCAGATTTGAAGTTGAGACAGATTCTTTCAATGGTGTAAAGATAATATACCAGGCATTGAGTTCAGATAGGTTAGCAGTGAAGAAATCGCCAAACATGGGCAAGCCATCAGTGAAAGACTGGCAGCTGGAAAAACAATTCCAGGTACATGATGCATCACAAATTTGTTCCAACTGCAGAAGGTCTGAGGATGTACAGACCATCAGCTGATGAAATGTACACTTGCATTTCACAGGAAAAAGCGGGCTCTGCAGGTGAAGTCCACATTTCTGATCTGAAACCCAGGCAAGATGCAGCTGAAGTTTATGATATGGAATGGTATTGTATTGTTTGTACTGAAAAGAAGTGTGATGAAAATAATGTTGTTTATGTGAAATTCATGCATCGGCGAGAACCAGTGTCTGCCCCCACAGCTTCTGGCAACAGCGGACGTCAGTATAGGCTGCAAGACGATGAAATTAACAAAGTCCAGAAATGTTTTGACCAATTCCAAATGACCCACAAAGGCTAGAGCTTTTAAAGCTCCATAGTGATTAAAGTGAAGGTTTGATGTTTCATACTCTGACATGTCTGCTAATCAGAGTTTTCAAGATTTGTAAAGGTGGTCTGGGTACCATTGTGTTTTTGCAACTGAGAAACATGCATGTATGTATAGTAATGCATTTAGACCTTAATTCATGGAAAAAGAAAGTTTATGATTCCATATAGAAATGTCCTTCATTTCATTAATGTGTCTGACACCTGAGAGACTGTTTACAATTACATGCATTATTATTATTATCCCCCGCCATGAATTGGATCGGGGGATATTGGAATGGAGCTCGTCCGTCCATCTGCCGTCATTCCGTCCGTCCGGGTTCAATGGGGACAAGTTTTCTCGGAAACCACTGCACCTACATGAATGACATTTTGTGGGTGACCAGTACTAATGATCCTATTGAATGATTTCGACAGTTGATTCCGAGAAATTTATTTTTAGGGAGTTATGGTCCTTGTTTCTGTTCATCGACTTCGTGTAGTTTTCTCGGCAACTATTGCACCTTCGTAGGTGAAATTTTGTGTGTGGCCAGTACTAATGATCCTATTGAATGAGTTCGACAGTTGATTCCGAGAAATTTATTTTTAGGGAGTTATGGTCCTTGTTTCTGTTCATCGACTTCGTGTAGTTTTCTCGGCAACTATTGCACCTTCGTAGGTGAAATTTTGTGTGTGGCCAGTACTAATGATCCTATTGAATGAGTTCGACAGTTGACTCCGAGAAATTTATTTTTACGGACTTATGGTCCTTGTTTCTGTTCGTTGACTTGGTGTATGGGATTTGCAATGGGGACAAGTTTTCTCAGCAAATATTGCACCTTCATCGGTGAAATTTTGTGCGTGGCCAGTACTAATGACCCTATTGAATGAGTTCGACAATTGATTCTGAGAAATTTATTTTTACGGAGTTATGGCCCTTGACTCTGAACTTGGTGTATGGGTGTTTAATGGGGACAAGTTTTCTCGGCAACGTGGATGAAATTCTGTGGGTGGCCAGTACACATGACCCTATTGAATGAGTTCGACAATTGATTCCGAGACATTTATTTTTACGGAGTTATGATCCTTGTTTCTGTTCGTCGACTTGGTGTATGGGATTTGCAATGGGGACAAGTTTTCTCAGCAACTATTCCTTCATTTTATTATCTCCTTGCATATGTTTCAGTGAATAATGTCATTGCTCTGGGTTTTTTTTTTTTTTTGTATGAATATGGAATCTCCCGTGACCATTCTTACCATGGCGGGGATATTGGTGACAATGTTGCCTTGTTTACATTTCCCTGTACATTCTTATGTACCTTTTATGCTAAAGTGCAAAATGATAGTTTTTACATTTTTTGTGATTTTTCTGTAATGGGGCATAACACAATTTTAATTTTTAACATATATGCTAAATGAGGTGGTGTGAAGTAACATATAAAATTTGCAGCTTGGTGCAGATTGACAAAAGTGTGGTACGGGGTGTCAAAGATCAGTACCCCCCAAAATTGATTTTTCACATTTATCTCAGTAACTAAATAAGTTAGCTCAATTCTGATTGCAGATTCTGACTGTACATGAAAAGTTACATACATATCTACCCAGTTTCATCTATATATCATGTTAAGTTTTTGATTTATTGAAGAAAACATGCTTTTAAAAAGTGGGCGGGGTGCATCTTGAGGCGCATTGGGCCAATTATTAAAATGGCCGTCATTCAGTAATGAGTCGGAGTTGACACAAAAAAAACTTGGGGTTTTCATCATCACCCATGTACGAACAAATAGTGAAAAAATTGGCAAATTCCGTGACATGATGGTGGAGCATTCCTCTGCCAGTGGCTCTTCTGACATGGAATCAGCCAGATGTGATGCAACACAGAAGTAAACATGCCTCTGTGTGATCTTTTTTAAAACATGTTGCTGGCCTCAAATTCAAAATGAGCATATATTTTCCAAAAACTATAAAATATCTCAGTTTTGACATCTGATTTTTTTGGAAATGGGGTTGTAATATAATGGTTTGGGGTTCAGTCTTCTCGAAAGGAACTGGTGATCTCATAAAAAAATCAATGGAATCATGGTTCAAAAGATGTATCACAGCATCCTTGTGAGGTATGCATTGCCATCTGGAAAGAGACTGATTGAACGTGAATTTTATTTTCGACAAGATAATGACCCTAAACACACTTCTAAGTTGTGCTAGAATTATCTGTTTGAAAGAAACATCTGGTGACATAAAAGGTATGACTGGGCCTGCTCAAAGTCCAGACCTTAATTTAATTTAGCAAATCTGTTGTTACCATGAAAAAATCTCTTAGAAATGAACTTCAAACCATTTGGAATTGTTTAAAGAGTGAGTAAATGTAAAAATGTGAAAATTATGCCTGAAAGATTAAATGCTGTAATCAAAGCAAAGGGTGGCCACACAAGATATTGACTTTTTCTCCCAAAAAGATATGTTTTTTATTTTCACTATATGATCCTACATTACATGAAATAAATACTGGAATAGTACCAGGTTTCTGATTTATCTTCATTTTGTTAAGTATATAATCATCGCCGCACACTACCATACATTGCTCAAATATTTCAAATATTTTACCGGGGTTTTCCTGCATAGAGAATGTGGTGGCAGCTGCCACTGCTAAATTTCTTACCACCGCCAGTTCACGGCATAATGCTCGGTGTTTTTTATGGGAAACTCATAACCAGGATAAGCCTCTAACCAGGATGCATGTAAACGCACTCACTGACGGGATATGTAACTGCAATTGCGGCAAGCAACCACTGGTAGTGTCAGTAGTGCTGTATCAAAATCAGTACATTAAAGGAGGAGACCGTACTTCGGCAAAGTATATTTCAGCGGAAAGCAGAATTCTTGAAGTGTCTAAAGCGCATATTTTAATTTGATAATAATCTAGTGCGATGCATTTTTAAACCAGCGAGTCTTCAAATTGGCTTCAATATCAGGGGGCAGACATTTTTACTTGGGGAATCTTCTGATTTTGAATTTGATCTTCGGAACCTCACCTTTAAAAAATGCTTAATAACCTAAACCTCTCGCAGTTTACATCTCCCGATTAGCCAGAGTTGCTCAGACTAATTGGTAAAAACCGACGACGGTCTAATTTACTTTTGATAGCATTTTTATGCATTGCACCACAAAATTATGAGGCGTCGTCTTCTGCGCATAAATGATGACATGAAATATCAATAGGTCTTTATAATTTCAGCGCTTGTGTTGCTCGTTAAGCAGAACAGATTTGCGTAAATTAGTTTGCAAGGTTGCGAATCTGTTCTTTATTCTGAATGTTGTCATGGCTAAAGGGCGCTATAAGGCAAGTTGCACTGCTGTGTGACAATCCTAAGTATGACGAAAATAAATGCTGCAAAGTCAGCAAAAGTTTTGGATTTACAATGCCATATCAATTATATAAATTTAGGCAATGGGAATTCACCTTTTCATTATCATTTCTATTTATAGGTCATGTATTGGTCTTGGTCACTCAGTCGATAAATTGTTTGATTGTTAATCAGGCCAGCTTAAATAAAAACAGTATGCGGGCAGTCAAGCCGTAAAGGGTGGGCTGACTGAAGGCCTTCTGAACAACTCCATGGCCCAGATGAAAGGACAGAGAACAACTGACGTCACGAAAGAGAATAATTGACGCCACAAGCACCGCGGCACTCCCATTTGATTGGATAATGCGTTCGAAATGCACACTCACCCACTATATAGGGCGCTATGTAGTCAATGTTCGACTTTGAAAACAATATAGAGAGTGAGTGAGCGAGTGGACAAGTGTATATTCCGAACGCAGCCTTAGATTCCCCAAGTAAAAATGTCTGCCCTTGATATTGACGACGATTTGAAGACTTGCCGGCTTTAAAATGCGTCGCACTGGATCATTACCAAATTAAAATTTATAAAACTATGCGTTTTAGACACTTCAAGAATTCTCCTTTCCACTGAAATATACTTTGCCAAGTTGCGGTCTCCTTCTTTAACTGACGCTGCGAAAAGAGCTGACGAAGGAGAGTTGTTCACCAACCCAACTAAGAGGAGTCTTTTAACGCAATGTTCCCGGAGGGTGCGAGGAGAGTGACAGCTCCCGCCAGATTACGCCCTTGTTCCCAGCTGTTGCAGCTCCTGGAGGTAAGTTAAAGGATATGTGTGTAAGATTTAGAGCCATCAAGTGGTCAGATTATAGACTGCAACCAACTGACCATTCCTTTTCTCAGAAAACCTACGGTGGCCGCAAAACTTGCGAAAACATGAAAGGCGCTCCCTTGTGTCAGTGCTTTATTCATTTACTTTTTTCCCGTTCTGGGCTACTGTAGAAAAAATGGCGGTGCAACATAGCAGCCTCCACGGAGGTGGACCCGCTCCCATGTAGGTTTAAAGGGCTTATTCTAAGCGAAATGAAAGTCAAAGATTATTGTTTTCACGTGATAATACACTATGAATGTTATGTTCCATTTCTGCCAAAATATCAATCTAAATTCTACACACTGCTCCTTTAATGTGAAACGCCGCTAATGGAGATAAATGAATTACTGAAGCAAAACTTGACCTAAAGCTAAGTTAATGAGTTAACTGTTATTGAAATGATAATGTTACCACCAAAGTTTAACATTGGTAAAAATGAACCCTTTGCCTGCAGGAACGCATATATGCAGCGAGTTTGCTTTGATATACCGTGGTAGGTGCACAAATGGGTAAGAGTTCCGTATCCACCCTCCACTTTTTATTTTACTAGAGTAGCTCATGGCGGTTTTGTATGCACTTGCATGTCCAGAGCGAAACTCTTCAAAAATCATCTAATTGAAGGTCATTGAACAATTTTTGGTTGGTAACACATTTGCCACTGACGGCGAAATAGGTGAAATGGCCACGCCCCTTTTTAAGCGAAGTACTACCACCCGCCATTACTGTATCTCCAGAACTGTTGGACCTAGAAGGTTGTGTGACCACTCAAAATGTTCGGAATGGCCACATTTATGGGGGGTCAGTATTACATTTTCATGTCCAAAAGTCAATGGTTTTTAAGATATTTGCCAAAAACTGACTTCAACATGTTACGGACTTCAATTATTCATAATTGTTCCTGCTTCTTTTGTTCAATTACTTGATTCCTGAAGAGTTCAATTACTTGACTCCTGAAGAGTCTAGGTGGGCAATAATCTGCATTAAAAAGATTACAATTAACCCTATTATTTCTTTGTTGTAGGAGGCGCTAGGTGTTCAAGTGTTAAAGTGTTCTCTGATGGAAAGTAATTCTACCTTGGATCCCTGCTTGCTGTTACTATAACATGGTAGGATTTCATTATAGTTGAATTATGCACACTAAAATCATCTGAACAAAGTTTTTGAATAATAACTGCATCATCTACAATTAATTACGCAAAAAAAATATTTTTTACAGGAAACTTTAGTAGTTTCAAGGTCAGCAGCCGAAGGGGTTTTTGATGGGACTTCATGCGTTATATGCAACACTGCTTCAGGAAAAACGTTAACAGGTAAATTTCAGATGTAATAGCATCAGAACCCTATTTGGCCAACTGATGAACAATACTTCCCTTACCTCACAATGTCTATTGATGAAAAAGTGTGTACTTATATGTGTGTATACAACGCCATGCTTGTAAAAATTAAATCTTTGGCACCTTTGGAACACAGGTAGATGGACCCTATTATTTTGGTGATATTTCATACATATTATTTTTCAGGAACTGATGATGGGCGTGCCAAAATCCGGATGGCAGCAGAACAATTGGATGATTCTTTAGTCATCTCAAGAATACGCGCATACAGCAACACATTCAAATACCATCTGAAGCCGAAAGCCTGTTATTCCACTTACATGCTGAAGTCGAAAAGATCAGCCAAAACGAAAAGTGAGCCAGAACTTGTTGAAGAGGTTTAAGAGGGAGAAAGCAGTGACAGTTATAAGGCCCCCAAAAGACGAAAGAAGAGTACTAGTTCCAGTTGCAAAGACATTGAAAGTAAGTGTGTTATATGTGACAGAGTAAGAGAGAGTTGTGGTGATAGGAATCGGGTGTTGTATCGCATCTCAGAGTCTGACAGAGCAGCATTGTTTTTAGATGTTTTGAACTTTTATAAGGATGAAGTTAAGACAAGATGTGCTTTTCTGGATACAGCTGGTGATGTGTTTGCTGCAGATGTCTTCTATCATGGGAATTGTTTATGACAATACTTGCTTAAGTATAACAGACAAATTAATGCATTGTTTGAAAATATCCAGCGATTCAATCAATAGAAACAATGCTGGGAAGTATTGTTCATCAGTTGGCCAAATAGGGTTCTGATGCTATTACATCTGAAATTTACCTGTTAACGTTTTTCCTGAAGCAGTGTTGCATATAATGCATGAAGTCCCATCAAAAACCCCTTCGGCTGCTGACCTTGAAACCACTAAAGTTTCCTGTAAAAAATATTTTTTTTGCGTAATTAATTGTAGATGATGCAGTTATTATTCAAAAACTTTGTTCAGATGATTTTAACTCTTTCAACCCCAGATATTCTAGCATCACTATACCCTTCAACCCCACAGCCCTCTGTAGAGGGCTGGTCATTATCTGGACATTGTATCTTACTGTTATCTCTGGAATCCCATTAAATGTAACCTGATATGTTCCAATCAATTAGTTAGATTGTTTGAATTTTCCCTACAGGAATTTGGGGTTGAAGGGAATATGTTGGTCAGCCCTCTGTAGAGGGCTGTGGGGTTGAAGGAGTTAATGTGCATAATTCAACTATAATGAAATCATACCATGTTAAAGTAACAGCAAGCAGTGTTCCAAGGTAGAATTACTTGCCATCAGAGAACACTTTAACACTTGAACATCTAGCGCCTCCTACAACAAAGAGATAATAGGGTTAATTGTAATCTTTTTAATGCAGATTATTGCCCACCTAGACTCTTCAGGAGCCAAGTAATTGAACTCTTCAGGAATCAAGTAATTGAACAAAAGAAGCAGGAACAATTATGAATAATTGAAGTCCGTAACATGTTGAAATCAGTTTTTGGCAAATATCTTAAAAACCATTGACTTTTGGACATGAAAATGTATTACTGACTCCCCATAATGAGGCCATTCCGAACATTTTGAGTGGTCTCACAACCTTCTAGGTCCAACGGTTCTGGAGATACAGTAATGGCGGGTGGTAGTACTTCGCTTAAAAAGGGGCGTGGCCATTTCACCTATTTCGCCGTCAGTGGCAAATGTGTTAACAACCAAAAATTGTTCAATGACCTTCAATTAGATGATTTTTGAAGAGTTTTGCTCTGGACATATAAGTGCATACAAAACCAACAAGAGCTACTAGAGTATTTGCCTGAATGATTTCAAAAGGAGGCACAAATATATTTTGCCGGGTTTCATTAGTGAGAAGGGGGTTTAGAATTTCATATCAATATTTTATATTGCGAATGCATATGCTGCGCATGCCCAAGCAACCCTGTGTGTCATCAGTTATATGGCTACCATCGTTATTTACTATTACCACGCATAGCAGCACTAGAAATGAAACTTTAAATTCTCTTGACTTGATGTACGCTTGACATTTTTACACACCCGAATGTGTCCCTGGGTACCCAACCATCAAGGTAAGCTGAAGAAGTACTGATTTCATTTGATATTGGTGGAGGTTGGATATGGTGCTCTTTCCAAACACAAATGAATTCAATTTATAGCCGACAGGATCAGCGCTTACAAAGCAGCCTACAAATGCAACACGTGTCTCGTTCGAGAAGACATGGTTTTAATGTTGTGACTGATCAGTGTATATCAGGTACATTCACTACACTACTTGTAACCCCCTCAGTTTATTGGTTTTGAAGAATTATTTTATCTTTGTTCTCACTTTTGCTCTACTTCAGAATAAGTCTTTTGAGGAGGTGCTTCTGGGGCTCGTTTCTCCAGAGGCCTCTCAACCCTGAGCTTTGCAGCTGCAATCACCCTCACAGCACCTGTACAAACTGTGGAGACACCATTTTCTGCACTGAAGATTGTATGATATGATTGAGAACACTATCACTGTTCGTGCAGTGTTAATTCTAGGATTTCCCTAGGGCAGGTGCTTTGGTATGAAAAAGGGCAGAGCAGTCGCGTCGAGCGAGTGGTTTTCCTGAAAAAGGGCACAAAAGTCGTAGCAAGCAAGCAGCAGCCTGCCAAGAAAGGCCAGTTCATTTGTAGCAGTAACTTGCATGCCTTCATTCCTAACACCAGTCACTTTCCTTGCTTTGTGGCCCATGCAACCCTACCTGCCTTCTGCAGATTTTAAATGCTAAAAGGGCTCTTTTTTTCTTTCCTAATTACACATTACAATTACAAGAGAAATAAAACTCCACTCTGAAAGCAAAACAAATTATTTGCAAAAGGCATCAATTTTACCCTAAACCATCTTAATTCAATACAGGACACTACTGTTTCCAAATGAAATTTCTGTAAACTACTTGTAACGTCCAGTACAGCTGTCTTATCTATAGCTTACTGTAGCATATGAAGTTAACACCTGATCAGAGATGTGAAAGGATCCATTCCCATTAAAATCCAGTCATGCTAGGCACTCTCCAACTCAGTCCCATTTTGACATCACAACATCATGTATTTGAATTATCGAGAGAAGCCGGTGGCGAGCTTGCGATTCCCTTAATCACATAACTATGGGAGAAGTTACCATTTTGTGATGCGAAACCGCCTAATCTGATCACTGCAGACAATCCCATCACGTGCAGGTTATGGCTGGCCCTAATGAGAAAATAACCCTAAAATTTCCCCTGCAAAGAGCCCCCCCATGACTAGCCTAACTGGCAGACAGGCCTATGAAGCATGATACAAGGGCAGAGTAACCAGAAAATGGGACTTAATCTCTTTATCTCGATTGCATGCAGTTTCGGCAACATGACGTGAACGAATATATTGGCTACTCATAGTGAATGACAGAGCCATGCCTAGCTCGTTCAAGTGTCGTAATTACACTACAGACTTCTTGCCAGACAATCGCCATTTGTTTAATAAAAATCTTATTCAAGTCGATCAGCACTTTTGATTGTTCCGACCGGAAAAATTCTCTGATGGAATGATGTTCCTTTTTTTGCCGATTTGCCACCTGCTCAAGTCTTCTTTTACAAGCTGGCATGATTATCTGGTGATTGTTATGCGAATGACACGAATAATACGGCTGAATTCCGGGAAACGACAGAAGCGCCACTATGTGCGGCGGCAAATCAAACCAAAATCAATCTGAATACCAGGGAATACACAACACATCTGCAGCACGAGGTTTCTGTACATTATCATTTTCTATGAGTGAGGTTGAATGGAGGAATCAGCTAAAGCGATCGTCAAGTGCGGCAAGTGACAAATTCAGGCGTGGCGTAGTTACTCGGAGTTGGGGAGTTGGGGTGAAGGTGGGACCTTCCTCTGCCATCTTAGGATTCGCAAATCAGCGTGGCGCACCTTCCTTGGGAAGAAAATGACCGCTGTGGTGGGCTTTACTCTGAAATAAGGCAGCTATGGTGGGATTTAATGAGAAAAGGGCCAGCTATGACAGGAGAGAATTGGGCATGGCGCAGCGCAATGGCCAAACGCTCTAGATATAACACTGTCATGTCTACATCAGAATAATACAAAGTTTCTCAATGCATGAGTTGTTTTTTTAAAGGTCAAGACACCCCTGACTAAAGGAGAGGCACTTGGATGTATGTTGCAAGGCGGCGATCGATGGACCAAACCATGAGGCCTTTGACGACAAGGAGTGTATGAAGAGGTTCTACAAAATTAAATCTAGGAGGCTGAAATGTTCCGCCACTGGTTGTCAACTGTGTAAATAAATGGCTGGTGTCTTAAACTGCCTTGTAACAAGGCCACATTTTGCTGCTTGTGAAATTTGTCAGAAAAATACTTGTTTATATTTTGTTATATTTATGTTCTAATTTTGCTTATTTACTTACAGTTATCAGGTCAAGTTTGTGCTGCAGCCTCAGCACATTATCACAACTACTACTACTACTTGCCCAGTTCACCCTTTAGTATGATGTCCATGGACCTCTTGGGGTCATTGAGGGTTTTCCTGGGGTCCCCAGGAAAATGAATTGCTCTGAAATCCTGTACAGAGCACATTTTTTAAGAATAAAAATGCATAAAATAATACTTGCCATTTTCAATCATGCAAATATAACTCCTAAAATACACTGCTTGTAAGACATTTGTTTGAGCCAGTTGAAGGCAAGGTACATGTGCACATGTGAGCCCATGATCGGGTCCCACCACCACCTCATTCTGAACCAAGAAAACCCTGTTTACTCCACCTACTGCCTAATAATCATCACATTTTTCTACCAGTATGCACCCCCACACTTAAGAATATGGAAAGGCCCCTCTTTACATGACAATAAAACTGACTGAATAAGAAACTTCCTTTGCTCACAATGTAGATACTGCTTTTTCTTTTTTCATAAATGGGCACAAATTTCGTGACAGCACAATCAATATGAGGGTATAATGCCTGGAAGCAAATTATACATCTGGCACTTGATAAGAAACCCAGTAAAAGCAGAACGAGAGATCATACAGGGATGCCTCAGGACAAACCCAAAGGTAAATTTCATGCACATCACTGGGAGGCCTCTTCGCAAAGACAAACTTAACATGAGAAAAAGACAGCAAAGAGGACAAGCAGATGAGGAGACAAATTATCATAAGATTCTGTGTCCTCATTTGCCATGATTCTACTGCACTCAAAAATAAAGACCACAAATAATGCCGCTGACGCCAACTTTTTTCACACAACTAAGTTTTTCTTCTCTTTTTTTTTTTTTTTTTTTTTAATCGGAATACTGCACAAACCCTATTATGTGGGGCAATAACGTTCTAATAACTAATTATGTGAAACTACAAAGAATCTGCACAAAATTCTACAGTGACATCATTACATTTAGAAAATGATATTTGGTAAATAAGTAAGTATTTTCCCTGCAAAGACACAGAAGCAAGTACGAAATGGTTCCAGATAAAATTAGTCCATAAGCCGGACTATATTACAGGATAACACCACAGGAAAAAATACAAAAAAAATAGCAGAGTATCACTCCACTCACTTGGCTCCAGTTCCAAAGTTGTGTACTTTCTTGTTACTTGTACTAAGAAAGCTGATACCACTGATTCCATAATAGGGCAATACCCACTGGAATTCTGGGTTCTCCAGCTTTGGAGACCGTATCCTAAAGAATTGTTCCCAGAATCCAAGGTTTTGGTTTTAATGTTGAATTAACGGAAAAAAATCAGAAATGTACCCAATTTGCAATGCATTATGATTAGCAGAAGTTCCTCCAATGAAAGACAGTTCTATCTCCTTCGGATAGTGTCCTCATTCAATCACAGCCAGCGGTAACTGCAGCAAAGTTTAGCTTACTGTCTGTACTCACCCTGAGGTGCTGTAAGTGGCCGTCCATGATCCTGACACCAGCCCACAGGGTGAATGTGTGGACTGGTGCTATCACACCTGAAATGAAACCATATGTTCTTTTACCAAACTAGAAAACGCTTGGACTGGTGGTATCACATCTGAAACAAAACCGCATTCTTTGTAACCAAATACAAAAAAGTGTGGACTGGTGGTATCACACCTGAAACAAAACCTTATTCTTTCTAACCAAACACAAAAAAGTGCGGACTGGTGGTATCACAGCTGAAACAAAACCAAATGTTCCATTACCAAACACAAAAAAAGCTAATCAAATCGGCCAACCTACCAAACACAAAAAAGCTAATCAAATCGGCCAACCAATTATACAGTAGAAATCATTCTCATGATATAAACTCAAAAGCATCAAATAAAAACAAAAAATCGGACCAAGGGTCCTGCAGCTTACCAGCAAGCAATCTTATAGTGACGATACAAGCTATGAAAATTTCATGTGTAGTTTGAGCTTCGAATCATTGACAGTCAATGTCAAGGACACTAAATAAAAGTTCACATACATTCATAAGACCTCCTGTAATACAATCCTAAGCTCTGAAGCAGTTTTGGTGATACAAGTTGTTATGCATGAGTATTTTATGTAAAGCACTGTATATCATTTGTAAATGGAGATTTGTTACATGCCGTTTTTGCTGCCTTGCTGGTCAGCTATTTATTTTGTTCATCAGCACCCTCTGGTGGTGTGTCTGTAGCAAAACATGATCTGATGTAATCTCACTTCTTTGTAATAGACTAGTGCTTTCTAGAAGCTTCTGGCATCTTCCTGCCTGGAAGGGGCGGGATTACCCAGGAATCCTGTAGATCTTTCCAGAATGTTGCTAGTCTATATAAATGCTGTGAATTTGGTCAGAAGAGGCAGAGTTTTTGTTTTGGCAACAGAGTTACATGGTGGCATTAGAGTGTTATTAGAGGTTTGAACAGCGGATTATTTGTAGAGGTTTTTTTTTTATCAGAGAAGAATAAATTTGTTTAAGTTGTCATTGCTGGTTTTCTTTGTTGTGATTTTCAAGTCATAACAAAGTCATTAAAAATTCAATATGTCAATTGTAAACTTTAATGGTCACAGAAGGTCAAGTTAGGGTCAGCAAATGGACTTCATATATGACTTTCTAAATGTCTCTGTTCAAACCATCGCTCCATCTGTGACCATTTTGGTGATACAGCTCATTGTAATTTCACTGCTGAGTTTCACCCTAAAAGGTCACTGACAGTCAAGTTGAATGTCACCAAATGAAAGTTCATATGTGATTTCCTAGATGTCCTAGATGATGTAACACAAACCTAAGCTCCACCTGTGACCACTTCAGTGATACAAATCATTAAATTTTCACTAGATCGCATTTGACCTTTGAAGGTCAATACGAAGGTCACCAAAAGAAAGGTAATATATGACTTCCATTAAGTCTGTGATACAAACTTAGGCTCTATCGTGACCTTTATAGTGATAGAAGTAACTGAATTTTCACTAGGCCAAGTTGGACCTTCGAAGGTCAATATGAAGGTCACTAAATGAAAGTTCATATATGACTTCCTATACTTCTCCAATACAAACCTACGCTCTATCTGTAGCAATTTTGCTGATAGAATACATAGAAATTTCACTGTAAAGTTTTGCCATTGAAGGTCACTAAAGGTCAAATTCAAGGTCACGAAATGAAACTTCATGCATGACTTCCTATCCACCTTATTCCTGAGGGCGCTACTGTAGATATGATCATGGGTGCAACTTCCGGCGGAAGTAGTTTTTAGCGAGTGGCTAGTCAAGAACAGCGGCGTTTCTTTCAGTTAACTTTGCGATTACAGCTCGTTTTTTAACAAATTAACTTGCTTTTCTTAAAATGCCCCTTCAGAGCTTCGGCACCTATTGTGCTGTTCGAGGCTGAACTAACAACCAGGGGAGCTAAATTTATGTTTTGATCAACAGTGTTTTGAACACGCACCCAGAACATAGGGGATTGTCTTTGTGTTTAGCGACACGGTTTCCATCGCCTTCCTACAGAGGAGGAAGCCAGAATTTGGCTGAAAAACCTGAATTTGAAAAGACCCCCGAAAACATTAGGTGCTCATTTCATTATGTCGACAAACAACGATTCCTACTTTATGGCTAGGCTCAGACAGACCACCGCAGAGGAGACGCCGGGTCCTCAGAAGCATTTTGACAGCAGTGCCAGGAGAGCACAAGGTATGATTTCACGTGTAGGGAGGACAGAAAATTGTTGTATTCGTTCGGTAATGCCAGTCAGTGTAACTAACGTTTCATCCTGTACAGTTTAAGATGAGGCTGTAGAAGTAGCAATAGTCTACTACAATTTAAAAATAGCCTACTCTGTTCCAAACAATAGTCTTGCACTCCAAACCTCATTTCACTAAAATTAAAAGTATGGGAAAAATGGATTCACTGTTTTTTACATGTTTCAGTATTGGATTAGCTAGCAACTTAATACCGTATAATGTAGTTGGCTGGAGTAGAGCTAATTTGATTCGCACTGTTGGATGGCTTAATTTACTCTGTATAACAATCCATTACGTTTCATATGTAGAGCAATATTTACCGCTGAAATATAGTGTTTCCTTCATCAATATTCTCAGAAAGTACTTGTATATCTGTTTTAAGGTACAGAAGGTCGTATACTACCTCCTTTAACGGGTGATCTGGGGTTAAATGAAAAATGACACCAGGAAACAACTCAGAATTAATCTAAAGAGGTGTATGTAATAACCGCCAAAAAAGATACACGTTGGCATTTTTCTGTTTATGCGGTTGCCATGGTAACCGAGCAAGCTCATTAAATATGCAGAAAACTTCTGGCACCAATTCCTCTTTAACTCTATGATAGAATTCAGTTTTTCTTTCATCATTTAAAAGCCATTGCTTATCCAAAGGCAATGACATAGCCATTCTTTGCCCAATTTATCAGTTTTGTGATTTTGGGGCATTTTACTCAAATTTTGAAATGGTTTTGCGCAGAATCTGATGAATACTCAAAATATTTGAAGTATGTGACAGATAGGCAAAATTTCCCTATGTCATTGCATTTCTAATGAAGTAAAGTACCTGCAGCCCAAATTTCATTGATTTTCAATGATACATAAAAAAGTTATGGCTGCCACAAACATGAGAAACGTGGAAAAAGTAATACCTGAGGAAATCAATGGAAAATGCATTAGACCGCATTGAAAAGTTTAGTTCAGTTTTTAATCCTTGTAGCAATTAGTGATTATTAAAGGTGGGTTATTATAGAATATTTTTATTCAAAAAAATTTTTTTGGAAAAATAATTCAATTTTTGTCCATTCAACCCCAGATCAACCCTTAACAAAACGCGACTGACCTTGTTGCTATGGAAGTACTGCATACGCTTCGGAGCTTTGTAGATTGTTCTTAGCTTCGCAGTCTGTGGCAACGGAGTCGCTAATGTAGCCAAATGCGCTAGTGTGGCCTCTGCTTCAGGTCGTTCTCCCATTCTTCGATAGTACAAGGCAGCGGTACCGTAACTTTATCCCGTCTGAGGGCTAAAAGGTGATGTTCCCTCATATATTATTTTCCAATCGCTACCATGGTAAACAGTTCAGTGACAGGATGCAGCGGAAGTTGCGCCCAGAATTCGCACAAGGGATCATGGGACGTGGGAATAAGGTGGATATGCCCACAATACAAACCTAAGCTCGATCTGTAATTGTTTCGGTGATAGAAGTCACTGAAGTTTTACACTGTGAAGTTTGACCTTCGAAGGTCACCGAAGGTCAAGTTCAAGGCCACCAAAGTGTTCAATACACATATGTTCCCAATCTTCAATATTTTCAAGCCTAGAAGCCTTTGAAAATTGTAACATTTTGCTTGACCTCCAGCTTGACCTTTCAAGGTCATCTGAGGTCAACTTTAATACAGCCAAAAGGTCATCCATGACTTCCTATATGTTGATAATACAAACTTAATCTCTATCTGCAACCATTGAGCTTCCACAGGCGACTTTGTCCATTTTCCATAAGACCCAATGTTTAAGTACAGCGCCCCTACAAGACCTACTTCCGTCTATTTAATCAAAATGGCGCTCGCACTGTACATTGACCGTACCAAGATAAGTTGATCGCCTGATTTAGAAAAAAATGTATTGCATAATTTTTGAGAAATTTTTTTTTTTAATTTCTCAGTCCCATCTTTAACATTGGGGCCGAAATTTCAAGGGCCCATAAAATGGACAAAAACGATATGGTCTAGTAGTATGTTATGGCAAATTTACACAAAAATTCATCAAGCCAACAAAAAAGGATAAAAAAATGTTCCGGATGACGGATGCCACACCAAGACAATAGCTTTTCAGCCCATAGGGCCAGTAAGCTCAAAAAGGATTTCAGTCCATAAACTCATGAAGAAATGGGGTGGCACATCTCAGACATATGTACAGCGTGAAGCAAATTAACTTAAAAGCAAACAAGTTTATGAAAACACATCCTCATTTACATGCACCTTTTTGAAAAATTTCTGGAGTGCTTATCAATCCATCCAATGTATGGTGTTGGCATGATCTGGTATTTTGTACCCTTCTGAGCCAACCACCATTCAGGAACACAAGGACACAGCAGACAGAGAATGCTAAGAGCTGGTCTGCAGCATATTCTTTGTTAATACAAAAAATTCCACTGAACAAAACATAAAAATAAAAAAAAATATACATCCTTGATTTTCAGAACGTGCAGAAATTTAAACAGAGCGAAAAGCCCACCACAGCTGCCAGATATGACCACAGAGAAAATTTAATGACAGAATACGTCCCCTGCTGCCCATGTAGGCACACACACACACACACACACACACACAGTCTCACATAAAGGCTCCGCAGCGACATCATTTTGCAAGCATTCAGCAAATCCTTAAATCCACCCAGTGGAAGTTTTTATCCATTTGTCAACAGTGGACGGTACACATGGGGTTCAGAAAAAGATGCCAGCATGCATCCGGGAGTGGGGTAAACACATCCCTCGCGCATTCAGAGCCGAGAGGGGGCCAGGCATGCTGCAACTCCTGGGCTGCAGGCGGACACGCAGTGAGAGCCGGTAGTAGCACTGCATTTAGCTTCCCCTGCTGAAAAGCGCCAGTACAGCAGAATGAACCTTGAGTGAGGGGAACCACACAACTACAGTCCAGACCTGACTGCAAGTCAGCAATAAGCAGCTGCAGCAATATTGCGCAATATGCCAAAAACTGATGTATGCCTCCCCCCTCCAGGACGTTCAGAGCAGTTTCAGCTTAACATTATATAATCAGACCATTACTCTCAACTTGATCATTTCCACTGCTGTGCCCATTCAGTAGTTTAACTTAATACAGTAAACAAAATGCCTCTGCAATTTAAGCATATGCAGAATACATAAATAAACGCTACCACTCCTGGTTTTTGTTCTGTGAATTTTACTTGACAGCAGCTGCTTAAAAGAAGTGGTGAAAAATTATGTCATTTGACAGACTCTGGCGCATAATTAATTCCCGCTTTATTTTTTCATCAAAACCAATTATTAAACTTAAAGGCATAACAGATATCACGGCGTTACACTTGCTCAACTTAGAGTGACTTTGATTAGCAGGGTTTTTACTGTGAAATTCATTGTTCTAAGCAATACCAAGACCATAAATCCAAGCAATAAATACAGCTACAAGCCAGCCAAAATTCTGGTATAAAATCTTTGACATTCCCTGAAATTATTAAAATGGATTCACCTATACGTTAATTGTTCATCCTACCACAGGCATGAGGCATTGCTATTTGCTGTGAGTTGCGCACTGTCCATTAGGAAACTTGCAATACATGTTTTGATAAGTGGACATGATGTGGCAAATTCTACCAAAATCAACTAATGGTGACCTCAATAAGTGAAATACAAACACATTATCAGTAGAGAATTTTATAGTACATAACTTTATAAATCCAACTTATTAAATACATGTCATAATATCTGCATTACCGTTCTCCCCATCAGTACTAATAGGTGACACATTTTTCATTATTTTGGCACTAGACACCAGTGCTCAGAAAAATGGACTTTAAATGAGACATTAAAGATACGTTTGAAGTGCAGACTTCCAGCTTTTTCACAAGAACGGTGTAGGAAATGACAGCAATAAGTCAAGAACAAATAGACATAACACACTTCAGTGTCTTTTCTGGTGATGCCCTACAAAATCCACTACAGTCATCTTCCCTCCCTTGGGAGTATTGCAGTATTTTGGCTAAATATCAGCAGAAAAATACACCCTAATAAATTTCAGAATTCATCCTGCTGCTTTGGTCAGTAGTTACATCATCAACAAGGCCTTCGCCGTCGCCCCTGACAACAAAGGGCATCTTGGGGAAACCCCCCAGCAAAAGCTCCCCAAAAAGAAAGCCTAGCTCTAGCATTGCCCCAGACAGCTTTGTGAAATTATAACAAACTGGACTCAATTTTATCTTCTAGTACATGCTCAGGGCCCATATTCACAAAGCATCTTATCTTACCGCTAGGAGTACTCCTAAGTCGCGCGCTAAAACATTTTATGTAGGAGTAAAATCTTAAAAGTTATTCACAAAGCCACTGAGAGCAACTTTTAGTTAAGAAAACTGGTAACTCCTAGACTAGGAGTAGCTCTGAGATAGGTGGGAGTAAATCTCCGTTGCTATGGATGACGTCAATTCTCATGCACGAGTCTTGGGACAATGAGCACGGTGATTGGTTGATTGGTGACAGGGCGACCCATTGAAAAAAAATATCCCACATACAACCCATGGAGGAAAAAATGAGGAAATAGTCCAAGCAGCTGGTTTGTACCATGAAATAATAACATGTTGAGCACTCCTGAAAATGCACTATGCGCAGTCCCCACATTTCTCGCTCTAGGCAAATAAACATACATAGGAAAGAGATAGTTGTAAAAACGCCAATAGCATAAAACGAGTCAATAATAAAACGCGTCATTTGCCCCAATAATTAGCAACTTATTACCCAATGAGAATATGCTGCGATCATTTAAATGGCGGGCTGTTCAAGTTTGTTTGCCCTCAACCGTCATGGATGAAAGTTCTAAAAGGATGCAAAAGCCCAACTGGAGCCACGACCAGTTACTGCTGCTGGCCCAGTTCGTGCTGGAGCGAAAGCATGTAGCCTAATCAAAGGGAAATTTGGCTTGAGGGTGAAAAGCAAATCCAAGCGGGATGCGTGAGATAATATCAGCCTACAGATCAATGCTGCATTCCCCGGTGTCTCGGACAGCTGCAATCGCAGGGGAGGTCCGAGATTGCAGCCTATAAACGGGCTATCGTTCAAACAGGAAAGCATACTAAGCTTGGTTTATAATTTATAGCCTACAATTTAAATATGCATACAAAATATGACATAGGCTGGTATCATTATGATGATCTATTAAATGTAACCCCCGCTCAATAGCCTAATAAAATAATTCATGCATAGCAGGAGGTACAGCACCAAAGCCACTGTCCCCGAGCAAGTGGCATCCCACAGGCACATAATGCCTGTCAAATAATTGGCATAAGCTGCTTTCCATTAAAATGCGAGTCATGCGTGGATCCTGGCCATTTCGTAACAATGTCCAAAATATTGTATTCGGCATCAAATACTATCTGGGTGTTGATGGAATTAACTTTTTTTCTATTTACAAATACCTCTTCATCTTGGGTCAGAGAAATAATTCGAATATGGGTCTTGTCAATAGCACCGATGATACTGGGCACACCTGAGATGTGCATGAATTCAAGTTTGATTCTGTGTTGTTAGCGAATGTCCATTGGAAACCGGATAAACTGTCGGATGATATGGGATTCACAGAGCACATTGATTGTTTGTTGAATTGAGCGACAGACAGATGATTGTGAAATCCCTAAATTGTCCGCGTTGCAAAGTTGCATTTTTCCGGTGGCCAAGTGACAAAGTGTTGTCAAACATTTAATTTCGGGGCTTATTGGGTTGTTTCTCATGGTTGGAGATGTAATTCTCTCCCTCACCAAGTCAACAACAAATAAAATCCCTTCACAGTCGACCCCATATCTTTTCAACAACTGCGCATCATTCAGAATTTCCAAGTCATTCCGTATTTCAACAGCAGCAGCCATTTTCCGATTCTTTGTGAATAGGTTTTAGCGAGTTAGGAGTCCTCTTGACTCTGTTACAGCCTACTCGCTGGCTGCAACATAAAGGGAGACAGACACGAGGTGGCGGACGACAAAAACTTAATTTATTTAACAAAACACAAGCAAATAAAAGAAGACCTGAGAATCAGTGAATCAGTGGTGTGGAGCATGTATGAGTGCATGTGAATGTATGTGTGAAAAGGAAACAAAAAAAATCTTCAAAAGGGTCTCATGCTGCTGAGTTGTTGTCAGTTCGGGTGGCAGCAGGAGAAGGGGAGCCTGAACTGCAAGCTAAGGCAGCTTTTTCAAAGGGCAGAGCACACCGGGCCCAGGTGTGGCCCATCCCACTAACGACCCTCCTGCAGACACAGAAAAGAGCAGCAGCAAAAGGAACAAGAACTGGTGCAGGGAGGAGGGGTCGTCACAACTACTTTTAAGCTCTCCCAGACTTAGGAGCTACTTTTAGGCCTAAAATGCTTTGTGAATCACACTTAGTAAAAAAAATTAGGAGTCCTAAATTTACGACTGACACGCTCATTTTTTTTAGGAGTTTCCTCTAAATTCGGCAGTTATGACTTACTTTTAGCGCTAAGATGCTTTGTGAATACCGGCCCAGAATGCCTATATTTACTCATTAAGAATGAAAAATACTTAAATGTTTTTTCATGTGGACAGTAATAAATGAAATGGCAAAATTTCAAGGTGACATTGCTTAGATATCAGGCAATATGACAGAACTCAGGTGTTCCAGGAAATTCATTACTTAATTTTTTATTATTACAAAAAGCCAAAAATCAAGCCTGTTCTCAGTCTTGATCAGATGTACAGTAAAAGCATATAAAATTTGAAAAGGAGCTATAGTTCTGAGCTATCGCGTTAACATGAAGGATCTGTGGTAGACCACGCAGCGAGAATGATTCCATAATATCAACTAGCATGACTGAAAGAATCAAATGGTAAAATTTCAGGGTGATATTGCTACATATCAGGAGATACGATGGAGATACGGTGAAAACTAATGAGTGAATTAATAATTATTAATAAAACGGCCCAAAATCAATCATGTTCTCTGTCTTGATAAGATCTCCAGGCATATAAAATCTTAAAAGGATTTATAAAATAGTTTTTGAGATATCATGTTAACACAAAGGATCTGTAGCACACGCGGACACAGAGGACTCGGACAAAGCAGCAATGATTATTCCGCAGTATCAACTTGGGTGACTGAAAGAATCAAATGGCAAAATTTCAAGCTGATATTGCTCACATATCAGGCAATATGATGGAACTCAGGGGTTCCAGGAAATTAATGGGCAAATTAATTTATTATTACTAATAGTATGAAGTCCAGACTCCATCCAGTTCTCCATCTTGATAACATCTAAAGCAATGGTTCTCAAACTCGGTCCTGGCGCCCCACTGTGAATGCTGGTTTTTGTTACAACCACAATTGCAATTTTATCGTTTAAAAATAACACCGCAAAGCGAGCGTTACCCCTCAGCACCTGGATTATTTCGAATGAAAATAAATTGACGAAGGCCCATACTGGACATCCGAGTGCCGTCAAATTCGAGAGGCTTCTAGTACACCACCAAGCAACAGAGCAAAAATGACGTTCATTGACCAGGGCATTTTCAAGTTAGTGCACGGAATAAAAAATTTAAGATGGCGGCTGTGGGGGCCATACTGAACATCCAAGCGCTGTGAAAATCGACAGGCTCCTGTTGGTACACAAGACCAAGCAACAAGCAAAAATGGATTTGATTGACGGAGGCGTTTTAGAATTATCGTGCTGAATGGAAATTCAAGATGGTGGCTGTGGCAGCCATATTTGATTTCAGATCGCGACTGAAATCAAAAACGCTTGTGTCGTAACTGTGCCCCAGCGTCCTCACCAAAAATCATGATGATTGGTGATGGCGTTTTTCTGTTATCGCACGGAATGGAAATTCAAGGTGGCAGCTGTGGCAGCCATATTTGATTTCGGATTGCGCCCAAAATCGATAGGCTTGTGAGGTAACTGTACTTCGATCTCCTCACCAAAAATCGTGATTACTGGTGATGGCGTTTTTCAGTTATCGCATGGAATGGACATTCAAGATGGCGGCTGTCCACTTGCCGTGAATGCACACCTGCACCCGAAAGGATCTCGTCACCACCCCAAATATGCACAAGGGTGCAAGGGCCCGTTCATCGCTGCTTGCAGCTTTAATTTTTTTTTTTTTACCCCCAAATGAAAATCGTATTTTTCAGGCCTTTCACATGTGCAGAACGTCATAAAATTGGAACATGCAGCGGGCCTTATATTTTATTGCATATCCAAATGAACACATCAAAATGGCTCTATAGCACCACCTATAATTTTCAAAATTCAATGGAAAATTGGCAGAGATACATTTAAGCAACAGTCATAAAACCTTTGCCGGATGATGCATCATACCATAAACTACAAAAAAAGTGGTCAGGGTCATGTAAAGCCTTGCGCAATCAAAAGTTATTGAAATCCTGATTTTTTTGTTCATGGGTGTGGCCGTGATGGCGAGGCAAATTCTGATGTCTCGCCATGAAACATAAGATTGCAATAATTTACATATACATCATTCAGTATCCACCAAATTTCAATCCTATGTTGATATTTGTGTACAAACAAAATTGGCATATGACTTGAGTTTCGGCGTGCCCCGGTGGCTCTATAGCACCACCAAACACGTGGCCATTTTGGCATCAAGATGCTCAGATTCTCATGAAATGTGGTGGCATAATAGGATTCATTATGAAGTTTTCTCAAAATTTTTTGGAAATTTTTTTTGCCAAACAGGAAGTGAGCTATGAGCCATTTCCAGCGTTGGTCCAAATTTTACATTCGCATTTTTGAGGGCCTTGGCATGCTCGAAAACTCGCAAAACTTTACAGACAAGTTCAAATTGTGATATTCTTCAATTTGATATACTAATTGGCCCTGAGCGTGAAACACTGTCTCTATAGCGCCCCCTAATCAACAACTGCATTTTTCAGGGCTTCAACATGCTTGAATACTCACAAAATGGTTTGTTGTAGAGAGTTGGGGATCTGGTTGTTTAAAATGTTAGCATCTTTCAAATGATAACAGTCAGGCTTCAATAACTTACATCAAAAACTTCCATCAAAAAAATTCAGTCAAATTTGAAGCAGTCAATTATCACCCACTGCCTGATTCAAACGTGCCGATATGGGGCTAAAAGTGCTGTTGAAGTTTGGAGTTAAGCAACGCCAAACTAAACTAGCAAAGGTGAGGCGCTCATGTATGGTGGACGGCGAGCAGGGTGCCTCGGTGGGGAAGCTGAATGACGGGCACTCGGGCTGCGGTGGCTCGAGGAGGACGCCTGGCGTGTACGCCGGCACCATGCAGTTCAACGCCTGGAAGGGCTTCATGAAGCTCGGCACAACGAAACTCAAGATGGTGGATTAGGTCAGCACCTTCGTTCTTTGTGGTCTCATTTTGTGTTGAAGTTTTAGAAATTCGGGCATAATTAAGACCACAATAGCCAGCAAATATGGTGAGGAAGACGGCATTGGTGTAGATGCCTTCTTTTTGAACTTATATGATCGCACTTTTATCAATCTTGAGCAACATTACTTGCACTGTGAGTACGCTTTCCAATCACCTGTGAATAAGTCCACGGGTTCCACCGCCGGTATTTGCAAGACTTCGAAGGGATTATCGCAGTTTCTGTTTGATTTGCTATTACTTTCTGGAGACATCCACATTCACCCTGGACCAGCACATGTAAATCTTCACCCATGTAATATAAACTGCTTCAGGTTTTTTTTTTTCAGAATGCAAGAAGTATTTACAGGAAACTTGAAAGTCTGAACTCTTTTTTCGGCAATAGTAACGAACATTTTGTATTTTTGTCTGAGACATGGCTAAATAGTAATGTGAACGAATGTGAAATTTTGAATGGAAACAATATATTTTGCAAAGATATGAGTGACGGGATATAATGGTGGAGTTCTCATTTCTGTCATGATTGACAGTGGTTTGCAGTGTTCCCGAAGAGAGCACCTCAAAACCGATTGTGAAATAATATGGTTAGAAGTTAAGATGACAAATCACAGCAAATTGTTTCTTTCGTGCGTTTATATGCCACCTGATGCAGGTCAGGATACCTTGTATAGATTTTGGCTCTTGATAGAGTTACTGCTGTGGCTGGGCCGCATGACCGTTTGTTTATCGGTGGTGATTTCAATTTGCCTGAAAATGATTGTTTTAGAGCCATGCAACTACTCAACAACAAAGTCTGAGACATTTGTTAGTGTTTTGTTTGAAAACCATTTAAACCAGTTTGTATCTATACCAACCCGTAGAGATCATTTCCTTGACCTTGTTTTTAGTACTATGGAGAGTGTATTTGTTGAAAGTACGGAGAGTGCCATAAATTCTGATCACACAGCTTTAGCAGGCAGTTTTAAAATGGAGGGTAGGGCAAAACGGAATCTGCATGATCGTTTTGTGTATAATTACCGAAAAGCAGACTATGATCATATGCAGAGCCTGCTCAGCTGCATTTCGTGGGATTCTACTGGATCCATTTCTGTGAATGTAGCTTTAGAGTCCACATACAACGTAATCCTTTCTGTAGTGAAAGAGACTGTGCCGCTTGTCAAATTTCGCAAGCGTAAGTTTCCAGCATGGTACGACACTGAACTAATTGGTCTCGTAAAAGAAAAAGAACTTGCACGCAGGAATTACATACACTATGGGAGGGTGAAGGAGTCTGTCCATTATAATGCTTTTGGCAATTTACAGATAGAGCTTTAAAAAATTACAAAAATCAAAGTTAACTGACTATGTGTTGAATATTGAGGCTTCTGTAAAAACAAGCATCAGCCATTTTGGAACTACATTAAGAGTATAAGAAAATGTGGTAGTTTACCTAATTATTTCAATATAGATAACAGGCATGTAACCTCGTCCAAACATATTGCGAATAGTATGAATCAGTATTTTGAAAGTGTTTTTGTTCCAGATGATCTGCAATCTAACCAGCATCTAAAATGTATGATTGATCAAAACATTTGTAATTTGACTGTAAAATCTGACGTAGTAAAGCATTTACTGGACTCACTAAACATTAATAAAGCTGTAAGTCCAAATGGAATGCCTGGTACGATATGCTGTTTAAGGAATGTTCTGAGCAATTGTGTGTACCATTTTCCATTCTATTTAATATGTCCCTCCATTCAAGCATATCCCTAAAAGTTTCAAACAAGCACACATAGTGCCTGTATACAAATTAAAAGGGGACAGGCATGAAATTTCAAATTATAGACCGGTATCTTTATGATCAGTTATTGCAAAAGTTTTTGAGAAAGTGGTGCACCCACACATTTATAATCATGTGTGAAATACAATATGTCAAACCCAACATGGGTTCATACGTCATCGCTCAACCACCACCAATTTAATCTGTTTTGCGGATTACATCTCAAAATGCTTTAATGAAAATGTTCGGGTTGATGCAATATATACAGATTTCTCTAAGGCGTTTGATAAGGTTCCCTTATCAATTAACAAGCTGAAGTCATAAGGGATAAATAGAAGTCTTATTGAGTGGTGTCAATCCTATCGACACCAGAGAACTCAGTGTGGTACAACCCCAATTCTGAAAAAGCTGGGACAAAGTTTAATTGTGAATAAAATCAAAATGCAATGACTTTCAGATCACATGAGCCAATATGTTATTTACAATAGAACATACACTGAACAAAAATATAAATGCCCCATGACAAATATTGATGCCACATGGAGTTAACAACTCTAAGTGAGCATATGCTGACTTTTACTTGTACAATAGGGATATTTCTCTTGATTTGTGTACCATTTTTTAATCCATCTCTCTGTCAGTGAGCATTTGCTCAGTGATGCAGTAATTTCACTCAGTACATGGGTGTGGCATTGCCAGACAGTGATCAGACAGAATGAGCAGTACCCAGACACTCCTTATACTGGGGACAATAAAAGGCCACCCCAAAATATCAAATTTTGTCAAAAGTCATCATGCCTCAGATGTCTCAGGTCATGCGGGAACGTGCCATAGGCATGCAGGATGCAGGGATGTTCACCAGAGCAGTCGCTGTGCAGCTGAATGTTAACTATCGGACAATAGGCTGTTTGAGAATTCGTTTCCGACAGACGGGCAGTACTGCAAATCGACCTCATCCACGTGGGCCACGTGTGACCAGACCAGCACAAGATCGCAACATCCGGCTCGTCCACCTGCGGGATTGGCTCAGATCAGCAACATGCACAGCAGATGAGGCCGCTGGTCTGCACAACAGACGCATCACACCACAGACAGTCCGTAACCGCCTGCGAGAAGCCAACTTGCACGCTCGGTGTCCTCACCGTGGTCTGGATCTCACTGCTGTCCGGCGTCGGAACCAACTTGCATGGGCAAACGCACACGTTCGATGGCCCTTGGCATGCTGGAGAAGAATGCTATTCACAGACGAATCCCGGTTCCATTTTTTGTTAATAAAAACTCAAAAATTTGACATGGGGCGTTTATATTTTTGCTCAGTGTAGATAACATTTCAGATGTTGAAACGGAGACATTTTACATTTTTATCCACAAAATGAGCTCATTTCAAATTTTCTGGCTGCAACAGTTCTCAAAAAAGTTGGGACACAGGCAAAAAAAAAAGGGCTGAAAAAGATTTTAATATATAAGCACATCAGATGAAAGAACATTTAGCAAGTAATTAAGTTAACTGGCATCAGGTGTGTAACATGATTGACTATAAAACAGATGTCTTAGAGAGGCTGAGTCTCTCAGAAGTAAAGATGGCCAGAGGCTCTCCAACCTGTGAAGGATTGCGTAAAAAAATTGTGGAATACTTTTAAAACAATGCTCCTCAACGTCAAATTGCAAAGGCTTTGAAGGTCTCATCATCCACAGTGCATAACATCATCAAAAGATTCAGAGAAACTGGAAAAATCTCAAGGCCGAAGACCTTTACTGGATGCCCGTGATCTTTAAGCCCTCAGACCCCACTGCCTCACTCACCGGCATGATTCTGTCATTGACATTACTAAATGGGCCCAGGCATACTTCAAGAAACCACTGTCTGTAAACACAGTTCGCCATGCCATCCACAGATGCCACCTAAAACTATCATGCAAAAAGGAAGCCATTGTTGAGCATGAGCCAGAAGCGCCGCCGTTTTCTGTGGGTCACGGCTCATTTAAAATGGACTGTGGCAAAGTGGCAAAGTGTCCTGTGGTCAGACGAGTCCAAATTTGACATTCTTGTTGGAAATCATGGGCGTCGTGTCCTCCGGGCTAAAGAGGAGAAAGACCACCCCTCCTGTTATCAGCATTCAGTTCAAAAGCAAGCATCTCTGATGGTATGGGGATGCATTAGTGCATATGGTGTGGGACACTTGCATGTTTTAAAAAGCACCATGAATTTCAGGAGAGCAAAAAGAGAGGCTATTGGTGAGTCTCCATATAGTAAACTGCATATTTTCATCACCAAGTTATTTTGCATGCGCATGCAATAATGCTAAGAAAAAATATTTGTTTTGTTTTCCAAATAGGGGGCAAGTTGGCTAGTTAGCAAACTAATTTGAGTTTGATTGCTGTGACTGCCGTTTCTTCCCCTCAATGGTTTTTCATCATTTAGTGAATTAAGCTATTCTAAACCATTGGGCTATATACAGTCTAGGCTCTGAACAGCTTTAATTATTTAGTTTTTCACAGGCTAACATTTGTTATAATTGTGTTCTCTCTACCTCGCTGTTTGTCTTCGTGCTTGTGTAAATAGATAGCACCATCCCGCAATTCGAACACAGCCCCTACTTCTGACTCTGACAAGAGTAGCTACAACAGCAACACAACCTTACTTTGCATAAAAATCAATGTATTTTCAAGCTTTTATTGCAATTGATTTTTTTTTTTTTTTTTGAGACAATACGAAGACACAAAGTGAACAATCTGATAACGGCTCAATTTAAGCCAACAGTTCTGTGACTGTATGTAGCCTGTTGCCAGACGAAGGCTTGTATACTGTAAAGCTAAGGCACACAGTGCAACCAAGTCTCAGAATGATGTCATATGTTCACATACTGTATACAATCACGCTTTTCAAATTTCAGACAATGCAGGCACAGAAACAACATGCCTCTAAAAATGTAGCCGACTGTTGGTTGACCGAGGTTTGTTTAGGTCGGGAGAGCCCTACAAAGAACTTTGCTCCAGTGAGAAGCAAGTGGAATACATTCTCTTGCCAGAAATTTGAAAGATCCCATAAAATCAATTTTATCATAAATCCTTTGTTTACCAATTGCTTACAATTTGTATTTCATTTTTAGCAAGATATGAGAAGTATCAAGCATCAATTTAACAAAATACTCACCAAAGAAGACAGGAAAATTACCTTGAACCAATTTAGTATCTAGACCTTTACAGCACAAGTACAACAAGTTGAAGATAACTAACCTCACCAGATTTTGGCTGTTATATTAACATTACTCAATAAGGTTTTAGAAGTTATAGCCGGGGCTGGTCTCAGAGGGAGACGTGGTAGCGCAGTGGTCAAGTAGGCTTGACTTGAGATCGTAAGGTCCTGAGTTCAAGCCTCAGCCGTGGCCTTCACGGTGTGTTCTTGGACAAAACACTTCACTCCCTCACTCCACCCAGGTGTATAAATGGGTACCAGCAAATAGTCAGGGAAACCTGACTAAGAGCTGGGGGGAGTACCTGCGATGGACTGGCATCCCGTCCAGGGGGAGTAGTAATACTCCAAGTCGCTGCATGCCACAGAAACTGGGTTTAAGCACCGGGCCGATGGGCCACTGGCTTGAAACAGGCTTACTACTGGTCTCGGCCAAAACAGCCATAGCTCTGGTCCAATAAATTAACTTTGGCAAAACATTCCTAAATAGGCTCTAGTAATTGCTAATTAATTAGAGTCTCACCAGTAATCGTACGTGTCATCCCAGTTATCAAAGTGTACGAGGAAACGGCCGTCTACGATGTCAGCAATAGTTGCCACACACACAAGACAAGGATTCTTCCGGTCCACCGCCTCCAGCTTCATTCCCACTTGCAATTTTGAAAGTGATACCATCTGCAAAACAATGCATTACAATTCCATTTCTGAACATTGTACCTCTGTCCTATGAGGGCACATTACAAACATTAGGTATTATTTAATCTTTAAGACACATGCTTTCCTGAAAAAAATTGGAGAAAAGCCATCAAAACGGATCGAAAATCTTTCCTACATCATTTTAATACTACATTAAAATATTTAACAGGGATGAGAACAGAAATAAAACATAAAAAAGCAACCAAATAACCAATCACATTAATTTACGTTGAAGACATATACCTAGCCACAGCATCTGCATCAAACATTCATATTCTGAAATACAATACTTACACTATTTGAGGTTTTAAACAGATTTATTGGTGCAGTCTGAGCATTGCAAATCTCTTGGTACTTTTCCCAGTTAAACTCAGGCTCTTTATAGCCTAAAATGAAGAGACAGACAAGCACGAGTGCTGCAGTGATCAGTTTAAGGATACACTTACAATGCTTTACTCAAAACTTTACCTGCACCATGCAAGATCACAGTGATGACAAAATTCTTATGAGTACATTCTCATGCTGATGCAACAAACACCACAGGTAATTGACAGCAATGGAGTTCTAGAACAAAAAAAAAAAAAAACCTGCTCTATGAGGAGGTGATTAAGAAAATAAACCAAAATTATCCTGAATAATTACAATTATTCCTAGATGATATTATAGTGCCATTATTAACCCATTTCCTCTGGAGACCCACTTCAGACAGACAAAACATATTTAAGAAAAGGTTGCGAAAGTGATCTTTATTTTTACAGCTCATTTGTGACTATTTTAAACTAATCGCAGAAGTGTTCTGCCCACTTGTTTACAACTAAGAAAATTTGAAATAAATTTTTCAGGAAAACTTAGGAAGGAAAAGGTTTAACTTTACACACATTTATTTCATTTGCATCAATGTAGAGTTTGCATTAAACTGATTAAGACAACAGACTTGGAACCTAATGGAAGCTCACCTTTTGGAGGGTGTAGCTTGCGTCCTGTCATTTCACACCACCCAGCGGGCTTTATGTCAGGAGAATCTGCATTTACCCAGAAGTCATAGCACTCCAAGTATCCCTCAATGCGCAGCCGTAACCGATAGCCAATCACCTTTTTTAAAAAAGAAGCTCGATGGCATATTAACATTGTCAATGTACCGTAGTCAAATTGTAAAATTTTCACACCATTGGAAAACTATTTCCAAATTTATCGTCACCTCCTCTGAAACCCAGACAAGCTGCCCCCCCAAGCCTGACCCACACTCACCTCTGCCACAGACAGCACACAGAACATAGAGGGGTGGAGAGGGTCAATGCCCTCCAGTAGCATTCCCACTTTAAACCCATTCCTGTCACTTGGAAAGGACTGCCACTGCAAGGAGACAATCGATGAAAGAGTCTGAAACCCAGAGATTATAAAAATTGCCAAAAGAAGAGATCGAAAAAATGTACTGTATCTCCGCACAGGTTGATTTGTTGATTAAACATCATCATGCACGCATGTTTTCCAGTTGGTGGCATCGCTTTAGAGAGCCTTTGTAGATTGGTTGCTATAGAAACAGCTGTTTACGCTTCTTTCACTTCAGAAAGGACAGATGTCTCATCAAATCTAATCTGAGGAAACTGTACACTCCAAGTAGGAGATGATCTATTCTAGCATGAGTCACAACTGTGAGATGGGCTATTTGGGGGGGGGTTTCTGGCTGAAAAACTGTGGGGCACACCATGCATAGACGCCCAGCTCCACTCTCCAGCTGTGGGCGATTGTTAGGGCCCTACCCAGCAGCACAATAGGCTGCTTTTATTCTAAAAGCACGACTGAAACTGCTGCAACATACAATTGTCATTTTTCCTCGCTCCCAAAGTGTCCCCACAGCTGGACAGGGCATGAAAGAAAACATGCTGCTTCATAAGTACTTAAGGATTTTTTTAAAATTGCATCTGCCACAACAGCATTATAAAGGGTCGACTTTTGGTCAACATAGATTCAGCACACCAGCAAACACTCCATCCTCAAGGGCATAATCAGTAATGATGACAATGATAAATTCAGCACTCCCAGAATTGGCACTCAAAAAGAAGTGTTGAAGTGTTGACTTCATAAATCAGACGGGGAAGATCATGCATCCCCCTCATTAATAAAATACCACAATACATACAGCACCACAAATGAAATTGCATTTTGACAAGTGATATGAGAACAAGTGATATTAAAATATTTCAGGTGTCTCAATGAGAGAAACAGAACTACAACCCCAATTCCAAAATAGTTGGGACAAAGTGTTAATTGTGAATAAAATCAAAATGCAACGACTTTCAGATCACGAGTCAATATGTTATTTACAATAGAACATAGATAACATTTCAAATGTTGAAACGGAGACATTTTACATTTTTATCCACAAAATGAGCTTATTTCAAATTTTCCGGCTGCAACAGGTCCCAAAAAAAGTTGGGACACAGGCAAAAAAAGGGCTGAAAAAAGCAATTAATATATAAGAGAATCAGCTGAAAGAACATTTAGCAAGTAATTAAGTTAACTGGCATCAGGTGTGTAACATGATTGGCCATAAAAGGGATGTCTTAGAGAGGCTGAGTCTCTCAGAAGTAAAGATGGCCAGAGGGTCTCCAACCTGTTAAGGCTTGCATAAATAAGTTGTGCAATACTTTAAAAACAATGTTCCTTCACGTAAAATTGCAAAGGCTTTGAAGTTCTCATCATCGACAGTGCATAACATCATCAAAAGACTCAGAGAAACTGGAAAAATCTCTGTACGTAAGGGACAAGGCCGAAGACCTTTACTGGATGCCCGTGATTTTCGGGCCCTCAGATGCCACTGCATCACACATCAGCATGATTCTGTCATTGACATTACTAAATGGGCCCAGGAATACTTCAAGAAACCACTGTCTGTAAACACAGTCCAACGTGCCATCCACAGATGCCACGTAAAACTCCATTGTGCAAAAAGGAAGCCATTGTTGAGCATGATCCAGAAGCGCCGCCGTGTTCTGTGGGCCAAGGCTCATTTAAAATGGACTGTAGCAAAGTGGCAAAGTGTCCTGTGGTCAGACAAGTCCAAATTTGACATTCTTGTTGGAAATCATGGGCGTTGTGTCCTCCGGGC
Source organism: Gymnothorax javanicus (assembly GCA_029692085.1). Taxonomy (NCBI): domain Eukaryota; kingdom Metazoa; phylum Chordata; class Actinopteri; order Anguilliformes; family Muraenidae; genus Gymnothorax; species Gymnothorax javanicus. The sequence goes on from CM056196.1 coordinate 51,960,372, forward strand.
TAAAGAGGAGAAAGACTACCCCTTCTGTTATCTGCGTTCAGTTCAAAAGCCAGCATCTCTGATGGTATGGGGATGCATTAGTGCATATGGTGTGGGACACTTGCATGCAACATTTGCTCCCCTCCAGACGACATCTATTCCAGGGAAGGCCTTGTGTATTTCAGCAGGACAATGCAAAACCACATACTGCAGCTATTACAATAGCATGGCTTTGTAGTAGAGGAGTCCGTGTGCTGGAATGGCCTGCCTGCAGTCCTGATCTTTCACAGATTGAGAACATTTGGCGCATAATTAAACGAAAAGTCCGTCAAAGGAGACCCAAAACTCTCCAGCAGAAGGAAGCCGGTATTAAACAGGAGTGGGATCAAATTCCAATGGCTAAACTCAAGAAACTTGTCTCCTCAATGCAGCAGACGCCTCCACTCCGTGTTAAAAAGAAGAGGGGATGCTACACAAAGGTAAACAGGCCCCTGTCCAAACTTTTTTGAGACCTGTAGCAGCCATCAAAATTGAAATGAGCTCATTTTGTGGATAAAATTGCAAAATTTCTCAGTTTCAACTTTTGTTATGTTATCTCTGTTCTACTGTGAATAAAACACTGGCTGGTGTGAATTGAAAGTCATTGCGTTTTGATTTTATTCACAATTTACACTTTGTCCCAACTATTTCGGAATTGGGGTTGTAGAATATAATCTAACGGCAATAGGAACTAGAAAGCACTGAGAAAGCGCATACCTCCGTCACGCATTTGGAACATTGCAAGTGGATTTTAAGATGTATGGCATTTATTCCAACCTTGTCAAGAGAAGAGAAAAGACTCGCGACACTGTTATAGCTCCCAAAATAAAAATATGTACTTTAATGTAACATTCTAAAAAGACGTTAAAAAGGCAATGTTTAGGAGCCGACAGGCTCTTACGTCAGGTCAGAGTGACCTGATGAAGAGCCTGTCGGCTCAAACGCTATTTTTTAACGCCTTTTTAGAATGTTACATTAAAGTACCTGGGAGCTATAACAGTGTCGTAGTCTTTTTGAATATGTTTTTGACTCAGCACCTGAAAACAAGGATGTGCGTGTGTTTACCTCTCCTTGATTTATTCCAACCTTGCAATCCCACAATGGTGAGCAATTATGGAGAGACATTTTTCTCGTTATTATTCAATCAAATAGAATAGATTTGCAACCAAGAAAGAGATTTGAGAGCAAAAGAGAATAAGTGGCAATCAAAAAAAATTTTTGAGAGCAAAACAATATGATCATTTTGCTTATAAATCAGTCCTCTTTACTTGCAAGTAAAAAACTTTGGCAAGAAAATCAGTCCTCTTTGCTTGCGGGTTCAAAAGTTTTGCTTGCGAATCAGTCCTCTTTGCTTGCGAATTCTAAAGTTTTGCTTGCGAATTCAGCTGCACTTAATGGGCGGGGCCTACGCTGATGGATGAGATAAGAGTTTCTATTGGTGTGTTTGACCTGGCTCCAGCGCGGGCTACACCTTCCGCGTTACACCCACTTCTCCTTTGTGTTATGCTACCGGGAAGTTGATAGCAACGAGATATGGCTCATTCCATACTAAACTGTACAAATGTGTTACAATGGTGATGAACATTCAAATGCACCTTTTCCAATTCTGCAACCACCGACATCGCCATCTGCTGGCCATTAAATGGAATTCAATTTCCGCATTGGCCTCACTTTTCAGACCCAGGTGCTGCGTCCATCTTTTTAGACAGTCTGTGGTGATAGCGAACAGATTGTTCATGTTTTTGTGGTTGTAACACAATATTAGGACACAGAAAATTTTTCATTATTTTTAAAAGCATGATATATATGATTGTCTGACGCCTTGTGAAATTTTAATGCAGGAAGTGAGCATCTTATTTTGCCGAGGTCATCTTTACGCCATTTGCATACATTATGCAAATTAACCCACAAGGATGGACGTAACACGTGAGGACGCGACTGATTACGCCCAAGACGGTCATTTCAAATTGCACTTCTGATCAGACGAGTCCCGGTAATTTAGTGCAGGCAATTGAAACCGTTATTATGGGTATTTCTCTGCAATATTTCATTTCACTTTCTTTCGAAGTATCAACAGACATGTCAGGAGCATTTCATGAAGTTGGCTGCCAAATTTTGTAACAAAATATGTCCTTCACAATGTCTTGGCTGACATCAGGAAACCACTTTTTCTGCTGTGTTGTTGGACCGATGACTGATTTTTTCTTATGTACATCTTCAATCCAGGAGTGAATAAATAGGAACAATACAAATCATTTAATCCTCCTAGAAAAAATGATATTGACCATTATTATACAACACAGTGAATTGTACAGTTTAGTATGGAGTGACCAATATACCAACCAGAGGCGCTATGTTGTTCGTTCCAGATCAGCCAATTTGTGCAGAGCTGACCGCCAGCTTATGACGGGCGTACCTCCCGCTGGAACTAATGTAAACAACAATCCAATAATGTCCATTGTTCAAGCCAAAATGATTTACATGTGAAAGGTTAAGTCGAAAACTTTCCCTCTCCTGTGGCTGCAATTTACGGCGATACAGTGGTCAGGCATTCAGAGAAAAATTTCTGGAAAGAAGCATCCACTTTGCTGCACATTGCTGTATTGGACGCCTGTCACAAGATGACGACCAGACCTGCACATTGAAATCGTAACATAGCGCCTCTAGTACATATGGCTCGTTAGTTGATAGTCTATTGCTCTTTGAAATTGAAATGTTTCCCATGAGTAATGAATTATGCTAAATAGCGTAGGCTACAGCCTGCCGTACATACACAACCAGAAGAAGAAATAATGAATTTTATTACACGGCATTGTAAAACGCTCGATCCTGATTGGTCAATTACAACATTCTAACGTCTGTTATTTCTATATAGCAGACCATTGCTAGACATTTGCTCTGGACGCTTCGGAGTTACCGTTGCTTACAGTTACAGTTCCAACTGTAGAAACGAACGGACTATTTTTTCAAGCAGCGGACTATTTTTTCAAGCGGAAGCAGTGAAAACATCTGTAAATCAATAAAATCATATTTAGATCAACACTTTCTGTCAAACTTTTGATTTCTTTCGTGAGTAGCCGTGCAATAAGATGGATAATGTAGAGCGAACCAGTCACTATAGAGAAATAAACCCCTTCAGGGTGATGTAAGTCCTACATCACCCTTTCGGGGTTTATTTCTCTATAGTGACCGGCTCGCTCTACATTATCCCTTACATAATGCCCTGCTGCTTCAAGCAGGTGATTAGCAGCAACATGGTTGCCCCTCTCCACTTGCTAGTCACGGCCTGAGCAGAGTAGCCTAAGACGGAATGAGTGAGTGAGTTACAGGGAGGAGTGTGCAACGTAGGGCTGTGATTTAAACATTTAGTGTTGCACGGTACCCGTGATGCCAAAGCGTCACGGTTCCTACTATACCAGAAAATCTACACAGCAGTAGGCCTGCTACCTTGGATTACTAAACTACTGCTGAACGCGGTGCCAGTTTCCACTGTGTAGCAGGCTGAGGCTACTCCTCCAGGCTCCTGTTCTCACTACACGTTGTTCTGATGTCAACAAACACACATGGCGAATAATTTAACAAATCTCGAACATATTTCTAACTAGCCAGCATTACTGGTCCATACAGGAGCACTGCGTCAGACGGTCCGACTTAAATGACACACTCGGAGCAACTGAATCATGCTTTTTTTCTTGCTGATGTTAGAAAACACACAAGCTGCTACAGCTGTGCAGCGCCACATCTATTGTGATCTGGCTCACCTGATCAGCACTCAGATCTTAAATATCTAACTCTTTCGATACAAAATCTCATAATTTGACCGCACCTGTTTAGTCTGAGGGCTAAACACAAGATTATCCGCGTGCAGCTAAGCGTGCGATGATCCCATCTTGTGAAATGGTGTTTAAGCGTTTGTTTAGCTGTCCGCGTACAACGGCATTTTAACATGCATTTAAAATTTAAACGCACATTATACGCACACTAAAATGCTTCTGTGAAATCGGGCATAAATGTTTAAATCCCAGCCCTACGTTGTATAGGCCTCCCTGTAACTCACTCACTCATTCTGTCGTAGGCTACTCTGCTCAGGCCATGACTAGCAAGTGGAGAGGGGCAACCATGTTGCTGCTAATCAGCGTGCTTGAAGCAGCAGGGCATTATAATTCATTACTTCTTCTACTCATTGTGAATGTCCGGCAGGCTGTAGCCTACGCTATTTAGCGTAATTCATTACTTATGGGAAACATTTCAATTTCAAAGAGCAATAGACTATCAACTTACCTTCCGGTAGCATAACACAAAGGAGAAGTGGGTGTATCGCGGAAGGTGTGGCCCGCGCTGGAGCCAGGTCAAACCCACCAATAGAAACTCTTCTCTCATCCATCAGCGTAGGCCCCGCCCATTAAGAGCAGCTGAATTCGCAAGCAAAACTTTTGAATTCGCAAGCAAAAAGGACTGATTTTCAAGCAGAAGTTTTTTACTTGCAAGCAAAGAGGACTGATTTATAAGCAAAATGATCATACTGTTTTGCAGTTAAAATTTTTTTTTTTTGATTGCCACTTAATCTCTTTTGCTCTCAAATCTCTTTTTTGGTTGCAAATCTATTTTATTTGATTGAATAATAAAGAGACAAATGTCTCTCCATAAGTAATCCTTTAAAAAAATTTCTGAATCCACATCACCACCAAAATTTAATCAACTGTTCCTTGGGCCACGGCCCATAATTCTTCAAAACATCAAAATTGATTAAGAAATTTGAAAGATATTGCCAGGACAAACAGACATGAGTGAATACATAACCTAGACCCAATTTTGCTGGTTGGCAGGGGTAATGAGACTTAACTATTGGTACTGTTTATATGCTTTTCATTGCTTTGCCAACAAGTTACAAAAGCCTGTCCCAAGCAAACTGGCTCCTCAGGCTGGTGCTTCCTCCTGGTTTCTGAGCATGAAACAACTAGAAGTATTATTACTCCCCCTGGATGGTATGCTAATCGATCGCAGATTACTCCCCAGCTCTTGGTCAGGTTTTCCCAACCATTTGCTGGTACCAAATTGTACACCTGGGTGGAGTGAGGCACTGTGGGAGTAAAGCGTTTTTGCCCAAGAAACACACCAAAGGCCGTGGCACGACTCAAACTCAGGACCTTTCAATCCCAAGTCAAGCACACTTAGCCACTGCGTCCCCACAAGTTACAAAAGGGAATGAATTATTGATACCTCTGTAAAGAGTTTCACTGGGGCTGAAATGGCCTTGTCTTCCTCCAAGTACTGGTCCCAGGACCACTGCTTCTTCTTTCTGTTAACTGCCACGCAAGGAGAAAAATATAATAGCACTTTGCAACTACATACAAAGATTGATTCCAAAAATCACCCAGAGTACATCAGATATAACAAGGACCAAATACAAATTTATGCCCGAAGTGCAGAATGGCATAAATAAATTAATTTTACAAAAGGACATTGAGTAATGCTGACATTACGATCACTGTTAGGGAAAGGACTACACCAAATTAGCCACTTATGGGGATATTATCCTGTCACTGTGAAAACTATAATTTAGAGTAAGCACTATTTTTCTTAACAAGACTTTCACACATATGGAAAGTTTTTTTTTTTTTTTTTATAAACAACACTTTATTAAGTTTTTCACATATAGAAAACATCCAAATAACAATGACCACAGCAATAGCAAATAATGTATAAACGTACTATATAACAAAACAATCAAAAGATCAAAAATAAATCACATAATTGTACAAATAAAACAATAAACAAATAAAAACAAACAGATAACTGAAAGATCAGCAGCAGTGATGATCTTCAAGTTAGTTCAACATTCTCATCCTCCAAAAATTCCAAAAAAGGTTTCCACACTTTAATAAACTGTTTTCCTTTTCCTCTAACAATATATGTAAGCCTTTCCAGTGCAAGGTATGTTGCAATCTCCTTCAACCACAAGTTTACAGAGGGCAATTGTATATTTTTCCAGAAAAGAGCGATCAGTCTTCTAGCTTGAAGAAGCCCAAGATCAATCAACACTAATTGTTTAGAACTGACGACCAAATTTTCAGGGTATATACCCAGGATACAAAGCTTCGCTTTCAGGGGAATATTCTTACCCACCATCTGGGAAATGGCCCCCATCACACCTTGCCAAAATAGTTGTACCTTTGAGCATTCCCAAATACAGTGGAAGAGTGTTCCTTTTTCCTCTAAACACTTACAACAAATATCTGGAATATTAGGATAGATTTTATTCAGCTTTACTGGGGTGAGATAAATTCGCATTAGCCATTTATATTGGAGCAATTTCAATCTTGTATTAATTGTATTTTGCTGTGCCTTTAAGCATGCCAATTCCCAGTCTTCTTCAGGTATATTCTCTCCAATATCGACTTTCCATGCTTCTAATCTGTCTTTGGATGATTCCTTTTCACAAGATACCAAAGTCCCATAAAACAAAGATACTAGAGCCCTTTTAGCCAGATTTGTAATGGTTAGATTTTTCAAGATTAAGTCAAAGGTGGCTCAGACATTGGATCTGTATTTATTGATGATATAAAATGTTTCAATTGTAAATATTTGAAAAAATGTTTTTTTCGTATACTATACTCCTTACATATTTGCTTAAAGGTGAGTAGTTTGCCATTTCTGTATAGGTTCCCTACACATTGCACACCTTTGGCTGCCCAAAGCTTGAAACCACCATCCCCTCTACCTGGTGTAAAATCATTGTTTCCCCATATAGGGGAAAAACGAGATAAAGCAGAGATGTCTCCAATATGCTGGTGTACACGATACCAAATGTCAATGACATTTTTAAGAAAAGGATTCTTTGTTTTTTTTTTTCAATGTTTTAACATCTGCTGAATATAGATATAGCTTGAGGGGTAGTTCTGAGGCAGTTGTTTGCTCAATATTTACCCAAGCTGGAAGAATGTCTGTGCTAAAATAAAATGAGGCAGAGTGTAATTGAGCAGACCAGTAATACCACTGCAGATTTGGAAGACGAAGGCCACCTCTCTCATACGGCATGTAAAGCAACTTCAATCGCAGCCGAGCTTTTTTATTGTTCCAAATGAATTTAGCAAGAAAACATTTAGGAAGTGGGAGTGGGATTGATTGAAAAAGGTACAGGAATTTTGGCAGTATATCCATTTTGATTACATTAATACAGCCGAGCAACGAAATAGGCATTACTGTCAAGCGGTTTAATGTTTCTGTTATTTTTTCTGTTAATGACTCATAATTTGAAGATACAATAGTTTTGATTTCAGGTGTAATTTGAACCCCTAAATAAGTAAAACCATTTTTTGCATTCGTAAACGGTGTCTTTATAGTTGGTGTCAGACGTTCATTTTTATCTAAAAATAACAGTGATGATTTAGAGAAATTTATTTTGTATCCAGAGAACTCTCCAAATTGTTGAATTAATGCGATTAGATTTGGAATACTGTCCTTAACCCTAGTCAGAAAAAGGATGACGTCATCGGCATACAAAGATATCCTATGTTTTTGCTCACCTATCTGGATGCCCGTGAGGCCAACATGGGCTCTGACAGCCATAGCGAGAGGTTCAATAGCTAAAGTAAATAGCATTGGTGATAATGGACAGCCTTGTCGGGTTGAACGCTGCAAGTTGAACGGTTTTGAGACAACGGTATTGGTCAGAATCTCTGCTACTGGGTTTGTATAGAGAACATGAATCCATCTAAGGAATCCCTTTCCGAATCCGAATCGTGGTAGCAATTTAAAAAGGTAGTGCCATTCTATTCTGTCAAATGCCTGCTGAGCATCTAATGACAGTACTGCTGTGTCTTTACTGCCAGCTTTTTCATGTAATATATTAAGGAGTCTTGTGATGTTATGGAAACCTTGACGATTTCGTACAATCCCATTCTGATCATTATGTATGAGTTTAGGGAGGTGTGGATCTAGTCTTCTTGCAAGTATTTTACAAAGTATTTTTGTGTCACTACACATCAGACTGATTGGCCTAAACGACGAGCACTCTGTGGATGGTTTGCCTGGTTTTTGGATGAGGGTTATCAGAGGTAGTCTCATAGCGGGTGGAAGAGTTCCTTGCTGGAAGCATTCTTTAAACATATTTAGAAGTGGCTCTACTAAGTTAGTTTTAAAGGTTTTATAAAATTCTATGGGCAACCCATCTGGCCCAGGTGCCTTACCACTATTCATATTTTGGATTGCCTCTGACAACTCCTCAGCTGTTATATTCCTATCCAATTCATTTTTAATGTCGTCATATGGAAAGTTAATAAAATGAAATGAAGCATCTGCAAACTTTAATGCTACAAGCTACTTATGTAACCTAAAATAATGATCCATAAGATTTAGCACAAGAATACAACAGTTGCCTCTGTAACGCAGTCAACATCTTAAAACAATGACTAAATGGCACTGGCTTATAGACTAAGATCACAGCTACTTTGATAAGATATGATAACATACTGAAGAGGTGATGATGAATATGTGCAGTGCTGCGAAGATGCAGTTCCCGAAACAAAATTAAATAAAAGGCAAGGGCAACCTGATAAAATGCAAACTTGTCACATCCTGATTGCTTTCTTAATTGATTTCCCCGCAGTCTAATCATCTGTGTCGGTTCCCAGTGCCGTTACCCCAAACTAATTGTTCTTGCTCGGATTATTATTTTGCTGTTTTTTTTTGTTTGGTTTTTTTTTTTGTCTTTTTCGTCCCGAATTGCGCCCAAACCTTTACAGACCACTTTGACAGCATTTGCATGTTGAGAGGAATAGTTGAAGGCTTGCAAACAGTGTGATAACCGTAACGTTCCGTGGCCTAGTTTTTCCGCCATTTCAGCTGAAAGGTGACAAAAAGTCATTGTCACTAGAACAATGAAACTTAGCACACCTACAGACCTTGAATGGATCTAACCAATAAATGAAAATAGTGGCTCTGGACAAATAAACACCAAAGTTGTGGGGTCTCCAATATGGCGTAAACGCAAAATTGTAATATATTGCAGTATTTCCATCCTGAATTGCAGCCAAATCGTTACAGACAGATTTAGCAGCTTTTGCCTGTTTTGAGGAATAGTTGAAGGCTCGCGAGTGGTGTGATAATGGTTACGTTCCATGACCTCCTTTTTCTGCCATTTTGGGTCAAAGCTAAAATCTTTAAACATTTTCTTCACCAGAACAGCAGAACAGATTGCTCTCAAATTTGATATACAGCTTCAGCTCGAAGGGCAAGAAAAAGTTTGGAAAAAACTGGCTGTATGCTTTCCCCACTGAAGTCAGTTTAGGCTGCCTGCACACTCAGTTCTTGTTAGAGGACGTTCTGAATACGGAACTCCAGCGAAATACAAAACTTTGCTGTGATTGTATGCTGTTTTTGTGTACTGATGTCCGCAAATAAAACCGAACAGTAGAAATAAGTTAACGTCCAAATTCAAAGAGCCACAAACTTTTCAAAACCCTTCTGGCATTACAGGTAGCATAAGGATGCCGATAAGACACATTAGGAATATGGCTTTCTTTCCATGATGGAAAACTACGCTCTATGTAACTTTTAAATTATTGAACCAATTAGTAAGTGAATTTAATCAGTGAGATTTGGATGTTTCATCATATTTTAATGAATTCGGTAATTCAACCAGTCCAACTTAAGTAATACATACTTTTCTTGTGCTTAAAGGAGCAGTGCGTAGAATTTAGATTAATATTTTGGCAGAAATAGAATATAACATTCATAACTACTTTTTTTAATAGTGTATAATCACATGAAAACAATAATCAGTCAGTATCATTTTGCTTAGAATAAGCCCTTTAAACCTACACGGGAGCGGGTCCACCTCCATGGAGGCCGCCACGTTGCGCCATTTTTTCTACAGTAGCCCAGAACGGGAAAAAAGTAAATGAAGAAGCACTGACACAAGAGAGCGCCTTTCACGTTTTCGCAAGTTTTGCGGCCACCGTAGGTCTTCTGAGAAAAGGAATGGTCAGTTGATTGCAATCTATAATCTGACCACTAGATGGGTCTAAATCTTACACACTGATCCTTTAAGGGCATGCTACATATATACAATTGGCTGTCAGCGGATAGCTCTTGCAGCGATATTTGGGTGTTCTGTCTCAGTTAGCAATGAATTAAGTCAAAGATTTCCTTTTGGGATAAATGAGTTCACAGAAGAGTAGGGTCCACAAATGACAATTCATAAAGATGTGCTAAAGGCTCGCAATTCGTAATAATACATGTATATCTTGAGTGTATTTTTAAATGTCCAGTAAGACAACCTGGGGTCAGTAATTATTCAAAACGTCTTTTAACATGTTCGTCTTTGAGCTCTGACTGACTGGCCGAGAAGAACGTTACAGATTCTGACTGGGGATTTGACAACACGCTGACATGTTACGTCCAGCAAACACGAGATTGCACTGTCAATTTCATTTCTCACTATGCAAATGGGACCGCCATACCATATCTGGTTTCCTGATACAATTAAATATTAGAATTTTTCTATTGCAGAGGAAAAACATGATACCTTAATGTCAGTATATAGATCCTAAGCTGATGTCTTCACAAGAAAGCAAAAGAAGTAACCGTTCCCAAAGAAAACCACATGCAAACTTTGCACTGTTTAATGACTGCTTACACTCAGTTCTGATTTAAAGGCATAACCTGAAATCTGGAAGAGCAAATGGGCTTGGAAGCAGAGTAACTGCCTGCGGTTTCTAGTTGTTAATTATTGTCTAGTTTCTCTCCCATCCCTCTTTGTTTCACCTTCTCCTGGTCTTCCTCATTGTTGATTGTCATGTAAGTTCCAAGGATTCATTTCCCCCTAGCTGGATCATAGTCTAGACTTCATGCCCACCTTTCTTTGTGCTCATTATCCTCATTGTGCCCAAAGCCAGTTTCTAGCCTAGTTCTTGGAATTTCTTCTATCTTCGGTCTTTAAAGGAATACTGTCATGGTACCACAAGCCGCACTCAACAGTTGTATAAATATACAAAATCAATCATTAGTAGAAAATTTTTCATGTAGGCTCATCCCATCTAATTGCTTTGATGTTTTTGATAAGTTTCTGGAACACGGCATGACACTGCTAGCAGACGGTTTTTGAGGAAATACCGCAAGTGGGACTGTAATTCGTGACGTCATCACAGCTCTCTGCCTTTGTTTGGCTGTCATTTTCGTCAATGTATTGCATTCATGCATTATGCATTATGATGATAATACTGGATCATTACACGTCTTTTGTGTGATATCCGGCAGTTAATACGAACAATGCCAGGGTGTATGGCCATAGGCTGCTCTAATAATAAGAAGACAAAGGATTCCCGGGCAGTTCTCTATGTATTCCCGAAAGAAAGGTCCCATGTTGAGCGATGGAATTGTAAACATCGGATGGGATGTGGGAAACATGAACGCCTTCGTTTCCGAAGTATTGGGGATGGAAAAGGGGATCGATTTAGACTTTGTAGTGAGCATTTCGACACTGATGCGTATGAGAGAGATCTCGTCCATTTCACAAAACTTGCGGTGGAATGACAGCAATTGTACTGAGTGTAGGCAGTATGTAGCATATATGCAGAGCAGCTGGCGTTTGCTCACATGCTTTGTTCGATATCTGAATTTCATCGGGGTTGAATTGCCCAGAAAAGGTTAGAAGTTGAATGTCTTGTTATCTGGGAATGATTTAAGCAGCAAATTGTATTGGATGATGGTATCCCTTTAAAGAAAAAAATAATGACCTGTTCATTAGGGATCGTTTTCCTTTGTTCAGTGGTGATCTTGCCCAGTGCCCCTGCCTCAGAGTTCAAAAGAGGGCTCAGTCTGCATGTCAGTCACCCACAGACTGCCTTCCTAGTACAGACCTCGGACCTCATTGTTCACTGTTCACTGATTATGAGACTCTGTAAACCCCTGACCGTTCCATTGCCAAGCCTGTCTTAAGTTTTTATATTTCCTTTTGTGCCAATTACAGCGGTTAAATCGCTATTTAAAGAGCTTAGGACAGGGGTGTCAAACTGACCCGTAAAAGGGCCAAGGGGCTGCAGGTTTTCAATCCTACCAAGCAGAAGCACACTCGAAACCACTAATTTAATCAACGGTTCTAGGCCTGCACAACTGATTAGTTGTATCAGGTGCACTTCTGCATTGTTGGAGAGAAAACTGCAGCCTCTTGGCCCTTTTACGGGTCAATTTGACACCGCTGGCTCAGGACATAAAATTCAGCTCTGTTTTTTATGTGATAAAATGCTACAAAGTACCTATCTTGAGCAATTAGTGATGGTTTTAATATCGTGTACTTCACGCAATGTTTAAAAAAAAACCGCATTTTATCTGCTAAATTATCCACTTGAGGGAACACCCCCTTTGCCTCAATCGAGAACATTTGCGCTGGGCCAGCTCAGCCACCTGACGTCATAAGTTGTACACGGATTGTATCTAGGTGGTCAGCTGTAGTTTACAACTCTGGTCTGGACAGAGAATATCTTAACCCTTTGAACCCTGTATTATATAAAGGGGTTGTAAGCCCCATTAATGCCAAACACAGCTTAATGTGATGGGGAAACAACATAATCATAAACAAGGTCACATGGCAACAAAAAGTCATGTAATCAAAGTCCAATGTTTGGAGGCCTGTCCTCCAGCATTTGAAGTTATCACATTTTCTCTATGCGGCCACTAAACAGGCCTTTAGGGTTCAAAGGGTTAAAGAATGGATCAACAAAAATCACCGAGAGTGAACGGAAAACGATGTGTAGTGTGGGGATGCAGTGCAACGCATGCATATGGCCATGGAATGTTTCTGTGGCTGAAAGATGCAGAGATATCGAGAATATGGACAAAACAAGTGCAACGTACTACAGCCGACTTTGCTGGCTCAGGCAAGCCCAGGTCACTGAAACCTACGATATGCGGCCAACATTTCGAGTATTCATGTTTTTACATATCATTATTATTATTATTTGCGGAACCCAAATCGTTTCTCTGCACTGCCTATTCAATAGCCAGCCAACTCGCTGTTCAGTGTGATCTAGCCAGCTAAGTAGTGAAATGATACTATTCACGGTGCTCTATTTATTTCTGTGCACTGTGTGTTTGCTAGTTTACTACCTAATAATATCAAGCTGCAAGATATGGTTTACACAAGTTGAGATATCATCCACGACTCTATATTTCTGCGCACTGCGTGTTCGCTCGCTAACTACCTAATAATAGCAAGCTGCGAGGTACGGCTTACACGCATTGTTTCGAGATCTCATGAAACACAGTGCACAGAAATGAATGGAGCCGCGAACATTATCATTTCACTACTGGCTAGATCAGGGGTGAGTTCAACCACCACTAACGCTATTCTTAGCCTAATATATTATATATGGTCTTGTTTGGCCGGGTTCACCCTACAGGATATTCGGGCCAATTTATCCCCGATTCACCCCTCCCGACAATCGGCAGAGAGATCTTGTCTGGGACCTCGGTCGGTACCGATGTTCGGTCCAGATTATCTGGTAACGTGCTGGGTTTACCAATCCAATCTTAACCCTCCCAATTTGCTCGCAGCCTGATCGGAGTTCAATAGACCTGACGTTTGGTTACCTTACCTAAGGCTGGGTTCACACTACAGGATTTTCAAAATCCTAACTGATTTTGAAATCGGGTTGCATTACACACATAAGGAGCAGCAGATCAGCCTCCGATGAGGAATTAAGGTGGCAGCATACCTCAAAGTAAGCTTAACTTTTTTTGGCTCATTAAAACCAAATACTGTAAGTTTTCTGCGGATCCCGCCCGTCCAAATTCAATCATTGCATCCAAAGCGAATGTACACGATAGTTTTGTTGAGAGAGTAGTGAGTAGCCTACTCGCTTCACATTATAGAGGCTATGTCATGGTTGATCAATGGCTATTTTCCTGATTAATGGCTTAAATAAAAGTGTCAAAGACTAGTTTTATTAATCGACTCACAAGCATGATTCCATAAAAATGTTAGAACAGCCAATAAAATAAGCAATTCGTCTGAATTACTGCCAGTTTGCATGAGAGTTGTGTCCAATGAACTTCTTGCTTTAATACAGGTCAGGATAAACTGCCGTTAAAATAAACCTGACAGCAGTCAGTTTAGATCAAACACTCCTACAATTTCAAGCAATATGAGCCTTTAGCCGGCATCATGCATAAAGCAAAGAAAGCCAAATTATCTCATCAACAGGGCACACAATCCAGTCCAGACATGGGTTTACTCATGCTTGGAGCATAGAAAACCTGGACATAGTCCAATGAAGTCACTGTGGTCATCACAGCTCTGCATTTGTAATACGACTTAATTTTTGGCCATAAGCAAGCATGAAAATATTCAGATCCCCAGCCACTGGAGGGTCGTTCCATGTCAAATCACCCAAAAAAAAGAAGAAAAAAAAAAAAGAGATTCTACACCTCACTTGTATTGATTTTCTTCAAATTTGGTATGTAAGTTGGCTATGGTCCCAAACGCCAAAATCTCAAATTTCAACTCAATTGGATCTTCCAGTGCAAAGTTACGGCCTTTTGTTTTTTCGATATTTCTCGAAAAATGGCCGCGGCTGCCAAATTCAAATGGCCATATCACCAAAACTACTGACCGATTTTGACAAACAAGGTATTGTTGGAAAGGGTATCACACAAGCATTCCAAATCTGCCTTTTTTAAACTCATTCTGGTAACTCTGGGTGTGATGAATAATTGACCTATATTTTGACCTCAAAATTGACCTTGAGGGTCACGTGACCTTGAATTTTTTTTAACACCAAATTGTACCCTGATGAGGTATCTACAACATATCAAAAACTTAGAAACATATTATTTTTAGTTATAGAGTAATTCAAAATTAAAATTCATGTGTCTAGCCATTTTCCGAGAATTCTTGTGCAATTAGCGATGCACTGGGACTCTCTGGACTAGGAAGTGGTGGTCCCCTATAATTAGTAATCACAGCATGCTTAAGAAGTTATACAAAGGAACTTCATGGTGGTGAGGTTTAGCTCATTGGGTGATTTGACATGGAATGACCCTGAATGGCTGATATCTGGCTTGGAAACAAAACGTAGAGGAGGGAGAGACATAAGACAGGAGGATGGAAGTATAAAAAGGCACATCCACACAATAAGATGCATCTTTATATTAATTTTCATTGAGGCAAACTTAACAGTTCAGGAAAAGAGGCATGATGGATGGACGTGCAAATGGATAGACAGAGACACGGAAGGACAACACCATTTCCGATATTCCCCACTGTTACAATCCATAATCAGCAGGACCAAACAAAGTGGAGACCAGACAAATTATAACGCAAAAATAGTAATTTATTTGGAAAAATGAGTAGCCTTAATCTAAGCATATAAGAAAAGTCATCCATTCAACTAGGCTATGAGAAGAAAAAAAGACCCAGTGGCAACAAGAGAGCTAAAATAGGTCAGCAGGAAAAAGTGGCCTCCTGTTTCCAACCACCGGTCATCCTTATATAGGGCTGGCTCCCAATTTAGCAATTAAGCCCTTCATCTGCTGGCCAATCACGGTCCTACATGGGGAAAAAGAAACACACACCACCGCAGAGGCCAAACACAAATGGAGAACACCTCCAAGGTCGTAACACCTCCCCCTTAAAGGTGAC
Organism: Gymnothorax javanicus; assembly: GCA_029692085.1. NCBI lineage: Eukaryota > Metazoa > Chordata > Actinopteri > Anguilliformes > Muraenidae > Gymnothorax > Gymnothorax javanicus. Next base: position 51,976,030 of record CM056196.1, read on the forward strand.
ATAGAAGCAAAAACCGTTTTTACCTTTTCTATGTTGAATAATGGTAGTCTACCCGCATTCAAGAACATACGAAAAGTGCTAGATATTCTGAACATCTCCGTTTCATAGAAATTCCTCTTTTAAAAATGACCGCCACGAAACGGGCCAATCTGAACAACGGATACATATGATGTCATATGTATCTCACTGCCCCCCCACTCTCATTCCGTTTGCTCCCCTTCAAAATAATTTGCATACACCCGTTCTCCCGCCCCCTACGGAAAGTAAATTGCAGCAGTGTTCGTGAAGTTCAAGGCGAAATGGCGAGTCGGGTACCGAGGTGTGCTCTTCCAGGCTGTGGAAGCAGTGTGCAAACATTCCATAACCTTCCAACCAAAAGAAATGCATGAGATGCGTGGCTGCTGTTCATTTTTAATCAGATTCCCACTACATTCAACTACAGACTGTTACTTTGCTCAGCCCATTTCACCTCTGACAGTTTTTCTAACCCGGCACAATTTCAAGCCGGCTTCTCGCAGCGTTTGGTGCTACGTAGCGTAGCAGTTCCTACTTTGCGTCTACCTCAACAACCAGTACAAACTGTAAGTATCACGCTGTTATTAGATTGTTTTTAAAACGTTAAAAATAGAATATGTTCGTTTTGCTTGTCTAGCCAATGTTGTATGACGTGATTATCACTGAATAACAGCTTTGCAACGAGATCTGAAATAAATCCGTGAAGATTGTTGTTGCCAATGATCCTGCCATGCTCACATTAAGATGATGGGAAGTCGGCATCTGCGCCTTTAGTTTGTAAAGATTCTCGCCTGGTGCGTTAACACCAAAACATGAAAGTAGCAGAGATGCCAAGTCTCATGCATTCGGCGTGGGTCTAGCGCATTTTTTAGGATTACACCCCGTAGTCCGCAATTATTCAATGAACGCTTATTAATGAGATTCTCACGCGGAATTAAAATCCTTGTGCCTTGAAGTTTCAGTTTTACTTGCGTAAAGGTGAATTTCACAGCAAGTAACATGGAAAGCGATTGTGACTTGCTTCGCTTTAGGCAGCAAAGCCAGCCAATCAGCGTCAAGTGCTTGCATTTCATAATGAGGTTGCCAGTTAAGCCCAAAAGGTCGCCAAATAGGTGCAAAACAACGCATGCTAAATCCCCCACCCTAACATAGCTTTTTGAGAGAGGTTTTTAGGAAGCTTCTGAGGCATTACAGACCCAACCAAAATTTTGTTGTCAAAATGTCACATCACAGAACAAGGATAAATACCCCGTTCAACCATTCTATGTCACCTTTAAAAGGTTGGCCTAAGGGCCAGCCAAAACACCAACTCCAAAGCCTCCTCACTCCAACACCGGGCCCTAGCGCAGAGCAGCAAGAGACTGAAAAAAGAAGATTAAACAATCATAATGCAACCCAAAAAGGAAACTAAAAAAACCTTAAACACTGTTTAATGAGTTCATGTTGGCGATAAGTTATAAAAATAGGACCAAGGGTCCTGTAGCTTACCGCCAAGCAGTCTTACAGCAATGATACAAGTTATGAAAATGTCATGTGAAGTTTGACATTTGAATCAATGAAATCAATGTCAAGGTCACTAAATAAAAGTTCACATACATTTATAAGACCTTATGTAATGCAATCCTAAGCTCTCAAGCAGTTTTGGTGATACAACTCTGTACTCAATATGTCAACTGTGAACTTTAAAGGTCACAGAATGTCAAGTTGTGGTCAGCAAATGGACTTCTTATATGACTTTCTAAATGTCTCTATACAAACCTCGACTCAATCTGTGATCATTTTTGTGATACAAGTCATTGTAATTTCACTGTCGAGTTTGACCCTCAAAGGTCACTGACAGTCAAGTTGAATGTCACCAAATGAAAGTTCATATGTCACTTCCTAGATGTCTGTAACACAAACCTAGGCTCCATCTGTGACCGTTTTAGGGATACAAGTCATTGAATATTCACCAGATCACAGTTGACCTTTGAAGGTCAATACTAAGGTCACCAAATGAAAGTTCATATATGACTTCCTATATGTCTCTAATACAAACCTAGACTCCATCTGTGACCGTTTTGGCAATACAAGTCATTGTAATTGTATTATGTCAAGTTTGACCTTCAAATGTCATTAACAGTCAAGCTGAATGTCACCAAATGAAAGTTCATATGTGACTTCCTATGTCAGTAACGCAAACCTAGGCTCCATCTGTGACCTTTTCAGTGACAGAAGTCACTGAATTTTCTCTAGGTCAAGTAAGACCTTCGAAAGTCAATATGAAGGTCACCAAATGAAAGTTCATACATGACTTCCTATATGTCTCCAATATAAACCTACACTCAATCCGTAACGATTTTGCTGATATAAGTCATTGAAATTTCACTGTATAGTTTGGTGGTGAAGGTCACTGAAGGTCAAGTTCAAGGTCATCCAATGAAACTTCATACATGACTTCCTATATGCCACAATACAAACCTAAGCTCTATCTGTAATAGTTTAGGTGATAGAAGTCATTGAAATTTCACTATGTGAAGTTTGACCTTCAAAAGTCGCCGAAGGTCAAGTTCAAGGCCACCAAATTAAAGTTCATACATGACTTCCTATATGTGTTCAATGCGCATATGTTTCCAATCTTCAATATTTTCAAGTCTAGAAACCTTTAAAAATTGTAACATTTTGCTTGACCTCAAGTTTGACCTTTCAAGGTCATCTGAGGTCAACTTTAACACAGCCAAAATATGGGTCATATATTACTTCCTATGTGTCAGTAACCATTTGGCCTCCACAGGCCATCTTGCATATTCATGAAGTACAGCACCCCCAATGGACCCACTTCCGTCGATTCAATCAAAATGGCGCTCGCACTGTACATTGACAGTACCAAGGTAAGTTGATTGCCTGATTTAGAAAAAAATTTATCATGTAGTTTTTGAGAAATGATTTTTAAAAATTTCTCAGTCCTATCTTTAGCATTGGAGCCAAAAATTCAAAGGCCCATAAAACGGACAAAAACGATTCAATCAAAAATCCGAGAACAACGTCTGGAGATATGGTCTAGTAGTATGTTCTTGCAAATTTACACGAAAATTCATCGGGCCAAAAAAAAGATAAAAAATGCTCCAGACGACAGACGCCACACCACGATAATACCTTACGATAAGCTAAAAAGCTACCATCCTTTTGGTATTTCTTAGGTGATGACTTCACTGACCCCACCCTGACTTTTCCATCTCATCTCCACCCAGGCGCCTTGGGTATAAGGCAAAATAGGAAGAGATCCAGTCTGGAACGGCTTCGGAATCACCCAAACCAAAGTCGCAAGACCGCCAACATAAATCAAAATTACACAGGCGCGCGAGACAACGCATCCACTAAAACGTTGTCTCTCCCTTTAATGTGTTTAATTTCCAACATGTATGGTTGCAGAAAGAGACACCACCGCATCAGCCGCTGGTTAGAGTTCTGCATGGAATGCAAGAAAATTATGGTCGGTGTAAATTACAAGTGGAGTTGTCATAGCACCAACATATGCCTCAAAGTGTTGCAGGGACCAGATCAGAGCCAGTGCTTCATTTTCTACAGCAGAATAATTAATTTGATGGATATTAAACTTCCGGGAAAAGAAAGACACGGGATGATCTATGCCTTGTGCATCCGCCTGCAAGAGAACAGCGCCGGCTCCCACAGCGCTGGCATCGACTTGGATTTTAAAAGCTTCATGAAGACGAGGTGCAGCCAAAACCGGGGCATTGCACAGCAACTGCTTCTGACATGAAAGTTCCCAGATGAACTTTTTCTTTTTACTGAGGAGGTCTGTGAGAGGAGACACTACAGATGAAAAGTTACGACAAAATGACTGGTAAAATCCGACCATACGCAGAAACCTCTTCAGATCATTCTTGGATGTTGGGGCCGGATATTGGATTATGGCTTCAACTTTGGCTTTAACTGGGAAGACAGAACCACTACCAATCACCTTCCCCCCAAACTAAAAGTCGCACACTCAAATATTTAGTTGGAACCCCTGTAGCTTTGATTACAGTGCATATTCATCTTGTCATTGTTTTGACAACTATATGCAATGCCAGAACATTTATTTTCGATCAGAAATGCCATAATTTTTGGCCGAGATCTTGCCTTCTCGACATAATGGTTGAACCACTCGGTGGTCTTTCTTGAGCACATCCCAATAACTTTTAATGTGTTTAAGGTCAAGACTTTGTGGTGGCAAATTTATTTGTGAAAATGATTCCTCATACTTGTTTTTCTCATTCATGGTTTTCTTTGCTAAATACAGGCCAATAATGTGCCCGTTCTGAAATACTGTAACATCTTTTCCGCCATCAAGGGATGTGTCTTCCGACATGATTTTTTAAGAAATGAGTAGCAACGCGCATCATCAGTCAGGGTAAAAATGATTATTGCCAGCTGAAACATATTAATAACCGCAATGATGATCCAATTATAGAATTTGTTCATTAATTTCCAAACGGTAATAAAAAGGCCACCCCAAAATGTCAAATTTTGTCAAAAGTCATCATGCTTCAGATGTCTCAGGTCATGCGGGAACGTGCCATTGGCATGCTGGATGCAGGGATGTCCACCAGAGCGGTCGCTGTGCAGCTGAATGTTAACTATCGGACGATAGCCCGTTTGAGAGTTCGTTTCCGACAGACGGGCAAGTACTGCAAATCGACCTCATCCACGTCGGCCAGGTGTGACCACACCAGCACAAGATCGCTACATCCGGCTTGTCCACCTGCGGGATCGGCTCAGATCAGCGACACACACCGCAGATAAGACCGTTGGTCTGCACAACAGACGCATCACACCACAGACAGTCCGTAACCGCCTGCGAGAAGCCAACTTGCACGCTCGGCGTCCTCATTGTGGTCTGGATCTCATCGCTGTCCGGCGTCAGAACCGACTCGCATGGGCAAACGCACACGTTCGATGGCCCTTGGCACGCTGGAGAAGAGTGCTATTCACAGACGAATCCCGGTTCCAGTTTTTTGTTAATAAAAACTCAAAAATTTGACATGGGGCGTTTATATTTTTGTTCAGTGTATATTATACAAATACATAGAAAATATAAACAAATTCTTTCCCAACATGAACTGAATATGAGACAACTCATTTAGAGAAATTAAACATGAATATTGAACTAATCAATTAATTAAACAGCTTAACTGTATAAAAATGTCATAATGCAAGCTCAGATAAACTAATATTCAGATTGAAATTATGCCCCACATGTTCCCAAATGCTTCTGCCATACTTCTAAATTTCAACATTTTCTAGGGGCATTCTGCCTTCACATTTACAGGGTACTCACTTATTTTACTACAACTGCACTGGCTATAAGAGGCAATACCTCCAGTAAACCACAATTTTCAGCAAGATAAGCAAGAAAACTGTCATAGGTGGAAACACAACTATTTGTTTCATCAGAAACCCCCTGAAGCAACAAGACTAGGTGCAACCTAGTATATGGCTGGGCCGCCAAGTGCTGTATGAGAATGTGGGCCCAAGAAAAAGGTGCTAAATGAGGCAAAGCTCACGCAATTATATGAAGAGCAAGTTTAGTAATGAGAGCTGATAAAATACATAGAAAGTGGGTGGGAAGAGTGGGAGAGTGTGAGAGTGAGAGTGTGGGAGTGGGAGAGTGTGAAAGAGTGAGAGTGTGAGTGAGTGTGAGAGTGTGTAAGTGAGGGAGTGGGAGTGAATGAGCGTGTGTGAGGTAGTGGGAGTGGGAGGTGGGGGGGGGTCTTGAGTAAGGAAAACATATCAAATTTTCTTACACAGATTACATTCAAAGTCAATGCGAAGACGTGAATACACGCGTTTGTGCAAGCAGCTTTACTGTGACCCCAACAGCTGATCGCTACAGCGCGCAGTGAACTACGATGCGCCTCGCGGAGGAATACGACAGTTGGTTAGTTCAAGATCAACTGTGTTTTTTTTCCAAGCAGCAAAAGTGCTAAATTTTTTTTGAATATAGCGTACAATTGAAATGGTGTATTATTTTCAGGTAGGACCTCTTTTAGGCTGCAAAAATACGCTGTTTCTGTGTTTCCATTCACAACAGTGTATCGCCTAAATTTCCACACAGCACTATGCCCTGGTGCGGCTACCTGGAGGAGATCAGAGAGCTTTCTACTGCATCTAATGTAAGTAGTGGCAATTTGTAGCTCATACAACCCCACTTCAAAAAAAGCGAACTATCCCTTTAAATAATATGTATACAACACTGTTCAATATTATAATTTTTAGCAACATACACATACAATGATCAGTTGCACTAGAGCAGATCAATTTTCCAGCTGTTTAGATGCCGAGGCAGCAACTACTAGAAAGCCAGTTTGTACTATTCAACATCGTTATGGAGGGGCATTTTAACATTACCTGATTTTGAATGGTCATTTTCTAAATGAAACAAAAATAATAGTTCACTAGTTTTAAGTATATATTAATTTTGTATTTGTTTCTGGTTTATTTGCTGGTTATTTTGTGGAGATCCAACCTGGCACGCCTTCATGATCACAATTAGAATCTCTGATGTCCTTTGTTAATGATTTTTCATTTTTTTGCCTTAGTTTTTAAATATTTGCTTGCTTGAGGGGTTTATAATCACTTTAAAACATCTTAGAGTTACATCTGAGCACCTTATGACCATTCCTACCAAGAAATGATAACACTTCTGATAAGGGGAACACATCCCTGGTCAGGTATATTGCCTTGATTTTGGTATCAAATGGTATTGCCAAAAATATGTAGTGCCCACAATGATATACTGGCAAGCATATATTTCTGTAAAGACTTGGCCAAGTGGGATTATCCCACCTAAGTTGAATAATGCTCCTTAGATACGGCTTATATTCAGTAAAATCAATTCAAAATATGGATCCTTTTTTGTTGCACAAATGAATTCAAATATTGCTTGTAGTGTCCGCAATGGTGTGTAGCGTCCACAACGTTTTTTCTGTCCCATGTGGAACTTTGTTTTAATGGTTAGGTTTTTAACTCTTCTAACAGTCAAGATGAATGAAATCGCCCAAGTCTTGTACACTGATGGACTTTAAAAACTTATAACCAGAATTGTAGCCAAACTCAGATTCAAATTTGTAACCATTTATTGACTTTACCCATAACAACAACTTCGACAAAATGTCAGATAACATAAACAAAAAAAAGAAAGACAAAAGAATCAATAATGACAAGTTTAACAACAAAATCAACAACAAAGATCAACTCCAATACCAGTGCCGAGTGTGACCGCCACGTGGCTGCAACAAAGCCATCACTGTCTTGGCATGGACAGCACCATTCTGTTGAGCTGTTGCTGGGGAATGGCCTGCCACTCCTGGAGAAGGGCTTCTTGGAGCTCTGCCCTCGTCCTGGGCGCTGGAGTGCGTTGCCGAACCCGCCGATCCAACAGGTCCCACTCTTGCTCGATGCAGTTCATGTCAGGGATGAAAGGTGGCCATTCCGTGACTCGCACACCATTCTGGGCCAGGAGCTGCTGGGTCACAGGTGCTGAGTGAGGTCGTGCGTTGTCTTGCATGAACGTGACCTCAGGGTGGTCTGTGATGTAAGGCACGATGTGCGGTCGGAGGACAAGGACACAGTAGCAGGCTGCGTTAAGATTTCCATTGATTATGACCAGGTCGGACCTCCAGCCATACCGAATGGCACCCCAGACCATCACCGAGCCTCCTGCAAAGCCATCTGTCTCAGCAATGCAGGGGGCCGCGTATCTCTCACATGTCGTCTGTAGACCCTCTGTCTTCCATCATGTCGGTACAGACAAAATCTGTACTCATCACTGAAGACAACATTCCTCCAGAATCGGTTGGGGACTCATCTCTGACCATATTCTTCAGCCCAGCAAAGCCTGGTAGCCCTGCGCCGTGCATCAAGCTGCATTCCAACACATGCCCTGTGGGCTCAGATTCCTCGCTCTGCAAGTCGGCGACTCACTGTTCTTCTGCTGATCCTTGGTCTGTGGATTCCTGGGGTCTCCTGAGCCGTCCTGGTGCAGGTTCGAAACCGATCTCTCAGGTGGACGAGGCGGATCTGATTGTCCTGGGCTGGGGTCGTGACCCTAGGCTAACCAGGTCGGGGCCGATCATTGATGCTTCCAGTCTCCTGGTAATGAACCACAAGCTCAGAGATAGTGGGTTGGCTTACCCCAAAACACTGGGCGATGCAATTTTGGGATGTTCCAGCCATCCACAGCCCAATGGCTTGATTACGTTGGGGTCTGGAAAGGCGAGGCATGGCGCATGTGGGGTCTTTGAACAAATGCTCTCGGGTTCTGGCCTGAATGACCTCAAGGATTGTTTTAAGGCATTTGACAGCATTGCAATTGTGATCAGTGAAGCCGAACGAGGTTACATCACTAATTCCTCAAATCCTGCTCCACAGACAAAAACTCACGCACTGTTGTGTCTCCTTACTCAAAGACAACTGCATATCAATTATGAAATAATCTAATTAAAGTTCCCCTAACCCAACTATACCATTTCTGGCTAGTCAGACTTATAAGTTTTTAAAGTCCATCAGTATATATTCAAAATGTTCTATTGAAGGCTGTTCTGAGTGTTTTATTTTGAGCTATATTGACATATTGTCCATTTATTTATTTCATTCTTATGAAATATTACCATCCTGGAATATTATTTGATGTTAATTACTAATTTTACTGAAGCTATATAATAACTTTAACTTTGCCTGCCTGTCTTTTAATGACACCACTGAGGCACCAGAGTTACAATAAACTGCCTGAAATGGTCTTCTGTACATAATAACTATGTGTAGCGTCCGCAACGTTTTGTTCACCTTTAAACACCATTCAATTGTATTTTTGTCATAAAGTATTCACAGGGGAGAAGAGGTACAGTATCTCACAAAAGTGAGTACACCCCTCACATTTTGACAATTAATTTATTATATCTTTTCAAGGGACAACGTTACAGAAATTATACTTGAATATAGTGATGCACCGATACCGATACCACTATCGGGTATCTGCCCGATACAGCGTTAATATGCTCGTACTCGTACACATTTGCTGATACCACGCACCGATACCACTTAATGTAAGATGCAAGGTAACTGCCTGCTCACGGTCGCATAGGCTACAGTATGTTGTACTATTTGACTTCTATGTCTAGGGAGAGACAGCGAGTTAGAAAAAATACGAGAAAGAGAGCTTTATAGTCATCACATCACATGCAGGCATACGCAATACACACAAGAGGTGTATAGTAAAGAAGTACATGTAGGCAACTTTGTTACAGTACTTAAGTAGTTTTTTGAGGATTTGTACTTTACTTGAGTTTTTTTTTTTTTTTTTTTTTTTACCGGACTTCTACTCTACTACATTTAAAAGATAAAAAGTATACTTTTTCTTCGTTACTTTGACACGAGCCACTTTACCACACGTTACAAATTAAAATATGTACTGTATATAATTCATCGTTTAAGGATTATCTGGATGCAGCATGTTCAAGAAGAACAACGGTGTTCGGCAGGGTATCTTAAGCGTTTTGTGCAGATGTTTCTGCCAGCGGACATGGAGCTGCAAATTTATGCACGCAATTACAATATCCTATCACTAGATGGCACTGCCGGATCACTTATTGAATATTTACAAGCAAGCCGAGCTCGCACAAGCACACACCCACAATCACACACAGAGACTTAGAATTGTGAATCTTCTTATTTTACTACAAATATATTAGTAACATATGATTACCTTAAACATTTTAGTTGCGGTGAAGTTAAATCTTTTTTATTTGTCATTTGTGTAATTGAAATATGGCGATACCACACACTTTAAGTGATTGCCTTGTTTGCTTGGAAAGCTATTATTGACTTTAGTTGGATTGAGAATGCCTATGAATGTGTGTAGAAACTATCTGTGCCAATTAATAGTTCTGACTTTTTAGGAAGTTGGGTGTGTTACCTTGCCTATGCAGCGAGTTTACTTTTCATTTGTCAAGCTTCAGTAATGTTTTGCCTCATTTGATGGCAGTGCTAGTTCAAAGGCTTTTTGTCGGGTCTAAATACAGAAAGATTTTTAGCAGTTAGGCCTACTCTTTTTTTTGGAAATAGCCATGTGTGAATCGTTTGATGTTGGCCTCTTTTAGGCTTGTTATAAAAAGAAAATAAAACCTGTACTCCGAAATTGTCACTGTATTTTCCTGGAAAACATTTCAGAAATATCGGTATCGGTACTCGGTATCGGCAAGTTCACAAAATAAAATACTCGTACTCGTATCGGTTTTTAAAAAAGTGGTATTGCTGCATCCCTACTTCAATATATTCTAGAGTAGTCATTGAACAATATGTGTAGCAGTGTAGATTTTGTATTTTTGTAGCAGTGTGATGTTGTCATGGAGGAGGATACCAGCAACAACCTGTGCATCTCTGGTGAATTCCATGCCTAGGAGAATCAAGGCAGTGCTGGACAACAATGGTGGTCACACTAAATATTGACACTATGGACACAATTTGGCATGTTGACGATGAGGTGTACTCACTTTTGTTGCCACCCATTTTGGAAATAGTGACTGTTTGTTCAGTTATTTGGACAGTGCAGTAAATCCACACTGGGTCATTCCATATGAAATCAACCGGGGCTCCCAATGTCATGGCCTTGGATTTCCCTTAAATTTCGGTAGAATGTTTACGTGGGGCCAAATGAAGAAATATCTGTTTTCATTTTCTGGGAGGGTCAAAAAAAGTGGGCGTGGCACCCTCAGATGCGGCAAAATGAATTATAGCCATTTTCATGGGGCCATAACTCAAAAACTAATACAGATATGGACTTCATTTTTTTCAGGAATTATTAACCTTCCATAAGTAAACAATTTACAAGTAAAAGGAACAAAATTAACCCATTCATGTCTATGCTGTCGTCATTCAAGAACAGGCAGAACCCAAAAGTTGGCACATTTCAGGTGGCCCTTTCACCCGAACAGAATGAGAAATCTCAAAATGTTATGTCTCTTAGTGTAAGTGCACATGCTCAGGCCTCCATTGGAACATCATATCTTTTATATATTTTGCAGTTGTTTTGTGGTGGGGGCAATTATGACCCCCTGTCTTGGGGGAGTAACCCATTTTCGGGCCATTTTTTCTCAATGGGAGTATCCTCCGATTTTTATGGGACCTAGATCATTAGAAAGCTCTTTGTGTGTACTCACCACAAACAAGTTTTGAAGTGGTCTCTCAACTGCTTCATTATCAACATTGTATCCAAAAGTTGCACTTTTTATGGTTTTCGTGCACAGTGTGTTTGTACCTTTTTCATACATATTCATGTACAAAATCAGCACATTTCAGAAGACATTGCAATCTCTAGTGAAAATTTTAGGTATTTACTGTGTCACTCATGAGATGGTGCCACGACCCGATGCTCTAATTTGGGGGCAGCACCCACTAATTAAAGCACATGGCCTCAAGAGACATTATGGCTTCAACTTCAAATCCTCCGCTTAATCCACTCCCCTGTACTGGTGGAAAAGTCAGCAGGTCTACAGATGACTGTCATCGAAAGACGTACAATGCAAGGTAAGTTTCTTACAAATGAGGTACCCAGTGAAAGTGAAAGTACATGTATAGCCACATTTAGGCCTTATACAGTTCACACACTATGTTGACACCTACCACTATGGACTGCAGACCTGAACAATTGAGCTGATGATCAGAAAGTGGTCTTTCCTCAACTGCTTTCATTTTGATTTTCAGGAAACTTCGACTGAAAATGCTTTCTGCCTTTGATCCAAGTCAAGGAATATTTGTGCAAGAAAACCTGCTCGTGATGGTGGCAAACCGATGCAGTCTCTGTCTCGAGTTCACTTTGCAGAAGATGCTCATCAATACCTGTGTCTTTGAACCTCGATAAACTGACTCCAATGATTCTTGTAATTAGGAGTTCTTTTTGCTCAGGATCAAAGGCAGAAAGCATAATCGCCCCCACCACAGTACAACTGCAAAATATATACAAGATATCAATGTTCCAATGGAGACCTGAGTAATTTCGGTAGGCCGGCCACTCCTGGGAAGGTTCACCACTGTTCCAAGTCTTCTCCATTTGTGGATAATGGCTCTCACCATGGTTTGCTGTCATCCTAAATAGAAATGGCTTTGTAACCCTTTCCAGACTGATAGATGTCAATGACTTTGTTTCTCATCTGTTCTTGAATTTCATTGAATCATGGCATGATGAGCTGCTTTCTGAGATCTTTTAGCTTATGTAGCCAAGTGCAGAGAAATGTTTTAAAGGAGAAATGAGGGAAGCATTGGAATTCTATTGCTGTATTTTGGATAATGTGAGAAGCTCCTTTAAGATATGGGCGCAATGATGACATCACTTTCATGAGACCGATAGGAAAATTGGGAAGAAGATGGAGGTCTAACCCAGGGCAATGGTTTCACTAAAACCTTGTAATCCATCTCTTATGTGGATAGTAAGTATTAATATTTTCCAAGAGCTCACGATTATGAGCGGTTATGTTTGGAATATTAAGCCCTTTTTCTGGTATTTACTTTTAGGCCTTTATGGATTGTCCAGGATGCGTGGCGGCTAGTTAGAGACCTTCCATGTGAAGCGGAGAAAGTTATTCTTTGATCGCGACAGTGAGTGGTTCTCTGTTAAACTGAGACATAAATGAAATTTAATGAGGTATATTTCAAGACATGTCATGGTGAAAATGTGAGTAACAAGCTGTTGTTGATGTTTTCTTTATTAGCGTTGCCACTGCCGTATTTTAAGAACTGTTCCGGGTATATTTGAACTGTAACTTCGTTATTTGTGTATCGCATGCTATACCGTTCTAGCGCGATCGGGGACTAATAGTGTTGCATATGTTGCCAAGCCAATTTGTGTTACCGATTAGTTTTATTTATCCTGCTGGAAGTATTTGGTCGTGACCATTGAAACAGACCTCACTGAATAGCTAGCTCCTTGTTACGAGGCTGGATTTGGGCAAAGAGACCGCCGTGGTCCGGTTAACCTTTCTTGTAATGAAAGTCTGCCCTTCAGTGGCAGTCGAATGTATTTTTTTAATATAAAGGGATATTATGTTTTTTTTGTTTTTCTCTCGAGTATAAAGAAAGAAAATTTTGAAACAAGTCTATCAGAATAAACCCGATTAAATTGCATTTGTTGTGCTGTGTGTATTTTACCTGGCCACACCTTTTGTCACTTTGTCAGACAGGTTCTATTTAACCCTTTACTCCCTGATACCGCCTACAGTCGTGATAATTTAGGTCGCTGTGCAGGCGAGTCCCAACTACAGGCGTGACAAACACATCGCTTCTACCGGCGAATCCCGACTACAGTTGTGGTATTTTAGTAGCCATATTGTCTTAGGGCACCAGGGGTCAGTGGCTGCTAGGGCAGCAGTCTAAGATAGCTACTAGGGAGTAAAGAGTTAAGAGATTTCTTGATTCAACAGGTCTGGCAGTAATCAAGCCTGGGTGCGGCTTGTGAAATTGAACTCAAAACGAGGTTAATCACAGTTAATTCATAATTTAACAAGAGGGGGCAATTACTTTTTCACATAGGGCCAGGACAGGTAGGTTTCGATAGCTTTTTTCCCTCAATAAATGAAATCATCATTTGAAAACTGCATTTTTATTTACTCGGGTTATCTTTGTGTAATATTAAAATTTGTTTGATGCTCTGAAACAATTAAATGTGACAAATATGCAAAAAAGTAAGAAATCAGGAAGGAGGCAAATACTTTTTCAAGGCACTGTATTCTCTTCCATCTCAGATAAGCAATCAGCACAATACAAACTGAGGGGGGACTTCACTTCACTTCACTTCACTTCACTTCACTTCACTTCACTTCACTTCACTTCACTTCACTTCACTTCACTTCACTTCACTTCACTTCACTTCACTTCACTTCACTTCACTTCACTTCACTTCACTTCACTTCACTTCACTTCACTTCACTTCACTTCACAACCACCCACAACCAAAGTGCTTTACAATAGATAGTAAATAAAACTATAAATTAAAACAATAAAAAAAAAAAAAAGCTGGCCGTGAGGCCCAGAGTCTCCCGTCGCCAAAATAAATATGTACCCTGTGACCTTAAAGGAGGTCAATTCTGTTCAACATGAAAGTGGATATTTTGTAAAATATGGCAAGGAACTGGATCCATAGCATTTGACCATCAGGTTAAAGAGAATGCCACAAAACACCACAGTGAACAATTTTGAGCTTGTAAATCAAGTTTGAAAAAAAATAGGTGAGGCACCAATATTTGACCTGCTAATTGCAAAGTCAAATAATAGGTCAAGGTCACTGATATTTAATAGGAAACTGGTTCATAATCTAATCTTCTTACATGCAGAACATGGGGTCTGTAATCCATTTTCTTCTTGAGTTATCGTGTTAATGCCACTTTTCAGATGGACGGACGAACGGACACGCACGGACGGGGTGCATTCCTATGTCTCCCTTTCGCCAGAGGCGACAGGAGACAAAAATAAAGCAATAAAATAGAAAAACATAAAATAAAATCAAATAAAAGTGCCACCACACTACTGGGTATTAACCGCCATCCTAAACAAATGAGTTTTCAATTTGGATTTAACAAGGCCCAAGTCAGAGATGAGACGCATTTCGGCGCGGAGCTTATTCCAGAGCCTGGGTGCAGCCACAGAAAAGGCTCAGTCACCCCAGTGTTTATACTTTGACCTGGGCACTTCCAACAAAAGTTGGATGGAGGACCTCAAAGCTCTGCCATGCTCACGAACAGCTAAGATTTCAGATAAATAAGATGGGGCCAAGCCATTAAGAGCTTTAAAAACAAATATTAAAAGTTTAAAATCAATCCTAAAATGAACTTGAAGCCAATGGAGAGATTTAAGAACCGGCGTAATGTGGTCTCGTCTGTTGATGTTAGTTAAAGGACGGGCAGCAGCATTTTGCACAAATTGGAGGTGACTAAGAGCAGACTGGGAGACACCAACATAAAGTGCATTGCAGTAATCGAATCTTGAGCTAATAAGAGCATGGATGGCTTTCTCAATCTCGTGGTGGCTTAAAAACATTTTAACTTTGGCCAGCAGTCGTAATTGGAAAAAGCTTGTCCTAACAACATTGCCAATTTGTTTATCAAATTTCAAATCCCTGTCAAAAATTACCCCCAGATTTCAGACAGTTGGACTGAGCTTTGAAGCAAAGGCAGAAAGCCAGCCGTCACAGTATCCCCGAAAACAATACATTCAGCTTTGTCATCATTTAAATGCAGAAAATTTTGGGCCAAGCACTGCTTAATATCAGCAATACAATCAAACAAAGAACTTTGTGCATTATCATTATTAGGCTTCACTGGCAGATATATTTGTAAATCATCTGCATAACAATGAAAAGAGAGGTTGTACCAGGCTATAATTGACCCAAGCGGCAACATATACAGTGCAAAGAGTACAGGGATAAGAATAGAACCTTGTGGGACCCCAGAGAGAGGAGCACTGGAAGAGGACAGGTCACCAACCATAACGGAGAAAGTTCTACTGGACAAAAAGCGTGTAAACCATTTCAAAAACCACTTCACTCAATAAACCATTTATTAAGCTGCATCTTGTGATCTCAAATCATTTATGTGCCATAATTTTAAGAGCACAGGCCTTTGCGAACACCAAAACCTCAGCTACCAACTCGTGACCGAGCCATACATACTTATTCCTGAAATATTTCAGCAGATGGACTCTGTGGGCTTCAAAAATAATTTGAAAGTTTGTAGTACTACTGAGGAAAAGTGAAGCCAAAAAATTTTGGAAAAAAAAATAGACACTAAAAAGACCAAATTTATTGAATGTGTATTGCCGTGTACAACGTATGTTATGGACCAAATAAATGCTTTTTATGCATTTTAACATTCTGTTCTCTAAAACCTATTCAAACACCAATTGAGGCAAACACCTAGCACAATTTTCACACATTACCGCATCTTCTGAACTTCATTTAAGTGAAATGTAATCCGAGGACAACTCACCATGTGAGCTAGAAATTCTGTTCTTCATTTTTGCTTCATCATCTCTTGGTCTCTCCTGAAATACAACAGCTTTAGTTACTACAAATGAGAGATGGTGCTTTTGCACAACTGAAATCCATGAGAAAGGAATGACCAACATACTCTGAGACAGTATTCATCAGAAGTGCCCCTGGAGTTCATACTCAGTTTCCTTCTCTTTCGGTTCCCTCCCTGCATCACTAGTACTGCGATGGAATCTAAAAAGAGATTAAAATTCAAATAGAACATTTACATTCAATAGGAGTTCCTTTAGGTCACTGAAACTACATTTCAATAATTTCTGGTACATGAGGTCAAAATACTCTCCAATAAATTGTTTGGTGTACTTTTGAGAAAACCATTTGAACAGTTGTTCAGACAGCAACTTCAGAAAACTTTACAAGAGGTTCAAGTGAACCTGAAACTCAATTGTCTGCCGCCCTGCCACACCCATTTGGGAGTGGAGTATAATGTTTTAATGAAATACCAAACAAGTTTATGTTCTTAAGTAGTTTTTTTGCAAAGTTTCACAAAATCTGATCAATATTTGAGACCGTTAGAGACTACGGATCATTCAAATAGGATATGAGAGAAGGAATGTCGAAGGTCACAAAACCACCATTTCCAGAAATTGTCAAAAAAACCCATCATTTATATGTTAAAACATGTTTTATAAAACTTACAAACCAAGTTTAAGCTCATTATCTACAGTATATTAGAAAGGGCTACGATTGATAAGCACAATTTTCAATATGACCTCCCTGCCACACCCAGGAGCTGAAATGCAATGTCAGGGTATTTTATATGTTAAAGATGTTGCATGCCAAGTTTTATCCAATTTGATTACGGGTTACAGGTCAAATTGTTGACGGACGATAGATAATGACGATGGATGACCGAGTTTACACCATCTTAACAAGAGCACTCAGAGAGCACATACCTCTGCCAAGGGCCAACACCCCTCCACGTTCAAGACAAATGAGCAGCATTTTTGCATACCACCACACAAGTAATACGGCCGGTAAGCCAAAAATGTTCCAGACGACGGACGCCATGACAATAGCTTATCAGCCCATGGGGCCGGTGAGCTAAAATTCAAGGTGTTACAATGGCCAAGTCAAAGTCCAGACCTCAACCCGATTGAAATGCTGTGGCGGGACCTTAAAGGGATAGTTCACTTTTTTTGAAGTGGGGTTGTATGAGCTACAAATCGCCACTACGTACAGTAGATGCAGTAGAAAGCTCCCTGCTCTCCCCCAGTTAGCCGCACCAGTGCATAGTGCTGGGAGGAAATTTACGCGCTACACTATTGTGAATGGACCCAAAGTAACAGCGTATTTTCGTGGCCTAAAAGAGGTCCTACCTAAAAATAATACACCACTTTAATTGTATGCTATATTACACAAATATACAGCGCTTCAGCTGCTCGGAAAAAACACAGTTGCTCTTGAACTAACCAACTGACGTATTCCATTGGAGTGAACTGCGCACTGTAGCGATCAGCTGTTTGGGTTAGACCCTTTGTGGTTTGTGGCAGAGACAGCATTTTCAATGGCATAGAATTATATCTCAAATTTTTAAAAAAAAATTCCCGATTATAACCAGCACAGCGGATATACAGTATGTGGCTGCGTAGGCCCTGTGTGATATCAATTTGTGCTGCAATGTGACATTAGACTTTTTCCACAGGTGTTTCACTCTCTTACCTGATGCATGGGTACAGCAGTGCTCTTCAGCGTGCATCGTTGAGATTTCCCTGAATGTGGCCTCACGACATCCTCTTTGGAAAAATGCATACTGCAAACACGGAGCTCTTTTAGGGACACGGGTGGCGTATCAATATCCATGTTGAGCGCAACTAGCCACAGCTGCCAAAGTCCAATATCCCGCAAAGGAATGCGGTGAAAGCTGTAAGTGCACCAGGATACAGCTTTGCTTTCACATCCAGGAAAGCAACACACATTGACCATTTTCAAAATTTTTGCGCAAGTTTAACGACCGTCCGACCTCACAACCGCAGCTACTGTGACCCAAATAGCTGATCGCTACAGCGCGCAGTTAACTCCGATGGAATACGTCAGTTGGTTAGTTCAAGAGCAACTGTGTTTTTTCCGAGCAGCTGAAGTGCTGTAAATTTGCGTAATATAGCGTACAATTAAAAGTGGTGCATTATATTCAGGTAGGACCTCTTTTAGGCCGCAAAAAATAAGCTGTTACATTGGTACAATTCATAACAGTGTATCGCGTAAATCTCTGCCCAGCACAATGCACTGGCGCGGCAAACTGGGAGAGCCGGGAGCTTTCTACTGCATCTAATGTATGTAGTGGCAATTTGTAGTTCAAACAACTCCACTTCAAAAAAAGTGAACTATCCCTTTAAGAGAGCAGTGTAAAAGCCAATATCCTCAAACATCAATGAACTGAAGCAATGTTGTCAAGAAGAGTGGACAAAAATTCCACCACCACAATGTACAACTCCGAAATAGTTGGGACAAAGTGTAAATTGTGAATAAAATCAAAACGCAATGTCTTTCAAATCACACCAGCCAGTATTTTATTCACAATAGAACAGAGATAACATAGCAAATGTTGAAACTGAGAAATTTTACAATTTCATCCACAAAATGAGCTCATTTCAAATGTGATGGCTGCTACAGGTCTCAAAAAAGTTGGGACAGGGGCCTGTTTACCATGGTGTAGCATCCCCTCTTCTTTTTAACACAGAGTGGAGGCATCTGGGCATTGAGGAGACAAGTTTCCTGAGTTTAGCCATTGGAATTTGATCCCACTCTTGTTTAATACAGGCTTCCAGCTGCTGGAGAGTTTTGGGTCTCCTTTGACGGACTTTTCGTTTAATTATGCACCAAATGTTCTCAATCTGTGAAAGATCAAGACTGCAGGCAGGCCAGTTCAGCATGCGGACTCTTCTACTACGAAGCCATGTTGTTGTAATAGCTGCAGTATGTGATTTTGCATTGTCCTGCTGAAATACACAAGGCCTTCCCTGGAATAGATGTCATTTGGAGGGGAGCATATGTTGCTCTAAAACCTTTATATACCTTTCAGCATTCATGGTGCTTTTTAAAACATGCAAGTGCCCCACATCATCTGCACTAATGCATCCCCATACCATCAGAGATGCTCGCTTTTGAACTGTACGCTGATAATAGGAGGGGTGGTCTTTCTCCTCTTCAGCCCGGAGGACACGACGCCCATGATTTCCAACAGAATGTCAAATTTGGACTCGCTTGACCACAGGACACTTTGCTACAGTCCATTTTAAATGAGCCTTGGCCAACAAAACACGGTGGTGCATCTGGATCATGCTCAACAATGGCTTCCTTTTTGCATGACAGAGTTTGAGGTAGCATCTGTGGATGGCACAGCGGACTGTGTTTACAGACAGTGGTTTCTTGAAGTATTCCTGGGCCCATTTAGTAATGTCAATGACAGAATCATGCCGGTGAGTGATGCAGTGGCGTCTGAGGGCCCGAAGATCACGGGCATCCAGTAAAGGTCTTCAGCCTTGTCCCTTACGCACAGAGATTTTTCCAGTTTCTTGAAATCTTTTGATGATGTTATGCACTGTCGATGATGAGACCTTCAAAGCCTTTGCAATTTGACGTTGAGGAACATTGTTTTTA
The DNA here is from genome assembly GCA_029692085.1 of Gymnothorax javanicus. Taxonomy (NCBI): domain Eukaryota; kingdom Metazoa; phylum Chordata; class Actinopteri; order Anguilliformes; family Muraenidae; genus Gymnothorax; species Gymnothorax javanicus. Next base: position 51,995,720 of record CM056196.1, read on the forward strand.
AAGTATTCCACAATTTTTTTACGCAAGCCTTCACAGGTTGGAGAGCCTCTGGCCATCTTTACTTCTGAGAGACTCAGCCTCTCTACGACATCCCTTTTATAGCCAATCATGTTACACACCTGATGCCAGTTAACTTAATTACTTGCTAAATGTTCTTTCAGCTGATTCTCTTATTAATTGCTTTTTCAGCCTTTTTTTTTTTTTTTTTTTTTGCCTTTGTCCCAACTTTTTTGAGACCTGTTGCAGCCAGAAAATTTTGAATAAGCTCATTTTGTGGATAAAAATGTCTCAGTTTCAACATTTGAAAAGTTATCTATGTTCTATTGTAAATAACATATTGGCTCATGTGATCTGAAAGTCATTGCATTTTGATTTTATTCACAATTTACACTTTGTCCCAACTATTTCAGAATTGGGGTTGTAAAAGACTGATAAAATCATATAGAAAACAATTAGTTCAAGTTATTGCTGCAAAAAGTGGTTCTACAAGATCTTGAATCCTGGGGTGTACTTAGTTTTTCACAGATGACTTCTGCATTTTGACTGAATTTTGGTTAAATGAATAATGGTACAGTAGGATCTGTTGCATGCTGTTTTACACCTGAGGTTAGATTTACCTAATTTTAGAACCTGATAAGGCCCAGCTGTTTTGTTCAATGTCCTGATACATAAAACTATAGAACTGAAAGAGGGTGTACTTTCTTTTTCTCAAGACTGTACGTAAAGCCTCACACATCTCGTGATCTATAAAAGTAAACTACTCCATAAAGTGCATTAGTTTTATCATACAAATGGGCTGTTCCTTTCTGATAGACTGTGGGCTTTTCTTAATATTTCCAAATCACAATAATAAACTCTGCAGTTTTTGCCATTTGAGTTCTGTTTTGCAGGCAGAGAAAAATAATAAGCCTCCACTGATTCTGTGTCCTAGGGTTCAATTCCATTAGGGACAGACACTTTCATTTCATTTCATTAAGCCAGTGATTCCCCAGCTGGTAAAGATTTAGAGCTTGTGTGAGTTGTGTTAAATGTCCTGTTAAACGAAACACAGAGAAAGAGCTCATTTCCGATCTCTCACCCTTGGGTGTCCGCACATTGCCTGCACTACCAAGGACTCAGTCGCCAGCTTCCATGATCACATGTGGCCAGTGCATCCCAAGTCCATATCTAAAGGGGAAAGAACAGTATTCAGTTTCACTCCTGGCCTAAAATTGTCTTTGTTGACCCCTATTCAAACATGTCCAGTAAAAGATTCCAAACAAATTCTGTTGATAATGAGGTGGAAGCCCCAAATAAAGCGCAGGTCTACAGTTGAAACGATCTTTACCAAAGATGCATAAGGCAGATTCTATTCTAAAGAAGACATCAGGCTGTCCATGTCCGTCCAGGCAAAATAGTAAATAACCTGTATTGATTTCCAAGTATCCCCAGCCTGAAATAATCCAATCATGGTATTGCACACCTGGTAAATGCAAAATATAAAAGCATAAATTATCAACTATTCTTATTTTGAACCCTTAAAATTTCAGGAAGTTGAACATGAGGACGGACATTTTTCCCAACTTTTTTTCCCTTATTCAAAATAATGATGCAAACGTTATATTTTTGTCCGTCCTGGTTTCTAACGATCGCAACTCTAACCATAAATGTTCCCTCTTTGACTGTCCAAAGAACGCTCCTACTTAATATGCAAATTTATGCTTGGATCATTAAATCTGGTCAACTTTTTCAACGTGTGTTACGTGTTTATATGCCTAGAATCATAATAGATTTTGCGAACGTGAGTCTGTCCAGAACCACTCAATAATGTTCGTAAATTTTTCTGATGCGCTTGCAGCGACGTGCTGCGGAAAGATGAGGAACGAACGCTGCTAGTGCATGCTCAATGGAATCACCGCTGTTGTCATGTATTTTTCTTATCTTCAAGGTGGGTGTTTTCCAGTAAAATATTCACTGATTTTGTCCGTCCTTGAATCTTAAGATCGCAATAAGTAACGTTAGCAATACGAAGATAGTGTTTGTGCCAAAATTGATAGGTTTTCATGTTTAGTTTGATGTTTCTAAGCTCTGAAAACGAGAGGATTCGGTGATGGTTGCCTGTCGCCAAGTGCTTGGGTATACATTTTGGCGATATGCCCGTTTGCTTATTGCGAACGTCAGACTAGGACGGAAAGACTGCAGGCCCCATCTGACGCCAGAGTCCCTAAACCCGTTATTTGGGGATTTAGCATTGCGTAAGAGGCGTTCCCCCGCGAAAGTTGCTATCTTGCACATCTCCCTATATCCCTAAAATATCAGCGCTACCCGTTATATTATGCATAGGCGTGGTTTGGGCGTTACGCCAGTTAAACCAATCAGTGTGCCAGGTGCCATTGCCTTGAGGAGCAGGCTGCGCTATCCCAAATCCTCAAACCGAAACCCGTGATGGAGGGAGAAAGGTCGCCACGTTTCTCCGTTGACGAAGTTAAATTGCTCGTGCATGAGGTCAAATCTGGACAGGGGAGGATCTGTTTTTGTTCAGTTAATCATGAATTGTATTATTATTATTATTATTATTATTATCATCATCATTATTATAATTATTATTATTTGACATTGACATATTGTTTAATGTTTGTTATGTAATTTAAAAAAAAAACATCAAGCCTACCCCTTTTGTGATGGAAACTTCAAAAAAAAAAATAAGAAAAAGAAAAAATGCGTTTCGCCATGATTGGGTCATACCTCCAATTGAGCTGAGTGGGTGTTGGAATGACCCACTAGCATAGAAAAATACTGCCACAGTAACCCTAACAGCAACGGGCAAGGCATACGGACAGCTGGCAGCGGTGTATACATCATCTGCAACCAGGTGACATAATTCCGTCACTGCCTGATGGGAGAGGCGCAGTTTTGTCACGCATTCTCGTTCTGTGGGAAATAATACTCAGGGCCGGCGCTAGACCTGAAAGTTTGGGAGAAAATATCCATCCCTTTATTGACTACAATTAGTCCTGGCTAATTCTATTTGGTTTTCCCTTATTAACGTTTTCCAATACAAGAATAATCAAGTGGCAATTGAAGACACGGCTTCTCTCCCCCATGCGATCTAACAGCGACAAAATAATGGGCTACATTCAGTACAGAAAATAATCTAATTAGAAATAGGTCTATGCGCTGGCTCTCAGCAACGGTAATTTTTTTTCCAGCGAGAGTGGAATTTCAGAACTCTTTTGCGAATGAAGGTAATTTCGGCGACAAGTACGCACACCTGTTTTTGCAGCACGGTCACGCAATTTGCTGTAAAAAAAAAAAAAAGACAGCTGTCCGATTGGAAAATGTAAACGGACGAAACCACGTACTTGTCACCAGAATTACCTTCATTCGCTGAAGATTTCTGAAATGCCGCTCTCGCTGGGAAAAAAAAAAAGTTACGTCGCTGAGTGCCAGTCCATAGACCTAATTATAATTAATTATTTTTCTGAACTGATTGTAGCCCATTTGTCGCTGTTCGATCGCATAGGGGGAGAGAAGCCGTGTGTCTTCAATTGCCAAAAGGGTAGCGGGTGGTTTGAGGACCCGCTATACGCTTTCCCTAACCTGTGCGGTCAAGATAGCAATTGTAGGGAAAGCGCATAAACGCGCCCACGGGCACACCTCCAGGCGCAAAAAAAGGATTCGGCATAATGTATAGCGGGTAGTGTGGCCGCGAGATAAGGTTTAGGGATAGTGGAAGCTGCTAAATGCGTAATTCACGGGTAGCGGGTAGTGGCAACGGGTAGGGCAGTGTGAAAGATAGAGCCCTGCGTGTCTAACGTCATATGTGGACGGAGAGCACTGTGATGTACGTCAGTTTGGACGGAATTTTGTGTCTGAGGTGTTTTTCTAACGTTGAACTAGACGGAATGGTTACAATTCAAATTCATATTCATATTGAAATAAGGTGGTGCATGCGGTGGCAAGTTTTAGACATTGTTCATTGGCGCTGGCTTTGCCACGTGGCCGTTTTAACCCTTTCACGGCTGTCCCCAATCATGCAGCATGTCATATGTCATGATGTCATATGCTGAAGAATAAAATTTGGGGTGATATTAACCCTTGCAATGCTTTTCCTGTGATCTGCATCATTTGTTACGGTTAACCCTATGTTTGCTACCCTCATCACTTTCTAACCTGTTTCTGACAAATTTAAACATGCCCAACAGATGAACTTAAAAAATGATGAAATAAAACAAGACCTAATACATAAATAAACAAATCTTATCAGGATAATCCATCACAACAAAGTTCAAAATGGATAGTATTGTTAGATTGGTCCCTCTGAATAGTTGGAATGTCCGTCCTTACAACATTAGCAAAACCCCCAAAAATATTTCAACCTTTTTTTACCCACCCTGGGGTTGGACTGCTCCCAAAATGGTTGCTGAAGTTAGTTAATAGCATACTAATTGGATTTTAACAGCAATTGGGAAGGTTTGACAGATTTTACACAATGATACCATGGTGGAACATTCTGCACTGTTTAGAATAGAATCTGCCAAAAATCTTTAAGCCATTGATTAAAGGAATCAGGGTGCCAAATCCCAAGAACTACTTTTAATTTTTGAGCCAGTTACCCATGGTGGATAATTGATCCCTCTGTTTAAGTCACTGGAGGAAGTGAAAATACCATGTCCTTTCATAAGAAACTCATTTGTTGAATGAATGAAGAGAATTGAACAGTCAACAAATAAAAACGCTAAATTATAAGCTCTAGCATTTTTCCATTTTGAAGATCAAGTTTTTTTTTTTCCTCGACTTCCACCAAAGCCACACATATACTGGAAGGAAAATGAGTGAATTAATTCTTGATTGATGCACCCAGCTCTCAATGCGTGACACACACTCAACTCTGGCATCAGTGCATGACCATGTCAAGTGTTGACTACAGCTGGCAGCCAGGAATGGCAGCATGCGATTGGCTCTTGCGCTGTGGTCAGAGGTAGTCACAATGACGAGAGGACTCACTGCAATAAAAGCAATAAACAACTATTGACAAAGTGGATTTCACAAGAGTGGAAGAATTTAGAAAAGACATTTCATCACCGTTTCAGCCTGAGCAGCACTAATGGCTACACTGACACATACAGGGTGCAAGGTAGAGGCCAAGTTTCGTGAGTACAGGTGAACACTTATGAAAAATAATGGGCAAATAGACAAGCTTGCGGTATTTTCATTTTCAAAATTTGGCACTGTTGTAGCTATGGGGTTTACACAAAAAAACTAGTTTCCTCTCTGTTCCAGAGGGAGGGACACCGCAAGGGTGGCTACGGAGTGGATTTCTCTGGACATGGACAAAAGTGGATTTTTCTCCAAAACTAGAACTGCGTTTCGTCAGGAAGAACCTCAGGAGTGTGCTTGCTAAAATGTTGACGCTAAAGTTAAGAACAATGTCTCTCTCACACACACACACACACACACACACACACACACACACACACACACTAGAGTGGCAGTCTCGCAGAGTGTAGGTAGGTAGTCTGTCGGTCTTTCTCGCTTTCTCTCTCTCACTCACTCACACACACACACACACACACACACACACAGGTATCATCTGACATTGTTTAAAGACCTGTACCAGCCTGTTTAATCGCTGACGCTGTATTTTTACCAGTGAGAAACACAGACAGATGTGTGTGTGTGTGTGTGTGTGTGTGTGTGTGTGTGTGTGTGTGTGTGTGCGCGCGCGTGAGTCTGACACAGCAGCTCCTCTTTGTGTGTGCTTGTCTCTATGGAGACACCAGCACCCCTGTGTGCTTACTGCCTCACAGGCGCTGTGAGACAGAAAGGAATTCAAAGAAATCGTCAGTGACACTGTCCGAACTACCACCATTTTCTGGCAGACTGTAGGTCCTATGGTGAAAAAAAGAAATAGCTTGAGCGAGAGGAGACTCTGCTGAGCGTCCCCGTGTATTTTTTTTTCTTGTAGTGTCAAGTATGTGGTCAGGATGGCGATTTAAAAAAAAAGGTGTTTTTCAGCCCTCTTCCCAAACTTTTCTGCTCCTGTTATAATGGCTGTCTATGGGGCAGTTGGTCGGCAGTCCTGTCGCTTGGGGGCGCCTAGAGTCTCAACCCTTTGTCTGTTTTCTTCCAAAGTGACATTTTTCAGGCCTGCACAAATTTTCCCAAGTTTTGATGTATAATTTGTGTGTGTACATTAGAAATTGTGGCCGGGGGAGCGATTTCAAAATCCAGAATCATACCCCCGCCCCGAGTCATTTTTTTGCCTCTCTCCACTCTAAATCCTTGAGTGCGAGAACATTCCGCCCATTGGTACAAACATTCTGCCCACTGACTTGCATGGGGAAAAAAGAAGGGATGAAAACGAGGATTGCGAAAGAATGAAAAGGGGCTATGCAACCGTTTAAACAAGGCCGGGAGACACGGTCGGCTGGAAGTTTCCGCATTTGAACTGCGTCTCTGTCACTAACGCTCGGGCAGTTGATAAGGGACAACCAAATTTGTGGAATGGAAAAATTCACCTTTTGCAAAGCCCCGCCCCCCTTAGTTATTGTTGCTAAGTTCGACAAAACTTCAGTTTCAACACGGCGTTTTTGACAGCTCTTCCAGCTGAACTGCTGTCGGGCTTTTACAAAGCAGCAAATGCAGTTTCAGACAGGAGTAGACAGAAGGGGTTACAGTATGTTCATGCACAACGTAGGAAATCTGGACTTGGACCAAGAGACTGATTTATACAGTCTATGTTTATACCACGGCATTAACTATAATGTATCAGCTGACGTTAGCTAGCGGGACGGCTGTAACATTTCTTATGTTTTCTAGCTGCTTAACTTAGCTTAACGGATTAGGTAGTTATGAGAGAGTAATTTAAGGTTTAACGTTCCCTCGCTAATTTTTGGGGAACTGTCAGGTCGTCACTCTCCACAATCAAGAGTCAGCAGTGATTTGTCACGATGACTGTGCCCTCTGAGCGGTATTCCTTCATGGCCCAGGAATTTAGCCAATGTGAATAAATGACTGCGTTTACATGCACACCATATTCCTGTATTAATCGGAATATGAGAATACTCCAATTGCGTACCTGTCGTGTAAACGCATGCAATAACCCGATTAAGGTCATTTTCTGATTTGAAATATTCCGAATTAGACCGGCGTCAATACCAGGGGGCAGATATTTTTACTTGGGGTATCTAAGGCTGTGTTCGGAATGCATACTTGTCGACTTGCTCACTCACTCTCTACATTGTTTTCAATGTAGAACATTCACTACACAGTGCCCTATATAGTGGGTGAGTGTGCATTTCGAACGCATTATCCAATCAAACGCCAGTGCCGCAGTGCTTGTGCGTCAGTTATTCTCTTACGTGACGTCAGTTGTTCTCTAACCTTTCATCCGGGCCATGGAGTAGTTCAAAGGGTCTTCAGTAAGCTTTCCCTTTACGACTTGGCTGCCTGCAAGCTGTTTTTATTTAAGCTTGCCTGATTAACAATCAAACTATTTATCGACTGAGTGACCAAGACCAATACATGACCTATAATTAGAAATGGTAATGAAAGGTGAATTCCCATTGCCTACATTTATATAATTGATACGGCATTGTAAATCCAAAACTTTCGCTGACTTTGCAGCATTTATTTTCGCCGTCCTTGGGACTGTTGCACAGCTTTGCAACCTTACAGCGCCCTTTAGCCGTGACAACATTCAAAATAAAGAACGGATTCCCGCAGCCTCGCAAACTAATTTCCGCAAATCTGTGCTGCTTAACGAGCGCTGAAATTATGAAGACATATTGATATTTTACGTCGTCATTTATGCGTAGAAGATGCCTCATAATTTTGTGGTGCAGTGCACAACAATGCCATCAAAAATAAATTAGACTGTCGTCGGTTTTTACCAATTAGTCTGAGCAACTGTGGCTAATCGGGGGATGTAAACTGTGAAAGGTTAAGGTTATCAAGCATTTTTTAAGGTGAGATTTCTGAAGATCAAATTCAAAATCAGAAGATTCCTCAAGTAAAAATGTCTGCCCCCTGATATTGAAGCCAATTTGAAGACTCGCTGGTTTAAAAATTCGTCGCACTGGATCATTACCAAAATAAAATTTATAAAACTATGCATTTTAGACACTTCAAGTAAATGTTGAGGACAAAAAATGTTGAGGACAAATATAAGAATCAGTCTTAAATAGAGAGCATCTCTCAAATTACTAGCACGTTTATGTGCAAAAATTGGTGACTGATTAAATATGTGACCAACATGAGGGTCACTTGATAAAAGGTGCCAGTGTTTAAGTACCGACTTTTAATGTCTGTGCTGACAGGAGAAAACGTAGTACAGAGTACAATTCTATTGTCATTAAGTCGGGGAGGATTAGGGAGGAGCAGGCTAGACCTCGCTCTATCCACTGTTTTCTGTTGGCAAAAATCCAATCGCCCTATAGTGGCAGGTATTCAGTCTATCACAGAACCATTGTCTCAGTATATAGATTTGCATATTAAACCTTTGGTGTCTCAGTTGCCTTCCTTTATTAAGGATACTACTGATTTTTTGAAAAGTTGTCGTCTCTTGTTGGCATTCAATCTACTGACATATTATGCACTATGGATGTGACGAGCTTATAAACAAATGTACCTCATAAGGAAGGTTTAGAGGCACTGACATTTTTCTTGAATAAAAGAGATGTTTTACTGCCACGCACAAGCTTTTTAGTAGAAATGACTGAGCTGGTTCTGAATAAGAATTACTTTAAGTTTGAAGAGTCCTATTTCTTACAGGTTCAAGGGGTCAGCATGGGGAGCCCTTGCTCCCCTAATGATGCCAACTTGTTTATGGGCAAATTTGAATTCGATCATGTTCATAATAATAACCCTTTTGCTCATTTTATCAAATGTTGGTTTAGATTTATAGATGAAATTTATTTTAATTATAGTGGGCCTATTTATCAACTTGAATTGTTTAATCAGTACATGAATTCTACAGTACCATCCATCAAATTTTCATTAGAATACAGCAGGGAGTCTGTCTTGTTTTTGGATGTGTAGGTCAAAAAAAAAGGAGGGTTTATCCACTGATGTGTATAGAAAACCTACAGATATAAATAACTATCTACATTTTTCTAGTTTTCATCATAGACTGTATAAAAAGATGGACGAAGTAACTGTGACGTCACCCATTGGTTTCAGCATACCATTTAGGAAGCCTCAATTTTGGCAATTTGAACAGCACCATTTTGTCATTCTGAAACCGGATGTGATTCCTATTGGACGAGAGCGTGAATTGAAGATCCGGGGAGGAACATGGCTCTGGATCTGACTGTATCGGTCAAGGACCAGAGGATAGCCACGCCCCTAAAGCATATTCTGGCTTTATCTTTTATTCTAGTCCACTTGGGACCATAATTTACAAAAATGAACATCACGATATATCGAAGAAAATTTGAAACTCGCAAATAGATACCATAAAATGATGTGGAAAATCATTATTGAAATAATAAATCAGGTGGCAAAGTAGGGTCATTTTCTCAGACTTCAATAGCATTGAACTTCTTTCTGCAATCACCGACGTCGCCATCTGCTGGCCATTAAATATAATGCAAATTTTTGAGATTTCCGCATCGGCCTCACTTTTCAGGCCCAGGTGCTGCGTCCATCATTTTATACAGTCTATGGTTTTCGTCCCTCTGGCTTAAAGAAAAGTCTACTGATTAGCCAATTTTTGCGTGTAAAGAGAATTTGAAGTTCTAATGAGGCTTTTAAAAAACAAGTCACTGTGACAAAAAGGAAGTTCACTGTTAAAGGTGCCCTGTTTAAGAATTGAGGTCAAAATATTATCCAAAAAATGAGCTAGACACAACAAAAGAATGAGAGGAAATAAGGGCAATGATGTCATAATAAAGATGACAAGGTATAGTGCTGCAGAGATATCAACCTGAATTTGCACGCTAAATCACTAGCTGCGCACCGTCCCGTGTCATAATACCAGTTTCTGCCATGGGTGGCGGTATGCGGGCAGCATAACAGCCAGCCAAACTGCAGTGCACGAATAAATCGCATGGCTTGAGGGCGTACTTGAACCTAATGTCAATCGTGTGGAAGGTACATTAGCTAAGAAGCTTGAAATGGCTTTGATCATAATGAACCCTAAATGAATGCACAAAACGGAAAACTTTGCATAATGTAATGAAACATGACAGAATGTTTAGTTGTGACTAATGATACTGGATTGCTAGAAGAGGTCCTGCTCATGAAGACTGCATATCAGGCATACTGGTTGCATACTGTGAAATTATCATCAGGCGGGCGGCATACGTAACGTTCTAAAATGATCTTGTCCCTAGTTTTACTTGTATATGTGCAGCGAAGATTACTTCATAATTTTGAACTCCGCTATAACTGTTTCGACGACGTATGGTAAAATGATGGTCAGCCAACAGTGGAGATCGACTGGCCAGCTGATTTTGGGATCAGACTGGTTATGGTAAAGTCCGGCATTAGACAGATTTATTCACGCAAATGTTGGTTCAGCATTAGCGCTTTACATTAGCTAACGTTACGTTGACGCTGGCTTGCTCAACAGCAGCGAATGTTATCTAGCTAATGAATTTATTTCGAATGAACAATGACACGTAATTTGGACATATTTACTGGATCGGGTGAAGGGGAGTAGATTGAAGATGTCATAGTACAGAATCACTTGACATCAACTGAAGTTTGTTCATATGTTTATATCTCAGAGTTTTGAAGTCAGACCGGCCCTGTTTGGATTGTAGATAGTTGGCTATGGGGTTGTTGGGAAAGAAAAACTCACTTTCTGCGGGTATACTGCCCCCTTTTTCTTTGGAGTGTGTAGAGTATGAATTTAATGTTTGGCTGTCCATTACACAGTGCACCTTTAAAGGGTATAGTCGGAAACTTTTGGATGTTTGCCAACAGAAAACAGTGGATAAAGCGAGGTCTAGCCTGCTCCTCCCTAATCCTCCCCGATGACAAAAGTATTGTACTCTGTACTACGTTTTCTCCCGTCAGCACAGACATTAAAAAGTCGGTACTTAAACATTGGCACCTTTTATCTAGAGACCCTCATGTTGGTCACGTATTAAATCAGTCACCAATTTTTGCACATAAACGTGGTAGTAATTTGAGAGATGCACTAGTTAAGACTGATTCTTCTATTCGTCCTCAACATTTTTTGTCTAGCTCACCTAGGGGAAAATTCGAATTACGAATTTTACAACTGTAGTAATTGTAATGCAATGATTAAGGGCAGTTATTTTTTACACCCACATACTGGCAAAGAGATTAAGATTAAAGGCACTGCTACATGCAAAACTAAATATGTTATTTATCTTCTGAAGTGTCCATGTGGTCGTCATTATGGAGATAAAACAGTTCGGGAAGTGAGATGCAGAATCACTGAACATAAATCTGCGATTCGTAATATAGATGTGAAATCCCCAGTTGCTAGGCATTTTATGGAAGCGGGACATGAGACATGTTCCTTACATTTCCAAGGTATTGAAGTGGTACTACCGTCCAAGAGAGGTGGAGACCGCGATCGGTTGCTTCTTCAAAAAGAGGCCAAAATGGATTAATTTTCTCCAAACCGAATTTCCGATGGGCATGAATGAAGAGCTTTTACTTCATTGTTTTTTAGAGTTCAAGCCTGTAGGGCTGAAACCCTATTGTTTTTGTGGTTTATTTATTATTATTATTATTATTATTAGGGGTTCAAGCCCGTAGGGCTGAAACCCTATTGTTATTGTGCTGGTTTATTATTATTAGGGGTTCAAGCCCGCTCAAATGGCCTGATGGGGGCGCTATAATTTAAAAAAAAAAACAGTTTTTCACTTTAAAGATCAGAACTCCTAGGTAGGTTTGATTTACACAAAACTTGGCTCAGACATTCCTTGGTGCAAACTCTAAAACTTTCCTAGGAACACCCCTAAGACCCGCCAAATTGGATTTTCCGCCATTTTGAATTTTTTGAAAAACACATTTTTGAGATCTCCTCCTAGGCCGTAAGTCGGATTCCGTGGAATTTCGCTGTGGATCATCATTGGACCAAGCTCATCAAATGTTGCATAAGGCTTGTTGAAATCTTATTTCATTTCCAAGATACTGACCAATGAACTTTAGCAGGGGCGTGGCTCAGCACATAAATGGACAAAAGTCAACAACTATTAGGCCAATCATCAACGGAACTCGCAGGATATGTCCATATAAGCACCAGGAACATACCTTGACAGTTTCATGCAAAATCGACCCATAGGGGGTGTTATAAATGCAAAAAATGGGCATGGCATGACACAAATCAGACTATAAATCAGCAAATGTTTGTCCTATAGCCATAAAACTCACAGGATATATTCATATTAGTACCTGAAACATACCCTGAAAATTTCATTCAAATTGACCAATAGGGGGCGCTATAAATGCTAAACAAAGCAGTGTGGTATAACACAAATCAGACTATAACTCATAGTTTTCCCAATCATTACAAAACTCACAGGATATGTCCACATAAAAACCTGAAACAATACCTGAAAGTTTCAATCAAATCGACCAGTAGGGGGTGCCACAAATGCACAAAATAGCCTAACATAACACAAATCAGACTATACATCATAAGTTGTTGGTCCAATCATTACACTGGCAAAATAGGTCCACATAAATACCTGCAACAAACTCTTAAAGTGGTTTTTGTCCCCCGCCGCTGCGGTAGCGAGCGGAGCAGGGGACATAGTATTCAGCTCCGTCCGGCCGTCCGTCATGTCCCGTTTGTTCTGAACGCGATATCTCAAGAACGGTTTGACCGATTCCATTCATCATTCGTGTTAAGGTGTATTGGTGTGATACGCCGACCCCAGTCGATTTCCGTGACCTTGGCATTATTCTCAAGGTCATTACAACCATTTGACCACTTACAAATACCTTGTCAACATGATATCTCAAGAACGGTTTGACAGATTCCATTAATCTTTGGCGTGAACATGTATTGGTGTGATACGCTGACCCCAGTCGCTTTCCGTGACCTTGGCATTATTCTCAAGGTCATTAACGACTATTTGCCCACTTACAAATACCTTGTCAACATGATATCTCAAGAACGGTTTGAACGATTCCATTTATCTTTGGTGTCAAGGTGTATTAGAGGGGTGCTCGCAGCCCACTCGATTTACGTGACCTTGCCATTATTCTCAAGGTCATAATGACCATTTGACCACTTACAAATACCTTGTCAACATGATATCTCAAGAACGTTTGACCGATTCCATTCATCTTTGGTGTCAAGGTGTATCAGGGGCGGGGGACATAGTATTCAGCTCCATCCGTCCGGCCGTCCGTCATGTCCCGTTTGTTGTGAAAGCAATATCTCAAGAACAGTTTAACCGATTCCATTCATCTTTGGTGTCAAGGTGTATTAGGAGGGTGCTCATAGGCCACTCGATTTCCGTGACCTTGGCATTATTCTCAAGGTCATTACGACCATTTGACCACTTACAAATACCTTGTCAACATGATATCTCAAGAACGGTTCGACCGATTCCATTCATCTGTGGTGTCAAGGTGTGTTAGGGGCGGGGGACATAGTATTCAGCTCCGTCTGTCCGTCGGTCCGTCATGTCCCGTTTGTTGTAAACACGAAATCTCAAGAACGGTATGATCGATTCCATTCATCTTTGGCCTCAAGGTGTATTAGGGGCGGGGGACATAGTATTCAGCTCCATCCGTCCGGCCGTCCGTTTTGTTGTGAACGCGATATCTCAAGAACGGTTTGACTGATTCCATTCATCTTTGGTCTCAAGGTGTATTAAGGGTGGGGGACATGGTATTCAGCTCCGACTGTCCGTCCGTTTGTCATGTCCCGTTTGTTGTAAACGCGATATCTCAAGAACGGTTTGACCGATTCCATCCATCTTTGGTCTCAAGGTGTATTAGGGGCGGGGAACATAGTATTCAGCTCCGTCCGTCCGTCATGTCCCATTTCTTGTGAAAGCAATATCTCAAGAATGGTTTAACCGATTCCATTGATCTTTGGTGTCAAGGTGTATTAGGGGAGTGCTCACAGGCCACTCGATTTACGTGACCTTGGCATTATTCTCAAGGTCATTACAACCATTTGACCACTTACAAGTACCTTGTCAACATGATATCTCAAGAACGGTTTGACTGATTCAACTCATCTTTGGTGTCAAGGCGTATTAGGGCCGGGGGACATAGTATTCAGCTCCGTCAGTCCATCCGTCCAGCCGTCTGTCACGTACCGTTTGTTGTGAACGCGAAATCTCAAGAACGCTTTGACCGATTTTATTCATCTTTGGCTTCAATGTGTATTTGTGTGATACGCCGACCCCAGTCGATTTCCGTCACCTGGCGGGGGACATGGCCACGTTTAGTGGCAACACTTGTTAATTAAGCTGTTAAAGCTTTCAACTCCTAATGGTCTTTCTTGGCTTGAACCCCGGAATTGCTGCTTGCGGCTATATTTATTATTTCTGTTCTTCTTCAGAAATGTTTTCGCAAATTCCCGTGAGATGGTAAATGGTAGAGACCTGAAATTTTGCAAATTGGTTGGAAGTTGTGTGTAAATGCTGCCCAGGCCATTTTTAACTCAGTTGGCCTGATGGGGGCGCTATAATTCCAGACACACAGTTTTTCACTTTAAAGGTCATAACTCCTACGCTGTAAGTCTGATTTACACAAAACTACACTGGTACAGACATTCCTTGTTCCAAACTCTACAACTTTCCTATAAGGACTCCTAAGGTATGCCTATTAGATTTTCCGGAACTTTGAATTTTTTGAAAAACACATTTTTGAGATTTCCTCCAAGGCCGTAGGTCTGATTCCTTCGAAATTCGCTGTGGATCATCATTGTACCTAGCTTATCAAAGATTGCATAAGGCTTGTTGAAGTCTCATTTTGTTTCCAAGATATTGACCAATGAACTTCAGCAGGGGCATGGCTTAGCACATAAATGGACAAAAGTCAATAACAATTGGGCCAATCATCATGGAACTCGCAGGATATGTCCATTTAGTACCAGGAACATGCCCTCCCAGTTTCATGCAAATCGGCCCATAGGGAGCGCTATAAATGCAAAAAATGGGCATGGCATGACACAAATCAGACTATAAATCAGCAATTGTTCATCCAATAGCCATAAAACTCACAGGATATATTCATATAAGTACCTGAAACACACCCTGAAAGTTTCATTTAAATTGACTGATAGAGGGTGCTATAAATGCAAAACAAAGTAGCGTGGTATAACACAAATCAGATTATAAATCAGCAATTGTTTGTCCTATAGTCATAAAACTCACAGGATATATTCATATAAGTACTTGAAACATACCTGGAAAATTTCATTCAAATTGACCAATAGGGGGCACTATAAATGCAAAACAAAGCAACGTGGTATAACACAAATCAGACTATCAATCAAAAATAGTTTGCCCAATCATTACAAAACTCACAGGATATGTCCACATAAAAACCTGAAACATAGCCTGAAAGTTTCAATCACTAGGGGGCGCCACAAATGCAAAAAAGGGGCGTGGTATTACGCAAATCAGATTATAAATCAGAAATTGTTTGTCCTATCGCCACAAAACTTGCAGGATATGTCCACATAAATACCTGAAACATACTCACAAAATGGTTTTTAATTAAGCTTTCAAAGCTTTCAACTACTAATGGTCTTTCTTGGCTTGAACCCCGGAATTGCCGCTTGCAGCTATATTTTTTATTATTAGGGCTCGAGCACTCACAGTGCGAAGGCCCTCTTGTATTTGCAAAGATTATTAGGGCCCGTGCAGACTGCAAGTCGTCCGCGGAGGACCCTCTTGAAATCGCTGGGAAGCTACGAGCAATGGCGTCTGTCTGTGACTATTGATCCCTCGCCATCAAATTACATTTGGCTTTCTCAAGGCTTTAACGAAGTCATAACCTCATGAAAATTTATGCACACGTCAAGAATGGCGAGCAATTACAAATGATAGGGGTGTGGCCCATGGGCGGGGCAAAATGACTCCAAAGCGCCTCCTAGAATATTTCCACAAAGCAGCCCTCGCAGCTTCTTTAACCAGGATGCAACTATCCAATTGTTTTGAATGCACAGCTGTACCCATCACAATCATGCCACCACCCCTAACGTGCACAAATGTGCGAGGACCCGTTCATCGCTGCTTGCAGCTTTAATTATTATTATTATTACAACGAAAGTAAATCGCTTATTTGGGGGCTTTAACATACTCAAAAACTCACCAAATTTGGCGGTCACATCAGTTCCCGTGTAAATTTACATGTGATATGGCTTTTGTCATGGGGCGGGGCAAAACTGCTGGGCCACGCCCCTTATACAGCAGCCCCTACGGCCCATTTCACCAATATGCACGAAAATCGGTAAACATATGTATCACACCCAGCCACAAATAAAAGCCTCTTGGACCCATTGTCCAAACCCAACAGGAAGTCGGCCATTTTGAATTTTGCGGCCATTTTTGGCATTTCGCACGCTTTGTATTTTAACTAACTGCTCCTACAGGATTAATCACAATGAATTCAAACTTGCTGTGTACCATCTAGACAAGTTTTTGATCAAAAGTTATTAAAAAGATCACGCTATCATTGAAGGGCGTGGCCCTGAGGTGGCGCCAAAGTCTGATGTCTTGCCATGAAACACGAAATTGCTAAAACTTTAGCATAAATGGTCTGATCTGCACCAAACTTCACGTTTGAGAATAGTCCCGCCCTGAACACACGTATATGAAAAGATTTGATAATAGTCATACCACCACCTGGTGGTGACAGGAAATGACATGTTTTACAGTTTGTGGTGCTGCTCTGAACATATTCGCCATACTTGACTCAAATTTGGACAGCGAGGGCTTAACACCTGGGTAATACTACATTGTGAAGATTATGATGTATCGTCGAACGGCGTTGCGCCAAGAGCGCGGCAAAGTCGATGTTTCGCTAAAACACAGGAAAGTGGCCTTAACTTCAGTGTCCTTGGTCATATCTGTCTAAACTTCAGTGTCCTTGGTCATATCTGTCTAAAACTTCACGTGTGTTAAGGGTCAGAGCCTGAACATGTGATATGAATTTTGTTGATGGGCGTGGCCAAATGGCTTTAAACAGCAGCCCCCACGGCACGTTTCACCGATATGCACAAAAGTCGGTACATACATGTACCATGCCCGGACGCACAAAAACTTGGACCCATAGCCAAAACCCGACAGTCGGCAATTTTGAAGTAAGTGGCCATTTTTGGCGTTTTGCACCCTGTGTATTTTAACGAACTCCTCCTACAGGATTTATCAGATTGACTTCAAAATCGGTGTGTGTCATCCAAACTAGTTTCTCACCAAAAGTTATCAAAAGATCCACTCAGCGTTAAATGGCGTGGCGTCGAATTTCTAGTTTTCGCCATGAAACAGGAATTTGCTGTAACTTTAATGTTCATCGTCCAATCTGCCCCTAACTTCGCATGTTTCATAACAGTCCCTGAACATGTCCACATGACAATATCCCATAATAGTCATAACGCCCCTCGGTGGTAACAGGAAGTGACTTTTTTGACTTTACCATGTACTGATCCAGCATAGTTGACCCCACCAACTTTATTCCACTTCTAAGACATGCACAATAAGTTGATGAAGCTACACTATGAATGGTGGGAAGCTACGAGCAATGGCGTCCGTCTGCCAGCGTTGCCACTATCGATCCCTCGCCACCAAATTACATTTGGCTTTTTCGTGGCTTTAACGAAGTCTTAACCTCATGAAAATTGATACACACGGTCAGAATGGCGAGCGCTTACTCAATATAGGGGTGCAGTCCATGGGAGGGGCAAAATGGCTCCACAGCGCCCCCTAGAAAATATCTATGAAGCAGCCCTCACAGCTTCTTTAACCAGGTTGCCACTTTCCAATTGTTTTGAATGCATAGCTGCACCCGTCAGGATCACGCCACCACCCCCAACGTGCACAAGTGCGCGAGGGCCCGTTCATCGCTGCTTGCAGCTTTAATTATTACTATTCTTCTTATTATTATTTATGCAAATAAATCGCTTATTTGGGGGCTTTAACATACAGGAAAACTCAACAAATTTGGTGATTGCATCTGTCACGGTGAAAATTTACGTGTTTTAGGGGTCTCGGCAATGTGTGGGACGAATTGGCTCTATAGTGCCATCTAAAGACAAGCCCCAACAGCACGTTTCACCGAAATGCGCTAAAATCGGAACACATATGTATCACACTTGGACGGACAAAAAAGTCACTTGGAGCCATAGCCTAAACCCGACAGGAATTCGGCCATTTTGAATTAAGTGGCCAATTGAATCAAGTGGCCATTTTTTGCGTTTTGCACGCTTTGTATTTTAACGAACTCCTCCTACATTATTACAATCACAATGACTTCAAACTTGCTGTGTACCATCTAGACAAGTTTGTGATCTCAAGTTATTAAAAGATCACGCAATTGTTGAAGGGTGTGGCCGTGAGGTGGCGCCAAAATCTGATTTCTTGCCATGAAACATGAAATTGCTGTAACTTTAGCATAAATGGTCCACTCTGCACCAAACTTCACGTTTGAGTAAAGTCACGCCCTGAACACCACCCCCTGGTGGTGACAGGAAATGATAGTTTTACAGTTTGAGGTGCTGTTCTGAGCACATTTGCCATATCTGACTCCAATTTGGACAGCGAGGCATTAACACCTTGGCAGGGCTGTACATTAACTTTTTCTGCTCATAGCACTGGTGCTACAGAGGTTCATAGTCTTGGAGCACAAGACAAAAACTTGTAGCACAGTAAAAGCATCTGTTACATCTCTAAAACCAACCACAAGTAGTGCAGTTTATTATTTAAAGACATATAAAATATTAATAATCTCTTAGTAAACTGAAATACTTTCAAGGCCTCGGAATTCTTTAAATTCATACAATTTTAAGTAATTTGCATTAGCATTAAACAGACCTCCCCACTATTTGATATTTATACTACTTATTTCAGTATTTATGCATTCTGTTCATTCTGTTTATATATACATAGGCCTACTGTAATACTGTTTATACATGCTGTTATTTATTAGTGTATTCCTGAGACGTGCGGTGATCTGAGGCAGTGGCCTAACCTTTTATCGCTGGATTTTGTCAACCTGTTCCCACGTACTATACCTGATTGACGATCAAAATTATTAAATCAAAGCCTATAGGAAGCCTGTATACTGAAAGGTGATGACGACAAAAAGATTCATTGATGTATACGCTTCGATTCAAGACAGCAAGGATGGAAATACGTTTAATCAATTAAAAAAATCTCAGCTCTCCCGATAAGTTTGTGTATTGTTTTAACCTTTTGTTCATCGGATTATGAAAGAAGACGCCCCCATTTTTTTTTATTGGGGTTAAAAAAAATGCGTATTTAAAGGGGAATATATTGCATATTGATCAAGCATTGAACTCCGCATAAGAATGCCATTCCTTGCTTCGGCTTCCTGTAAGCAAGTACACGTAAATCGCAGTTTCACGAGCATTTCAGGTTCGATGTACTGAGTAATAACGCCACGAAAACTTGAACTGGCCCGTCATTCTGCCGAATCGTCTTACTAAATTAGTTTATTGTCTGATTGCTAATCAAGCAGAGGGGAGTAATCGTTCGCTTTACGGTAAGGATTCTGCCTCACCTAACTAACCTCCGACCACACGTCACTGATGTATTCATACGACTGTGTCCAGCGGAGGAATTGTGGGAAATGGAGTTGGATAGGCAGGTGGGATCGTGTCTCTTAATCACATGACAGACTACAACTACCAAGTACATTAGCGAGGTGGTACTGTTTCTCGTCTTGCTCTCGCTCTCTCGTACACACACAACGCCTCTGTCTCTCATCGCACCGGTGATACAACAGTTCGTTCATTCATCGCACGGGCCAATTCTCATGTCGCACATGCGACATATATGTCACACTGTACAGCCCTGCTTGGTAATGCTACATTGTGAAAATCATGACGTATCTTGCGCCAAACGGTGTTGCGCCAAGAGCGCCGCAAAGTCGATGTTTTGCCAAAATGCAGGAAAGAGGCCTTAACTTCAGTGTCCCTGGTCATGTCTGTCTGAAACTTCACGTGAGTGTGTTAACAGTCTAGGCCTAAATATGTGATATGAATTTCGTTGATGGGCGTGGCCAAATGACTTGGCCACGCCCTTTAAACATCAGCCCCTGCACCACGTTTCACCGACATGCACGAAAATCGGTACATACATGAAACATGCCCACACACAAAAAAAGTCACTTAGAGCCACAGCCTAAACTCAACAGGAAGTCAGCCATTTTTAATTAAGTACCCATTTTTTGCCGTCTGCACTCTTTGTTTTTTAGTGAACTACTCCTGCAGGATTTATCAGATTGAATTCAAAATCAGCGTGTGTCATCCAGACTAGTTTCTGACCAAAAGTTATAAAAAGATCCAGTCATCGTTTAACGGCGTGGCATCGAATTTCCAGTATTCGCCATGAAACAGGAAGTCGGTGTAACTTCAATGTATATCGTCCGATCTGCCCCAAACTTCACGTTTGATAAGAGTCCCGCCCCGAACACGTTTATATGACAACATCCCATCTTAATCATAACGCCACCTGCTGGCAACAGGAAATGACATGTTTCACACTTTCACGCGCTACTCGTAGCAGGTTCAGCACATCCAACTCAAATGTGGTCAGAATAGCCTCAGGACCTTGATAATGCTGTTTTATGAAGATTGTGACGAATCATCAAACGGCCTTGCTCTGGTGGTACTGTGAACAATGTCTCGCCATTACAAGGAAGCTGCTTTAACTTCAGTGTACATGGTCGAATCTGCCTGAAACTTCACGTTTCAAAGAGGTGGCAGCCGCTTCATGTTCTAACATGCATGGAGCTGCAAGGGCCCGTCCATTGCTGCTTGCAGCTTTATTTTTTTAATTTTTTCCAAACAATCTCATTTTTGGGGGCTTTATCATATTCGAAAACGCGCCAAATGCATCAGTCGCGGTGGAAATTTACGTGTATCGTGGTCTTCGAATGCCTTGGCCACACCCTTTAAACACCCGCCCCCATGGCACGTTTCACCGACATGCATGAAAATTGGTACACACATCATGCCCAGACGAACAAAAAAGTCTCTTGGAGCCATAGCCTCAACCCGACAGGAAGCCGGCCATTTTTAATTAAGTGGCCACTTTTGGCATTTCGCACGTGTTGTATTTTAACGAACTCCTCCAAGAGATTTCATCAGATTGACTTCAAAATTGATTTGTGTGAGCTTGACTACATTGTGATCAAAAGTTATGAAAAGATTGTGCAATCGTTGAAGCGCGCGCCCGCTGCGGAAGGTCGAATTTTGATGTCTCGCCATAAAACACGAATTTGCTATAACTTTGGGATAAATGGTCTGATCTGCACCAAACTTCATTAACTTGAGCCAGGTAGGCCACACCTGGTTATTGATTCCACCTACATCAAGACTTGCATGTTGGTTGCTCCAACCGAAAGTACAGAAGGTAATTGACTGAGACATTTGCAATTATCAGTTCTCGTTTTCACTTTTTATTTTAAGCACCAATAGAAGAAAAGCTTGACTTTATCCTTGGCATCGCGATTCAGACCCTCAAGATCAACGCAAGTGGTTTTCCCCTCGTTTGTTGATAAAATGACGAAATACAGAAAGTTGAGGTAATATTGTCCCATGTGGACATCACTACAGTCTTACTAAACATTGAAATGACGCGCAACTGCAGGTCATAAAGTGGTCAATAAACATCCTTTAGTTCAAATGTGTTACTGCAGGAAACATGGATAATTATGTGAAGAAAATTACAAAAATAAAATGATTTTTGACTAATTTCCACCATTAAATCAGGCAAATATACAATGGCAGAGAAAGCTTGGAATTGACTTTTCAGAAATTAAAGGTACCCTCTTCTGCTGCAAATTATGGCTGGTAAATTATTTAAGCAAATTTACAAAGACATAAAGCAAGACAACTAATCTGGAGTTTTGCAGGCATCAACACTTCATCTGATCAATCCCAATCGGTGGACAAACACAGCAGCTGGTGCCTGCAAATAATTTTCAGAAAAGGTAACCCAAAAACAAACTCGTCAAGCTAAAAAAGTAAGTGCCCGGACTGCCATAAGATTGTAGGTTAAGTGAACATGAGTAGACAAGCCAACCTTTTATTATTAGAGTTGATCAGTCTTCAAGGTCACCCTCTTAAAAATTGCGAGGTAGGGTATTTTTCAGGAGAAAAGTTTACTTTTTTACTTTACTGTATCATTTGCATGCCAACACTCTCCGACTGTCACCCTCTACATCGTTATGATGCAGCTGACGCAACTTCTCCAGCTGGCTTTTCAATCCAGGGTTCTGCCAATGCTAGTCAGCAGTGGTCGGCGCCAACCAGCAATTGGAATGCACCGACCACCACTCAGTTCAGATAGCTAGTGCTTTTCCCGACCGGCACTATTTTTTCAAAGATCAGTTAAAATGAATGCATCCAGTGTCCAATAAAATCGCTAGAAACAAAACATAAATGACCCTAAATATGAATTGAATCTGAGGCTGTGGGGAAATGATCGGTGCAGTTGTCTCAATCTAATGAAAGACGGGCAATTTTAATCGGGCAGGGTGATTGATTTCTGTAGCTCTGTACTTTCCATGTCAAGAGAAAAGTTTTCTTGTTATATAAACGACAGCAAAACTAAATAAATCTCTGTCGAGGACAGTCACATTCTTTACATGTTAATCTATCAGTGTTTAATAACAGCGGCGGTCGGTGGACGGAAAACCGAGGGGGCGGAAAACATACCTTGAAACAGATGAGATTACTGACCCGATTTTAATCATGGTTCTTAGTTAACACTTTTTCCAACAATATGGAAATCCATTTGCAGTTAAGTACACAGTTTCCCTTTTAATGAAATGGCAAGGCGAGTGAATAATAAATTCAATAAAAATGTTTAATTCACCTGCCATAATAGATAACCCTTCACGAAAAAAAACTTACTGTGGATTTTCCGTGTTAACTTTTGCCACATCTTACAAAGCAAGAAATGCGCACTTTTTTGCCTTTAGTTGACGCATTTTATCTCTCGTCTTAACAAAGACAATTAGCTACACCTGAGAAGGGAGAGTTTAAGTATCTTTTATCAAGGAAAATGACTGACACAGATCAAGACTAATAAGCAGTTTAAAGATGTTTATCGCCCTCCTTGTTCTCTGTCCAACGGGCGCCACTGAAGAAATGTTTGAAACATAAATGACAGTTGTTAAGTCATATTCAGAAATTTAATCAAAAGTATTTGGATACAAAATAGAAAAACAAGTTTATGAATATGGCATCTATCTATGAAAATTAGAGGCCTCTCGCTACGCACCGAGGAGCACATCAAAGAAACAAAGTAATCTGGTGACTCAGAGGCAATATCTGCTTTCGAATTGATGCAAAAATTTTCCAGCTCCTGCGCTCACATATGAGCAATTCTCCGACCAGCACTCCGAGCATCCTGGGCAGAAGCCAGCAATCATCCATAAAATGTACACCCTCAGCTACAAAACCAGCTCTCAGTATGCTCAATGCTCTGACAGGCGCATCATGCACCTCACTGTCCAAGGCATGAGGTATTGAACTGGTCCTTGCGCCAAATTAATAATCATTTTTGTCAGGTGTGAGTTAGTCAACTACATCACAGGCCTACAAACCATAGACTGTATAAAAAGATGGACGCAGCACTCTAGTCTGAAAAAAGAAGCCCATGCGGAAGTACCGTAAAATGGCATTCTATTTAATGGCCAGCAGATGGCGACGTCGGTGGTTGCAGAAAGAAGTTCAATGCTATAGACGTCTATGAGAAAATGACCCTACTTTCCCACCTGATTTTTCATTTAAATAATTTTTTCACATTATTTTATGGTAGCTATAGCAAGTTTCAAGTCTCCTTCGATATATCATGATGTTCATTTTTGTAAATTATGGTCCCTGTAATGTGGTAAAAAGCCACTAGATGGCAGTATTGACATTTTTTTTGTTAAGCAATCTAAAGCTAGGTTTGGGCATGTCCCGGGCATGCCTCAGAGGGGGCTGGAAAAAAAAAGTATATAAGGAGAAAAATCGAGAGAGTGTGGTAGGTGGAGAAATTGCAAGGAGAAATTGTGGAAGGATACATTTGACCAGACCTGTCACTCTTTTCAAGACCTGTGAAGCTTTTTGTGGATTTTTGCCTGTGTTGGAGCATTTTCCTGTCCCAAGACATCGCAACATAGCAGCGCCATCTCCATTACCGAGGGACTGTAACTATTTTTTTTATTATTATTTCAATCTTGGTCAGTAGAGGTAGATTGTAGACTAGTTCAAAGTGTGTGTTTAATTAAATCTGTTGAAGTTTAAGAATTTTGTCTGTCATCCCTTGCTGTCCGTGACGTCATAACAAATTGACGCCATAACAAATTGGGGCCGTAACATCCCAAGTAGACTAGAATAAAGGATAAAGCCAGAATATGCTTTAGAGGCGTGGCTATCCTCTGGTCCTCGTCCGATACGGTTAGATCTACTTCTCACGTCCCTCCCCAGATCTTGATTCTCGCTCTCGTCCAATAGAAATCACATCCGGTTTCAAAATGACAACATGGCGCAATTCAAATTGCCAAAATCGAGGCTTCCTTTGTGGTATGATGAAACCAATGGGTGATGTCACGGTTGCTTCATCCATCTTTTTATACAGTCTATGCTACAAACATGCAGTGGCCAGAAATTAGCCCTTCAACACCTAGTTTGTCCAAAACCAAACATGACTGCTCTGCCCAAGTTCATTAAGACCACTCATATATATCCAATACAGATATGCTAGGAATTTTTATGAAATTCTGAGTTAACCATAGCATTTCATTGTAAGGAATGGTGAAATAAAATTCTGCATATACATTTCAGCGCAGTTCAGATGCATCTATTTAAAGCAAAATGTAGCAGATTTTACATAAAGAGCAAATATTCTGCTCCCAGTTATAATCAGCCTTCTTCAAATAGACAGGCATGTGAAAATTTTGATGTCCCTTACTATCAAATTCTTGAATGCATTGCGAAGGATGTTGACCATTTTGACCCTGAAAAGTTAGAGTACAACCTTGAGAGTTATTTACAGCAAATTAAATTCTGCTCTTGCAGACCTGCCCAGCACAACTGAGCAGGAAAAGCTCATACTTCTCTTGAAGACCTCCTCCAGTGAGGTTCGTAGTTTCATTAGGGAGCAACCCTTGTCCATTCGGGGCAGCTACTCAGAGCTCTGCAAAGCTCTGGTTTCAGAATATTTACCCAGCTTTGATGAGGCAACAGCTATGATTGAAGCAGTAGCTATAAAGCATAGCCGCACAGAGAGCCCCAGCGAATACTATAAGCGTTTGAAACTGGCATTCTTCCAAGGAAGGAATCGACCAGACTTGGAGGAAGATCCAGCATTCAGGTCTCTCTTCCTACATAACCTCCACCCCTGCATCCGAGCTCATGTTGTTTTGTCCTCAGTGGAAAAACAATCAGTGCTTGAAATTCGGAATACTGCTCAAATTGCTTGGGATGCCTTGCGCATCTCTCCTGCAAAGATAAACGACCAAATGAGACATAATCCAAATGCTAACAGTAGCTCCCTCAGTGCCTCCCAGCATTCTACATCAGAACCTAAGACCTGCGGTCAGCGGACCAAGAAATCATTCTTTCCAAAAAGCTACCGAGGTCGTTTCTCACGCCCTGATGATAGTAGCAACTGGAAAGAGGATAGGTTAAGTAGCAATGCAGATTCTGATGACACCTCAAAGTAAAGTAAACAGGTAAAAGGGGGGAAATTAAACATTCTCATTCTCCCCATGTTAAATACTATAAGAGTCCTTTGTGTCTCTAATGTGGGTTTGCTCATCAGGTGGCTTAACGCAAGCAAAATTTACTTGGTAGTTTGGTTTAAAGGAAAATGAATTTGGCCTTCTCTTTTTCTTTTGGCAACCATAACTACAGCGCAATCTTTGTATGTGCGTAGCCCCGCATTACTGATTTGCCTTTCACACGTCCACATGCTCATGGACCACCTTTCATACAAACCCAAAGCCACTCACATGGTTTAGAATTACCACTTCTGAGCCACATTCTAACGCTTCTCCTTTATGACAGCCACCAGTTCAATACTTAAATGGACACTGTCCTGTACAAGCCTTTAGCCTTTAGGGGACCACCCCTCTGCAAGCCAGGTGAGATGCACCTCGACAGTGACCTCTGTCCGAAGGGCTCAACCACAATTCTGCTCAAATTAGGCTCAATTTAAATTTGACCTTTAATATCCTTGAGATGAACATCCACTGGATCCCTCAGTGGCCGGGTCATAACCGCTAGCGCTTTGCTCTCCACCCACACTAACATTACCAACACCTGTACATTAGCTGTCAATTGCCATGTCATGATGTAATGTTAACTGGTTAGTATTGACAACTGCCTGGATGTTTGTGTTAGTCTGTCATAAATGCCCGGATGATTATCAGTCACATGAACTTCTTGGACATTGTCAAACTTTGATAACTGTATTAAATTGTTTGTGACTTGCACAGGAATTGGACTCTAATGGACTCCCATACTGCAACATGGTAAAGGTCCTTCAGACCTGTGGACCCTTTTAGCAATTACTTTGCTCTCAAGAACACTGGTTTGAGCCACATCTTGAGACCAAAAAGGGGGATATGTAGGGCCCACAGAACTACATTCCCATGCAGTCAACAGGAAACGGAAACATCCTATACAGCACCACCCCCTTCCTTTACGTTTCCCAACAGAATGAGCCCAAAAGCAACAGAACTTTTAAAACTAGGGACCCCACCCAGTTCATTCTCTCTTGGCACACTTCCAACTGAGGAGCACACGCTCTCTTGGTTCTATTCCCACTGGGAAGCCACACTCCCCCTTGGCCTGCTCTTTACAAGCGCAAAGACAGCACTGGTATTGGAATTCGCGCATCCTGCGCAATTTCATTTGGCCTATCTGCAGAGTGCTCACATCTCTGCGAATCTCCATTTAAGTTCAGGACTGCAAATCTCATTAAACTAGCTCATGCTTGGTGCTACTGCTAGATGATCACGGAGCAACTCCGAAAAATAACTTTTCCGAATCAGAAAAATAACTTGTGCCCACGAGCACACACGCATCTGCCACGCCCGCAGACATACTCGTGCCTGCACGCGCATCTGCACATACATGCACACTAACTTGCACGGACACACACCATTGTTACTCTCTCTAGTTCGTATATAGTCCTTCCATAGATTAGCCCATGTATGTTCTGTGTTTGTTTCATAAATTCATTTATTAAACCTGGTGTCTGTTTTGGTGCTGTAACACGTGGGAGTCTGAGTCAAAATAGCCTATGTAGAACTCCAAAAATCCTTCAGATTATTAATTAAATCTTTGATTTAATTATTGTTTTCTTTAATCATTAATATTGGTTATTTTAGTTAATTCCATATTTTTGGTTGTATTAGTAATTTTATGAGAATGGTTACTAAATTTGCAAGTTTCCTGCTGAATCATGTGGTTATCTTGCGGGAAGGATTAGGACGAAACATCTGAATTATCCATCCTCGCTATTTTACGTATCATAAAGGCATATTCCCAAACACATCTTGATGCCTCGTGGTAGGAACTTTAATATTTTTATAAATGTTTTAATAAATAATTAATAACTAATTTTATTAGTATTAATTACATTTGATAGCCATTGAATGCCCTTTTAAGCTGCTGCACCCACACCTTCATAATATTAATTATGTTCCTTCTGTTTTACTTCCAGACTTTCCTACCCCCCGAATGAATGGTAGTCGAATGAAGACTACCTCCTCATTCGAGCAAGACAAGAAAAGACGGTTAATTTTACCCTAATGGAATTTCGAAGGACTTTGCGATCTCTGGTGAATGGTGAATCATCCCCAAGAAAAGCATGGGTGAACAATAATTAGCTGACAGACAAGTTATGACAAAACATGCCAAACACAATAATTGGATTTCAGTACAAATTATCTCAAGAGTGTACTCTATTTCAATCAGCTTTGAACAAAAAGTAGATTCATTTTTTTTCACAGCTGCAACAGCATCAGCTGTTCGTTTTCATCTTGCCGGTCTGTTTGTGCATGTGTGTGTATGTCCGCATGTATGTGTGACATTATCACAGCAAAATGTCATCCTGGAGACACGTTTCGTAGCAGGAACTACCACGGAAACAGTTTTGAGAACATTGCTAGGTGTTCATGTCTGCCTGTGTGACTGTGTTTCCGTGGACAGATTTTTTTCTGCGTAATAACGTCACAGTCACAAAAGCTCACAGGTATGCAGCTGAAATCACAATGAAGGTCGATTTGGAAGGAGGATGCAGTCCAACCAAAGGCACTGAATGTAGTGGGGTAGGAAGAGCAACTGGTGTGATCCCGTTTTCTTGTTTTTAAATGAGTAAGCACAGTCAGTAGCAGGCTTTCCAATTTCCAAGGTTGCAGTACAAATGCAGTAGCTTTGAGAATTTCCTTACATCACATGCGTCAGAATCTACTAAGAGGGTTTTGATCTGCTCCGAAGGTGGGAAAATGTCAGTGACGGCTTAACAAGACCAGGTGCAACCTAGTATTCGACTGGGCCACCAAGTGCTGTATGAGAATGTGGGCCTAAGAGAAGGGTGCTAAATGAGGCAAAGCTCACGCAATTATATGAAGTGCAAGTTTAGTAAAGAGCTGGAGCTGATAAATTATTTACAAAGTGGGTGGGGAGAGTGTGAGAGTGTGAGGTGGGGAGTGGGAGAGTGAGAGTGTGAAAGAGTGAGTGGGTGAGAGTGGGAGTGGAAGTGAGAGTGGGAGGTGGGGGAAAGAGTATCAAAAAACAGTTATACATTTGAATAAACAAAGTAGAGTGGGTAGAGTTATTGAGATGTGAATTTGAGTGGGATAGTTAAATTATGAGTATGTTCTGAATAAGACAATAAAGGTTGTGCTAAGGGGGCAGGTGGGGGACTCTTGAGTAAGAACAAACATATCAAATAGCAAGTTATACATTTGAATAAACAAAGAGCTAGAGTAAGGGTAGAAGTTATTGGGCATTTTGGAAAAGAATCCAAGAAAAACCGTTTTATGTTTGAAAGGAGTTTACTGTGTTTACATAAAGCGTTAGACTATATTGGTGATGGTTAAATATGGTTAAGTATCTGTCCAAAAAATTGAAATGCAAATTTTAATGTTTGGACCTATTTATTTCAACTCAAGGCCTTTTCAAGATCATGAGAATAAAAAAAAAGTTTTGGAAACTGTGAGCAATTTTTGGTCAATTTTTTCAGTCACTGCGGATAAAAAAAAAAAAAAGTGTTGCAAATATTTAGGTAGACAAATATGTAAAAAAATGATATAATCAATGTTTAAAGAAATTAAATAAAATACAAGAATTCAGGAAAGACAGCATGAACGATTTTCATAAGTGACAGTTACAGCCTGACTGAGTATTGCACTTTGTCACATAGCTAATATGATAATCAGAGGTGTATAAAGTACTGGAAAAAATAACTAAGTAAAAGTAGAAGTACCATTACTGAAAGTTACTTTGGTAAAAGTTTAAGTCTACCATAAGAAAATTACTTGAGTAAAAGTCTTAAAGTAGCTCACATTAAATGTACTTAGGTACCAAAAGTATTTTGTGAAAGAATATACTTAAGCATCAAAAGTGCGAGTATAAGTACAACGTATTTTTCATAGTACGCATAGAAAGAAGCAAAGCAACCACTTTTTGTTCTCTCTTTGTGCTCTATAGTCAATTTTCAGGTGAATGAAAAATATAGTATTCAAAAAACAAACAGGCAGTTTCTCCTTTATATACTTCTTCTTCTTCTTTGAGTTTACTGGCGATTTTAAAAACCACTATAATTGACTTTAATTAACAGTAGAATTACATAGTATCAATACCATGCCAAATTTTTGCCTCAGAAAACTGATTTTTCTTAACTACTAATTGGGATACCATTTGCTCATTGTAGCTGAAGTGGTTGCTGCAGAGGACAACGATTATTTCTGTAGCAAGAGATTATTTTTTTTTAACTGCTGGATAGATACTATGGGCAAGTATACTGAGCCGTTTGCACATCAGGCTTAGCTGAGGAGTTTTATTCAGGCAACTCCTGAAAAACATGGATTGGAGTGAACTCGTCCGTATTCCAAACCTGTTCGAACTCAGCTTGCTTGTGAATATTCAATAACTGATCCGAGTGTGCCATCTAGTGGTAAAAATATTGTCACTGTGCGCATATATTTGCAGCTCCATGTCCGCTGACGGACACATCTGCACAAAGATACCCCGCCGAGCACCATCGTTCTTCTCAAACATGCCAAATCCAGATAATCCTTAAATGATGAATTGCATTCATCTTTTAATTTGTAACGAGTAAAAAAGTGGCCAGTGTCAAAGTAACGAAGTGAAAGTATAATTTTTATCTTTTAAATGTAGTACAGTAAAAGTCCAGGTTTAAAAAAAAAAACTCAAGTAAAGTATAAATCCTCAAACTACTTAAGTACTGTAACGAAGTGGATGTACTTCGTTACTATACACCTCTGATGATAATGTATCCCAAGTCCCTTCATTGTACCCGTCTTCTCTCGTACCGGTTGCGAGATTCAATAGGAAGATTAAGGAAATAATCCTGGTACCAGCTACAAAATTCAAAAGGGATATGGAGGAATGTAACACATCGTACCAATCTATCATGAAAGGATCTTAACAATGGTCGGAATGTGTTTTTAATACCCCTATTCAACCTCGCAACCGATACAGTCCTCCATGCTTGTTAACTGTCGTATCAGTTGCGAGATTGAAAAGGGAAATTAAAAACACATTCCGACCATTGCTATGATTCTTTAACGCTAGATTGGTACGATGTGTTACATTCCTCTATCTCTATGGAATCTCGCAACCAGTACCAGAGAAAACAAGCATGGAGGACTGAAACAAACCGAACCAATCTAGCGTGAAAGATGATTAGCCTAATTATGGTCGGATTGTGCTCGTAATGCTACAAAATCGAATGGAACTTTCTAAAAGACCGGGATGCTAGCTAGGGCAAGTGCACCATATGCATCCGCTATATAAATATTTAATCCACCTTTTGCTGTCCATTAGAAGAAAATACGCATTAATTTTCGTAAAATGGCGACCAATACCCCCAAGAAACATTCACTGGCGTCAGAAATTACACATTGTGAACATTCTATATGTACAAAATGTGTTTTAATTTAACAGTACATTTACCTGATTATTGCAGTCTATTGCTAGGCTGGATTCAAGCACTGGTCGTGTTACGTTGGCGTAGTGGGTACAACAACGTAGTGGAGAGGTAGCTACTTCAATGACGGGGTGTCCAATCCAGCTTGGCACGATCTTTTAAACTTAATATTTTATTAAATTTATTGTTTTCACTGGTGTCAGTTAGAGACGCTGTCATAGATACAATCAAAGCGGCCACCACAACTGCTTCTGTTCAAGCGAACCAACTCATGAATTCTTCCGGTATTCTTGAAAATACTGAAATATCATAGTGCCGGCGCCACTTCCACCGTGTACGTAAATAGTCCATCACACGCATAAATGAGTGTCGTGTATTCTATTCCACTTTTTAGTTTCCGTTTCTGCGGCAAACTCTCAAATCCAAGATCCAACAGCAGCTAAGTATTCAGTTTCTGTTGCAATGTCTCAATGCCGAAATTCCGAGACCCATGTATTTACAAAGCACAGACCAGTAAATGTGAGTGAAGTCGATGCCCGGCCAGCCAGCCAGCCAATCGTCGGCCAACCAATCGTTGAAGTTCTTCCCCACTGGCAAACCAATTGCTGAACAGCCAGCCAGCCAATCATCGGCCAACCAATCGTTGGATTCCCATCCGGCCGATCAATCGCTGAACTTCTTCCCCGCCGGCCAGCCAATCGTTGAACTTAATCACTCAGGCAGTCAGTCAGTCAGTCACTCAGATACTCAGCGACATTCGCGTTTATACCGGCCTGGCCGCTGCTCAGCCCAGCCCAAAAATGGATGGACAATGAATACTTATTCGAGGATAGAGAGGATAAACAACTCAAAATGGCCTTGAAACAGACTGCATTTGTAATAGCTTAGATTTCATGCATGAAAATAACGTTCAGCTTATGGTTTTAGCAAGAATAAGTACGTCCAAAATTTCTATTACTCCAGTGAGCACTCATATTTACAGAAAAAGGAATGCAATTCTTAAGACCATGAGCGAACAACACATTTTTACTCCAGGTTTTAAGATTTTTAACAATTTCTCAGTTAACCAAGGCCTATCCAGCGAAAATGCAGATCAACGTGAAATTAAAGTGCCACCCATCTGGCAAACCCATTGTAGTAATTCATTTAAATTAAATGTAGTATCAATCATGAGATCTTGTCTGAGATTCTTCAAGACCCCCCCAAAAAACACTGAGATTGAAACAGGCCTACTTCCAATGACTTGCCAATTTCTCTAATGAGTCAATTAGGATATCTCACAATGGTAGATATGTCGCGCCCCATTCATTGTGTTAATTGCTTTTCCTGCAATCCAACAGTCAGTAGCTGTGTTTCCATCCAACTTGTACCTCAAATCTTAAGCGAATTTTCGTTAATGTGGCAAAAGGAAAAGCGCATTTGTGCACGTTTCCATCCACTTCAGTTATGCGCTTTTGTTTCACGGGATAAGCCGTAGGTGCCGTTAGGCGGCGCTAATTCTCTGTTCAAATTCCATTGCTTCTGCGGAAGAAGACGGCGCATGCTATGACGTCAATAAGCGTGACGAACGAAAAGAAAACAAACGGGAAAGCTGGTGGCGAAAACGAATGAAAGTAATCACTTAAGTTAGTGGTTACGAAGTCTTTAATGTTACAGCTAGCACAGTAGTGTGGTTACGGTTCGCTTCTACTGTACTAACCACTACCTAGCTAGCTAAAGTGATAACGAGCTCTAACGTTATAGCCAGCACACCAATGTTACGAGGTAACAAACTAGCTAGCTAGCTGGCCAATGTAGGCAAGCAAAAATGACGTAGATACTAAACTTCATCATTTATTCGCATAACTTGTTCGCCAACCCGTTTCCACTGCACTAAAGCGCATTTATTTTTATCGATTCGGAAAATTATCCACCCCCTCCTTGCGCAAAAAAAATTGATGCGATATTTCGAGTTGATGCACATTTTGTCCGTTTCCACTCAGGTTTTTTAAGCGCAAAATCAAAATACGCATTAAAAAGGTGGATGGAAAAACAGCTTGTGTCTGTTTGAGGCCTAGTCCGCAGATAAAGGGGTATGCTTAAAAATAGGGTTTTCCCTCCTCCTTTTCCAATAAAAATCTCTGTCCACACAAAGATGCAAAAATGCAATTAAAGCGCTGTCAAGAACATGTCTAACCAAAGAGGCGGCAATCATACAACTTAATGTTTGACTGCATTGGCCAGTTGCAAGCCTTCTAAGCTATAAAATGCACGCACTCTGATGGCATAGATCAAACACCCATTCTTTCTTGTTGACACATAAACAGTGAAAAGGGATTTTTAAGAAATTTCGCCTTGGAAGACTTTTCCACAAGTTCCATTTTCAGTGACCAAAACCACTGTTTGTGTGGGACGAAAGGCAAAAAAAAAAGAACTATGTTTTGAAAAAATACCCATATACAGCATGAGTGGACTGGGCTGCAGTCTCTTTTTCATTAATCTATTCTCATTATCCTATTATTGTCTGGTTCTACAACCCTCCCTCCTTGTTTCATTCCCTTGCACACTCACCTGCTCTCCGTCAGTATAATTTGTTGTCCGGAGTATTTAAGTTCCTCGTTTTTGTATCCTCTTCCCTGGTGTTTTGTTCCCATATCATGCTTCGTACACAACTTCATCTAACTTCTCTAAACTTCAGTACCGAGATTTTAAATTTGCATGTGATTCTTCTTCAGTTTTAGTCCCAATTGCAGCTATCTGTTTTCATTAAAATTGCCGATTGCTGCCAAATTTGAAATCTGCGCCTGGTTCTTCCCGGAAAGTTCATGACAGTTCAAGTTCAAGACATGGGCTCCATTTGTTGCCCAAGCCAGGGGAGGCTCCACCCACTGCCAAAACCAGGGGTGCTCCATCTTGCAGTCCTGACCATGTCTACATGCGAGCTCCAGTCCTTTTTTTCCCTTCCTCTTGAGTCTCGTCTTCCTCTGTTCCATTCTCTTCTCTTCTACCCCCTCCTACCTCCCCCGAGAGGGGAGGACAACAGGAGGAGTGGGGTGGGACAGTACTCTCCTGTCATACCCCACTCCTTCTGTTGTCTTCCCAGCAGTCAAGCAGTCTGAGCCCATTTCAGTCTCATTTTTTGTTAATTGATTTTCCTTGTTATCCTATTATTGCCTTGTTCAGCTCCCTCCCTCCTTGTTCTGTACCTGTGCCTCCTCACCTGCACTCCCTTAAAATTAGTAGTTGTCCAGTATATTTAAGTTCTTGATCTTTAAGTTCAGTTCTTACTTTTCAGCAGGATTGTTATGTACCCGTTGCTGCCCTTTGTGCCCAACTTGAACTAACTTCTCTAAACTTCCATATTGAGATTTGAAATTTGCAAGTCATTCTTCTTCAATTTATTTTAGTGCCACTTGCGGCCATCTGTTTCATGAAAATTGTTGATTGCAGCAAATCTGAGCTCTGCGCCTAGTTCCTTCCCTGAAGTAAAAGGCAAGATGATACTGAAGACAACTAACATTCATTGATATCTCAACTTGCCCAACTACAATGGATGTTTATTTAAACAATATTTTTCAATCCAAATAATT
Organism: Gymnothorax javanicus; assembly: GCA_029692085.1. Classification (NCBI taxonomy): domain Eukaryota; kingdom Metazoa; phylum Chordata; class Actinopteri; order Anguilliformes; family Muraenidae; genus Gymnothorax; species Gymnothorax javanicus. The sequence goes on from CM056196.1 coordinate 52,030,584, forward strand.
TGTGCAATGGGATATCGCCACTTTTCCAGGTTAAAATAAACTTTGCTCCTATACAAAAAGCATAGATTATCAAAAGTGTCTTTAAAGTGGTAATCCATAAGATTTCCGTCTCCTTACTGTCTGTTAAGTCAGTGTCTATCAGAGAGGGGAGATAAAACAACGGTGATTGGGCCTATGACCCACTAATGAAAGCACTTGTATTTCATTCTTTGCCAGGTAAAGCAATCAGTGTGTCAGTGGTGACATTCCCGCGCTATATTCAAATACAGGCGCACATCTAGTGATGCTTTTTACGTCAGTAAGCAGTGTTTGGTCTGTCCAGAAGGTAGGAGGAGCCGCAAGCTAGCTTGAAGGAAGTAAGGAAACCCGGAAAAAGCAATGGCAAGGCAGACATCAGAAGGGATCCAGTAGCAGTACTTTCCCTAACCTGAACCTTGGCTCTATCCCCTAACCATAAATCTAACTTGTCCCTTACACTATATGTCAGTTTTACGGATGGAATTAAGGGAGGACCGTTAAAAATGCAGCCGTCCATGAAGCGGAAAGTACCGCTACTGGATCCCTTCTGACGTCTACCCAATGGCAATGGCAAATACCATACTGTGTAGCTATACGGTGCACAGTAGAAACTAACGTTAGCTGAGTCTCTGTTGAGGCTACTACTGAAACTAAAATTATAAAGTAATTTCAGGAAGCAAACGGGAAAAAAGCTATGTTAACCGCATCGACAAATTATTTTTATTTAAAAAAAAAGTTATAACGTTACCTGTTAACCAACTACCGTTTTCATTATTTACACAGCGCTCTCAACTTTCACATTTTAATGACATATTCACGTTCCCGTGCTGTAGTCAGAAATTATTCTATCAGACTGTTTGTAGAGATTCTCAGGTGGAATTGAAGTCCTTGTGCATTGAAGTTTATCAGTTTCACATGTGTTACGGTGGATTTCACCACTAGTAATATGAGAATAATTATGATTCCGGAATTCTCACGCTTTTCTTCACTCAGGGGATGGAAGCAGTGGAATTGCATAAAAATGTTTCAAATGGTCTTATTTCATTTAAACAATTGGAACGATTATGAAACACGCATTTCATTGATTGAATAATTACTGACTACAGCACGGGAATGTGAATGAAGCACAAATTCTAACAGCGAATGCGTGAGAGTTGGCAGCCCTTTAAGTTAATCGATTCATCATAATAGCCTAACATGTTACTGGAATGAGATGACGCTAATGGATGACTAAAGTCACATAATTTTTACTTTTATTGAGTTCAATTGCCATGTCAAAGAGCATCTTTCCCTTCTGCATGAGAATTGAGGAGGCGTGGAACTGGTAAGAGCCGTCAATTTACCGACGTCATACAGGCATACTGTTGGGTCATACTGTTGGGTCTCGACAAGAGTTATGGGAAATGAGGTCAAGAAGCGCACCTGCAATTACAGCTTACTGCCAAAGATGTCAATATAAACACGCCAATTCAAATCTTATGGATTACCACTTTAAGAGCCAATTTTTGAGGAAGTACAGGCAGTCAGAATTGTTGACCCCCCTAGATTTGGCTGATATTTTATTTTTGAGATCGGTATGGTTTATTTATGCAAAGGTGGGGGGATATTTTGAATAAGTGCTCTTTGGACTTATTGCTTCTTATTATAGAGCAAGTTAAAAAAAAAAGAATAGACTCACATGCAGACTGAAATTAAAGATATTGAAGATGTCCTGAAAGCCAAGTGCAGGCCCGACTTCACCAAGATTGACCACACACTCAAGGAACACGTGCAACAATACAAGGAAAAACTACAGTCTATCAAGCTCTACAAATACAAACGGGACACATTGGATTACCAACATAATAAAGTTTACAGATGGCAGTTTGATGCACACATAAGGCAACAACAGACAGATCCACCCTCCTCTGGAACTGAGAGTGAATACCTGGACAGCGACTCCAGCCTCAACCAACAGCCTTTTTTGGATCAACGCCAGCCTCAAAGACCAAGAAGAGGTGCAGGAGGGGTAAGAGGACGCGGAAGCACAAGCCGGAACACCAGCCCAGTCCGCCAATACCAAACCCAGCACAACAGTCGGTGATCAATCTTTCGAAGAAGACCCTCACCGATGATCAACTGGCCGGTCTCTCTAAAGGACTATCATTTATACCGGTATGTAAGGCTAACTCCTTTAACACCCAGGTAGACTTGTTCAAGTTTTTTAGAAAAATAAAACTGAGACACCTGTTCATGAACAAACCCGTTATTGATCCATCTAACACCACTTACCCAACCTTTAGGCCCAAGAGCGCTCTCTGCCCAGTCTCTAATAATGCATCAATAAATGCCTTCTGTAGACTAGTGGAGAATGATGTGTCCATGAATAATCAGAGAGACATTCCCCACGTAAGGCCTAATCTCTCTCAAGTTGAACGTGATTCTCTCTTTGAACTGTCTAAAGATGATTCTGTTGTCATTAAGCCCGCAGACAAAGGTGGGGCTATTGTGGTACAAGATACCAGCCCCTCTTAGACAAGCGGTATTAAGGCAGCTAAATGATACCAACTTTTATAATAAATCATATCATGAACCGGTGCTACAATACCAAAAAGAGATCCTCAGTTTCTTACAGATTGGCTTAAAAAACAGATGGATCACTAAGTCTGAGTTTGATTTTCTGTACTGTGCACACCCAATTAGACCAGTTTTGTACACATTGCCCAAGATTCACGAGAAAATCCCGTATCCTCCTGGCCGTCCAATGATAAATGGTATTAATTCTCTTCTTGAAACCCTATCTAAATTTGTGGAAAACTTTATTAAACCCTATGTACATGAACTGCCCTCTTTTATTAGAGATTCTATGGACTTCATTAATAAGATCACCCTGCTGCCTCAGATACCTCCTGACTCTATCCTGGTTACACTTGACATCGAAAGCCTCTACACAAATATTCCACACTGTGGAGGGTTAGATACACTGCACTACTTTCTTCAAGATCGCCCAAGTCATTCATTACCCCCTTCTCAGTTTATTGTTGATTTGGCCGCATTTGTGCTTAAATGTAACTATTTCAGTTTTGGAAATGACATCTTTTTACAAATAAAGGGCACTGCTATGGGTTCCACTTTCGCCCAAAATTACGCATATTTGTGTGTGGGCATTTTGGAAAATAGGCATGTCCTGAACCCAATGAATAATCCATTTTTTAAGCATATCTTTTCCTGGTACCACTACATTGATGACATATTTTGCATTTTTGATGGATCTGCTTCCCAATTGCAAGATTTTACGCAATGGCTTAATGACTTAAAACACCCATCTCCGATTCACGGTGGAATCGGATACACTAAAGGTACACTTTTTGGACATGTGGATATTTAAATGTGACTCCTCTCTAACTACCAGCCTCTACACTAAAGACACAGATCGAAATACCTTTTTAGCTGCTGATTCATATCACCCAGTGCCCCTTAAACGAGGCCTACCTAAAAGCCAGTTTTTTTGATTACGTCGGGTATGTCATGACACCAACGATTTTGTTGAGAAAGCAGCCATTTTGAAAGAGAAATTTCGTGCCAGAGGCTACCCAGAAAATTGGCTTGATAATGGTTACGCTGCAGCTTTGAACAGTACGCGTTCAGACCTACTCAAACACAAAGAGACAGGTCAGACAAAAAATCCTTTGACCTTTATTTCAACATATACTCCAAAATTTGGTCCAATAAAAGAAATAATTAAAAAACACTGGCACATCTTGTCTTCTGATCCACTACTTAGCAGCGAATTCTCGGACTTCCCGGTGTTTGTTTCCAAATGGGGAAAAAACCTAAGAGACTTCCTGGTCCATGCTGATTTAAAATCTCTGCCTCAAACGTCTTCTCAGACACATCTAGCGCCTATCCCTAGTGGAAGCTAAAGGTGCGGCCACTGCGCGCAATGCCACTATATACAAAAAGCTCACTCCGTCACCAACCCTTCAAATAATAAAACCGACAAAATCAATGATGTTATTTCATGTTCATCTACTCATGTTGTCTACATAATCACATGTCCTTGTGGTCTTGTGTATGTTGGAAAGACGAGCCGACCGCTGAAAGTCAGAATAAGTGAACATAAAAGCACCATAAAACATAATGATAGAGACTATCCTGTGGCAGTCCACTTTAATGATTTTAAACACAGCATCAACCACATGCAAGTGTGTGGAATATGATTGGTAAAAAGACCAAAAAGAGGTGGTGATATTGATTGTATCTTACTACAGAGAGAAGCCTTTTGGATCCATATACTGCAAAGTTTTAAACATGGTTTGAATGAGGAATTGTGCCTTAATGTAATGTTATAAATATGCAAATATACATTACTGTTGTAAACTCTGTTTTTAACTTCTCACAAATGTATATGTAACCCAACTCTTATTTGTCTGATATCCTGGGATTACAAAAATTAACATGTGTGTCAATCATTGTAATTGAATAATTAGTCAGGGCATCCAATTGGATGTTCCCTGTTTTCTGTACTGTTTTTTTTTTTGTATTTAATGACTCTAATTATGTGGCAAACTTACTCTGATGAAGGTACCATGACCGACACGTCAGCCGAAACTGTGACAAATAAATTTTGGTTGTCCTGCAGAGCAAGCAGTGTTGCGCCTTTCATTTTCTTAATTAGATATTTTGCCATAGAAAGAGCTGCTCCTGCAAGACACTCATTCAAGGTGTACAGGTCCTCCCTGAACTCTGAGATTGGTATGGTACCAAAACCTCAAAACCCAAACCGTTCCTCAGTTGACCCCTTCTGTCCCGAGCAACAGCGACCCCTTTTTTTTGGCCCTTTTTGGCCAATTTAACAAAATTCTAATTCTGAACTTCGATGGTATCCTAGCTCAAAGTCCATTGAAAGTGGGCCTATGGGGGGGGTCAGATTACCAGAATGTAGTTATCCACCTGGGGCACCCTTGAAGTTTGTCAATAGGGGGCGTTCAAAATGCTCATAACCATTTTTTTCCTTAAGTTTGTCACGGATTTTCTCTAAACTTCAAAAGGTATCCCAGTTGCCTTTTTGCAGGCATCTTTTAGTTGGAAGGACCTTAATTCAAATCTGCTGTTACTTTTGTGAGCCAACCTTAAAGTTTGGAGGAAAAAGGGCGAGAAAAGGGTCTCGGACCAAAAAAGTGGTCATTTTAGGAGCCATTTTCTCAGAACTTCAAAGAGGTAGTCAAATGCTGATAATTAAAGTCAAAGATCTATTTATTGCAAATAAACAACACAACAGCTGGGATCTTATCTCATTTGCTAATAATTATCAAAACCAAAATTCTAAAAATAGCTTCTAGGTGGCAGCAGTAATCCTTAAAAAACATGAACATTGTACTTTGTTGTGACAAGATGCATGGATGCATACATGCAGTCAGGAATATGTTCTTGATAGAATTGTACTTGCGGCCTTTTCATGGCCAGGCTCATAAAGCACAGATATGAGGGATGAGAGTAGAATAACAGTAAGCTTATATCACGACAGTGACAAATGAGTGAAAAAAAATGATCTGCCACACTTCAGAAGTCCTCTTGTCCATCACTGCACGAGAGCAAGCAGGAATGTATGCTTCTCCTGGCTAACTTCATACACCTCCTTGTGCTTCCCTTTGGTTTTGTTTGAGAGCTTCAACTTTGGAGCAGTCCCAACAACAGAGGCAGTGGCAAATGAGACAAGATTCCAGCTGATTTCTTCCTTTATTGTAATATAGGTCTATGGCTTTCATGTGTAATAAGCAGCATTTGGCTACCTCCTTGCAGCTTTGAGAAATAGGGTCCCAAAATGACCCCTTTTTCAGTCCAGATCCTTTTTTGGCCTTTTTTTCTCCAAACTCTAAGGTTGTCCCACAAAAGTAATAGGCTAGTAGATTTGAATTAAGGTCCTTCCAACTAAGATTCCTGCAAAAAGGCAACTGGGATGCCTTTGAAGTTTGGAGAAAATCCATGACAAACTTAAGAAAAAAAAAACTAGAGGGTGTGTCCAGAAGGCCACATCACCCCACCCCTGCCCTCAACGCCACATGAAGGTCAATGTCATGGTGGAATTGGTATCCCCATATATGGTTTCATATTTGTGATTGAGCGTAACATAGGGCCTCTCTGGCGGTTTCTCAGTTACAGAGCCTGAAAATATGAAGGTCGGCCATTTTGACCTTTCAAGCTCACTTGAAGGTGAAGGTCACAGTGGCATTAGAGTTCCCATATATGACTTCCTATTAGTGTTCAATAGTAACTATGGGTCTATCTTGCACCGTTTGGCCGCTAGAGCAGTCGGAAAAGTGGTGATGCTGAGTTTGACCTTTCAGGGTCGCTGAAGGTCATAACATTTGGTGGTAAAAGAATCTCCATACCCAACTTCCTATTAGTGATTAATAGTAACTACATGCCTATCTCCAACCAATTCAAGTTATAAGCAGAGGAAAGTCTGCCCTATCTCCCAGTGTTAAAAAAATCTTCAAACTGATCCAGAATTCAGGATTTGATTCGGATCTTCACCAAAAACTAGGCTGAAACTATGAAGGTCGGCCATTTTCACCTTTCAAGGTCAGTTGAAGGTCAATGTGACGGTGCCATTAGATTTCCCATTTATGACTTCCTATTTGTGGCAGAGGCATTGCCAGGATGCCAAGCTTGGGGGGGCATTTGTCCTCTTTGGGGGGGAAAAAAGGGACCTCTAAATCAGCGTTAATTGCAACATGCACAACATCTTGAAACTTTATGTATATATATATATATATATATATACATACTTACATACAGTCATGCCCGAAATTATTCATACCCCTACCAATTTTTGGGTTTTTTCGAGATATTTTTTGACAAATCAAATTAATTCCTGCGCAAGTGACCCAGTAAGTTGACATAAGGCTGTAAGAAGTACAGTAAACAATTTTTCGAGAAATAAAATACTTTTTGGTATTTTATTTGACGGATTTACAAAAAACGCCATGTCCAGAATTATTCATACCCTTTTCTCAGGCATTGATGGCAAAGCCTTTATTCACGATTACAGCCTCCAAACGCTTCCTGTGGTTGATCACAAGGTTTCTACATGTATGCATGGGGATTTTGGCCCACTCCTCTTTGGCGAACTTCTCCAGATCCGTAAGGTTTGAGGGTTTCCTTGCCATGACCTCGATCTTCACTTCCCTCCACAGATTCTCCATAGGATTGAGGTCGGAGCTCTGGCTTGGCCACTCCAAAACGTTCACTTTGTTGTCCACTAACCATTTCTTGATGGATTTGGCCGTGTGTTTAGGATCATTATCCTGTTGGAAGATCCATTCCTGCCAAAGACCAAGTTATTCGCCAGATTGCTTAATGTTTTCACTGAGTATCTGGATATACTGGTCCTGTTTCATAATGCCATTAACTTTAACAAGGTTTCCGGGCCCATTCGCTGAAAAGCAACCTCAGAGCATGATACTCCTGCCACCGTGTTTGACCGTTGGGACCGTGTTTTTCAGGTTGAGCGCTTCACCTTTCTTACGCCAAACAAGAGCCACATCTCTGTGCCAAAGCAGCTCCATCTTTGTTTCATCCGTCCATAACATTGACAGCCAGAAGCTTATATCTTCATTCAGGTGAGCTTTTGCGAAGGCTAGACCAGTTCTTGTGTGTCTGGGTTGGAGAAGTAAGTGGCGTAAGAAAGGTGAAGTGTTCAACCTGAAAAACACGGTCCCAACGGTCAAACAAGGTGGCAGGAGTATCAGGTCATGGCAAGGAAACCCTCAAACCTTAAGGATCTGGAGAAGTTCGCCAAAGAGGAGTGGGCCAAAATCCCCGTGGAAACGTGTAGAAACCTTGTGATCAACCACAGGAAGCGTTTGGAGGCTGTAATTGTGAATAAAGGCTTTGCCATCAATTACTGAGAAAAGGGTATGAATAATTCTGGACATGGCATATTTTGTAAATTTGTCAAAAAAAAAAACCAAAAAGTATTGTATTTCTCGTAAAATTGTTGACTGTACTTCTTACAGCCTTATGTCAACTTACTGTGTCATTTGTGCAAGAATAAATTTGATTTGTCAAAAAATATCTCGAAAAAACCCAAAAATTAGTAGGGGTATGAATAATTTCGGGCATGACTGTATATATATCAGTGGCGGCTGGTGAACTGGCGATAGGGGAGGCTCAAACCCATCCCTTGAAAATAATGATTGGTCATGACCTGTTTTTAATCATTCATTTAAATTAACATTACAAAAGCTCAGAAAACTCAACATTAACAGGTGTGGTCAGTTTTCATTAATGACGCACACCTGTCAACTCTCAAGCATTCCACGTGAGTTTTAGTGGTATGTTTATGTTCCTCTGCAGTAGTCAGCAATAACTCAATCAACGCATGTGTAAGAGATTTTCGCATGGAATCGAAGTCCTTGTGCATGGAGATTTATCAGTTTCAACTGCGTTATGACTCCGGACTTCTCACGCTTTCTTTACTCAGGGGTTGGAAGCAATGCATGTGTTTCATGATCATTTCATCCCGATCCCACTGTATTATACATTATACAGTCCCCTGATATGTCAATTCAAAGATCCGTCCAACAAGTATCCTTTTTTCGAACAAAAAGCAGTATTGTCAGCCAGTGGTCAGTTTAGTTTTCCGGTGCAGTAACCAGCGTTTGCCATGAAATTAGTGGCCATCTACGGTCACACGCGGGATGCATACTGAAACCCACACATTTAGCAGTAATACAGGCTAACGTTAGCACTTTTGAACAAGTTGACATTGAGCAGTGGAGGGGCTTACCAGTAGCGTTAGTTAATATTGAAAGGTGCATAATCATAATCCTGGCTTTTGTAAAAACCTCTGCTTTAGTCGAGTATATTCTTGTGGCAAATATTTGGCTTGTCAGCTACAGCAGTTGTGAAGGATTGGACTGAGATCTTTATTTTGTTCCCTGCATTGGTGATTTCCAGCATGTGAAGTAAAGCTTGAGGACTGTACTTCCGTGCTCTGAATGATCATTGTTGCCCTGGAGCGGGTGACGGCTGGATTTTTACCTTTGTGCAAAACAAAGAAACTGCTCGCCAGACTATTTGCTGAATCAAAAGCATTTTGATATGCAGTTTGCTAGCTAATCAGTTCCTGCATATGAATTGCAACTCGCCGTCTTGTCATGCTTTTTTTTTTTTTTTTTAACACTTTGGCTGTAGGAACGTGTGTAAAATAAATACCACGTCTTTGTCAAGCTAAAGAATGTTTTGGCCGAATAAAAAATAGGTTAGCTAGCCTCTACATTTGAATATACACTGTATGTATGTGTATGTACACATCCCGCTGTACCACAGACGCTAGCCGCAAGCTACTACTCAGTTCAATGAAAACAGATGTAAGCAACAGTTCGACAAGGAGGAGGAGACCGGCGAGTCCGTTGAACCACTATGAATCAGATAGGGCATTCAGGGATTAAAGTGGATATGAGCAGCGTACACCTGACCTCAGACTGAGTGAAGACGGCAGTCAAAGAAAATGGGAGGGTCCCTAGTAATTTGAGAGTGCCCATTGGTTAGTTTCACATCAGAATAGACTGGCAAAGGAATCCACCAATCACACAGTGATAGATAAATGAAGCAAACGTAAAGCTCTCTCTTAATGGCTGTCTACCTCCGGCTGTGAATCATGTGGGATATCACGTGTTTGCTGTCAAATAGTAGTAAATCAGTTTTTTATCTTGAGTTTTCATTGGGTGGGCAGAGTTAGGAACTTTCCTAATCAAAAAAGACTATTCCGACGCAGCCATTGTCTCCACGCTCAATTCCTCTTTATGTTGCTTTAAAATACCATTGGTTGATAGCTCATTATTTTTCATCTCACATATTGTTCACTGTGTGTTTTTTACATTTTTGGTGGACGTTCTGTTGGCTGCCTATATTTGCATGCACAATGTCATCCTCACGTCTGCTCGTTAAAAGAAAAGCATATTCATTTGTTATTTGAATGAGAACACATAAAACGCAGTTTACATTTCTTTTTGTTTTAGCTTTGTGGATGTAAAAAGTGTTTCTCAATTTAGTTTTACTTTATCAGCTGCTTTTCCTCCTCAATTACAATTCACTTTAATGACGCTATGAAACGTAACGATAGTGAGACGCAGCTCCCGCTGTGAGTGAGGGATGCAGTTTGCTGTTTAAGTTTACAAATCAAATTGTACAAAAACAAGGTACAATAATAAGGACAATGACAAAAAGGCAGAGCTAAACTGATAGAATTCATTCATGTCCATGTTCTTGCTTGTCAAAACGATGATTTTCGTTTATGGTTAATTCATTTAAAATGGTGAAAGGGCCTAACATTATTCATTTAGTTGTGATTTTATGCCTATCTGATGTAGGCCATAATTTTATATTAGAGTAACCTACAAATTCACTGTTACCGTCTATTGATTTAATAAATGTATCTGGCTGATAACTGCGTTAATGGATGTGTGGACTGTGTTATTGGAATGGTGACAGTGCCCTCTAACGGTTGTATAGCGGTCAAAATCCACAAACACTGAAGACACGTGCACACGCAATTATATGGCGCATGTACACGTTTAGAATTTTTTGTACACGTTCCCACCCTAATTGGATACTATACCCATCTCAAAAATAAAAAATCAGCCAAATCCAAGTGGGTCAACAATTCAAGGTGCCCGATTTTGCCTGAATCTCTCAAAAAATGGCTCTCAAGCCTTTTATTGCTGAAGACTCATTCCAGCTGGCCTTATTCGCCAATATTGTTGTTGTAAAGCAAAACCACTTAGACTGCCCATTTCCTCTTGATGTGCAACGTTTCCCATCATAGAAATTAAAAACAATGGAAAATTCCACTGGGCATTTCCATGAAAAGAGGGACATGATGAGCAAAAATTAAATCTCTGTTTAACATCCAGCAAAGGGCCTCAATCTATCCAAAAACCCCCTTACTTTAAGAAACATATATATTCATGGCTGAACCACAATTTTTCAGCAAGAGTTTTGCTTCCAAACAGATGGTGCGAATTTTACCCTGAAATCAGCCAAAAATCAGGTAATTAGGACCTTTGAAATTACCAGTGACTAAATGGGTATAACAATTCATATCTTCAATTTTTTATACCAAGAGCATCAACTTAAATCAGAGGGGAGCTTGAACCCTCATGTGGAAGTTTGCTGGCCAGAAGGTAGGGGTGACTTAATCTTCCCGGTCAATGTAACGTCCGTCACAGAAATTCTGAATTATTTTTATTGGAAGAAACTGAGATGGAATATTGACTTAACCTTTTCAAATCTCTTAGCTGTAGCCAAAGCAAAGTAAATAATGGATAAACTCGGCCTGAAAGCCGTCACATGTAACGTCCGTCACAGGAAAAGGGGTCCTGTAACATCCATCGCGACCCCAGAGTGGAGGAAAGCTCAACTTATCTAGATAATAAAAGGGAAAGAGGGAATTTTTGCCATGTATGTTTTTGAATTGGGGCTCAAATGTGTAATTGTGCTCATTTCTAAAGGATGAAGTTTTACTCAGATGGTCATGTAATCGTCAATTAAATTGTCAAATTTAATTGTCAAAGACTGTCACAAGATTTTCAGCATTAACTGGGTTTTATTATACTCTTTCAGCTTTCTAGAGTAAATGATAGTTCCACTAATTATTCAAAGGTGGCAGCTGCAGCAGGGCAAAATTTACTCATAATGCAATTGTACTTCTATCATTTCCAAGGCCATGAAGGCAGGCTTTTTTGAAGCGCTCAATTTCAATTTTCATGAAGCAACTTCATCTTAACTAATGGTCTGTATCCAGTTATTGAGTGCTTTAAACAATAGGAATGGACAAGGATTTTATAAATCATTTAGAAGGCGTAAATACAGGTTTTCGGCGAAAATGAGACACGTGCACGGATTGGGAAGGCAGTGCACCATGCGCGTATGGCGCTTAAAGGTAAGCAATTCGTTCCTTAGCCTCAACTTTTTTTTCCACATAATTTGCCAGGCTGTTCCAATAATCTGTGTAAGTTTTAATGTCGTCCTCGACCTCTAACAAGGATAAATTCCGAAGGAAAGCAATCACTTGACCGTTAAGATCAGCCATTGTGGCTGTTGGATCGCGACCATTTCGACATGCCTACTACTTAATATGCATGAGCAATTTGCATGAAAAGTCACGTCAGATCAGTCATCAGATTCGACTGCTTGTAAATAAATTACGTTTATGCATTACAAATTCATTATCATAAATATGTCTAGTTACAAATATGGGACGATTTCAAGTACATTAACGATCTCAAAGTGCCAGGAAACAAGGAAATCGAGCATTTTGCACCAGGCATTAAGTTTACTTGTGTATCCAGCAAAAGTCTGGCCACACCATCGGAAATACCTGCAAACCTGGCTTATAAAGTTTGCCAGCGATCACTTTGGCCCTTTATATTTATCCTGGTCTTCAATCGATCTTCTTCCTGGCCTTTTCTAGCACTTTTTCAGGCCGAATCAGTCAGATATTTCTTTGGCCGCGGCATTTTGATGTTAGCCAACTTGTCTTCATTTCTGCTTCCACCGCGCACATCCGCTTTCGCGCAACGTTATATTTGCATACTCGTGAATACTAATGAGGTATTTCAAATGGCGCGGGGAGTTTTTGAGTGTCACAAAAACTTATTTCACATTCAATATTCAGTGGATTGCCAGTGTTCTCAGAGAAAACATTTATTTATTCCCGTTTGTTTTGGTCATATCTATTGAATTATTAAAAAAAAAAAAGAAAAAAAGAATACATTGGTTACCTTTAAGTAAAGAAAATGGCGTATTAAAAAAAACTACTTACAGGGCCCCAGTGGTCGCCGAGCAGCATAATAACGTTTATCCCATAAATTATTAAAAATGGGTGTGATACAAGCCATTAGATACAGGTTTGGTATCACACACGTGTAATACAGCTTTCTCGTGCCACAACTGTTCAGGTTCCGTTCATTGGAAAACGTCAACTAATATTTTCACAAGACCAATTCTTCTGGAAACATTCACCATCGCTGGTGTTTGCATCTACAGTGCTGTGAAAAAGTATTTGCCTCCTTCCTGATTTTTTTTTTTTTTTTGCATATTTGCCACACTTAAATGTTTCAGATCATCAAAAAAAAAAAAATAATATTAGACAAATATAACCTGAGTAAATACAAAATGCAGTTTTTAAATGATGATTTCATTTATTGAGGGAAAAAGCTATCCAAACCTACCTGGCCCTATGTGAAAAAGTAATTGCCCCCTAAACCTAATCGCCACCCTCGGCGACAACGACTGCAATCAAGCCTTTGCGATAACTGGCAATGAGTCTTTCACATCGCTGTGGAGGAATTTTGGTCCACTCTTTTTAGCAGAATTGTTTTAATTCAGCCACAATGGAGGATTTTCGCGCATGAACGGCCTGTTTAAGGTCATGCCTCAGCATCTCAATCGGATTTAAGTCCGGTCTTTGACGAGGCCACTCCAAAACCTTCATTTTGTTTTTTTTAAGCCATTCAGCGGTGCACTTGCTGGTGTGTTACGGATCATTTCCCTGCTGCATAAAGCAAGTGTGCTTGAGCTTGAGGTCACAAACCGATGGTCGGACATTGTCCTTCAGTATTTTCTGGTAGAGAGTAAAATTCATGGTTCCATCAATTACGGCAAGTTGTCCAGGTCCTGAAGCAGCAAAGCAGCCCCAGACCATCACATTACCACCACTATATTTGACTGTTGGTATGATGTTCTTTTTATGAAATACTGTGTTAGTTTTACACAAGATGTAATGGGATGCACACCTTCCAACAAGTTCAACTTTTGCCTCGTCAGTCCACAGAATATTTTCCCAAAAGTCTTGGAGATCATCAAGATGTTTTTTTGGCAGTTGTGAGACGAGCCTTTGTGTTCTTTTTGGTCAGCAGTGGTTTTCGCCTTGGAACTCTCCCATGGATGCCATTTTTGCCCAGTCTATTTCTTTTTGTTGAATCATGAACACTAACATTAACTGAGGCAAGTGAGGCCTACCGTTCTTTAGATGTTGTTCTGGGTTCTTCTGTGACCTCCTGGATGAGTCGTTGATGCGCTCTTGGAGTAATTTTGGGACGCCGGCCACTCCTGGGAAGGTTCACCACTGTTCCAAGTTTTCTCCCTTTGAGGATAATGGCTCTCACCGTGGTTCACTGGAGTCCCAAAGCCTTAGAAATGGCTTTGTAATCCTTTCCCGACTGATAGATGTCAGATATTTCTCATCTATTCTTGAATGTCTTAAGATCGCAGCATGATGAGTTGCTTTTTGAGATCTTTTAGCCTACTTCACTTTGTCAGACAGGGTCTATTTAAGTGATTTCTTGATTCAACCAGTCTGGCAGTAATCAGGCCTGGGTGTGGCGAGTGAAATTGAACTAAAAAAAATGTGGTTAATCACAGTTAATTCATGATTTAACAAGGGGGGGGGCAATTACTTTTTCACATAGGGCCAGGGAGGTTTGGATAGCTTTTTTCCCCTCAATAAATTAAATCATTATTTAAAAACTGCATTTTGTATTTACTTGGGTTACCTTTGTCTTATATTAAAATTTGATTGATGATCTGAAACATTTAAGTGTGACAAATATGCAAAAAAAAAAAAAATCGGGAAGGGGGCAAATACTTTTTCATGGCACTGTAGTTGACGGTCTATTGAATTAAATGGGATGAATAATTTGTTAGCTAGTATGCCAACCCTTTTGGCCAGTAATGAGTTACACATGTAACTGCTAATGAAACACTTGAATTTAATAATTTAAGTGCGAAAAGCATTAGCATGCTAGCTGGCGAATTATTCATCCCATTGACTTGAATAAAATGTAAACTAAAAGCCAAACGCTATTTTTCCATTTTCCAAATAATACAATGCTGACATTTATGGGATAAATATAATCTCAAATTCATGAGATTGAGCTATCAAATTTATGAAACTCAAGTAGCGATTTTCATTTAAATGAAAATTACTACCCTTGCTGCATGAAATTAATATCTCGGGCTCACTCATTGGAGATCTTCCATGTATTTTGCAGTAAGCACTTCTATTTGTGAAATTTCTATTGTTATGATAAAATAGACGAAATCTCGATCACAGCATCGACTTTTTCTAAGTTTTAGATTGACGATCTGTCCTGTTAGTTCATTTTCGTCTCCAGACCTCTGCTAGTCAAAGTCAGAATACAGAATTTAATCTGTGTGATTTATCATTTGCTGCAAGTTTTAATGCTAGTTTTGTGACTTGTAATCTTACAGTCCAGAGTTGAGTTTGTGATTATAACTCAGAATTGTTTCTACAGTTTTCGTTTTGAGTAAGCAATGTATTAAGCAAGTGGATTGAGTCTGCAGTCTACAGTTTACAGTAAAAGAAACAGGATTGTTTCAAAAGAGTAAGGATAACACCTTCATCTGTATAGTGGATTGATTGCTCCACACCTGAAGTGGATAGCTATTGAGTTTGATTAATTAAAGAGAAACCTGAATAAAACTATTTCACAATAATGTTAACTGCAAGATACTGTGTAATTGATGCACACTACCAAAACAAAGTTACAATGATCTTATAACCAACTACAGTAATGCATAAATGTGGTTCTTTCATCATTCCACTGGACAATATTGACTTTTTTCAGCAGAAAATTTTGTTTTACTTCAGTGGACAAAATGTAACATCCGTCATGTAACGTCCATCACAGAGGATTTTGCACAATTCTATACCTGCCTGCTAAGAAACTTTCATTTGGAGCTGTATTATAATTTGTGTATTAGGTGGCCTAGTTCTCGTACAATTCTGGGATAAACATTCATGTGTACCATTGTTGAGAGACAGAGTATTTTGAAATAAACATGGCTGAATTTTTTCCATGTCTTTTTCATGTAACATCCGTCACGTTCATAATTGTGGTTCATGCGAAACACACAGACATCACTGGATGGCTTTTCTTCCCCCATCAAACAGCCTCAGACCTAGGCTAGTAATACACACAAGGTTGAATTCCTTGGAGTAAAACTGTAGCTGTGAGGGTAGTTGGAATGGCTAAAAATTCCTTCTGATGTAATGTCCGTCATGGTGGAATTGCCCCAATCAAAAATGAATGAAAGAATGGCCTGAATGTTTTATGTTATTCACAAAAGCACAGTTAAACGTAATCAAAAACAGCAGCAATAATTTTTGTCCTTAGATACATTTAGGGACAAGCTAACATTGGGGTCTAAATTCGTAGACCAGGCGCAGGCGCGGCGAATGGAGGGAGCGCCGCGCCAACGGGGTGTGTCCAAGCGCATGTTGCAATTTCGTGCCCGGTGCAGCCTGGCACAAGTACTCCTCTGTCCCGCCTCGGTCCCTCCTGCCAGCGCAAGTGGCAAAGAGGGAGGAGGGAAGGCGTGTTTGGGTATAACACAGCCGAGTCAATTCTTCACCAATCAAATGAGCTCCTCTCCTCACCTTTAATGTGTTGGAATATAGATGTCCTATATCTGCATGATGCGTTAATGTTGCATTTTACTTAGCTGCTTCAGGCATGTTTTCTGCACCGCTTACATCTATATTAAGCATGACGAATATGAATTAGCTGGCTAGCTAGGGCATTCGCGAATTATTACCAATAGCGAACTTGAATGGAATTTCAAAACGAAACTACGTCAGATCCTTCAAACTTATGAAGTTGGAATGAAATACGACGGGTGCTCATTTATTTCTTCTGCCTGCATCATTGGGAAGAGAAACGATGGATAGCGTGTTCCTATTATTACACCCTGTTGCTGCTTAAAATTTTGGGATTAACATGCATGGACAACAATGCAAGATACGTTCCACATTTATTTTCAATATGTGATCTTAACTCAGTACGAGATCATAGCAAACAGGCTGTATTCCTTTCCCCCACTAAAAACGATAAAACCTAAGTGACAATAATAGTTTTAAGTCATTTGCACACTGGACGCTGAAACGAATTTTTCGCATCGACAGATTACATTCAAAGTCAATGCAAGGACGCCAATACACACGTATTTGCGTCTTTGCATTGACTTTGAATGTAATCAGTCGTATGAAAAATTCATTTCAAGGCCCGTGTGAAAGCAGCTGAAGGACACATACCCACATAGCCTACAAACGCACTCACGCGCCCACATGTACATCTCTCTCTCTCTCTCTCTTTGATCTGACATCAGGACAATCGATATAGATACTATAATTTATGTGCTGATTCAGATAGTTACATGAAATAGTGGTTGCTGTAATTATTTATTACATTGAAATGTGCCTGACATTCTGGAAACCTGCCTGTGAGGTTTCGGTGACGTGTGCGCACTGCGCGCTTATCAGCCAAATTACCACTGCACAGAAAGTAAACCAGGTTGGAGCTGGCGAGCTTTCTGGGCAACTTCAGCGGAAACTTTTGCTACGAAATTGTCACTGCGTCTTGATGAATATGTGACACCTCCCCCTACTACGCCGTCACACCCATCTCGGCGCTCGTCCGTCTACCAAATTGCCAAAGTGGCTGCGCACGGTGTTGCACTGCACGAAATTGCCACTGCGCAGGCTGCACGGGACGAAATTACCACTGCGTGGGCTGTGCCATGCTACGCCACGCTGCGCCACCCTGCGCTGCACCGAGAAATTAGAGCCCACTGACTCAATCTTTTCCAAAAAAAGGAACAACTTAGCAGTTCAAGAAATGAAAACAACAGAAAGCAGGCAAAACAATGAAGTAAAAACACCTTATAAGTAGAACAAATGCAACACTATCAGCCAAACTCCACAAAAACATGTCAAATAGCATGAGTGTTTCATTATCAGCAGATAATGATTGATACTTTTAATTCATGTTCATTTTGTTAAGCACACATAAAAGATATAGCAAAGATAAAATTACAACTTGAACCCAAGTAGATTTTTTTTTTTTTCAATTACAACCAATTCCGAAATAGTTGGGACGAAGTGTAAATTCTGAATAAAATCAAAATGCAATGACTTTCAGATCACGAGCCAATGTTATTTACAATTGAAAATAGATAACATTTCAAATGTTGAAACCGAGACATTTTACATTTCTATCCACAAAATGAGCTCATTTCAAATTTTCTGGCTGCAACAAGTATCAAAAAAGTTGGGACACAGGCGAAAAAGGGCTGAAAAAGCAATTAATATATAAGAGAATCAGCTGAAAGAACATTTAACAAGTAATTACATTAACTGGCATCAGGTGTGTAACATGATTGGCTATAAAAGGGATGTCTTAGAGAGGTTGAGCCTCTCAGAAGCAAAGATGGCCAGAGGTTCTCCAACACATGAAGGCCTGTGTAAAAAAAATTGTGGAATACTTTAAAAACAATGTTCCTCAACGTCAAATTGCAAAGGCTTTGAAGGTCTCATCATCGACAGTGCATAACATCATCAAAAAATTTCGAGAAACTGGAAAAATCTCTGTGCGTAAGGGACAAGGCCAAAGACCTTAACTGGATGCCCGTGATCTTCGGGCCCTCAGACGCCATTGCATCACACGCTGGCATGATTCTGTCACTGACATTTCTAAATGGGTCCAGGAATACTTAAAGAAACCACTGTCTGTAAACACAGTCTGCTGTGCCATCCACAGATGCCACCTAAATCTCTATCATGCAAAAAGGAAGCCATTGTTGAGCATGATCCAGAAGCGCCACCGTGTTTCTGTGGGCCAAGGCTCATTTAAAATGGACTGTAGCAAAGTGGCAAAGTGTCCTGTAGTCAGACGAATCCAAATTCAACATTATTGTGGGAAATCATGGGCGTTGTGTCCTCCGGGCTAAAGAGGAGAAAGACCACCCCTCCTGTTATCAGCCTTCAGTTCAAAAGCCAGCATCTCTGGTGGTATGGGGATGCATTAGTGCATATGGTGTGGGACACTAATGGCGCTTTTCCACTAGATGGTACCAGCTCTACTCTACTCTACTCTACTCGGCACCAGGTACTTTTTTGGGGTTGCTTTTCCATTAGAAGATAGTAACGCCTCTGTGGTACCTGCTTGGCGTTGCAACGCAGCATGTTACTGCCGCGACGACATCCTCAGTTATATCAAGTTTACTTTTATTCCATCGATTTTTTAAAATATTTATGTTTTTAAATCAGGGCATGCGCACTACCGTCACCACGTTATGGCACTAAAGTCCGAGAGTGTTTAATTGTAATTTCTGTTTGACATTATGGAATCACCACACACCGAGGATGTTAATTTACCTTTTTTTTCCTTCATAACAAAGAAGCAAATAACACATATGACAAAACAATTAGGCAATTGTTTATTATCTTGACATTCAGGCTTCACGAGACATTTCACTTTTGAACTGAAGGCAAAACTCGTAGCAAATGCGCAAATTGCGGGAGATGGCAGAGTATTAGAATTTATCGCTTTATGAGATGCATCATCTCATCTGATATAACGTTAAGACAAAAATGATTCGTCAACACCCGTAAAGTTATTTTTCTGCGCGATTTTCTTTAAACGGGGGTAGCATCACACAACTTTCTCAAAGGGAATTATTAAGGAGCACATAACTAGACACAATACCGTCACTTAATTTCGCCACGAACGGTGTCTCAGACAAAGAGAAACCCATTTCATGCTCAGCTTTGGTGAACAAGCAAAACCGAGTTTGAAAGGTAAGGCAACGCACTGCATATCGAACGAGTAGCCTAAAACAATATAAATCGATGATCATAATAACTCCACTAATCTTGAGACTCGTCAATCTAACTCGAATGAGATGTCCCGAGGTCGACTAGGGAGTCGTCTTTCACAGTGACGATTCTTTCTGACCAATCAGTGGGCAGCAATGTTGCACGTCACATTTTAGTACCTACTAGTACCTGGTCGGCCGTTTTTTGGAACCCCAGGAGAGCAGGTACCAGAAAAAGTACCGACTAGTACCTGGTACCAGGTACTTTTTCCCTAATGGAAAAGCAAAATTACATGTTTTAAAAAGCACCATGAATGCTGAAAGGTATATAAAGGTTTTAGAGCAACATATGCTCCCCTCCAGATGACATCTATTCCAAGGAAGGCCTTGTGTATTTCAGCAGGACAATGCAAAACCACATACTGCAGCCATTACAACAGCATGGCTTCATAGTAGTAGAGTCCGTGTGCTGAACTGGCCTGCCTGCAGTCCTGATCTTTCACCGATTGAGAGCATTTGGCGCATAATTAAAAGAAAAGTCCATCAAAGGAGACCCAAAACTCTCCAGCAGCTGGAAGCCGTAATGGGATCAAATTCCAATGGCTAAACTCAAGAAACTTGTCTCCTCAATGCCCAGACGCCTCCACTCTGTATTAAAAAGAAGGGATGCTACACCATGGTGAACAGGCCCCTGTCCCAACTTTTTTGAGACCTGTAGCAGCCATCAAATTTTAAATGAGCTCATGTTGTGGATAAAATTGTAAAATTTCTCCGCTTCAACATTTGCTATGTTATCTCTGTTCTATTGTGAATAAAATACTGGCTGGTGAGATTTGAAAGTCATTGCGTTTTGATTTTATTCACAATTTACACTTTGTCCCAACCATTTCAGAATTGGGGTTGTATAATTAAAATATATTGCCTTTCAATGTAGTAGTTGAAGTAAAAGTGTGATACTTCTGAAGAGATAATGCATTGTTTTCACATATTCCAAGTAGATGAAGCTGTACTAAATGTTGTACAACACTCATTACTTTTTAATATAAAACACTAATTAATTAGACTGAACAATGTAGCATCGTTTCAGATAAGAAATTGAGCACTGAAAGTCAAGTTTCGCCAAAATGAAACCCATTAAAGCCCGCGATTGGCACGAACTGCAATTTACTCAGCAGTAATGTACATAGGCCTTCGTGAAACGCGAACGTTGACAATTCTCTCAAACATATTCATGTAACTTGAAAACAAGCGAAATGCATTTGAAAAGAAGTTTAGCATCAAAATGGCGGAGGCGTAAAGCCAAGAATCAAGAAAAAAATTAACCAGAATACATTTTCATGACTGATCCACCACAGCGTAATTGTAAGAATAAACAAAATGCCGGCAGAAAACAAGTCAAATTAAATACTCAAAAGCTAAATAACGCAGTCATCGACTTCATGGCTTCTCTGGAGTGAAGATGAGTAGACAAAATAGGAGGTAGAGTGGAGTAGTGATACTTCACACTTCAGGAAGAGTTGAAGTCGACAAAAATGTTGCAGAATGGCTAAGACTAGTAAGGAAACAATTACGAGAGGAGAAAAATATAGTTTCACTTAGCACGGTTCTTGTTTACTGTGTGTAGGCTGTGCCATACGATTGGAAACGATTTCTCCATAAGCAAACATAGGTGCTTTTGTTATCTGTTCGTGACGATAAATTCATGGGTCGTCATTATGGGAGGAAAACATCTGACAATATCTTGGTTTAAAATGCAAACATGAGTGATTATCTCAAAACGGATTTGAACACGATGGGAAACGCTCATACCTCATTTGAACTGTTTCCGGATCTAGTTTTATGAAAAATGGCGCCTTTCCCCAAGAGTTTACTACATCAACCTTTTAGATAGAGTGTACTATCCCCACTGCTGTATGAAATTATTAATTTCTTACCCACACGATTGTCGGTTTGCCCCTCACCGTTCTGACAGAAGCTACGGTTCCTTCTGTGGTTCTGCGCATGCTCTCCCGAGCCCTCTGCTGGAGGCAGAGTTCAAGACTAGGCAGTACATGAACAGGTGTGACAATACAGAATCAGATGCTTTATACATTTTTTAGACATCATAATTTAAGAAGGCGACCAAATCCAAAAACGAAAAAATTCTGCACAGTTGGATTGCTTTGTTTGGGTCGCCTTCATTAACCGATGTTGATTTGATAATATTTGCGTGCGTAATTGTGCAATTAGCAATTTTGGGTACAGTTGGTGTAGTTATTTATTTCGCAGTGTCTAGAGATACGGCAGTTTTATGGGAACGGCAGTCGATTTGAAGGGATTAAGATAAGGATTAGGGATTATGGTTAGGGGAAGGGTTAGGTTAGGGGTCAGGGTTAAGGTTAGGGTTAGGGTTAGGGTCAGGGTTAAGTTAGGGCAGAGTTTGAAATTGGGACTGCCATACCTCTCTACATTGAAATGCATTGGAAACCTGCCGTACCCATAGCAACTGCCTATTTATTTTTGCCATGATTGCTAAAATTTCTGTATTTCAATCAGATCTTTTAAGACTTGCCTCTAAATTGCAACAGGCTGACAGATTCACGGCCTCTGAGTGTCCCATAAAAAGGCAGTTCCACCACTGCAGTGAGCAATGTGGTGACCATACAGTTGCCCGACAGAAAGGCAACCACTCAGTAGCAAATTACCTTTTAAGGTAACCACAGTGAGGTATTGAATAACATCATGCTTTCCTCTGAAGGAAAGAGGGTTAGTCACTTACACTAATTGCAAGCTTTTTTTTTTTTTTTTTTTTTTCTTAACTTGCTTTGAGAATTACAAAATTTACTTAGAAATAATTCTTCTTTAGCAAAGGATTGTGGCTGTTCAACTTTACCCACAGAAAAACCTGTAAGATGCTAAAATGCGAAAGAGGTAGATGTAATCTATGACTTCAGGCTTTGTGTTTGCGTGTGTATTTGTGTGCATTTGGGTATGTGTGCATTCCTATGTGACATAATAATGACTATATTATTTGCATGAACTCAACTTTATCCAAAGTTTAGAATGCGTATGTGCAGGATGTCATGACTTTTTAAACCGGGAAGTTATTTTAATGGCAGATAATAATATTGATGTTTTAAATACAGATGGTCCATTATATAATGGCTTTTGTGATTTCCTGCAAATGCAGGGTCTAACCCAATTAATTAACGTCCCAACCAGAATAACTGAACATAGCCAAACTGTTATTGATCATATTATGGTATCTGACACATGTAAAATCCTACAAAGTGGTGTCATTGTATATGGAATTAGTGATCATTTTGTAACCTACTGTACCAGGAAAGTTAAGAGGGCCCCGATTAAATGTCATAAAACTGTGAAGCGCAGAAGTTTAAAAGGGTATAATATAAATAACTTTCAGGACAAACTTAAAAATGTAAACTGGATGGAAATTACCAACATTGATGATGTTGATACAGCATGAGACCGCTTTCAATCTGTTTTCTTGGAAGTACTTAACAAAACAGTCCCACTAAAAGAGACCAGGATAAAACAGAGATCTCAGCCTTGGATAAATAATGATATCCTGGATACCATTCATCTAAGGAATAAAAAACTAAGTGAATTTAAAAAAAGCAAACTGCCTGCTCTTTTTAAAGACTATAAAATACAAGAAATAAGGTGCAGCGAATGGAGAATGAGGCAAAAAAGGATTTTTTTAGGACAAAAATTGAGGAGCATAAAAGGGATCCTCAGAAATTGTGGGCAACTCATAGACCTTTGGGGACGAAAGAGAACCCTAAGCAAAAGCAAGGTGTTATGATTCTGCTGTTGCCTGACCATGTTTTCGCAATAACCTTGATTCTAAGCCATGTATTCTGATTCCATGCCATGTTTTTGATTTGCCCTTGTCTTGTTTTGTCTTGTATTCCTGCCATTTCTCTTAGTCACTGTTTAGATTATCATTCTGGTTTATGTATCATTCCATGCCATGCATTGCACTTTGTCTCCCCAGTCTTGTCATGTGTTCTGAGACAGTTTTATTCCCCAGTCTTGTGTGCCACGCTTTCGGGTGATTTCATGGTTTCTGGGTTTTCAATTATTCCTTCCAATCTCGTTTGCTTCCTTCGCCTTGCTGTTCTGTCATTACTAACATTACTAACAGTTTGTTATTTTGGTTAAAACTACTAACCAAAACTAACATTGTTTATAGTACTAACTTACTAACGAGCACTAGGGATTGTATAGCTGCACTTTACTAATTGACTAACGAGCTCTCAGCACTCGCTCTACTCTAGTCTCCGCCCCTTGTCTTTACTCAATTTACTTTGCTGCGCTTCAGCGGATCCTCCGCACGTGTTTAACTTTGTTCTGCCTCTCATTATCTGTGCACGTTAGAACTCCCTAACCGAAGCCGTGTGTTTGTTATAGGCTGTCTTTGTGATCCCTGTCCGCGTTTTGGCTTCAGCCAATTCCATGTGGTTAGGTACTTCCTCATGTCTGTTCCCTAGTTAATTAGTCTGATCCAATTCACCTGTTCCCTATCATAGCATGTGACTTCCCCTACGTGTATTTAAGCAGTCTGTTCACTTCCAGCTCTTGTTAGAACATTTCCCTTGTGCTGCGATAGTTTATGCCTTGTACTCTTTGTGTTACTCTTCTGACTGGACTGTCCCTGTTTCTGATTTTGGCTTTGTCTTGGATTTTCCTGCACCCGTGTATCAAACCTGTTTTGCCCGACCCTGATTATTGTGTTTGCTGCCCTGTGTACGACTTGGATTACGCCCCTGGGATTCTGATTTTGGTTTGGACTTTGTACCGTTGCTTCCTGCTCTGCGGGGGTTCACCCCCCAGCTTTAATAAAATTCAAGTTTGCCGGATCACTTGGTTCTCGCGCTTGGTTCCTGAACGCAACCTCACACGGTAAAATAGGCCTAGACATAAAAGGGTCCATATATAAGATTGGTGGCAAACACTTAATGGTTTCTTCACAACAATTGCAAGTAATCTGGTACAGAAGCTTCCATCTACCGCTGGTGTTTTTAGTGATCCACAGAGGGTGCATAATTGTTATGAAGAAAGGGGAGTCAAGCTAAACACGTTATATTTCAAACAGGAAACAGGAGTCGGTACTAAAAAAGGCCTGAATCCTTCCAAGGCTACAGGCTTTGACAACATCCCTGCTAGGTTTCTCAGATGCTGCTGAAATCACTCCTGTTTTACCCATCTTTTAAACTTATCCATTGAAAATAACCACTTTCCCAGTAAACTTAAGGTGGCAAGAGTAATACCTTTATTTAAGAAGGGGCCCAAATCTGATCCTGGAAATTTCCACCCTGTATCTATCCTGTGTTCAATATAAATTATTGAAAGGATAGTTTATGAACAAATAGACAGTTATTTAGCAGAGCAAAACCTGCTATTTGACTTTCAGTCAGGCTTTAGAAAAGCCCACTCCACTGATACCTGTCTTTTTCTTACAGATTTTATTAGGAAAGAGGTGGATAAGGGGAAATTTTGTGGCGTGGTGTTAATAGACCTTCAAAAGGCCTTTGATATGGTTCAGTATGATGTCCTCCTGAACAAGCTCAAAGCTTTGGGATTTTCAAATTCAACTCCTCAGTGGGTGAGGTCATACATATGTGGCAGAGAACAGGTGGTGGATGTGGAAGGGACCTTGTCCTCGCCTCTTAAATTAACTTGTGGAGTTCCCCAGGGGAGAATCTTGGGCCCTCCTTTTTTTTTGTTATATGTTAATGATATGCAGGCAGCCATAGATTGTAATTTGTTTTTATTTGCAGATGACTCAGCTATCCTAGTCTCTCATAAAGAGAAATCAGAGGTGGAAAGGCTGTTTAGTCTAGAACTCTTTATTCTCAAGGCTTGGTTAATAGACAATAAGCTGTCTCTCCATCTTGGAAAAACAGAATCGATTCTTTTTGGGTCTAGAGAAACTGAAAAAGTCTTTGGGTTTTAGGGTAGTTGTGGGTGATATTGAAATTATGGCCAAGGAAGTGGTCACTTACTTAGGCTGTATAGTGGACAACAAATTATCAGGGGAGTTTATGGCCCAAAGAGTTATCTCAAAGGTCAGCCAAAGGACTAAGTTCCTGGCAAGAATATCCAGTCTCTTAGACAGCGACACCTTGAAAATCTTGGCTGATGCTCTTGTTCACTGCCATTTTGACTACGCCTGTACATCTTGGTACACTGGCACTACTAAAGGCCTGAAAGACAAGTTACAGATCTGTCAAAATAAATTGATCAGAGTGATCCTTAAACTCCATCCTAGAACTCGTCTCCTTCCTAATCATTTTTCCAGTCTCAGATGGCTTAGAGTGGAGGAAAGAGTTTCCCAACTTAAACTGTGTTTAGTTTATAAGATAAGAAATAACCTGGTACCCAAGTATTTATTAAATTACTTTTCTAAAATTAGTGACACACACAATTATTCCACCAGGGGGAGTTCCACTGATGACAGGCTATGCCGTTTCAAGAGCTGTATGGGAAAGTATTCTTTCCTATACTCGGCAGCTGTCTTGTGGAATGGCCTACCTTCCAACCTCAAAATTTTGAGCTCATCGTATGTTCAGTTTAAATCTTTAATAAAAAATGGTTAGCAAACTCATAAACAGAATCAAAAGATCCTTTAAGTTCAGGTATTTTTGTTCTGTCTGCGTGTCTTAGTTTAGCCCTTGTTTATTTGTATTTATTTATTTATTCATTCATCCATTTGTATTTATTTTCAGTTTGTTTTTTATTGTTTTTCTTTGTTTTTGTTTTACTTGTTTGTCTTGATTGTTTGTGATCCCTTTCTCCTTTTTGTCTTAAATGTTTTAGTTCATGTGTCATTATTGCACTTCCATCTTAAGGACCGCAATGGAAACAAGCCTTTGGGCTTTATTGTGTTTTTTTTAATTCTTTTGAACACTTCTTGCTTAATGCTTGTTCAATAAAGTTGAAAAAAAAAAAAAAACTCAAAAATGAACTCTAACCAATGTTCGAGGCAAACAGGGACAACATTTGAAACTGCCTACAAATATAAATATATATATATATATATATATATATAATATATATAAATATTATTGAAAAATCTATAAATTAAAATTCTTTGCAGCACACGTTTTTTAAATCCCATGGTCTCTCAACCTCCAACACCATTAGGATGATAAAGGAATATTTGTAGCCACTTGTCAAACAATGAAAATGTTGTGTAGCATAATAATGCTCACTTGCTCGGAATCAAAATCACTGTTGCAACCCTTATGTGAATGCCTTTCATGTCTCTTCCTTTTCAGTTACTTGCCTGTCTTTTAGAAGTAGATCTCCTTTGATTGATTTACATCTTGTGCATTTGTTACTTCCCCAGCTGCATCTTGTTTCATAGTTATTCTCTATTGTCCATGGGACAGGTATTTAAGCCCTCTGTTTTGTGTTGTTAGTTGCTGGATTGTATTTTGCCTTTTCTGTTGCTGCCATCAAATTCAAAATGAGATAATATTTTTCATGAAATGGTAAAATGTCTCACTTTCAACATCAGATATGTTGTCTATGTTTTTTTTTGTTTTTTTTTAAGTATGTTTATTGGTTTTCACTTTTATACAACAATTACAAAATGGCTTTGTTAACTCCCCTAAGGGAGTTATACTCTGCAAACATACTTCAAACAAACAAATATACACACACCAACACACAAAAAAAAGCAATTACTGAACAGCGGCTCAATTACACACACACAATGTGATAATGAAAATAGAAAGAAAAATACACAGCAAAACACTCTCCCTTAAGACCTTTCAGAGAATCCCTGTAACAGAATATCAGAGACACTGGGGTCCAGATAATTCAAATAAGGCTCCCAGACTTTATAAAACTGATTTGATTTTGAATGTATCACACATGTCAAATATTCCAAAGGTACCAAATCAAAAAGGACATTATGCCAGCCCTTAACGGTGGGCTCTTTATCACTAATCCACTGCAATAAAATATTCTTCCTGGCTGCATATGTAAGAATACAGAAGAGTCTTTGATTCTTAAGCATTACAAATCTAGCAGGTAGACCTAAAATGAGAGACTTCGGATCCATCTCTAGTTTCAGACCTAATATCTTTTCCATTTCTGTAAGAACATTAGACCAGAATCTTTGCAGTTTATGGCATGACCAAAGGCAATGCGTCAAAGTACCAACCTCTGTTTTACATTTAAGACACATTGGTGATAAAGTGGGGTTAAAATGATGTCTGCGGCTAGGGGATATATGCATCCTATGCAAGATCTTAAACTGTATCAACTTAGCACGATTACAAACTGAGATTGATTTAGCATAGGTCCAAATATCCTCCCACTCATTTTCATTGATTGAAACAGACAGTTCAGTTTCCCATTTTTCTCTAAGTACTTGTAAGTCTATAGTTGGCTTAGCCCACATAGCTCTATAGAATAGACTGATAGATCGCCTCCCAACTGTTCCAAATAACACTTTCTCAAGGGGAGAGACCTCTGGGTTGTCAATTAGAGTTGTGCCGTGACATACATAATGTCTTATCTGTACATAGCGAAAAAAGTCACATCTGGGTATATTGTATTTCTCAACCACTTGATTAAATGACATCAATTTGTTATCAGAAAACAAATGTTTCAACACAGAAATGCCGCAGTTACGCCATTGTTTGAAACCAGCACCGAGTAGTCCTGGCTGGAAATCAGGATTATTCTGGATAGGGGTAAAAACTGAAGTCAGTTTTGATCTCCCTTCAAGTCTACGCATTAATCGCCATGACTTAATTGTGTTGAGAGTGACAATATTGTCACAGCACAACCTGATAGTTTTAAAATTGTTAATAAACAGCAAATCTCTTAGTGGATATTTTGATAGGGAGGATTCAATATCTAGCCAGACAGAAGTTGCATCATTTAAGACCCAATCACAAATATATCGCATATGAGCACAAAGTTGATAGACCCTAAAATTTGGTAGGTCTAAACCACCTTCTGTGCTTGGCAGTTGGAACGTAGCCGCCTTTAACTTTGGTTTGCGCTTGCTCCAAATGAATGCAGCCAGCCAGCTATTTAGTCTTTTCACGACTCCTTTTGAAAACAAAACCGGAATCATTTGAATAGGGTAGAGCAGTCTTGGCAATATGTTCATTTTTATCAAAGCTATACCTCCTAGCCAGGAGATTGGTAAAGAGCTCCAACGCTCCAAATCATGCCTAACCTTCTCAAACAATGGAACAAAGTTAGCTTTATACATTTGGTTAAATGTGGGGGTTATAAACACCCCTAAATAGGTAAGACCTCCTTGAGACCACTTAAGGGGAAAGAGGGCAGTGTTTTAAGTATTGAATTTAGATTCCCTAGCGGCATAGCCACTGACTTTGCCAAATAAATTTTGTATCCAGAAAAATCACTAAATGAGTCAATAACAGTTAGTAATGCAGTTATTGATGTTTCTGGTCTGTTGTCTATGTTTTATTGCGAATAAAATGTGGGTTTATGAGATTTGCAAATCATTGCGTTCTGTTTTTATTTACATTTTACTCAACATCCCAACTTTTTTGGAATAGGGGTTGTAATTGGAACAAGCTCCCAAGCCTAATCAGGGTCTAGGATTGGGACCACATTCTCTCCTTACCCTTCTAATCTGTCCCTCAGTCCAGTTCAAAGGAATAAATTCCCAATCCTTCCACAGTCATCTGGACTGGAACCCTGTTCCCCTCAAGGAACTCCATCCTCCTGTGGGACAGTTTGGTGCTGGCGAAGTGTGCACTCCACCTGGCTGTTATCCCAAAAGCCACTGGTCGGCAACTGCCAGCTCAGCTTAGCCTTCAACATCTGTACTAAACTGAGCTATCCTAATCTGGGGTTACATCCCCACCTCTCCCTCTGGGGTTCCACCCCCATATTACCATATAAGCTGTCAATAAACTACCTATTGAACTGTACTCTGCCTCTGCACTTGATTCCTGGTCTGGACCATAATAACCACCCTAAACTCAGATATCTTACTACTTTTTTTACAATTCTTGCATATTATTCCCATTGATATGGAGGATTTCATCAGGTACTTCCGTTTCTTTCCAAGGTCCAAAGGCATGAAGTTTGCTGATTTGAGCCTTAAAATTTACTGTAGGCATGAATGTGTTAGTGAATTGTGTGTGGGCCTTGCAATGGATTCCAGCCTGGGTGATGTTTGTGCCTCTTGCAAGTAATTCTTCATCAGTTTTCAAATTATTCTGTTTCTGTTCGGAAACAGGAATGCACCAGGAGTGCTATTTGTCTCACACATCATCCAGTTGTGCATTATACTCAATGTACATTATACATGCACTTGAAATCACCCTGGTTGAAAATGTATTTACAGTGGTTCCAGTTTCAAAGCATTATTTCCTACTTTTGGTGTTTAAATTTTTGAACAAGTTTAATCTATTTGAAAGTGTCATTGAGTGCACTATGCATTATGACAAATGGAATTGTAATCAGTAGTTGCACTGACAGCTGTTCTGGGGCTGCAGACAAAAATGTAATGGTTTCATATCACTAGTCCTATTGCTAACATGTAATTAAACAATGTAGTAACTGCCTGTAGGTTTGGATAGAGTAAAAGATCAACATGGCTTTAAATATCTTAAGACTGAGCAGTAATTTCAAAAGCTGAGATTATATTTGCATATCTTTAATACACAGACTAAAATTGATTTTAAAGAGATTTATTCAACTGAAAATTAATTAAACTGTCGTGATGAAATATTGAGATGTCCCTTAGGTGTTAAAAAGATTTTTTTTTTTTTTTTTAAATAATGCATGTGTTATGATCCTGCTCTGTCTGTCTTGATTCTGCCATGTTCATTATTGTTCCTGCCATGCTTGTTATGTTTTCCCTAGTCCCTGTTATGTTTATGATTATGTCTGTTAGGTTTTGCCATGTTCTGTTTAGTTTTTGCATTTTGCCATGTTTTCGTTTTTGCCACTCCCAATCCACTATTCTGTTAGTTTCCGGTCCATGTCTTTGTTCATGCCCTTCATTGCACTTTGTCTCCCCTGTCTGGTCTTTTGTTAAGCTACAGCTTCTCCCCAGTCCTGCGTGTCACATGCTTAGGTGATTTCATGGTTTCTGGGTTTCAAACATTCCTTCCAATCTCGTTTGCTTCCTTCGCCTCTCTTTTCTGTTTTACTAACCAATACTAACAGTTTGTTATTTTTGTTAAAGTTACTAACCCAGACTAACATTGTATATAATACTAACTTACTAACGAGCACTAGGGATTGTATAGCTGCACTTACTAATTGATTAACAAGCTCTCAGCACTCGCCCTATTCTAGTCTCCGCCTCTTGCCTTCACTTTGTCTCTCCTGCAATTCAGCGGATCCTCCGCACCTGCTCCACTCTGTCCTACCTCTCATTATCTGTGCACATTAGAACTCCCTAACCGAGCTGTATGTTTTGTCATAGGTTGCCTCGTGTTCCCTGTCCGCGTTTTGGCTTTTGCCAATTTCATGTGATTAGGTTCTCCCTCATGTGCCCTCCTTTGTAATTAGTCTGATCCTCATCACCTGATCCTAATCATAGCATGTGACTTCCCTTGAGTGTATTTAAGCTGTCTTCTCACTGCAGTTCCCCGTCAGAACGTTTCCCTTGTTTACCTGTGCTGCTCTTGGTTCTCGCCTTGCACTCATAGTGTTTCTCTTCTGACTGGACCGTCCGACCTTCGATTTTTGGCTCTGCTTTTTGGTGCTATTGTCTGCATCTGTTTACGAACCCTTTTTGCCCGACTACAAGTTTTGTGTTTGCTGCCCTGGTAACGGTTTGGATTACGCCCACTGGATTTTGGCTTTTGCTTCTCTGACATACCTGTGTCTGTGTACCGAACCTGTTTTTGCCCGACCACGAGTACTGTTATTGCTGCCCTGGTTTTCGACTCTGATTCTGCCCTACTGGATTGTGATTTTGGATTGTGGACTCTGTACCGTTGCTTTTTGCCCTGTGGGGGTTCACCCCCAACTACAATAAATCACTTTTTGCTGCTACTTCCTGGTCTTGCATCTGGTTCCAGAACGGTACCTCACAGTATGAGGATATACATTATTACTCAATGTTAGATAAATCTTTGCAGTAAATTGCAGGGATACCCTTTCGACTTACCAGATCACAAATCACTAATGGTTGATGCCGATTGTCCAGTGGTTAGGGTGTTTGAGGGGGACTAAAATGGTTAGTGGTTCAAACCCAACTGTCATCAAAGTAAAGAGAGGTGTAGCTGTTGTACCTCCAGCCTGGCCCATTATTTCACAATGCTCCAAGGGGAATTGGCCCCTGTCACTTCTAACCAAGTAAAACTTCCTCCCAACCAGCTGCAAAACTTTTTTGGGGTTAACTCTACTTCAAGTTGCAAGCCCTTTCAAAAATGAGTTAGTGAAACTAATGGGACTTTAAAGGTAACCAATGTGTTTTAAATATAATTTAATATGACCAAAACAAACGGGAATAAACAAATGTTTTCTCCGAGAACGCTTGCAATCCCCCGAATACTGAATGTGAAAATAGTTTTTGCGACCCACAAGAACTCCCCGCGCCATTTGAAATACCTCATTAGTATTCACAAGTATGCAAAAATAATGTAACGCAAAAGCAGATATGCGTGGTGGAAGTAGAAATGAAGACAAGTTGGCTAACGGCCAAATGCCGCGGCTAAAGAAATATCTGACTGATTCGGCCCGTAAAAGTGCTATAAAAGGCCAGGAAGAAGATCAATTGAAGACCAGGATAAATATAAAAGGCCAAAGTGATCGCTGGCAAACTATTTAAGCCAGGTTTGGGGAAATTTCCGATGAAGATGTGGCCAAACTTTTGCTGGATATGTAAGTAAACTTGATGCCTGGTGCAAAATGCCCGATTTCCCTGTTTCCTGGCACTTTCAAATCGTTAATGTACAACGTACTTGAAATCGTCCCATATTTGTAACTAGACATATTTATAGCAATGAATTTCTAACGCATAAATGTAATTTATTTACTAGCAGTCAAATCTGATGACTGATCTGACGTGACTTTTCATGCAATTTGCTCATGCATATTAAGTAGTAGGCACGTCGAATGGCTGATCTTAACGGTCCAGTGATTACTTTCCTTCGGAATTTATCATTGTTAGGGGTCGAGGACGACATTAAAACTGACACAGTGAAGTAGGCTAAAAGATCTGAAAAAGCAACACATCATGCCGAGATCTAAAGAAATTCAAGAATAGATGAGAAACAAAGTTATTGGCATCTATCAGTCTGGAAAGGGTTACAAAGCCATTTCTAAGGCTTTGGGACTCCAACGAAACATGGTGAGAGCCATTATCCACAAATGGAGAAAATTTGGAGCAGTGGTGAACCTTCCCAGGAGCAGCCGGCCTACCAAAATTACTCCAAGAGCGCATTGACGACTCATCCAGGAGGTCACCGAAGAACCCAGAAAAACATCTGAAGAACTGCAGGCCTCACTTGCCGCAGTTAAAGTCAGTGCTCATGACTCAAAAATAAGAAAAAGACTGTGCAAAAATGGCATCCATGGGAGAGTTCCAAGGCGAAAACCACTGCTGACCAAAGAGAACACAAAGGCTCGTCTCACATTTGCCAAAAAACATTTTTATGATCCCCAAGACTTTTGGGAAAATATTCCGTGGACTGACAAGACAAAAGTTGAACTTTTTGGAAGGTGTGCCTCCCGTTACATCTGGCGTAAAACTAACACAGCATTTCATAAAAAGAACATCATACCAATAGTCAAACAACGTGGTGGTAGTGTGATGGTCTGGGGCTGCTTTGCTGTTTCAGGACCTGGATGACTTGCTGTAATTGATGGAACCATGAATTCTGCTCCCTGGAGGAGAATGTCCGACCATCACTTCGTGACCTCAAGCTCAAGCGCTCTTGGTTTATGCAGCGGGACAATGATCCGAAACACACCAGCAAGTCCACTTCTGAATGGCTTAAAAAAACAAAATGAAGGTTTTGGAGTGGCCTAGTCAGAGTCCGGACTTAAATCCGATTGAGATGCTGTGGCATGACCTTAAACAGGCCGTTCATGCTCGAAAACCCTCCAATGTGGTTGAATTAAAACAATTCTGCAAAGAGTGGGCCAAAATTCCTCCACAGCAATGTGAAAGACTCATTGCCAGTCATCGCAAATGCATGATTGCAGTTGTTGTCGAAGAGGGTGGCACAACGAGTTATTAGGTTTAGGGGGCAATTACTTTTTCACATTAGGCCAAGTAGGTTTGGATAGCTTTTTCCCTCAATAAATGAAATCATCATTTAAAAACAGCATTTTGTATTTACTCAGGTTATCTTTGTCTAATATTAAAATTAGTTTGATGATCTGAAACATTTAAGTGTGACAAATATGCAAAAAAATAAGAAATCAGGAAGGGGGCAAATACTTTTTCACAGCACTGTAACTGCAATGTAGGATAACTACGTTCACAAATAGCGCTAAGATTTTAAAAACATTATTCAGAAATATCAAAAAGGAAGCCATAGGGCTGCCGGATAGCTCACTCGGTAAAGCATCGCACTGCGAAGCAGAAGTGACTATCACGTCGCGGGTTCGAGCCCCGCTTCGTACCAGCCAGCAGTGGTCGGCAGCTTTTTCGGAGTAGCGCACAATTGGCTATAGCGCTACAGGGTTGCAAATTGGGAAGGGACTGCCGGAAGGGATTACAATAGTTGCCTTGTTCGTTGCTCAAGCGCCTCCTGTTGGCCAGACGGGCGCTCGTCAGGAAGATTCTAAGCCTGGTCATGTCCGGGTATCCTCTGCCCTCGTTCTGAACTTGCAAAGATTCAACCAATGAGTCTATAAGAAGCGGTGGTTGACAGGCGCGTGTTGAGGAGAGCGCGAACTGTCTACACTCTCCTGAATTGGCAGCAAGGGGTCGATACTGAGCAAGCCTTGTACATAGTTCACCAATTGGGTATTCCAGATTCGGGTGGGATTGGAGATGCCAAATTTATCAAAAAAAAAAAAAAAGAAGCCATAATCACCACCCACACGGAAAGAACCTATATAAACATATAGGTTTTAATATAGGGCCACATATAGGTTTTGCATATATGCAACATACATAAAATTGGCTGTATTCATATATTATAGGTACATATATGTACCTATAATATATGAAAACGGCCAATTAAAACTTCTACGTGCTTTTTTAAATTTTTTTATTTGGCATTTCCAATCCCACCCAAATCTGGGATATCCAATCAGGGAACTATTTACAAGGTCTAACGCTTATTCACATATGCGGCCCCCTGTTGATAATTCAGGAGAGTGTACACAGCCCCCGGCCATTAGCAATTTCTTTTTATACCATTGCTAGGCAAAACTTTGCAAGCTCAGAGCGAGGGTGGAGGATAGTCAGGCTCTATTTTGGTCAGAATCTTATTTGTGAGCGCCCGTCTAGCCAACAGGACGCGTCTAAGGGAACTCTAATCTACATAACCCTTCCCAGCAGGCTCTTCATAATTTGCATCCCTGTAGCGCATTGGCCAATTGCGAGCTACTTCTGAAAAGAGCTGCTGACCACTGCTGGTTGATACAATGCGGGGATTAAAACCTATATGTTTATATAGGTTCTTTCCGTGTGAGAATTTAAGAATCCTTGTTATTTCATCCCTGTAGGAAAAAAGTCTGGGACCTTCAGTTGCTATACAAGCATCTCAAATAAAAGACAAGTGTCTGTTCATTAAAACTGTGAACAGAAATGTAGACTTTGTCTTCAAATTCATTAACCACAGAGAAATGCTCAAATAGATGTGGGGATGAAAATGACTTTTGAAAGGCATGTTTACTTGAATGTATGTTCTTCTGTGTACTTTTATTTTGTTATTTTTGTTTTATTTTGCTACATTTAGACTAAGGACCTCTGAGCCATATTAATCTAGAAACTGCATTATAGACAAGATAGAAAACATTGCATTTGGTGGATGTAACAGCATAGTGTATAACCTTTCAGTGGATGTGTATGAGCTGTAATGATGTGAATCCAATTTTATCTAATGTGGTGAATCTGGCAGTGACTTAAACTTGAAAAAATGCTTAATTGATGAAATAAACATAAGTAAACCATTTTGTTTTTATACATTTCCTTCTTTTCCACAATACACAACTCAATCTTCATAGAATGGAAATAAGTATGGTCAAGAAAGAATTGATGACCTTGTTATTGTTAATGTTTCAGGAAAAAAATGTAACAAATAGTATTAGATATTTGTGTTGATATCATAGCTTTTTGTCTTCTCTCACTAGCCATAGTTAATAATGACTGGTTTACACAAAACATGCCGTTGTCACATGTCAACATGTATTTAGGATCAAATGTGATGCCAATTTCACGTGTTCACATGCGATTAATAAGTTATTGCGTGAAATTCTTGTTATTTCTGTAAGGGACTTTGGACTAATATGCAGATATTACCTTGAGAATAAAAATATGAGCTAGGCATCATGTATGACAGTTGCAAAATCGAGCTGTACAATAGGTACGACAAACAGAACCTGCCACTGGGCATATGAGCTATAAAGGAGACATATACCTTGTATGTACATATAGGGCCTATATGTGGAAATAAAGGAGCAATATAGGAGACCTATATGCCCTCTATAAGCACATATATGTACCTGAATTTGGCCTATATGCGGCATATATGCACATATATGCGTCATATGGGTTGCATATATGCGCATATATGTTCATATAGATTCTTTCCATGTGGGCAACTGATAAGTAACCTGATCTCTTATGATGGCTTGTAGAAAGCAGTACAACCTTGTTTTAGAAAATTGAAATTATTTAAAAATGTTTACGAGTGATTTGGTCAGTGAGCACCACACATTAAATACAGACTAAAATGCAGAAACAAAATGTCAGAGAATTTAAAGGGGAATGGAAACATCAGGAAACTGCAAGCCCAATAGATTTATCTAGCTGAAACATATAATTTTGTCAAATAAGAGCTCTTAGTATAACATATCATGGCCATTAGAGCTGTTTGAAAATACTGCTACAGCCACTTGGCCTTTCCTGGCTGCGGCCATGTTAATCGCTAGTCTGCATGACATCATTGGATGTAAAGGCACACAGTACAAAAAATGGGTCATGCACAGGGCTGGATCCAGAACCGAAAATTCGGGGGCAAATCCATCCCTTTATTGACAACAATCAGTCCTAGCTAGTTCTCAGTCGTTTTCCTTTATTAACACGTTTTCCAATTATAGTAATAATCAAGTAGAAATTGAAGACAGGTTTTTTTTCAGCAAGAGCAGCATTTCAGAGCTCTTCAGCGAATTAAGGTAATTTCGGTGACAAGTACGTGGTGTCGTCCGTTTACGTTTTCCAATTGGACAGCTGTCTATTTTTTATATAGCAAGTTGAAGTGACCGTGCTGCAAAAACAGGTGTACGTACACTGTTATAAAGTGACTGAATTTCACAATTAAATTAACGCATTGTCTCCTTGTTATTTCAACTGTAAGTAGAGTCCTGCCCACATTTTTTCTTTTTTTTGAATAATTTTTTTTTTTACATTTTCTCAAAAAAAGAAAAGAAAAAACAGTACACAAGACAGCTCAGACACAACAAAGGCAACAAAATATAAGCAAATGAGGACAAAAAGAGAAAATAAAATAAAATAAACATACCATTAAATAGCAGAGGGCAAAATTTCCATCCATCCATCCCTCTCCAGCTACAAGGTGTTGATCACACGGTAAGCATTGACAGAGAGTTACATTGACAGGGTAGGCCGATACAGGAAATCTACATAACAAGGAGGTTGACAGTGTGGGCCTAATATACTGTAAATATGGGTCCCAGACTTTATAGAAAGCACCCATTTTAGAGTGTAACATACATGTAATGTACTCGCAAGGAATGCAATCCATAATAATATTATGCCATGATTTTTGGGTTGGAACAACACTCTTGGTCCAGAAGAGTAAAATATTTTTCCTGGAAGCAAAGGTCAGTATATTAAATAATCTCCTGTGTTTTCCGTTAGTGATCTGACCTTCTGGAAGACCAAGTATGAGACACATAGGGTCCATCCGTATAGAAACACCAAAAATATCAGATAATTTATTCACAATATCAGACCGACAGCCTTGCAACTTCATGCATGACCAGAGACAGTGGGCATAATTACCAATCTCAGAACCACACTTCTCGCAAAGGGGTGAAATATTAGCATCCATTTTGTTCTTTACAGCAGGCGTAATATACGTACGATTAACAATTCTGAACTGTATGGATTTAGTTCGATTACACACAGAAATGTTTGTAGCGTAAGACCAGACTTCCTGCCAATCTGCATCATCTATAGTAATGCCCAGATCTCTCTCCCAGGCTTGCTTTGTAACTTGTGAGGTAAGAGGAGAGTTAGACTTTAGGGCTCTGTAAATAACAGTAATGCATTTCTTACTAATCTGCAAGGACAGTGCTTTTTCTACATGCAAAGTGGTATTATTAGTCATCAAGGTGGTGTCCTTTACTATAAAATCTCTCATCTGCAAATGTCTGTCGAAGTCACCCTGATTGTATAAACCAAATTACTCTTGCAACTGCTGAAAGGATTATAAAGCTTGGTCTTTGAATAAATCTCCTAATTTCTTTAACCCCTGACTGCTCCAGACTTTAAAGCCCTGGTCCTTACAATCAGGCTGAAAGTCCGGATTATCGAGAATGGAAGTAAGAGGGGATGTTAGCTGGGCACAACTTTCTATAACACAAACATGTCATGGTTTTTGGAGGCTGGCGAGCTTTCTTTGTTTCTCTCGTCTGGGACGATATCGTTTTGCCCACAATCGGATTCTTTGGCCAGCTGGCATTAATTGTGGGCGGCGCCCGGTCTCTATTTAAACCCAAGTTCCGCCTCGCCGCCTTTGCTAGAGTGTCAGTGTTACTATGCACTATAGCCGGTAAGGTCTCTAGCTAGAGAATTGTTTGAGGAATTAGCTGCAAAGAGGAAAGTGCTAGTTAGCAAGGGAATCTTTCTCTCTTTTCTTCCTCTTTCTGGGCACCGTCTGGTGCTAAATCGTTTTATCTCGGTTCCCGAGATTTTTCCCTTTTATTTTGTTCTCTCAAGCTCGCTTTGCTTCCTTTTGTACCTGGACTAGATCTTTGTCCGTTGGAAGCGCGAGTCTCTCTCTCTCTCCTTTTGTCGGTTTGTCTCTCTTATTTTGCTGGACTTCCTTTCATTTCGGCCGCTGCTTTTGGCGTCTCCAAACACCAGCCATCACAGAACGGACCTCCAGGCTCTGATGGTACTGAGAGTAACGGGGTTAGTGCAAAGGCTTTTGACAGAGTTAGAGTTCTTTACAAACAGTAAATTCGGCAAAGGGCACTTAGACTGAGAAGATTCAATATCATACCAAATTGAGGCTGGATCACATTGAAACCAACTTAGAATCACCCGCAGGTGTGATGCCAGCTGATAAAATCTAAGATTTAGGACATCTAAGCCACCATCAGAGCCTGCCATTTGCAGTTTTGCCATCTTAAGACGAGGCCTCCTTTTGCTCCAAATAAAGGAACTTAGCCAGCCTTCAAGTCCTGCCCACATTTAACTGTGGTTTACAGTTAACATACACAGAATCTATGTTACAAACTGATTGTAAAATTACAGTTGAAATAACTTGCAAAAAAGGTGGCAGTTAAATTAACTGGCATATAAGGTGCCAGTTTGTAACAGTGTACTTGTCACCGAAATTACCTTCATTGAAGACACGCTTTTCTTCCAGCGAGAGCGGGATTTCAGAACTGTTCAGCTAATTAACTGTTCCCTCAAGTGTCCGAGGGAGAACCTGGCTCAGCTTCCAATGTGTTTGCTTGGACATTGAGGTGCTGGACGTGGCATTGCTTAAGATGAAGGATGTCAGAGCGGAGACACTGAATCGACCAGTTGACCTACTATGAACTCTTGTACAATTTGAAGTAATAAAGTGCATAAATTGTTAAAATGGGCTGTATTCATGAACCAGTCACTGAAGACACAATCGGTGCCGTGCCACAGTACAATTGTACCCTCTCCCCTCGCCAGTCAGCTTTCAGACTAGTAATGTAACATCGTAGCGCGTTGCAGGATGCACCTCGGTGGATAAATGGGGAACGATTTTAAAAGGAGGCGCCAATATATTTCGAGGGGTTTTATTATTGAGAAGGGGGTTTAGAATATTAATACAGAATATTAATATCGCAAATGCGTATGCTGCAACTGCGTGTGCCCAAGCAACTGGGTGTCATTAGTAACATGGATTACCACGTATAGCAGTACGGCACCAAATTACATCCCAATTTCTTCTCAAATCTTCTATGATGATATTCCTCTTTCATGAAGCAATAATTTCCATTCCTTGGGCTGCTTATTTCTTGAGCCACAGAACATTGGCATTAGCCCTGTTGAATTCTGCAATATTTGGGGCTGGACTCAAAAACGTGTTTTGTTGCGCCAGAGGAATAGCATGGCATGATGATTTGATAATACAAACCCAAGAAATGCAATACCATTTTACCCTGGGCATGTTTTATTTTCTCTTAGTGTGTGCTGTCCGGGAATTACTTCTGGTGTTGTCCATGTTCATCAAGCCGGTACTGAGCTTTTAAGGGGGCTATCCCTCAGCCCCGTTACATCCACTGACATAACCGGAAGTCGTGGGCCTGATAAAATGGCCAATGGCGCAGTCCATGGCTTTAAAGCGGGATTTTAAAAACGTATTTATGCTGTATCTATGTATTGCTGTATGGATCAACGCAGATTTTTAAAGCGAGGAAGGTATTACCAACTCAAATAATATAACTTATAAAAACGTTTCCATTCCCCTTTAAGTGCCTCAAAAAAACTTGTGTAGTCATTTAATGACCATTGTGCACATCATAACATTGTTGAAATCCATCCGCCTACCCTTCCATTATTTCATCAGCTTATTCCAGGGCACATTGATTGATTTGATTTGATTTATTAATTTATTTGTAAGGGACACGTACAAAAAAACATTAACAGCTGCAGACGCAGTGTCCGATGTAATGTACAAGTGTAAATAGCTGAAGCTAATTTCCAACACCAGTCCCTTGATAGACATTGATATTCCAAACATAATTAAAAATTGACATTATTTTAAAATCTAAAAATCAGTTCAGTATTATAACACAAAATAATGGTTAAAAAGAATAACAGCAATACTAGTGGTAACCCACCATGACAACAAACAAACAAATTAAAAATGCAGCCACATTCAAATTTCACTTGTTAAGATAATTGATGTGTTAATTGGCCTGGAGCATATCGGAGCATCCCATTGGTAAGGAAAACAGGGCACACACATTCACCCACCATTCTTAACACTCATATCTATGGTCAATTTACACTCCACAATTAGCCTTGCATGCATGTTTTTGGGTTGTGGGTGGAAGCTGAAGCACCATTAGAATACAAAGGGAAAACATGCAGACCCCACTCAGAGAGTGGTACCTAATGGACTACCATGCTGCTGCCATCATTAAAATGAGTCACATTAATTTATGAAAGGTACGTTTACATCATTATAAAATTAGGGGGATTTTTTAATGAATTAGAGAAAAAAACCTGCCACTTTCGTTCACTATTAAGTTTCCTAAATCAGCTTTTAAATATAATTTAAAACATTTCTATTTGTCAATTTATGTCTGGACCTTAATGTTAGTTTAAATATGCAGCGCA
This sequence comes from Gymnothorax javanicus, assembly GCA_029692085.1. Taxonomy (NCBI): domain Eukaryota; kingdom Metazoa; phylum Chordata; class Actinopteri; order Anguilliformes; family Muraenidae; genus Gymnothorax; species Gymnothorax javanicus. Next base: position 52,071,985 of record CM056196.1, read on the forward strand.
GTTCAAAATACAACCCCAATTCCGAAATAGTTGGGACGAAGTGTAAATTGTGAATAAAATCAAAATACAATGACTTTCAGATCAAACAAGCCAATATGTTATTTGCAATAGAACATCCATAACATTTCAAATGTTGAAACTGAGACATTTTACATTTTTATGCACAAAATGAGCTTATTTCAAATTTTCTGGCTACAACAGGTCTCAAATAAGTTGGGACACAGGCAAAAAAAAGGGCTGAAAAAGCAATTAATATACAAGAGAATCAGCTGAAAGAACATTTAGCAAGTAATTAAGTTAACTGGCATCAGGTGTGTAACATGATTGGCTATAAAAGGGATGTCTTAGAGAGGTTGAGTCTCTCAGAAGTAAAATGGCCAGAGGCTCTCCAACCTGTGAAGGCTTGCGTAAATAAATTGTGGAATAACAATGTTTTTAAAAACAATGTTTCTCAGCATCAAATTGCAAAGGCTTTGAAGGTCTCATCATTGACAGTGCATAACATCATCAAAAGATTCAGAGATTCGATCCCCGCTTCGTAACAGCTGGCAGTGGTCGGCAGCTTTTTCAGAGTAGCGCACAATTGGCTATTGCGCTACAGGGTTGCAAATTGGGATGGGACTGCCGGGAAGGGAAAATAATAGTTGCCTTGTTCGTTGCTCAAGCGCCTCCTGTTGGCCAGACGGGCGCTCGTCAGGAAGATTCTAAATCTGTTCATGTCCGGGTATCCTCCCCCCTCGTTCTGAACTTGCGAAGATTCAACCAATGAGTGTATAAGAAGCGGTGGCTGACAGGCAGCGTGCCGGAGGAGAGCCGCAAACTGTCTACACTCTCCTGAATTGGCAGCAAGGGGCGCGATACGAGCAAGCCTTTGTACATAGTTCACCAATTGGGCATTCCAGATTTGGGTGGGATTGAGATGCCAAATTAAAAAAAAAAAAAAAAAAAAAAAAAGATTCGAGAAACTGGACAAATCGTGCGTAAGGACACCAGGCCGAAGACCTTTACTGGATGCCTACGATCTTCGGGCCCTCAGACGCCACTGCATCACTCACTGGCATGATTCTGTCATTGAAATTATTAAATGGGCTAAAGAATACTTCAAGAAACCACTGTCTGTAAACGCAGTCTGCCTTGCCATCCACAGATGCCACCTAAAACTCTATCATGCAAAAAGGAAGCCATTGTTGAGCATGATCTGGAAGTGCCGCCGTGTTCTGTGGGCCAAGGCTCATTTAAAATGGACTGTAGCAAAAAGGCAAAATGTCCTGTGGTCAGATGAGTTCAAATTTGACATTCTTGTTGGAAATCATGGGCGTCGTGTCGTCCGGGCTAAAGAGAAGAAAGACCACCCCTCCTGTTATCAGTGTTCAGTTCAAAAGCCAGCATCACTGATGGTATGTGGATGCATTAGTGCATATGGTGTGGGACACTTGCAAGTTTTAAAAAGCACCATGAATGCTGAAAGATGTATAAAGGTTTTAGAGCAACATATGCTCCCCTCCAGACGACATCTATTCCAAGGAAGGCCTTGTGTATTTCAGCAGGACAATGCAAAACCACATACTGCAGCTATTACAAATGCATGGCTTCGTAGTAGAGGAGTCTGTGTGCTGAACTAGCCTGCCTGCAGTCCTGATCTTTCACCGATTGAGAACATTTGGCGCATAATTAAACGAAAAGTCCGTCAAAGGAGACCCAAAACTCTCCAGCAGCTGGAAGCCTGTATTAAACAAGAGTGGGATCAAATTACAATGGCTAAACTCAAAAAACTTGTCTCCTCAATGCCCAGACGCCTCCACTCTGTGTTGAAAAGAAGAGGGGATGCCACACCATGGTAAACAGGCCCCTGTCCCAACCTTTTTGAGACCTTTAGCAGCAATCAAATTTGAAATCAGCTCATTTTGTGGATAAATTTTAAAATTTCTCTGGTTCAACATTTGCTATGTTATCTCTGTTCTATTGTGAAGAAAATACTGGCTGTTGTGATTTGAAAGTCATTGCGTTTTGATTTTATTCACAATTTACACTTTGTCCCAACTATTTCGGAATTGGGGTTGTAAATATTCAGTGTATGAAAGCCATTGCCTTCAAAACTATTTGTTGCTTTTTATTATGTGGAATTTTATATCAAAATTGACAATTTCCCTGTATTACCTTTCAGGGCTGAAGCTGTCTCTCCAGTAGCAATATTAACTCAGCCAGGTCAAATGAATTGGGGTTAGTGGTAGTTGCGAGTAGTTGAAAGTATAAATCTGTCAGGGGACACATAGGGAACACAACAGGGAGCAGAGCGGACCAGAAGTTAAAGCACAGACCAGACACTTCAATAACACACTAAGAGTACCTTTGGCATTCCATCGCATTCGATGATGACTGTGTTTTGTTTCATTTTTAGCAGGCACGTTTGTGGGCCATAAGGCCAGGGTTTGATCAACAATATCGTCCGCAATGAGTGCATCTGTATTCTGACTGTTTTGACATGGAATGTCTGCGTTCATGAGCTTTGAGATAATCCATCAGTCTTTTTTCTTCAATTGCTGAGATTGACTTGTAGCACCATTTAGTATTTTGATTAAGTACGTCCTCTTCCCAGGTGTTATGCTTTATAGCAGTGTTCTTCATGTGACGTTTAAGCCCGTCTTTGAAGCGAAGTTTCTCACCCCCTGCTTCCTTTTTCCATCACACAACTCTCCATAATAGACAGCTTTTGACAAACGTTCATCAGGCATTCGTTTCATATGGCCAATCCATCGTAGCTGAGAAGCTGTGATAAGGGATTCTGCACTTACAGTCCCAGCACGTTTGAGAATCTCCACATCTGGTGTCCTCTCTTCCCATTTTGTGTGTAGTATAGCCGTAGATGCCGGAGTGGTGTCCTTGCCAACTTTTTTAAATGCCTGCGATATAATGTCATTGTTTCTGTTGAGCAAAGCAAGAATGGCAGAACAGCAGCATTATACACTTTAATCTTGGTTGCCATTTTGATCCCATGACGGGACCAGAGTCACTTTTGTAATGTATCAAAAGCTTTTGCTGCTGAGTGGTTTCTCCTCTCAACTTCGAGATGTGATGAGTTGGTGTTTGTGACCGTACTTCCCAAGTAAGTAAAAGAATCAGTGCCTCTCAATGCTACTCCATTCACAAAAACGTCAGATGAAATGGTCCCCCCAGAGCTGTATGTAGGAGAGGGCTGGAACAAAAGTTGTTTTCGAAAAATTAATCTTCAACCCAAACAAGGCTGCAGCAGATGAGAAACTATATATGATTCCTTGCATGTCGTCAGCATTGTTAGCAACCAGGGCTGAGTCATCGGCATTTTGTAGAAGTGCTCTAACACATATCTCTCTTGTCTTGGTGGATGCCTTTAGTCTTAACAGATTGAATAGCTTACCATCAGAGCGAGTCGTGCTAAGTTGAGGGACATGGTCTCCAAAACAGCTGCAAGATATAGCGTAAACAGTGTTGGAGCAAGTACACATCCCTGTTTTACTCCGTGGTTGATGGTAAAGGCTTCACTGACATTTCCTCCACTAGCCACTTTGCCTGACATGTCCTCATGGAACACTTTAATTATGTTAACTAATTTTTCTGGGCAGCCATATATTCTAAGCACCGTCCAGAGTATTTCACTGTCCACCATATCAAAAGCCATTAAAAGGGACCTATTATGCTATTTTTCCAAGTTTATACTTTGGTCTTTGACTCCCCTAGAGTACTCCTGATCGCGCAAAGTTAAAAAAGGGTACTTATTTCGCTCATACTGCCATCCTCAAAAAACCCCATTTGTAGTCCATAGTAGTCTCTGCCTGAAACACCTCATTGGGGTGGCTCTTCCGCTATGGCCCCCACTCCCCGTGTTCCCACTTTCTTCTGGCAGGCCAGCTCTGTGGAGGGCGGATCTAGGCGGGACGAGGCAGCAGAACGCAGTTTTCCTGGTCCGGCACCAGAGTGAAACTGACGTGTCTCCCGAAGGAATCGACGGGCATATTCTGCAATCTAACGCAGTACATGTGTATAGATCTAATGAAATGAACTTGTTCTAATAAATGCAACCGCGAAAGTAGAGGACGCAGTGCGAAAGTCTGGCAGCTCAAGCACGAATTTGCTATCGGCAACAGTGGTGAGTACAGCGGTTTTTCTACTCTGTAGCTAGGATGCAGGGAAAGCTAGAATCCACCCCATATAGACACATTTGTAGAACGGGTCGACATGCCCAAGTGTAGACCGCAGACCGTAGAAATCCGGTGGGTCTGAGTTTAGAGGGAAACATGGACAGTAAGGAGTAGCTAAAAGTGGACCAACAGCTTATTGACTGCTTCGGTGTGTATTAGGACCTGCTGGTTCGTGTGCATAGTTGTGGTCAGTGCTTTAAGTGGATAAAAAGAAGTGCCGGTACTCCCCCTTTTCAACTGTTGGCAGGTAAATTAGGCGGTGGGCGGTCAGCAGATCATTAAGTGATACATTCAAATACTAGAACATGATGCTGATTTCAAGAAAAATTGTCCTGTAATAGGTACGTGAGAAAAAAACCAGATCCAGGGGATTGCAGTGCATTTGATACCATTTGAAAGAACTTGAAAAGACCTTTGAAATGGTCTTTGAAGTTTTAACATAGGACAAATATTAAAGGTGCTATGGCATTCTAAAGTAGGCCAATTTAGGGTAGTTTTCATCCACTGCTTTAATCTAAATTTAACAGATTAATTACTTGATCACTAATCAATTGACGATCCAGACATGTTCAGAAATGTGTGCATAACTGAGTGTCTTCATTTTTTGGTGGAATATCCAAGATTTGTTGATGAAACTGCTATTTAGCCACATGGGCACCAGATCCTGCTGGAGCTAGAACTCCGTGGCTGAGTGCATGATCCTCTTAAAAATCAGCACAAATGTAGGAAAGAACATACACTAATAGTCCATATGGGTTTGTAAATAGTCTTTTCTTACCTTTTAGCAAATCAAAGGCAGTTTTGACAGGTAACCAACGTCGAGAATGTGACTGAACATTGCGACACTCACGAATCTGCTTCATACAATTCAAAGACAAGGAAAATGCACAAATGCAAGTTATTATTATAAGTGCACAATTTCAACCGCAAATCCAGGACACCAAAACACGCTGAAAAAGACCACAATTTTCAGCGAGCACTGCAATCAACCCAGAATTTTAGGTATCTGACGCAAACATAGGCTTGTATTCAGAAACGACACTCACACTAATTGAGTGTGAGTGAGTACTAAAACTTAGTTAGTGTCAGGTTACACTAAATGAGTCAGAGCTTGCCCGAACACTCATTTGCTTTCAGAGACCTCACTCACACAAAAATTTGTGTCCCTTTTTGAGTGAAGGTTGAGTGTAAGGAACACCTTCCTAGAGCCGCTCTAATAAAGTTAGAATGAGCACTAATCATTGTTGCCCTGTTTTCAATCAGTCATTTAAATTACCATTGCAGAAACTCCGAAAACTCAACATTATCAGATGTGGCCAGTTTTCATTAATGACGCATACCTGTCATTAATGCATACCTGCATTCGGATTTCTCGTGCTTTTCTTTACTCATGGGCTGGAAAATTCTGCGCTCAGCTGGCTCGTGGGGCGCCGTGTGGATTGGTCTGCGAGGCTCATTTAGCCCTAAGTCACGAGAATCCATTCTTTTCTACATTCCGAATTGCTTAATGTAGAAGGAAATGTCTGGCCAGTGTGATAGGTTGCGTGGTTTCCAGCCCAAAACTGATTAAAAAACCGCCTACTTGCACAAAAAACCGCCCAAAGTAACACGAATGAAAACATGCCATTTATCAATGAATTTATTATCTAAGCACATCATATTTATCTTCATCAGTTAGCCTTGCCTTGGCACATATCCGCAAATGCATGCAATAATTTCTTATGTATCTTTATGAGAGTAAACAATACCCGCGAAGCCCACGAGAAAAAAAAATCCCTCGCTACACGTATCCACAGAAGCGCAAACACATACAGAGAACGAGACTGAGAACACAATCGCAACTAACGTTAGTTTGTCAAAAGAGATATACAGTAATTACAGCTATTCAGGAAGTCTTCTGTAGCTATATACCGAAATCACTGATGATGACAAACCCTCAAGGGAGAAAACAGCAGTTAGAAGCGAACAAGCCGACTGGCCCCTTCTTTTGCTTCTGTGTTTTTGGGCGATACTTCATGTATGTATTTAAACGTTAAAAATCAAGACAACTATTGGCAAAGTTTTTGCGTTTTCTGACTGGCGCTTTTCTTTACTCTAACTTCCCAAGTTCCCATAAATGAGTTCAAAGTCAGAAAAATAGTTATTTTCATATTGTAGGAAAATGTCACATACGTATTCTGTATCCGCTGATGGCAGCGCTTCAGTGAGGCCACTTCACACTAAGATTGAGGGATATATTCATATCCAGGACGCCATGATTTTACGGCCACGGCATTACATCAATGGAAAATGTAGTATATCATTTTATTCACATTTCCCTTTAAGTCTACAAAAAAAAATTGGAATCGTTGGAAACCTTGGGATCTCAAACAGCTAAAATGTAAAAATTGCCCTGAAGTTCCACAGGTCTGAATGCAGTAGCTGCGCATCTTATAGGGTTAAAATGTCAATCATCCCACGATAAGACCCACGACCTAGTCCACTTCTTTTTCAACATATTTATCATTTGAGGATGCAATTTTAATGTCACTGAAACTAATGTCCTCCATAAGGCTAATCGCTCTTGAGCATATTTCCTCCCCTCAATTCTTTTTTCCGTGGTTTGGACAAAGTAATACTGACGAGTATACGTCATGATAATCGGCACATTCTGGTCTTTCTGCTGGTATTAATGTTCAATGGTTGGACGGAGAAGCAAGCTTGTCCTTATAATTCCTGCAGCCGTTTCAAGAAAACTTTGGGGCAGTTCCGTGGTGTCGGACGTACATTTCAGACACTTCATAGGTCAATTAAGAGCCCAGTGAAGTGAGGAGATAGCTGTCATTTGGGCAGATTACACATCCTGGTTATGGCAATCATCTGGTATGCAGGGGTATAGCTCCTCATCACAGTGTAGGAGATGTTGCTCCAAAATACCTTGGTGTCGGACGTACTCAGACAAATGGCTTTAATGACATGTACATGGTTTGTTTTAGGATCTCTGTGAAGTGTTTAAACTTTTTCCAATTATTAATCCATGACTGATTCCCCAAGACAGTACACTAAAACAGGATTACATAAAGGAATCCATACGTTTTATTATGAGCATGTAATGTACCATTAAACTCGGTGTTGGACGTACATTTTTTGGTGTCGGACGTACGGCGTCTGAATGTAGTTTAAAATCCAACTGGATCTTCATCTCCAACAAATGTATTTTAAACTTTATCATATAAAATGAACAAAATACCACAACTTCAAACCTCCACAAGTACATTTATGAGTAAGGTTACTAAAAAAGTAACATATCAAACCATTTTTGGTGTCGGACGTACAAGGTCAGAAGGTAATTTTACATCCTCGTCTCCAACAAACATATTTTAAACTTTATCATATCTTAATGAACAAAATACCACATTCAAACCTTGGCAAATGGGTTTATGAGTAGGTGACTAAAAAATAACATGTAAAAAACCTTTTTTGGTGTCGGACGTACGGGGTCTAAATGTAATTTTAAGCCAACTCGATCCCCATATAATGAACATGTTATGATTCTGCCATTTCCTGTTCTGTTCTGCTCATGTTTTGTTTAGCTTAGTTCCATGCCATGTTTTTGTTATTACCATGTTTTGCATTCCTGCCAGTATCCACATTTCTGTTATCTTTCCGGTCCATGTTTTTGCTCATGCCCTGCATTGCACTTTGTCTCCCCTGTCTGGTCTTGTGTTATGTGACAGCTTATTTTCCCCTAGTATTGTGTGCCACGCTTTCAGGTGATTTCATGGTTTCTGGGTTTTCAACAGTTCCTTCTAATCTCGTTTGCTTCCTTCACCTTGCTTTTCTATTTTACTAACAAGTACTAACAGTTTGTTATTTTGTTTATGATACTAACCAGAACTAACATTGTATATAATACTAACTTACTAACGAGCACTAGGGATTGTATAGCAGCACCTTACTAATTGATTAACAAGCTCTCAGCACTCGCCCTGTTCTAGTCTCCGCCTCTTGCCTTCACTTAATCTTCTTTGCTGTGTTTCAGCGGATCCTCCACACCTGCTCAACTCTGTTCTGCCTCTCATTATCTGTGCACGTTAGAACTCCCTAACCGGAGCTGTATGTTTTGTCAATAGGCTGTCTCGTGATCCCTGTCCGCATTTTGGCTTTTGCCAATATCATGTGGTTAGGTTCTCCCTCGTGTTTGCTCCTTCGTAGTTAGTCTGATCCAATTCACCTGTCCCTAATCACAGCATGTGACTCCCTTGTGTGTATTTAAGCAGTCTCCTCACAGCAGTTCCCCGTCAGAACGTTTCCCTTGTGCTACTCTTGTTTTCGCCTCGTACTCTTTGTGATTCTATTCTGACTGGACCGTCCTCGATTTACGATTTTTTGGCTCTGTTTTGGTATTTTGTCTGCATCTGATTATCGAACCCTTTTTCTGCCTGACCACGAGTACTGTGATTGCTGCCCTGATTTACGACTCGGATTCTGCCCTTTTGGATTGTGATTTTTGGATTGTGGACTTTGTATTGTTGCCTTCTGCCCTGCGGGGGTTTACCCCCTCGCTCAATAATATCACATCTGCTGCATTGCTTGGTTCTCGCGACTGGTTCCTGAGCGTTACCTCACAGAACAAAACAACTTCAAACCTTGGAAAGTTGGCTAACAGTGTCCATGAGCTTTAAACTATTGGAAACTGTGGTGTCGGACGTACAAAATTTGACACCAGCATTCCCAACATGTTGCAAATACCTGATGACAATAAACTAGTCCATTATAATAAAGACATTATATACACATTTAATCCAGCATATCAAGTTAGTTTGACAGTGCATATTGATGGGACAGTTACAAAGAATCATTTTTGGTGTCGGACGTACATGTGAAAAGTGTGTATACTTAGTATGCAAATTAATTTTTAATTTTAAATCGAACTGATTTTTTTTTTATCAATGCAATAAATACTAGGGCCTTATGTAAAAATCACTCCAACTAAAATTTGCAACAATGAGAATCTTAGATAGGGGGGGAAAAAAAATACAATGATTTAAATACGCATCAATCAGGGATATCCAGACTCCTTTATTCCATCTTACAAAAACACTGATATTTATATAAATATACATCTTCCACTCAGGTTTACTCATTGGTTTTGAAAAATAGGGCTATAAACCTTTAAAATGATGTATTGCAGAGATGTGTAGCACTATTTTGAAAATTCCACCTATGGGTTTACTAATTGGCGGAATTGCCCTTTGACATTTTACAGAGGGAAAACGGAGTCTCCTATCAGGTCATCTCCGACATAGGCTACAGATAACTTGTTTTCTGTACGTACATACCTCGCATAAATCCACGGAGTGCTCTTGTGCCGTATAAATTTTTTCTCAAATGTTGCCGCATTTACCACTAACAAAAGTATCTGAAAGCAAGAACTCCTCTAGCTTGTGGGCTGACTGTGCAGCGCAGCCACGCTCCCACGTGAAATAAGCAGCGTAGCTACATAACCACAAAGTTATACACATGTCAACCGGTTATGCCCAAGGGAATGTGCGATTTAGAAATATGGGGACTCACCAATATCCTCTCTGTGCGCTCTCCTGAAATACGGTGCCGAGGCAAATTTTTTTTTATATCCTGCACTTGGGACTGTAGCCTTTATCTTTAGCGCTGCTGTTTCATAGCCAGGCATGTCCGATAAATAATTACAGCATTTATTGACTCAAGAAATGCAACATAAGTAACAAGGCTTTTCGGAGTTCACGTTTCACATGGTCGTCGGTGATGTCCCTGATCCAGTCGCTGGCACAGTAACATTTTTGCAGTTGGAAAGAGGCTTAGCTAAATTGGCTAGCTTGGTGCTCCAAATTTTGCGGTGGGCTTCGCTTTGACAGTCAGCATCAGTTGCTATGAATCAACCACTCTTTCCAATACATTTAACTCTTTTCCCCACACTTGTATGATTACAATAATACGGTAATGGCCGTTATCTGGGCAGGGTAAGAGGCTTAGCTGGCTAAAGGCGGAGCCTGCGACTGCACAGCTGCGCTTGTGTTCCGGGGTAACATTTAGCACTAATGTTATGGGGTCCAGAGGAGAGAGAGGGAGCGTAGCCCACCGTGACCGTAGCTCTGGGCGTGACCACATGGCCTTGGCTACCTCCTCTCAACGAGAGTGGCCAAAATGTACGTCAATCAATGTTTTAAAAGCCAATAAATGTTTTAATGAATACACTGACATTCTGGTTCGTCTTTAACACTACCTGTGCACTTAACAAACGCAAATTATGGATGCTAAATAAAACCGCCGAGTTCATCCCAAACCAGCCCAAAATGTGTCCACCCGCCCAAGGTGATTTTTGCTCGTACAATTCTATCGAAACCAGCCCAGCCCAATCTGGCAACACTGTGTTTGGCACGCTTCATAGCTTGTTGCTTACTGAGCCTCGCGGGCTGTTTTGCGCCTTTCGCGAGCCACTCAACCGTAGAATTTATGAAGACATGCTGATATTTTTCATGTCGTCATTTATTTATGTGCGAAAGAAACGCCTCATAATTTTGTGAAGCAATGTATAACAACGCTATCAAAAATAAATTTGATTGTCGTTCTACCAATTAGTCTGACAAACTTCCTAATCAAGAAAAGTAAACTGCGACAGAGGATTATGCGTTCCTTCGCAGTAGCCGACGCACCGCCCCTAGTATAGACGTTCAACTTCTGCGAGACTTCTTCTTCTTCACGTCCTTTTCCACAGACAGCGTCGATTTCGCGAGATCTCTTTGTGCAGAGTGGGTAATGTAGTATAGCCATCGGATCATGAATCGCCAAGAGAGAAATAGAACAGGGCAGGGTACTACGAGCTCATGAGAAGTCCCGGTACGCCGTAAAAAGTCCCGGTACGCCAGGGGCTAAAATGTAGAAGTGCCGGTACTCCGTACCGGTGCGTACCGGCCCACTTAAAGCACTGGTTGTGGTGTGTTGTTAGCGTGGAGAAACGAACAGCTTCCGCGCTGGTATATGACGGAGGGGCGAAAGCTCCAGGCTAAACGGCCTTTTCGGAAATTGCCCGTGGTAATGGTTTACTTATTGCTTTGGAATGACCAGCTTTTCCTCGCGGAAAATGGGCGCATTATGGATAGTGTATGAGAGCTAGATAGAGCTCCGGTTATGTCATGAACATAATACAGGTTTTACAGACCGTAAGTTCCGTCTGCGTGAACCGTTGCTTATGTGGAGCTAGCGAATCGATCACTTTTACAGGAAAGAATTTAATATTCAATCGATGGCAATGCAGAGAAATCGTTTGTTATACCGGACACATTATAGCCTGTGCGCTTCCCTATTGCTTTCACCTGTAGCATCAGAGAGCTTGCCCAGACATTGATGTATCAGGCTGACCCCGGTCATGGATAAGTAAAGCGATCGTTTCATAAGCACCCAAAAACGCATCCCAAGCTCTGCAAAACCTATGTCCGGTCTAACTGCAGCCCAACTCGGCAGACACATACAGCACCTCTCCGGTTAGCTTCACCTGTAGTGGCTACAATCAGGCAACGTTATGATGAAACTGTCACATTGATGCTTACCGAAGTAACACAAGCATACTGATCATAATTGCAGCATACAAGTTAACCAGGAGCATTTTTAATTAGCAGAGCACGCGAACTAACATGCAGTAGCTGATAAGCAGTCATGACTTCGAATGTAATCTGTCGCGCGAAAAATTCATTTCGCGTCTGGTGTAAAAGCTGCTTAACGCGCCCATAACGCCTGTATTGGCGTCTTTGCATTAACTTTGAATGTAGCTAATCTGTCGCGCTAAAAATTTGTTTCGTGTCCGATGTGAAAGCAGCTTTATGGATAGTGCGCGACAGCTAGAGAGAGCTTGGTTATGTTATGAATATAATACAGGTTTTGCAGACCGTAAGTTCCGTTAGCGCGGACAAGTTGCTTATGTGGAGCTAGCAAATCGATCACTTCTACAGGAAAGAATTACCTATTTAATCTCTGCCTTTTTCGGCTTTTTATTAGCCACAACAATTTCTGAAGGGGGATGAAATTATGTCAAGGTAGTGCAGAGAAATCATTTGTAAACCGGTAGAGCTTCTGCGTTTCGCATTGCTTTCACGGTAGCACCAGAGAGCTTGCTCAGACATTTGTGAAGTATCCGGCTGATCCCGGTCATGGATAAGTGAAGCGATCACTAACTGTAGTGGCTACAATCGGGCAACGTTATGATGAAACTGCCACATTGATGCTTACCGAAGTAACAAAAGCATACCGATCGAAATTACTGCATATAAGTTAACCAGGAGCATTTTTTATTAGCAGAGCACGCGAACTAACATGCAGTAGCTGATAAGCGGTCATGACTTTGAATGTAATCTGTCGCGCGAAAAATTCGTTTCGCGTCCGGTGTGAAAGCTGCTTAACGCGCCCATAATGTCTGTATTCGCGTCTTTGCATTGACTTTGAATGTAGCTAATCTGCCGCGCAAAAAATTCGTTTCATGTCCAATGTGAAAGCAGCTTTATTGATAGTACGCGACAACCAGAGAGAGCTTGGTTATGTTATGAACATAATACAGGTTTTGTAGACCGTAAGTTCCGTTAGCGCGGACAAGTTGCTTATGTGGAGCTAGCGAATCGATCACTTCTACAAGAAAGAATTACCTATTTAATCTCCGCCTTTTTCGGCTTTTTATTAGCCACAACAACTTCTAAAGGGGGATGAAATTATGTCAAGGTAGTGCAGAGAAATCATTTGTAAACCGGTAGAGCTTCTGCGTTTCGCATTGCTTTCACGGTAGCACCAGAGAGCTTGCTCAGACATTTGTGAAGTATCCGGCTGATCCCGGTCGTGGATAAGTGAAGCGATCACTAACTGTAGTGGCTACAATCGGGCAACGTTATGATGAAACTGCCACATTGATGCTTACTGAAGTAACACAAGCATACCGATCAGAATTACTGCATATAGGTTAACCAGGAGCATTTTTAATTAGCATGGCATGCAAACTAACATGCAGTAGCTGGTAACCGAGTGGTCATAACCACAGAGGCAAACCCTTGCAATACAGGTTTTACAGACAGCAAGTTCTGTTACTGTGAACAGTTGTACTAAGCATCCAAATTACAAACAAGTATTAAAAGTTAGCTTCAAATGAGGTTTATGTTCACACACCTTCTGTAGAATTTCCCCTGATATCACTCTTGCATATTTAGGACACAAACACTAGCAACAGTAACTTGGCTACATTGGCTGCTGTGCTACAGCCACAATCAACTGGCTATCACGTCAGGTTGGCTTATGCAGTAAAAGCTACTTACAGCTTCTGTGTCTGTGAGTCACGGACAGTCGCGACCGATACAGGCTTCATCTTCAGATATTTTACAAAGCCTGCGTTTGAGGCCAGTTGTTAGTGCTAACTATCGCTAGCGGTCCTGCTAGCCACCCGTAACACATTAGCTTCACTTCCATTATTTGCTTTTATATCATTGCTTACAGCTTGTGGCTCCGAGCGCTTGATCAGTGCAACTGCTTCAGGTTTGAGAAGCAGCAGAAACGCTTATCCTGTGTCGAATTATCCTTTATTAACAAAGCTGTCTTTGGTGAAATGCTGAGCACAATCAGCTAACGTTCCCTTTGGCCGTGGCTGTTTGCTGCCAGCAAACAAAAAAAGCTACCCACTGATTTCTGGTGGCATCGTCTTTTGGAAGAAAAATAGTTGTTTTTCTTTACGTCCAAAAGTAAACGGACAATCAGCTTTGGGAGAGATACTGACAAAATTGCACCTCAAATGATTTGCGGTTCTTCTTTTGTATTTCCAAAAGTGTAGACGCTACTAAGGCATAGTATGATCTGCCGTTGTTAATGCCTGCTAGAATAATTTCCGGTGTGGGCAGGTCCAGCGCAGTGGTTGGCTCTGGCTAGGTCTGTACTAATTGGACGGCACAACCTGACATCAGGTTTTGCCCAGATCTCGTGAGGATCTGGGGAGAAGCTGTTCAGAGAGGAAATCACGCTGACGAAATCACGTTCTTGGATTACGGCAAAACCCCTGTGTCTTATGTTTAGAAACTTCTCAGAGGTTGAGCATGGACAACCAACATTACTAATATGTATTAAAAGAAGGATCAGCATAATAGGTCCCCTTTAAAGAAAATCGAAAAAGACTATGTACAGTGGTTGCTGTTGTTCGATTGCTTTCTCCTGAAGTTGCTTAGAGTGAAGATCATGTCAGCGGTTGCTCTTCCAGCCCAAAAGCCGCATTGTCTCTCAGGGAGTACATCCTCTGAGATGGTCTTTAGTCAGTTTAGTCATATCTTTACCATGATCTTACCAGCTGTTAAAAGAACTCTGTAGTTTCCACAATCTTTACGGTCACATTTTTCTTGTAGATAGTGAAAATAAATGCATCTTTGAAGTCCTGTGGGACACAATGATTGTGCCAACAGACATTGAACAGCTCCAGCAGCTTAGACTTCAAGTTAGGGCCACCCTGTTTTAATACCTCTGACGGAATGCCATCCTGTCCAGGTGCTTTGCCATTCCTGGTGTCCCGCATAGCTTTGTCTAGTTCTGCCAAAGTGATTGGTCCACACTGCTCTTCTCAAACAGGCCTTATTGACAGCCTATCACAAGCACATCGATCAGCTGAGTCTTGTTGGTTTAGTAGATTACAGAAATGTTCTCTTCAACGTTCAGTAATATCTTTCAAGTCAGTGTGCAGCACGCTACCATCTGCTGATTTCACTGGGGCCACTGCGTTGCTTCTTGGTCCATATATAGCTTTCAGTACTGAAAACAATCCATGTCTGCCATTTCTTGTAGTTCATCTTGTTTTCTACTCCACCAATAATCTTTCAAAGCACGGATCTCCCTCTGTACTTTGGCTTTGACGGCCTCAAATTTTGCTTCGCTTCGATTAGTATTTTGTTTCATATGACAAAAATGGAACTTTCGCTTCACATCAGGGAGTTGGTGGATCGACTCGCTTTGCTCTTTAAACCAGTCAAGAGTTTTACACTTTGAGTTGCCAAACACAGCATTCGCAATAGAGTCAATAATGTCCCTGAGTTGCCCCCAGCATTCTTCAGAGTTATGCAACTCATTCAGTGGGACATTGTTATCTTGTAGAGCTGATGTTATTCCTGTGACCAGTCTCTGTTGGTGCTTTTTACTTGTCAACTTGGAAACCTCAAACTTTTCGGGCACCCCACTGGACACCTTACGCCTTAGCAGTAACAGCTTCTAAACATTTCTATTCGTCAATTTATGTCGACTATAATGTTAGTTTAAATATGCTGCACAGTTCAAAATAAATATTCAGTGTATGGAAGCCACTGCATTCAAAACTATTTGTTGCTTTTTATTTTGTGGATTTTAACATCAAAAATGGCCATTTCAAAGTATTTCCTTTCAGGGCTGAAGCTGTCTCTCCAGTAGCAATATTAACTCAGCCAGGCCAAATGAATTGGGGTTAATGGTAGTTGCGAGTAGTTGAAAGTATAATTCCGTCAAGGGACACTTAGGGAACACAACAGGGAGCAGACAGGACCAGGGGCCTGTACTATAAAGCTGGATTAACATACCCAGGGTTTCTCTTCGTTATCTGGCTGCACTCATAGACTGTATAAAAAGATGGACGAAGCAACCGTGACGTCACCCATTGGTTTCAGCATGCCATTTAGGAAGCCTCGATTTTGCTATTTGAATTGCGCCATTTTGTCATTTTGAAACCGGATGTGATTCCAATTGGACAAGAGCGTGAATTGAATATCCAGGGAAGAGCGAGGGCTGGATCTACGTGTGGATCTGACCGTATTAGAGATGGACCAGATGATAGCCACGCCCCAAAGCATATTCTGGCTTTATCTTAGTCTATTTGGGAGCATAATTTACAAAAATGAACATCATGATATATCGAAGGCGACTTGAAACTTGCGATAGATACAATAAAGTGATGTGGAAAATCATTATTTAAATAATAAATCAGGTGGGAAAGTAGGGTCATTTTCTCATAGACTTCTAGTCACCTTATTCTCACGTCCCATGATCCCTTGTGTGAATTATGGGCGCAACATCCGCTGCATCCTGTCACTGAACAATATACCATGGTAACGGCTAACGCTAATCCTCTTTTTTTTAAGCGATTGGAAAATAATATATGAGGGAACATCACCTTTTAGCTCTCAGACGGGATAAAGTTACAGTACTGCTGCCTTCTACTATCGAAGAATGGGAGAACGACCTGAAGCAGTGGCCACAGACAACGAACACTAGCACATTTGGCTACATTAGCGACTCCGTTGCCACAGACTGCGAAGCTACAAACAATCTACAAAGCTCTGAAGCGTATGCACTACTTCCACAGAAACAAGGTTAGTCGCGTTTTGTTAAAGGAGGTAGTGTACGACCTTATGTACCTTAAAACAGATATACTTTCTGAGAATATTTATGAAGTAAGCACTACATTTCAGTGGTAAATATTGCTCTGCATATGAAACGTAATGGATTGCTATACAGAGTAAATTAAGCCATCCGACAGTATGAGTCAAATTATCTCTACTCCAGCCAACTACATTATATAGTATAAAGTTGCTAGCTAATCCAATACTATATCATGTAAAAGTTCATTTTTCCCATACTTTTAATTTTAGTGAATTGAGGTTTGGAGTGCAAGGCTTTTGTTTGGGACAGAGTAGGCTATTTTCAAATTGTAGGAGATTATTGCTACTTCTAGAGCCTCATCTTAAACTGTACAGGATGAAACGTTAGTTACCTGACATGCATTACCGGACAAATTCAACAATTTTCTGTCCTCCCTACATATGAAATCACACCTGGTGCTCTCCTGGCACTGCTGTCAAAATGCTTTTGAGGACCGGGCGTCTCCTCTGCGGCGGTCTGTCTGAGCCTAGCCATAAAGTAGGAATCGTTGTTTGTCGACATAATGAAATGAGCACCTACTGTTTTCGGGGGTCTTTTCAAATTAAGGTTTTTCATCCACATTATGGCTTCCTCTTCTCTAGGTAGGCGATGGAAACCGTATCACTGAACACAAGGACAATCTCCTATGTTCTGGGTGCGTGTTCAAAACACTGTTGATCAAACCATAAATTTAGCTTCCTCTGGTTGTTGGTTCAGCCTCGAACAGCACAACATGTGCTGGAGCTCTGAAAGGACATTTTAAGAAAAGCAAGTTAATTTGTTTAAAAACGAGCTGTAACCGCTAAGTTAACTGAGTATTTTTTTAATGAAACGCCGCTGTTCTTGACTAGCCACTCGCTAACAACTACTTCCGCCGGAAGTTGCACCCATAATCGTATCTACGGTAGCACCCTCAGGAATAAGGTGTATAGGATTGAACTTCTTTTCGCAACCACCGATGTCGCCATCTGCTGGCCATTAAACAGAATGCAATTTTAGGAGATTTCTGCATTGGCCTCAGTTTTCAGACCCGAGTGCTGCGTCCATCTTTTTATACAGTCTATGCTCCAGAGCATTTTAGCCGTTCAAGGTATGTTGCCGCGGTGATATACCTCGGTAAGAAGTGAGCCGCCTTTGTGGTACAGAAAACCCAGGGTTAAACCTGAAGTTACGGGCCCCAGAAGTTAAAGCACAGACCAGACTCTTTAATAACACAATAAGAGTACTAATACATACAAGGATAGTAAGACAGAGTCAGGTGCAAGTATATAGATCAGGACAATAGCTGTGAACAACTATGAGGGATTCTAAGATATACAAGACTGGAACACATGAAATACAGATAATTATAATGCTAAGAAGATATAACTGGAAACAAAAAACAATATAAACAAAACCAAATACAAGAAACAGAGAATATACAAAAGCAATACCAAACTGAACAACAAAATTCAAAATCCAGAGCAGAGTACGAAAATAAACTGCAAAACCACAAAGTACGAAATAACTGTGAAACCGCAAAGTGCAAAATAACTGCAAAACCACATGGTATCAGAAGAACTGCCAAACCGCGAAGTATCAACAGAACTACGAACAAACCGATCAAAGTCCAACAATACGCGCAGGGATAGTAAACCGACTAGGAAATGCAGGAGCAAGGAAACCAGAGGCCAATTGCACAGTCGGATCCTGAGATCCTCGATCAATGTCAAAGCGGGGATTGCCATATCCCAAACAGCGCGTCACTGGGTTAATTGATTGCACAATGCCAACAGCGGGTGGAGGAGGATCAGCTAAGTGAAGCCCCCTGCCGCTGATCCTGCTGAGTGCACGCACACGGCAATCTCAAATAGACACCAAGATCGATCATAGAATCGCTGATCATCACCATGGACACTCAGGAGATGCAGCAGACGCATGCGCCAACTTTCACTCAAAGACTGTGTTCAAACAGAGGGCCGATATTGTTTCTGAAACGCCTCTGCTTGCTGGTGTCTGTCTGAATGGTGGAAGGCGTTTGACAATTGCATGAAAGTGAGCTAAACTAAAGTGAAAGTAAACTCGGGAGGTGTTTAAGCGCCGTCGAAAAGGAGTATAAAGGGTGCGTTCGAGTGTGTCTTCAAGTAAGCCGGCTGCGGGAAATTCCCAAAAAATTACGTGAGAATCTTGCCAAAGTTGCGCAATAAGCCCTCCAAACCCTGCAAATTTTATGAGAAAAAAGTCATAATATTACGAGAATAAAGGGTTTTTTTTTGTTATTTTGGAGGGGAAATATCAAAGAGCAGCCTGCCGCCTGTGTTAAATGAGGAACGTGGAGCATCTCGTGAAGCTGGTAGTGGTCGACTGCAAGGCTATCATTGATCAGTGTGCTATTCAAAGAGGCTTCGTAGTTTCTCAAGAAACGATGAGAATGGTAATCAACATTTTGGATCCAGAAGGAGTGGAACTCCGGCGAGCGCGGCGTCTCCAACATTGACAATACAACACCAGAGGTCCCAACGCATTTATGGCATATGGATTCATATGACAAACTTAAGCCGTATGGCATTGCTATTAATGGCTGCATCGACAGATTTAGCTGTCACATAATGTGGATGGAGGCATATACCACTACCAATGATTACAAGGTCATCGCCGACTACTTTATGAGCACAGTGACGCAAATTGGAGGCTGTCCACAGCGGTTGCGGGCTGACCCAGGCACAGAAAATTGGCATGTCAGGGAAATGCAGCTGTTCCTGCGTAGAAATCATTTGGACCATTATGCAGGAGAGGGAAGCTTCATTTACGGATGCAGTACAGCAAATCAACGGATAGAGTCATGGTGGGGGCTCCTGCGTAAACAGGGAGCGTTCAGTTCTGGATGGAATTTTTTCAAACCCTCAGAGATGAGGGCCATTTCACAGGTGACTTTCTGGACAAAAACCTGATACAGTTCTGCTTCCTCAACCTTAGCCAGGTAATTGCTAAATAAAAGGTCCACCTGATTAGGTTCTGTCTGTCTGCACATTGTATATGTTGCAGTCAGATCGTGAAATCAGTCAAGAACTTTTAGTCATTTCATGAAATGACCGAAGTTTAGGGCTAGCCATTTCATGACATGACTGAAATTTTTAGTAATTTCATGAAATAACTGGTTTCTCAATCTGACTGGAACATATACCTTCCTAGAGCCAGATGATTAAGGTTACAGCAGGTGGGAATAATCCTACACCACTTCCTAATAGTAGTTTCTTCAGAAATCTTAGCGATTTGAATGCAGTCCTGAACTCACTTTAACTCGGTTGGTGTCTGACAACCCACATGGAAAGAATCTATATGAACATATATGCGCATATATGCAACCTATATGCCGCATATATGCGCATATATGCCGCATATAGGCCAAATTCAGGTACATATATGTGCTTATAGAGGGCATATAGGTCTGCTATATAGCTCATATACCCAGTGGCAGGTTCTGTTTGTCATACCTATTGTATGGCTCATATCTCACTTTTGCAACTGTCATACACGATGCCTAGCTCATATTTTTATTCTCAAGGTAATATCTGCATATTAGTTCAAAGTCCCTTACAGAAATAACAAGAATTTCACGCAATAACTTATTAATTGCACGTGAACATGTGAAATTGGCATCACATTTGATCCTAAATACATGTTGACATGTGACAACGGCATGTTATGTGTAAACCAGTCATTATTAACTATGGCAAGTGATAGGAGACAAAAAGCTATGATATCAACACAAATATCTAATACTATTTGTTACATTTTTTTCCTGAAACATAAACAATCACAAGGTCATCAATCCTTTCTTGACCATACTTATTTCCATTCTATAAAGATTGAGTTGTGTATTGTGGAAGAGAAAGAAATGTATGAAAACAAAATGGTTTGATTATGTTTATTTCATCAATTAAGCATTTTTTCAAGTTTAAGTCACTGCCAGATTCACCACATTAGATAAAATTGGATTCACATCATTATAGCTCTCACACATTGTTACGCACGTTAGCTTATGCGTAATTTAATTGTTGTAATCTCTGCGTAGGCTGTGTGTCGTTTGGTTCCTTCTGCTGGCCTCTTCCAGGCCAAACCGCAAAATAGAACCGACCACACAACTACCTACCAAAAATTCAAACCTGGGGTACGCGCCCACGCGACCCAGAACGATCCCTCCACCGTCACGCACAATACACCATTCATAGACACTGACAGTCCATAAAAAACTCCCGGACAACCCATTTTATTCACGACCCTGGTGGATCAGTCAGTCAAGGGCTGTTGCGGAGCCGTAACATAACTTGGTGCAATTGTGCATGACATGCGAAGGTAAACTACATAGGCAGTTAGATTTGCTACAAGGAATTTTATTTACCTTGTACTTGAAAAATGGCCACACACAAGAAAAACTCAGACATACGTTCAGGAGCAGGGAAACGTAGTGGGCTGCCAAAGAAAATAGATAAGAAAACAAAAAAAAAAAAACCCAGCCCCTTGACAGTGAGCACTCGCTCACTAAAAATACAACGGATGGCGCACGCCCTCTAATCTGGTGTATTTAACAGAGTAAAATCCTACGGGCAAGATGTATACCCTGAGGTCTCTACCCTGTCTCCCTCCCCTGACGTAGTCTACAAATACCATTAACGTACACCAGAAAAAAACAAAACTATACAAGGGACAAATCAACAACACTACATAGATCAACAAATGACAAGACTAACTCTAACAACAAAAACATCAGCAACAAAGGAGTCCCCTCTCTTTCTGTCGATGCAGCAGGTCTTAAATAGGGGAGTCGGCCGCCTTCTGATTGGGTAACGGAATGGTTGGATTGATGAGAAAACGCGTAACAGCTGGAGACCTAATGAGAATGATAGTGAGAAGAAGACAGCAGAGGGAACCAAATGACACACAGCCTATGCAGAGATTACAACAATTAAATATACGCATAAGCTAACGTGCGTAACACACATCCACTGAAAGGTGATACACTACACTCTTACATCCACCAAATGCAATGCTTTCTACCTTGTCTGTAATGCAGTTTCTAGATGAATATGGCTCAGAGGTCCTTAGTCTAAATGTAGCAAAATAAAACAAAAATAACAAAATAAAAGTACACAGAAGAGCATACATTCAAGTAAACATGCCTTTCAAAAGTCATTTTCATCCCCACATCTATTTGAGCATTTCACTGTGGTTAATGAATTTGAAGACAAAGTCTACATTTCTGTTCACAGTTTTAATGAACAGACACTTGTCTTTTATTTGAGATGCTTGTATAGCAACTAAAGGTCCCAGACTTTTTCCTACAGGGATGAAATAACAAGGATTCCTACACGGAAAGAACCTATATGAACATATAGGTTTTAATCTCCGCCTTGTATCAACCAGCAGTGGTCGGAAGCTCTTTTCAGAAGTAGCGTGCAATTGGCCAATGTGCTACAGGGATACAAATTGTGAAGGGCCTGCTGGGAAGGGTTATGTAGATTAGAGTTCCCCTAGGCGCGTCCTGTTGGCTAGACGGGCAGTCATATATAAGATTCTGACTGCATGGCCTATGGCTGTTCTCTGCCCTCGTTCTGAGCTTGCGAAATTTTGCCTAGTCGATGTCTAGAAAGCAATTACTAACGGTTACGGGCTGTGTACACTCCATGCCGCATATGCGAGTAAATCTAGTAACTTGCACATAATTCCCTAATTGGATATCTCGGATTTGGGTTGAATTGGAAATGCCAAATAAAAAAAAAAATTGGAACTTTTAATTGGCCGTTTTCATATATTATAGGTACATACATGTACATATAGGTGCATATAGGTACATATATGCACCTATATGTACCAATAATATATGAAAACGGCCAATTTTATGTATGTCGCATATATGCGAAACCTATATCTGGCCCTATATTAAAACCTATATGTTTATATAGGTTCTTTCCGTGTGGGCAAGTCTCAAAAAAAAAGTGTGATATTTGCAGGCTGTCTTTTCCATTGCATTTCAATGTAGGGATCGTTAAAATAAACTATGCATTTTTAGTGTGATACACAGTGATTCTGTTGACTGCAACTACAACCCCAATTCCGAAATAGTTGGGACAAAGTGTAAATTGTGAATGAAATCAAAACGCAATGACTTTCAAATCACACCAGCCAGTATTTTATTCACAATAGAACAGAGATAACATAGCAAATGTTGAAACAGAAATTTTACAATTTTATCCACAAATTGAGCTCATTTCAAATTTGATGGCTGCTACAGGCCACAAAAAAGTTGGGACAGGGGCCTGTTTACCATGGTGTAGCATCCCCTCTTCTTTTTAACACAGAGTGGAGGCGTCTGGGCATTGAGGAGACAAGTTTCTTGAGTTTAGCCATTAGAATTTGATCCCACTCTTGTTTAATACAGGCTTCCAGCTGCTGGAGAGTTTTGTGTCTCCTTTGACGGACTTTTAGTTTAATTATGCTCCAAATGTTCTCAATCGGTGAAAGATGAGGACTGCAGGCAGGCCAGTTTGGCACACGGACTCTTATACTATGAAGCCATGCTGTTGTAATAGCTGCAGTGTGTGGTTTTGCATTGTCCTGCTGAAATACACAAGGCCTTCCCTGGAATAGATGTCGTCTGGAGGGGTGCATATGTTGCTCTAAAACCTTTATATACCTTTCAGCATTCATGGTGCTTTTTAAAACATGCAAGTGCCCCACACCATATGCACTAATGCATCCCCATACCATCAGAAATGCTGGCTTTTGAACTGAACACTGATAACAGGAGGGGTGGTCTTTCTCCTCTTTAGCCCGTAGGACACGACGCCCATGATTTCAAACAAGAATGTCAAATTTGGACAATTTTGGACTTAGAAATGGTCTGCATCAGAAAGACTCAAAATTTCAAAATGCAGAGTTAATTTTAATATGAAAAAAAAATCGAAGTATTTGGACGTGTCTTCTAATTATACAACATAGTTTGCATCCACAAATATTTGGAAACAATGCAGAACTTTTTAAACTTTTTTTTAGTAAGTCAAGACCGTTTAGGGCCACAACGCTGTTGACTTCTTTGACAATTCTGTTGTTGGTTAAACTGGTATTCATTGGAAAATTCCGCTTGTTTTTCGAGTCAGCTTACGAATGCTTCACCAGCAGCTTTTAGTAAAAAAATGATATATGGAGGAAAAACAGTGATGCATTGGAAACATGGGATCAGCACAGCCTGATGCAATGCTGTATCTGACTATATAAAGCAATATGTTTTGGGGCAGCAGATAACAGAGGTTACAGTTCAGAGAGCTGTGCCTAACCAATAATTTACACAGCCTTTATTGCATATTAGTAACAGTGCTGCATTAAGAACTTGTGCTTATCTGACCTTTTCTAGTGTACAGCAGAAATAATCTAGAAAATATTTCAGATGCTTGTGTCACTCCAGATTTGCCAGATAGTATCACAGCTACTCTCTGGCAATAATCTTTCCTACATTTACAACGACAAGAACCTGAAGAGTCCCTGCAACTCTAGTTTTGTGCCCTGTGTGACAAAGGTGGTGTAAGTGCAGTGCATTGAGCCAAACTATTGTTTGTACTATACAGTGTATCAACAAAATGATACTGTGGTACTCCCAGTGGACCTACAGTATGCCAGACATACCCACATTACATACTGATTTATAAAATACTGTCAGTATATGTCAGACTAGTATACCTCACCAAATGCATACCTAATACATTGCAGGTCCTCCTCTTCTTCTTTTGGCACTTTTTGGCAATCGTCATGTAGCTCAAGGTACTTATTGCCACCACTGAAAACAGGGCAGGAGAGGAAAAATATTTCAGTTTGATATACTGTAAAGTTTGTATAATTCTACTGTCCTGCGAACAGGCATCTTTGACTTACATAACATTGGGGTGGCAAAAAGCTTAAGACTAAGCGCAACTAATAAGCTAGAACTGAAGACAAAACACAGTTTGCACTGACCTTGGGACTGCCTAATATGGTGAATTCATTCACAAAACGGGGGTGGAAGAAAAAAAAAAAAAGTGGTATGTGTGGACTGATGGAAAGCTCTGGCTTTCAAAAGTACCTGAGGTTCAAAGGATCTACATGGTTTCTTGTACATGCTAAGTTTTTTTTTTTTTGAAAGATTATTTTTTTGGGAATTTTTTCCTTTATTCGATAGTTATACAGTGTAGAGCGACAGGAAGGCTGGGGAGAAGAATGGGGAAGACATGCAGCAAATGACCGGAGCCGGAACTGAACCCAGGTCGCTGTGAGAAGGACACAGCCCCCATGGTACGTGCGCTCAGACCGATGAGCCACCGGGGCGCCCCGTATATGCTAAGTTGACACATGGCGTAGGCCATGCGTCAAAAAGGGGGGAGGGGAGTAAATGGAGTAAGCAAGCGTGAGGTCATCATATTGAACAGCTATGTGAAATCAAGTGTTGCGTAAATGTGAGGTTTGTGCTAGACACAATGGAAGGAAGGCATTTTAAAGCGCATTTCGAACATCATATCACCAGCAGGAGAGTCACTTTGTGAACAAGGTAATGATATTGTGGGTATAAATTTGGGAATTAGAAAAAGGTTAATTTGCATATATCATCCCCAATCACAAGGAATGGGTGGAAATAGCAGCAGGATGGGGAAACCTGCTGTTGTATCATGAACAGAGGTTAATTAATCGTACTTTAACAGCAACATATGGAAAAAGGGGATCAACTTCACGCCACATCAATCACGACAATACAGGACAGACTGGTTCTTGACACAATGCTTGCAGAATCACATGGAGTATGTGCAAGGATTGAAAGGTAACACTAACATTGGGTAAAAGAGGGGGTGTTTCATTGTGGCACTTGTTCAAAAAGGACCCAATGAGTGTCGGAAACAGCGTGGAAACCTGGCAAATCTTAAAGGTGGTCCAATTGACTGTCCATTTTGGAAATCCTATCTGCGAATGGGGAAGGAGAGCAGGGGCCGGTCGGAAGTGCTGGAAAGATGATCCATGTCACTGAGCATCTTACGCGCTAGTAGCCTCTCCACAGTGACGGCCCTCTACGATGTGCAAAGCACCTGGGTTGAAGATATACACTATAAAACTAACTCACACACCTATATCTTTTAGCGGAATGATATCACACATAGTTGCTGCTTAGTGAAAAGGCCAACAACCTCTCCTCTGCCGGCTGTGTCGACACTTCGGATGTCAGGCTTGGAACAAGTGAAGACAATGTGTAATTTTGTGATATGCCGACCCCAGTCGATTTCCGTCATCTGGCGGGGGACATGGCCACGTTTAGTGGCAACACTTGTTAATTAAGCTGTTAAAGCTTTCAACTACTAATGGTCTTTCGTGGCTTGAACCCCGGAATTGCCGCTTGCGGCTATATTTAGGGCCCGAGCACCGACCGGCGCCAGGGCCCGGAACGGGTCCTGGCACCAAAGGTGCGAGGAACCTATTGTTTTTGATGGGATTTTTATTATTCTTCTTCTTCTTCTTCTTATTATTATTATTATTTTTATTCTGCTGCGAAACGCAGCGTTTTTGAGGGGCTTTGCCATGCCGCGAAAACTCACAAAAATTTGCAGAGGCGTCAGTCGTGGTGAAAATTACAAAGTTTTGTTATTTTTGTGCTTGGACATGCCCCGATGGCTCTATAAGCGCCACCAAACGCGGCCATTTTGGAAACATAATTGCTCGGATTCTCACGAAATTCTATATGGCCATAGTAGTCATTATGAAGTTTTTTGTCAATGTTTTTGAAATTTTTTTGCCTAACAGCAAGTGAGCTATGAGCCATTTCCTGCGTTTTTTAAGAATTTACGAAGACATTTTTGAGCGTCTTAGCATACTCGAAAACTCGCCAAACTTTGCTGAGAGGTTGAAAATATCAAGCTTTTCGATTTGAAATCCCAATTGTCACTGGGTTTGACATGGTGGCTCAATAGCGCCCCCTAATACATAATTGCATTTTTGAGGGCCTCAGCATGCTCGAAAACTCACAAAATTTCGCAAACTTATTGAGCCGGTGAGAGGTTATACTATGATATAGGGTTTCCAGATGGGCGTGGCAAAATGGCATTATAGCGCCCCCTAGAAAATTTCAATGAAGCAGCCCTCGCAGCCTGTTTAACGTACATGTTTTACGTAAAAGAATTGTTGTTTTGAGGGTCTCAACATGCTTGAAAACTCACAAAATTTTGTACACATATAAAGCTAATCATGCGTATTATGATGATAAAAAAACTTACAGAAAGGCGTGGCAAAATGGCATTATAGCGCCCCCTGGAATATTTCAATGAAGCAGCCCTCGCAGCTCGGTAAATCTACATGTATGAAATTCAGTGGACATGTGATTTATGCTGAGACCTAAAAAAAAGTCTCTTGGTGCCATGACCTAGACTCAACAGGAAGTCCGCCATTTTTAATTGAAATTTCAACTTTTAAAAATTTTTCGTCAGTCATAGGTGTGGTGCTTTAACGAACTCCTCCTAGAGATTTTATCCGATCAACTTAAAATTTGGCAAGTGACATCGTAAGACCTGTCTGATCTTAAATTATGAAGGTTTTTCGGATATATCAAACGATGTATCCATGGCGTTGCGGCGAATTTTGATGTTTCGCCATTAAACAGGAAATTGATTTTACTCACACATACATTGTGGGATTTGCCCGAAACTTTACAGGCTTGATAACGGTCTCCTTTCAAGTAAAAGTATATGCTGATATTAGATCGGGTGTGGCCAGGTGGCTCCACAACGCCCTCTAGCCACAGCCATGTTCAGATAAATGTGCTTGAATGTTCATGAAATTTGGTGTGATCGTTGAATTTCTCATGCAAGGATATGCTAATTTATTAGAAATTTTTTGGCCAAACAGGAAGTGAGCTATGAGCTATTTCCTGTGTTTTTTCCAAATTTTACGAACACACTTTTAAAGGCCTTCGGATATTCCAAAACTTGCAAAACGTTGCACAAATTGTCAGTGTTTATGATCTTTGACTTGATATCCCAATTGCCATTTAATATGGCACAATGCCTCTGTAGCGCCCCTCAACTTTTTTTTAAAAGAATTGCCTCTTTGAGGGTCTCAACATGCTTGAAAATATACAAAAATCAACACACTCATGGAGCCCAGTATTACGATAACTATCGTACAGGTTTTGCACGCAGGCATGTCAAAATGGTATTCTAGGGCCCTCCAGAAAATTTCAACAAAACAGTTCTCAAAGTTCAGTTCACCAACATGAACAAAATTTGGTGAAGACATGAAACGTGCCAAGACTTGTAAAAAAAATTGTATCGTGCCATGACCCGAACCCAACAGGAAGTGCATTATTTTGATTTAAAATTTCAACTTTTTTTCATGAACAGGTGTCATACTTTAACGCGCTAAACCAATTGATTTCAGGAGTGGTGTTTGCACTCCCTTCAGGAAAACGCATTGTACTCAGTCTAGCAGTGTCCAATGGCTGTGAAAGGACACCTGCACGTGCTTGAGGGGTGCGAGGGCCCTTTCAATGCTGCTTGCAGCTTTAATTATTATTATTTCTTTTCTTCTTCAGAAATGTTTTCGCAAATTCCCGTGAGATGGTAAAAGGTAGAGACCTGAAATTTTGCACATTGGTTGGAAGTTGTGTGTAAATGCTGACCAAGGCATTTTTAACTCAATCGGCCTGATGCTGGCGCTATAATTCAAGAAAAACAGGTTTTCACTTTAAAGTTCATAACTCCTACATTGTAAGTTCGATTTACACGAAACTTGGTAGAGACATTCGTTGGGCCAATCTCTACAACTTTCCCATAAGAACTCTAAGATCCGCCATATTTGATTTTCCGAAATTTTGAATTTTTTGAAAAACACATTTTTGACATCTCCTCCTAGGCCGTGGGTCCGATTCCTTTGAAATTTTCTGTGGATCATCAGTGGACCAAGCTTATCAAAGATGCATAAAGCTTACTGAAATCTCGTTTCGTTTCCAAGATATTGACCAATGAACTTCAGCAGGGGCGTGGCTTAACACATAAATGGACAAAATTCAACAACCATTGGGCCAATCATGACAGAACTTGCAGAATATGTCCATATAAGTACCAGGAACATACCTTGACAGTTTCATGCAAATCGGCCCAAAGGGGGCGCTATAACACAAATCAGACTATAAATCAGCAATTGTTTGTCCTATAACCATAAAACTCACAGGAAATATTCATATAAGCACCTTAAACATACCCAGAAATTTTCATTTAAATTGACTGATAGGGGGCGCTATAACTGCAAAACAAAGCAGCATGGTATAACACAAATCAGACTATAAATCAGCAATTGTTTGTCCTATAACCATAAAACTCGCAGGATATATTCAAGAAGTACCTGAAACATACCCAGAAAATTTCATTTAAATTGACTGATAGGGGGCGCTATAACTGTAAAACAAAGCAGCATGGTATAACACAAATCAGACTATAAATCAGCAATTGTTTGTCCTATAGCCATAAAACTCACAGGATATATTCATATAAGTACCTGAAACATACCCAGAAATTTTCATTTAAATTGACTGATAGGGGGCGCTATAACTCCAAAACAAAGCAGCATGGTATAACACAAATCAAACTATAAATCAGCAATTGTTTGTCCTATAGCCATAAAACTCACAGGATATATTCATATAAGAACCTGAAACATACCCAGAAAATCTCATTCAAATTGACTGATAGGGGGCGCAATAAATGCAAAACAAAGCAGCGTGGTATAGCACAAATCAGACTATAAATCAGCAGTTGTTTGTACTATAGCCATAAAACTCACAGGATATATTCATATAAGTACTTGAAACATACTCTGAAAATTTCATTCAAATTGTCCGATAGGGGGCGCTATAAATGCAAAACAAAGCAACGTGGTATAAAACAAATCAGACTATAAATCATAAATAGTTTCTCCAATCATTACAAAACTCACAGGATATGTCCACATAAGAACCGGAAACATAGCCTGAAAGTTTCAATCGAATCGACCAGTAGGGGGTGCCATAAATGCACAAAATAGCCTAACATAACACAAATCAGACTATGCATCATAAGTTGTTAGTCCAATCATTACACTGGCAAAATAGGTCCACATAAATACCTGCAACACACTCTTAAAGTGGTTTTTGTCCCCCCGCCGCCACAATAGCGAGCAGAGCGGGGGACATTGTATTCAGCTCCGTCCGGCCGTCCATCATGTCCTGTTTGTTTTGAACATGATATCTCAAGAACGGTTTGACCGATTCCATTCATCTTTGGTGTTAAGGTATATTGGTGTGATACGCCAACCCCAGTAGATTTCCGTGACCTTGGCATTATTCTCAAGGTCATTACAATCATTTGACCACTTACAAATTCCTTGTCAACATGATATTTCAAGAACGGTTCGACCGATTTCATTCATCTTTGGTGTCAAGGTGTATTCGGGGCGGGGGACATAGCATTCAGCTCCATTTGTCCGCCCGGCCGTCCATCCGTCTGTCCCGTCCCGTTTGTTGTGAACGTGATATCTCAAGAATGGTTCGACCGATTGCATTCATCTTTGGTGTCAAGGTGTATTAGGGGCGGGGGACATAGTATTCAGCTCTGTCCATCCGTCCATCCGTCCGTCATTTCCCGTTTGTTGTGAACGTGATATCTCAAGAACGGTTAGACCGATTCCATTCGTCTTTGGTGTCAAGGTGTATTAGGAGCGGGGGACATAGTATTCAGCTCTGTCCGCCCGTCCATCTGTCCGTCATGTCCCGTTTGTTGTGAACGCGATATCTCAAAAAGGGTTTCACCGATTCCATTCATCTTTGGTGTTAAGGTGTATTGGTGTGATACGCCGATCCAAGTAGATTTCCGTGACCTTGGCATTATTCTCAAGGTCATTACGATCATTTGACCACTAAGAAATTCCTTGTCAACATATCTCAAGAACGGTTCGAACGATTCCATTCGTCTTTGGTGTCAAGGTGTATAAGGGGCGGGGAACATAGTATTCAGCTCCGTCCGTCATGTCCCGTTTGTTGTGAACGCGATATCTCAAGAACGGTTTGACCGATTCCATTCATCTTTGGTGTCAAGGTGTATTAGGGGAGTGCTCACAGCCCACTCGATTCACGTGACCTTGCCATTATTCTCAAGGTCATTACAACCATTTGACCACTTACAAATTCCTTGTCAACATGATATCTCAAGAATGGTTCGACCGATTCCATTCATCTTTGGTGTCAAGGTGTGTTAGGGGCGGGGGACATAGTATTCAGCTCCGTCCATCCATCCATCCGTCCATCATGCCCCGTTTGTTGTGAACGTGGTATCTCAAGAACGGTTTGACCGATTACATTCGTCTTTGGTGTCAAGGTGTATTAGGGGTGGGGAACATAATATTCAGCTCCGTCCGTCCGTCCATCTGTCCGTCATGTCCCGTTTGTTGTGAACGCGAAATCTTGAGAACGCTTTGACCGATTTTATTCATCTTTGGCTTCAATGTGTAATTTTGTGATACGCCGACCCCAGTCGATTTCCGTCGCCTGGCGGGGGACATGGCCACGTATGGCGGCAACACTTGTTAATTAAGCTGTTAAAGCTTTCAACTACTAATGGTCTTTTGTGGCTTGAACCCCAGAATTGCCGCTTGCGGTTATATTTATTATTATTATTATTTCTTTTCTTCTTCAGAAATGTTTTCGCAAATTCCCGTGAAATGGTAAATGATAGAGACCTGAAATCTTGCACATTGGTTGGAAGTTGTGTGTAAATGCTGACCAAGGCATTTTTAACTCAATCGGCCTGATGGTGGCGCGATAATTCAAGAAAAACAGGTTTTCACTTTAAAGGTCATAACTCCTACGCTGTAAGTCCGATTTACACGAAACTTGGCATAGACATTTCTTGGTCCAATCTCGACAACTTTCCAAAGGACCTCTAAGGTCCGCCATATTTGATTTTCCAAAATTTTGAATTTTTTGAAAAACACATTTTTGACATCTCTTCCTAGGCCGTAGGTCCGATTCCTTCGAAATTTTCTGTGGATCATCAGGGGACCAAGCTTATCAAACATTGCATAAAGCTTGTTGAAATCTCATTTGGTTTCCAAGATATTGACCAATGAACTTCAGCAGGGGCATGGCTTAGCACATAAATGGGCAAAATTCAACAACCATTGGGCCAATCATCACAGAACTTGCAGAATATGTCCATATAAGTACCAGGACATACCTTGACAGTTTCATGCAAATCGGCCCATGGGGGCGCTATAACACAAATCAGACTATAAATCAGCAATTGCTTGTCCAATAGCCATAAAACTCACAGGATATATTCATATAAGTACCTGAAACATACCCTGAAAATTTCATTCAAATTGACTGATAGGGGGTGCTATAAATGCAAAACAAAGCAGCGTGGTATCACACAAATCAGACTATAAATCAGCAATATTTTGTCCTATTGCCATAAAACTCACAGGATATATTCATATAAGTACTTGAAACATACCCTGAAAAATTTCAGTCAAATTGACTGATAGGGGGCACTATGAATGCAAAACAAAGCAACGTGGTATAACACAAATCAGACTATAAACCATAAACAGTTTTCCCAATCATTACAAAACTCAAAGGATATGTCCACATAAGAACCTGAAACATAGCCTGAACGTTTCAATCAAATCGACCAGTAGGGGGCACCACAAATGCACAAAATAGCCTAATATAACACAAATCAGACTATACATCATAAGTTCTTGGTCCAATCATTACACTGGCAAAATAGGTCCACATAAATACCTGCAACACATTCTTAAAGTGGTTTTTGTCCCCCGCCGCCACGATAGCGAGCGGAGCGGGGGACATGGTATTCAGCTCCGTCCGGCCGTCTGTCATGTCCCGTTTGTTCCGAACATGATATCTCAAGAACGGTTTGACCAATTCCATTCATCTTTGTTGTTAAGGTATATTGGTGTGATACGCCGACCCCAGTAGATTTCCGTGACCTTGGCATTATTCTCAAGGTCATTACGATCATTTGACCACTTACAAATTCCTTGTCAACATGATATCTCAAGAACGGTTCGACCAATTCCATTCATCTTTGGTGTCAAGGTGTATTAGGGGCGGGGGACATAGTATTCAGCTCCATTTGTCCGCCTGGCCGTCCGTCTGTCCCGTTTGTTGTGAACGTGATATCTCAAGAACGGTTTGACAGATTCCATTCATCTTTGGTGTCAAGGTGTATTTGGGCCGGGGAACATAGTATTCAGCTCCATCAGTCCATCCTTCTGGCCGTCCGTCCGTCACGTCCCGTTTGTTTTGAACGCAAAATCTCGAGAACGCTTTGACCGATTTTTTTCATCTTTGGCTTCAATGTGTAATTTTGTGATACGCCGACCCCACTCGATTTCCGTCACCTGGCGGGGGACATGGCCACGTATGGCGGCAACACTTGTTAATTAAGCTGTTAAAGCTTTCAACTACTAATGGTCTTTCTTGGCTTGAACTCCAGAATTGCTGCTTGCGGCTACATTTATTATTATAATTATTATTATTTGACACTGACATATTGTTTAATGTTTGGTATGTAATTAAAAAAAAAAAACAACGTCAAGCCTACCCCTTTTGTGATGGAAACTTAAAAAAAAAAAAAAAAAAAATGTGTTTCGCCATGCACTTCCAACTCTCTCTCCTGTCTGAAATGAAGCATTGAACAAAATCCCATTTTAGAAAAATAAAATTAGGTCTATGCACTGGCATTTAGCGACGTAACTTTTTTTCCAGCGAAAGCGGCATTTCAGAACTCTTCAGGGAATGAAGGTAATTCTGGTGACGAGTACGTGGTTTCGTCAGTTTACATTTTCCAATCGGACAGCTGTCTATTTTTTACAGCATGTTGCATGACTGTGCTGCAAAAACAGGTGTGCGTACTTGTCGCCGAAATTACCTTCATTCGCAAGAGAGTTCTGAAATGCCGCTCTCGCTGGAAAAAAAAATTACCGTTGCTGAGTGCCAGTGCATAGACCTATTCATAATTAAATTATTTTTCTGTACTGAATGTAGCCCATTATTTTGTCGCTGTTAGATCGCTTGGGGGTGAGAAGCCGTCTCTTCAATTGCCACTTGATTATTCTTGAATTGGAAGACGTGTTACTAAAGGAAAACCATCTAGAATTAGCCAGGACTAATTGTAGTCAATCAAGGTATGGATATTTTCCTCCAAATTTTCAGGTCTAGCGCCGGCCCTGATATTATATATAATATATATCATTAATATATATTTTATATAATGATTATATACTATTATAAAAGCGGAAAAAATGATTGATAAAAAATACAAACAATATAGACTTACCTGAAAGGCTCAGGTAGCTGGTGCGCTGGCGGTACACGCGTTCTGGGCGTCTTCTATTATTTAACTGGTGATCAAGGCGATTTGGTACTATCTCTGCCATTTTCTCGGCGGTTCAACTGAGGCTAAAGCAAGGTGGCTTTTTATAGGCGAGTTAATTCGGGAAGTGGAGCCGTATGTGCACGTCGACATGTGTCCAAGTGGACGCGCATTGAAGCCGCCTGGGCGTGCTCTTGTAAAAGCCCAAATGGGTAGCGGGTGGTTTCAGGACCCGCTATACGCTTTCCCTAACGTGTGTGGTCAAGATAGCAATTGTAGGGAAAGCGCATAAACACGCCCACGGGCACAGCTCCAGGCGCAAATAAGGGAGTCGGCATAATGTATAGCGGGTAGTGTGGCCGCAAGATACCGTTTAGGGATAGTGGAAGCTGCGAAATGCGTAATTCGAGGGTAGCGGGTAGTGGCAACGGGTAGGGCAGTGTGAAAGATAGAACCCATAATGTATAATCATGTACTATGTAACTGCATGCTATCAGTTTAATATTCACTTGATATACCCATGGCTGGTCTTAGTATAGTCATGTATTTACCTAAGTAATCTCTAGTGCTGATTAAAGCTGAGTTACAGGAAAATCAGACCACACTGAATGTTGTGAACTAAAGCAGCCGCAATCTGCTCAGTTGCAGGTTCAAGGTGAGACATGCCGGCACATCCAGCGATTCTATGTTCCAGAGTGGTAAGGAAACTTAAATCCCTCCAACAATCAAATGGTCAACAGTTGTGATTCACTCCAGAGACAGGTAAGATCTCCGCAGGGGGACAACCTAAGGCAGGAGTGAACTGACCGCACCAAGAGCGAGTTGTGATTCACTCCAAAGACGGGTGAGATCTCCAAAGCGGGACAACCTAAGGCAGGGGTGAATCGACCGCTCCAAGTGTAGTGTACAAAAAAGAAGGCAAAGGAGTGCGGTAACTATTCTAAAACACGTGGTGAGCCACGAACTAAACAAAGAGGAGGGGATATGCATGAACTGATACTACCACTCATCATCCGGCAAGGACAGGCCTTGGAGCAAATTGGGTGCACTTGGTAGCAATCTAGAATCTATTGAAAAACCGTTTAGAGAGTGGGTTGGGTTGATTTTTCTCGACAAAATCAGTGTAGGCTGACTCTTGATTACCATATAAAATCTCAATATCTGCCGAAAGATACCAAGTGTTAAGAAGTGATGTTTGTATGCTTGGTTTTAGTTGGTTTTAGTCCATTCTAGCATATTTCTAGTGTATTTATTGTATTTATATATTTATTCTGAGTTACATGTTTCATGTTTAGAGAATGAATGCTTGCAGTCTCATGTCTTACTTTCCTCTTGTTTCTTTGTGTGGTGTCTTTAAAAGATTCTCACTCTTTCTTTTCAATTTCGGTTTGGTAATTCCTCTTCCTTCTCTCTTGCTGTTCTGATTGGACTATCCACACTTAGAGCAGTTCAGTTAGGCACGGGTGATTAGTTAGTTCAAAGTTAGGATCCCACCTACTTCCTCTCTCTCTCTCCTATCACCGTCCTTGCTTTTCTAGATCCGCCTCTCCTCTCACCTGTTCTGAGTTTAGCTGGGCCTCCATTTAATTTGTTTGTGTATAAAAGACCCACTTTCCTGCTGCTTCTTGTCGACTCGTTTCTTCCGCCTAAGCTCGCTTTGGTCAAGTCTCGATTCTGCATCTTTTCTCGATTTCTGCAAGTTTGTATTTCGTGATTTCTCCCGTGAGTCTTGTTTACGTTGTTGTTTTGCGTTGTGTGATTGAGATAGTGATTGTGAGTACCACGTTTACCCTTTATTCCCATTGTACCAACTTTATTAGAGATTTCCTTTGTGCTACCCTTATCCTCTCCAACTCCCCTTTTCCTTCCCCATCCAATCCCTTTAGTATTTCCCTGTGTTACTGTCTTTTGTGCGGGACTGACACCCTGGTTTATAGATCTTTCTGCTTGTCCCTTGATTTACGATTCTGCCTTGCCTAAACCATTCCTGTTGCCTGGCTTTGATTTCTGTTCTGTATGACCATGAGCTCACCTAATAAACGCCCTGCCATTGCTGAACTGCATTTGGAGTCTCAAGCCATTCCTTTCAGTACTGAGTCGACCAGTTCAGACTCCAGCGGACTCTGAGATGCAACGACTCTTACAACAACAACAGGTCGTCATTCAGCAGCAGCATCGCGATCTGCAGGAGATGAGAGCTACCCTCCAGCGACTCTCACTGGGCTCCACCATTCCCACTCCTGCAGCCGCTCCGCAGAGGCAGCTCCCGTGCAGGGGAGCCACGTCTTCTCCCCGCGGAGTACGACGGAGATCCCACCTCCTGTAAGGCATTCCTGTCTCAGTGCTCGATTATCTTCGAGCTGCAGCCCCCTGACCTTCCCTACCTCGCGATCCAGAGTGGCCTACATCGTCACTCTCCTGACCGGGCAAGGCGAGGGATTGGGGAACCGATGTGGGATGCTGGCCACCCCTGTACTCGCACCATAGAAGATTTCATGGCGGAAATGAGGGAAGTGTTTGACCGATCCTACCAGGGGCGAGAGGCAGGAAGTGCCCTACTGAGTTTACGACAGTCTGGCTGCAGTGTTTCAGATTACGCGATCCAGTTCCGCTCTTTGGCCGCCTCCACACTATGGAGTGAAGACGCCCAATTCGATGTATTCTACTGGGGGCTGGCGGAGAATATTAAGGATGAACTGGCATCTCGCGAACTACCTTCCGACCTGCAGGGGCTAATCAGAGTGGCTATCCAAGTGGATTCACGACTCCAACAGCGCAAGAGGGAGCGCCAGTGCCACCCTGAGCCCCGACGGTCTGGCCAGCATGGGAACCTTCGTCCTCTTCGGGGCGACTCTCCTATCCAGGAGACCGGTGAGCCCCGGAGATCAGAGGAACCCATGCAGGTTGACCGTTGCCAGCTGTCACCTCAGGAGAGAGCCAGAAGGCTGCGTACTGGGGCGTGCCTTTACTGTGGGCTGGAGGGGCATCAAATTAAGAGCTGTCCTTCACTCACGAAGGAGAGGGTGAGTGGAAGGATTGGGCAGCTGGCTCAGAGCAGCGATGCCACTCGTAAGCTGGTTCCTGTCACTCTGGTTGTTGGCAATCGTTCTATGTCTACTAATGTTCTGTTCAATTCAGGTTCAGACATCAACCTGATTGACGCCAACCTGTGTAACCAGCTCCGGCTCCAGCCCCAGAATCTGCCTGCTCCGTTCCGGACACTTGGCCTGTGTGGGCAACCACTAGGTCAGGTGACCCAAGTCACGCCCCCCTTCGCTCATTGTCTCTGGCAACCACCAGGAGCAGATTCGCCTCCACCTCATCTCCTCCTCATCTGCCCCCATCGTCCTGGGTCTTCCGTGGCTTCAACAACACAACCCCACTATTAACTGGAAGACAGGGCAAGTGATCGAATGGAGCACGCAGTGTCTCGCTCCTGTCTTCGCAGACCA
The DNA here is from genome assembly GCA_029692085.1 of Gymnothorax javanicus. Lineage (NCBI taxonomy): Eukaryota > Metazoa > Chordata > Actinopteri > Anguilliformes > Muraenidae > Gymnothorax > Gymnothorax javanicus. The sequence continues at coordinate 52,109,434 of CM056196.1, forward strand.
CCTGCCAAGCAGAGTGAGGAGGGACCCAAGGAGCCCCCATTTTCTCCAGACCTATCCAAGGTTCCTAGTGAGTACCATGACCTAGCCGAGGTCTTCTCCAAGTCTCGTGCTCTGTCTCTGCCCCCTTACAGACCCTACGATTGTGCCATCGACCTCCAACCCGGTACAGCGCCCCCTAAGGGAGGCCTCTACTCTCTGTCTCGTCCAGAGCAGGAGGCCATGGAGAAATATGTGGAGGAATCACTGGCTGCTGGGATCATTTGTCCCTCGTCCTCCCCTGCTGGTGCGGGTTTCTTCTTTGTTAGCAAGAAGGATGGATCCCTCAGACCATGTATCGACTACCGGGGACTCAATAACATAACCATTAAGAACCGTTACCCTCTCCCACTAATGAATTCTGCTTTTTGAGTTGTTGCAGGAGCTACCATCTTCTCCAAACTCGACCCACGCAACGCCTACCATCTTGTCAGGATTAAGGAGGGGGACGAATGGAAGACAGCTTTTAACACCGCTAGGGGCACTACGAGTACCTGGTCATGCCGTTTGGGCTAGCTAACGCCCCGCTGTCTTCCAAAAAACTTGGTCAACGATGTCCTTCATGACATGATTAATCAGTTTGTGTTTGTCTACTTAGATGATATACTGATCTTTTCTCGCTCTAAGGAGGAACATATACGTCACGTTAGGTGCAGTCCTGCAGCGCCTCCTGGAGAACCAACTCTACGCCAAGGCAGAGAAATGTGAATTCCATCTCGACACAGTCCCTTTCCTTGGTTTTGTGGTCACTCCAGGAGGCATCCTCATGGACCAGGAGAAAGTCAAGGCGGTAAGAGATTGGGCTACTCCTTCCACACGTAAGGAACTGCAGTGCTTCCTAGGGTTTGCCAATTTCTACCGTCGTTTCATACGTAATTACAGTACTGTTGCTGCTCCACTGACCGCCCTAACCTCTCCCAAAGTTCCATTCACGTGGACTCCTCGGCAGAGAAGGCATTCCGGGAACTCAAGCAAAGGTTCACCACTGCTCCTGTTCTCCAACAGCCAGATCCCTAAAAAGCAGTTCATTGTCGAGGTAGATGCTTCTAATACCGGTGTTGGAGCAGTGCTATCGCAGCTAAACAGTCAAGACAACAAGGTACATCCCTGCGCCTTCTTTTCCCGCCGGCTTAGCCCAGCAGAACGCAATTATGACATTGGTAACCGGGAGTTGCTTGCCGTAAAGATGGCGTTAGAAGAGTGGCGTCACTGGTTAGAGGGGGCTAAGGTGCCGTTCCAGGTCTGGACCGACCATAAGAACCTGGAGTATCTTCGTACTGCTAGGAGATTGAACTCTCGCCAATCCCGCTGGTCTCCTTTTTTTGACCGATTTAATTTCACCTTAGCCTATCGCCCTGGTTCCCAGAATAAAAAGCCAGATGCCTTATCCCGCAAGTTCTCTCCTGACGCCCCTCCCAAGGAACCTCAGACCATTCTGCCCAGTCATGTGGTAGTGGGATCGTTAGTGTGGGAGTTGGAGGACCGGGTCAAAAAGTCCCAACCTTCTGGGGGGCCTCCTACTAACTGTCCCAAGAACTGCCTTTTTTTTTTTCCAGATGGTCTCCGAGCCGAGGTTCTCCAGTGGGCTCATTCTTCCCGTCTTGCCTGCCACCCTGGTGCCAATCGGACCCTGGCCATGCTAACTAGCAGGTTTTTGGCCAACGGTACGTAAAGACGTAAAGAGTTTCTCTACTGCCTGTCCAGTCTGTGCCCAAAACAAGGCCTCCCATACTGCTCCAGCTGGTCTCCTGCTGCCCCTTCCGGTGCCCTCCAGACCATGGGCTAACATTGCCCTGGACTTAAGATCACTGGTCTTCCGCCCTCCAAAGGTAACACCGTCATCCTCACCATCGTGAACCGCTTCTCCAAAGCCGTGCACCTCATCCCTCTTCCCAAGCTTCCATCCGCTAGGGAGACAGCGGACCTCTTAATTCAACATGTAATTCGTATTCACGGTATCCCTTCTGATATTGTCTCTGACCGTGGTCCCCAGTTAAATCTCCAAGTATGGAAAGCCTTTTGTCAAGCCCTGGGCATTTCGGTCAGCTTAACCTCCGTTTCACCCCCAGAGCAATGGACAGACGGAGAGAGCTAATCAACAAATGGAGAGTGTCCTTCGGTGCCTCACCTCCCGCGACCAAGGGGACTGGGCGAACAACTACCCTGGGTTGAATACTCGATCAACAGCCTTCCGGCGGCTGCCTCAGGTGTGTCCCCCCTTTAAAGCCTGTCTGGGTTACCAACCACCTTTTTTCCCCTCGGAGGAGGTCGGTGGATGTCCCCAACATTCAGGAGTTCGTACAGAGGTGCCGAGGGATGTGGGAGGAAACCCGTTCCGCTCTCAAAAGTCCGCAGACGAGATGAGTCGCCAAGCCAATCGTCGCCGCTCCGCCTCCTCCAGATTACCAAGTAGGACAAAAAGTTTGGCTCTCTTCTAAAGACATCGCCCTCAGAACTGAAAGCCGCAAGCCAGCCCCCCGCTACATAGGTCCTTCGTCATCGAGAAAATTATCAACCCAGTTTCAGTTAAACTCAAACTGCCTGCCACCATGAGCCGCATCCACCCTGTCTTTCATGTTTCATGCCTTAAACCGTTTGTTTTGTTCATCCACACCCCTGCCCGACCAATCCTCCTCCTCCCCTAGGCTCGTCGACGGAGGAGAGACCTATACAGTTCACAAGCTGCTAGATGTCCGTCGGCGAGGAAGGGGCTTCAGTATCTAGTGGACTGGGAAGGATACGGCCCAGAGGAGCGTTCCTGGGTTCCCGCTCATCATATACTGGACAAAGGACTCATCAAAGACTTCCACAAAAGGACATTTAAACCAAGGCTTAGACCGCCAGGTGGCGGTCATCGGGGAGGGGTTCTGTCAAGAAGTGATGTTTGTATGCTTGGTTTTAGTTGGTTTTAGTCCATTCTAGCATATTTCTAGTGTATTTATTGTATTTATATATTCTGAGTTACATGTTTCATGTTTAGAGAATGAATGCTTGCAGTCTCATGTCTTACTTTCCTCTTGTTTCTTTGTGTGGTGTCTTTAAAAGATTCTCACTCTTTCTTTTCCATTTCGGTTTGGTAATTCCTCTTCCTTCTCTCTTGCTGTTCTGATTGGACTATCCACACTTAGAGCAGTTCAGTTAGGCACGGGTGATTAGTTAGTTCAAAGTTAGGATCCCACCTACTTCCTCTCTCTCTCTCCTATCACCGTCCTTGCTTTTCTAGATCCGCCTCTCCTCTCACCTGTTCTGAGTTTAGCTGGGCCTCCATTTAATTTGTTTGTGTATAAAAGACCCACTTTCCTGCTGCTTCTTGTCGACTCGTTTCTTCCGCCTAAGCTCGCTTTGGTCAAGTCTCGTTTCTGCATCTTTTCTCTCGATTTCTGCAAGTTTGTATTTCGTGATTTCTCCCGTGAGTCTTGTTTACGTTGTTGTTTGCGTTGTGTGATTGAGATAGTGATTGTGAGTACCACGTTTACCCTTTATTCCCATTGTACCAACTTTATTAGAGATTTCCTTTGTGCTACCCTTATCCTCTCCAACTCCCCTTTTCCTTCCCCATCCAATCCCTTTAGTATTTCCCTGTGTTACTGTCTTTGTGCGGACTGACACCCTGGTTTATAGATCTTTCTGCTTGTCCCTTGATTTACGATTCTGCCTTGCCTAAACCATTCCTGTTGCCTGGCTTTGATTTCTGTTCTGTATGACCATGAGCTCACCTAATAAACGCCCTGCCATTGCTGAACTGCATTTGGAGTCTCAAGCCATTCCTTTCACCAAGAGCGATTAAGTATTTCAATATGAATTTAGAAAAGCTGGTTGATCTCACTTGATTAATAATTTGCATCATGAAAAATGCTGTTATTTGTCTAAAACAGGGGGGGAACGTTTCCACACCATGCTCAGGTCTGTGGATGGGTCATCATCTTGATAATCGCTGTGGTCTAATCGGATGGAATTCAACAGCAGGGCGTAGGTATAACTAACAGATCTGTGACAATTGAAAGTCACAGAAGGGGGAAACGTGTGGTGGGAAAATAATCTTAAATACAGGAAAGATCAAAGTATTACTATAATCACAGTTCAACAGAATGTAGCCAGGTTCATATGACCCTTTAAAAATACTGAGAGGGAGTTTGGAGCTGAGAAAGAGACAAAAACTCATAAATCTGTCAAAAAACCTGAGAAAGATGCTCCTGCAGAACCCTCAAGGCCGGCCTAATGAGCTAACCTTCCGGAATGACCATATCGGTCGGCCTGGTCCCACTACCTGAGCATGCGCATCTGAGTGTTCTGGAACCATCCATGTCCTCAGATAACTTACTAAACTTTAGGTGAACCCAAGGTTTGGGAGACAGGTGTGGTCTTCGAGTGTCCCTGGCGGCCGAAAATGAAGGTACACTATGATGTAATGGCAAACTTGTTACTAAGGGTGGGGGGTTGCTATGGGACAATGTACCGATCAGAGTCAATAACATTGGATAAGGTAGAAGGAGTCACGTTTAATCCCACCTAAAGGAACGTGCCAAAAGGCCAATAAATATGAGGGTTCGGACAGCTGGAGGGCAGTTGGCGTGGGGTGATTGATGAAGAATGAATGCTATGTGGTTTGCGCAGACCAGCCTTGGTTTCTTTGTGCTTCTTCTGGACGGATTAACAATAAACCCAATTACATCAGACTCTGGAGAATGGATTTATTTTTTGGAGATAGAGTTGCATGGGTCAGTGGAACACTGTCCACTTGCTCGGACAAAGTTTTTTCTGAAAACAAGCCTTTAAACAAAATATTGCATGGATGAAGACGCTTATCCGACGTTTAATACAATAATGACAAATGACTGTTGGTCCAAAGAACAGAACTAGCATAGGCTATCTCACATAAAATCTGTAGCTTCATGGCACGGCTCAGATCATTTTGGGCAAGCAATGTTGACCGTAGCCTGAGTTCATTTCTCACATGTATCATAGATTTGATGTAATTGTAATAACGTCACAAGAGAGGAACAAGTCTGGGCTATGTTGTCCAATGTTGATGTAGCCAACGCAAATTAGCATAACTTAGCTCATGCATTGGGAAGTAGCATTAAATAATGAGTAATGAAACATTAAACCTATGTTTGAGCAGTATGCAAAATCGTACTTATCAAACGTTTAATGATAACTATATAGGGGTCTAACAGTGGACTGATGTGAGTGGCACGGCATGACGCCTGAAACAAACTGCAGTTGTTGAGCACGTTCAGGCTGCCATTAGACCCTTGTGTGGAATCAAATTAGAGCCAAAAGTTTTTTGCGTGTGTAAAAAAAGTTTTGAACTTGTAGAAATATTTTGTGTGTGTGTGTAAAAAAGTTTTGAGCTTGCATTATAGCTTTGTATGTGTGTAAAAACGTTTTGAGCTTGTGAAATACTTTTGTGCGTATGTAATAAAGTTTTGAGCTTGTGAAATAGTTTTTTGCATGTGTAAAAAAGCTTTGAGTTTGTAAAATGGTTTTGTGCCTGTGCAAAAAGGTTTTGAGCTTGTAAAATAGTTTTGTGCTTGTGCAAGAAAGTTTTGAGCTTGTGAAATAGTTTTGTGCATGTGTGACAATTTCCTACCTTCCTGTGTGACAGTGAAGTTGTGGATACGCTCAAATTTTCTACACTTTGTTTTTACAAGCACAAACCAGATTTACGAACCTCGAGTTACAAAATTATGGCCCTATTTTTACTCCTGTAGGGTAGACTAGCCAATCAGCACGTTGCCCACTGAACAGCCAATCAGAATGTTACTCACCGTCACAGTAAGTCAAACTGTCCAATCAGTGGCCAAACGGTTCTGACAATATTTCTCCCCCAAGTCCATGGTGAAATCCATAGCTCATTGACTTCCGTTTTTATTCTACTGTAATGTCATAATTATATATTCTCGCCAGCAATTGCCAGATGTGGAAACAGTGATATGTCTCGGGCAATTGATGTGTGCGCTTTTCATCAACACGGTTCGATTGACTCATGTTACATTAATTAGCTGGTTAGCAAGCTAACTAGCTACTCTCCTGCTAGTTGGGGAACATTACGAACAACCACTGAATAAAACTTGATTCCAGTTCATTAACCCTGATTAGATTGCGATCGGTCACCAGATACTACCAGTCCTGTATCTTTTACATGGTTTGTAACAGTCTTATTAACCTTGTGTTATATCGGAGTTGATCATAATAAAGGACGGTTTCTCAGTTTTTTGCACAAAACGTGCAAGGAACAATTCGGCCATTCAAGAAACGGACAGCTATCGCAATCAAGTCGGCAAGCAAATTGGATGCTCAAAACTTCAGTTCAATAAAAATGAAAACTGAGAAATGGATTTTGCAGGTCTCTATATTGTAGTAGCGCGATGCTAGCAGTAGGATATGTGTTTCTAGTCTTCTCCCAGCTTACTCCTATGCTGCCTGCGATTCACTCACTTGATAGCGATTCCCTCCCGTTTCTTGGATAGTTGCTCTCCTGCAAGCTGGCGAACATTAAGAACAACCGCTGTATAAAAATTGCTTCAGTTTATTTTATTTCTCAGTTTTCTGCACAAAACGTGCAAGGAACAATTCGGCTCTTCAAGAAACGGGTCTTTTTATTGTAGCAGCGTGATGCTAACAGTAGGATACCTCTTCCTAGTCTTCTCCCAGATAACTCCTATGCTGCCTGCGATTCACTCACTTGATAGCGATAGCTATCCGTTTCTTGAAGAGCCAAATTATTCCCTGCACTTTTTGTGCAGAAAACTGAGACATAAAATAAAGTGAAGCTACTTTTATACGGCGGTTGTTCGTAATGTTTGCCAGCTAGCAGGAGAGCAGCTAGCTAATATTGTGGTTTTCATTCAGACATTTCATATTATGAGGTCCCCCCATCCTCAATCAATTGGAGAGAGGCAGATTCTTCAGACAACTAGGCTTTATTGTGGAATGTCGATGAATATAAAGCCGAGTTCTCTTTGCGCAAGAAGAACTGACATTTTGCTTTTCACACCCAGTTTTTATACCTTCATCACAGGAAATATCTTCCAAATATGGTCTTTGCGCCTTCTCATTCTCACGCTACAACAGGACAGGAAAACCAAATCGCTGCCAACTTCCCTTGAGAACTGCAACCAAAAGATAAGCATGCATAACACTAGGGGAGCTTGTCAATATACTAAACGCATTCAAATTTGAACCGGCGTTCAAAAATGAACAAGTCTCCGTTCGTGTTCAACTAAAAAACGAACGGCAGAGTGTTCAAAAATGAACGAGCATGCGTTCATTTTGCGTTAAAAAAATGAACAAGCATGCATTCATTTTCGACCGGACGGCATCCAAAAACAAACGCAGCTACCCTCTCTCGCGTCACAAAATGAATCTGCTCTCCACTTCACAAAATTTAGGCTACATCAACATGCGTAAATATTTCCTTCTTACGAGAAAAAAATTCCCCGTCTCCCATCCTTTTGCATCAAGTGGTCTCTAGTAAGGAAAAGGGGGGTATCTGCTGTGGAATAATACAAAACATCTTTTATGTCAATACCCCAAAGCTTGTGGACCTATTTACCCAGAGCGTGTGTCTGTGTGTGAGAGGAACTGTGCAGAGGAGAAGGTGGAGAGTGGCTCAGGAATGCAGAAATTCTGCCAAAAAGAAAACGCCCTAAGCGCAGTCCAAAGTGGCATCAGGTATCCCGTAACTGCCCTCTCGTGACCTGTCTAAAGTTGACTGGACAATACAATGTAGGAAGGCGGGAGCTGATTTGACAGTGGTTACAGACAGATGTACAGCCAATAAATGTCCAGCCAAAGGACTGTGGACTATAAGAACTGAAGCCCGGGAAACGCCCAGACAGAGCGCTCTCCAAACTGTGGCTGAGAACATCCCTCTGTTGCGGTTTGTAATTTTTTACTCTTTGTCTGCTATAAACAACTATTTTTGGTCTACAATTCCTTTATTTCGAGTCTCTCCCTTGAACACTCAAATCAGGCTAGACAAAAGGTGAAAAAACCCACAAATTTGGTGACCCCGACGTGGAGGGGGAGACGGGGAACGCACCTAGAAGACTTCTGTAACTACATTCCAACCTTGACGACATTCGCCAGACACTTCACGGCCGGCCAAAGAAAGGTAAGCAGAGCCTTTTTCATAAAATCTGCCTAACATAGAACATGAAGTGACTGACGTCTGATGAAGAGGCATGTGTTAGTATTGATATGACCTTTTCTAAATGGTAGAAGCTATAGATGCAATCACAGTAGCAAAAATCCTGAGTAGAGAAATTATTCCTAGGTAGGGAATTCCAAAGACATTGTATAGTGACAATGGGTCAGAATTTAGGAATGAAGTGTTGACCCACCTGGGAGCAAAATTGGGAATAGGATTGAAAAAGCATTGTGCATATCATTCGCAATCAGCAGGATTAGTGGAGAGAACTAATGGACCCCTGAAAGCAAAACTGGCAAAAACCATGTACTCCACTAATTTGACCTGGGTTGAGGCCCCCCCACTGGCACTATACTCTATGCGCCAGCAACCAGCGAAGGACACGTTTCTTTCACCACATGAACTACTCACTGGAAGGCCCATGCCCGGGCCTCCGGGAGACCCTAACGTGGTCCCCACCGCAGCCTTGCTGCAAACAGACCTGTCAGATTATATGCGGGTTTTGGGCAACATGACTAAGCTTCTCTCTCGCCAGGTGCAAGCAGCAAATTCCACAGGAGACGAGGACAACGGCACCCCGGCCCCAGGGGTGACCACTGGCGACTGGGTCTGGTTAAAGGCACCAGGCCGTCCACGCTGGGACGAACCGATCTGGACGGGACCGTTCAAGATCACTGAGGTCTCCGACCGCGCAGTGCGGGTCGAAAAGGGGGGAGATAAGACCTGGCATCATTTTGCACACTGTGCAAAAGCAAGATCGCCAGAGCGGTCACTGGAGCAGGTAAGAACTAACCTATTGTCATTGCAGGACATCAACAAGGAAGATGGAGATAGAGAATCGAAGGAGGGTGAGGAAACGAAAGGAAATGTGGCTAGGAATAGGGAAGGAGGGATTAGCTCTCCTAGTAGGATTTTCTTTACTTCTTGTAAGCGCTTTGCTATACACTGAATGCACTCAGAAAGACGCCCACACGACACCTACACCACACCAAGAATTCACGGAAGACATGTTGATGGTAGCGGCAGTAGTAGGAGGACTAATAGCAGGAGGAGCATTCTCCAGCCTGGTCTTGCAGTATATACATCATTGGGTCCTAACACATACATCACTGGAAAACACAGACAAGACAAACTTAATCGCACGTCCCAAAAGTAACGTGAAAATAGCAAGTATCATAGTAATCTTGGCCTTGGTACTGGTAACAGACGCAGCTAAAGTGAACTCAGACCCCTGCAGAGCCAAGGTAATTTTAAAGGTGGACCCGGACAGTGAGAGCACATTTCAATTTGATTTATGTAACGTAATCGACTGTGGTACTGACCCCTCCAAATGGAAGGGGTATGATGTGTACGCTTGTCAGTTCATTTGGGGTTTTCCCACAAACAACCCGTGATGCCGATCCTGGTCTGACGTATATTGGAGCACCAACCCCAGGCAGGTGTCGGTCACGGCCAAGAGTAATAAGTGGGGGGACGTGCAAGGGAAAGTAACTATGATGAGGGGACAACTAGTGCCAAACGGGGATAACGGCAAACAAAATCCCATAATCATTAATACCAAGAGGGGGTTGAAAAATTCATGGCTCATGCAGGGATATGATCCCAAAAAGTGTCACACGGGAGGAAAGGGAATCCCAAGGAGCAAACCAACCTTCTATATTATAATGGGGGTGGACGTAACCGGTACAGATCCAATGGGAATAGTTAGAATAGATTTACTGCCTCCCAAACGGAAGAATAACATGACCCCCACAAGCGTGCCCTCTCCCAAGAAAGAACCTGAACCTACGTCTGCCCCGGAGGTAGTATGGAAATTCAATTCGGCAAAAATAACTTTCCGAACAAAATTGGCAATAGAAACTGGATTCCGAGAAAAGAATGCATGGATAAACAGAATGGTAGAATACGCGAAACAGGTGAATGGTTCCGACTGTATAATATGCTCAGGGGCCAGACCCACCTTATTAATATCCCCATCTGCATTTGACCTATATGACCGCACCATGAAAAACCCAGGAAAAGATATTAACTGCTTAATTTGGCAAACGTCCTCCAAAAACCCACCAATGGAGTGCAAAATATGGGAAACAGTACACCCTATGGCCCCAGCGAATGTGACGCCCCAGTGTTTCAAAAAGGGAAAGTAAGAAATGTGACCTGTATTAGGAATAACAGTACCACTCCCCAGTCGCATAATCTAGGCACACTGACGAGCTGCAAGGAAACCCTGGACCTGACGGGAAATGAAACTGCAAGCAGCCTCATCGTAGCCAGAGAGGACATCTGGTGGTACTGTGGAGGTAGGAGACTGCTGAATTGGCTCCCTTATAACTGGAGAGGTAAGTGTGCCCTTGTGGCCCTGGATGGGCCAGTAATGATTGTAACCAATGCAGAAGAACTACTGAATAATATATCCCCAGAACAATTAATAGACACACTAGAATGCCACAAAAGATCATTTGGGTCTTTTGATTGGACAACTAATGAGCATGGTATGTGGGTGGATCCCATAGGGCAGGCCAGAAACATACCCAATGAATTTAAGCTCGCAGACGAAATAGCGGCAGGGTTTGAAAGCTTCCCAATATTTTCGGCCATTTTTCCTGTAACAGTAAATAAAAATGTAAATCGAATAAATCTGATACATTATAATGTGCAGTGGCTGGGAAATGAGACTAGAGATGCAGTGGAAGCAGTACATGAACAGCTGTCTCAAACCTCATTAATGACATACCAGAACCGGATAGCATTAGATATGCTCTTGGCAGAGAAAGGAGGGGTATGCTCAATGTTCAAAGACACATGCTGCACAGAGATAGCGAACAACACAGCCCCTGATGGGAAACTCACTAGGAGTCTGGTGACTCCTGGCAAATGAAATGAAGGCGCAGTCAGGAGTAAGTAACCCTGTTAGCTCCTGGCTAAATGAGACCTTCGGTAGATGGGGAGCACTCATTGGGCAGCTGCTCAAAGGGATCACAGTAGCGGGGTCCCTATTTATAATTTGCGGATGTTGTTGTAGACCCTGCATACGTACTTTGGTGACCAAAACAATTGAAAAGGCCTTAACTAGAGAGGATCCGCCTAAATACCAAGCAGTTCAATTAGAAGAGGGCTGTTTAGACTCAGCCGATGACACTGAGGAAGATATTGAGTTAGAGGAGTACCGAGGCGACCCCATAGGCCTGGAGGCCGGGGAACTTGCCCTAACCTCGCCTGACGAGGTGACTATGTTACTGTACCAACAGGTGACCAGGGATGTGACAGGAAGTGATGAGTGGGTGTATCCTCCAGAACCCTACACGCCCAACTGCCCCATTGGAAATCCCTACTGCAAACATCTACAAGGCGGAGGAGCAGGTTGGGCTTGCTGGAAGTGGGCGGAGAAGTATCGCCCAGACCAGCCTAACCTCAGAAAACAACTTCTGACTGATCCTGAATTTCAGCGAGCCCACTGCCGGGATATTCTGGGGTTGTCTGAGGAGGAGTGTGAATGAGATTTGAGTGGATGAAGGGTATTAGCTTAGTAAATTCATGACGTTAGAGTGTGTTCATGTGCTAGATCCATATTCCGTGATAGTGGCTGATGTGTGCACTTTCACATATGAAGTAAAATTGAAATGCCGGAATATGCAGATGTGCTGTAGGACCAAAGGGTTTCGCTTGGAGCGGACGCTGGGCCGGCAACTAGCCAAGCCGACCTCCACTGGCGTCATGGCCAAACCATGGTCATGTGGATCCCTGAGTCGTCAAGAGGTGAAGGGGGGCACCCAAGGAGGGGTCCCAGTGGTCAAGTAGAGTTCGGAGGTCAGGTTTTGCTTTGCTGCGCTAGGATGTTATTGCAAACACCCCATTGACAGCAATGTGTAACGTAGGTGCTCACAGCACAAAAGGGTGAGAATGTAATCGCTTCAGCACTTAGTGTTGCCCCCATAAAATGGGGCCAAAGGAGGGAGTTGTGGAATAATACAAAACATCTTTTATGTCAATACCCCAAAGCTCGTGGACCTATTTACCCAGAGCGTGTGTCTGTGTGCGAGAGGAACTGTGCAGAGGAGAAGGTGGAGAGAGGCTCAGGAATGCAGAAATTCTGCCAAAAAGAAAACGACATATTTTTGACATTTGGTCTACAATTCCTTTATTTCGAGTCTCTCCCTTGAATACTCAAATCAGACTAGACAAAAGGTGAAAAAACCCACACTGTGCACCTAGAGAATGGGCTGCCTGCCCCCAGTTGAAGGTTTATATGGCTCTTTGGGATAGGCTTCGGTTATGTGGGGGGTGTACTGGCACTTGTCAAGGAGGGTAATGCTAGTCGTGCTGTTATACCAGAGTCTATGGTCCCTGTAGTATTGCAAAGTTTACACAATAACAAAACTGGGGGTCATTTGGGGATCAAGAAGTTAATGGAAAGAGTTCGGACACGCTTTTTCTGGCCTGGGTGGGCCAAGGGGGTAAAAATGTGGTGCAAAACTTGTCCTGACTGTGCTCCAAGTAAAATAAGTGGACCAGCGCCTAGGGCGCCGTTGCAGACCTCTCGGACCTCCAGACCCTTTGAAAGGATAGCCATGGATATATTGGGCCCTCTACCACGGTCAGATAAAGGCAACGTGTATATAGTGGCGAATGCTGATTATTTTACGAAATGGGCCGAGGCTTTTCCTATGCCCAATCAGGAGGCTAAAACTGTTGCCGAGGTATTTGTCACAGAGTTCGTGTTGAGGTACGGGGCACCACGTACCTTACATACTGATCAAGGGAGGAACTTTGAATCCTAATTGTTCCAACAGATGCGCTCTCTACTTTAAAGGGGACCTATTTTGCTATATTTCCAAGGTTATATTTTGATCTTGGACTCCCCTAGAGTACTCCTGATCGTTCAAAGTCCAAAACAGGGTCCTTATTTAGCTCATACTGCCATCCTTAAAAAACCCCATTTGCAGTCCATTGTAGTCTCTGCCTGAAACGCCTCATTGGGGTGGCTCTTCCGCTATGGCCCCCACTCCCCGTGTACCCACTTTCTTCTGACTGGCCAGCTGTGTGGAGGGCGGAGTTGGGCGGGACGAGGCTGCAGAACGCAGTTTTCCGAGTCCGGCTCCCCAGAGTGAAACGTGAGACACGTCTGCAATCTAATAAGGAAGTGGCGGGCAAATTCCGCAATCTAACGTTTTACTTGAATATAGATCTAATGAAATGAACTTGTTCTAACAAATGCAGCGGCGAAAGTGGAGGACGCAGTGTGAAAATCTGGCAGCTCAAGCTCAAATTTGCTATCGGCTACAGTTTGCTACAGCGACAGTGGTGAGTACAGCGGTTTTTCTACTCAATAGCTAGCATGCAGGGAAAGCTAGAATCCACCCATATAGACACATTTGTAGAACGGGTCGACATACCCACGTGTAGACCGGAGACCGTAGAAATCCGGTAGGTCTGAGTTTAGAGGGAAACATAGACAGTGACGAGCAGCTAAAAGTGGACCAACAGCTTATGGACTGCTTCGGTGTGTATTATAAGGACCTGCTGGTTCGTGTGCATAACTGTGGTGTGTCGTTAGCGTGGAGAAATGAACAGCTTCTGCGCTGGTATATGACGGAGGGGCGAAAGCTCCAGGCTTAACATCCTTTTCAGAAATTGCCCGTGGTAATGGTTTACTTAATGCGTCGGAATGACAAGCGTTTCCTCGCGGAGAACGGGTGCGTTATGGATAGTGCGCGAGAGCGAGATAGAGCTCCGGTTATGTTATGAGCATAATACAGGTTTTACAGACCGTAAGTTCCGTTTGCGTGAACTGTTGCTTATGTGGAGCTAGCGAATCGATCACTTTTACAGGAAAGAATTTAATTTTCAGTCGCCGATTTAATATTCAATCGACAGCAATGCAGAGAAATCGTTTGTGATACCAGACACGTTATAGCTTTTCCCTATTGCTTTCACCAGTAGCATCAGAGAGCTTGCCCAGACATTGGAGAAGTATCAGGCTGACCCCGGTCATGGATAAGTAAAGCGATCGTTTCACAAGCACCCAAAAACGCACCCCAAGCTTTGCAAAACCTACGTCTGTCTAACTGCACCTCTCCGGTTAGCTTCAACTGCAGTGGCTACAATCAAGCAACGTTATGATGAAACTGTCACATTGATGCTTACCGAAGTAACACAAGCATACCAAACAGAATCGCTGCATATAAGTTAACCAGGAGCATTTTTAATTAGCAGAGCACGGGAACTAACATGCAGTAGCTGACAAGCGGTCATGACTTTGAATGTAATCTGTCACGCGAAAAAATTAGTTTTCAAGGTCCGTGTATGTGCTTGACGTGCCCGTATTCGCGTCTTTGCATTGACTTTGAATGTAATCTGTCGCGCGAAAAATTAGTTTCGCGTCCGGTGTGAAAGCTGCTTAACGCGCCCATAACGCGTGTATTCGCGTCTTTGCATTGACTTTGAATGTAGGCTAATCTGTGCCGGGAAAAATTCGTTTCGCGTCTGATGTGAAAGCAGCTTTATGGATAGTACGCAACAGCTAGAGAGAGCTTGGTTATGTTATGAACATAATACAGGTTTTACAGACCGTAAGTTCCGTTAGTGCGGGCAAGTTGCTTATGTGGAGCTAGCGAATCAATCACTTCTACAGGAAAGAATTTCCTATTTAATCTCTGCCTTTTTCGGCTTTTTATTAGCCACAACAACTTCTAAAGGGGGATGAAATTATGTCACGGTAGTGCAGAGAAATCATTTGTTATACCAGACACGGTAGAGCTTCTGCGTTTCGCATTGCTTTCTTGATAGCACCAGAGAGCTTGCCCAGATATTTGTGAAGCATCCTGCTGATCCCGGTCATGGATAAGTGAAGCGATCACAAGCAGCCGTAAACAAACCCAAACACGTATCCCAAGCTCTGCAAAACCTACGTCTGGTCTAACTGTGCTTTTCAGCCCAACTTTGCGGACACATACAGCACCTCTCCGGTTAGCTTCATCCGTGGTGGCTACAATTGGGCAAGGTTATGATGAAACTGCCACATTCCTAAGTCACACAAGCATACCGATCAGAATTATTGCATATAAGTTAACCAGGAGAATTTTTAATTAGCATGGCACGCGAACTAACATGCAGTAGCTGGTAACCGAGCGGTCATAACAACCACAGAGACAAACCCTTGCAATACAGGTTTTACAGACAGCAAGTTCCGTTACCGTGGACAGTCGTACCAAGCATCCAAATTATAAACAAGTATAAAAAGTTAGCTTCAAATGAGGTTTATGTTCACACACCTTCCATAGAATTTCCCCTGATATCACTCTTGCATATTTGGGACACAAAAATTAGCAACAGTAACTTGGCTACGTTAGCCGCAGAGCTATAGCCACAATCAACTGGCTATCATGTCAGGTTGGCTTATGCAGTAAAAGCAACTTGCAGCTTCTGTGTCTGTGAGACAGTCGCGACAGATCCAGGCTTTATCTTCAGATATTTTAGAAAGCCTGCGCTTGAGGCCAGTTGTTAGTGCTAACTATCGTTAGCGGTCCTGCTAGCCAGTAGCCACCCGTAACACGTTATCTTCACTTACATTATTTGCTGTTATATCGTTACTTACAGCTTGTGGCTCCGAGCGCTTGATCGATGCAACTGCTTCAGGTTTGAGAAGCAGCTGAAATGCTTATCCAGCATCGAATTATCCTTTATTAACAAAGCTGTCTTTGGTGAAATGCTGAGCACAAGCAGCTAACGTTCCCTTTGGCTGTGGCTGTTTGCTGCCAGCAAACAAAAAAAGCCACCCACTGATTTCTGGTGGCATCGTCTTTTGGAAGAAAAATTGTTGTTTTTCTTTGCGTCCAAAAGTAAACGGACAAGCAGCTTTGGAAGAGATACTGACAAAATCGCACCTCAAATGATCTGCGGTTCTTCTTTTGTATTTCCAAAAGAGTAGACATTACTAAGGCATAGTATGATCTGCCGTTGTTAGTGCCTGCTGGAATAGTTTCCGGTGTGGGCAGGTCCAGCGCAGTGGTTGGCTCTGGCTAGGTCGGTACTAATTGGACGGAACAACCTGACGTCAGGTTTTGCCCAAATCTTGTGAAGATCTCGGGAGGAGCTGTTCAGAGAGGAAATCACACTCACGAAATCAGGTTCTTGGATTACGGCAAAACCTCTGTATCTTATGTTTAGAAACTTTTCAGAGGTTGAGCATGGACAACCAACATTATAACAATACTAATATGTATTAAAAGAAGGGTCTGCATAATAGGTCCCCTTTGATATACATAAAACAAGAACTAGCCCGTACCATCCTAGCTCGGACGGGCTTGTAGAGAGGCTCAATCGTACTTTGACCACAATGTTGTCGAATTTTGTAAACTCAAACCAGTCTGATTGGGATGTGATTTTACCATGTGTGATGATGGCTTACCGTAGCAGCATACAGTCTAGCACCAAATTTGCACCATACAAAGCCGTTTTTGGGTGCCAGATTGTGTTGCCAGTCGACTTATTGTGGGACCGGGGCGATGGGTGCTATGAGGGGTTGAATGAGTATGTGCACTGTATGAAGCAGAAATTGTTTTCAGTGGCAGGAGGCATACAGAGGCACCAACATGCAGCATCAGAAAGTCAGAAGGGGTTTTATGATTTTAAAATTTCACACCAGTATTATGAGCCCGGGGAGAAAGTATGGGTGCGGGATTAGAGAAGGAGGAGAGGGCAATGTCCAAAGCTTAAGAAAAAGTTGAGTAACCCTTACTTAGTTGTGGAAAGGCTCCCTGGCGTTTTATACCAGCTTAGGGGGAGTATTGGGGA
This sequence comes from Gymnothorax javanicus, assembly GCA_029692085.1. Taxonomy (NCBI): domain Eukaryota; kingdom Metazoa; phylum Chordata; class Actinopteri; order Anguilliformes; family Muraenidae; genus Gymnothorax; species Gymnothorax javanicus. The sequence goes on from CM056196.1 coordinate 52,126,418, forward strand.
ATCAGTCATGCACTTTAACCGACTGAAGCCCTGTTATGATAACCAAAGTCTAGTCCCGCTCCAGGCGAATGTTCGGGAGGAAGAGATACAGTCTGCCAGATGTCCACCCCAAGGGAGTGAACAGCGACGGCGGGGAAGATCAGTAGTGCCTTCCCTGCTACCACCAGTCTTGGCCCAGCCAACACCTGCTGACACTTCAGGGGATCCGGATGTGGGAAGAGACCAGCCAGCTGAAGGGGCCAGTATGCCTGGAGCGACCCTTACAGGGGAAGATTATCTGATGCCTTCAGTAGCGGTGCAGGGGGGAGGGCAACACCAGTCCAGACCCCTGCATGATTCCGTTTCTGGAGACAAACAACAGACCCAGTTGGCGCAGGAGGTCGGAGGGCCCAAGCCGCCTGCGCAGGTTTCTACTCCAACAGCTACGGGACCACCTCCATCACAGCAACAGCAGGGGGCCGAGCCGGTGGCATTGGTTGTGGGGCCCGAATCGCCTGCAGAGGGCCCTGCTTCATCAGCTGTGGGTCCTCTACCAGGGCGACAGCAGGGGGCCTAGCCGGCGGCGGTGACTGGGGGACCCGGACTGCCTGCAGGGGATCCTGCTTCGCTGGGACTTGGATATTCCCAACCTCAGAGACAGCAAAGACATCCAAACTGGTTTAAAGACTTTGATGTGGATGTACAAAATGTCGGATGTGAGGGCGCTATCCTCTTCGGGGGTAATGTAGTGAATGCTGTTTACTAGCCGCATAGACGGCTATGCCCCACCTACTGGGTTGATTGCAGCAGGCTGCAGGTGCGGCCTGTTGGGATTGAGTGATTATTCTGGAGAGACGGGGATAAAGACATTCTGAATTTGGCCGCACGAGAGACTTGGGGAGCGATCGATTAGTACAGCCGGACGGAGCACTCGGCAGCGCTGTGGACAGTGCGAATTACCTGTGGACACTTGGTCAGTTTTATAATGCTCCGTGTCGGAGCCGGGCTATGGACTAACCCAGTACTCTCTCAAGGCCGGTTATAGGACTCTGTTTTATCATTTAGCTTAGCCTAACGTTAGCCCCAAGTTTTCGTCAGTCTATTGCCATTTTAGTCTACTGTTTGTGTGTGCGTGTGTGTGCGGGTATATGAGTTAGCCCCTGGCGGGGGTTAATGGCCAGTCCCTTCCCATAGCTTAAATTAGCCATATAGAGGGCTTGACTTGGGGTTGTGTGAATGCAGGGTGGTTGTGAGTGGGAGGTTGGGTTGTTTTATTTTTAACTTGTGAATAAATCGTGAAACGTGCTATTTGCGTTGTGTTTGATTAACTCCTCCTCCGACAACAATACAAAAAGTTACAGTATCACATCATCTGCGCGACATGCGCAATGATTGAGAACTAGCCAGGACTAATTATTGTCATAAAGTGACGTATCTGTGCCCCCCCACTGGCTAAACCTCTGATTAGCTGGTTCAAGGATACGAGATCAGTGAGACCTGAATTCATGCGACACGCTGGAATACCGGTGACAAGACTTTTGGATGATGTGCACGATTAATACTTAATTTGTTCAGTCGACTAAGTTTAATATGTTTTTGTTTCGATAACCGGAATATGTTTTTGTTCAGAGAACAGGAGTAGGTCGCACATAATCCCATTCCTGAAGTGTCACCTAAATAGGCAAATGATCTTTAGCAGGCGGATTATACCCTGTATATGAAAGAAAACTAACAACGACAATGAGAACTATTTAACTTCAAGGAACTAAGAATTTAAAATAGGCCAGTACAAGCGTTTATATAATCCGTCATCCATATTCAGTCATCGTTCACAAAAGAATATCCGCACCCATAATCTAAAAGCTCACTTCACACATAGATGAACGCATCAGGCCCTGGGCAGGCATCAGAGAATGAACGCATTGGGAAATAAACATATCAGAAAATGAACAGAAGGGTGTTCATCATCGAACGCAGTGACCAGGTTTGCAGCCTCGAACGCATCCAAAAATGAACAGGTGTCCGTTCAAAAATGAATGCGTTCACTGTTCAGAATATTGATGAGCTCCCTAAGAAGGAGAGGAAAATTACAGTCAAGAGTGGAAAAATACAGTCAAAGGAATAGGATACAAGTAGATACATGAATGATTCAACTGATTATGTTTTTCAGCAACAACTAATGATTTTACTGAACAAATATTGATCAAAAGCTACAGAAATCAAATACATTGAAATATCTCACCTGATTATGTTTTCAAATCAACAAAACAGAAGCCTGCTTACTAATCAAAGCTACAGAAGCCTGCTGCTTATGTGAGTGTGAGCTGCTCATGTATGTGTGAATTGAATTGCTTGTATGTGTGTGTGTGTCTGTGTGTGCATCTGTGCGTGTGCTGCTTGTGCCTGTGTGTGTGTATGTGTGTGCATGTGTCTATGTGCACTGCTCATGCGTGCGTGAAATGCTTGTATGTGTGTGTTTTAAGTGTATGTGTCTGTGTGTGTATGTGCATGTGCATGTGTGTGTGTGTGCGCCTGTGGATGTGCGTGTATGTGTGTGTGTGTGTGTTACTGCTGCATACATAATATGGTTACTGATTATGGTTATTAATTATGGTTATTGATTTACTGATGAATATGATGAGAGATATTGAAACATGATCCTCAACACTAACCAGCTAATTAACTTAATGTGAGTCAACCAATAGAACCGTGTACGTGAAAAGAACAAACATCCATTTCCCGAGACTTGTCACTGTTCAACGACATTACAGTACAATAGAAACGGAAATCATTGAGCTAGGGATTTTGCACATCTCTTTATGTAGCAGCACGATGTTATCAACATCCTGCATCTTTCCCTTTTTAGTGTAGCTCTGATAGGCTAATGTCCGGGGCAATGGATGTGTGTGCTTTTCACAACACGGTTTTATTTATTTGACTCACATTAAGTTAATTAGCTGGGTAGCTAGCTGCTCTCCTGCAAGCTGGCGAACATTACCGACAACAGCTGTATAAGAATTGCGTCAGTTTATTTTATTTCTCAGTTTTCTGCACAAAAAGAGCAGGGAACAATTCGGCTGGTCAAGAAATGGGTAGCTATCGCTATCAAGAGGGTGAATCGCGGGCAGCACAGGAGTAAGCTGGGAGAAGACTAGAAATCCTACTGTTAGAATCACGCTGATACAACAAAAAGACCTGCAAAATCCATTGCCCAGTTATCATTTTTATTGAACTGAAGTTTTGAGCATCCAGTTTGCCCTTACCGACTTGATCGCGATAGCTACCCGTTTATTGAACAGGCGAACTGTTCCTTGCACTTTTTGTGCAGAAAACTGAGAGGAGGCAGTCCGTTATTACGATTGACTCCAATATAACCCAAGGTTAATAAGACCGTTACGAACCATGTAAAAATACTTAACTGGTAGTTTCTGGTGACTGATCGCAATCTAATCAAGTTTAATAAACTGGAATCAAGTTTTATACAGTGGTTGTTTGTAACGTTCGCTAGCTTGCAGGAGAGTAGCTAGCTAGCTTGCTAACCAGCTAATTAATGTAACGTGAGTCAATCAAACCATGTTGGTGAAAAGCGCACACATCAATTGCCCGAGACAAATCATTGTTTCCACATCTGGCTATTGCTGGCGAGAATATATGACTACAATGACATTACAGTACAACAAAAACGGAAATCAATGAGCTATGGATTTCTCCATAGATATGGGGGAGAAATAGCGTCAGAACCTTTTGGCCACTGATTGGACAGTTTGACTTACAGTGACGGTGGGTAACATTATGATTGGCTATTCAATGGGCAACGTGCTGATTGGCTAGTCTACCCACAGGAGTAAATATAGGGCCATGTTTCATAACTCGAGGTTCGTAAGTCTGGTTTGTGCTTGTAAAAAAAGTGTCGCACGCGAAGGTAGGAAATTTGAGCGTATCCGCAACTTCACTGTCCCACAGCAAGGTAGGGAATTTTCACATTTGCACAAAACTATTTCACGAGCTCAAAACTTTTTTGCACGAGCACAAAACTATTTTACAAGCTCAAAGCTTTTTTACACACGCACAAAACTATTTCATAAGCTCAAAACTTTCTTACATATGCACAAAATATACAAGTTCAAAACTTTTTTTTTTTTTTTTTTTTACACACGCACAAAACTTTTGGCCCTAATTTGATTCCACGCCTTTGCCTGTTCTGTTGGTTGCTTGTAATATATTTCCCTAAAAAATATTTTTTCCCCTCTAAATTTAAAGATTTTTTTTCTCTTGAAATTACAACTATATTCGCGTAATATTACGACTTTTTTTTCGTAAAACTAGGACTTTATCGTAGTAATATTACGACTTTATTCTTGTAATATTACGAGATTATTCTCGAAATCTCAAGATTTTTTTCAACGTGGCCCTAATACTCCGTCGTAGAAAATCACGTCAAGGAGGCTCCTGAAAATGTTTGATTCCAGTATCGCGAAGCGAGCAACATTGCACAAGTATCCGGCAATAAGGCAACGACTCTACCTTTCCCGTCACAGTCTGAATAAGACGGAGAAGTATGAAGGGGGGGTTACCGTAGCGATTTAAGACCGCGCTGAAACACGGTAAAGTCCCCCCTTCCTACAGCACTGCTCATCTTCTACTCAGGAGGAAGTCTCAACTTGGGGAATAAGGACAATCTGATAATGACGAATTCTAAATATTGTTAAAATGTGACATGGAAGGGGGACTGATTGAATTGTGATGGTGACTGCCACATGGGTACTTGAATATAATGATTGAATATTGGCTATTTTACTAACATCAATGGTCACAAGTTTTTAAGATAATTACTCTGGGCTTACTATAATTGAGATAGCAATGTGTAGTGGACAATGTAGAATGACTGTTAAGGACATTGATTTTCAATTTGGGTGACTGCTGACTAATACCCCTGTCACACCAGACAGAGTTCCCACGGAGTTGTCACCACGATCTGAAACTTATCAGAACTCCGTGGGATCGCAGAGAAATTTGGAAATCGTTTTGCAAATTATTTGAAATTTTCACAAGCTGGAGATCTCAGGGCGTTCTCACGGTGATTGTGGCGTTTGTACCATGGACGTAGTTTTGATTTCAGAGGTGGGGGGGACACATTTCTGGTGCAAATTCTCAAAAGGGCTTTAGTTCTGAAGTAGAACAAAATAGCCATGTTAAATAAATTTAATGCAAAATACATCAGTAATGAAAATTGAGTAATGAAATTGATCAAAATATTGACGTACCCCATAAGGTGGAAAAGAGCGCAGTAAAACCACCCTGGATCGAGGTGGGTGCGGGGTTATGGGGGTGACTACTTGATCTTACATAATTTTTCACCCATTGCTGAAATTTAGTAAGAATTTGCAATAACAGTACTCTGATAGCTGCCATCAAAGCAATATGAATATCAAAATATGTATTTATCGTAGAACCTGAGCCCAGCGGCTTTTAAAGCCACATTATGTGGGAATTGGAATTTTTTCAAAACTGCGCCCCTCAGGGTTCTGCGTGCTAGACCACTGTTGTAAGTCACACGCTTCACCTCCAAACCTCCCAGGAAAACAGTAAACACCAGAGTAATAACTGTTGAAGCTTGCTAGTTAGGGCAAAAACCACATCGCATCGTTTAAATATGATGATTATTTTCAAAGATTTTTCTTAACTAATGTTAAGAGCCAGAGTCTGTAACTATGAACCAGGGGGTGATATATCATGTTCCAGTAGGCCACTGAAGATTTTTGTGGGCGTAAAAATATATCGTCCAAACTGACAAAATTATGTTTTTTAATCAGAAGATCCCTTCGGGGGGGAAATTACAGCCCTTTATAGGGTAGGGGTTAAAAGGGCCAAAATATTGACGTGGTCAAAATCTGGACGTTGTCGTTCTAATATCTTCGTGCACTCTCTGTAACCCTCCTTGATCTTATGGTATATAAATGTATGGGTAGAGTTCTTCCATTTAGCATAATAATTTTTCAAAAGGTTTACTGAGGGCGCCGCCTATAGGGGCGCTTCAAATCATGACTTTCTGCATTTTGGGCTATATTTGAGACCCTCCCAGGGCCTGTGCCCTCATTAACCCTTGCTTATTTATATGTATTTGGATACATTGGGACTAGTTCTTTCCAAATTTGCATAAATGGCGGTGGTTTAGTTAGGCGCTTTTTGCATAGGTGGCGCTTTTTGGCAAGAACACGATTTTAGGCAATTTTCATTTGGCCATATCTCAGTGCGCCCCCTATGGATTTCAGTGAAACTTGTTTTATTATGTTTGTCTATAGCTCTGCTATTCATGATAAAAATTTCAAGTAGCCTTTTTGCCTCATTAAGCCTTTACACGCCAGAGTTTGACGTATGTCGCAATCAAGCACCACCTCCGAAAAATGTCCATTTTTGTTTTTCGTCCCCAACAACCAGTGGGGAGAATTATTTGAGTGTTTTCAAAGCATTGAGGCAAGAGAACTTATTCAAATAAGCAACAATTTATTAAAATGTTAAAACTGAAAAGTCGGAAAAACAACAATCAAGGCACCCATATGTGCTGAAGATACTTAGGCCTTAATGGACGGCATCTTTCTGTTGGTGCCACCACCACAGAATAATGACTCAATAATTCTGGAATTGTTTAGCATGGGATGAAAACTATATAAAAATTGTACCAGTAACAGAGGCTTCTGCGTTGGTATTCCTGAAATAGTCTGAAATAAATGACTACCAGTCATTCTTAGGGACACGCTCCTCAAGAGGTTCTCAGGACAGCAACTGAATTGCACATAGTTCACAACTGACTAAAACTTTTGAACAGATTTGTCCAGAAAATCTCACAACATAGTTCAAAACTAACTGAAGGACATCCTTGTTCTAAGGTTTTAACCCACAACAACTAAAAATATTGGACAAACTTGTCCAAAAAACCTCACAACATAGTTCAAAACTAACTGAAGGGCATCCTTGTCCAGAAGGTAACCATAGTAATTTTCAGAGGGGGTTGAGGACCTTGTCTTTACATTCTGCATTGCTGCATGCATTATGCATACACACAGGCCACACCCATTAAAAAATGTGATCAGAAAATATATGATCTAATATCTTGGGAACAAAACTAATCGTTAGCACAATATCCCACAAGGTAAAGATGGAACGATGTACCGCTCGCAGGTCTTAAAATCAGAAGATATTTGTGATAAAGCAGGATTTCCACGGCTCTATTCAGACTCTGAACATGCCATCAAAACGTGATCACAGCAGTGCTGCCACCTGCCATATGAGCCGCCTATAGGAGCATTGGAGAACTAACCTTTTGTCTTTCTTGATTAAAGTGGAGAGTGATCTGGTGTGAACGTTTTAGCACAAAGAGGGTTAACGAGGCAAAAAGCCTTCTTGATATTTTCATCATGAATAGCAGAGATATAGAGAAACACAATAAAAGAAGTTTCACTGAAACCCATAGAAGGCGCACTGAGATATGGCCAAATGAAAATCGCCTAAAATCGCATTCTTGCCATAAAAAGCGCCACCTATGCAAAAGCGCCCTAACTAAGCCACCGCCATTTATTCAAATTTGGAAATAACTAGTCCCAATGTATCCAAATATGCATAAATAAGCAAGGGTTAATGAGGGCGCAGGCCCTGGGAGGGTCTCAAATGTAGTCCAAAATGCAGAAAGTCATGATTTGAAGTGCCACCTATAGGCGGCGCCCTCAGTAACCCTTGAAAATTATAATGCTAAATGGAAGAACTCTACCCATACATTTATTCACCCTAAGATCAAGGAGGTTCACTGAGGGCGCCACAAAATATTCGAAGGTCAATGTCCAGATTTTGACTATGTCAATATTTTGGCCATTTTAACCCCTACCCTAAAAAGGGCTGTAATTTCCACCCCGAAGGGATCTTCTGATAAAAAAAAGTATTTTTTGTCAGTTTGGACAATATATCTACCCCCACAAAAAACTTCAGTGGCCTACTGGAACACGATATATCACCCCCTTCTATGAGCTGGTCCAAAGTTACAGACTCTGGCTCTTAACTAGCTAGCTAGATTGCTATACAATCTCAACAATAATGTAATTCGCAATTGTATATGGAACAACACAAGGCAGCTAATGATAATGTCTCTCGCCAAAGTGTATGCTTGCTGTGTTCAGCTAACAAGAAGCTGTTAGAGGTTGTGTGGGCGTGATCGCGTTGAAAGCAACCAATCATAAAAGGGCTAGTGCCTCCCCCTACCAGTGTATATGCCCTCCCGAGAAGCTTATTGCCTGCAAAGTCGGCTTGAACTTGTTTTCAGCCAATCGGAGTTGTCAAAACTTCTCCCCTACCTATCTTGTTTGGGAATCACACATTTGAGCTTCAGTGCAGGTTAAACGCTCAGCAATCAGTGGTTCTCAAACTCGGTCCTGGCACCCCAATGTGTATGCTGGTTTTTGTTCCAACCATAATTGCAATCTTAGGATTTTTAAAAGCTGTTGATTTGTCTTAATTAGGCGCATATACGTTTACAGCAGTTCTTTATCCTCTTCATCCACATTTGACAAATCTATACATGCCATGAAGAAGAAAAATTCCATATCCAGGTTGAGATGTATTAAAAACTAGTACAAATAACTGCTGAGGGAAACAATTTAACCATTCATTTAATCAATGTGAACTATTGTTTAATCAACAAACAATAGGTTCTCATCGGTGAAGCTGTTGACACATGGGGCCTGTCTCACGAAGCTGGATTTCGGTTTAGCGAGGTAACTTCTGGATTAACCCTGGGTTTTCTGTATCACAGAGCTGGGTCACTTCTTAGCGGGGTACATTGCCGCGGTAATTTACGCTGAACGCCTAACCGTGGATAGTCAGAGGAGCGCTCGGGATAGAGTGGCCCACATGAGAAGTGGCAAAAGATTTTTTTTTTCCTCTAATGTATGATCAGCAGTAACAGATTGCTTGTAATTGTATATGACAGTTTGAATTTACTGTTACCTCTATCAAGGACGGCATTTGTGTGGGTGGAGGTAGCAGCGTTAAAGTGAGGGTCTTACTATCCACTGCGCAAAAAAAAAATAATAATAATAACAACTACATGTTACTTAAGCTACTTTCACAATAAAAGGATAATTGTGTTTTAAAAGCAGCCCAGTGTTTTAACATTTGGCGCGCTGAAACATACCTTGTACATATGCCGTGCATTGTGAGCTGCTACCTCCACCAGGGTCTGATGAGACTCCCCCCTCCACACCCTCCGTTATGGGGCGACCTTATAAGATAAAGCCAACTCCTCTGCAGGAGTGTACGGTTGTGTGGGAGGACCCGCTCCCGTCTTTTTGTCACATTTTCTCCTGTGAGCTGCACACAATATCAGATCAGTTCCATTGTGATCATTCTACAAAGAGACGGCGTAAAAGGTAAAGCTTTGTGCATGTTGTAGTGTAGACTATGTGTGTATATTGTTCACATCATATGTAGCCTGGAAGATATTATAATAAACTTACTGACCGCTTTGAACTATGTTCTTGTATTTATTTTTTTACTTGCTCCCAAGTCCTTTTGGCTCCGCTGGGGTTGCTACTGAAATTAGGTTAAATTGTCAAAAATAATTAAAGAAAATCGAAACAGGCACATACATTTGAGAGACACACAGTGGTGATTTAATATTACAATCCCAGTAACTTGCGCGTTGACAGAGTCAGCGATTTTTTGCCAAGATTCCTTGCGGCTTCTGGCAGCTGCAACAGTGTTGCTTTCTGCCTGAATGATGTCTTTATATTCTTCATACATCCTTAGAATTATTGTTTGCTCCTCCATCGAGAAATAAGTTGCTCTCTGCGGCTTCTCCATGGTGTGCAATTCGTCACATGGAGTTAACACCGCCCCTTTTATGTGCACGAGCACAGATCTAGATTGGAAACTCCTGGGTTCACTTAACGACTTGATAACCGGCTTCGTGAGACTGACAATCAAGACCACGGATGTCCGGTTAAGTGCAGCTGGGTAACTGAGGGAAACCCCGGGTATGTTAATCCAGCTTTGTGAGACAGGCCCATGGTTGCAAACACTAATTATTTACCGGCAAACAATGGAGTTGCACCAGTTTTGTGTCATATTTATTAAGTTCTGGCAAATTATTTTGCGAGAACTCAAAACACCACTGTGAGTAACTTAATTTGTAGCTTACTGATTTTATCAGTCTAATTTGATCTGTTTAATAATGTTTTCACCTTAAAATCCTCACATTATAGAATATAAGCACAATATGTTCAAGGGTTTTTATTCTTCATGGCACAATGGATATGTCCATCAAAACACGGGTTAAGATGGTAAATAACTGCTCTTAACATGGAATGCAGCTAATTAAGACAAATAAACAGATAGTTCAAATCTTACGATTGCAATTGTGGTTGGAACAAAAACCAGCGTACTCAGTGGGGCGCCAGGACCGAGTTTGAGAACCACTGCCCATAGGTCAACATGCTGATTTACCCCGGTAAGAAATGAACCACTTTTCAGTGGTCCTGAAAACCAGATTAAATCTCAAGATACCTCGGAAATATCAAATCCTGCTTCGTAGTGCAGTCCCAGGTCAGATCTGAACAGAGAAGTGCAGTCAGGGGAGGCAGTGATTTCTTTTTATCAGTAGATTTTGTCAACCTATTTCCATGTAGGCTACTATGCCTGATTGACAATCAGTCAATTTTAACTTTTTTTCTTTATCAAACTATTAAGAACTAGCATAGGCTTTATGTAGCCTGTAACGATTAAGAGATGATAGTGACCAAAAAAAAAAAAAATCATCAACGTCTATGCTTTGATGCAAGACTGCAAGTATGTAAATCTTAATAATTAATTAGAAAAAACCTCAACTCCCTCGCTAATTCCGTGTATTGTTTTGACCTTTTGTTTATCAGTTTATGAAAGAAGACTGGAAATAAACTTCCCATTTTTTGAATGGCATTTAAAAGTACCGTTTTAGGGGGGAAAACACAATCATAAACATATAGACCACACATTGAACGCCGCATAAGAAAGGTTTTAATATATGTTAATAGCATCGCGTTAGCTTCCTGAAAGCAAATATGAACAAATTTGATGTCTCATGAGCATTTTAAATTCTGTGCACTGAGCAATAATGTCGTGGATGAAATTGGGATGCCATTTCCGCCGTTTAGTCTTGTAAATTATTTAATCAATCCTCAGATTGCTAATCACGCAAAGTAATAGTGAGTTATTGTTAGTTTAACGGTAAGGATTCTGCCTTCCCCTCACTGACCCCCAACGGCACCTCACTGGATCTTAATTGTCATGACCGGGGATGAAACAATATTGGTATTTATTTGCTAAGCAGCTCACTTTAACAATCAATCGGCTAACTCAACTACGTCGTTTAAGGAAGTTCCTAATACTGTTTATCTACGTAGCTAGCTATAAATGAGGAAAACAAGCAGTTCCCCGCAAAATATACGTTCATAAATTGGGTTTAATGTAACTCTCACTGTTTTTTTTAATATAAAATCTTATGTGATCCGTCTTCGGAGGTTAGGGGGTTTACACATTGCGATTCGCCAGCATTTTTTCTTACATGCTGGCAAAGCCTACTGTCTTTTGAATGAAAGGCGGGACTTGGAGAGAAGAAGGGAGGGAAAGTTGAGCAGGATTGGCCACTGGCAGCTTGAGTGGGTATTTCCCAGAGGTCTTAGTGCGTGTTTTTTTTATTTTTACATTAGTTTTAGGACTGTGAAAAGTGGGGGGGTCCAATGCTGCCTTTTCAGAAAGTGCAGGGGACATGTCCCCCGTGTCCCCCCCGTAAAGTACGCCCCTAGTTTGTACAGAGTTCCCGTGGCATGCTGATGCATCCTCACAGCATTCTCGTTTGGGATCGATGGCGTTTTCACAGAGTTCTCTTTACGTGTCCACTGCGAGCTAGGCATTTTCACTGCACACCCACTGCGTGCACGCTGATTTCACTGCGTCCCCAAAGCGTCCATACTGCCTTTTCCAAAATGGTATAAAAGCCGTGGCATTTCAGCGGACTCTGTGAGGTCTCCGAGCGAACGCTGTCACTATTTGCTGAGTTTGTGTGGCATTCATATGTGACCTCAGGGCTTGCCCATAGCGCTCCCCTGGCGCTGTAGGAGACCTCACTGAGCTGCTACAACGATCCTACGGAGTTCCAACAGCGTTCAAATCAGAACGCTGAGCGTTCTAGGAGACCCCACGGTGTTTAGTAGAGATGCCACAGAGATGCCGCCGCGCTCTAGGTGATCCCACTGCGCTCACCCCGGCATTCTACAATTTTTGTGAATGCCGCACAAACTCCGTGAGAACGCAACTCTGGTGAGACAGGGGATTAAGGTGGGGTGAAATTGGTTGGAGGCAGGAGCTTAGCTTCTTGGTAAGCCTACTCTGGAGCTGGCTAGCTCCACAGACTTTGTTTCCATAGTAACTAGTGCCATGGCTTAGCCTACTTGCTCTGTGCAAACGAAATTGGGCTTGAGATCAGGCTAATCTCGTGCTGATCCTGGGCTAATCCCTTATCCCGCCTTTGTGCAATAGGCCCCTATTGCACAAAGGCGGGATAAGGGATTAGCCTTTTAGCCTTCATACAGCACTGCTGCTACTTTTCTCCATCTTTATTCAGACTTCGACGGGTGAGATAAAGTCGTTGCCTTAACACCGGATACGTGTGCAATGTTGCTTGCTGCGCGATACTGGAATCAAACGCTTTCAGGAGGTTGAAGTTATTTTCTGACGTTAACATTTTAATATTTAATTTGAATATGCCTCCATCAGAAGTGATTAAAAGCAGAAAATAAATATAGTGTGAAAACGTCTTCTAGATCGGACTATCATTTCAGAGTTTGTGCATGACAAAAAGGGACTTAAGCAAAATTTTGGTATATTGGAAAAAGTATGCTTGTAAAAATTTCTAAGCACTTGGGTTTTCTTGGCAGTTCACGTGTGCATTTTATGCAAAATCACATCTGCCCATTTTCTGGTCTCGATGTTATATCTTAAATAGGGTATGTCTAGCAACGACGGCTTATCCCATTCACACACACGCTGAAGTGCATCAGCTACTCCTTTTCGACGGCGCTGAAACACTTCTCAAGTTCACTTTAACTTGACTTTATCTCACTTTCATACTCCTCTCAAATGCCATGCGCCATTAAGACAGAAACTGAAAGACTAGCACAGGCGTTTCAGAGACAACATCGTCCCTCTGTCTGAACGCAGTTTCATTGAAAGCTGGCGCATGCTTCTGCTGCATTTACTGAGTATCCATGGTGATGATTAGCGATTCTGTGATCGATCTCGGGGTCTATTTGAGGTAGCTGTGTGCGCATACTCAGGAGGATCAGCAGCAGCGGGCTAAACTTAGCCGATTATTCTCCACCCGCTGTTGGCTTGTGCAATCAATTAAGCCAGTGACGCGCTGTTTGGGATATGGCAATCCCTGCTTTGATGTTGATCCAGGATCTCAGGATCCGACTTTTGTGCAATATGCCTCAGGACTTCTCTTGACGATGCCCGGTGATCATCTGACTGAGACTAGGAGTTGACATACACTGTAAAAAATGTTTGTAAAAATTACATTGAAAAACTGCCAAATAGCGACAGTTAAAAACCATAAAATAGAAAATAGTTTATCACGTTGACTAAATACATTGTAAATAGTAAATACATTGAATTACCCCAAATTAGGAGTCAGTTCATGACTTTGATTTTTACTGACTTATATGTGGAAAACACATTATTGTATAGTGAAAATGAAAAAAAAGTATATTTAATGGGAAAATACTATGTCACATGCAATGAATTACCCTAAAATGAACAATATTATTCTGTCAGAATTACAGATTTTGCTGATGTTTACAATTATATTAACAGCATATAACCTTTAACCATTTATCAAAAACATACCTTCATTTAAACGGAAACAGTATGTTAAAAATATGATACAACCCCATTCCCAGAAATGCTGTGTAAAATGTAAATAAAAACAGAATGCAGTGATTTGCAAATCACTTAAACCGAATATTTAATTGAAAATAGTGCAAAGACAACATATCAAATGTTGAAACAGAGATTTTATTGTTTTTTTTTTTTTTTTAATTTGCTCATTTTTAATTTTATGACAGCAACATGTTTCCAGAAAGTTGGGACACGGGCAATGTTTACCACTGTGTTGCATCACCTTTTCTTTTCACAATACTCTGAAAGCGTTTTGGAACTCAAGTGACCAACTGCTATAGTTTTATAAGCATAATGTTTTCCTGTTCTTGCTTGATATAGGCTTTCAGCTTATCAACACTTTGCAGACTTCTTTGTCATTTTTTTTTTTCAAATATTTTCAGTGGATGACTGTTCTGGCTCTGTGAGAGGTTCATTTTAAAACGTTTGTATGGTTTCATGTAGGCTCTATGAATCATCTTGTAGTGAATTAATTGATGTGCTTAACATTTGGACGTAAGTGGCAAATTGGACCAGATTTTTTCCCAATTAGGCTGAACATCCAACGTTCTCATCTCCCTTTCCCATATAAAAGTAATTGGAAGTGACTTCATAGAACTTATTAGTAGAAGGCTGTATTCCTTTGTGACTAGGCCTCTAGAGCCATAACCCATAAGAGCAGAAAGGGGGTGAGAATGTAATGAATTCCATGGAGCTCTGTATGCACGCATTGCTGATCTTAGCTGGAGATATAGGAAATAGGAGGAACCTGGTAATGAGTACTGAGCCTGAATATCCTGGAATGTGCACAGGGTGCCATTATTACAGATATCACTTAGTGTACGGACGCCTTTAGATGACCTAATGGGAGAGGTGAAAGGTCTCCCACCTGACATTAAACAAGGGTTATTCCATAAAGGAGATGATTACGTACATTTGAATGGGCCCCCCAGTATCTTTTCAGCATCGTTCCTGGCTCTCAGTGTAGTAGAGACAATAGATTTCACTGTGCCTTTCGTGCCACATTGCAAAAAAAGGTAAGTCTATAAATTGCTTAGGATAAGTTAAGCCAGCTTATGTTGGCCGCCATGAGACCTGTGAGTTCTGGTCCAACCAGACCTGCGCTGATCTGATCTGAAAAGCCAGGAAGTAAAGTTCTAGATTGGGGACTGCCCAACCACCCTCTTCTTTAGGCCGCTGTAATGTAGATAGATGTTTTCTCGCCCGTTTGCCTTCCCAGATGAACTTAGAGAATAGTGACTGTGCTTTATCAAAATACTTAGGAGGTGCTTGGATGGGCAACATAAAGAATAAGAAATTAAAGCGAGGTAGGAGAATCATTTTAAGTATCGTGGCTCTGGCCTGTGTAGAGATTTTCAAAGAGCTCCATATCCGTAAGACCAGTGTAATTATCTCGTAGAATGTTGGGGAGAGAGTCACTTATTTAAGATTATTTTTTTTGGGAATTTTTCCTTTATTTGACAGTTATACAGTTTAGAGAGACAGGAAGGTTGGGGAGAAGAACGGGGGAAGACATGCAGCAAATGACCCAAGCCAGAATCGAACCCAGGTCACTGCAGGAAGGACACAGCCCCCACGGTACGCGCGCCCAGACCGATGAGCCACCGGGGCGCCCCGAGAGTCACTTATTTTAATACCAAGGTAAGTAAACAAGGTCACCAGCAGAATGTGTGGGGGTAGAGAGATATTGTCTTTATTCTGACCAATTCGCATCCGTGCAGATTTAGCCTAGTTGATCTTGTAACCAGACATATCATGAAATGTATTAAATAAATGAAGACTTGACTTTCTGACTAGGCCATGGCGTCAAGCCTGCTAACAGAGGAGCAGCTTCTCTGCTAGGGAGTCACCTGAGTGTATATGACTGTCATCTGACCTAGCTGCCTGATGATTGCTTGGCTGGTAATATGCTACCTTACTTAAGCTCGCCATCGGGAAGCTGCTCCTCTGTGCACTCGCTCAACAAGCTCATTAAAGCATATTCGGCTTTACCTCTGCACCGATTTGCGTATATTTTCTTATTCACCGCATTGTCATTATTGGCATGAGAAGTAAAACGTTGCTCGTTTTTGGCTTACTCACCCTTATCCAGCTTTTACTAAAGATGTCTCTTTTCGATGAAGTGCTTGATGCTTCTGCGAACCTCCTCCCTGGGACCCAGCGCCAAGATGATCCAGATTTAGAGGACGGAGCAAGTGTCCTTTCTGCACTATCCAGATGAAGCTCCAGGCTGGCGGCTAAGTCCTTTAACAAGTCGGATTTGCCGATCCCCAAAATATTAGAGGCCCTATTCATCCCCGGTTTTGTCGCGCCAACCGGAGTGGACCATGATCGCTTGTTCCATTTTTTCCCGGACTACGTCTCTGACGAGAGTCTTGACAGCAGAGGGGCTGTCAATCCTGACCCAGCTCCGGTCCCGAAGAAGGCAACAGCTAAACATAAGCACTCCTCCCAAACTAAGCAGCCGCAGCCACCTAAAAGGCCAAGGTCCCAGCGGCCACCCGCACCCCCCTCAAGAGAAGAGAATCCTGTCTTGACCACCCTCGCCAATATACAGTCCTCCTTATTGGATATGGACGCCCGAATTCAGTCCTTGGAAGCCCGGTCCAAGACCTCTGCTCCCGCTGACCTCCCCGGACTTTCCTTTGCCTTCACCCAACCCTCCGCACTCGTTTCCGGAGTCAACGTCGCGGAGTCGCTTCCCGGTGACATCATCGCTCCCAGGTGAACTCTAGGAACTGCAGTCCCGCCCCTGTCGGTGCCGGAGCCTTTGGTGTCTAAAGGGATACCATTTGCGAGATCTGTCCAGAACGCAGGGCCGAACTGGACACTTACCTTGCTATTATCTCCGACCTTGCTGTTACTTATGGGGGCTCTCTGTTCTATGAATACCACAAGTTTTTTTCTGCCAAAGCAGCTGCTTTCATCCAAAAGTTCAATCAGAAACTGGACTGGTCAATGGTTGATTTGACGCTGATCAGCAGGCATTTTACTGGGCACGCAGCGCTGTCCTGCTCTGTATGCGGCTCCTTTTCCCACTCGGCCACCTTCTGCCCCAAAACTGTCAGCTCAAATCTCTCTGGCCCACCAGAGGGCAAGGTGAGGCCTGCTTTTGCTAATCCAGTGTGTATTAATTTCAATGATAATGTAAGTGAATATTATAATTGTTGATACATTCACGTTCGCAGCTTTTGTGGAGATGCTCATCCAAGGTCTGTCTGCCCCAGACGAACCCGCCTAGTGGAAAAGAAAAAGAAATAAAGCCATCCACTCCCATCAATGTTAAGGAGCTGGGCCATGCATTGAAGAAGCATCTGAATCGTTATTTTGTTAATTAACTACTCACCGGTCTTATCCATGGTTTTCTTGCGAGTCTGTCTTTTTTGCCCAAAATAACTTATGTTTGCGGCAATCTCCAATCTGATTTGAGAGAACCGGAGGTGGTCGATAATCTGCTCGCTAAAGAAGTCAAAAAAGGTTTCATGATCGGTCCATATGATAGTCTGCCATTCCCAGTCTTTCGTATTAATCCAATTGGGGTTGCAACTAGGAAATATTCGGGGAAAAAGCGTTTGATTATCAATTTCTCCGCACCTCATAATCATAATTACATTCTGAGCATCAACAGCCTTATCCCCCCGCAATTCTTTTCTCTGTTTTATGCTACCATCAACAACGCAATAAAGTTTATCAAGCAAGCCGGGAGGGGCGCTTGGCTAGGTAAAGCCAACATTACTGATGCCTTCAAAGTAATGCCCCTTCATCCTTCCCAGTGGCATCTTTTCGGTGTTAAATGGCGTGGTAAAGTGTATTTTTCAACTAAATTCACTTTCGCCTGTCGTAGTAGTCCCAAGATTTTCGATACCTTGCCCGAGGCACTTTGTTGGATCTTGTTGAACAACTGTAGATTGCCGTTCGTTCTCCATTTGCTAGACAACTTTCTGGTGATTGATTTTCCGAACTCCCAGTCGTCACGCTGCATTGATATCCTTAAAGCTACTTTTCTTGAATTAGGCATTCTTCTGTCGGAGGAGAAAACTAAAGGACCACTTTAGGTCATCGAATTTTCAGGAATTATTTTAGATAGCAACCTCTTGCAAGCCTCCCTTCCTCAAGAGAAGCTTGCATTCGAGAGTCAATCAACAGCTTTTTGATTGCCGACTCACTGACAAAACGTGACGTGTTGTCCCTCTTTGGTAATTTCAATTTTGCTATGCGCATCATCCCTCACGGCCGTTCCTTTATTTCCAGGCTTTTAGACATCTGCAAAACCGTTCCCAATTTGCATGACAAAGTGCTGCTTGAGGCTGGCTGTAGATCTGAGCTTAAATTCTGGGTAAAGCTATGCGATAATTGGAACGGTATTTCTTTCTTTATAATGACTTTGTGGAAACTTCAGTCCAGCTAAAATTTTTCACTGACACAGCACCTTCCGTTGGTTTTGGGGGTTATTTTAACGGTGAATGGTTTGCCAAAAAGTGGCCTGAAGAATTTATCTCTCTGCCATCAAATATGTATTCCACTGCTTTGCTGGAGCTTTACCCCATCGTGATCACTACCATAATTTGGGGCAAACACTGGTGTAGGAAACGAGTGCTGGTCTTCTGTGACAATGAAGTTACCTTCAATATAATTAATAAAGGTCGTTCTTCTACCCAGATAGCAAAAAGTGATTGAATCAACATTGTGATATTGTCAGGCTGAAGATTGCAATCAAAATTGATGTCAGATATTGAAAAAAACATTGAAAGTGCTCGCTATGATCAATATGGAAATAACGTTGAATTTCCAATCAGTTCTGATAATGAATCAACCTTGATTCAACTATGATATGATCAACATTGAAAGAATGTAGAATTGCATCAACATTGATGCAACTATATATATGCATTGCATTATACATTGAAACAATGTTATTATTAAAGGGCCATTTCAACACTTTTCAACCCTCCTCTGTATGTTTTTAATATGCCTCATTAAAAAATAATCACTTTATTACTCTATTTATGGTATAGTTCAACAAGGAGCATGGCAAAGTAGTCTACTAGTCAGTGATATCACTGCCATATGCCTGAATAGCAGTAATGTCACTAATAGACAAGTTCGGAGCAACCCCCGCAGAATTTTAAAACACCAAATAGAGTAAAATGATTATTTCTTCAATGAGGCATATTAAAAACATACAGACGAAGCTTAAAATGCTGAAATGGTCCTTTAAGTATGCTATACTGCAGTGGTTCTCAACTTTTTTTATACAAAGACCCCACTTCACAGGGACATGTTTTGGGGGACCCCATACTTGATTATAATAATTTCATAGGTGAATATTCGAAAATGTGTTGTGAGCTTGTAGATTGGCTATTTCCATTTTTTTTTAAGAAACCAAGGTGTTATGATTCTGCTATTCCTGTCTTGATTCTGCCATGCCTGTATGATTTTGCCTCTGCCATGTCTGTTAGGTTTTTGCCATGTTCTGTTCAGTTTTTGTTTCCTTGTTATGTTTTCGTTTTTGCCATTCCTGATCCACTTTTCTGTTATAGTCCGGTCCATGTTTTGCCCATGCCCTTCATTGCACTTTGTCTCCCCTGTCTGGTCTCTTGTTAAGATACAGCTTCTCCCCAGTCCCGCATGTCACATGTTTAGGTGATTTCATGGTTTCTGGGTTTCAAACATTCCTTCTAATCTCGTTTGCTTCCTTCGCCTCTCTTTTCTATTTTACTAACCAATACTAACAGTTTGTTGTTTTGTTAAAGTTACTAACCCAGACTAACATTGTGTATAATACTAACTTACTAACGAGCACCAGGGATTGTATAGCTGCACTTACTAATTGATTAACAAGTTCTCAGCAATCGCCCTGTTCTAGTCTCCGCCTCTTGCCTTCACTTAGTCTTTGCTGCAATTCAGCGGATCCTCCGCACCTGCTCCACTCTGTCCTGCCTCTCATTATCTGTGCACATTAGAACTCCCTAACCGGAGCTGTATGTTTTGTCATAGGCTGTCTCGTGTTCCCTGTCTGCGTTTTGGCTTTTGCCAATTTTATGTGATTAGGTTCTCCCTCGTGTTTGCTCCCACGTAATTAGTCTGATCCAGTTCACCTTTCCCTAATCATAGCATGTGACTTCCCTTTTGTGTATTTAAACAGTCTTCTCACAGCAGTTCCCCGTCAGAACGTTTCTCTTGGTTTGTCTGTGCTACGCTTGTTTTCGCCTCGTAATCTCTCGTGAATCTCTTCTGACTGGACCATCCCTGATTACTGATTTTGGCTCTGTTTTGGATTCCTTGCTATCTCTGTGTATCGAACCTCTTTTTGTCTGACTTCGTTTTTTGTGATTGGTGCCCTGCTTACGACCCGGATTACGCCCTGTGGATTTTTGATTTTTGGATTGTGGACTTTGTACCGTTGCCTCCTGCTCTGCGGGGGTTCGCCCCCTTTCCAAATAAATCTCATTTTTACTGCAATTCCTGGTTCTTGCGTCTGGTTCCAGATCGTTACCTAACACAAGGTTGAGAACAGCTGCTTTACTGCATGCTCTATTAACAAAAAACAAAACAGACCATTATTCACTTATTAAAGATTCAAAAGAAATTGCACTTTTGTACTTCTTTTGTACATTTTAGCACACACCTTTTCTTTTGATCTTTTAAGGTTTCCTGCCTGGCTTAGGTGGAGGAAGCACCTTAGAGAATTATCTGGCCATCTATTTGCCCTGAAAATCCAGGGGACACAGTCCAATCCAGGGGACGGATGCACCCCCCCCCCCCCATCAGCACCATTGAAATGACGTCAATTCATTGTAGGGCATTTCAACATTGAAAAAATCATCATCTATACGACATTGATTCAACAACAGTTTTTCAAACGTTGAAATGGTAACCGTAATTAAACATTGAATCAACATAGATTTTTCAGCCTCAACCAAAAATAACCAATCTGACCAAAATCCAACATTGAATTAATGTATTTTGCTATCTGGGTATTCCCTTCATTTACAGGTTTATCGGTGCCAGGAAAAAAAATGTCAGAGGAAAAAGGGCAGATATAAAACCTATCAGAGCTGCTGTGCGTTAAAATTACATTTCAAGCAGTGTTTCTAGTGCTCTTTCTCTTTTCAAGAATAAGAGATCCTTCCTCTGACATTTTTACACCAAACCGCAGACGTCTGACATGGATTTGTGTTCTGGGCAACTTCATTTTAAATGCCGTGCATGTATCTGGTCTCGATAACAAAACCGCTGAATCTCTTTCCCAGTTTAAATTTCAGGAATTCAAATGCCTATGCCCAGTGTGGAATAATACAAAACATCTTTTGCATTCTTATCATCTTATTATCATCAGTATTATTATCAAAACATCTTTTGTATTATCTTTTACTGCTTGAAACATCTTTTATGTCAATACCCCAAAGCTTATAAACCTATCTGCCCAGAGCGTGTGACTGTGTGTGTGAAGAACTATGCAGGAGAGATAGTGGCTCAGGAATGCAGAAATCCAGCCAAAAGAAAACGCCCTAAGCGCAGTCCAAAGTGGCATCAGGTATCCCGTAACCACCTTTCTGTGACCTGTCTAAAGTAGACTGGACAATACTATGTAGAAAGGCGGGAACTGATTAGACTGCGGTTACAGACAGATCTACAGCCAATTGATGTACAGCTAAAGGACTGTGGATTATAAGAACTGATGCCCGGGCAACGCCCGGGCAGAGCGCTCTCCAAACTGTGGCTGAGAACATTCCTCTGTTGCGGTTTGTAATTTTTACTCTTTGTCTGTTATAAATTTACTATATTTCAATCACAATCTGGTCAAGTCTTTATTTCAATTGTCTTCCACCCTTAACGAACACCACTGGGTAACAAGAGGTAATTTCCTCACAAATCTGGTGACTCCCGACGTGGAGGGGGAAGACTCCTAGGTCTGACCAGAAAACTCGGTCAGAATTTGGACAACGCCTTGACGACAATCGCCAGACACTTCACGGCCGGCCAAAGACAGAGGTAGGCAGAACCTTTTTAATCTGCATAGGATAGAATACGAAGTGTCTAAGGGGAATTTAGTCAATGAAGCCAATGAGTTTTGAAAGCAACTTTATTACGCATATGTGATCACACACCAGTGCAGGGGATTGGAAGAGTAAATTGGAGTGAAAATTCCCTGCGATAGTGGGCTAATATGGCCATAATGCATGTGAGTGAGTGAGTGAGTTTTTTTTTTTGATCAAAATTTTATTTTCATTTTCAATTTGAATAACAAAGGGAGCATGAGCGAATAATGCAGAGGCACAGGGAGGTAAGATAACAAAAAAACTGAGGAAATGAATAATGTTCGAAAAAAAAAACCATGGGCATTGAGAGACAATTTAAGAACACAAGGTGGAGAATAAGGAATAAAGCTAATTCATAATCAAAAGGGGGAGGTAAAAAAAGGGACACAGAAATAGTGCCTCCTTTCTATTTATTCAGATGATTATCAATTTTTAATCGGGAATCATTCCGAATCAAAAATCAATTTTAAATCAAATTGGACACCCAATAATCAAAATTAAAGAACATGTATCCGAGGCCACGACGCTCAGCGCGCCCCCGCCTACTTGCGAGCGTCAAGGGCGAAGCTTACAGAAATCCACTTAAATCACCTCTTTATTTCAGCCATCGAACATATTTTTCTGTAAATAATAATTTTATATGGCTTCCCCAGTAATTACATGTATACATTTATTTGAACGTTGAGATCGACCATAGGTTTCAAAATGAATGACAAGCACCGGAGAATTTACCTCAGAGCTTCTACCTTGAAACTTTGGAGACAGAAAAAGTATGCCTTTAGATTTGGGAAGAAATCTGACAACGCATTTGCCGCTACTTTCCTCCATCATGCTTCGGCCAAAAGGTGAGATGAATGTTTTTTACCGTTTGAGACTTATGGTGCTTTCCCACCGAACGTGAAACGAGTCCCCCGCACGACCGAGACCACACCCAAAGCCAATGCAGAGACGCGAATCCGCACTGACTCCGAATGCAATCCGCCGCGCGAAAAACCCGCCCCGCGTCCGGCGGGAAAGCAGCTCTTCTTGGAAATATTTCGCCGCTTTCTTGCAATAATGACACATAAACGGTTGCCTTGTGTTGTAGAGACAACTTTGAAGACATCCCTAGTCCGGCTACTCTCTTGTTTGATAATCCACATCAGTGTGAAGGTCGATCAAAACAAAAAACCAAAACAAAGCAACACAGGCCCAGACACACGCTCCTCAAGTCATGAGAGTCCCACACTCCTAATAATTAATGTTTCTAATGATAAACTAAAAATATAAGAAGTATCTAGAATTCCTTGTGGTTAAAGCTTAACTGCATTGCCCAAGCCAACAACATGAAAACAGGGCCTGTGAAATTAAGCGACAAGCAATTCATGAAATATAGATGAAGAAAAGGATGACGTTGCTGTATAGCTAGTTAATTCTTTGAATACTCTCAATGGCATTAGTCCAGTTGAGAAGGCAATCAAATTTTGCACCATTAAGTCTTGCAGTGGATCTTCTAAGTATACAGATATCAAAAAAGAAATTAAGCCAAAGTCTCCTCAAAGAGATGGAGGGTTCAAACCAGTTCTTAATAATAGTTTTCTTAGCTGCTGTTGAAGCTGCCATTAAAATACGCTTTTCCTGAAAAGACAAATAAACATGGTTGAACCCTAGTAGATAAAGAGCAGAGCAGGTGGGAAGAGATTTACCAAGTAAGTCACTGACTGTGTTATTAATGTATTCCCAAAGGGACTTAGTCATTGGGCAATGCCAGAACATATGAAGTTAATCCCCTTTCACAATGTTGGAACAGTTGGGACAAGAATCAGTGTCTGCTAATTTCAATTTAAATCTGCGCTCAGGGGTGAAATAAAATTTATGAATAAACTTGTAATGAATTAGCTGATGAGCCAGATTTTTAGATGAAGAGAATACATTAGTCCAGATTGAATTCCAGTCGCAAATGAGACCAAGGGCTTGTAACTCCTTTTCCCAAACCTGCAGAACTGGGAGAGTTTTGTTATCGATTGATGACAGTTTGCTGTAAATCCGAGCTAATAACTTGGAATTTGAAGAGAGCAATGAGATGATGGGATGGTTGCAAAGGGGACATCCCATGGAACCGCATAAGTTTTTAAGGCAGTGCGGAGTTGGAGGTAAAAGAACCAGGAAGTGCCAGGGAGAGAATATGGGTTTTTGAGGTCTTGGAAGGATCGGAGGCCTTGGCCATTAAAAATATTGCCTAGTACATAAATGCCTTGTTTAGACCACTGAGGAGAAGTGAAGGGCATTGAACCAGATAAAAAGGAATTGTTATGCCAAATTGGAGAAAATTTATGGAATTTGCATGCAAAAGATAGATGCCTTTCAATACAGTGCCAGATAGATAGCATATTAGCAATGATGGAACCCATATGTGTTTTCGCGATTTTGAGTTTAACGGCTGAAAATGGTAGGTCCTGAATTCTAATTGAGTGTGACAGAGCATCCTCTACAGTACGCCAGGATACTTCTGAAGATGAGTCCATCCAGATTTGAATAGCTCTCATTTGGAAAGCCCAGTAATAATATTTGAAATTCGGCAATGCTAGACCACAAACTAATTTAGGACGAGCGAGAGTAGAAAGATTAATTCTGGACCAATTCCCCTTCCAAATAAAATTTCTGCACAGCGACTCTAGTTCTTTAAAAAAAGGTACTTGGCGGGGAGACGGGAAGCATGGAAAATAAAAAGGTAATTCTGGGCAGAATATTCATTTTAATGGTGGATATACGACCAAAAAGACCAACATACAAAGAAGACCAGGAATTTAAATCTCTTTTTACTTTTTCTAAAACCAAAGTAAAATTGTCTTTGACTATTTGGGAGATTGTAGGTCTTATGAGAATGCCTCAGTATGTGAAGCCATGGGGTTGTATAGATACTGGAAAATTTTGTTATGATTCTGCCATGTTTATTATGATTCTGCCATGCTTGTTATGTTTTCCCCATTCCCTGTTATGTTTATGATTATGTTTGTTAGGTTTTTGCCATGTTCTGTTTAGTTTTTGAACCATGCCATGTTTTCGTTTTTGCCATTCCCTATCCACTTTTCTGTTATAGTCCGGTCCATGTTTTGCCATGCCCTTCTTTGCACTTTGTCTCCCCTGTCTGGTCTTTTGTAAGCTACAGCTTCTCCCCAGTCCTGCGTGTCGCTTCTTTAGGTGATTTCATGGTTTCTGGGTTTCAAACATTCCTTCCAATCTCGTTTGCTTCCTTCGCCTCTCTTTTCTATATTACTAACCAATACTAACAGTTTGTTGTTTTGTTAAGTTACTAACCCAGACTAACATTGTATATAATACTAACTTACTAACGAGCACCAGGGATTGTATAGCTGCACTTACTAATTGATTAACAAGCTCTCAGCACTCGCCCTGTTCTAGTCTCCGCCTCTTGCCTTCACTTAGTCTTTGCTGCAATTCAGCGGATCCTCCGCACCTGCTCCACTCTGTCCTGCCTCTCATTATCTGTGCACATTAGAACTCCCTAACCGGAGCTGTATGTTTTGTCATAGGCTGTCTCGTGTTCCCTGTCCACGTTTTGGCTTTCGCCAATTTCATGTGGTTAGGTTCTCCCTCATGTTTTGCTCCCACGTAATTAGTCTGATCCAGTTCACCTTTCCCTAATCATAGCATGTGACTTCCCTTGAGTGTACTTAAGCTGTCTTCTCACTGCAGTTCCCCGTCAGAACGTTTCCCGTGCTGCTCTTGTTTCTCGCATCGTACTCATTGTGTTACCTTTCTGACTGGACCGCCCGACTACCTCTTTTTGGCTCTGTTTTGGATTACTTGCTATCTCTGTGTATCGAACCCTTTTTGTCTGACCACGATTTCTGTATTGCTGCCCTGGTTTTTCGACTCTGGATTCTGCCCCTAGGATTGTGATTTTGGATTGTGGACTTTGTACTTTTGCCTTCGGTCCTGCGGGAGTTTACCCCCTCGCTAATAAAATCACATCTTTTGCTATTTCTGGTCATCGCGACTGGTTCCTGAACGATACTTTACATATTTGATAAATCTAGATTTGAGAGTTTAAGGTGAAGGGGCATATGGATGGATTTTCACCAATTGATTTTATAACCAGAAAAAGAGCAAAACTTTCGAAAGAGATTCAAGATGCAAGGAAGGGAGTTAGCAATATCAGTGAAATACAGAAGGATGTCATCTGCATACAGAGAGATGTAGTGAGATGTAATCATGATTTTGATAGGTGACATAACATTGTTCTGCCTCAATGCTAAAGCTAATGGTTCCAGTGAAAGAGCGAATAGAACAGCGGACAGTGGACAACCCTGTCTGGTTCCTCTTGTTAGTGAGAAGTTACATGTGCCAAGATGACCGATTTGGAAACGAGCTGATGGGGCTGTATATAATGTCTTGACCATGTGGATAAAAGAGGGACCAACATCAAAATGTTTTAATACTGCCAATAAAAAAAACTCCACTCTACACGGTCAAAGGCCTTCTCCGCATCTAAGGATAAGATTGCAGATGAATGATGGTCAGAAGCTGAATCAATAATATGTAAGAGACGGCAAATATTGTCCGAGGCCATCCGACCCTTGAGTGAGTGAGTTCATCTCAATCCTTCTATATTCAATGTCTCAAGAATGGTTCGACTTTAAACCTGGACAGCATGTGCGCATTTAAAGAACGTGTCGTTGCCGACACAGATATGCGCGTAATTTTGAAAGTACCGTAATTACTGTAAGTTTTGCCCAATAGAAAAAAATTCCAACTGTTCCTGAAAGCTGAGAAGCTGTGCTTCAACCCAAATACAGGTTACTATCTGCTGGGATTTTTGCATTAGGCCTTAAAGGGTTAAACCCAACTTTGCACATTAACAGATATAGAGTAGCAGATGAGCTGATTAAAATTTCGTTTAGTCTGTGAAGTTACATCATACTAAACTATAGGCACCCCTAGAGTGCAAACACGCAGCACAGCCCAAATCTTAGAGTGGGAGTAAAGTTCAGTTATCACGTGTCAAACGATTTCAAGATGGCTGCCGTGGCGGCCATATTGTTTGACTGATCACAGTGAAAATCAATAGGGTCCATCCCTGATGTAATAGCGACCCATCCACAAAATTTCAGAGATATCCATTTATTACTTTTTGAGTTATCTTGTTCACAAACAGACAAACAAAGTCATCAATCACATAACCACCTGCCAACTTCATTTGGTGAAGGTAATTAATATGCAAAAATGAACCGCATTGCGTAGTCCTGTACAATCATATGGACTGCACGTTGCTTCTATTCGGTTTGCTTGCTAACCATGCGTTAATGTAATTATTAGCGATTCGGTCAAAGCCCGATAAAGGCTCAATCACACCAATAGGTATGCAAGCAATGTTTGTTTAGTTTTTCTGGCTCAGTTGAAGTGTACCGCACTAACATTACTCGTGCTTACCTCATTTCACATCTACAGTAGCCTGTTAGACAGCTACAGAGCTACATGAAAACTGTGGTGCTCAGCATCTTGTTTTTCATTTACCTCTGGAGCAAGCTAGCCAACTACTGTATACGTCAAATTATGCTGGCTCGGTAGGAATAATTTAGGCATTGCCTGTACGAGCTAGCTACATTCTCTGAACAGATCCTGAATTTACAAGTGGCACTTCAGAGTCGTTGCATCATGCTTAATTAACAAGCAATCCCCAATCTCACTGGATCTCGCAGTGGAGTTCATCCTGTTTACAGTCCTGTCTTTGCGCAGCTTTTAACCCTACGGCACCTTCCGCCGACAATCAGGAGGAGCCACTGGACCTGAAGGGTGAGAGTGAGGTTGAAGAAGCATTGCAATCCTGTCCCTCACCACAGAACACTTCCCCAAAGAGTGAGAGGCAAGGTCCTAAATGGATCCATGCTTCTCAGCCGGCATGCCATCAAGGACTCTCGCACTTCGGCATCGGCGCTTCTGGTGGCCCGCCATCTACCAGGATATCCGATCGGTCATTGCAGCCTGTACAGTGTCTGCCCACTCTAAATCAAGTAACCAATGACCCTGCAGTCTGTTGCAGCCTTTTTATATTCCCAGTTGACCGTGAGCATGTCTTGCCATGGATTTCGTCACAGGGCAACCTCCAGCCAATGGGAATACGGACATTCTTTCCATTATTGATAGCTTCTCAAAAACAGCCCACTTCATGCCATTGGCTAAGCAGCCCACTGCCAAGAAGACTGCCAACCTTCTCCTTCAACACGTTGTCTACCTTCACTGTGTTTCTCAGGAGGTGGTCTCAGACACCGGTCCCCAGTTCTCCAGCTGTTTCTGGATGGCCCTCTGCACCCTGGGGATCACTACCCCATATCTCTCTTCAGGGTTTCACTCAGAAACCAACAACCCAGTAGAAAGGCTGAACCAAGAACTGAGCAAAACTCTTTGCTGCCTGTCTAAAGGTAACCCCACCTCATCTGTTAACAACAGTCTCATCTGTTAACTTGGATGGAGTTAGCTTACAATTTGTTACTGGTGGCAGAATTTTGCATGTCTCCTTTTCAATGTTGTCTGGGTTACAAAATGCCTTTATTCCAGTCTGATAAGAGAGAGCTGGCTGTTCCTTGTGTTTATGTCCTCTTTCGCAGTGACTGCAGGGGTGGAAGAGGAGCCCTTGCTTTACTATTCAGACACACATCCGCTTTGCAGAAGCAAGGGAACCGTCATCACAGGCTAACACCTCTCTACCACGAGAGGCAGAAGGTGTGGCTTGCCGCAAATAATATCCCGCTCTGGGAGAGTTCAAAGAAGCTCGCCCCCTGGTTCACAGGCCCATACACCATTTCAAGAATCCTGTCTTCATCTGAGGTAGGGCTCCTCCTCCTTCATTCCCCTCTTAACAGTTACCCTGTGCTTCACATCCCCAGAATTAAACCTGTATCTTTGTCTCCCAACAGTCCTCCCACCCATTCCCCGCCTCCCCTGAGGCTCATCAATGGTGGTCCTGCTCACACCGTGTTTTGGATCCAGGATGTCCAGGGTAGTGGACATAGGCTTCAGTTCCTTGTGGACTGGGAGGGGTACAGGCTCAAGAAGCATTCCTGGGCTCAGAGCAAAACATCTTAGACTCCTCCCTGATCTGTGATTTCCTCACCGATGTCCGGGGTCCACCACTGGGCCACCAGGTGGTGCCCATTAGGGGGAGGGGCTGATAGGATGGGTCCTCTCACAACCTTCGAGTGAATGCCTTTCATTTCTCTTCCTTTTCAGCTGCTCGTGTGTCTATTGGAAGTATGTTTTCTTTGAATGGTTTACGTTTCTCATGCTTTCTCCTCCCTGGCTGTGTCTTGTTTCATGGTTATTTTATTTTGGCTCTTTGATGTGTTTTTAAAACACTTGCTTGGAGTTTCAAGTTGCTGCATTGTAATTTGCAAGTTGTGCTTAGAACCTGTCAGTATTCCTGGTCAAAGCTCTTTGTTGTTTTTCAGTGTAACACAACCTTTTATGACCGCAATTTGTGTAAGCTTTCCTCTTTACGCAGTTAAAGGAAAAGTACCGTTTTACAGTTTTGACATTATTTGTGGCATAAAATACGATCAATTACTCACCCATATAACTTCCGTGTTACTAGAAGTCCTTCGGAAGATACTGAGATCCAAAGAGAGCCGCGTATATCCTTATAATGGGAGTGAACGGGGCACCGAGAGCGCAGCCTCTAATGCCACATTATCTGTCGCAAAACTCATTCATTTCACCAATATTTTGTTATGAATCGCAGGAGTTGTTCCCCTTTTGAGTCTGGGTTGCTTGTTATGGTCATCTGGCGTCTGTAGCTGGACCTACTAACCTCTGAACTGGATGTTGTCATCTCAGGTGCCGCAAGCAGGCGCAGTATGGCTCATTAGCTCAGCGACGGTCGGCTGCTTTACGTGCTGGTAAAACATCATGGTTCGTGTTTGCGTTTTTCCAAGTGGTTGCAATAAAATGACCAGTTGGACAACATTTAGCTTCCATAGGCTACCTTTACGCAATTTTGAATTGCTAAAGCTCTGACTAGTTGCGCTGAAAATAGACCCGAATACTCAAGTGGAAGCATTGAGGCCTGCGGATTTTTGGGTTTCCAG
Source organism: Gymnothorax javanicus (assembly GCA_029692085.1). Lineage (NCBI taxonomy): Eukaryota > Metazoa > Chordata > Actinopteri > Anguilliformes > Muraenidae > Gymnothorax > Gymnothorax javanicus. Next base: position 52,156,503 of record CM056196.1, read on the forward strand.
TGCTCACTTCGCTACGGAAGACTATTTTCCCGCAAGGCCACAAAAAGAGGGCCAGAAAGTGCAACAGACGCCGGATGACGATAACAGGCAACCCTGGACTCAAAAGGGGAACAACACTAGCGAATCATAACAAAATTTTGGTGAAATGAATGAGTTTTGCGTCAGATAATGCGGCATTAGAGGCTGCGCTCTCAGTGCCCCGTTCACTCCCATTATACGGATATACGCAGCTCTCTTTGGATCTAAATATCTTCCAAAGGGCTTCTAGTGACATGAAAGTTATATGAGTGAGTAAATGATTGTATTTAATGCCACAAATAATGTCAACACTGTAAAAATGGTAATTCTCCTTTAACTCGAACAAACATCCAAGCCTACTCAGGGTCCAGGATCAAGACTGCGTTCAAGTTAACTCAGCTCAAGTCAGTTCCTCTGTCCAGTTGATAGGAAAAAGCTTCTAAGCCTTATCAGGGTCCTGGATCAGGACCGCGTTTATCTTAACCCTTCCAAGTATGTTCTTCAGTCCAGTTTGTTAGGAACAAGCTCCCAATCCTTCTATGGTCATCAAAATTGGAACCAGTGGTGGACCAGACATCAGACACACTGGGACAAATCCCAGTGGGCCGCGTGTAATTGAGCCTCTCAATTTGTCAGGCCGACTTCCCTCTTCAGTGGTCCTATGTTCCTATCAGCCATCACCACCACGTGCAAATGAATGGATTGAAGAGTAATTACCTCATTTTGCCCCTGCAAACTTCAGATCTCTATAAACCATTTTTGATGATTGTATCTCACTTTCACATGTGGTCTTAACCCTCGTCCAACCAGGAGTTTTTCTACTACAACCCCGACCGGGGAGTTGGGGGTTACCACCCCCCCGATTATTTTGAAATTAAGCGATAAACATCATCTTGTTTGGTATCAGTGTATAGCTACAGATGTCCTCTCTTCAAATCAAGTACGAATAAAACACATTTCAACATTATGACATCATAGTGATGTCATAACTAACACCATATTAGGAAAAAACATCAAAATGACAAAAATCCATGTTTTTTAATATTTTTATTAGTTTTAGTTGAAAATAAGTAACTTTCTGTAACCTCTAGAACTACTGATACTACAATTAATATTTAAGTATTGTTGGAAAACATGGGTGCCAATAGCAGATAGGCCCTCTGAAGTTTTGTACATTGTGGAGGGCCAATATACAACCTTGTCTGGCCCCAATGCTTCTTGTATATAATTCCTTGATCATTTCCTTTGTGTGTTAACCTCATCACCCTTCAGCCCTGTGTGTTAACCTCATCACCCCTCAGCCCACACCCCAATTTCCCCTCACCTTGTTTGTCTCTCTCCCTCCCCACCTCCTATCACTCTAGGCAAATTATCATTTGTTCCTTTGCATCCTTTGAACTTTCAGCTATAAGTTCACATTTTCCCTCAGTTGTTGGTTCTTGTTCATCTGTACTTGGGGTTCAGACCCACTAGTTCCTCTACTCTATTAAACTATCCACTTTGCAACTAAGACGTGCCTGCATTTATTTTTCTACTTACAAAAGTACGGAGGAATACAGCAAACTCTCTTTAAAATCCCACATTATTGGCGAGCCAGCCCAAATCCGTCATTCTCGTTCCGTTTTTCAAAAAAAAACAAAAAAAAACTGAAGAGGTTGATTACGGAGGGATATTTTTTGATACTGGACTACAGGGAAAGTGGACTTCACTTTTTTTTATGTCAACACCGCAATCTTAAGAGGAATACGGCAAGAGGAGTACATTTGGAATCCATTCACCAACGCCGACTGAGGAGTAACGGACTTGAGGGCACGGACGAACCACGAACATTTGTGAGTATGAAATATTTCTGCATGTAATATTGTAGAGGAATAGTTACGAAAATTGTGTAATGTTTTAAAATACAAGTGGCTAGAATTGACTGTGCATGTGTGCGGTGTTCTAAGCGGGGGCTTGTATAAAGTTACACAGACTTTGGACAATTTTCAAGTACCAAAAGTAAGTTTGTCCATTGTATGAGGAGTTTAAGAATGGCTGAAAAAGATTGGAAATCGAGGGCTGCAGGATATTTGGCCAAGCATTGCAAGGAGAATTTTTATAATGTACCACAGGAAGTGGATGTTGTTGAATATCTTCAAACTGCATGTGAAAAACGCAATGGAACTGAGAAAAACAAGAAAAGGCGAAAGGCTTATTGTGTGATGGCTATGGTCCAAACAATTAAGTTACTGAAAGAGAAAGTCGTGCAGATTCCTGATTTGCTAAGTAATATTGAGAGTTTGGAAAGCAAACTGGAGATAAATTCCAGGGAGTTGGAAGCCACTGCTGCTGTGCGCATGGTACATGCCACGTCTCATTTAGAATTTAGAAAGGAAATTAGTCAGTTGAGGGAGAAATTGAATGTCACATATGCGGAACTGGGTAAAACTCAGGAACAACTACGGGATGCGCAAATAGCATATAGAGAGTTATGGAATGTGTCCGGGGAAAATAAGGATCGGCGCATTGTTCAGAAGTTAAAATTGATGAAGGAAAAAATGTCGCAGCAAAAGCAAACAAATTTGGCAATAAAACGGCGAATAGCAGCTCTTGGTTTGGGAACTTCAGTGGGGCACAGCGAGTCAGATGATGATGATTGGGAACTTAGACAGGCAAAGGCAGCTCCCTTGTTGGATGTGGCTGAGCAAGACTGTGAGAATGAAAGTACTGATGAGGAACTGGAATTGCATACCAAATCTAACACAGCTATCGCTGACTCGCTTCACTCTAATTGCCGAAAAACGGACCCAAGAAATGCTAGACCTCCGAAATCAGTCAAGACAAAAAGTGCTAAAATTGCTCCAATAGTCACTCGCAGAGTACGTACACGTGGGACACATAATCCCGTGAATGGCGCGATCACGTATGAATATGAGGACCGAGAGATGTGTCGTGATCTAACTCTGTCAGAATTGAGTACGCTGCAGCAACAGCTACCTGCATGGGATGGAGTCAGTGACCCAACCGCAGTTGTTGACAAGGTGCAAGTGCTACAGCGAATGCACTCCCTAACAGATAAAGACTGTTGTAAATTATTACAATCGGTGCTTCCTCCATCAGTTTCAATTCCGTTGGAATTTGCGCATGGGCACGGAAGTCCTGTTGTTTTTCCCAATCACGAGACTAGGTTGAGATTAATGTGCGAAGCTGTTAATTATCGCGTGGTTGCAGACATGACCAAAATCCTTGAATTTGTACCAAAGGAGGGCCAGCATCCGACCGACTTTCTAAGAACATTTGTTGGTGTCTACAATCGGAACAGAGTTGGAAGGGCCAGAGCAGAGCTGACTGGTGATGACCCGGTTTTCTGGAGTTTAGTCATCAATAAATACAAAGATCACGTGTCCCCTACTTGTCAACATTTATTATTACAGTTTAATAGGGAATTGGGTGCACAGCCAATCAGACAGCACATAGGGAGAGATATCCAAGACTGTTTAATGGCATGGAATGAGTCTCAAATCTGTGAGTCCCACAACAAGTCAAAGAAAAAGATTGCTGTGTTGTCATATAATAGGGACCAGGTCAGATGTTTTAACTGTGGGAAGCTAGGTCACATTCAGAAGGAGTGTAGCAGTCCCCGTGTGTGTGTCAATTGCCAGCGTGTTGGCCATTCTAAGCGACAGTGCTGGTCAAAGGGAGGGGAGAAGGAAGGAAAAGGACCAAAACAGTTGGGTGTACAGCAGCCTCAAACAGAACAGTCTCGGACTGAGGGCACTCCCACATTTACAGATCTACTGTCTGCTGTCAAGGTTATGGGGAACCTACTACTGCAGCTCATGTCTTGTGGGAACAGGTGTTCTCGCAATGGGGATTTCCAAAATGACTAGGAAGGGACAATTATGCATAATTCATCACCAGAATTCTGCAGCACTTTGGTCCTATCAGGGGGAAATAAATTCCAGTGCCATATTCGCAATCATTCACAATCAAATTCGAAGGTATTTGCAAAGTCATGGACAAACTTGGGGAACCAAATTTGAAATTGGCGATCCAGTATGGCAGACCAAGACAATATTTGTGGTATCATGGGGATCAGTGTAAAATGTACAATAAACATGACCTTGATACCAATGCCAATGTGAAAAAGTAATTAAACTGCATAAGAATATATACTCGCACTTGGTCTTTGTCTCCCCTACAGAATAACTGGAAATGAAGGCTTTGCCCCGATGCCCTGCAGCAGGCTCTGGTTGGACATCAGCACCAAGAGGGAGGTTCCTGTGAATTTCATGGCCTGTACACAGTGTCAAGCAAGGACTGTATCGCTGGCTGCAGTTTGGACATCAGACTTAAGGGGAAAATGGTGAAGCATCAACAACACAAAACGCAGGCAGTGTCTCAGGTGAACTGTATGAACAAGCACCACTGAGGATTAAAAAAAAAGGACTGAATGGACACATTGTCTCAATGTAATAATGCTGTTTTCTGTAAGGGGCAGTTTAACATGGGGAGATGGGTCTTGAAGTGTGAACTAATATATTTAACTGGTCTAACAATGATGCATCTAAATTTATATACTCATGACAATAAAAAATGAGAATACAGAAATTCAGCCTCTGAGGAAATGGGAAAATCAAGCAGCTGGACGGGTGCAGAGGTGGGTAACCCTACCTTCTTGGCATGCAATTGTATGTGTTTTTTTTTTTTTTTAATTAAGAGAATATATAAATTTGGGGAAAAAATGCTGTAAAAGAATACCATTTTAGAACATGAGAAAGAAAAAAAAACTTGTTGAAAGTGTTCTACAGCTCTGTATTCCCAGAGAAGGCATCATTTTTGGACTTTAAAAAAAAAAAAAGAAGACGGGATGATGATGTATGCTTTTAGGTCAGGTCTCATTCTATTTCTGATGCATTTTGCTAAATCTGAACACCTTTGATGTCTCAAATTCAGTATTATGAAATATTTTAAGGTTTGGACAAATTACATTGTTCAGTACCGCGAACAGTTTGAACTGTTGAAAACTGATTTATGTTATTGAGTCTCATATCATTTTGTTGTATGTTACTTGCTTCCACACTATTTTTAATTTCTCAAAGTACATTGTTCTATAAGACCATTGTTCCAAAATATTTGATTTTTGAAGGTCTGGACAAATTACATTGTTTGGCGCAGTCAGTGCTGCCAATTGTTTAAAGGTTTGAGTTGTTTAAATTGTCTGTGTTAACTGACCTCCTTTGCAATCTGCATTCACCAAAAAGAGGAGATGGAGTGGGGTGTGCAGGGATGTAGGTTTCAGTGGTGTATTCTGAGTCAGCTCACAGGATCTCCATTTAATAATATGTGATGTACGTCACTCCCTGTATCCTGTTTCCCACCAAACTTCACCGTTTAGATGGGGATCACTCATACGTACAGTCATAAACTAATGCCAGTGAGATCAGCACACTGACCCTGCGGGATGATACCCAGCTGTCTATTTCATCCAATGTGTGTGCAGGTATCCGTGCTCAGAGGAAGAAACCTCTCATAGAGAGTGATTTTGTGCAACAAGGCTCAAAGCAAAAGCAAACGTGAGCTCGGCCCAGGCAGAGGCCGCAGTTCTGAGGCAATAGGGATAGTCTGCTGAAAACTACACATTTTGAAACTTGAAACTCGTGGCGAATATAGTTTCCCCAGGAATCTAATTCAGTGTTTCTGGTGTCATAATCAGGAAAAAGCAGTTGGAGTAGCCATTGATAGCAAAGAAAGCTGTGGGATGGCTCAGAAATAACCTCTTGAGATTTTTTTGTTGTTTAGTCTGGTTTTTTTTTTACCACTTATATTCTCCATACATTTTGGTGTAAAAGTTTATTTTTGTTATATTCTTATTGGTACACCCCTCTAATTAAAAAAAAAAAAAAGTAGGGAATGTTGGAAAACATGGGTGCCAATAGCAGATAGGCCCTCTGAAGTTTTGTACATTGTGGAGGGCCAATACACAACCTTGTCTGGCCCCAGTGCTTCTTGTATATAATTCCTTGATCATTTCCTTTGTGTGTTAACCTCATCACCCTTCAGCCCTGTGTGTTAACCTCATCACCCCTCAGCCCACACCCCAATTTCCCCTCACCTTGTTTGTCTCCCCCCCCATATCACTCTAGGCATATATATAGACATACCATTTGTTCCTTTGCATCCTTTGAACTTTCAGCTATAAGTTCACATTTTCCCTCAGTTGTTGGTTCTTGTTCATCTGTACTTGGGGTTCAGACCCACTAGTTCCTCTACTCTATTAAACTATCCACTTTGCAACTAAGACGTGCCTGCATTTATTTTTCTACTTACAAAAGTACGGAAGAATACAGCAAACTCTCTTTAAAATCCCACAAGTATTATTATAAATGTCATAAACTCATGAGTAACATAAATTTGACATTACTATGATGTCATAAATAACTCATTTTGGGAAGAACACACACAAAAGGAAAACAAATAGTTTTCTGAACATTTTTCACATTTTCTTTACTTTGTTTTCCCTATGATAGAACACACTTGCATAAAAGGTTTATGAATTATGAGAACTTTAGGAACAATTCTATGAACTTGTATAACAGTAGGCCTATATCACAGTATAAAAATAGTATACAGTACAGTAACCAGTCAAACACACAAGTAAAAGTATGTCGGTCATGCACTTCTAATAATATTAGGTGAAGATCACTTCAAGGTTACTGGTCACTGCTGGTCATTGTAATTCCAAGATTTACTAATACATGGACAAGCTACATCAATAAATCAATAAGGATGACAATCAGTGTGGTCCACAAAGTTCGTTGAGCATGAAACATAATAGCTGATGCGAGATCAGTGAGACACCAGACGCGAGATGCGGGGAACGGGGAGTTTATTAAACAAAAGAAAACAGGCACGAGGGCCAACAGAAAACTTGGCCCAAAGGGTTGCAAAATCCAACTAAGGTAAGCTTCACAGAGCTGTCAACTAAAAAGGTCCAAACGACAAAAAAACAAAAACCACTGGAACCTCCAGGGAGAAAACCACAAACAGAAAAGAATAGTCTGGCTATAATACAAACAAGACTTGGCTTGGCCATGAAGAAGTAAATAGAGCACTGATGCAAACACAAGGGCATGACACACAGTGAAAACTTGGTGAGAGACTCTGTCTGCCAGCCAACTTCCACGGACTCCAGATAAAGGGAGGGAAATCAGCACACATGAGGGGCAACACCTGGAGAAGAAACAAGGGGCAAGGCAAGATCATGAGACAAGGACAATGATAGGCTAACATGACTTGCTCATTAAGAAAATGAGCGTGCTCAGCTTAAGTACCAATGAAGCATGCAGATTGGAAGGAAGCATGAATGTTAAAACAGAAAAGCACAGCAAGATCTTGAAATAGCAAAGCAGGAATCATAACAATAAACTCCCTATCTAAATTAGTAGTATTAGTAATGTGCCTGTCTAAGAATTACGCCTCCCGTGACTGTTAGTAAATGTTAGTAACTTAAAAACAGTTAATTGCCAATTAAGCTTAGGCAGCCCTGAATCCAGCACAGCACAGAAGGAAGGGGGAAATACCAAAAGCCAGCCAGAGCTCTGAAGTGTGCGAAAACGAAGACATGGGGCGGAACGCAGACAAGCGGTGGAGTGGCTGGGCAGACCTGGCAAAAAAACAAAACATGGAATATAAAACAAGAACTATAAATGTGAAAACTGTGACATATGAGTCCTGATACAAGAACCTGTTAAAACCATTATATGAGTGATGACTATGAACTATGAAACCTGGCACAAGACACTGTTAAAACCCCAAAATACTGTCCTGGCCAAAGGCCCAGGACCCTGGAACACAACAAATAGCATACTATTTGCAAGCATATTTTGTATCAAAAACAAGGAAAAAAATTGAAGCTGGTGGCACCAACCCAACACACACACACACACACACCCACACACACACCCTTCGACTTTTACGGCCTACCCTACCCCTGGGGGGTGAGGTACCCTCATCGTTTTTTCATGAAAATGAGCACAAAGGATGAATAAACAATTACCTAGAAGCACTACAACATATCTGTTAACGTTTTTGTGAAACAGGAAAAAAACTGTTGGCCCTTGGTTGGACGAGGGTTAAGTTATAATCAATTTATTCGTATCTATTTGTAGTATATTTTCCTTATGGTAGTAGGAATGTCTGAAAAACTGTTTTCTTGCAAATAAAAAAAAAGCAATGTATAGGCTTAGGCTATGTACCATTTATTTAACCCTTTAAACCCTAGCCTGTTTTTTAGACCAAAAATTGCATACCCAAATTGAAAAGGGCATATCTCTGCAGCCATAAGGTCTATTTGAATAATTTTGGTCTCAAAATGAAGGGGACACTTGTGAGATTTGTTCAGATGTGTAAATACTCTTGTTTTTTTATGTTTCTGTTTCTGTCGTTGCTCTTCTTTTGCTGATATCTCGCAGATGCTTTGGAGTAGAGTAAAGGGGGCTTATCATTGGAATCTGAGGAGTCTCTGGTTTCATTTGAGCTACATGTGGCATAAAGCAGCAGAGCGATAGCATCGAAATTGTGGCGAGTGAGTTAATTGGTGGCGCTGTAGGGATTTTGGTGTTTGGTAATTCATTTCGTTGGTGTCAGAATTGCATGTAAAATGGCTAACATATTCTTGTAGCTGAGGTTCTTCTGTTTAGGGTGATATGCAGCATGACTATACTGTAACATGGGTAATGTTTCATTTTTTGCAGTTCTGGTGTGTTCTAAGGGTCCCCAGGGTTTAAAGGGTTAATTTGGTTGTTTTCATTACCGCCTGCGGCCCAGCCGCAGTCCCTGCATCAGCCCGGCCTGGCTCCGGTCCAAATGGATCCATGCCCGTCTGGGAGCCGTGCCTTTAGGAGGGGGATACTGTAATGCCCCTCCCCTCAGGCATTCCGTTGTTTGGTTACCTGCCCTGCACTAATCAATCAATTATCTCAGTTTCCCTCAACCTTAATTACGTTCACCCGTTTCCTTTTAGTTGGCAAGATTCCCTTAAGTATTTATAGCTTAGTTTCACCCTATTCGGGCAGGTTGCCTAAGTCAGGTCCCCTTTTGTGTTAGGTGCACTCCCCTTCATGTTATCCTGATGTTTTGTATTTGTTTGGTTTGCTCCCTAACTGTTTATTTAATAAACTCCATGTCCCTGCACCTGGGTCTTCATCTCTACTCCTTGCCCTGATGCCCTACTTACCACCTTAGGGTGCCAGGGCTTGACATTCATTTATCAAATTACCAACAACTTTCACATCGAAGCGTTGATAATTGAAATACTTAGTAATTGGTTTAGTAAAGTGGCTATAAGTGTGCGACTGCCCTTCTTCACATTTGTACTCTTACTGTGATTAGCAACTTTCCAACTCTGGGAAATGTGCTCTTTGGCTTACAGTAAGAAACCCTAGGCCTATTAAAAATTGGCACAAAGGAACTCAGAAACTTCAAAGGCCATACTTCTGTTTTATGTCATTAGTGTGGATAAGAAAATGCCTGATATGTAAGTAGCCTATGTGATGCAATGAACAATAATGCCCCTCCGAACAAACTGGCCATTAACTCTCCCTATTACTGTTCGCAAGTGAGCATAATTAGCATACTTGTTGATAATTAGGAAAAGTAAATGAGAGTTGCTATGTAGTACTAGGGCAACAGGGGGAGGTTTTCCAAAGCCAAATTATTGAAGGTCCCGGGTACAAGAGGTCAAGTAGTTTATGGTATTTTTAGTCAAAGAAACAGAACCTTAGCCAAACAAATCTCGCTTATTGGAAGAAATATTTTAATATGTTTGTGTTAATTTGCATAAAGGGGCTTCTGTTAGACCTGGATAATTATTTTTTATTGAATCTGACGGTGGTTAGACAGCCTATTTTCTGTTAATATATTTTATATTTTCTGGAAAATATCATTTGTCTTTGCTGTCCTTTTGTGGAGATTTATGGGAAATATAATCACCAATCAAATGTCCAAGTAGGCTATTCTGATTAGCTAGCCATCCTTTCTCAGCGACTTCACTGAAAATGCAGGCATCAAAATACAAACTCAAGAATGTAAGCCAAACTAAAATAAAGTAGAGAGGAAGAGGAGGCGAGAGTAAAACTGCCTAAATTTGATTCATATTTTGTGTTCTCATGCAATGGACTGCAAAAGAACATCTGAGGAATAACAAATGGCATTACCTTTGCTAACCACAGTGCTATCAAGCGATCAAATTAACTGCCTACCAAGACTAACTCCTATCCTGCTGTCACCCTGGCATTGGACTTATATCACATGCTCCTGACTTACTGTCTCCAGCTCGACCAGTTTGCTTTCTGAAGACAGTCGATAATTGGATGTAACTACCTAGCTAGCTAGCACACACCAAGTTTTTGTCGAAAGTTCAAGTAAACACTTAACTGCATGTAGATTTACAAGAGTGAGTTACATAAAGAAAAAATAAGTTTTATTCATTAAAATGGGATGGGTCTGAAAATGTCAAATCTGTGTTCTTCTGTTGAAACAGTTGTCTATATAGGAATTGTGTGGGATGTAAGGCGACAGAGAAACCAAGCTAGCTAGCTACCTTCAAGCATTTCTTGGTTTGCAATTTGATTGTGTGGCTGGCACCAGACTGTTGCTAGATGGCAAATAAATTACCACATAATTGTAACTTTAGCTAATGATAAAACATACTATCATGTAATTAAGAAATAAATGACAGAAAAGGGTCAATTATTTGATATTGTCAAGGTTCATGATAAATATTAGCTAATCACATTAATAAGTTTTTAAATTGTTTTCAAAAATCAAAAGTACTTAAATACAAAATAGAAAAGTGAGTTTATGAATACAGCATCCATCAATGATGATTGCAAAGGCAACCCTCTTAGTATTATAAAAAGTAATAATAAATTAACACTCATTAGGATAATCTCTGGAAACTGAAAAAGCACTACTTGCACTCAAATTACAGCAAAAAATTTTCCAGCTTGAGGACGTCATGCGCTCACACCTCCTTTGTCCTTACCAAATCTCAAACCAACACCCCTGGTGAACTTAGACCTTAGCTGAGGCAAGTGAAGACTGCAGTTGATCGTCAAGGTTCTTTGGTAGCCTGTGAACAGGCCCATGGCTGGATTGGGGCAAAAAAGGCAAAAGTGGGCCTGCAATGATCCTTTGAAGATTTGAGTATCTGTGTTCAGATCTAAACGTAAAATATTGATTGGCCAATTTAGAACACGTGGCTGTGAGACGTGCATAAACAAATGAAACGAAAAATAGTCCAGTGTATTCAATGGGCTCTATGCATGGCAAGCGTTAAGTAGGAATGCTAGACATAATTTTGTTTAAAACGGCGTAAACTACATTAATTTTCAATACAATTTATTGCGTTTCTTTGTGTATTTTATTCCAATTCATGTGTCAATGTTTACTTTTTGTCATGACCTTTAAACGAGCGAAACCCTTTTTTCAAAGACTCGAGGACAGCACTTCAGGACACTACTGCTGTGTGCCGCTATGCACAGCTTCAGCTTAGTTCAACTCTTTCCTTAGTTTCCTCACATTTCCTAAAGACAGGTGCATGGTTAAGATACGACACGACAATTTCACCATTATGAATCACACCAGAGTCTGCAGCCAACATTTTCGGACTACAGACCTGGGGTGCGTTTCCCGAAATCACAGATGCTAACTTACATAGTTTGGCCCACGGACTGTGAATGAACTAACTATGTTTTTGGGAAACACGCCCCTGATCCACTGTAATTTTACATTTGCGCAATCTGAGTTTGGCTCCCAAACAAACAGCTTTTTCTCTAACTGACAATGGTGGAGCTACGAATCTGGGGTTACAATACGTAACCAATGTTCTATTTCAATGCCATACAGTGACACCAGCATAAAAGCATTCACTCACACACCCGACTTACACCAGGAGCACAGGAATCAAATAAATGTTCAACATGACTCCGCTAGCTAAACCCATTTAGTGAAAGAATATGATGCAGTAGCTATGTTTACATGCGCAAAATTTCTCCAATCCGATCCTAACCTTGATTGATCGGAAATTCCAAATCCAAATTCACATGGACACTATATGAAATGATCCGATCATGACTTGGGTATACATCACCATTCGTTTAATCAGAATGAATCATTTGGGCATGCGCGGAGTTGTCTAATTTTCCGGAAATATACTGAACAACAAAAGAAACGCAGTTAATTAAAGACAGACCGGAAAATAAGTAGCCGCGCAATTATTATAGAAACTCAAATTTATTACCAGCGTGTGCACATTTACACTCATTCCATCAAATTATTCTCTGTTTTGCGGTCACTTTGACTGAGTAACCATAAGAGTACATTAACTAACTAGCAAACTTGCATTTCTTTTTTTGCTTAGTATACTAGAAGTAGAAGACGAAAAAGCTGTACTTCCGCCTCTGTTGTAAACAAACGCCACGCTGTCTGCACATCCTCGTTCGCTCTTTGCAGCACACATGCGCAGTGAAGACAATTTTATCCCAACCACGAAGACAGGATCCGAATGGGTGTGTCCATGGACGTTGTTCGGAATGATGATCGGCGTAAACCACCTCTCTCATTCGGAATGAAATTTCTTTCCGAATGGACCGAATCGGATCAGAATCTTCCGATTGACGTGTTTACATGAAGCATTTTTAATCTGATTGGGCCTTTATTCCGATTATGTGGGTCCATGTAAACATAGCTAGTGTTGTCAGGCTTGAACGCAAACTGGAGTTCTTGCGCCCAAGAGACAGTCGATTATCCAACTGGGCAAACCTACTGTAATGAGTAGATCAGATCCACAGTCTTTCCATTCACGTTATGAACCTACAGCTGTGATAGAGCAGGAATAAAGTTACACATTGTAATTAGTCCCAAAGAGAGCAGAACAGGGATGCGAGGGAGCCCATCCGATTCTCCCTAATGACCAACTTATGTTGGGGAGCGAGCGAAGACGAATGTCACGTATTGTGACAGTCCCTCTAGCTCAGGGCTATTCAACCTTATCCAGAAAGGGCAGGTGTGGGTGCAGGCTTTCATTCCAACCAAGGACTGACACACCTGACACCACTAATCAACCCCAAGAGTCTTTGCTAAAGAGCTTAATTAGTAGTATCAGGTGTGTAAGTGCTTGGTTGGGATGAAAGCCTGCACCCTCACCGGCCCTTGCAGGATAATATTGAATAGCCCTGCTCTAGCTCATACAAATGAGTGTGATGGGAGAGCGTGATCATGTTTGCTACGTAACGCAGTCAACACGAAACATCACGGCGCGTTAATCACACTTAACACAGAGAGTAATTGGTAACTCAGATTCATCGCATTGACAGAAGTGTATAAAAGAACACGAGGATGTCCTTGAACAGTGACGACAGCTGTTATGCCGGTTTCTTCTGCTTTCAATCTTGTAGACCGAAAGTAGGTGCACGGCCTTAACTCAAACGCGGAACTGATGCGTGCATAGAGCCCATTAAACATGGCATCGTCTGAATTTATTGATCACACGGATTGTTTGAAAAAAACTGTGGGAATTATATCCTCAAGGTGCGCAAGCACCCTACAATTGAAGGCAGTTTAATGTTTAATGAATGGCAGAGATGTTCTGGCCATGCTGCCTTCTGGCTTTGGGAAAAGCCTCGTTTTCCTAGTCTTTGCTGTATTTTGTTCTTAAATAACATTGGCAAATTATACAAAATTTATCTACTGAGCTCTCGATGCTTAATGGTTTTCTTCCTTTGTGTTTGTAAGATTTTGTTGGAGCATTTTGAGCTACTTAAAATATAGCAAACGCACGTGTAGTCAAAAGTCGCAGTGTTTTGACAGGGTCTTGGTTGAGTGTGCAATAGCTCACTTCCGCTTAGTCCTGATTGGCTGATTCCATTTTGGCGACAACTCAAGCGGAGTAGGGGGCAGGACTCAAACCTTCAAAGGATGACCGCAGGCCCTCTATTGCCTCTCTCGCCCCAATCCAGCAGAGGGTCTGTTCGCAGGCTAGTTCTTTGGTGACCTCCTGGAGGAGTCTTCAATGCACACTTGGAGGAATTACGGTGGGCTGGTCACTCTTGGAAAGGTGAACCTTCTGTTCCAAATTTTCTCATTTTGTAGGCTCTTATCATAGTTCGCTGGAGTCTAAGTGCCGTAGAAATGGCTTTGAAACTATTTCCAGACTGATAGATGTGAACAACTTTGTTTATCATCTGTTTTTTAGACCGCGGCATCCTGTTTTGTGCTGCTTCTTGCCCTCATTACTTTGCCAGACAAGTTCTATTCAAGTGATTTTTAAATTCCAGGGTGGTGGCAGTAATCATGCCTGAGTGTGTCTCGTGAAACTGAACCCACTTATCGATTAAATTTCTTTAATTGTTTGATTTGATTGACAAATCAGTATGTTATGTGTGTCAGGCCATCAGCAGTTTTCTAGTCCTTGTCAGTTTTCTGTTAGATTCCACCCAGTGTTTTATATTGTGCTCTCAGTTATTAGTCTGTATTAGTTTCAGTCCATTCTCTGTTTATACTTGGTCATTGGTTACTATTCATTCATCGGTGTGTTTGTTATTTTATGTAATTTATAGTAGCTAGATTAATTTCTGTATACTCATTGTTGCTTACATTATTTTTATGTTTATAGTATTTTTGTTTGCCACCCCATGACCCCGTAGTTCTTTGCAGTAATTTCCTTGATGTTCTCAACCTGTGTATTGTTACCCTCCACGTACTTATAGGGCCCCTTGTTTACCCATACTTTGTCAGGTTGTCAAAGATTCCACTCTTTCAATCCCGCGGTCCTTCTAGTGTTGGTCTTCTGATGTATAACCTCTTTTCGTCAACCTCCAATTTGCATTTCCTGTGATTTTTTTTCTACTGCCTGTGTTCTGACCCATTATTGTTTTCTGGATTTCGATTTTGGATTGCCTAGGACTGATTATCTGGTATTGACTGAACTGTGTTCAGGACTTTTGATTCAAATTTTCTCCCTGGTACTTTTGCACTTGCATGTCGATTTTAAGTCTGTCAATAAGCTCTGACGTGGATTGCAATTGGTTCCTGGTTCTGAGTCTTCCTGAACACCTCACGGACCTGGAAATGTGGCTCTGTCATTCACAAGCTATCTGTTTCTGGCCACATCATCTCAGAGGGGAGCTAGAATGGGTTGTTTATGCCCATATTTGTGAAACTGGATCCTGGCACTGTGTAAGTGGTACATGAGGCCAGTGTTATCTTTTCAAGTTTGATGATTCATTTCAGTCAGAGAAAACGACACTAAACTCAATCTGGGGTCTAGTTGTCCGGGTTTCACATCCCCCCAGTAGAAAAAAGATGCCTGTCTCATGGAGAAATGAAACAAGGTAATGTTAATGTAACCAGGTTAATTTAATCCTAGATTAGAAATATTTTACTGTTCTTTTAAATGAAATTTATTGCTGTGGATATGATCGTGATTGACTATCTTGTATTGTCACAGAATCTTTGACAACTGTTCGCAATTGACTATCTTTTGATGAGTGCTCAAGAGGCAAAATCATTCCCATGCTGCATCATGGATGTATAATAAGAACTGGATACTGAACCGAAAATGGCCGCCCATTCATTTCAATGGGAATTACTCAGTGTGTAATGGCCGGTAGTATACGGAGGCCAAGCGCAACGACAGAGGGAAAAAGAGTAGCACGAACACAGTACAAACACAGAGAATAATATAGACCAAATGCCAGTACTCGCGCTTCCAAAGGACACATAATAGTCCGAACCACGGAAGCAAAGCAAGATAGAAAAAGGGAGAAGAAACTCTAACAATACGAAGATAGAAAGTCATACAAACCATGACTACAGATACCTTCGGCTATAGTGCGAAGCTAAACACAGACACTCTAGCAAAGGAGGCGTGCCGGACATCCTGCTTATATAGATTCTGGGGAAGCGCTGCCCCAGCTCAATCAACCAGCTGGGTAAAGAATTCGATGGCCCAGGAATTCGATAATTCGAGCTTCAACCGGACTGTGACTGGATTGATCCTACGCACAATGTTAAAAGGACCAATAAAGCGGGGAGCCAATTTCCTTGACTCCTCTCTCAAGGGCAGGTCCCGCGTGGAAAGCCAGACCCTTTGGCCAACCTGATAAGATGGGGCTGAACGGTGCCTTCTATCTGCGTCAGTCTTTTGTTTCCGTCCAAAGCGCAACAAGGAAGAACAAACCCTGGTCCAAACTGACCGGCAATGCCGAACAAAGTAATTAAACGAAGGAACCTCTGAATCCCTGTCAGTATCAGGAAACATTGGAGGCTGATAACCAAACTGAGCCTCAAACGGGGAAAGACCTGTGGAGGAGTTACCCAGTGAATTGTGGGAGTATTTGGCCCATGCTAAAAATGGACTCCACGAGGATGGGTTGTCAGCCGCCAAACATCGAAGAGTATTCTCCAAAGACTGGTTAGTTCGCTCAGTCTGCCCGTTAGTCTCTGGTTGGAAACCCGAGGAAAGGCTCACCGAGGCCCCCAGCTGGTTGCAAAATGCACACCAGAATTTGGCTGTAAATTGAGGGCCCCGGTCAGAAACCACATTTTGAGGGATGCCATGCAGCCGGAAAACATGGTCCACAACAAGAAGGGCAGTCTATCGCGCCAAAGGCAGCTTGGGCAGCGCGATAAAGTGGGCGGCCTTAGAAAAATGGTCAACCACGACCAGGATGACCGTGTTGCCTTCCGAAACAGGCAGCCCCGAAACAAAATCAAGAGCGATATGGCTCCAGGGGCACTTAGGGACGGGCAACGGCTGCAGCAAACCAGAGAGGGGGAGGTGGGAAGTCTTGTTCCTAGCGCAAACACAGCGCGCCACTACAAACTCCCGGATGTCCTCCATCATGCTGGGCCACCAAAAACGTCTTGGGACACCAAGAACTGCTTAGTCCGATGAACCCCCGGGTGACCAGCCAAACGGGAAGAGTGCCCCCACTGGAGAACTTGGGACCACACTGCTAAAGGAACAACTAAACAGCCAGGCGGCTCCCCATCAGGACCGGGACCATTTTCCAACGCCTCCTGCAGTAGAGACTCAACGTCCCACTGAATGGGAGCCACAATCTGAGCTGCCGGGATAACCGGCTCAGGAATAAGGTCGTGACCGGAGCGGTCGTGAATCTGCGACAAAGCGTCGGGCTTGATGTTTTTAGACCCCGAGCGATAGGTTCATGTAAAGTTAAAGCGGTTGAAAAACAACGACCACCGCGCCTGCAGAGAATTACGTTGTTTAGTCTGTTGGATGTATTGGAGATTTTTATGATCCGTCCAAACCACAAACAGCTGTTCAGCACCCTCCAACCAATGACGCCACTCTTCTAACGCCAAGTTGACGACCAACAGCTCCCGGTCACCACAATGCTGTAATTTCGTTCGGCCACCGACAACGACCGGGAGAAGTAGGCGCATGGGTGCAACTTATTGTCCCAAAGGGGGCGCTAGGACAAAATGGCACCTACCCTGACTTTCGACGCATCCACCTCCACAACAAATGGGAGGGAGGGGTCGGGTAAAAGGAGAATGGGTTCTGAGCTAAATCGTTTCTTTAACTCCTGTAAAGCAGCCTTAGCTGCCGGAGACTAAGCAAACGACGAGGAGGTATTCTTCTTAGTGAGTGCGATAATGGGGGCAGCTACCGCGCTAAAATTACGGATAAACCTCCTATAAAAATGAGCAAACCCCAAAAACCGTTGCACCTCCTTAACATTTTGAGGGGCAGGCCAATCCCTGACCGCTGACACTTTGTCAGGATTCATGCGGACCAACCCTTCTGAAATAATGAAGCCAAGAAACGAAACTGTCTTGGCATGAAAAACGCATTTCTCAGCCTTGACAAAAACCTTGGCTTTGAGGAGGGCCTCAAGCACTGGTCTGACGTGTTGTTTATGCTCTGAGAGAGTTGAAGAGAAAATCAGAATGCCGTCAAGGTAGACAAAGGCGAATCTCTCCAACATCTCTCGGAGGACGTCATTAACGAGTGCCTGGAACACAGAGGGGGTGTTAACCAATCCAAACGGCATGACCAAATATTCGTAGTGCCCATCATGCGTATTAAACGCCGTTTTCCACTCGTCCCCCTCACGGATCCGAACCAAGTTATAAGCATTCCGGAGGTCTAGCTGGTTAAAAAACGACGCCTCCTGCAGCTGTTCAAACGCGGAGTTCATCAACGGAAGTGGATTTCGGTTTTTAATAGTGATATTATTCAAGCCCCTGTAATCAATAGAAGGTCTCAGGCCGCTATCTTTTTTGCCCCAAAAAAGAACCCCGCTCCGGCAGGAGACGTGAAGGGCCGAATAAATCCATTAGCCAGAGCCTCCTGAATATATTCTCGCATAGCCTTCCGTTCAGGCCCTGCCAGCAAGTATAATGAACCCCTGGGGGGAGTGGTACCCAGGTGGAGATTGATCTCGCAATTGAACGTGCGATGAGGAGGTAAAGTTGAGGCCCGTTGCTTGCTAAAAACCTCTGCGAGATCAACATAATCATCCGGAATGTTAGGAGGCAGACAAAAGTTCAGAGCAGCCCCCAAATTCTCACCCTGATCGGAACCTGCCCCCTCTAAGTCAGATTCCGAATCAGAGAAATCCTCCGAATAGCAATCCTCCTCTGGCTGCCCCCAGTCAAATTGAGGATCCCACTCCAACCCCTCCTCTGCCCCTTTCTGTAGATTAGGAGGGTTGTGTGAGGCAAACTCCTCAGAATCACTCCATGATGCCAAACTATCCCTACAGTGGGACCTACAATCAGTGCCCCACTGGACAATCGGGTTATCCTGACTTCCCCAAATGATATGAGGCCTATGTTCCCGTAGCCGTGAGGGTCTACGGGCAGCTCTATTAGATGACAGTTCAATCTCGTTTTCCACACAGTTCAAAGCTAAATGTATCTGTAGAAAGTTAAAAGTTTCGAGCTTGTTAGCTTGCAGCCTCCTCTACAGTTGGATGCAAAAATTTGGGCACCCCTGATCAAAATTTTTGTTTCTGAGAATAGTTAAGCAAGTAGAGGATGAACTGATCTCTGAATGGCATTAATTTAAAGATACAACACTTTTTTGGGCATTTTATGCAGTATTGGTGAATTAGTTTTGTTTTGTTCAATTCTAGAGCAAAAAAAAAAAAAAGGAAATGAGCACCATGCAAAAGTTTGGGCACCCCAAAAGATTTGAGCTCTCAGGTAACTTTGATTATAGTCTCAGATCAAATTTAGCTTGTTAGGGCTATGGCTTGTTCACAGTCATCGTTAGGAAAAGCCAGGTGATGCAAATTTGAAGTTTATAAATATCCAGACTCCACTAACCTTGGCCCAACAATCAGAAGCCATTGGGTCCTCTATGCAGCTGTCACACTCAGTGAAAATGAAAATAATTAATGCCCACAAAGCAGGAGAAGGCTATAAAAAGATAGCAAACGTTTTTAGGTTGCAATTTCCTCAGTTCATAATATAATTAAGAAATGGCAGTCAACAGAAACCGTGGAGGCTAACCGGAGGTCTGGAAGACCAAGAAAACTTCCTCAGAAAACTGCTCATCGGATTACTAGAAAGGTAAATCAAAACACCCGTTTGACAACAAAAGACCTTCAGCATGATTTAGCACACCATGGAGTCATGGTGCACTGCCCTACGGTTCAACGACACTTGCTGAAATATGACCTTCATGGAAGTCATGAGAAGGAAACCTTTCCTGCATCCACACTATGAAATTCAGCATGAGAAGGTTGCAAAGGAACATCTGAACAAGACTGATGCATTTAGGAAACAAGTCTGTGAACTGATGAAGTTAAAATTGATGTCTTTCGCTGCAATGAGCAGAGGTATGTTTAGAGAAAAAAGGATGCAGAATTTCAGGAAAAGAGCACCTCTCTAACTGTCAAGCACATGGTTGGATCAATCCTGCTTTGGGCTTATGTTGCAGCCAGTGGCATGGGGAAAATGTCACTGGTTGAAGGAAGAATGGATTCAATTAAATTTCAGAAAATTCTGGAAGCAAACATCACACCATTTGTCATGGTTTAGGTGGTGTGCGTGAGTGAAGGACCTTTTTTTGTGGCTCTCATCCAGTGACGATACCGAATTCCTTTTCTATCGGATTCTTTTCCCAGCTAGTTCATCAGGCGTGGGCAGCGCGTTCCCTAAGTCTATATAAGCCGGATGTCCGCCACGCCTCCTTTGCTGGAGTGTCTGATTTCAGTTTTCACTGCAGCCAGAAGATATCTCTCGTAAGGGATTTGTGGCGAAAGCCTTTGCGGTATATTTGCAATTTATATTTCTTTAGGGAAATTTCCTTTTTGATTCCTTCCCTCTCTTTCTTTGGTGTTGCACCAATTTAGGTGCTTTGTCTTTCTCGGTCTTCGAGATATTTCCCTTTCGCTCTCCCTGTTTGTTTTTCCTCTCTCGCTTTGCTTCCTGGTTTGGATTGTTGGGCGTCCTTTTTGGAAGTGCGAGAGCTGTTTCTGTTGCCTCGTTTATATTTCTCCCTGCGGGTATTTTTAGTCCTTGCTGGTCTCGTTCTCTCCCACTGCTGCATTTGGCCTCCCTATTCTTTCGGCCATTAAAGCACACTCCAGCCAGACATGGAGTCGCCAGCAGCAGCTACGCTAGAGAAGATTGTTGCTAACCAACAGTCAGTGCAATCTGGGTATGGCAAGGGCCTTACTAGTCTTGACAATCAACAGGCAGAGCTGGCGGAGAGAATTCGCCGACAGGCGAATGTCATGCAGAAACAGGAGACCGTTCTATTAAGTCTCACTGAGAGTCTTAGAGCATTGTCTGTTCAAATTACACAAAATGTTTCACAAGCACAATCTGTTCATCTTCCCCGAGAGCCTAAACTCTAGTTACCCCCAAGATATGGAGGTGAGGGAGGAAAATGTAAAGATTTCATTGCTCAATGTGAAATATTTTTTAAAACGCAACCCTCACGGTTCTCGAATGAAGAATCACGGGTTTCGTTTATTTTATCCCTGTTGACCAGCACAGCCCTCACTTGAGTGGGGCCACTCATTCGATCTGGTTCGCCAGTTGTTAATTCAGTGGAGACTCTCGTGAGAGAAATGATTTATGTTTTTGATCAGGATGTTTGTGGTCAGGACGCAGCTACGCATCTAATGCATCTAAGGCAAGGCTCTGAGAGTGTTGCGGAGTTTTCTATTTTTTTCCACTCCCTGGCCACAGAGACAGGTTAGCCAGAGGCACCTCTTATGACAGTGTTTATTCACGCTTTGGCTGAGGAGGTTAAGGACGCTCTGGCGTCATTGGAGCCTTGTGTTTCTTTAGATTCGTTGGTTTGTACTGCGGTGCGAATCTGGGGGCTCACCGAACGAAGCAGTTTTTGGCTCGACGCTTTTGGTGGCCCGGTATGGAAAGAGACATCCGGGAGTTTGTGGCAGCCTGTGGCACATGTGCACAGAACAAGGGTTTTCATCTCCCCCCCTTTGGTCTGTTTCGACCGTTGCCAGTCCCCAAGCCCCCTTGGAGCCATATTGCCCTCGACTTTGTGTCAGGTCTGTCAGCTTCAGAAGGCAACACGGTTATTTTGGTGGTGGTAGATCGCTTTTCTCAGGCTGCCCACTTTGTCGCCCTTCCAAAACTGCCCTCAGCATGGGAGACGGCCCTCCTTGTTGTGGACCATGTGTTCTGGCTGCATGGTCTGCCCCAGGATCTGGTCTCGACCGTGGCCCGCAGTTTAAGGCTAAATTCTGGTGGGCATTTTGCAACCAGTTAGGGGTCTCCGTGAGCCTTTCGTCTGGTTTTCACCTGGAGACCAATGGGCAGACAGAAAGAATTAACCAGTCTCTGGAAAATACACTTCGGTGCCTAGCGGCCGATAACCCTACATCGTGGAGTCGTTTTTTGGCATGGGCCGAATACTCCCACAATTCCTTCTGCAATTCCTCCACAGGCCTTTCCCCGTTTGAGGCACAGTTGGGTTATCAGCCGCCTCTTTTTCCTCATGCTGAGAGGGATTCAGAGGTCCCCTCGGTTAATTGTTTTATTCGGCGTTGTCAGTCGGTCTGGACTAAGGTTCGGTCGTCTCTCTTATGCTCTTTGCGGAAACAGAAGACCGCCAACGATAGGAGGCGCCGTTTGGCGCCATCATATCGAGTTGGCCAGAGGTTCGGCTTTCCACTCCGGACCTTCCTTTGAGGATGGAGTCACGGAAGTTAGCTCCCCGCTTCATTGGCCCTCTCATAATCGTGCGGAAGATCAACCCAGTCACCGTCCGGTTGCAGCGCCCTAGATCTTTGCGCATCCACCCTTCTTTTCACGTTTCTCGGCTCAAACCAGTTAGCACTAGCATCCTGGCACCGGTCGACAAACTAATGCCGCCACCACGGATGTTTGAGGGGGGGCCAGTTTACACCATGCGTCGCATCCTTGCCGAGAGGCGTGTCAGGCGCAGGGTCCAGTTCTTAGTCGATTGGGAGGGATATTGGACCTGAGGAGTGGTGCTGGGTCCCTTCTCGGGATATCCTGGATCCCAATCTTATCGCTAAGTTCCGTGCACGAGGTTCTGGTGGAACGTCTGGAGCCATTCCTTGGGGGGGGGTTCCTGTCATGGTTTAGGTGGTGTGCGTGTGTGAAGGACCTTTCTTTGCGGCTCTTGTCCCGGGACGGTATTAAATTCCTTTTCTATCGGATTATTTTCCCAGCTGGTTCATCAAGCGTGGGCAGCGCGTTCCCCTAAGTCTATATAAGCCGGATGTCCGCCATGCCTCCTTTGCTGGAGTGTCTGATTTCAGTTTTCACTGCAGCCAGAAGATATCTCTAGTAAGGGATTTGTGGCGAAAGCCTACGCGGTATATTTGCCATTTATATTTCTTTTGGGAAATTTCCTTTTTGATTCCTTCCCTCTCTTTCTTTGGTGTCGCACCAATTTGGATGCTTTGTCTTTCTCGGTCCTCGAGATATTTCCGTTTCGCTCTCCCTGTTTGTTTTTCCTCTCTTGCTTTGCTTCCTGGTTCGGATTGTTGGGCGTCCTTTTTGGAAGCATGAGAGCTGTTTCTGTTGCTTCGTTTATATTTCTCCCTGTGGGTATTTTAAAGGCTCAGTAGGCAGGAATCCTAGAAAAACGGTGATCGTTGAGTCTACACGGGTCTCATCTCCTCATCTCTGACCTGAGCTCCTCCCTACGGACAAGCACGGGCATCTGATGCTTGCGCTTTTATACGCGTACCCGGCAGTCCCTGGCCGAGGCAATCGCAAATTAGACAAACCTTTTTTGTACGTTATCCTCCATATAATAATGTCCGAGTCACAGGTAAGAAAATACTGTTTTTGAACATGAGCGATAGTAAATGGTATTTATATTTAGTGTAAAATAATACGAAAGACAGACGACTACAAAGGCTAAAGTAACGTTAGCCGATAGGTTTGACATCGGGAATTATTCAGTTATAACTTTCAGCAAATAAAAGCCGTTCTTTATTTTTAAGGCTAATGTCAAGCTAATGTTTTGAAGCAGTGTAGCACATTTTATTCAAACTATAGCAGTGTTTCCCAAACTTTTCTCTCTCGCGGCACACTGTTTACTGTGAAAAATCTCACGGCACACCGCTATGATATTATGGTGTCCGCACGCGGTACCTACCCTGCAGCGCGACCGAGTGATGAAACAACTAATCGAGCTTTCCAACCAGGTTTCAGGCTTTTATGCAATCATAAAATAAATGACTCTACGCAGTCTTTCCAGTTCAGCCCCAACTTCTCCAGATACTCAGATGTCACTCGAAACACTTCCTCACCTGTAGTTTTCTCCGGCAAAATTAGATTAAAAAAAAGTTATTTTCTTTGATTGTCTCCCCATCGACATATCTGACATTGGCCAGTAATTGTGCATGTCCACTGACATCGGTTGTTTCATCCACCAGCAGCGCAAATTTCCCACTCCCTTTTATTTTCTCCATTACAACGTCCTCTATATCTGCCGACATTTCTCCTATTCATCTGCCAATTGTGTTGTTTGAGAGAGGAACCTTCGATATTTCATTAGCAGCATTTTGACCCAACATGGTCCCGACGATAGCTTTGCATGCTGGCAGGATAAGAGATTCGGCAATGGTGTGAGACTTTGATTTTACTACTAGTTCTGCGATCAGATAGCTAGCTTCTAATGCTTTTTCTGACACTAGCAGTTTTTGTCATGAAACAAGCTTGTTTGTTCCTCTGAATTCTCGACCGCATTAAATATTCACGGTCTTTTTTTTTTGCGAGAGAAGGGTGTTTGGTTGAAAGGTGTCCTTTTAATTGATTTGGCACCATAGCTTCGTTCGCCAGCTTTTCGCCGCAAGCAAGACACAGTGGTATTTGGGTAGCGGGATCTCTGGTGAATGTAAACCCATTAGTCAGATATTCCTCACTGTAAAGTCTGCTCACCACTTTGATTTTCTTTTTCTGGCCAGCGCAGCAAGAGTGAGGTGGTTCAGGGTCTTAGTCAGACGGCCTTTTCGCGGTTTTGGTCAGGAATTTATCCCTTTTCGTTGTTTTGTTTCAACTAGCCTACACTGCTGTTTTAGCTGGGTTTTACCGAAATGTTTAATTTTTCTCGTTAGACGATGTGTGATTGGCCAATCACGAGAAGGAATTGTACAGTAGAATACATGATGCGGAAATATTGAGAAAGAATTTTAAATATGCATTTTAATAAACTGAATTGAATGAATTGATAATGACATGAATTGTTATTTTTATATCCTGTAAGTTCAGCTGTTTTATATTGTTAGGCTATCAGAAAAAAAACAGTAAGTGGGTTTTCTCGCGGCACACCTAGGAAGCCCTCACGGCACACCAGTGTGCCGTGGCACACAGTTTGGGAAACACTGGAGTAGAGTTTCCACCGAAGAGACGTGCACACGCATCTGCTTCAGCAGAGCAGCCAATCACAGGGCTTGCTCTCTTAGCTGTTCAGTGATTGGTCAAATTCTTCCATCATGGGGCAGATTCTTTGCAGGCTGAAAACAGAGCCCAGAGGGGATGCAGAGGTCAGCTCTTCTCTCAGATCACTTCATTTACATTATGCTCAAAGGTTAAATGGAAGTTTTTGCCCAATATTGCCAAAAATAAGCTGCCTACCGAGCCTTTGAGTCCTTGCTGGTCTCGTTCTCTACCACTGCTGCATTTGGCCTCCCTACTCTTTCGGCAATTACACCATCTGTAAAAAAGCTGAAGATGAAAAGAGGATGTCTTGGACTTCTGGTTTGGACATGGAGAGCTAGGCTGCGTGGCATCGGAGCTCCTGATAGTCAAGGGTAAAAACTCCCCGAAAACTCGAATAAATAGAGTTAGAAACCATACTGACTGAAATGTGACCGGGAGAAAAGTTGGAATGGGAAGGAAAACTCGACTCACCCAGGCTAAAGACACGGCGAAAGATGAAATGGAAAAATCGCTAGCTAACAGTGTCATGGAAGCAGATGCTGGACATGAAACAACACACCTAGCTGGTTTTGAGGAAATGGGCTCAGGTTTAGAAATCATCAGCAAGGAGATACGGGATTTAAAAACAGAAATTAAAGATGCCTTTAGTGCATTTGGAGAAACTCTGAGGAGCGATGTGAGAAAAGACTTGAATGATTTCAAACAGGATATAAACCAGCAGCTCGCTAAAGTCACCACTGAACAGCAGCTACAGAGAGGCAGAATCAACGAGGCTGAGTCGCGGATTGAAAAGCTGGAACATTGGGCACAGGAGGCAAACAACGCTCTCATCATCTCGCTGAAAGAACAAAAAGCGCTCCAGGAAAAGTTAACTGATTTGGAGTCCAGATCGAGGAGAAACAATCTCTGTATTTACGGAGTTGCAGAGGGAGAAGATGGTGAATCTGCTGCCGAGTTCGTGCTCAACCTGCTTAGACGTGAACTCCACCTGCCGGAGGATTTTAATTTCCAGATCCAAAGAGCGCATCGGTTGCTAGCACAAAAGCCTGCAGACGGAGCCCAGTCGAGACCAATCATCGTGAATTTCCTGGAATTCACCACCAAAGAGAGAGTTTTAAGAGAGGTGTGGAAAAAGAAAATACACATGGGAAATAGAATACTGTCATTCAATCACGACTACGCAACAGAAGTTGTTCAAAAGAGAAAGGAATACAACACAGCTAAAAGAGTCTTAAAGGAGAACAGAGTCCGGTTCCAGACGCCCTTCACCAGGATGAGGATCCATTGGGAGATGGGAACCCAAATCTGCAACAGCGCTGGGGAGGTGAAGGAGGAACTGGAGAGACGCGGACTCATGGAGAAGACTCCGACACCAACGACCGCGGCGGCGACGGCGGCGGACGGGATGGAGCCACGGCTCCGCACAGCGATGGAGTGGCAGCGCAAAGAGGGATCCCAGAGGAGCTATACAACAGCAGCGGCCCGAGCCAAGGAAAAGATACAAGAGTTCCGAAGTTTTTTTGACTAAAGTCAAATATAAAAAGAAGCAAAACCGGTAGGAATGTTCTGATATAGCCTGTGCTTTTAGTTATCTGAATAATAATTAATGCACAACTCCTATGTTTTAAAAAAAAAGTGACTATCGGAGGTCTGGTTAACTTATCCTCTGTTTTGCAAATTTTAACGTTGGACTCATTTAGTATGACTAAAACCCTCACAGTAGGTTCTAGTGTCATTACTAAGTTAGGCCCCTCTTCATAGAAGAGGTTTTTCCCTAGATCCACCAACGGGATCAGATTGTCGGAGGTCGAAAGGATCCTCCACTGTTTGCAAGTTCTTATGTTAGATTTGTGTCGTCTGTTTCATGCCACCATTCTGGCACTGTTAGTGGGGTTACCAATGTTTTCTTTTGTCTCTGTTTCCATAAGTGATGCAGTGTAACAATGTGAAAATAGCGTCCTTGAATGTGAACGGCTTAAACAATCCAATTAAAAGAGGAAAAGTAATGGCAAAAATGAGAGAAGAAAAAATTCAAGTGATATATTCACAAGAAACGCATCTATCTTGGCAAGAACACGATAAACTGAGGAAATTTTTTTTTAAAAACACCTTCTTTAGTTCATTTGAGAAAGGCTCAAAGAGAGGAGTCGCCATATTGATCTCCAACTCTGTCAATTTTGAAGTCATTAAAGAAACAAGCGACAAAGAGGGGAGGTATGTAATTGTAAGAGGGAAAATGGATAACAATGTAGTTACTTTAGTCAATGTCTATGTTCCATCTAATCCTGATAAAACATTTCTGAAATTTCTGTTTGAAATCATAGCCTTGGAAAATGAAGGAATCTTAATTTGTGCAGGGGACTTCAATATGATTATGAATGCTAAACTGGACACTAGTAATAACAGGAGAAGTAAGTCCCATCTGTCAAAGCTTGTCAGCACCTCTCTTACTGAACTGGGGATGTTTGATGTTTGGAAGGAACTTCATCCGTTAGAGAGGGACTACACACATTATTCTGCCTCGCACTCAGTGTACTCTCGAATAGATTATTTCTTTATGAACACAATAGACAGATATAGAATGGAGGAATGTAGGATAGGGATAAATGATTTGTTGGATCACAGTATAATTTACCTCAACATCCATTTAAATAGGAGAAATAAAAGTACACTATGGAGATTAAATGTGGGTATACTGAATAGCCAGAAAATACAGGAGGATGTTAAGATAGAGATTATATTCTGCGTGGAGGAAAACATAGACAGTCCAGTGGATTCTACCATACTATGGGACACGGTTAAGGCTGTAATGAGAGGGAGGTTAATAGCGAGGGCAGCTTACCAAAAAAAGATTGGAGAGGAAAATTATAAAAAGTTGATTAGACAATTAAAAACATTGGAACAACAACATAAAAACAACAAAGATGAATCTGTTTTACAACAAATAATCAACGTGAGACGGCAGATTGACAATATCCTAAATCAAGAGGTGGAGAAAAAACTAAGATTCACTAAACAAACCTTTTATGAATCAGGCTCAAAAGCAACTAAATATTTGGCGAGACGACTTAAGGTCCAGCAAGTCTCCCACACAATATCTAAGATTAGAGACCCCGTAACAAAACAACTATTATTTGAACCTGAAGAAATAGAAAAGGTCTTTAGAGATTATTATCAAAATTTATATTCCCAACCTACAACAAAAGAAGAGTGTGAGATGAAAGAATTCCTTGACTCATTGGACTTGCCAGCAATTGGAGAAGAACAAAATAGAAAACTAATTTCCAATATCACTAAGAAGGAACTAGATGCTGCAATCAGCAGATTAAAATCAAACAAAATGCCAGGTAGTGACGGATTCCCGAGCGAGTGTATAAAACATTTAGGGAAGTATTAACTCCACTACCCCTGAATTTCTTTCAATCACACTCTGGCAGAGGGCAAACTGCCCCCCTCATGGAAAGAAGCTATAATTTCAGTTATACCTAAGGAAGGAAAAAATAAAGAATACTATGAATTCTTTAGACCAATTTCAATTCTAAACATGGATTATAAGCTTTTTACTTCAATAATCTCTAAAAGATTCCAAAATTTTATGTCTGACTTGATAGATGAAGACCAGTCAGGTTTTATAACAGGTAGGCAGACTCAGGATAATGTTAGGCGAGTCCTGCACATAATAGATCAGATTCAAAAACAGGGACTGAGAGCAGTACTAGTGAGTGTTGATGCAGAAAAGGCCTTTGACTGTGTCAATTGGAGATTTTTATATCAGGTGCTGGGGAAACTAGGGATTCAAAACAGTGAATACAATGTATTCAAGGCCTTTACCAAGAACCTACAGCGAAGATAAAAATTAATGGACATTTGACAGATAAATTTATCTTAGAACGAGGGACTCGTCAAGGATGCTGCCTAAGCCCTACCTTGTTTGCATTATTTATTGAACCGCTGGCACAAATGATAAGACAGAGTAACAACTTAAAAGGAATTCATATAGGAAAACAGGAACATATCATAGGACTCTTCGCTGATGATGTTATTGTGACTCTCCAGAACCGGACAGAAATTTTCCTAAACTGATGTCGATATTGGAGGACTTCGGTAAATACTCAGGTTATAAATTAAACATAGCAAAAACAGAAATCCTCACTTTAAATTATTCTCCAAGCCAAGAAATTAGAGAACAATACAAAATCAAATGGAATCTTAAAGTAATTAAATATTTGGGTTTGATATTGGCCAAAAATTTAAATAAAACATTTGAAATAAATTATAATCAGATCAATAATAATATAAAGACTGATATCAGGAGGTGGTCAGCATTCAACATTGATTTTGAGACACAAATTGAGGTAATAAAAATGAATATGTTTCCGAGACTGTTATACATTTTTCAATCTAGCCCACATATGATCCCAGAAACACAATTCAGACACTGGGACAAACTTATATCTAGATTTATCTGGGCCGGAAAGAAACCAAGGGTTAGGTATAAGACACTTCAACTACCAAAAGAGGAGGGCAGGTTGTCCTTGCCTAATCTGAAACAATACTTCTATGCAGCCCAAGTGAAGTTTCTGGTCTGTACATGCTGCCCTCTATATCAGGCAAGATGGAAAGACATAGAGGCCAAGATGGAGACCTTTCAAATCCAAGCAACATTAGGAGATATAGGAAATATAATGGGTCGGAAAAGCAATAATGAAATTATTAATCAAACAGTGGATATCTGGAGCAAGATGGTAAAAGAATATAAGATGGAGAGAGACATTAAATTATTAATTTGGCCTGCTCTAGATCCCAAATTCAAACCAGGAATCAGTGATGATGGATTCAGACAATGGTGGGACAGGGGCATTACAGCAGTATGTACACTAACTCACAAAGGGCTCTTTAAAAGTTTTAGAGATTTACAAAAGGAATTCGGACTTGAGAACAAAGACTTCTTCAGATACCTGCAAATAAGAGATTATATGATAAAAGAATAAAACCAACATTAAAGCTGCAAGCAGCGTTGAACGGGCCCTTACAACCTTTTGCACGTTGGGGGTAGTGGTGAGATCCTGCTGGGTGCAGGTGTGCACTCACGACCAGTGGGCAGGTCAAGTACAGGCATCAACCTGTGAAAAAGTTTCGAGTGAATCGGACAAAGCAGGAAGGAGTTATGAAAAGTTGATAGTTCATCCACCAGGGGGCACTCTGAGCGTAACCAAATGTGGGCAGGTGCATTCAGGGGCAGACCGTCAGCACAAATGCAAAGTTTCGAGAAAATCGGCCAATGTCAATGTAAATTATGGCATTTCCTGTTTCCACAAGGGGGCGCTATAGAGACATTTTGCTCCCCCCATAGGCGAGGCCCCTATCAGATTTAACAGCTTGCCATCCTTGACCTGTGTATCAATTTTTATGATGATATGAGTTCAGTAAAGACATAATAAACACAAACGTATTTTCATGGCAAGGGATCCATCTTCGCTGTGTTGCCACCCGAACGCCATTACCTGTAGCTTCACAGCATTCATAATGTAAAGCTTCACCAACTTGTTCTGTACATGTTAAAGTAAAAAAATGTTGTAGAAGTGGAAGTAAAGTTGATGGGTTCAACTATATGTCATCAGTACATGTTAAAGTCAAAAATGGTCACTTTCTGTTACCACCAGGGGATGACCTGTACTATTTGAAGACAGTAAAAACCTGAGAAGTTATTATATTGTTCAAATCGTTCAGGGCGGAGCCATCATCATTTTCAGCAAGTTTGAAGCTGCTCCGATCAAGTATGTTGGCGTGAGAGCATATTGAATTTTTTTCGGCGAGTCACCAAAATTTGTAACGCCCTAGCAGCCACGCCCTCTGCTCGATAGACATGCAGAGCACAACTTTTCATCAGCTTGGTATCTAGATGACCTGTACCAAATTTGAAGACAATCGGTGAAAAACCTTAGAAGTAGTTCGTTTTAAAATTGAAACATTCAAATCAAAATGGCCGACTTCCTGTTGGGTTTAGGGCGTGGCTTCAATGAGTTTTTTGTTTGACTGGGTATGATACATACGTGTATCGAATTTCGTCTGCCTACGACAAAGTAACCGAACTGCTCACTTCCTGCTACCACCAGGGGGCGCTATTATTAAAGTGGGAAGTTATGATATTGTGATGTTCAGGGCGGAGCCATCATCATTTTCAGCAAGTTTGAAGCTGCTACGATCATGTATGTTGGCGTGAGCGCATTTTGAAATTTTTTTACCAACCGCCAATGTATATCACGCCCTAGCAGCCACGCCCTTTGAGTGACAAACATACAGAGCACAATTTTTCATCAGCTTGGTATCTAGATGATCTGTACCAAATTTGAAGTCAATCGGTCGAAAACCCTAGGAGGAGTTTGTTTTAAATTTCAAAAATTCAAATCAAAATGGCCAACTTCCTGTTGGGTTTAGGGCGTGGCTCCAATGAGTTTTTTTGTATGTCTGGGTATGATACATATGTAAATCGAATTTTGTCTGCCTATGACAAAGTAACCGCAGTGCACACTTCCTGTTACCACTGGGGGGCACTATTAGTAAAGTGGGAAATTATGATATCCTGACATTCAGGGCGGAGCCATCATCATTTCCAGCAAGTTTGAAGCTTCTAAGATCAAGTGTGTTGGCGTCAGAACATTTTGAAATTTTTTTGGCGAGTCGCCAATATTTGTCACGCCCTAGCACCCACGCCCTTTGACCTACAGACATGCAGAGCAATACTTTTCATCAGCTTGGTCTCTAGATGATCTCTACCAAATTTGAAGTCAATCGGTCGAAAACCCTAGGAGGGGTTTGTTTTAAAATTCAAAAATTCAAATCAAAATGGCCGACTTCCTGTTGGGTTTAGGGCGTGGCTCCAATGAGTTTTTTGTATGTCTGGGTATGGTACACATATGTATCGAATTTCGTCTGCCTACGTTAAAGTAACCAAATTGGATACTTCCTGTTACCACAGGGGGGCGCTATTAGTAAAGTGGGAAGTTATTATATCGTGACGTTCAGGGCTGAGCCATCATCATTACCAGCAAGTTTGAAGCTGCTATGATCAAGTATGTTGGCGTGAGAGTATTTTGAAATTTTTTTGGCGAGTAGCCAAAATTTGTCCCGCCCTAGCAGCCACGCCCTTTGACCTACAGTCATGCAGAGCACAAATTTTGATCAGCTTGCTCTCTAGATGATCTCGACCAAATTTGAAGTCGATCGGGCAAAATCCCTAGGAGGAGTTCGTTTTCAAAGTAAAATCTGGTCACTTCCTGTTACCACCAGGGGGGCGCTATTAGTAAAGTGAAAAGTTATGATATGGGGACGTTCAGGGCGGAGACATCATCATGTCCAGCAAGTTTCAAGCTGCTAAGATCAAGTATATGGGCGAGAGAGCATTTTGAGTTTTTTTTGTCGAGTCGCCAAATTTTGTCACGCCCTAGCAGCCACGCCCTTTGACCTACAGACATGCAGAGCACAACTTTTGATCAGCTTGGTCTCTAGATGATCTATACCAAATTTGAAGTTGATCGGACAAAATCCCTAGGAGGAGTTTGTTTTAAAATTCAAAAATTCAAATCAAAATGGCCGACTTCCTGTTGGGTTTAGGGCATGGCTCCAATGAAATTTTTTGTATGTCTGGGTATGATAGATAGGTGTACCGAATTTCATCTGCCAACGAGAAAGTAACCAAATTTCCCTATGGGAATTTTGAAACGTGTTTAGGGGCGCTATTTTGGCATTTTAAATCGACCATGAACAACCACCCAAAAATATCGAATTTCGGATCCGGCCGGACGAATGTGGAAAGTTAGACGCGTTTTCACCATTGGGAAAGGGGCGAAATTGGCCTTTGAAATGTCGGAATAATAATAATAATAATAATTAAAAAATAATAATAATAAACAGCGCGATTTCAATAGGGCCCTCCGCAGACGACTTGCAGTCGGCTCAGGCCCTAATTATCTGGAGAGGGCAATGCCGTGATAGATATCCTGATTGAAGCTTATGAAAAGATGAATAAAAAAATAATCTCCAAAATATATCAGGGTCTTCAGAAACAGAATGGAAACAACACGGGATACATTAAAGCAAAATGGGAGAAAGAATTAAACATAGAAATATCACAAGAGGATTGGTGTTCAATGTGGAGTGCACAGCATTCATCCACAAGTTCAAAGACATGGAGAATATTTGGTTGGAAAAATCTGATCCGCTTCTTCATCACACCACATATTCAAAGGAAACAAAGGAGTCCCGCACACTGTCTAACTTGCAAATAGGAAAAGTTTAATGTGACGTTTCGGTACTTAAACCTTCATCAGACAAATACAAACCACATTGAAAGAAGCCATCTTAAATAGGGTGTGGTGGAGAGTCTCGACCAGTCACCCGTATTTATATACGCTAATCCATCCCATAGTTTAAAGGAATGACGTGGCACCCATTATTTCCCGAAAAACACCCAAAAACATGCATAAAAACCAGAAAAAAATCACCATATTCCACAGAGTTATTTATAGGGGATTATATTCACAGGATCCCTATCACAACGCCCATATATCACAGTTGTACATGTCATAATATAAGCTAATCTATAGTTTGATTACAACAAATATGAGCAAAAAAAAAATCCATTACAATCAATTTTTTGGGGCAGGAGACAGACTGGCATCAGAATAGTAGCACACAAAGCATTACAAAAATACATTAAATGATAATTCATCATTCAGTCCTTTGGGAGACAAAGTTTGGAGGTGTAAATCCAGTCGCCTCCCGCTGCTTCAAAAAGTTTATCATGGTCGCCCCCCTCTGGGAGGTAAAAAGAGACCTGTTCAATACCACAAAACCGAAGGGAGGAGATGTCATGGTGGGCATCATTAAAATGTACCGCTACTGGGTAATCCCGATCATTTCGGCCAATTAAACTTTATGCTCACTAATCCTTTGTTTTAATTTTCTTATGGTTTTCCCTACATACACCAGACCACAGGGACAACAAATGATGTATATTACATGTGTAGACGCACATGTGATAACACTATTGATAAAAATTGGTTTACCAGTGTGTGGGTGGGGAAAATTATTGGTTTTAGTGGTATTGTTGCATTGAGTGCAACTACCGCAACGGTAGTTCCCTTTTGGTAGGGGGCGTAAGAGTGTTTGTGTGGGTCCACTGGGTCTTTTTGAAAGCGCATCAGCGCGAACCAAATAATCTCTCAGGTTTCTTCCCCTTTTGTTGACAAATAGGGGCAAGGTTTCGAAGGTAGAAGACAATTCGGGATCAGATTTTAAAAATGCCAATGCTTCTTAAAAACTGATCTGATTGCGGAAGAATGGGAAGAATACTGAGTGATACACGTCACTGAATATTCCTTCTGTTTCTTAGTCGTCTTTTTCAATAATTCCGAGCGAGACCTTTTAAGGGCAATTTCATAAGCCTGATTAATCCATGTTATAGGATATCCCCGTTCTAAAAATCTATTTTTCATATCCACAGATTTCTCAATAAAATCTTCTGTGGAATAACAAATTCTTCTCAGCCTGTAAAATTGACTGACGGGTAGTCCTTTTTTTTTTGAGGAGGATGATGAAAACTGGAAGCCAATAACAAAGTATTTTTGTCAGTCTCCTTTTGATAAAGGGTAGTGATGAGAGAATTATTGTTTCTCATGACCCACATATCTAAAGAGCTAACTTTCTCAGTACTATAATTGGAGGTGAATTTTAAGTTTCCATCAAAGCTATTGAGCAATGTAACAAATCTGTCAATTCATCCTCAGTTCCATTAAAAATACAGAAAATGTCATCAATATATCTATACCATTTCTTAATTTTGGATGGAAAAGTATTTTTCACAGGATTAGATACGAAATTCCGTTCAAAAAAGCCCACAAATAGGTTGGCATAATTCGGAACACAAATAGTACCCATGCTAGTGCCTGAAATCTGCAAATAGAAGTCATTTTCAAAGCGAAAGTAATTATACTGCATAATATACTTGGCTAAATCAATAATCAATTCATTTGGCGGGTTAGATGTACTATCACGGCCTTCCAAATAAAAGCGTAACGCTTCCAACCCGTTATCATGGGGAATATTCGTATACAGGCTTGCAATATCAAGAGTTAAAAGAAGAACATCATTAGACAAATCGTTGAGATCTGATATTTTCTCAATAAAATCAGTAAAGTCCTTAATATAGGCAGGAAGGGACTGGACAAAGGGCTTAATAAAGAAATCTACAAATTTTGACAGGGGAGACCATAAGGAGTCAGTTTGTGCCACAATAGGGCGGCCTGGCGGATTATCAAGAGACTTGTGTATATTCGGTAGAGTATAGAACACAGGCCGTATGGGGTGCTGGCAATACAAGAAATTAAATTCTGCCTCGGTAATCCAACCCCTAGTTTTTGCCTCTTCAAGGTAAGTAAATATTTCCTTCTGATAGGAAATGGTAGGGTCATGATGTAGCTTTTTATAGAACCTTGTATTAGATAATTGAGACAAAATTTCTTGTCTATACATAGCTGCGTCCTGAACACAGATTCCCCCGCCCTTATCAGCGGGTTTAATCACAATTTCTTTATCATTCATCAATTCGGATAAAGCAGTTCTTTCACTCCTAGTGAGGTTGGATGAGGCTGTGTGTTGTTTTTTATTAACCAGCCGCATAACATCATGCTCCACAACTCTACAAAACGTATTGATGGATGCGTTGGTCGTGCTTGGACAGAAAGTGTTCTTGGTTTTAAAACCAGGAATAGACACGCTACTGGCAGGACTAACATTTTTAGAAAAAAAGTGACGTAACTTTATCTGTCTGAAGCACTTAAATAAATCCACCTTCAGGCCAAATACATTTACTTTGTTATACGGAACAAAAGATAACCCTTTGGACAACAAAGATGATTGGTCTTTTGTGATTACCTTGGAAGAAATGTTGATTATCGTGTCCATGAGTAACTGCGTGTCCACGGGCGGTGTGACGTGCCTGGACGCGCGTTTGCCCCGCCAGCATTTCTTCCTCCTCTCTGGACCGTTTTTTTGCGACTGTCTAAAAAAGGGGGGTTACTCGGAGGAATCCCAGAGTCACTGTCCAAAGTAAAGTCGCTTTCTATGGACGAATCATTGTTGCGGGGAAGGTCTCTTCCACGGTTGCGTGCAGGTCGCTGGGCTACCCTGAGGCCCCTGGTCCTTGGAGAGGCCGTTCGTAAATTCGATCCCGCAGGTTCTTGGGACGAGGCTGCAGACTTCTGGAATTCCCAATGGTAGATTTCATTCCTCAGGTAGTCTTCGGTGTCGCGCTTGTATTTTTTTAACTTAATGTTGAAAAGCTTCTCCTTGTATTTGGAGACAGTGTCTTTTATGGAGCTCTCAATAGAAGGGAAAATGGTACCAAACTTTTCTCTCAAGGATTCCTCCTGTTTGGTAATCTCCGCTTGTACCGTGCGTGCTTCATTGGACACTTGCTCAATGATGAGAAGCATAAGGTCGAGGGAGCATTTATTTAAAATCTCACCCCAACGTTTTATAAAGTTCTCATCCGACTTTCCGATCATCGGAGCTTTTTGGATTCGCAGGCCCCTTGGAATTTTGCTGTTCCTCCAATATTCGCTCAAAGTTGAGCCGTGCATGTGAAGGCGCGTCTCCTTTAGACGGAGCTTTTCCAACTCGACTTTCAAGTCTTCGGAGGACTCCACGCCATCATCTGAATGGTCGGAAATAAAATTCTTTGAGCATCCTCGCTGGAGAATTCAAAAGTAGATGCACGGTTGTGCGTCAGGGCGTTGATTTCTTCAGAAGAACTCATAATGAGACTCCAAGAACGTGCAAGCGAAAAGAGTGCATAAGTCAAAAGAAGCCAAAGCTGCAATTGCACAGACGAGGAGATACTTTGCACATCTATTTCTAACGACAGGTACGTTACCAGGATAAACAGTTCAAAGGAAACAAAGGAGTCCCGCACACTGTCTAACTAGCAAACAGCAAAAGTTTTTGGGTGTTTTTCAGGAAATAATGGGTGCCACGTCATTCCTTTAAACTATGGGATGGATTAGCGTATATACATACGGGTTACTGGTCGAGACTCTCCACCACACCCTATTTAAGATGGCTTCTTTCAATGTGGTTTGTATTTGTCTGATGAAGGTTTACGTACCGAAACGTCACATTAAACTTTTGCTATTTGCAAGTTAGACAGTGTGCGGGATTCCTTTGTTTCCTTTGAACTGTTTACCCTGGTCCGACGCACCTGTCGTTAGAAATAGATGTGCGAAGTATCTCCTCGTCATACCACATATTAAAAGCAAACTATCCCATCCACAGGAACAGTGCTGGAGGCAGTACGGAAACATGAACGCCAATCACTCCCATATCTTTTGGTCATGCCCAAAAATTCAAACTTTTTGGGAAAAGATATGTCTAACTGTGGGAAAGATTTTGGGTTATAAGATCCCTAACAATGTCCTGGTCCTGTATTTCTGTGTTTTGAAAAATGATGTGATTATTAAGAAAGACTGGTATTTGTGTAAAATACTGTTAATGGCCTGTAAAAAAACAATCACAAAGAATTGGTATAAATCGGAATCCCCAAATATCAATCAGTGGATGGACAAAATTAAAGAAATCCATGCATCGGAGAGGATGACCTTCTGTTTGAGGTCCAAAGGTCCAATCTTTGTCAGGAAATGGGAGAAGTGGACTGATTACATTAAAAGAATAGAGGACGCTATGAACTAAACAGGACATTTAAATCACTGGACGCATTACAACACAATACAGTTAACAGAGGAGCCCCCACATATATATATATATATATATATATATATTTTTATATTTATTTGTATTCTTTATCCTTTTGTTGTCTACCTGTTTTCCTTAAACTGAAAATACTAAATAAAAAGTATCAAAAAAAGAAAAGAGGATGTCTTCCACAACAGGATAATGATCCTAAACACACCAAGATCCACAATTGACTACCTCAAGAGGTGCGAGTTGAAGGTTTCACCAAAGCCCTGAAGGTTTCCTACCTCAACATCATTGAAAATCTGTAGATGGACCTCAAAACGGCAGTGCATGCAAGGCAGCCAAAGAATCTCACAGAACTAGAAGCCTTTGAAAAAGAATAATGGGCAAATTCCCCCCAAACCAGAATTCAAAAACTCTTAGCTGGCACCAAAAAGTGTTTACAAGCTGTGATACTTGCCAAAGAGAGTGTTACTTATGCAGGGTGCCCAAACTTTTGCTTCAGACTGTTTTCCTTTTTTGCCATTTTGAAACTGTAAAAGGATGGAAATTAAAAAGTAATCTTGCCTAAAATATAAAGGAAATGTGTCCTCTATAACCTTATGTCTTTCGGAGAGCAGTCATCTTTTACTCGCTTAGCTATTCACAGTAACAGAAATTTTGATCTGGGGTGCCCAAACTTTTGCATACGACTGTATTCTTACTGGATTCAAGACAATAACCCAACCGCACAGAGCACTGCCCGTGCTTCATGAACTGATAAGTTTTATAATAGATGACGTTGATCAAAGTATTTAGCCAATTCTGACAAGTGAAATTACTTTTAGTGTACGTATGCCCAAAGCTCATTAAATCCATCCTTTCTGTATACCTGGAACTGGTGCCCATCCCAGCTGACTCTGGACAAAAGGCAGGGACCCACCCTGGACAGCTCACCAATCCATCGCAGGGTGCACACATCATTCTTTGGAATTTAATTTTAGTATTTAATGTTGCAAATGCATATGCTGAGCATACTCTCGCAACTCGGTGTGTCATCCGTAACATAGCAGCTGCCTTTATATGCTGGTATCACGTCTATCAGCACTAGAAATTAAACTCTAAACTTTCTGGCCTAAATTCACACTTGACGTTTTTACAACCTGAATGTTTCACTGGGTACACAGGCATCGAGGTGAGCCGAAAAAGTGCTGATTTTATTCGATATTAGTGGAGTTTGGATACGGAATTATTTTTTCCCCTTATACAAGATTAGCAAATCCATAAGACCACACATAATCAGCAGCCCAATTATAACATATACATAGTCGTTCTTCCTTTCATTTCCATCGCTTTCTTTCTTCTGGGACTCTAGTATTTTCTCTGCGCAGATGGAATTCAGCCACATCGGCGAATCTCCGCAGCATCACTCCCGTACACTGATGCTGCTCACTAACAGTGTGTCGTTCACATCTCATCTTGTCCAGCGTTTCCAACCCACTCAACACTTCTAGCTTATAAAAAGGCTGAATTAAATACTGTGTCTGTTTGTGCAATGCTGTCATGCAAGTTTGGCGCATGCATAAAATAATAGATACTTCATATTCTTTATCTTAAAAGTTGCTGAAAAGTTACGGCATCATGTATTCGTATCTGCTATTGTTTTAATAATTAAGAATGGGGCATGCAAAGGTAAATAAATTATGAGCTGTGCAGTTTTTTGTGCTGAATTTATACCATGCTGAAAGTGCACTTATGAAGGTAGTCAATGCTACTTAGCAAGCTACGTAGCCAGCATATAATACATGACACAGTACCGTGAATTGGTGTAAGATATTCAAAGTAATGAAAATATACAACTCAGTTTAGGTGCATCTTGAACATTTTAATACAAAAAAGCAAAGCAATTGTTTGCTACATGCACGATTATAGGGTGTCACCTTCAATCGTTACCGAATTACATGCCCGTTAACAACAGCCTTCGCTACCATACTGTATATTCAGTAACAACATAAAAGATAGGTGAAGCAGTCGAGTCGCTACATAACAAAGCCATTCATCAAATTCAATAAATGAAAACATTGGTGTCATTACACCTGCTCACTTTACCGACTTGGTAATAACGTAAGCCGACAGCACGAAATCTCCTGACCAGTGCTACGCGCAAAGAACCGCAGCTGCTACGCTGCTTACGAGAACGCGCTTAGAGACAAGGTCCCCTTGGTGTTCGCGTAGCCTGAATTAAAATAAAAATTTTTTTTCGCTGCGGTGGAAAAAAGCACCAATGATTTAAAAGAGAAAAATCAACAGATTACATATTGATCATTTGTGGTAGTAAAAAAATTTTATTCACGGATTTATCAGACTGTCTTTTTCAATTGTTCCCTATGGAAAAATTTCTTTTTGCCCCCCATGACATCACGTGACTTGCAATATCAGCTTGAACGCTAAGCCCTTGCCGGCATGCGTCTCAGCCCTCGTTCAGTATCCAGTTCTTAAACATCCATGTGCTGCATAACAAATAAATTCAAACCGGAGATTTCACCGAAAAGCAAGAATTAATCGAGAAGTCATCATTTTGCCTTGAGACGCTCAAAACTGAGTGTATTTGATATCCCGCGGAGTTCTGATTATAGCTCAGTTGCTATTGTTTTAGCATGCTAACTGTTAACAAAGAAAACGCCGGGAAACTGGTATGCGTGGTACTTCTGTAATAAAAACCAGTCGAGATAATTTAGAAAAGGGATTAAAAACTAGTCGCAAACATGCTGTAGTGGTGTTGTGTGCACTGTGAGTCAGGTTCAGTTGTTGATATGATAATGTAGGAAGTATGAAATGCTTGATAATCTTTTAACTAGCCAGCCAGTATGAATTTTCATGCGGCTAAGTTCATGTAAGCCACCTGTAGAGCCAGTTAGCAGCCGAGTTCTCACTGTGGGAAAGTTCACTGTGTGTTTCGGGTTAAGAGCTAGAGTGTATGTAATTGCCAACATTTTGTTGAATCTATGTATTGTGAAATATTCTGTAACGTACTACATGAAAGCAAATGGGCACAGTTGCTGCCTAAAAATCAGAGGAGGAATTTTTCTACCCAGTCGGACGGTTTCATTGAATTATTCATCGGTTTGCTGTTCGCGTTCTATTTCGTCCCTCAATGACCGCCAGGCGGTGCTTAAAGCACTGGATATCACCGCTCGCACAAGCGCATATCAAGTACAAATAACAACGTCACCTGTGACCCGAGCGTGACTCCCGGGAGGCTATATCTTCCGGTGTCCGCAGGTGTTCGGTTCCTTTTTTATTCTCGCGATCGCTGTAAGAGTATGCACTGTAAGCTTACGAGCTACTATCCCCTTTGCTTCGGCTTATTTTTTCAGTTATTGTCGCTTTCCCTGTGCAGCCTCGTGCCATTGCGGTAAGAGCAACGATTTTATTGTCCTCTGAGAAGCTGCGGTTAGCGAGTTATTTGATTTGGTTTGTCGGCTCTGTTTGAGTTTTGCTGGTGATAGCGGCGTTTCGCTCCTCCCTCCCAGCATTACTCACAGCAGCTGGAGAGCTGTTTTGTAGCGCAATTTTCTGCTGTGTTACCCTGTTGTTGAAGATGGTGCGCTCACTGCCCTCTCACAGCACAATCACAGTCTGCTTTTTGTTTGTTTTTTGTGTGTAAACCTTATTGGTAAAGGCAGCGTTTCCGCTCCCCTCTCCCAGCGGTGTTATCTCAATTTTCTGCCGTGTTACCTTGTTGGTTAAGGTGGTGTGCTCGCAGCCCTCTCCCAGTATTGTCACAGTCGACTCTTTTGTTTGACTTCTGTGTTAACTTTGTTGGTGAAGGCAGCGTTTCCGCTCCCCTCTCACAGCTCTGTTATCTCAATCTTCAGCTGTGTTATCTTGTTGGTGAAGGTCGTGTGCTCGCTGCCCTCTCCCAGCACTGTCACACCTTTATTCTGCCTCATGCTGAGCCTTTGCTGTAATGGAGCAGTCCTGCACTGGATGTCGGGCTCTCCTGGATCTAGCAGATGGGCATGATCTCTGCCCCTCCTGCCTTGGCATTGAGCACTTACTACAGGCCCTCACTGAAGATGCTTGCATGAATTGCAGCATGCTTCGGTCAGTGAGGCAAGCTAGGTTTGCGCAGCTGGATCCACTGGCCAGCCTCCCTTCATCCCAGCTGGTGATGGGTGATTTTGGTAATGGGGGGACTCTAAAGAGGCCCTCAACGCAGAGCGCTGTGGGTGCCCCCAAGTGGAAGAAGTCAAAAAGCCAGCTCTCGACTAAAGTGGATTGCTTGGCTGCTGACATGGAGCAGATGAAAGTGCTTCTCTTGAATCTGCAGCCTGTAGCGCATATAGAGGAACCTGTCGGATCGGGGCGTGCACTGGAGGCACCCCCGCCAGAGAATGCCATTTCGATTGCGGCCTCGGCGAGTCAGTATAATGCTTCATCAAGTGACCTTGCCTCTCAGGCCTCAGAACACTCTTCACGCTCATCAGCCCAGAGTTCTCAGTGGGGGTCAGATGCCTCCTCCATGGAGACCATTATCCGCACTGCTTTGGCGCGCATACAACTCGACACCCCACAAGGGAACGTAGGCCCTAGCACCTTCCACAACCGCAATCCTTCTCCAGCTAAAATTACCTTCCCGCATTCGCCAGATTTTCTGAAAGAGCTGCATTCATGTTGGAAGGATACTACAGCCCTCTCCAGGCCAATGTCTGATGAGTGGACTTTGGCAGCAATGGAGAATGCAGAAGCAGTCAGCCTTGGGCTCATGCCTGCAGTGGAGCCCCCTGTTGCGGCTCTGATTGTGGCTCCTGATGAGGCTCTGAAGCCAAACGCCA
Source organism: Gymnothorax javanicus (assembly GCA_029692085.1). Lineage (NCBI taxonomy): Eukaryota > Metazoa > Chordata > Actinopteri > Anguilliformes > Muraenidae > Gymnothorax > Gymnothorax javanicus. The sequence continues at coordinate 52,199,009 of CM056196.1, forward strand.
GGTGCCCCTCTGTCCAGTGTCGGGTCACTGATGGCTACATCTGTAAGGCCTATGATACAGCGGCACGCATTGGTCGGCTCAGCAACTCCCTTTCCCACCTACTGCTTGCCCTCTGAACTTCCCAACAGGATGCACAGGTAGATGATTTTACCCGTGACATCTGTGATGCATCGCTGCAGGCTTATGCCCTCCAGATAAAGGAGCTAGGCTGGTTGATGTCCACACTTGTGCATGCACGCCATCATGTCTGGCTAGCACAGTCACCTTTGACGGAGGCTACTAGGAAGGTCCTTAGTCAGGTCCCAGCAGAACCAGCAGAGCTGTTTGGCTTGGCTGCTCAGGAGGCACTGGACCGTACCGCCCTGGCCAGTGAGAGCAAGCAGTGGCTGGCTAGCCTTCACAGGAGAGCACCTGCTCCCAGCAATCAGAGGGGCCTCTCATCTGCTTCTAGGCGCTGCCCTCAGCCACCTACACACAGTGGTCGGTAAGATTTCCAGTGGCCTGCTGAACAGCCTGCTGCTGACTTTCATTCTCCTGGATGTTGATTGTTCGGACAGCGTCGGGGGCTCTGAGCCTGACCGCCGTCCCTCTGGCACCTCTAATGGCCATGGGGGACAGCGCTAGGGCTGCAGGGCTGGTTGTCGGTTAGTTTTCCCAGCAGCAGCTCAGTTACTGGGCTGCCGGCTCGGCAGACCCTTGGGTGATTTCCACCCTGACCCGAGGGTACGAATTGCAGCTCCGAAACCGGCCCCCTGCTTCTGGCCGGGTCACAATGACCATCATCAGTGACCCGGCAAAGGTCTTAGCTCTGGCTCAGGAGTTGTCCATCCTCCTGAGCAAGGGCGCCATCATGCCGGTAGATCCTCTAAAGCAGCCAGGGGGGTTCTATTCGACTTACTTTCTTGTCAGCAAGAAAACGGCGGGCTTCGTCCCATCCTGGACCTGAGAGCCCTCAACAGGTACTTGAAGGTTCTGCCCTTCCTGATGCTGATCACAGCGGATGTTCTGCGTGTGATCAGTCAGGGGGAATGGTTTACATCTGTGGATCTCAAGGATGCTTATTTTCATGAGCCGATCACCACACGCCACCAACCGTTCCTCAGGTTTGCCTTTCAGGATCACCATTACCAGTTCAGGGTGCTCCCGTTTGGGCTCTGTGAAGGAATTTTTGTTGTTACTGTTCATTGTAATTCATTGTTGTAGTGTTTAGTGCACTTTGATTTATTACATTATAGTTTAACTGCTTAAAAATAATAATAATAATATATACTTGTTAGAAATGTAAATGCTTATTTTGTTCTCAGCATTAGGCTTTGAGGAAACTGTCTGTGGGAAAGTACTGATGGGAGGGGTGCATGCACCTGGATAGGAGTTATGGACTCATGTCTGGGAAATGTCCCAACTTAGCAAGATAACAGAATTGTTTCTATCTGTATCAGGCCTTGAAACTGAGCTCCTGAGCACAAAATGTGACTCCTCCAAGCGCATCCCTAGAGCAGAAATCTTCAAAGAATAAAATGTTTGTAATTTTGTGATTGATTGCTTGAAGGATGCCTGGCCAGAAGGGTATAATAATTGCTTGTGAAAATTATTCAGCAGAGACCAACCTCTGACTGCAGTGGACACAGAGTCCCTGTTTGCTCTCTCATTCTGCAGAATTATATTGCAATAAACTGTTGACCATGTTTCTTTTAACCTGCTCTAAGACTCTCTTATTACGACTCAAACTGAAAAAATCCTCCACAGCTCTCCCTGTCCACAAGGGTTTTTACCCAGTGTGTGGCAGCAGCCCTTGCACCTCTGCAGGCGCAGGGTATGAAAATTCTACCATACCTTGACGATTGGTTGGTGTGTGTGCCATCCCGGGATCAGGTGTTATGGGATATAGCCCATCTATTGTCACATGTGGCCAGGTTGGGCCTCAACATGAACAAGGAGAAGAGCTGCCTGGTCCCTTCCCAGCAAGTGGCCTACCTAGGGTTGGTGCTCAACTCGGTCGCCATGAAGGCCTACCTCTCGCCACGGCGTGTGAGCAACATTTTGCATCTCCTTCCCCACTTCAGGAGGGGCAGGCGGCTGCCCTACATCAAGTTTCTGCGGCTCTTGGGCAAAGTGACAGCTGCCTTAGCTGTTGTGCCCTTGGGTCTGCTAAAGCTACGCCTCTTGCAAATGTGGCTAAACAGCCTCCACCTGGATGCCGGGAGGCACAGGCGCAGGCTGGTCAGGGTCTCACAGGCATGTATTCGTGCCTTGGCGCCCTGGAAGGACAGGGCGTTCCTGCTGGGAGGCGCGTCCTTGGGAGTTATTCCATCCTTCTGAAAGACCATTGTCATGGATGCCTCTCGGGGTGGGGTGCGGTTTGGTGAAGAAGACCTGCCCAAGGACAGTGGTCTGCTTGGGACTGCAAATGCCACATCAATGTGCTGGAGCTTCGAGCTGTACATCTGGCACTCCAGCATTTTCTACTACTTCTGCAGGGGAGACGTGCTTGTTTAGTCAGACAGCATGTCCACTGTCTCCCAGATCAATAATCAAGGGGGCACCAGGTCAGCGCAGCTGCTGCGGGTGTCCCGGTGTCTCCTGACGTGGGCCTCTCCTTGCCTGTCCAGCTTGCGGGCAATGTACCTGCCGGGAGAACAGAATCAGGTGGCAGACTTCTTTTCCCAGTGCAAGCCTCCACCGGGAAAATGGCGGCTACACCCGGAGGTGGTGGACATGATATGGAACCTCTTTGGCAGAGCAGCGGTGGACCTTTTTGCCTCAGAGGACTCAACTCATTGCCCACTCTGGTTCTCTTGGACAGAGGGGACCGCTTCTCTGGGACAGGATGCCCTGGGGCAGGAGTGGCCCAACGTGCTCCTGTGTGCATTTCCACCCCTGCTTCTGATTCCGCTAATGTTGCAGAGGATCTTTCAGCAGGGCCACAGGCTCCTCCTGGTGGCCCCCATTTTGCCAGGGAGACCTTGGTTTCCGATGCTGCGGAGGCTTTATTGCAGCTCTCCATGGCGCCTCCCAGAGAGGAAGGACCTTCTGTCACAGCTGAGGGGGTCAGATTTAGCATCCCAACCCCAGTCGCCTTCATCTACGGGTCTGGCCGCTGCAGGGCTCGACCCACTCCTGACGAGCTGTACTGAGCCCGTTCAGACTACTATCTTGAATACTCATGCAGCATCCACCCGCCTTCAGTACGAAAGCAAATTGAGGCGTTTATCTGCCTGGTGTGCAGGCAGGGCAGAGGATCCTGCCCTTTGCCCTGTGACTATGATTCTGGAGTTCCTTCAGTCCCTCCTAGATGGTGGCCGTGCTCACTCCACTTTGAAAGTGTATGTGGCAGCCATTTCCTCACGAGATGCCTTGGTTGACAGTGCTACAGTGGGGTGCCACCGTTTGGTTTCTCTCTTCCTCAGAGGGGCTTTGAGGCTCTGCTCTCCAAGAGCCCTGAGGGTCCCAGAGTGGAAGCTGTCCCTGGTGCTGGGTGCCCTGTCTGCTCCACCCTTTGAGCCTTTAGCTCGGGTGGGTCTGAAATGGCTGTCAATGAAGACTGCCTTTCTCCTCGCCATAATGTCAGCAAAGCGAGTTGGGGAATGACATGCCCTGTCAGTCAGTGAGTCCTGCCTCAGGTGGGACCCGGATGGCTCGGGGGGTACACTATGGCCGAATGTGGCATTTCTCCCCAAAGTATTGCCATGTGCACATGTCAATCGGCCAATCCAGCTTGCCCGATTCAACCCTGCTTCAGCTGATGGTGCGTTGAACCTGCTGCGCCCGGTATGGACTCTTGATGCTTATATTGCTGCTACTGTGTCTGTGCGACGATCGGAGCAGCTTTTTATTTGTTACAGTCGGCATAATCGAGGTTGTGCTCTCTCTAAACAGCGCCTGTCCCACTGGGTGGTCGAGACGATTAAACATGCCTATGGAGTCAGTGGCCATCCCTTGCCACCGGGCATAAGGTGCCACTCCACCAGGGGCATCTCTACTTTGTGGGCTGCCCTCAAGGGGGCACCTCTGGAAGTCATCTGTGCTGCGGCTTCCTGGACGTCGCCTGACACCTTTGCCCGCTCTTAAAGAATCAACATCGCCACTCCCCACCCATTGGGTGTGGTCCTGCTCCCAGGTTCTTCTGCCTCTAATCACTGAGGTATCTACTTGGGCTTCTTCGTGTTGTTGTTAGTATATGTCATCCAGTGCTTTAAGCACCGCCTGGCGGTCATTGAGGGACGAAATGGAACAAAAGTTACCGCTGTAACAACGGCACTGTGAGTCCCGGATGACCGCCAGGACATTCGGTCACTCAGAAGCCTTGTGCTCTCACGAGTAGTTTCTAGGAACTGAACACCTGTGGACACCGAAAGATATAGCCTCCCAGGAGTCATGCAGGGGTCGCAGGTGATATTGTTGTTATTTGTACTTGACATGCGCTTGCGCGAGCGGTGATATCCAGTGCTTTAGAGGTCCAGTGTGTAACGTTTTTAGTTGTTCATTATCAAAATCTGTGTTGCCCGTTCACAAACTTGTTCTTTTTTATGAATATTACCATCACCATCAATTCCAATTATTCCTATCAGCTTGAAATTTTACTTTTGCACATGCATGAACTGGGGTAGACGCTCCATGCATGCACCATCTTGAAATACGTTAACAGGTAAGGGACATACAGGATATACTGCTCCGCCTTTCGCGTTTTCGCTGTCACATGATAAACTCACAGGTGCTGCTAATCGGTATCGTCGCTTCCCAGTCCGGCAAGTTTGAAGAAAGAAAGATGGAGGACCACACGTATTCAAAATCCAAATTTCAGGAACAGGAGTCTTCTTCTTCGCCCAGAAAAAGAAAAAGGATATTGAAAAGAGCAAGAGACCGGTGTCATCAGAATTAAAGAGTGAACATTAGAGCTGCCCTCCAAAGATGGAAAGACCTGATGCAGGAAAAGGGGATTGAAAGAGACGCCGAATTTGCTTGCTTCCTTCTGGACAGGTAGGATAATATAACAGTTTGAATTCAACAGGTTTATTTCATTGTGCGATCGTCTAACAGTAAGTCTATGCTTTCCACTGCGTAATTGAAACAATTTGCTCTTCGCGTAGGTAAGGTGTATTCACGTGTATCTTTGCATTGACTTTGAATGTAATCTGTCGTGTTTTGCGTCCGGTGTGAAAGCGGCTTTAGCTGGCAACCTTTTTATTCGGCACATTTTAATGCCAGCTAGCAAGCTAAATGCTCCCGGTGCAACTCCAGCCAAATTAGTTTGCAAAATAATGGCAATACACATTTTAAATTGACTAAATTAAATGCATGAAATATAACGTTAGCTGGCTAGCAAGAGAGCCTTTATGCCAACCTAGCTAGCTATATTTAATGTGGCTATGTATATGCAAGCTAGGTGCCTAAATGGCGAAGTTATAACTATTCACTATATCCATTGATTTCTATGAGCAAGTCCAAAAATAATACGACTGCGCATGTGTACTGGAGGTCGCGGCCAAATAGCAGTAGAAATGTAAAAATGGCTCACGGGAAAATATACACTGCCAAAATTAAACGAACGGACCTGATCGCTGGAGGGAAAGCTAGATGAAGTCGTGGATGACATCTTGGCTTTTTGAAGCGTAAAGGCTACCGTAGCTGTAATTCGTACTTTGAACTGTGTGGCCCGAGAGAGTTGATTGCGATATATGATCTCAACGCTAGATGGGAGAAAATTCCTACACACTGGACCTTTAAGCACCGCCTGGCGGGACTCATAGAACCGTAGTTACAGTTGTAACTTTAGTTATTCTTACTCTGATTAATTATTTTAGTGTTAATCCTAACTCGCATTAGCTCTGAGGGAGTTAATCCACAACCCCAATTCCGAAATAGTTGGGACGAAGTGTAAATTGTGAATAAAATCAAAATGCAATGACTTTCAGATCACATAAGCCAATATGTTATTTACAATAGAACACAGATAACATTTCAAATGCTGAAACTGAGATATTTTACATTTCTATCCACAAAATGAGTTTATTTCATATTTTCTGTCTGCAACAGGTCTCAAAAAAGTTGAGACATAGGCAAAAAAGGGCTGAAAAAGCAATGAATATATAAGAGAATCAGCTGAAAGAACATTTAGCAAGTAAATAAGTTAACTGGCATCAGGTGTGTAATATGATTGGCTATAAAAGAGATGTCTTAGAAAGGCTGAGTCTCTCAGAAGTAAAGATGGCCAGAGGCTCTCCAACCTGTAAAGGCTTGCGTTAAGAAATTGTGAAATACTTTAAAAACAATATTCCTTAATGTCAAATTGCAAGGGCTTTGAAGGTCTCATCATCGACAGTGCATAACATCATGAAAAGATTTAGAGAAACTGGAAAAATCTCTTTTCATAAGGGACAAGGCCAAAGACCTTTACTGGATGCCCGTGATCTTCGGGCCCTCAGACGCCACTGCATCACTCACCGGCATGATTCTGTCATTGACATTACTAAATAGGTCCAGGAATACTTCAAGAAACCACTGTCTATAAACACAGTCCGCCGTGCCATCCACAGATGCCACCTAAAACTCTATCATGCAAAAAGGAAGCCATTGTTGAGCATGATCCAAAAGCGCCGCCGTGTTCTGTGGGCCAAGGCTCATTTAAAATGGACTGTAACAAAGTGGCAAAGTGTCCTGTGGTTAGACAAGTTCAAATTTGACATTCTTGTTGGAAATCATGGGCGTCGTGTCCTCCGGGCTAAAGGGAGAAAGACCACCCCTCCTGTTATCAGCATTCAATTCAAAAGCCAGCATCTCTGATTAGTGCATATGGTGTGGGACACTTGCGTGTTTTAAAAAGCACCATGAATGCTGAAAGGTATATAAAGGATTTAGAGCAACATACGCTCCCCTCCATACAACATCTATTCCAGGGAAGGCCTTGTGTATTTCAACAGGACAATGGAAAACCACATACTACAGCTATTTCAACAGCATGGCTTCGTAGTAAAAGAGTCCGTGTGCTGAACTAGCCTGCCTGCAGTCCTGATCTTTCACCGATTGAGAACATTTGGCACATAATTAAACGAAAAGTCCGTCAAAAGAGACCCAAAACTCTCCAGCAGCTGGAAGCCTGTATTAAACGAGAGTGGGATCAAATTCCAATGGCTACACTCAAGAAACTTGTTTCCTTAATGCCCAGATGCCTCCACTCTGTGTTAAAAAGATGAGGGGATGCTACACCATGGTAAACAGGCCCATGTCCCAACCTATTTGAGACGTGTAGCAGCAATCAAATTTGAAATGAGCTCATTTTGTAGATAAAATTGAAAAATTTCTCAGTTTCAACATTTGCTATGTTATCTCTGTTCTATTGTGAATAAAATACTGGCTGGTGTGATTTGAAAGTCATTGTATTTTGATTTTATTCACAATTAACACTTTGTTCCAACTATTTCGGAATTGGGGTTGTAATTAATTTATGAGCTAACCGAGAAAGGAAGCCAACAATGCATTTGTGGAAAAGCAAAAGCTAGTTCAACAGCATTTGAATTGCTAACCAGTGATTTATGAATTTGTTCTTTCTTTGTGAAATAAAAAAAAAGGGGAAGGTCAGAAATCAGCCAATTTGTTGGAAAAATGCATGTTTTTTAAATTGGTTATTCAACCAAATTGGGGAAAATGTAGTCTTTTTACATGGGATAGAGTGCTGCCAATATACTGTCATGGTTCTAGCTGTATGTGTTAAGGACTTTCTTTGTGGCTCTCATTCTGGGATGACATCGAATTCCTGTACCATCGGATTCCTTTCCCAGCTGTTCATCAGGCGTGGCGGCACCTTCCCCTAAGGCTATATAAGCCGGATGTCCGCCACACCTGCTTTGCTGAAGTGTCTGTTTGAGTAATCACTTCAGCCAGAAGGTATCTGTAGTTCGGGATTTTTGGCGAATTTCTTCGCAGTTTTTTTCTGATTTTTTTCTCATTAGGGAATATTCCTTCTTTGCCTTTTCCCTCTCTTTCTTTGATGTCGCACCATTTAAGGTGCTTGTTAATCTCGGGTATTGAGATATTTCCTTTCCTCTTTCCCTATTTGTTTGTTCCTCTCTCGCACTGCTTCCTGGATCGTATAGCTGGGCGTTTGGTGTGGAAGCGCTAGAGCTGTTCATTTATATTTCTCCCTGTGGGTATTTAAAGTCTGTGCTAGTTCTGTGTTCGCCTAGCCGCTGCTATTGGCCTCCAGATTCCTTCGGCCAGTACAGCACACTCCAGCCAGACATGGAGTCGCCAGCTGCGGCTACGCTGGAGAGAGTGGATGCTGGTCAACAATCGGTTCTTGCTGATTATGGCAAGGGCTTCACTAGTCTAAGCAATCAGCAAGCAGAGCTGGCGGAAAGGATTTGCTTGCAGGAGAATGCTATGCAGAAGCAGGAAAATATCTTATTAAGTCTCAGCGAGAGTATTAGAGCGTTGACTGCTCAGTTCACCCTGAATGTTTCACAAGCACAATCCGCACACTTTCCCCGAGAGCCTACACTTCAGTTACCCCCAAGATAGAAAGGTGAAGCAGGCAGATGCAAGGACTTTATCACTCAATGTGAAATATTTTTTAAAACGCAACCCTCACGGTTCTAAAAATGAAGAATCAAGGGTTTTGGTTTTTTTTTATCCCTGTTAGCTGGCACAGCTCTCACTTGGATGAGGCCACTCATTCGTTCTAGATCGCCGGTTATTAATTTGGTAGATACTCTCATGAAGGAGATGATTTCAGTGTTTGATCAGGACGTGTGTGGTCAGGACGCGGCCACGCGTCTAATACATTTTAGGCAAGGCTCTAAGAGCGTTGCAGAGTTTTCTATTTCTTTCCGCTCCCTGGCCACAGAGACTGGGTAGCCAGAGGCACCTCTTATGACAGTTTTTATTCAGGCTTTGGCAGAAGAAATAAAGGACGCTCTGGTGACATTAGAGCCTTGTGTTTCTTTAGATTCGTTGGTTCGTACTGCGGTGCGAATTGATAATCGTATCCGTGAACAAAACAAGGAGAAATGAACTACACTGGCTCCTGCTAACAAAGGGGTAAATTCTCCTGATAACACACATACAGCCCCAACTCCGCCCACTGAAATTCCTACTCCTAGTGAACCCATGCAGTTTGATAGCTCATATGAGAGCCTGGCTCGTAAACCCGTTCGCAGACGAATAATTTGTCATCATTGTAACAAACCGGGACATATCAGACCTCATTGCCCTGAACTTAAAGGGAAACGGGAAGCCCCTCTAGCGGTGTGGGGGGCGCTAGAGGGACAGACCCAATCTCCTTTTCGGACATTTATTGCAGTAGAATTGACTGTGGGGAAACAGAGAATATCTGCTGAGGCCTTTTTGGACTCGGGGGCCGTAGATTGTTTAATGGATGCGGACTGGGCTAGGAAACATGCCATTCCCATCTGCTCTCTCTCACATTCACGCACGGTCAGAGCTTTGGATGATTGCCTGTTGGGAACTGGGCTTATAACCGAGGCCTCGAATGATTGACTATGCTTGTCCCATTTGGTGGTCGTTCGTAGAAAGTTCGACAGTTTTCCCCGTGGTATTACAACATTCTTGGCTGCTTGAGCATAGGCCACACACCTTTTGAGGCAGTCAAAATAATCCTGTTTTCCAGTGGGGCCCTGATTGTAGGTCTCACTGTAGTCAGATTCTGGCATGTCGTTCCGAACGTCAACCTGTGGGGGAGGCTGACACCTGGAGTGAGGACAAGGAAGTTGTCTCACTTAATTCACCTGATTTAGATGAAGGTACGGAGGAAGGTTTGGAGTGGGATCCTCAATTTGACTGGCGGCAGCCAGTACAGGATTTTGAGCCGGAGGACTTTTCTGATTCTGATTCGTTTGTTGATACGTCGGGCTCTGAACGGGATTGGAGTTTGGGGGCTGCTCTGAACTTTTGTTTACCTTCCAACGTTCCTAATGACTATGTTGATCTCGCTGAGGTTTTTAGCAAACAACAGGCTTCGTCCTTGCCTCCGCACCGTGCTTACGATTGCAAGATCAAGCTTTTTCCCGGTACTACTTCCCCCAGGGTTTCCTTATACTCACTGTCTGGGCCAGAGCGCAAGGCCAGTATATTCAGGAGGCCCTTGCTAATGGTTTTATTCAACCCTCCACGTACCCTGCTGGAGCGGGGTTCCTTTTTGTTGGGAAAAAGGATGGCGGCTTGAGGCCCTGTATTGATTACAGGGGCTTGAATAATATAACTATTAAGAACCGATACCCTCTTCCCTTAAAGAGCTTAGGACATGAAATTCAGCTCTGTTTTTTGTGTGATAAAATGCTACAAAGTACCTGTCTTGAACAATTAGTGATGGTTTTAATAGCATGTACTTCACGCAATGTTTAAAAAAAACGCATTTTATCTGCTAAATTATCCACTTGAGGGAACACCCCCTTTGCCTCATTCGAGAACATTTGCGCTGGGCCAGCTCAGCCAGGTGACGTCATAAGTTGTACACGGATTGTGTCTCGGTGGTTAGCCATAGTTCACAACTCTGGTCTGGACGGAGAATATCTTATAGAATGGACCAACAAAAATCACCGAGAGTGAACGGAAATCGATGTGTATTGTGGGGATGCAGTGCAATGCATGCATATGGCGATGGAATGTTTCTGGGGCCGAAAGATGCAGAGATACAGCGCCCTCCATAATTATTGGCACCCCTGGTTAAGATGTGTTCTTTAGCTTCTAATAAATTCAGTTTTTTTCTAAATAATATAGGACCACAATGAAAAAAACAGGAAAATCCAACCTTTAATTCAAGTGCATTTATTCAGTGGGAAAAAATCCTACATTAAGAAATAATTCTTTTACATCAAATCATGTGTGCCACAATTATTAGCACCCCTGATGTTAATACTTTGTACAACCCCCTTTTGCCAACAAAACAGCATCTAATCTTCTCCTATAATGTTTCACAAGATGGGAGAATACAGAAAGAGGGATCTTCGACCATTCCTCTTTGCACAATCTCTCTAAATCATCTAGCGACCTGGGTCCTCTCCTCTGCACTCTCCTCTTCAGCTCACTCCACAGGTTTTCAATGGGGTTGAGGTCTGGGGACTGAGATAGCCATGGGAGGAGCTTGTTTCTGTGTCTGGTGAACCATGCCTGTGTAGATTTGGCCACATGTTTAGGGTCATTATCTTGCTGAAAGACCCAGTGACGACCCATCTTCAGCTTTCGGGCAGAGGCCACCAGATTTTGATTTAACCCTCAAGCGACCGAGTGGGGTCATTTATGACCCCAGACATATATTTCTATGTGCTGTTTTAATATTTTAAATGAGAAAAATGTTTCCTTCAATGAGTTTCTCAAGCTGTTCCTCCAAGGAATTTTCATAGATTTTCAGAGGAATTGGCCTACAGCTGAAAGATGTTTGGGGTCATTTATGACCCCAGAGATACAGTTTTTTTGAGTGGAAAAAAAAAAAAAAAGAACTCCAAGGCAGCATACCTCATCCAAATCAAATTATTATGATTATTTTTATTATTATGACATTTTCTAGAGATTGAAAATGTGTACTCTGAGGGGCCACACACCATCCATCGAATGACAAAAAAACACTCAATCCGTTAATCTGGCAAATACGTCAATTTTTAATTCAAAAATATTTTTAGTTTTATAGTGCTCAGCTCAGATGAGATCATTTTAGCAATTTTGTCCTTGCGCCAATAATGACCCCTATGTAAATTTTGACGCAGATTGCACCAGTAGTTTTTGGGGTAAAGTTGGTGACTGATAGACACACACACAAACAAATGAAAACATAACTTCCTTGGCAAGGGTACATACAGCTGCAAACCATGTTATTCTGGTCCTGATAGGCAAGGTTAGTGAATAAAAATTGACCATTGCCAAAAATCAATGCCCATAAACTCGAAAAACATGTACATTTTTTAGGGTCATAAACGACCCCACACAACTTTCCATTATTCTTGGCATTCATAAAAATTAATCAAAATGCTTAATTTTTTGCATTTTATCATTTACTTATATGGGCCATACATAAATGAAGCTGTGTGGATGTGATGAACTTAAAAATAGTCATTAAAAATAACAATTTTGGCATAAAACACAGCGGGGTCATTTATGACCCCACTCGGTCAGTTTAGTCGCTGAAAACACTTGGTCGCTTGAGGGTTAAAATGTCCTGGTATTTCAAAGCGTTCATGATGCCATGCACCCTAACAAGGTTCCCAGGGACTCTGGAAGAGAAACAGGCCCACAGCATCACCGATCCTCCCCCATACTTCACAGTGGGCATGAGGTGCTTTTCTGCATACTCATCTTTTGTGTTCCGCCAGACCCACTTAGAGTGTTTGTTGCCAAAAAGCTCTATCTTGGTCTCATCTGACCAAAGCACACAGTCCCAGTTGAAGTCCCAGTACCGCTTAGCTTAACTCCAGACGTTATGTTTATGATTGTGAGTGAGAAAAGGTTTTTCCGTGCATGCCTCCCAAACAGCTTGTTGGCATGTAGATAGCGCCTGATGGTTGTTTTGGAGACTTTGTGACCCCATGATGCTACCATTTGTTGCAATTCTTTAACAGTGAGCTTTGGAGAACTTTTTATTTCTCTTACCATCCTCCTCACTGTGCGTGGTGGCAAAATAACCTTGCGTCCTCGTCCAGGCTTGTTTACCACTGTTCCAGTTGTTTTAAACTTCTTAATGATTCCTCTGACAGTAGATATGGGCAGGTGCAGGCGAGTGGCTGTTTTCTTGTAGCCATTGCCTGACTTGTGAAGGCTCGACACATCTGCCTTACTTAAATGGTGTGTTCCTTTGTCTTTCCCATGTTGAAGAGTGGATAAGAGAAATGGCCTCTGTGTCACGTCATATTTATACCCCAGGGAAACAGGAAGTGATGAATTACTAATTAAATGTTCAAAGATACTCTGATCAACTTTGTAAACTACTGTAGAAATGACAGAAGTACTTCAATTAAATTTATTTCCTAGGAATTGTTAGGGGTGCCAATAATTGTGTAACAGGTGATTTTATGAAAAATAATTATTTCTTAGTCAGGGATTTTTTTTTTTTCCTTAAAATTCACTTGAGTTGAAGGTTACATTTTTCTACAATTTTCAGTGTGAGAGTATGCTTCTGCAAAAAAAATTGAATTTAAGGCTTTTAACACATCTTAACCAGGGGTGCCAATAATTATGGAGGGCGCTGTATCAAGAATATGGACAAAACAAGTGGATTTGTACTAGTGCCGACTTTGCTGGCCCAGGCAAGCCCCGGTCACTGAAACCTACGATATGCGGCCAACATTTCGAGTATGCATGTTTTTACATACTACTATTATTATTATTATTATTATTATTATTAGCAGAACCCAAATCATTTCTCTGCAGTGCCTGTTCAATAGCCAGCCAACTTGCTGTTCAGTGTGATCTAGCCAGCTAAGTAGTGAAATGATACTATTCACGGCGCTCTATTTATTTCTGCGCACTGCGTGTTCGCTCACTAACTAGCTAATAAAAGTAAGCTGCGAGGTATGGCTTACACGTATTGTTTCGAGAGCTCATGAAACACAGTGCGCAGAAATGAATAGAGCCACGAACATTATCATTTCACTACTGGCTAGATCAGGTGTGAGTTCAACCACCACTAACGCTATTCTTAGCGTAATATATTATATATGGTCTTGTTAGGTAAGGTAACCAAACTTCAGGTCTATTGAACTCACTTAAGGTTGAAAAGTGAATAGGCTGGTTATCCAACACGCCGTGCACAGAAACTATTGTAGAAGGGTCATTCTTCACTATTGGTGACTTTTCAGTGTGCTAACTTTTGGAAAAAAAAGAATACATTTTTCATGTTTTTAACACTATATGTGGTAAATGGTATGTTTAACCTTCAGGAACTTGTATTGATAGAGCTTGTGCACCTAAATAATAATAATTATGGATGGATTATTCAGACATGGACCACACGAGAGTTCCACCCTGTTAGGGACATATACACAGGTGTTACAAAGTGTAAATAATGTAAATATTCAACAGTACTTAGCTTTTCTTGCACCTTATGTGCCCCTCATTCCATTGTATAAGTTTTTTCTTTGAATAATGTTGAAAAAAGAATTTTTGAGTAGAACATGTGTTCATTCTTTAAAACGGTCACATTTTTTTGCACCCAATTTAAATGATAAATAATAACAGAAATTTGCACAAAATTACATATGTCTGCTGCTGATCCCTTTCAACTCTGCAGTTTAACATTAACGTATGCATAACATTTAACATACTTGTTGTGTTATTTGGGTAAAAAATGTGACTAACAGGATGGAAAGGACCTTAACAGGGTGGAATGACCAGCAATAACTCAGTGAGTTTCAACAATAATTTTATTATTAACTCATAGAACATTTAACTTTAATTGAAAATACAAAACATTCAACACTAACATAAAAAATTACATTACAGTACTAAATATAAGTGCCTCTACCGACAAAACAAAAGTGGCCCTCACCAAACTTTCTTTATGGGCCAGAATTTAATTTGATTTCATTTAATCTAATTTTTAACTTTATTTCATTTTATTTCATCTTTTTTGTGTGCATGTGTGTTGTGGATGTGTGTGTGTAAATGTGTGTGTGTGTGTGTGTGTGTGTGTGCGCCTGAGAAGGTGTTTGTGGGTATGTGTGAGTGCTCTTCTCTTTGATCTGCATCTCGCTTTCTGTAGCGGCGCTGCATTTCAGCTGCAGTAAGTGGGGAGCCATTTCCTAACAAATATATACAATTTAACATTACATTATCATGCAAATTGTATCAACAACATTTTATAATAATGATTTATTACTGTTTAAATATACTTAAGAGGGAGTGATATGTTGATATTGGATCATAGCTGTTATGCGGTAGGACAGCGTTTAAACCAAGTAAATACCTTTGTACCTTAATATAATAATAAAGTTTTTACCTTTTACACATATTGATAAATTAGATGAACAGTATAAGTAACAACTAAATATTTATATATCAGTATTTATAAGCATTTCCCTACATTTTTTTGATAGATTTTCCACCCTGTTAGGTGCATGTTCCACCCTGAAAGGTTTGCATACCTAACAGGGTGGAACCTAACAGGGTGGAAAATTTCAAACCAAATTAGCTATTGCTCAGTGACAGAAAACTTTTGTTAGCTAGTTTTCCACAAATAAACAGTACTTTAGTATAAATATCAAATATGTTTTTTAATTTTTTTAAAAATGTGTTTTACTTTTCTTCATAAATTAGGCGAACAGGGTGGAAATTTAAGAGAAGGACATACAGGTTAACATCATAAAACATGCAAAAAAAAAGGCAAACAGAAAGTTGTCACTCACCTCACTTTGCTCCTTTTAAATTTCCCTCTAAAAGTGTGATTTCACAGCCAAAGTGTGAGCATGCAACCATTTTTGTTCAAACAGCTTGGGCACAATCTAACAGGGTGGAACGTGATTTTGGGGACATATAGTAAATTATGTTTTAAAATAATAATAATGACCATTTCCATTGCAAGAGATTAATATTTAGAGATATTTTAACATGATCTATACAATAATAAAGACAAATTTCCATGAATTTATGAATATTTTACAATTTATTTCACTGAAACTGAGAATTTGCTTTGGGGACATCATAAAAAAAAAGAAGTGTATGTGTCAAAACAAAAGGCAATAAAGATAAAAAACTATACATTTACAAACATAATTTTTGTTAATTATATAAAGGAGACCTCAATGTATAATAAAAACCTTTTGTATTAAACATATTGTTTATTTTAATTAAAATATTAAGAGCTTTTTCTTGGGGACGGAAAAGTCACCAATAGCCAGGAAATGACCCAGAACCGAATAATAATCATTCCGCTACTTGGCTGGTAAGTGTTGTACAGTTCGGGACAGGCGGAGACACTGACAATTAGCTGTCTTCATTGCTCGAGTACTCAGGCTGGAATCTGTATGGTTCTGAGTCCCGTGATAAGCTGCTTTCACACTGGATGCGAAACGAATTTTTTCTCACGACAGATTACATTCAAAGTCAATGCAAAGACGCGAATACAGGCGAAACGTATTCGCGTCTTTGCATTGACTTTGAATGTAATCTGTCGTATAAAAAAATTTGTTTCAAGGTCCGTGTGAAAGCAGCTTTATGTTGTTTCATCTTCCATAAAAAGTACTCTTCTTCATCAAAATGGACAGATTCAATTGAATTCTGAGGAACTATCGGAATCTGACTCGGATACCATCGTTGTTGGACGCACAATTGCCCACCGTGTGCTACTTATGACATGACCACACAGGGGACTGCCAGAATTGCTTTTCTGTGTTGCTCAGAATGTTTGTTAATGAGGGGGGCGGGGCACGTAACAAAAAATAGCGATTTTTGTTAAAAATTATTTTCTTCATTTTTTTAGGCAGACAATGGGAATTCTTTTAATTGTACCCTTTTATATTCATAAACTCGCTTAGTGCATGTCCTAAGCTCTTTAATGAACTCGGCATTTGAACGCCTGCAGCAGGCGTCGTTTTTCACAAAACTAGACCTCTGTAACGCATACAATCTGGTCCGGATCAGGGAGGGGGACAAATGGAAAACAGCATTTAAAGGGGCAATAAGCGGAAATGCATCATTTCTAAATTTAAGGAATTAAAAATCGCTATGTGAAGAACGAGAGGTGTAATTTCATTTGGAGTATAGCAGGATTTCACACCCACTCTCTGTGTTGATCTCCAGCCCCTTGTTTACAAGCCCGGCTGCGCGTTCATGTACGTTCATGTGAATCGCCGCCTCCTCCTTCCCAAGAATGCATTCATACAGCCAGTGAGCAGAATCGCCTCCTCCTCCTTCCCGACAATGCATTCATACAGCCAGTGAGCGGTGGCAGGGCGTATTTTTTAAAAAGCAAAATGGCGGAGAGCGGAACAAAACATTCACCTGAAGACGAACAGAATCCGAAATTACTTCTAAAGAAACAATGGTCGTTGGCGAAGAAGTTGTCGGATAAAGAAAGAGACAGAACCCGGATTAATATTGGCCTTGCATTTCGAAGGTGGAGAGCACTGCGAGAGCTAAAGGGGCTAAAATTTGACTCGGAGCTAGCTGTTCTTCTCCTGGACAGGTAAGTAACAACATAAAGTCAAATGTCTGCTTTAATTAGTGTTACAGTAATGTTAGGCACATGCTGATATGTCAATTCAATTAAATTTAATGTTACAATCATAGCATGGGTTAATGTCCGGAGCTTGAGTTGTTAGCAGCTGGTCCCAGCAATGGGCCAGGTGTTACGGTTGTGTTAGGTGAGTTGCCCGGCAGCCAGCTAATTTTTGCAATTAGTACAAATCTGCAGTTTCATAAGCATTTCAGGTTCGATGTACTGAGTAATAATGCCGTGGAAACTTAAACTGGCCCGTCATTCTGCCAAATAGCAGAGGTAGAGGGAGGTGTGGCTCATGACACGCTTTGTTTTGGTCTACAGGCAGCGCACAACAGCAAACCTAGCGGTGAAACGAGTTCGCTTTTTTGCCCCTTTATGCCCATGATGAGTACTTAGAATATTTTGTCATGCCGTTCGGTTTGGTTAACGGCCCCTCTGTGTTCCAGGCACTCGTTAATGACGTCCTCCGAGAGATGTTGGAGAGATTCGTCTTTGTCTACCTTGACGATATTCTGATTTTTACTTCAACTCTCTCGGAGCATAAACAACACGTCAGACAAGTGCTTGAGGCCCTCCTGAAAGCCAAACTTTTTGTCAAGGCTGAGAAATGCATTTTTCATGCCAAGACAGTCTCGTTCCATGGCTTTATTGTGTCAGCAAGGTCGGTCCGTATGGACCCGGACAAAGTGGCAGCGGTTAGGAACTGGCCTGCTCCTCAGACTGTTAAGGAGGTTCAGTGGTTTTTGGGCTTTGCTAATTTTTATTGGAGGTTCATCCACATTTTTAACGCAGTGGCTGCCCGGATTATTGCGCTTACTAAGAAAAAAATGCGGCCTTGTTGTTCACTTGGACCCCAGCAGCTGAGGCTGCTTTTCAGGAGTTGAAGAGACGTTTTAGTTCGGAGCCCATCCTTGTTATGCCCGACCCCTCCCTATCGTTTGTGGTGGAGGTTGCTGCTTCGGAGGTCGGGGTGGGTGCCATTTTGTCCCAGCGTTCTCATCGGGACAATAAGTTGCACCCCTGCGCCTACTTCTGCCGGTCACTGTCTGCGGCTGAATGAAATTACAGCATTGGTGACCGGGAGTTGTTAGCTGTTAAGTTGGCATTGGAAGAGTGGTGCCACTGATTGGAGGGGGCTGAACACCCACTTGTGGTTTGGACTGATCACAAGAACCTCCAATACATCCAGCAGACCAAGCAACGTAATTCCCGGCAGGCACAGTGGGCGTTATTTTTCAATCTTTTTAACGTTACGTTAACTTATCGCCCCGGCTCTAAAAATATCAAGTCTGATGCTTTGTCGCGGATTTACGATCAATCGGGCCGCGATTCCATTCCTGAGCCTATAATTCTGGCAACTCAGATTGTGGCTCCTGTGCAGTGGGATGTTGAGTCTGTAGTGCAGGAGGCCTTGCGGTCCGATCCTAGTCCTGTTGTGGAGCCGCCTGGTTGTTTGTTTGTTTCTTCCTTTGGCGGTTCATTTCTAAGTTCTCCAGTGGAGTCACTCCTCCCACTTGGCAGGTCATCCGGGGGTTCACCGGACCAAGCGATTTTTGGCCCGACGCTTTTGGTGGCCCAGCATGGACAAGGACATCCGGGAGTTTGTGGCGGCCTGTTGCATTTACGCATGGAATAAGGGGTCCCACCTCCCCCCCCCGGTCTGTTGTGACCTTTGCCCGTCCCCAAGCGTCCTTGGAACCACATTGCGCAGGATTTTATTACTGGCCTGCCGATTTCGGAGGGCAAATCTATCATTTTGGTAGTGGTTGATCGCTTTTCCAAGGCTGCACATTTTATCGCCCTTCCCAAGCTGCTGTCGGCGTGGGAGACAGCCCTTCTTGTTGTAGACTATGTGTTCCGGCTGCATGGCCTGCCTCAGAATGTGGGTTCTGACCGTGGCCCGCAGTTTACGGCTAAATTCTGGCGTGCTTTCTGTAGCCAGCAAGGGGCCTCCGTGAGCCTTTCGTCCGGGTTTCATCCGGAGACCAATGGACAGAGAGGATTAACCAGTCGCTTGAGAATACACTTCGGTGTTTAGCGGCTGACAACCCTTCACTGTGGAGCTCTTTTTTTGCATGGGCTGAATACGCTCACAATTCACTATGTAACTCCTCCACAGGCCTCTCCCCGTTCAAGGCTCAGCTGGGTTATCAAATACCACTTTTTCCGGAGGCTGAGAGGGATTCAGAAGTTACCTTGGTTAATCGTTTTATTCAACGGTGTCGGTCGGTCTGGGCTAAGGTCCGGTCGTCTCTGTTGCGCTCGGTGCATAAACAGAAGGCTGCCGCTGATGGGAGGTGCCGTTTGGCACCTGCTTATCGGGTTGGCCAGAGGGTTTGGCTTTCCACTCAGGACCTCCCGTTGAGAGTGGGGTCACGGAAGTTGGCCCCCTGTTTCAATGGCCCATTTAAGATCGTGCGGAAGATCAACCCTGTCACCGTCTATTTACAGCTCCCTAGATCTTTGCGCATTCATCCCTCTTTTCATGTCTCTCGGCTCAAAACGGTTAGCACAAGCGTCCTGGCACTGGTTGACAAACCACCACCGATGATTGGGGGGCCGGTTTTTCATCGTGCGTCGCATATTGGCCGAGAGGCGTGTTGGTCGCAGGGCCCAGTTTTTAGTAGATTGGGAGGGATATGGTCCTGAGGAGCGGTGCTGGGTCCCTTCTTCGGATATCCTCGATCCCACCCTTATTTCTGAGTTCCGCGCATGAGGTTCTTTGGGAACGTCTGGGGCCGTCCCTTAAGGGGGGGTCCTGTCATGCACTCAAAAAAATGAAACCCTATGAAATGTTAGATTTACTTAATAATGTTATGTCAACTGGTTCCACAAAACTGAGTTAAGTACATTCCACTCAATGCAATTAATTAAACTGGTCAAAAAATGTTAGAAGTCAAATAAAGGTTACGCAAAGCTATTGCGTGGAACCAGTTGACATAACATTATTAAGTAAATCTAACATTTCATCGGGTTTCATTTTTTTGAGTGTGGTTCTTGCTGTATGTGTTAAGGACTTTCTTTTTGGCTCTCGTGCTGGGACGACATCGAATTCCTTTACCATCGGATTCCTTTCCCAGCTGTTCATCAGGCGTGGGCGGCTGTTACGGACAGGCCATTTTTGCAAGATCTGATGTAATCACGTGAGTGTCAGGAGATCTTATTAGTCCCCAAATGAGCCTATGTATACATTTAGTTTGATTTATATGATTAAATTTTGCTGGTAGAATTAGTGGGTCCCTAAGATACTTCAGCTTGCTGAAATACAATATGGAATGAGGATTGATGTTTAATTAATGAGAGTGGTTTGATCCCGTGACCGGTGCTGTATGGGGAACGAGGCTATTTCGTTGGGGTTGGTGCGCACACTCTCGTGGCTGCCACTGGACCCTTGGGAGTGTAAAGGCTGACCTCGGAGGAAAATTCAAGTTTGCCGCCTGCAACTTACCACTGTACACAGACACGGAGTTTACGCTGTTCCTTTTCCTTTTGTCAAATCTCTGAAAGGACATCAACCGTATCCTACAGACAAGCGAAGATCCGCGGAAAGTTTTAGGGACCTTTTAGACTGGCGAAACTGAACAAACGGATCGCAAGAGAGCCAACAGACGCCGCCTCCTGCGCGATTCCCAGGGCCGAGCTGTTCGTCGTTGGGCGACAGGTGCGAGCTGGCCACGGACTGCGGAAAGCGTCGGCGTTTGACCGAAGAAGTTGAAGGTAGCATCAATCGTTCTTCTGTTTCCCTGTTGTGTTTTAAGCAAGCCGAAAGTGTATTAGCTGCACGCCGCCCTGAGAGGTTTCAGAGATAAGTTTGTGCGTAACTCCCCTAGACAATGTTAGCTATTGCTGCACGTATTACAATAGTTTGTTTAATACGGATAGGCTTGCGATATCTCTGCTCAGGGTGGACGTGACAGCGGCGCCTTCCCCTAATGCTATATAAGCCGGATGTCTGCCACGCCTCCTTTGCTGGAGTGTCTGTTTGAGTTATCACTACTGCCAGAAGATATCTCTAGTTAGGGATTTTTGGCGAATTTCTTCGCAGTATTTTTCTGATTATTTTCTCGTTAAGGAATATTCCTTCTTTACCTTTTCCATCTCTTTCTTTGATGTTGCACCATTTAAGGTGCTTGTTAATCTAGAGATATTTCCTTTCCTCTTTCCCTATTTGTTTGTTCCTCTCTCGCACTGCTTCCTGGATCATCTAGCTGGGCGTTCGGTGTGGAAGCGCGAGAGCTGTTTGTTTATATTTCTCCCTGTGGGTATTTAAAGTCTGTGCTAGTTCTGTGTTCGCCTAGCCGCTGCTATTGGCCTCCAGATTCCTTCGGCCATTACATATACTAGTTTATTTGGGCAGATTGTAGCTGAGTATAGCCATTTATCATTGACTTGTGATGAGTAACTGTCTTGCACATGTGTGTAGGCTGGTTTTAATTTTTTGATGAAGAATTCCATCAGATTGAGTTGTCATCCGCCACTGTCCTATCTGTCATCATTCGTCCACATCTTCAAGTCGCCACCTCTCCTTCATCAGAGGTACATCTCCATCTTCATGCAACCATTGTCAGTCGTCACCTGGACATCTTGCTGGACATTCATTACAGTAGATGGCGGTAGGATTTTTGAGTGCACTCATTTTATTTTAAACTGTTTTATTGATTATTTACTCTTTCCTATTCATTTGAACTTTGACTGTTTCCTGAGATCTCAGTCCTTTTTTTTCCAGTTTAAAAAAAAAATCCTCCTGTTACACGGTCTTATCCATAGTGGGTCACAGGGGTTGAAAGAAAAACACTGATGTGTGGGAAAACAAACTATAAATACGCTTATTGCAACTTTACATAATTGTATCTCCCCGACGACGATAGTCGGGAGATACTATGGTTTAGTTCCCGGGCCGCCGCCACGCCCGCAGATATTTTCTGTTCCGGGCTCTGAAAGCAACAATTTTTTTTCTAATTTTGCACAGGTGAAGATATTTATTTGACAATGCTCAAGACCGATTTTCGGCAATTTTGGACGTCCAGTATGGCTGCCGGTGGCCTCTCGATTCACCTTGTGAAAAGCCAGTACTGAGACCTTGGATGTTGATTGGTCATAATACATTTCTTTAACATACGACCAGTTCGTTGTCATGTGCATTATTCGAGGGTAATGTTTTATGTCTACTTTAGCAATCAGGAAAAAATTATAACCGATCTCATCATCGAACCTAGATTATAGATGAAACCCCAGATGGTACTCTGTTGCCTTATCTGTGTAAGGGCAGTGGCATAGACAGGGGTTACAGTTGAGTGGCGAGCCAGCCAGGAGATTGGTTCAGTACAAATTAGATTCCACCCGAATGTGTACTTGGGAAAAATTTTGTATAACGCAGTAATACTTTCGTGAATTTAGGGGTGTTGGATACTCTGAATTGCTTTGAAGACGAGCTGTATACATTTTGCTTTACATATGTGCTGTCTGGAGAAACCAAATGGATTTTTGCATTTGATTTGACTTACATGTGCCTAGTTGCCTATGGGTCATTCCACGTCAAATCAACCAAGAATTTCCCTTGACCTCTCAGATTTTTTTCAAATTTGGGGGAATGATTGAGACCCAGGAGTAATGGTCAGAACTGGAAAAATTTTTAATTAGGAAGATAAGTGTTAACAAACTTTGAGCAAATTCGCGATACCTCGCATCTATATAAACCCATATCTCTGAAAGTATAGCACCTAGAGAACTGCTTCTGGTGTCATTTTGAAGCTTTTTTTTAAGCCCTATAATCCCACTCTAGAGGCTGTCTCTTGAGGTCTACTAAAAAAAAGTTATCCTAAATTATAGAATTTAAAGATGCACCTGAAAAAAGTAATATCTTTCAATTTTCCTGTAATTCATGTCAGAGGTACTTTATGATGTAAAGAAGCTTTCTGTCATGGTTCTGTGTTTATGTTCATGCCTTATGTTCATGGTCATGTCTTTTCTTTATTCTTTTTGGTTTTTGTATTCTCCAGTTTTTCAGTTCATGCCATTTTCAGTTTCATTGCATTTGTCTCCCCTGTCTTGTGATCTAGTTGGTTCAGTCCGTCTCCCCAGTCTATGTGCCTTTCTGCTTCGGGTGATTTCAAGGGTTTCTGGTGTTTCATATTATTACTTCAATTCTCGTTTACTTCCTTCGCCTTGCTTTTCTAGATTACTAACAAGACTAACATTTATATTTTGTATCATAGTATACTAACCCAACTAATCCATGTATATATTACTAACTCACTAATGAGCACTTTGGTTAACTTGTAAAGCTGCACCTCTACTAATTGTTACTAATTCAATCTCAGCAATCGCCCTGTTCTAGTCTCCGCCCCTTGCTTGGCTTTCCCTGTCTCTCCCTAAGTTTCTGCGAGATCTCTCACACGTGCTTAATTGCTTTCCTGCACTCATTGTCTGTGCACTTAGAACTCCTTGACCGGAGCTGTTTATTTGTCATAGGATGTCTACGTGAATCCCGTCCTTGTCTTGGCTTTTGCCAATTGTTGTGGTTTAGGACTTCCCCATATGTACCTTCCTTTGTAATTAGTTCTCATCCAATTCACCTGTTCCCTGCATTGCATGTGACTTCCCTTCTGTCTATTTAGAGTCCTCACAGCTGTTCTGACTTTGTCAGAACGTTGATCAATATTCCTTTGTGCAGAGTCTCATGTATGCCAATTGATTATTGTTTCTCTTCGACTGTTTCGTCCAACCTTGATTTTTGTCATAGCCCTTTTTGTCTTGTTTTGTCATTCTGAATTTTTGACCCATTTCTGTACGACCACGTCTTCTGTGTTTGGATACCCTGTGTATGACTCACTGCTTTGGATTTCAACTACGATTTTTTGCCTACTGTCTATGTACTGTCGCACCTCTGCTTTTCTGGTTCAGACCCCGGCCTGTCTAGTCGACTTTGTTTTTGGATTTCGTTTTGTGGCTTGGCAATTCTTGTGTCTGCTGGTTCTGACCCGGCAATCAATAAAGGCATACGATTTTTGGATTTCCCTCTCTCGCTTGTGGTTCCTGAACGCACCGTCACACTTTCCTGTAAATTTGGTGATGGGTATTCTGTTTCTGAGAAATGAGCAATTTGCACTGTGTGAAATTCATTATTGCATCCAGCAACAGTGCTACTCTCCATCATGCTCAGATGCATACAAATACCAAACTGTTTGAGTCCATCTTGATGCCCTGTTTACTCAAGGTCATGCAACAATATCTTGCTATCACATACCAGTGTGCCAGCAAGAGGAGGGCCTACCAATTTCTCAACTGACCAAGAGAATAATATATGCCATTAGTACAATGGAAGAAAAATGATTGTTTAATGTTGTCAGCATGGACATATCTCTGAGAAGAATGTAAGACTTCCTAATAATCATGAAATGAGAATGATTAAGCAATTTCAACCATGTGATTTTAGCTTAAGCGCCAACAAAAATTATTTCAACACAAGCCTTATTAGTCGAATACAGTGATTATTATACCTTAAAAAGGAATCACTTATACCCAGGACAAAAGTTGTGAGCCAACCTCCCAAATATTAAAAATACTTATCCTAGAACTATCATCCAACAAAGGATAAGTGAAATGTGGCAACACTATCTTTTGAAGAATAAGTGCACTTTTTTGGTAGTTTTTCCTTTCTCCCTATACTATAATTATATCAAGCAGATTACCTTTAAAACATTCCTAAAATTCATTCTCTCCAAATGTGATGATTCCTAAGCTTGTATTTTCTTTTTTCAATGCAGAAAGAGCAGCCATAGTATTTACTTTGAGACTGAGTATGTTCTTCCCGTTGCAGTGGTTGGCTGTACAGTGGTTAGAACATCCTGGTGGTCAATGATGAGAGAGTCTGGTGGGTTTGGAGATATGAATGATGGGGATGGTCCATGTGGGTGAAGGAAGGTAACTTCAACTTCATGCCTCTCTGGATTGTATTGCTTGTTACTTGCTACCCACCATTGGCTGTAATAAGCCACTGTCACATAACCATTTAAGGCTGAACCACTATAATCACTCATCTCAACAGTAAGATTCACGTGTTCCTGTCTTTTGTCAGGTGATGATGAAAAAGATCGAACAGTGACCACCTCCTTAGAGACTGGAATGAAAGAAAGTAATTTTTGTGTACCTGGAATTGTGCATGTCTTTTCAAATCTCTCTTTGAGTAGTTCAGCTTCTCGCTCATATTGTTCTGTTGTTGTGAACTCGCTGTCTACATTTTCTATCTGTGAATCTGTCAATTCAAAAAGTTGACGAGAAGTGAGGATCTGTTGATCATATGGGCGTTGCAGACTCACTCTGGCTGCCAAGCGTTTTATTGTGCCCCCAATGCCATCAGATGGTCCTTTTCCTTGTGATGCGGAGTAAAAGTGCCATTTAGCTGGGACACCAAAGTCATCTTCATGGAGGCGCAAATTGATGAAGTTTTTCCTATTCTTATACTGGGCAGGGCAGCCATCAGAGAAATAGCAAATCCCTTTAGGTTGCTGTCCCAGTTAGTCTGTGAGGAACTCAATTAGCAGTTTTTGGAAGAGATGAACTGCCACAGTAGCATGTGTGTTACATTCTGATATGACTATGAAACTTTTATGTTCAGGGATTTCACCTTGCATGTCACGCCGAAAGTAACACATAAAGGGATGGATTGTTGCCTGGAGATTGTTCCTATGGAAGGACTGAGCTGCATCCTGAACTACAAAACTGTAGTTCTCTGCAAAGTCAGCAATAATTAAGACCACTCCTGGCTCAAGTGTATTCCTCAGATCCTGAAGGTAACTTGCCTGCTGTTTGGCAGTAAAATCATGTGGCAACAGTTTCTGAAGACAACTTAGGAATGAGTCAAGAAAATCTGCAACAATCTGAACTTCGGCCTCAAGATTTGAATAATCTATTGAAGTCCGCTGTTTATACTGGACCTGTCATGGTTCTGGATGTTTGTGCGTGCGTTTTGGACTTTTCTTTGTGGCTCACATCCCGGGACAATATCGTATTCCTTTTCAATCGGATTCTTTACCCAGCTGGCTGATTGAACTGGGGCGGCGCTTTCCCGGACTCTATATAAGCCGGATGTTCGCCACGCCTCTTTGCTAGAGTGTCTGTTTGTTGCTACACACTATAGCTGAACATATCTGTAGTCAGGATTTGTTTGACTTTCTATCTCCTCGTCATTATTGGAGTTTTTTGTCCCTTTTTCCTATCTCGCTTTGCTTCCGTGTTTCGGACTATTATACGTCCTTTGGAAGCGCGAGCACTTTCCGGTGGTCTGTATTATTCTCTGTGTTTGTTTTGTGTCCGTGCTGCTCGTTTCCCTCTTCTCGATGCAGTTGGCCTCCTACCTCTACCGGCCATTACAGAACACTCTAGCCAGACATGGACTCGCCAGCAGCGGCTATGCTAGAGAGCATTGTTGCTGATCTGCAGTCTGTCCTAACTGCGTATGGCCAGGGTCTTTCTAGCTTGGACAGACGGCAGGCGGAGCTGACAGAGAGAATTCGCCTTCAGGAGAATGCTATGGAGAGACAGGAAAGCCTTTTAATAAGTCTCTCCGAGAGTATTAGAGCATTATCTGCTCAGATTACAAAAACTTTTTCACAAGCGCAATCAGTACACCTTCCCCAAAGGCTAAACTCCAGTTAACCCCAAGATATGGAGGCGAGGCAGGAAAATGTAAAGATTTCATTGCTCAATGTGAAATATTTTTTAAAGCGCAATCCTCACGGCTCTCGAATGAAGAATCACGGGTTTCGTTTATTTTATCACTGTTGACCGGCACAGCCCTCACTTGGGTGGGGCCACTTATTCGAACTAGATCGCCGGTAGTAAATTCAGTGGAAACTCTCGTGAGAGAAATGATGAATGTTTTTGATCAGGATGTTTATGGTCAGGACGCAGCGACGCGTCTAATGCATTTGAAGCAGGGCTCTGATAGCGTCACTGATTTTTCTATCTCGTTTCGCTCCTTAGCCACAAAGACAGGGTGGCCGAAAGCACCTCTTATGACAGTCTTTGTTCATGCTATGGCTGAGGAGGTGAAGGACGCTCTGGGTACATTCGAGCCTTGCGTTTCTTTAGATTCCTTGGTTCGTACTGCGGTGCGAGTTGATAATCGTATCCGCGAACGAAACAAGGAGAAACGTACTGCATTGGCTCTTGATAGCAACAGGGTTAATGTTCCTTACAACACACATACAGCCCCGACTCCGCCCACTGAAATTTCCACTTCTAGTGAGCCTATGCAGGTTGATGGCTCATATGAGAGCCGGGCTCGTAAGCCTGTTCATAGACAAATAATTTGTCATCATTGTAGCGAACCGGGACATATCCATCCAAGTTGCCCCAAGCTTAAAGGGAGACGGCGGTAGGGGGGGTGCTAGAGGGACAGACCCAATTTCCTGTTCGAACTCTTATTTCAGTTAAGTTGACTATGGGGAAGAGGAGAATATGGGTTAACACTAGAAGCGCCGGAATTTTATCACTACTAGAACCGCCATGAACGGTCGTTTGGACCGCTAGGTTCAAAACATTCTAATCTCTCTCTCTGAGCACCTAATTAAGCAATTAATGCATCTTGTATGTTACTATGCATCTCAAAAGAACGAAACAACACCAGCATTACGTTTTAACAAGTTTAATAATACATTTATGAATATTTAGGCAATAGAATTATTTATAATTAACATGAATTAAGCTGCTTTCACACCGGACGTGAAACGAATTTTTCGCTAAACAGATTATTCAAATTCAATGCAAAGACGCAAATACGCGCGTTTCGTTTTGTGATCCGTTGTGCGAAAAATTTGTTCGCATCCAGTGTGAAAGCGGCTTTATTGTAAACATTCGCAACGATATTTTTGGGTAAAGAAATAACTAAACAATTCAGAACAACAAAAACAACAATTAGAAACATCTATTTTGATTAATACACATTCGGATTCAACATTTATAACAACATAACCATATGGAATATCTTATGAAATAATTAATCGGAACAATGACACGGAATTAGAAAACAATAGCTAGGTGCTTAACTTTTTTTTCTGATTACCTTTTTATTTATTGGCATGGTGCAGCATTTAGTCTACTCGTAATAGTCTGCGCAGGTGACCGTTCTCCTGGTGCAATTCCCACAGACGGGTCTGAAGCATCTGCAGCAGGTGACGAGCGTCTAATTTTGTGAGCAGCTCCTGCGGACCTGGCACTGCCTCCGTTTTGGTGCCAGTGTCTCCCGCTGCTGCTGGCTCCAACTTTTTGCCAGTGCTACCCAATAAAATAATTCTAGACTACTCAACCAACTTTGACAGTGGCATCAGTTAGTTGCTAGGCAACCAAAAGATACATTTTTCGAAAAAAATAACAGCAGCAAAACTGTACGGTCAGTGAGACCGCTAATGGCAGAAATAGGTAGATTTGGTGATATTTTATGCTCCGTAGGTGTAATCTATATAAAATCAATTGCACGTTAAAATATAGACACTTTTAGGAAAAGTCAGTGACCCTCAAGGTTGTATTCTTTTATTTTGATAAGTTATGACACAAACAAATTTCAAAACGGTCAAAATGACCGTCATGGCGGTTCTAGTGTTAAAGCCTTTTTGGATTCGGGGGCTGTTGATTGTTTTATGGATGCGGAGTGGGCTAGAAAACATTCCATTCCCATCCGCTCTCTCTCACATTCGCACTCGATCAAAGCTTTGGATGGTCGATCGTTGGGAGATGGGCTTATAACCGAGGTCTCTGATTTTTTGACAATGATTATCCCTTTTGGTGGTCATTCAGAGAAAATGCGTTTTTTCTTAATCAATTACCCGGTTCGTCCTGTGGTTTTAGGTCATTCGTGGTTACTTAAGCATAGGCCACAGATCTTTGGGGCAGTCAAAATTACCCAATCGTCCAGTGGGGCTCTGACTGTAGTGAGATTCTGGCAAGTCGCCCCGAATTTCAACTCGTGGAGGAGGCGTCGGGTTCTGAACAAGATTGGTTTATAGGAGCCGCGCTGAACCTTGGTTTACCTCCCAACGTTTCAGATGATTATGTTGATCGCGCGGAGGATTTTGGCAAACAACGAGCTTCATCTTTGTCTTCGCATCGTGATTACGATTGTGAGATCAAACTGTACTCTGACAAGGTGGCAGCAGTTAGGAATTGGCCTGCCCCTCAGAATGTTAAGGCGGTTCAACGATTTTTGGGCTTTGCTAATTTTTATAGGAGGTTTATTCGAAATTTTAGCGCTGTGGCCGCCCCCATCATTGCGCTTTCTAAGAGGAATTCCTCCTCGTCATTTGCTTGGTCTCCAGCAGTGGAGGCTGCTTTTCAGGAGCTGAAGAAACGACTTAGCTCTCAACCTATTGTCGTTTTGCCTGACCCCTCCCTCCCATTTGTGGTGGAGGTTGACGCTTCGGAGGTCCCAGCGCCCCCTTTGGGACAATAAGTTGCACCCATGCGCCTACTTCTCCCGGTTGTTGTCACCGGTTGAACGGAGTTACAGTATTGGTGACCGGGAGTTGTTAGCTGTTACATTGGCATTAGAAGAGTGGCGCCATTGGTTGGAGGGGGCTGAACATTCGTTTGTGGTTTGGATGGATCACAGGAATCTCCAGTGTGTCCAGCAGACAGGGCGACGTGATTCCCGGCAGGCACGGTGGGCATTGTTTTTCAATCGCTTTGACTTTACGTTAACTTATCGTCCTGGCTCCAAAAACGTCAAGCCTGGCGCCTTGTCACGGATTTATGACCGCTCGGGCCGTGATCCCATTTCGGGGCCGGTTATTCCGGTGGCTCGGATTGTGCCTCCCACGCAGTGGGACACTGAATCTGTTGTGCAGGAGGCCTTGCGGCCCGACCCTGGTTCTGGTGGGGAGCCATCTGGCTGTTTGTTTGTCCCCATGGCGGTGCATAAACGGAGGGCTGCCGCTGATGGGAGGCGCCGTTTTGCACCGGCTTATCAGGTTGGCCAGAGGGTTTGGTGTCCTGAGAAGCTGGGTCTCTTCTCGGGATATCTTGAGTCCCACGCTTATTTCGGAGTTCCGTGCTCGGGGTTCTTTGGGAACGTCCAGGACACTCTGCACACCTGCCAAGGAAACAGTCAATGCGAGGAGGATTGCATTGAATCGCTGCAAGACGATGGCGATAGTGTTTGAATTCTCCATCAGTGACTAAATCTAATTTGGCTCCAGTGAACATGAGTTTGACGTTTTGGTGTGTTGTACAAACAGATCGAGTGTGTTCCACTTGACCCTACCAGTACACACTGCCCTGCACGCATTTCACCAAATTTTGAAAAAAAAACTATTCTGGTGTCCAGATGGTTTTCCATATTCATATGAAGTTCGTATGCTTCTTTCAGATTACACAGCTCCAAATGTTTTTGAACATGTTGCTTTTTCCCATTCACTAGAACAGAAACGTAGTCTTTCATACCTGGCATTTGTCTGCTTACAATCTCTGAGGAGTAGAAATCCCTGACAATTTCCTCAGTTTCCTCTGAAATTGGTTTACCTCCCTTGGAATTGGGCATTGCTAGAATCCCCTGTTCCTTGACCGACACCTTTGCTTTCCTTGCCGTATAATTTGATGCACCAAATTCCTCTTGGACTTCACGAACAGTCCAGCTTTTTGGGAGAACAGTCAGCACCTGTTGTTTTCACTTTTCTTCAATGTTGATTCAAATTTTTCTTTAAGTTGTTGAATCATCTCTTCTGAGGCATCCTAGAGTTTGGTCACTGACCTTTTAACTGTCTTATATTTCATGAAAGAGAAAGCCACAGGTACTAGTACTTCAGGCTCTTCCAAATCTGGTAGTTGTTTTGCAGGTTTCTTCTGACATTGTGTGCAAATGTTCTGCCCACGTTTTAGTTTGAGACTTGGGTGGTCTGCAATAACCTTTTCAGTTACATCTCTTAAACCTGATGTCTTTCTGTTTTCGAGGACCCCAAAGGGGTCACAGCAGGATGTTTGCCTTAAGAGAAAGAGTGACGTAGACTTCGACATCTTCTTGAAGTGAATTCAGAAGTGACTGTGCAAAATACTCTGACAGAACTAACACAACCACCACCAGGAATTTTCTGCTGAGAAAGGAAGGGCAGCACCTCAAGTTCCCATGGGAATTCTCAGACTTTGGAGTAAGAAACATTGTTTCACTTCAAAATTCCCATGGGAATTCTCAGGGGCCCACCACTTAATGTTGTTGGGGGGGGAGGAAGATTAGGTTGAGCCAGAATATTTTGTTGTAGGTATTCAGGTTTTTTTTTTTTTTTTAAGACAGAACAGGAATATTTATTGGTGTTTGCTGTTTTTCAGGGTGCCATGGCTGCTCTGACCAACCATAGTATATGGGAACCAAAGTATTATTTTTTTCAAAGAAACAGAAGCTGGGAAATTTATTTAAAATCTTCCTACTCCCCCCCGCTCATATTACATGGGCCTCCCCTGAGGCCTCCTGATCTTCCTCCCCTTGAAAATAAGCAGTCTGATTTGACTGTAAAAAAAATGTCATGTGTGTATTGCCTTACGAATAACGCATTTTCGAATGTCATATATAATTGCTCATTTCTCAGAAACTGTTTGAGTGTCCATTACCAAATTTACAAGAAAGCTTCTTTACATCAGGAAGTGCCTCTGACATGAATTACAGGAAAATTGAAATATATTAGTTTTTGGGGTGCATCTTTGAATTTTATAATTTGTGATAACTTTTTTAGTTGGTCTCAAGAGATAGCTTATAGAATTGACTTATAGGGCTTGAAAAAAGCTTCAAAATGACACCAGAATCAGCTCTGTAGGTGCTATACTTTCGGAGATATGGGTGTATAAATTTGTGAGGTATCACTAATTAGCTCAAAGTTCATTAGCACATATCTCCCTAATTAAGAGGCTGAGAGCAAACTTTTTCCAGTTACAACCGTTATTTGTGGGTCTCAATCGTTTCCCCAAATTTTTTAAAAATCTGAGAGGTCAAGGAAAATTTGTGCTTGATTTGACATGGAATGACCCTTTTATGTAACGGGCATAGATGAAACCTACACTGATAAGGAAATAATTGATTTCTTTAAAGTTAATGGCGATGTAGCCAAAATGGTGAGGGTCCCCAATGAGACAAATCGGCCAATGTGTCGAACACTGATACAATACTCATCACAGCGAACGATTTCCAGGCTTGATCCTGCAAGTCTAGGTGACCTGCCAAGCTTAGATAATCCCACTGTTACCTGGTGAGTGAGGACCATTCATGAAATGTGTCAAGAGGAAATTGGCAGAGAACTGGCCTTGAGATGCTTAGCGGAAGTGGGTACTCTTGCAAGCATTAGTAAAGCTGGCTGCTGGGGTTTGCTCCAGAGTGCGATGCGACACCTCCAGTCTGACCTGGGCTCCCCTCAGAGCCCTGATACTCAGGTCAAGCATCCTGATCAGTGTGCTCCCGCCCCTAGTGGTGGGAATGGAGTTACTGATAGAAGTCATTCAGACATACCAGAGTCACAACCACCTGATTCGGCTTCGAATGCTCCACTCTCTGGTGTCGGTCCACCTCACCCTGACGAGAGTACCGTAAACCCGCCTCAAGTCCAGAAAGTTATTGTTGAACATTTCATTTGTAGCGACACCACCCCATCCAGCTATAGCCAGAGCAGGGTCAGAACCTTTTCAGGGCGACTGCCGAAGCCAAATGGCGAGGTGGATTTTGACGCCTGGCGGACCCAGGTTGACCTCCTTCTCACTGACCCCTCATTGTCTGACAGTCAAAAAGTGAGGAGGATTTTAGAAAGCTTACTCAGCCCAGCCGCTGATATTGTCAAGCCCCTTGGCACTTGTGCACCTCCTAGCACTTACCTTACCCAGCTTGAATCTGCATTTGGGGTGGTAGAGGATGGTGAGGAGCTATTTGCAACCTTTCTGAGTTCAATCCACAATTCTGGGGAGAAGCCCTCTGTCTACCTTAACCGACTTCAACCCCTTCTTACCAAAGCCATTTCTAGAGGGGGAGTTTCAGTTGGGGAGTCTGACAAGCACTTACTCTGACAGTTCTGTAGGGGCTGCTGGGATCAGAGCTTACTCATTGGCCTTCAACTTGAACATAGGAAAAGCAATCCACCATTCTTCCCTGAACTACTGCTCCTTTTGAGGACCGAGGAGGACAGACGGGCAGCAAAAATGGACCGGATGAAAAGGCATTTTGGAAGCACAAGGGCCACGAAACATGCCAAGACTCGACATTCCGGAAAAAAAGGCACTGGCTCACCGGGCCAGAAGCTTTAAATATCCACTGGCCACACTGAAAATTCATGATGGCCCGGATTATTGCGAACGCAATACATAGGCTAATGCAGAGCTCCCGCTGGCGCTCGACACTATCGTCATTGACAAACTTGATTCATCAGTGATTGGTATAAAATTACTAGCAGTAGTCACAGTGGCGAATGTAGTTGTTTTATGAAGAATAAAAATTCAATGACAAACAATGGCGTCGTCTGACCGGGGCATTTGAAAATATAGCTGCGTGTATTTTTTTCTTTTGCCCTGAATAATTCTTCACTTTGGGCAGTTTGTCACAGCGCAACACTAGTATAACGAGACGGCAGTGTAGTATGCACATTTTTACCTTCAGTGTACCGAGACAAGAAAGACTAATCAGAGAGGTTTATTAGGAAAATACGTCCAAGTACTGTCGTGCTGGCGGAAAGGTCTCTGCTGGCTTCATATGCCTAATGCTGTTCTCACACTGTCCTTTAGCAAGAGAAAATGAATATACAAGGATTTCTTTTTTTTTTTCTTTTGTTCTTGTAAAACGCTAAAATCCCCAGATACGCCAACAGGATCAGTCAAGAGGTTCCAATTAATATATAATGAAATCTCTTGCGTTCTTAAAGGAGGATTATCACGTTTACCTGTTTCGACTTACATTAACTGCACTGAAGTTCAACAGCACCCGCTTCTAGTATTTCCGCAAGATAATTAGTCCTTTCCACGTAATTGGCTATAATTGCCCGTAATTTCCATAATAAAATCCAAAACGGAGGCCACCACTGTTTTGAACTCAAGCTTCGCGAGACAGAGTTTCAGCCCGTGAAAGCCATAATCGTGATGTGAATGCGGCGGCTGAGTGTGTAAACAAAGCATCTCTGAACAGTGATATGCATTGTTCCATTGTGCGAGTTTATAACCCAACGGCGAATTAAATCCCTGTCCTTTGGGAATATGTGCATTGTCACACGGGCCATCTTCTGTTTAGTGTCGTTGACACAATCGTATGCCTGACAATGCAGCATTTTCAAAGCGATTTCGGATCGGTTCACTGACGGGAAAATCTCATCATATCGAATGCATGGCCATGATGCCTGGAAGCGCCAGACCTCCGCACTGACGTCATGATCTCGCGCCCCAGAATCAGATGCGACAGGTGCTACGGAAAATAATGGCGCTGCCCAATGGGCTCAATTAAATTAGATTTTTTCGTCAATTAGCCAACTGAGCTATATGAATGCAGTTTAACTAGCAGAAGATTAACAAATTGAAATAACAGGAGGGCAGAAATTTTTTGATGATAGTCCTCCTTTAAGCATCCATGAGGTCACGAAAATTATTTCAGAGGCTAAAAGTTTCATTCCATTTCCCCTGTAAAGTTAATTTTGGGTAAAATCATCGTGCTGTTTTACCGGTTGATCCATTTCATCATCTTAGCACAGTAATGCCGCATAATGTTTTCCCAAATAAATTTTATAACATTCACAAAGCACTGGCAGCGACGGCAAAAATAGGAAAATCACTTAGCACAGCGCCCTTTTAAAATAGCTTACCGTTTCATGATCATTTAAGTGCCTTTTTCACCCGCTCAGAAAGTCCATCTTTGGCCCAGGAACCAATCCCAGCAATACAGATTTTCCTCCTCCATTCATGGATATCGCGCGTAATTTCTGGTGTTGAAATGCCTCTCAAAAGCCTTGGTTTTTTGCATCAAATTAAGGTCTGGTGTTGGTTTCCCCATGCTGATCAACTCCCAGCTTTTCATTGAATATTAAGCACGTTTTCCAAATTAATAAACTCAAAACAATATTCTCAGCTTCTATCACGAACCAACAGTTCTGGCTAGCTCACTAGGTCCTCCCACTCATAGGGGAAATATGATTGGACAATTTTACTGTCATTTAAAATTACTATTGCTCGGAACTGAGCCCTCTGTAAATGCACACATACTCGTACCCAGTCGCTTGCTTTGACTGTATATGGGGCGCACAAAGAGTTCTGGGAAGAAAAATTAGGGCGCGCAGGGAATTATGGGGAGGGCGAAGAGAAGGATAGATGCTTTTTTCTCTTCGCCCTCCCGATAATTCCCTGTGCGGCCTCCGTTTTCTTCTTAGAACTCTTTGAGCGCCCCATATATAGCAAAGCAAGTGACTGGGACTGGATATGAATCTGAAATGCACAGTGGACCCGCAGCATTTCCCTCTCAGCAACAGCAGGGGAGACAAAGGGCTTCTTTCCTTTTAACCATTCACACTCCAACAGAAACTGAAGAGGCAAATTTGAAGGGTTTATTTCCGCAAAAAACATTTCTGATGTTGATTGACAAATCATGAATAGAAAAAATTATAACTGATAACATTTTTAGAATATCTTGGGCCATCTCTGAGGGCCTAGAGGGCCCTGACGGTTCCTCTCTGCTGTGTAAAGTCCATGAGTGGCTAAGAATAAAGAATAATGTAAAGCAGAGGTCTTCAACATCATTCCTGGGGACCCACTGTGTATGCTGGTCTTTGTTTCAACCACAATTGTAATCACAGGATTTTGACAAGCTGTTAACCCTTTCATTACCATTGTCGCATTTCCGCGACAGCGCTGATCCCGCATCACTTACCATTGTCGCTATTTTGCACCTAGAGAAAGTCCCTCACAAAAACTGTCAAAGCTCTGCAACAAAACACGCCTTTGGACGAGTCTGGTATCGCACAACATGTCAGTTATGTCATCAGGCTTCCCGTAGTTCCCAATCCTTCAGTTATGCACAGTCCCTCGCTGACTTCACCGTCATTGCAGGCAGTGCGTGCTGCAGCAGGTGTATCTCTGTTTGTACACAAATGCACGTGTATCTCCGTTAGTACAGAAATGGGCGTGTATCTCCGTTTGTACATAAATACCATAGAGGAGAAATCGTCTTGTCTTGACAAACCGAAATACGGTTTTTATCCTCATTTTCTGTTTTTACTTTTGGAAAAACTAAGCAAAGATATGTGTCTATGGAAAGGTAAATGTATTTTAAACATGTTTTCTGTACATAAAATTGTCCATTTCTGGTGTTTATAGTTCAAAAAACGGGGTGAAAATCCACATGCAATATCATGCTGTGATAGCACAAAAATTTATGGTAAGCAAGGGTTGTTTTTTTCCCAGTAAGCGGTAGTGAAGGGTTAATGTCTTGACAACTCTGAACATGAAAAATGACTTAATTACTGTAATGGCTGGTAGTATACGGAGGCCAAGCGCAACGACAGAGAGAAAGAGAGTAGCACGAACAAAGTACAAACACAGAGAATAATATAGACCAAACGCAAGTACTCGCGCTTCCAAAGGACGTATAATAGTTTGAACCACGGAAGCAAAGCAAGATAGAAAAAGGGAGAAGAAACTCCAAAAATAAGAAGAAAGTCATATAAAACCTGACTACAGATATCTTCGGCTGTAGTGCAAAGCTAAACACAGACACTCTAGTGAAAGAGGCGTGCCGGACTTCCTGCTTATATAGATTCTAGGAAAGCGCCGCCCCAGCTGGGTAAAGAATTTGATGGCCCAGGAATTCGATATCGTCCCGGGACGAGAGCCGCAAAGAAAAGTCCAAACAACACGCACACCTCACAAACCATGAAAGGACTCCCCCTCTAAGGAACAGCCCCAGAAGTTCCCAGAGAGCCCCGCGCACGGAATTCAGAAATAAGGGTAGGATCCAGGATATCCCGACAAGGGACCCAGCACCACTCCTCAGGACCATAACCCTTCCAATTGACTAAAAACCGAGCTCCACGACCCACACGCCTCTCGGCCAAAATACGACGCACAGTGTAAACCGGCCCCCCCTCAATCATCCGTGGCGATGGCCTGGGTTTGTCGACCGGAGCCAGGACGCAAATGCTAACCGGTTTGAGCCTGGAGACACGAAAAGAGGGGGGATCCGTAAGGATCTAGGGAGTTTCAACCGGACTGTGACAGGACTGATCCTTCGCACAATCTTAAAAGGACCAATAAAGCGGGGAGCCAATTTCCGTGACTCCACTCTCAAGGGTAGGTCCCGCGTGGAAAGCCAGACCCTTTGGCCAACCCGATAAGATGGGGCTGAACGGTGCCTTCTATCTGCGGCGGTCTTTTGTTTCCGTCCAGAGCGCAATAAGGAGGAATGGACCCTGGCCCAAACTGACTGACAACGCCGAACAAAGTGATTAACCAAAGGAATCTCTGAATCCCTCTCAGTCTCAGGAAACAGCAGAGGCTGATAACCCAACTGGGCCTCAAACGGGGAAAGGCCTGTGGAGGAGTAACCCAGGGAATTGTGGGAGTATTCGGCCCATGCTAAAAATCGACTCCACGAAGATGGGTTGTCAGCTGCCAAACATCAAAGAGTATTCTCTAAAGACTGGTTGGTTCGCTCTGTCTGCCCGTTAGTCTCTGGGTGGAAACCAGAGGAAAGGCTCACGGTGGCCCCAAACTGCTTACAAAATGCACGCCAGAATTTGGCCATAAATTGAGGACCCCGGTCAGAAACCACATCTTGAGGGATGCCATGCAGCCGGAAAACATGGTCCACAACAAGAAGGGCCATTTCCCGTGCCGAAGGCAGCTTGGGCAGCGCGATAAAGTGGGCGGACTCGGAAAAATGGTCAACCACGACCAGGATGACCGTGTTGCCTTCCGAAACAGGCTGCCCTGTAACAAAATCAAGAGCGATATGGCTCCACGGGCACTTAGGAACAGGCAATGGCTGCAGCAGACCGGGGGGGAGGTGGGAAGTCTTGTTCCTAGCGCAAATACAGCACGCCGCTACAAACTCCCGGATGTCGGGCCAAGAACTGCTTGGTCTGATGAACCCCCGGGTGACCAGCCAGACGGGAAGAGTGCCCCCACTGGAGAACTTGGGACCGCACTGCCAAAGGAACAAATAAACAGCCAGGCGGCTCCCCACCAGGACCGGGATCATTTTTCAACGTCTCCCGCACAACAGACTCAACGTCCCACTGAATGGGAGCCACAATCTGAGCTGCCGGGATAACCAGCTCAGGAATGGGGTTGCGAACAGAGCAGTCGTGAATCCGCGACAAAGTGTCGGGCTTGATGTATTTAGACCCCGGGCGATAGGTTAACGTAAAGTTAAAGCGGTTGAAAAACAACGACCACCGCGCCTGCTGAGAATTACGTAGTTTAGTCTGTTGGATGTATTGGAGATTTTTATGATCCATCCAAACCACAAACAGCTGTTCAGCCCCCTCCAACCAATGGCACCACTCTTCGGTCAACAACTCCCGGTCACCAATGCTGTAATTCCGTTCGGCCGCCAACAACGACCAGAAGTAGGCGCATGGGACAAAATGGCACCTACCCCGACCTCCGACACATCCACCTCCACAACAAATGGGAGGGAGGGGTCGGGCAAAACGAGAATGGGTTCTGAGCTAAATCGTTTCTTTAACTCCTGAAAAGCAGCCTCAGCTGCTGGAGACCAAGCAAACGTTGAGGAGGTATTCTTCTTAGTGAGCACAATAAATGGAGCAGCTACCGCGCTAAAATTACGGATAAACCTCCTATAAAAATTAGCAAACCCCAAAAACCATTGCACTGCCTTCACGTTTTGAGGGGCAGGCCAATCTCTGACCGCTGCCACTTTATCAGGATCCATGCGGACCGACCCTTCCGAAATAATGAAGCAAAGAAACGAAACTGTCGGCATGAAAAACGCATTTCTCAGCCTTGACAAAAAGCTTGGCTTTGAGGAGGGCCTCAAGCACTTGTCTGACGTGTTGTTTATCCTCCGAGTTGAAGAGAAAATCAGAATGTCGTCAAGGTAGACAAAGACGAATCTCTCCTACATCTCTCGGAGGACGTCATTAACGAGTGCCTGGAATACAGAGGGGGTGTTAACCAATCCAAACGGCATGACCAAATATTCATAGTGCCTGTCATGCGTATTAAATGCCGTTTTCTACTCGTCCCCCTCACGAATCCAAACCAAGTTATAAGCATTCCGGAGGTCTAGCTTAGTAAAAAATGACGCCTCCTGCAGCGATTCAAACGCGGAGTTCATCAACGGAAGTGGGTATTGGTTTTTAATAGTGATATTATTCAAGCCCCTGTAATCAATACAGGGTCTCAGGCCGCCATCTTTCTTGCCCACAAAAAAGAACCCCGCTCCGGCAGGAGACGTGGAGAGCCGAATAAATCCATTAGCCAGAGCCTCCTGAATATATTCTCGCATAGCCTTCCGCTCAGGCCCTGACAGCAAGTATAATGAACCCCTGGGGGGAGTGGTACCCGGGTGGAGATTGATCTTGCAATCAAACGTGTGATGAGGAGGTAAAGTTGAGGCCCGTTGCTTGCTTAAAACCTCTGCGAGATCAGCATAATCATCAGGAACATTAGGAGGCAGACAAAAGTTCAGAGCAGCCCCCAAATTCTCACCCTGTTCGGAACCTGCCCCCTCTAAGTCGGATTCCGAGTCAGAGAAATCTTCCAAATAGAAATCCTACTCTGGCTGCCGCCAGTCAAATTGAGGATCCCACTCCAACCCCTCCTCCGTTCTTTCTGTAGATTAGGAGGGTTGTGTGAGGCAAACTCCTCAGAATCACTCCAGGCATCAGCCTCCCCCATAGGTCAATGCCCGGGATGACATGCCAAACTATCCCTACAGTGGGACCTACAATCAGTGCCCCACTAGACAATCGGGTTATCCTGACTTCCCCAAATGATATGAGGCCTATGTTCCCATAGCCAAGAGTGTCCTAAAACAACAAGGAAAACAGGAGAACTGATAATAAAAAACCGGACCTTCTCAGAATGGCCACCAAAAGAGATGAACATAGTCAATGATTCAGAAACTTTGGTTATAAATCCAGTTCCCAGCGACGACGTCCAAAAGATCTAACAGAGCGTGAATGTAAAAGAGGGCGGATAGGAATGGAATGTCTCCAAGCCCACTCTGCATCCATAAAACAATCCACAGCGCCAGAGTCCACAAAAGCTTAGATAAATATTCTCTGTCTCCACACAATCAATTCTACAGGGATTAAAGTTCAGAAGGGAAATTGGGTCTGTCCCTCTAGCGCCCCCCATACCGCTAGAGGGACTTCCCGTTTCCCTGAAGCTCAGGGCAGCGTGGACGGATATGTCCCAGTTTGTTACAATAATAGCAGATTATACGTCTCCGAACGGGCTTACGAACCCGGCTCTCATATGAACCATCAACCTGCATAGGCTCACCAGGAGTGGAATTTTTAGTGGGCGGAATGGGAGCTGTATGCATGCTGCTAGTAGCATTAGCCTCGTTGCCAGCAAGAGTCAATGCAGTACATTTCTCCCTGTTACGTTCGCGGATGCGAATATCAATTCGCACCGCAGTGCGAACCAACAAATCTAGAGACAAACAAGGCTCCAATGTAGCCAGAGCATCCTTAACCTACTCTGCCAAAGTGTGAATGAAAACTGTCATAAGAGGCGCTTCTGGCCAGCCTGTCTCTGTTGCCAAGGAGCGAAATGTGATTGAAAACGCAGCGACACTCTCAGAGCCCTGCCTTCGATGCATTAAGCGTGTTGCCGCGTCCTGGCCACAATCATCCTGATCAAACACCGATGCCATTTCTCTAATGAGAGTCTCCTCAGTATTCACTACCAGTGAATTAGATCGAATAAGTGGGCTGACCCAAGTGAGTGCTGTGTCGGTTAACGGGGATAAAATAAATGAAACCCGAGACTCTTCATTCACAAACCATGAAGGCTGCGCTTTAAAAAATATCTCACATTGGGCAATGAAATCTTTACATCTTCCTGCCTCGCCTCCATATCTTGGGGGTAATTGAAGCTTTGGCTCTCGGGGAAGATGTACGGACTGTGCTTGTGCAACATTTTGTGTGATTTGCGTGGACAAGGATCTAATACTCTCAGTGAGAGATAACAGAAAGTTCTCCTTTCTCTCCATGGCATTCGCCTGAAGGCAGACTCTTTCCGCCAACTTTACCTGTTGATTGTTCAGGCTAGCAAGACCCTTGCCATAACCAGAGAGAGCAGCTTGTTGGTTAGCCACAAGTTTCTGTAACGCAGCCGTTGCTGACGACTCCATGTAGGCTAGAGTGTTCTGTAATGGCTGGTAGTATACGGAGGCCAAGCGCAACGACAGAGAGAAAGAGAGTAGCACAAACACAGTACAAACACAGAGAATAATATAGACCACACGCAAGCACTCGCGCTTCCAAAGGACATATAGTAGTCTGAACCACGGAAGCAAAGCGAGATTGAAAAAGGGAGAAGAAACTCCAACAATTAGAAGATAAAAAGTCTTACAAAACCTGACTACAGATATCTTTGGCTATAGTGCGAAGCTACACAAAGACACTCTAGCGAAGGAGGCGTGCCAGACTTCCTACTTATATAGATTCTAGGAAAGCGCTGCCCCAGTTCAATCAACCAGCTGGGTAAAGAATTCGATGGCCCAGGAATTCGATATCTTCCCGGGACAAGAGCCGCAAAGAAAAGTCCAAACAACACGCGAACCTCACAAACCATGACAATTACTGCCTTTAGCCAAATGTTACATAGAGACACCATACATCCTATGAAGAATAAGATATCCTTGAAGATGGTGTGTTTATTTCTATACAGCCAGTAATTTCAAGTAATGACATTACAAACAGATCAAATTAGACACTGACAAAATCGGTAAACCCCATATTAGGCTGTTGGACACAACCGTTTTAAGTTCTCTCAAAAAACCTCCGGTGAATTTAATTAAAGAGTCAAACCAGTTTTGTGTTGTTACCATTTGCTTGTTGAATAAATTGGTCATGATGTGCCAATTAGTTTTCACCAATTAGGAGCCAACTCCATCTTTAATTTGGCTACATTGTTTTCCTCATTTTATGCTGTTATTTCCAATACATCACAATGAGGATATGGCATTTTTTAAATTCCTGATGGTAAACAGATATCTCTGTTAACTTGCGAATTAAGAGGGCAAAAAACTGCTCTAAACATTACATGCACTTTAGACAAATTAACAGCTTGTTAAAATCCTGCGGTTACAATTGTGGTTGGAACAAAAACCAGCATACACAGTGGGTCCCCAGGAACGACACTGAGGACCACTGATGAAAAACTCCTTGACTTTATTTTAAAAGGAAAAAAAGGGAAGAACATTTTTCAAAACCTGTGTTTTACACACTTGTCTAGTTCGCAAGCACACCTAGCGCCCAAAAATTTCCCCAACATCTCACGCCACTCGTCTGCTTCAATCAGCCTGTCCCTGTCCCTCTTGCTTCTCTTCCATCTCTCTCAATAACTTTCAGCTCCTCCTCCAGTTCTTCATCAATAGGTTGCTGCAGCCGACCTCCCCATGCACTAAAACCAGGACGTCAACTTTAAGCCCCGGAAGCCCACCACCTCTCCACTGCTGCATTGGCATCAAAGTTCTCCAGGCTGGGTCCCTCCAAACTCAGGTACATTAGGCGACGTAGTTGAGCTCTAGTAAGGCAGGACCTCCAGTCTGACTTGACACATTTCAGGCAGGAAAACCCTCGCTCACAGACTGCTGTACTGACAGCCATGACTAAATACACCTTGATCCGGATGCACAGTCCTTCGAACTTCTGCTTCAGATCCTCTGCAACAAGATAAATACATGAAAATATAATGTTAACACATAACACATATTCAACTATTAACAAAGCTGTGCACATTATTAATTAAGCAACAGTGCCTTTTTGTCTTAGTTTTGTCATGGTTTGTGAGGTGTGCGTGTTGTTCGGACCTTTCTTTGCGGCTCTCGTCCCGGGACGCTATCGAATTCCTGGGCCATCGAATTCTTTACCCAGCTGGTTGATTGAGCTGGGGCGGCCCTTCCCCAGAATCTATATATGCAGGATGTCCGGCATGCCTCCTTCGCTAGAGTGTCTGTGTTTAGCTTCGCACTATAGCCAAAGATATCTGTAGTCAGGTTTTGTATGACTTTCTATCTTCTTATTGTTGGAGTTTCTTCTCCCTTTTTCTATCTCGCTCTGCTTCCATGGTTCGGACTATTATACGTCCTTTGGAAGCGCGAGTACTTGCGTTTGGTCTATATTATTCTCTGTGTTTGTACTGTGTTCGTGCTACTCTCTTTCTCTCTGCTGTTACGCTTGGCCTCCGTATACTACCAGCCATTACAAGTTTTCAACATTATTAACTATGTTTTCCGTTTTATTATTTAATGTGCCTAAATTAATAAAATGTAAACATGTCATAATATAGCCATTAAATGCTCAATTTTACCAACCTTTCATTAGTATTTCTTCCATTTTGGTCCCAAGCCTATGCCTTGTAGAGTCAGTACTCATTTATAACCTGTTCCCGGGTTGTGCCTTCACGCTCCAGCACCGCTTCATAATGCACACACAGTGCCTAAATATCCTCCTTGCCATACATAATAAATGCCTCCTTGGACTCTCTGCTTTCGTTTAACTTCGGCCACAAAGTGAAATTGAGGGCCAGAAAATTGGCAATAATGCCAGAAGGCAAGTCTCCAAGACGGCACTGCATGTGTGCAACCATAGTGTCTGCAAATCATAAATGGTATAATCATATTAGGGCAGTGCTGCATGTTTACAGACACTTCACAAAATAAAACTGTAGAAAAGCACCTTGAACATTTTAAAAACTTTCAAAATGAATTTCATGTTTGACTCTTATTGGGATATTATTAAATTCAGGTAAACTTATACTGGATAAATAAAATTAAGTTCTTAACTACTGCTGTTGAACACTAACTTAAGACAACGTTACCAGTGATTTGCTTTCGCTCTGGTACAAGGTTGTCTGTCTGAACATTGTCCAGCTCAACCCCTTGGAACTTCCCTGTGAGAGCCACACAGCCGATCACCTTGCTCTGCTGCTGACCAGGCACAAGCGA
This sequence comes from Gymnothorax javanicus, assembly GCA_029692085.1. NCBI lineage: Eukaryota > Metazoa > Chordata > Actinopteri > Anguilliformes > Muraenidae > Gymnothorax > Gymnothorax javanicus. Next base: position 52,243,309 of record CM056196.1, read on the forward strand.
AAGTTCAGTGAGCCCACTGCTGTAGGCTTCCTGATATTCGGCTGCTTCACCTAAAAACAAAAAAGAAAAACATTACAATCTAAAGTATATGCAGAACTTATTTCTCAGACTAGCTGTATCAAGGAATAGACTTCAGGGCTTCCTTTTTTGTCAAATGTGAAGTATCAATAACTAATCAATTTTTTTTGTTATTAGTATTTATTATTAATTATTAGTTATTAATAGTATGTTTATTATTTTTTGTTATTATTTATTGTTTCAGTACATTGCCTTGTCTAATTTTTACTGGTTTTTGTTTTACAATTGTTTTGTTTTTAATTGATGCTTTGTACAGCACTTTGGAAACGTTCAGTTTAGAAAATGTGTTATATAAATAAAGTGGTATGGTATGGTAATACTAGAAAACTTGCAGTTGTGAAAAAGTCAATGATTTCCCCTAACCTGGGGTCAAGCGGTCTTTTTGAAACTGCAGACTCAGTGTCTGAAGGAGCTCCAAGGCATCCAGCATAAAATGCATGAACTCAGAGGCGGACTTTGCCATTAGGCAAGGTAGGCAATTGCCTGGGGCCCCCAACATCCAAGGGGCCCCTTGTAGACCTAAAAAAAATTAAAATAAATATATGGTTTTGCTCATTTTTGACTGTTCCTTTATTAATCACGCCATTCTAAAATCTATACGCTAAAATTGTGTCAGAGAATTTCGATTATTCACGAATTGCTGGGCTAAACTCCCCCCGTCTTATTACAATGGACTATTCCAAGAGCGTGTCTCGGGAATTTCACTGGTGAAAACCATGGGCTGTAGGCTGTATATAATGACCGACCGAGTTTGTTCGCATTCAGCAGCAAATCTGACGCTGATCGAAAGCGATATTATTTACGAAGAGATGGGTTGTGACATCTGTGAAATTGGCATTTGTAACGAGAGATCATACAAACATTCTGAGGGAGTGAAGTTCTACCTCATGAAACATGTACTAGAGCCACTGAAAACAGCCTGGAAAAAGACCCTGCCAGTATCGATATGTAACCAGGGTTCTAACATTAGCCTCGAACAGCTACGGCAGCCAAGTGAAATAAGTGGAGCGAAGAAGCTCTCCAGTTAGCGTTGCTCTTTAATAATTACTACCTGGCCGATTTCCCCACTCATTTAAATGTTTCCCCAATCAGAAAATCCAATATCCCTACTCAAATATGGTAGCGGTAGCTACCTTACGGCAGCTAACTTAACAACGAACAGCTACGGTGATCATGTAGAGAAACCGAAGAAGAGTAAGAGCACCCTGGTGAACATTGGTCTTTAATTTTTACATCTAAACTGAATGAGTGACTCACTTCCCCAACTTCACAATCCCGCATTAGAATGTTTTAATGCTTTGCCGGTTTCTCTTGGCTGTAATGGCTGGGTACCTAGCTAGCTTCCGCCAGAGTTCTGGGATAAGTGATTATAAATCGGGGAAGTGAGTCGTTCATTCCGCTCGGTAATATTAATTGAAGACTAATGTTAATAACCAAGGGGCTTTTATCTTTCTCCGGTTTCTCTTGGTTATCGTAGCTGTTCGTTGTTAGAAGCGGAAGTTATCTAGGTTACTACTTTTGAATAGGGATATGGGATCTTGTGTTGACTTAATAGGGTAACATTTAAGTGAGCTAATTCGGGCAGGTTGTGGGGGCTAGTTTGACTGTGTTCTCGGTGTGGAGGCTGGCCTGACTGCAGGTATTTACCTCAGGGTAATGTCAACTAGAGCGCTTCCTCTTTCCTCTGACTTATCTTGGCTGCCATAGCCGTTCGAGGCTAACGTTAGAACCCTGGGTACATATCGATACTGACAGTCTTCTTCTTCCAGGCTGTTTTCAGCGGCTCTGGTACATGTTCCACAAGGTAAAACTCCTTCACAATGTTTGTGTGATCTCTCGTTACAAATGCCAGTTACACTGCTGTAACAACCCATTTTTTGTGGGGCGATATCTGAGCCCGGTGTGATTTGCATACTTCTGAAGAGCGAGGAGACATTTCGAAGAGGCATGGACCAATGGGAGGAGGCAAAAGCACTTCTGGGAGGTAGTCTGGGGCCGTTTAGTGGCTGTTTTGGTAAGCAACCAGAACCAGGGCGAGAGAGACAGGATCCGGAATAGAGGGTATCGCCAGTAAGAAAAAAATGCCCCGATGTAGCGCTTTCAGCAAAATGCCTTGCTACAGTCGGAACTCACTCACTGCCGATACGTTGTTCAGACACGTTTATCGTTTACAGTGAGCTACCTATAGTTTTACAATGGCAGCACGCACGCATACATATATACGGTCATTGTGCGAATAAGTCTCTCATCCAGGGGTATTTCTGAAGTTTTTTCTGCCTATTTTCATTCAACGAACACATGGCAGCTTCACAGTAACGATCCATGGCCTTAATGGCTACAGTTCAGTTACTGTTGGCACGAATGCAACATCCGGGCATTTTTTTGTTTGTTTTTGTTTTGTCGTGGAGTGGCGTCCGTCGTCCGTTGTCTGGCGTCCGTCGTCCGGAACATTTTTAATCTTTTTTTGGCATGATGAATTTTCGTGTAAATTTGCAATAACATACTACTAGACCATATCTCCAGACGTTTTTCTCGGATTTTTGATTTAATCATTTTTGTCCGTTTTACGGGCCCTTGAAATTTTGGCTCCAATGTTAAAGATAGGACTGAGAAATTTTAAAAAATTATTTCTCAAAAACTGCGTGATAAATTTTTTTCTAAATCAGGCAATCAACTTACCTTGGTACCGTCAATGTACAGTGCGAGCGCCATTTTGATTGAATCAACGGAAGTGGGTTATTGGGGGCGCTGTACTTTATGAATATGCATGATGGCCTGTTGAGGCCAAATGGTTGCAGATAGAGATTAAGTTTGTATTATCGACATATAGGAAGTCATATATGACCTACATTTTGGCAATATTAAATTTGACCACAGATGACTTTGAAAGGTCAAACTCGAGGTCAGGGAATATATTAACAATGTTAAAAGATATGACTTGAAATTTCAAAAAAATTATTTCTCAAAAACTGGTAACTTTTTTTCTAAATCTGGAAATCAACTCACCTTGATACACTTTATGTACAGTTCGAGTGGCATTTTGATTGAATTTGATGGAAGTTGGTCTAGTGGGGGCGCTGTACTTTAACATTGGGTCTTATGGAGAATGGGCCAAGTCGCCTGTGGAAGCTGAATGGTTGCAGATAGAGATTAAGTTTGTGTTACTGACATATAGGAAGTAATATATGACCTATATTTTGGCTGTGTTAAAGTTGACCTCAGATGACCTTGAAAGGTCAAACTTGAGGTCAAGCAAAATGTCACAATTTTTATAGGTTTCTAAGCTTGAAAATATAGAAGATTGGGAACATATGTGCATTGAACACTTATAGGAAGTCATGTATGAACTTTCACTTGGTGGCCTTGAACTTGACCTTTGGCGACCTTCAAAGGTCAAACTTCACGTAGTGAAATTTCAGTGACTTCTATCACCAAAACTATTCCAGATAGATACTTAGGTTTGTATTGCGGCCATATAGGAAGTCATGTATGAAGTTTCACTGGGTGACCTTGAACTTGACCTTCAGTGATCTTCAACGGCCAAACTATACAGTGAAATTTTAATGACTTATATCAGCAAAATCGTAACAGATTGAGTGTATTTTTTTTATTGGAGACGTATAGGAAGTCATGTATGAACTTTCATTTGATGACCTTCATATTGACCTTTGAATGTCTAACTTGACCAAGAGAAAATTAACTGAAAAGGTCACAGATGGAGCCTAGGTTTGTGTTACTGACATAGGAAGTCACATATGAACTTTCAATTGGTGACATTCAGCTTGACTGTTGATGACATTTGAAGGTCAAACTTGACATAATACAATTACAATGACTTGTATTGCCAAAACGGTCACAGATGGAGTCTAGGTTTGTATTAGAGACATATAGGAAATCATATATGAACTTTCATTTGGTGACCTTCATATTGACCTTCAAAGGTCAAATGTGACCTAGTGAAAATTCAATGACTTGTATCACTAAAACGGTCACAGATGGAGCCTAGATTTGTGTTACTGACAACTAGGAGGTCACATATGAACTTTCATTTGGTGACAATTAGGGATGAGGGAGTACACCGCTATCTGTATCTGTATCTGTTCAACCATCTAAGTTATCTGTATCCGTATCTGTACTCGGAGTGGGCGGTGCCTAAAGCGAAAGTGGGCGTGGTTTAACTGGAAATGGGTGGGGCTTAAATCGGTACATTATTTTAAGTCTGAAATTGATATGGATTGATCAGAAGTTGCTATATTTATTGTTTATTTGAAAACTATTTACAGAACAGCCTCAAAATTGAGATTCAAATCAATGTTTTTGATCACAAAAGTAAGAGAACTATTTACAGAACAAGTTTTTTATGAACTCAGAACATGAATATTCTTAAGTGTATGAATGAATATTTACAGAAAAGCCTCAGAATTGAGATTCAATGTTTTTGATCACAATAGTAAAGGAACTATTTACAGAACAAGTTTTTTATAAACTCAGAACATGAATATTCTTAAGTGTATGAATGAATAACAGAACAGCCTCAGAATTGAGATTCAATGTAGTAGGAAATTATGAACTACTAAGTATGCATGAACAAGAGTTGTCATACTCAACACAACTTTCTTTTTTAAATTTGTTTTTTTTTAAATTTTATAATCAAACTGATTTTTTTTTTCATTATTTAGTTATTTTTACTACCTAACGTTCTTGGCATTTTTTTTTCCACACAAAGTTAAACAATGTTGATTAAGATGTGTGTGTGCATGAGTGTGTGACTGAGTGACTGTGTGAGAGGGAGAGAAAGAGGTTGTTCTACTGACCAAATAGTCCTATGCTGTTTTTCAGATCTTCATTTACTTTAATGAAGACCAGTTGTTCCACATGGCTAGGGTCTAGGTTTACTCGCTGTGGACTGACCACATTTCCAGCCGTGCTAAAAACACGCTCAGACTGGACACTAGTAGGTGGACAACTGAGATGCTGCAGTGCAAAGCGTGTCAAATTGGGCCAGCACTGGAGCTTGCCTGACCAGTATTTCACTGGGTCATCAGTAAGGCTGATGTCCCCATCTGCCAGGTAGGCCTCCACATCACCTGATGGCAAATGTGTCCTCATTGGAGTAGCCGATTTCTTTTTCTGCAGGAAGGACAGGACTGAAGTGCTGCTGGTGGCAGGTGTCTCTTCTGTGTTTCTTGCAGGTGCCGCCACAGGGTCACAGAGCTCCATCCTATGGAATAATGTCCTCTTCAGTGCATCCACATCAACACTGTTTGGGAAACAGCTGGCCTTATATCTGGGGTCAAGGAGAGTGGCGAGCGGAAATTTGGAGTTTGCAAAAATGGGTTTGAAACGCCATTGTAGTTCTTTGCTCAGATTGGCTGCGAGTTTCCTTGCTGCTGCATCCTAACTTTTCCCTGGACTCAGCTGCACCATCCTGGTCCTGCCCCTCTGTGGCATCCTGATCATCATCACCAGCCATGACATGATCAGAGTCATCCTCCTCCTCACCGGCTGCACAAGCCCCCAAATGCAGTGACCTGATGATGGAGCACAAGCCATGCAGTAGGGGGATGACCTCAGAGATGGAGGCACTGTGTTTTGAGAGCGCCCGTGTGACCTCCTCAAAAGGACTCAGAACAGTGAGCATGTCTGATGCCAACCTCCAGTCATTTGGGTAGATGACTGTTGGAGCTCTACCCATGTTAGACTCCTGTGTCATAATCTGCACAGCCCTGCACTGCTCCACCAGCCGCTGGAGCATGTAGAACGTTTAGTTCCACCTTGTTTTTATATCTGTTATGAGAGTGTGCTGGGGGAGGTTCAACTGTGTTTGCAGCTCATGTAGTCTGTTATTGGCTTTGCTTGAGCGATGAATATAGCCAGAGATGCTCCTGGCTTTGGACAGAAGGGATGTCACAATCCTGTCCTGCTCCAGTGCCTTGATCACCACCAAGTGAAGCGTATGGGACACGCAACGGATGTGCGCAAATTCACTTAAAGCCTTCACCATGTTGGCTGCATTATCTGACACGACAAACTTCACTCTAACAGGCTGTCCAACAGACTCTTCCCACTCTCATCTTTTCTTTCAGGCAGCACAGAATGTTGTTTGCTGTGTGCTCAATGTCCAGCACACCAACATTTAGCAGCCCTGCTTTCCTCTGCACTGATGATTCCCCCACACGTTCACACCAGTGCCCAGTTATACACAGGTATGCATGGGCATTGTGGTTGCTGGTCCAGAGATTGGTAGTGAGGTTGATGACACCTCCAGTAGCTGCCTTGAGTGACTGGACCAGCTCCCCTCTCATTGCCTCATACAACTCAGGCACTACAGTTCTACCGAAATGGTGCCTTGACGGGATCTTATACTTGGGCTCTCAAAAGGCAACAAGAGACTTGAAACCTCTCCTCTCCACCACAGAGAAAGGCTCAAGATCAGTGAAGATCATTTTACCAATCATCTCCGTAATTTTTTTTGACGGTTTGCAGAGAATGGCTGCTTTGCTGCAAATGCTGTGAGTATTAGTGAAGAGGAGGAAGAAGGTGAGCCCTTAGCAGCGCCCAGCTGAACACCAGTGTCCTGAGAAGAAATGCTGCCAGGAGAGGTGGAGGAGGTGGAGGAGGAGGTGGCTGATACAGCGGGCTTTCTCATTTGATGAAGATGAACATATAACAGATGGTTATGTAGAGATGTTGTATTGTAATGTTTTGGATCTCTACCTCTGCTTATTTTGGACTTGCAAAGCTTACACATGGCTTTGGAGGGATCATTTTCACAAACAGTGAAAGAGTCCCATACTGCAGCGGTCCTTTTGGTTTTTGGTGGAGGAGGACCTCCATCACCAGATGCAATATTGGTCTCAGTGGGGGCAAGGTGGGTGCTACCACTACTGCTATTGCGAGTGATATTGCCTGGTTCAGTGTCAGCTGAAGTACCCTCTGTATCACTCATTGTATGAGAGAGAGAGAGAGAGAGAGACTGTGTGCGCTATGTAACAGTTAAAATAGCTACTGTATTCAAAGCCTATAAAAAGCCTATATACAGTATATAAAGCTTAATTTGTAATATTTATAATATTATATTTATTTTTATGAACTGCAGTGAGAAAGTGTCAGATACTGCATGCAGCCATATACAATAAAAATATTAATATAGGCTACTTTATGTGTTCAGCTATATGTGTGTATGTGTGTAAGTGGTCTGTAAGACTGCTTATTTTTTAATTATCTGTGTGAACTTGGTGATTCATGCAAACATCCAGTGATGGCAAACAGGGAAATAATATGTCAGCCTTGTTCACCGTATTCTTCTCAAAAGCACCGCGTTCAGTACGAGCAAAGTTTTCCAACTGACTTTATATCACCAGCCAAACTAAGAGCAAGCATACGGTAAAAAAAAAAAAAAAACCAAACCGACTGGAGTGGAGGCAGTGACCGACGCGACACGAGCTGTTTTCAGCTCTGTCTTGTCAAATGCACCGCGTACGTTACGAAACAAGTTCACCAAGTAACTTTAAATGTCATACAAACTGAAATAGAGGCGAGCTGAAGAAAACCTAAGGAGTACTGAAGAGAGCAACGTGATCTAGAGTCAAGCCAAGCACAGAGAGATCAGTCCCTGTCAGTGTGTGTGTGAGAGTGGGGCACAGGTCTGGCTGCAGAGACGTGTCTGTGTAGGGAGGGGCGGGCGCTGTGTGTGACTGGCCAATCACAGAGCGTGAAGACAGTCAGTTACCCAATGAGGATTTTCCTTCAGCACGAGCACGGATATTGACAAGTTTTACTTGTATCATGTTCGTACTCGTCAAAAATGCTTTATCCGTACCGTATACTCGTCTGAAACGAGTATCCGGCTCAACCCTAGTGACAATCAACTTGACTGTCAGTGACCTTTGAGGGTCAAACTCGACAGTGAAATTACAATGACTTGTACCACCAAAATGGTCACAGATTGAGCCAAGGTTTGTATAGAGACATTTAGAAAGTCATATATGAAGTCCATTTGCTGACCGCAACTTGACATTCTGTGACCTTTGAAGTTCACAATTGACATATCGAATACATATTGACATATTATAATGACTTGTATCACCAAAACTGCTTCAGAGCTTAGGATTGTATTACAGAAGGTCTTATAAATATATGTGAACTTTTATTTCGTGACCTTGACGTTGATTTTCATTGATTCAAATGTCAAACTTCTCATGAAATTTTCATTACTTGTATCATCACTGTAAGACTGCTTGCCGGTAAGCTACAGGACCCTTGGTCCTATTTTTAGTTTGTTAAATGAGATTTGAAAAAGATGGAGGGCCCCATGCTTCTGTTTGCCTTGGGCCCCTAAATTGCTAAATCCGCCTCTGCATGAACTGCACATTTTGATAGTTCTTCAGGTAGCTAAGGATGTTTTTAGCTCGGCCTACAACACTTGCTGTTGGTTTCTGGGATCGTTCTGGGCTGACCTGATCCTCAAAATGTGCAACGAAGACTGAATAGCTGGCACAAAGAATCTGAAAAAGAGCAAAATGAAATACATTTTAGAAGAAAGAACATATTTTTCAAGTAGTATCACTGTTAATTGATGTCATTTTTAAAGCAAGTGCACAGAAATCACATGTTCTGTCAATTCATGCCAAAATAAAAATGTTTGAAATATTATATACATCTTTGTAGCGCGGTGAATGTACGGCAACCATCTGGCTCCCTTTAAGTTGGTGGTCTTCAGTACACTCTCTTCTAACGCCTCCCCAAGCATTCTCTATTCCCGAAGTGCCTTCGGCGAATAGTGGTATTGCTCAAATAAAAAAAATGAGGACGTCCTGTAACTTCCTCAGCCCAGCATTTTCCTTGATGGCATCCAAGATGCCAACTCGAGAAGGTGAGCGAAGCAGTGGATTGCCAGGAGGTACTCTATTGTGGCTTTCAACTTAGCAGCGACACCGGCCTTCCTGCCCATATTTACGGCCGCACCATCAGCACATAATAAGACCATCTTCTCTCGCCAGTTTGGTAAACCAGCCTCCTGGAACACTAATATTAAAACAGATGTGTCAATGTTTTTGCCAAGTCCACTTAAATGAAGCCTGTCAAATTAACCATGAAATTATATTGAGGGTCGACATTGTTTCATATTACTTACAATGAGCATCTTTTGCCCTTGAAAAAAATTGTTAAAAAAAGGAACAAAAAGCAAAGTTGGCATACTTTTAGCTAAAAAGAAATTCTTGTCATTAATGTAATGATTACATACCCGCATCTACTGCTTCAATCACGCAGTATTGGTGTGTTTCACATCGTTTATTACTCGGGCCGGTAGGCCATGAGCCTAAGTTTCGGCTCCGTTCTTCTTTTTTTGGTTTTTTTTTTACAGGGTCGCGATTGTCCTGATCTTGCTCGCGCGCGGTTTCGCGATTGGCCCATAGATAGATATATATATATAAATATAGAACACTATGCTTGAGTGAAGCATCTGTTTCAGGAGCGTATACACCCGGAAGTTACATTCGCACGTACACTCCCATTCATTTTCGCCTACTGTCAAATTATATTTTCAAAAACACTTGCGTGCGAGTCGGGGTGATCTTGGTATCGCTGTGCAGAGCAACATTTTCTCTCCCTAAATATGTGCTTTTTTGGAGGATGGAAAGTGGCACACTTACTAAGGGGAAGATCGAAATGTTACTCGGTGTCAACGTTGAAGTGCGAGCAGAAAAGCTCAGTTCAGGTGACCGAGGCTTTTAATCACCCTCTGATAAGATAATTGCTTCGAAGTTTTCACCGTTATAAGCAACGTCGATGAATGTCCATATACGTTATCAAATTACTCTCTGGTTTCCTCACTTCACTGTACCCTGATTGAGCATATTTACCGTTGACCGAATTGTTCATTCTGAATCATATGGCTAATGCCAACGTTGTTAAAAGGAAGCCCTAGTTAACTCTGGCTACACCTTTACTAAGCGTCATCTTTGCCCCTGTCCCATTATACACTGCTCAAAAAATAATCACTGCACAGCACGGATCGAGGGAATAGAGAAAAGGTTTTTGTCTCCTGATATCTAACAGCCAAGCCTTTCTCCCCTCCTTGTCTTTTGGAACTCTGTATAAACAGGCAAAGCGACTTGTCCATTGTTTAAAATATTATGCATGTTAGAAATATTGTCCTTGAATGTCAATTACAAGTAGCTAGCTTGTTAGCCACCTTGTTCATTTTATTGACTGCTCAGTCAATGCAGTCCCCACGACGGTAAGGGTAACAAGGTAGCTCGCTGGAGACCGTTATCGATCGTTAGCGTTTGCTTTAGTCAGCGGTCTATTTAAGTCAATGGGATGGCTAATTACCTAGCTAGCAAGCGAACAAGATTTTTTTTCTATTAAAGTGACAAATTTGCGTTTCTACGCTAACTTACGCATGAAACGTTTTATTACTGCCCTTCAAATGACTATTGGTGCAAAAGGCAGCCGCACATCTCGGCATTTTAATGCTTATATTGCCTTATTTGAAATTGGCCTAATAGGAAACCATTCATTTTTATGAAGAACTTGGGTGTATCAATATGGCGGCTGGGTGCTTCATTTTGAATAATGTAAATATGACATCATCAGCAATCTAGTGTTCTAAATATATATATCTATGGATTGGCCCAGGCCTAGACCCGGCCCGAGTACAGGCTCTGAGGAGCCTCTTGTTCCCAGGAAATTCTGGAGGACCCCGAGTTTCTTGTTGAAAAACTTGACATATACAATCTCATCCTCCAGATTCCCACAATCTGTAGTGCCATCAATCATGACACTAATGAAACGGGCTTCTTTGAGCTGTGACAAAAATTTTTCGCATTCCTGGTCAAAAATAACTGCCACGAACCTGCAAAAATGATATAAGAACTGTCACAAACATAATTACACATGATTGACATTTAGTAAACACCCGAGCATTTTCATAATAAATTCATCAGTGGCTCTACACTACTAGATTGAAGATGCTAAAGGACAACGGGAGGAATTAAAAATTAAGGTGGACAGTATTCGATCAACTTTATTTCCGGAACAACATATAAATATCTATGATAAAGCATGTTTGCTCAATTGGAATCACCTCCTTCATAAACGTAAGCGTCAGAAGCGCCCCCATACTCAGCTCTATTTCGTAACGCAGTATAGTACTCGGGCTGTGCATATTCATAATAGGGATGTCACAAGAACCGATACTTGCGATACCATTCGATTCTTAAATGAAAAAACACCGACGATGCCTATTATTTTGAGGCACCGTAAGTACCGAGGCACGGTAAGTTTCGGTGCTGTGACTATTCCGGAACTAATGGGGGCAGTACACGCCAGTTGATACTTGCATTCAAGTTGGTCACTGCGAACTGTAGCAAGTAGTCACGTAACCACACGTGCTCACAGGCCAGAGCTGCGTCTGTTTTTTGGCCAATGAATGTTCCTAACTCCTAAAAAATGATCCGGAAAATATTAAGTGGCAACCATGATAAGTGCCTTCGAATTCTTAAAATGTTGAGGAAAGGAGTCTTAGTGCTTCCTAATTTACGTCCTTTAACATAGGGTACACGAAGCATGCTTTTCGAAAAGAAAGGAGATCACGCCATTCCACAATTCAGCCCAGCAGTAGTATTTAAAGCGGCGACCATTCATCCGTCTAATCGCGTAAAGAAACGTATGTGATGGGCGGGGGACTCCGATCACGTTGCCTGCTTTAAGCGCATTCAGATTTTCCAATTAGCGCAGTCGTCTTCCAAAGCGGTGGGAATTCCCTTTTACACCTTTCCTGTATCTTCAGACATTTTCCACATAGGTTAAAGAAAAGTGGTTTGGAATTGGTGTATAGGACGCAGTTTTTTGACAGTTTGGACAAAGCCCAGGATAGCTTGTGGGCGTAACGTCAACAGACTCCATACAATTAGAGATTTAGAAATATTCACTGGCACGCACGCGTTTATTTAGATTAAATCGCAAATCGCAGCCTTTTTTGCTGTTATGCAATTGCAGTTTGAAATTGCTAGATTAATTAATTAGATTAATCGTGCGGCACTAGTTCTAAGCCGAAAGAAAGGTTAGAAATGAGGATGTTAAAAGCTTAATACTGTCTGAGTTTCCCAAGTTGTGCTTATTCACTACACAGATAAGATAAGTCAGCCTACATGTGATATGGTTGCAATTTGATGCTGTATATTATCTTCTTGCATATGTACACCAAAATGACATGTTTCTTCAAAAAAAAAAAAAAAAACTTGAAATGGTGAAGACAGGGTTAAAGTAGCCATTACAAATGATGGCTTCGGAAAGTATGAATCTTAAGTTCTCTTAAGTGATTGTACCGTATTCTGTTATGTTCTGTATGTCTGTTCATAGAAATAACATTTAATATTTTGCAAATTTTCTAATAAAGATGTTCATGATTAAGTAAATGGAATCTTTGAAAATCCTTCCTTCCTTTTTTACCGTGGTATCGAATTAGCATCGAGAATCATGTAATTTTACTGGTATTGGCACCGACTACTGAATTTTTGGTATCGTGACATCCCTAATTCATAATATAATCAAATCTAATTGGCCTATAATTGAAAGTGACCTTGCCCTCCGCAATGTTTTCCCGGAACCTCCAATGTTTTCCTTTAAACGTGCACCCACCTTAAGGGACAAACTTGTGTGCAGTTATCTCCCTGCTGAAAGTACTTCCAATTGGCTGAGTAAACCTATTGGAAATTTTAAATGTTATAATTGCAATCATTGTGACAATATCCTCCAAACTAAATCCTTCTCGGATTTTAAAACTGGGAAAACATATACGCATAGAGAATTTATTAATTGCAACACTGTTCACGTGGTTTATCACTTGTCATGTCCCTGCCAGGGAATTTTTTACATTGGTCGAACTAAGAGATGTCTTCGTGATCGCTTAGTCGAGCATAAATATGCCATTCGCAAGAAGAATCACGAGTATCCCATTGCCAGACATTTTACAGAGGCACATAATAACAATGATTCCCTTCTTAAAGTCGAGGGCATTGAGCATATTAGAGCGTCTATCAGAGGCGGCAATAGATTTAAAAGGCTTTGTCAACGGCAAGCCTTCTGGATTCATACATTTGATGCCCTTAATTATCCAGGGTTAAATTAGGATATTGATTTTCTGTCTTTTTTATAATTCTCTTTCAATATTGAGATCCTTCATTTTTTATGTTTACACATCATGTTTTTCCATATCTTTATATGTTCACGTGTATACATATACATTTCCATTTAGTATCTACTTGTTTGTTTTTGTGCATTTATTGTCCAATTATTTTCTTAAACCATATAGCTACATCCCTTTGTACCTATTTAGGTCATCAGGTGACATGTCTCACCGTCCCTATTGGTTGTTATGTCTATATACGTTTGCCTTGGCCAATGGCACTTTTTACGCCCTGACGAAGACCGCATAGGTCGAAACATGTCGGCATTTTTAACTGTTTAGCCATGTAATAATAAAGGCTGTTTATCCCTTTTTTTTTTGCTTCTTTTTGATCCAATTATTCTCTGAGTGCCTGGAATTTTTACATTTTTGGCTCTACACTTTTATTTGAAAAGAAGATCTACGATCAGAATTCTTAAATTGCACTGTCACATTTAACTTTTTAAAAAATATGGTAAACTAAATCCAAAAAAAAATAAAAAATTGTTTTAATCAAAATGGAAAAAAACATAAACTTGCACATAAGAAATTAAAATTTACCTGGCACATCCTTTATCAGACCGGTACCATTTGGGGACGTTCAATCCTGTCCGCGCAGAGCGCTCCACAAGGTCTGGAAAGTCTGTGAAGGCCTTTTCCTTCTTGGCAACATAATACGCCACATTGAACATATTAATCATCTGGTCCTTGAACTTCAGATCCATGGAAAAGATTTTAAAATATTTAAAAACAGTAAAAAAAAAAAAAAACCATTTTCAAAAAAAAAACATGGCTGGAGCCAGCACAGAGCTTTTACTTTGAATGCTCATACTTGCATTGTGAATGAAACTTAATAAGCACAGAACCCAGCTGCAGAATCAGAAAACCTGGACTCCACACACCGACATCTGCACCTTACAACCTGAAACGTATTTCTGAAACACGACATTGAACACCAAAAACAAATAAATCCCAGCAATATTTCATAGATACTGCACACTGGAAACTGAAAACCCGAATATATCCCAGTTTTTGAAAATAGACATATGCTATGCTCCTCAGCTAATGTTGTTACTGTGTTACTGGGTCTTTACTACGGCTTTTAAACTGGTACATAAATTCAACCTGATGTCTACCCCAACCTAGAATATATTACTTACTTTTCTGCATAGTCGGGCATTGACCTGCAAATCTCGCAGAACACAGTGTTATCCTCCTCGTTGCAACCCTACAATGTCCACCGCTTGCTCCAGGACTCCTGCCATGTTTTCCGCGTTCTTTTTAGTTCATACACTTGGTCTGCAGCTTTTCTCTTCTGGGCTTGCTCTGCTAGTGATGGTGGTACTCTTGTCTGCTTGCCGGGCGTGTGCCCTGCTGCTGGAGGTTTTAATTTGAACATCTGTTCAGGTGTTTACGATTAACGTGATGAGCGATGTTGTCCATAAAGGGCTCTTGCAGGAAATAACTGCCCACCAAATTTCCTGCAAGACCACTTAATGGACAACATCGCTCATCAGGCTAATCGTAAAGACCTTAACAAATATTCAAATGCCTGGAAGTGAAACGAACCAAGTGAGGGACTACGCTTTTGGCACTTTTGTGGTCTTTAAATAATCACAGCAACTATCTACCTAATATATTTTGGAGATACTGATAATGCAAATTGATAATTTCGCTGCCACTAAATTAGCTACAAGCATCAGACGTTGGTGCGCAACTTCCTGAGTGAAGCAATTAGAACCACGCCTTAATCAACTTTGAGATTAGAATTGGCAAAGCGCAGCGACAATTGAAAGTATTTAGGCATAAAAGACACAACTTAGTTCTCGCTCGTCTTAAAGCATGGTTGAAGTATCAGCGAACGGTATACCAACATTCTAAGTTCACTGGCTATGTCATGGTAAGGTCGGTAAACACACATTACAAAGGTCTGCACATGCTGATTCGACAACAGGTTAACTAGGAAATGTTCATTGTTATTGGAAAGATTCCCATGGCTAAAATGACTGCTAGCAACATTATTATATTATTTTTCCATCTGCGAGTGACATGATTGTAGCTAGTCAATATAAGTAAGGCAATTGGCATGAATTTACAACGTAGCCAACAATAGGGACTACCAGTAATCAAGCTACCGGGCTGTTAAGTTACAATATGAATCTCAATTCCTGTATCCAATATAACGTTAAAGTCAATGACAATGCAGTATATCTGATAGGGAGTGTTGTGCAATAACGTCTGATGCTTCTCGTGAAGACATCTTAATCCAATTACTTGTAGCTAATTTGACGCCAGCGAAATTATCAATTTGGAATATCAGTATCTCCAAAGTATATTAGCTAGCTAGTTTTTGTGATTATTTTAAAATGTGCCAATGAGACTGCAAAGTGGCAGAAAAGATCGGGATCCGTAGGACAGTTAAATAGACTTTTCCCGTAGCTAATTCTAATTCTAGCTGGCTATTTTCACTTGTTTAGGGCTTACTTGAGCACATGAACGAAACAGAAATAAATTGACATGGTCAATTGCGAGAAGTCATAACTTAGAAACACAGAAAAGTTAACTGGGGTATATTTCCCAACAATGCTGTAGCTGCCAACTTGCATAGCTGCAACCTATGATCGAATGGTTCAACCTATGCAGCTTAGTACCTGATATCATTAGCGACTCAACTTTTGGGAAACACACCCTAGGCTGGCTAGCTAACATTTTAAATTAAAGCTTGTGGTGCATTCTTGATTCCCAACGTAGAGCTGTAGCAAGCTAGCGTATTACGCTAGCTTGTTCCTGGTTCTGCTTCGTGACATAGCCAGAATAAATGCGTGCAGGGTTTTTTCAAACTGTACCCCCTACCCAGTTTCCTCTCCAATGAGAATTCCAACTATAACCATTTCAAATGCACTTTCATGTTCGGAGGAGTCATCACATACACCACCCATAAAAGGAAGCTGTTGAAGCTCCTCCAGTTCCTTCCAATAAACACTCAATGATTTTCATTCACAAGATATCATGCGTGCAAGATCTTATGTGGAAGAATCCTAACCCCATTTTCATTTCTTGAGCTGAGATGGTGGAAGTAATGTCAAGTTTGAGCTGTGCTTTGCATGTTTATACCGCAGTAAGATGAATTAATTTTTGAAAGCAATTTTATTTGTTAGTGACCCGACCGGACCAGTGAAATGCGAAGTGTGGTGGTCTGTACCGGCCTGGAAAGCCTAAAAAACATCGCTGGGCCATTGGATTAAAGGGACTGTCGAGCCCTGCATGCTCAGTCAGTCTTGATCATGCCATTGGTGGATGAAGAACCAGCTGTTACAACTTCTAGAAAGCCTGAGGCAAGTTCAAAACTTGAAAAGGAGGTTGATGAACTACGGAAACAAGTAGCGCAACTAATGCAGAGAGAGAGGAGGGAATCGAAACCCGAAGAGACCCCTAGCAGCTCCGTAGGAAAGGAAAATACCCTGAAGAGCGATAATCTTGCAGCGCGTGTCACCAATCCTGAGTTGGCGTCCCGAGTTCCCACTTTAGCCAGACCATGGTTTTGCTTCAAGTGTGGAGAAGATGGCCACATTGCAGCTATGTGCACCAATGAACCTAACCCTGTCCTTGTCCGCAGAAAGAATGCAGAGCTCTGGGACAAACGTGAGAAATTCTCGGCCCACCAGGGAGCCCACGAATCCTCTTTAAACTTCTGACAGCTCCTGCCACAGGATGACCAGGAGCTGAAGGTTTCCATTCAGAAAGTCGCTTAGCAATGATTCTGGAAGTGAGGCCGGAGGGAAGAGCTAAGGTCCCTTATGGCAGTGATGAGCTCAATCACCCCCTTCCACTTGGACTTGTAGGCCCCCACTGCATCACTACAATCTCAGTGGTAGGTCTAAGACATGAATCTATCCTTAATACAGGGTCTCAAATCACCACTATTTCTGAAACTTTCCATTCCAGATATTTAGCCTCCTTTCCCATCCAGACTATTGATCATCTGCTTGAGGTTGAACGAGCAGGAGGTCAACCAGTACCCTACCTTGGCTATGTTGAAGTTTTTCTGACTTTCCCTGATGGCTTGACTTGTGCAGAGGAACAGTTGTCAACTCTTGCCCTCATTGTTCCTGAGTGTCATTTTAATTGCAAAATTCCAGTATTAATTTGCACTAATGTTTTGTTGCAGCTCTACCAGCGGGGAGTCGTTCATGACGGGCTAATGTTTTTTGAGAACACGGACTGTTTTGCATTACTTTGCCAGCATGTTGCTCAAATACATAAAAGTAAAAACAAAGTTTGTCCCGTAAAATTGCATGGCACATCCCCCTTCACCATTCCAGCTAAGCAGGAAATGTGTGTCTTTGAGGATGTTAGGGAGTGGAGAGCTAATCCGCATGTCTCCTTCATCCTTGAGCCAAGTGAGTCCTTTCCCCTGCCTGATGGCCTATTCCTAGAATGTGCACTAACTAGCATCAACTGTAAGGCCTCTAACAAGATACCAGTCATTCTCAAAAACATGACAGATCACAGTGTCACGGTACCCCCAAAGTGTGTCATTGGTGAAGTAATTGCTGCTCAAAGTGTCATGCCCCTGAACCAAAATCAGTTTTCAGCCACCCGTTTTGAGTCTCAGGGCGAGAAACTTGTATTCAATCTTGACAATTCCCCTATTCCTGAGGAATGGAAGCAGCGTATTGTAGACAAACTGATATCCATCCCAGAAGTCTTTGCTTTGGTCACACTACAGCTGTGAAACATAGTATCCGATTACAGGATGAGACGGCTTTTAAGGAGCAATCTAGGCCAGTACACCCCAGTGACAGGGAGGCAGTGAAACAACACCTCCGAGAGCTCCTAGATTCTGGGATAATAAGAGAGTCCTTTTGCTTCACCATTAGTGTTGGTAAGGAAGAAAAATGGAAAAATCAGGTTGTGTGTTGATTATAGGAAGCTGAATGCTCGCACTATAAAAGACGCATATGCCCTTCCCAACATCGAGGAGACATTCTCAGCCCTAAGTGGGACGAAGTGGTTCTCCGTTATGGACCTAAGATTGGGATATTGTCAGGTAGAAATGGGAGAAGAGGATAAACATAAAACTGCGTTTACGTGTCCTCTGTGCTTCTACGAATTCAACCGTATGCCTCAGGGTGTTACCAACGCACCGAGCACTTTTCGGCTCTTAATGGAAAGGTGTGTCGGGGATTTGCGTCTTAGAGAGGTGCTTGTATTTTTGGACGATCTAATAGTTTTTCCTGAGACTCTTGAAGAGCATGAGTCAAGACATATGAAAGTATTGTCTCGTCTCAAGGACTATGGGTTGAAGTTTTCACCCGAGAAAAGTCAATTTTTTAGGTCATCTGTAAAATATCTTGGTCATGTTGTGGATGCTCAGTAGGCTTGGGCCGATTTTTGATATTATTGAATATCGCAATATTTGTCATCATATGCAATATTTTTTAACAATATCGAACATCGAACAGCTGTTATGGCATCCTCGGACTTTAATTTTACTTTGATACTCCTCCTCTTTCTGCACGAAAATGATGAAAATAACTGCTGAATTCTTTGGGTTAGCCTGCATGCATCTGCAGCCCTTCAGTACACAGACATGGCGGATTTAGAGGCAAAGAAGAATGCGAGCTCGCAAACTTGGCAACATTTCGGCTTTCAACCCGGGGAAAATGGAAGTTTGTGTTGGAGGGTGAATGGGTAAAAGGAAAGAAGCCCTTTGTCTCCCCCTGCAGCTGGCTCGCGGTAAATTTACAGAGGTTTTAGCAGTAGTAATAGGTCTATGTCATGTCAAATTTGAAAGCAGGAAGTACCCGTCTAAACTCGCTGAAGCAGTGTATCGTCACTTCCGGTTAATACATTCAGCATCTCCCTCTCCTGTACCACAAGCCGTTCCTTTAGTTCGGTATGCGGTATCATTTTTCGTTTTTTTTGTTGGCGAATGTACGAATTTCGCAATTATCTCCACGTTAAAATATTCCTTTGCAAAAAAAAATTGCGCGAGTGGAGCAGCGATCTGAATACCATCATTACTATTAGCAGCAACATTGGCTAGCTAGGTTGCCTAGCTTCATATTCAAACCGCAGTTGGCTGCATTGATTGAGATAATGGGAACGCTAGCTGCCAAGCTCGCTAGCTAGGTTGCTAGCGAGCTATCTATTAAGTCAAATATCCTATGGATCACATTTTCATTAAAAAATAGTGGTCTAGCTAAACATTGGTTATGACTACATCACCTGTTTTGTTAATATTTTTATTCTCAAGCGGTTAAAATGTTCTTAAAGTAAAATGTTTGTGACGTTGGCATTGCAACATTAGCGTTGCCATCTTTTGTTGATTGTTTGAGATTCCAGGAAGTACCGCCCTTTGACTGCAAACACGGTTGAGTGTATGCACACAATAGGTTCAACTCGCATTGCTGTTGATCGGCGCTGAGAATTAGCATGTCGGTCTTCTACCAAGTTGGTCTCCCATAGATGGTGAATGCATTCTTAGCGCGAATACAGCGGCAAATCTTCGAAGCGAAAAAATTGAAATGAGACCACGTTCAAACTCTCGCGACTAAAGCAAGGGGAAAGTTTGTTTTGCGTTTAGTGGAAACGCAGTATTTAAGTGAATTTCAACCGAACATGGGCTTTGCTCTGCTGTTGCAACAAGCAGGTATTCAGTGTCATCAGGTGACCATGCGTTCGATAAAACTGACTCCACCTGATTCCACCTACCTGCCATTGAGGTGGCCATTGTTTACTTGACTATCACTACCATGGAACTACCGGAAGTGGGAGCACACTGCTCGGCGTTCTGGAAGCAGGAAGTGTGACATAGGAGTATTCAATGAGTGTAATTTCAAATGACATTAAAATTGACCAGTCATATTTCCCCTATGAATGAGCTTTATTATCGCAAACTATGAAAAGTTCCGCCCACTGTCCCCAGGGTAAATCACAAGCTTGGAAAAAAAACAAAAAACAAAAAAAAAAAATGGCAGTAAATAACCTATCTAGCCTGTGTTCTTGTTTCATGGTGGAAGTCGTGAGTAGCGCTCAGCGCTGCGAGTGATTAGGATATCGTTTCGAGTTTACTAAACACGCCGTTTTTCAGATTAACATTCAATGAGAAGTTGGAGTCAATCAACGAGGGATGACCTACACCAGACCTTAATTTGGTGCAAAACCCAAGGCTTTTGAGAGGCATTTCAACACCAGCAATTACACGCGATACCCATGTCAGGATGAGCTAAGACGAAAAATCTGTATTGCTTGGATTGTCTGCCGAGGGTCATAGATGGATTTTCTACTGTAAGATATTTCAATAGGCTGCTGTGCCAAATGATTTTACATTGGCTGCCCTGCCACTGTTCTGTGTATGTTAAATTTTCTTTGGAAAAACATTAATTATTCGGAATTACGGAGATGATGAAATGGATCAACCGGAAATCACATATTTAACGCTGTGTCAATATGCCCTATTATTTTTAACTGCCGATATTTATTATTTAGAGCAGCTTGCTTGTGCATTTTGGATCAATACGCCGGCACTGATCACCCACGCTTTTCAGTATACCATAGATAGCTCAAAATGCAGCCTCTGACGCATCCTGATCCGATTGCTTAACGCTAGATGTTACCGAGGAGTCCTCCAAATGTGGTATTTTTCCGAAAATGCTAGCTGCTTGATGATCTACTAATGACCGGGACAAAAAAACCGCTTCATTTTCATTTGAGATTAAACATCTGCCATATCCGTGTTTGACAGTGTGGCACAATGTAGTTTGGGAAATGTAGTTTTTTCAGCAGCAGCATTAAAATGGTCTGTAGATACTTCAAAATACATTTCCCTTGATGCATCGCTCCTTCATATCAAATGCCGTATAAGCACACCCATTCGTCTTTAGCAGGAAACAAAGTTCAGGCAGATCAATAGCGATTATGCAACCTATTGCATATGTGCAAATGTTTTACATTTATCTTTGCATATAATTAATTTTTAACAGCAAATGCGAGCAAAACTGTCACACTGTACAGCCCTGAGCAAATCAACCTCTCAGCCATTATTTATTCATAGGCTAAGGCTACACATTATTAACCAGCAAACCAACCCCCCCCGGCGATAATATCGTCTATCGCGATATTTGGGCGGGACAATATCGAGATATTTCATTTTGGATATCGCTCAAGCCTAATGCTCAAGGGGTCCACACTGACCGAGACAAGATTTCTGCTCTCAAAGAATGGCCTTATCACCGAGAACCGGGAAGAGCTGAAGCGTTTTCTGGGTTTTGCGTGGTATTGTAGGCATTTTGTGGAGGGCTATTCTAAGATCGCCAAGCCCCTTAACACCCGTACTGTTGGGTACTACCCACCCAAAAAGAGAGGTAAAACTTACCGCGGAGACGGGCCTAAGAATTTTGTGAGCCCTCAAGCACCCTTTGGTGCAGAGTGGACCCCTGACTGTGAAACTGCCTTTAGAACCCTTACTGACAAGCTAACGTCCGCTCCTGTACTTGCTTTCGCAGATCCGATGCTTCCATGTGTGTTGCAAACAGATGCTTGCTGCAGGGGTCTGAGAGCGGTGCTCTATCAAGAGCAAGGTGGAAAGCTCCGAGTAATAGCTTACGCCAGCAGAGGTTTGTCAATAAGTGAGCGAAATTACCAAACTCACAAGAGTATTTTGCGCTGGGCAATTTATGAAAAATTTTGTGATTCCCTTTATGGCACAGATTTTACCGTTCTGACAGATAATCCGCTTACCTACGTCCTCACCTCTGCTGAATTGGATGCCGCTGGACACCGCTGGCTAGCTGCCTTGTTGACCTTCAGATTTAACATCAAGTACTGAGCAGGGCACACTAATAGTGATGCAGATGGTCTATCTAGACGCCCACAGGATGCACCTCAGGTGGATGACGATTTCCTTCAGGAGAGGGAGCGGATCTCTGAAATGACAACGCGCATCTTAGAAGGGGAAGATCAGGAGATCCCCACTGATGCCATCCTTGCTGTATGTCAGCGCAACTCGGTTATTTCGCAACAACTCCCTTTTCTTTCTGAGTCTTTCGCCATAGAAGCATCGTCAGTGCCCGATTTGTTTGCTGATCAGGGTCAAGCCACCTTACCTGGGGTGACAAAAGAAGATTGGCGTATCGCGCAAAGGGAAGACTCATCCATTGGGAAAGTTATTTTTACACTGGAAATGGTGCAGAGGCCTAGCTTTGACACAGTGAATGCTGAGCAGTCAGAAGTCAGGTTGCTCCTCAGAGAATGGAACCAGCTTGAATCAGAGATGGAATCCTCTATCGGAAGTGCTTTGATTGTGGAGACATGATTTATCAGCTAGTATTGCCCAAAAAGTATAGAGAGAAGGCCTTTCAAGGGCTACATGACAAAATTGGTCATCTGGGATCTGAGCATGTGCTAAGTCTTGCTGGAGCCCGGTTTTATTGGCCCAGAATGGCAGAATTTATTGAAAAGAAATGCCAAACCTGTGAGAGACGTTTTAGGCTAAAAGCTTAGCCCCAGAGACCAGCGCCAATGGTTAACATAGACAACCTACCCATTAGAATTATTATGTATGGACTATTTGTCCCTCGAACCTGATAACCGTGACACAAGAAACACCTTGGTCATCACTGACCATTTTACTAAGTTTGCGGTAGCAGTGCCGACAAAGGTTCAGAAGGCTAAGACTGTTGCTCAGGCTCTCTGGGAGAACTTCCTAGTTCACTACGAGTTTCCTTGTCACATTCATAGTGATCGGGGAGGGACCTTGAATCCCACACAATTAAGGAGCTGTGTTCACTGATTGGGGCAGAAAAGGTGCGTACTACGCCCTATCATCCTCAAGGTAATCCTGTTGAGCGCTTTAACAGGACCCTGCTAAGCATGCTTGGAACTTTGGAGGAAAAGGACAAACAGCATTGGAGAAATTTTGTGAAACCCCTCGTTCATGCTTACAACTGTACAAGGAATGACACAACGGGGTATTCACCCTATGAATTAATGTTTGGCAGGCAGCCTACTCTTCCCATTGACCTTATCCTGGGAATCAGCCCTCCAACTGAGACCCAGACACATTCAGAATATGACCTGAACTTATGCTGGCATCTCCAGGAAAGCCACACACTGGCAGTTGAGAAATCGAGGAAGGCAGGAGAAAGGAACAAAATACGATTTGATGCCAATATCAGAGCCTCTGAGTTAGAAAAAGAGGATTGTGTGCTTATCAAAAATATGAGCGTATGGGGGAAGCATAAACTGGCTGACAAGTTGGAGCGTATTGTTCATGTTGTTTTAAAACAAATTGGTGGCAGTGCAGTATATGTAGTCAAGCCAGAGAGAGGAAATGGCCCACATCGTACCCTCCACAGAGACATGCTTTTGCTCTGTGGGTTTCTGCCTGTTGAGGAAGCTCCAGATCAGGGATCCAGGCAGTGCAAGCCAAAAGAAATGGAGTTGCGAGGTCGTAAAATCAAAAACCAGCAGACAGAGCATGATGTTACAGAGGGGGAATTATCAGATGAGGATGAGGAAGTCTACTTCTCAGAAGGACCAGTGAAGGTTGCTACCTGGGGCCCATATGTGCAAGAAATAGAAAGCACACTGAGATGACCCCCGATTCTGCTGAACCCCAAAGCCCCAGAACTCAATGCACAGCCCTCAGCCAATTCTGAGCAGATGAATGATGACCCGTCAGTTGGGGATTGAGACTAGCAGTAGAATGGACCATAAGTTTTCTGAACCTAGCGACCATATCATTATAGAAATCCCTAAGTGTGACGCCTCCAACACATTGCATAGTGATGAAGGGGTCGGAGGAGTCTCAGCAGTACAAATGAAGAGTGGGACGTCCTTGCCTAATCAGGAAAATGAGTTAGTTTCACAGGAATATGGAGAGGATGTGAACATAATTCTTGAAACCAGGCTGAATGAGCTCAGACACTCTAACTGGGAGAGACACCCACCACATAAATTTACCTACGATGAGCTGGGAAAGCCCTTGATTCTTGTCCTTAGCACATTTTTTGAAAGGGTACAAACTTTTCTTTCCCCCATAACAAAAATCCCAACCAGAAGCCATGTAAGGTTTTGGATGCATGCAGAGACTCATGCACTTTAGAGGGGGAGGGTGTATCCAGGTTAATTCAACCCTTGGTTGGAAATATTTTGCTGTTCTTTGAAATGAGATTTATTGTTGTGGATATTAGAGTGATTGACTTCCTTGTATTGTCACACAATCTTTGATAAATGCTTGCAATTGACTTTTTGCATTGTCACAATCTTTGATGCGTGCTCAAGAGGCAAAATCGTTCCCATGCTGCATGCGTATTTTTCTCATCTTAACTTGTACTTTTGTCCTAGTGCAAACCTGATGCAAAAAGAACATCAGAGCTTGATAACAAATAAATTTAAATCGGAGATTTCTCCGAAAGGCAAGAATTAATCGAGAAGTCATCATTTTGCCTCGAGACGCTCAAAACTGAGTGTATTTGATATCTTGGTGAGTTCTGATTATAGCTCAGTAGCTATTGTTTTAGCATGCTAACTGTTAACAAAGAAAACGCAGGAAAACTCTTGGTATGCGTGATACTTCTGTAATAAAAACCAGTCGGGATAATTTAAAAAAGGGATAAAAACTAGTTGCAAACATGCTGTAGTGGTGTTGTGTGCACTATGAGTCATGTTCAATTGTTGATATGATAATGTACGATGTATGAAATGCTTGATAATCTTTTAACTAGCCAGCTAGCATGAATTTTCAGGTGGCTAAGTTCATGTAAGCCACGTGTAGAGCCAGCTAGCAGCTGAGTTTTCACTGTGAAACGGAAAAGTCACTGTGTGTTTCGGGTTATGAGCTAGAGTGTATGTAATTTCCGACATTTTGTTGAATCTATGTATTGTGAAATATTCTGTTGTAAGGTCCTACATAAAAGTAAATGGGCATGGTTGCTGCCTAAAAATCCGAAGGGAGGAATTTTTCTACCCAGTCGGAAGGTTTCATTGAATTATCCATCGGTTTGCTGTTCAAGTTATTCTTGCCCTGATTAATTATTTTAGTGTTAATCCTTACCCGGATTTGCTCTGAGGGAGTTCATCTAATTAATTTATGAGCAAACCAAGAGAGGAGTTTGTTAAGTGGTGTGACAATTCTTTTCTTCAACTTAACATCTCAAAGACTAAAGACATGATCATTGATTTTAGAAGAAACAAACCTTGCTCTCCTCCACCCACTTATATAAAGGGAAGTTCCATAGGGATGGTTGACAAATATAAATATTCGGGCACGATTATAGACAACAGGCTCAAATTTGATGTGAATACAGAGGTTATTTGTAAGAAGGGACAAAAACGGTTGTACTTCCTTAGGAAGCTTAACGTTTTTAATGTTGATAAAGTAATGTCTTTATTCTCAATTCTTTTATGGAATCTGTTCTCACCTTTTCTTTTATTGCCTGGTATGGGGGCATCAGTCTTAGGGACAAAAACAACCTCAGCCATATTGTAAAGGTGGCTGGGAAGTTGATTGGCTGTCCACAGGTTTCCTTGCAGAACATTTATGAAAAGCGGGTAGTTCAGAAGGCAAGGTCTATATTGGATTGTAACAGTCATCCCCTTTATTGTTCATTTGAGGCCCTTCCCTCAGGCCGGAGACTAAGGGTCCCTTTTTATAAGTCAAATAGGACAAAAAACTCTTTTGTTCCCAGTGCAATACGAATGCTTAAAGTCGCACAATTCTTTGCACATACCTGTAAATGAATTTGATGATAGGTAAGACAGTTTCTTAACTTATATTAGTTTAACTTTTAACTTAACTTTTAGCCTGTGTCTATTTCTTGTTATGTCTTTGTGTATCTTGTGCTATTTATGTGTACCTGACTGCAAGACAAGTTTCCCTTTGGGACAATAAAGTAAACTGAACTGAACTGAACTGAGGAAGCCAACAATGCATTTGTGGAAAAGCAAAAGCTAGTTCAATAGCATTTGAGTTGCTAACCATTGATGTATGGATTTGTTCCATCATTGTGAAATAAAAATGGGGGAAGGTCAGAAATCAACCAGCTTGTTGGAAAAATGCATGTTGTTTAAATTGGTTATTCAACCCAGTTGGGGAAAATGTAGTCTTTTTACATGGGATAGAATGCTGCCCATATACTAGTTTATTTGGGCAGATTGTGGCCAAGTATAGCCATTTATGATTGACTTGTGAAGAATTCCATCAGATTGGGCGCCTCGGTGGCTCATCGGTCTAAGCGTGGGCACCATAAAGGCTGCGTCCTTCCCGTGGCGACCCGGGTTCGATTTCGGCTCGGGTCATTTCCTGCATGTCTTCCCCATTCTTCTCCCCAACCTTCCTGTCTCTCTCCACTGTATAACTATCAAATAAAGGAAAAATTCTCCAAAAAAAAAAAAGAATTCCATCAGATTGAGTTGTCATCCGCCACTGTCCTATCCGTCATCATTCGTCCACATCTTCAAGTCGCCATTTCACCTTCATCAGAGAGACATCTCCATCTTTATGCAACCATCTTCAGTCGTCACCTGGACATCTTGCTGGACATTCATTACAGCAGAGGGCGGTAGGATATTTTAAGTGCACTCATTTTATTTTAAACTGTTTTATTAATTATTTACTCTTTCCTATTCATTTGAACTTTGACTGTTTCCTGAGATCTCCATTCTTTTTTTCCCCCAGTTTTTAAAAAAATCCTCCTGTTACACGGTCTTATCCTTAGTGGGTCACAGGGGTTGAAAGAAAAACACCGATGTGTGGGAAAACAAACTGTAAATATGCTTGTTGCTACTGTACATAATTGTTATATCCACTGATTTCAACACACTCTCGATTCACCGTGTGAAAAGCCAGTACTGAGACCTTGGATGTTGCTTGGTCATAATACATTTCTTTAACATACAGCCAGTTCATTGTCATGTGCATTATTTGGGGGGAATGTTTTACGTCTACTTTAGCAGTCAGGCAAAAAATTATAACCAATCTCCTCATCGAACCTAGATTATAGATGAAACGCCAGATGGTACTCTATTGCCTTATCCAAATAAGGGTACCGGCATAGACAGGGATTACATTAAGAAATCTGATCCTCTGGAAATTTACTGAGAAGACTCGCTTTCACGAATATGTGCTGCCTAAGAACATGATTGACACTGAAAAATGACTGAATATTCCATTATAAGAGGCTCTTTTTGGAGACACAGATGCTATACATTTATGTTTGAATGATTTGCTTGACTTTTGGTTTGAGAGAGCGAGCACACAAGAATTGCCAGTGAAGGTTTAATGACACTGAGGCTCAGACTACACAAAGTTAATTTCATGCCTGGCATTTGGGGTAAAACAACATTCTCACTATGTTTACACTACTTGGTTAGTTAGAAGATAGGGTGCTTATCTTTTCTGAATGTACAGTTTGCGTGTCATATTCAACTCTGAATGCTACTTATGCCCTATATTCACATAAAAAGTAATAAGCATATACATTTCCAGCTGTAATTGATGTCACTGTCATTCTGCTGATACAAAATGCAATTATCTGGCTATGTAAAGGAATTAAAAGACAGTTTCTTTGTTTAGTTTTTTTTCTGGCACAAGGAGATACCTGTGATACTGGGTAATTGCTAGGAATAGTGTCGACAGATAAAGAAGGTATTATTTTGGCAGTTGTACACTGGAATTAGGTGTGAGGCTCTGGAGTTTTTGAGTGTGGGGGAGGGGGAGTGGGAGCAGCCAAATGGGAAGTGTCTGACGGCCTAAACCACTGCACCACACCACACCACACCACACCCCCCCCCCTATCAGCACCATCAGCTGCTGTCCTGCTAGTACAGCTCTCAGGGGGAAAAAGATACTCGTAAATGCACCCGTATGGGACACCAACTCTTAAAATCTGAATAGGTGCCTGTCTCTTCTCATATGACGTATACTGTAAATGCAGTGAGTTCTGTCAAAGAACGACAAATCTTGATTCACCGATTTCATACATATTCCTTGCATCAACAGTTGACTGGTCAAATTGTTATTAAACTGCAAAAAAGTTGAGACCACTGATGTAGAACATTTTGCCTGCAATCCTGTGACTTAATAATTGCAATCACTCTTCTTCAGAAAGCAGCCTATAATTATCCACTCATAGAGCAGTAAATAGTTGATTATTCCACAAATACTGTACATGCTATCCATTTCTTTGGAGTCAGCAGAACAAATGCATTCCTTTTGTTCTGCATTTCATAAGCAGTTTTTCAATACAAAAAAAAACATTCATATGACATGATTAGCAAAATGTTACATAAATAATGGAGTGTGTGTGTATATATATATATATATATATATATATATATACCCCAATACCAAAATAGTTGGGACAAAGTGTAAATTGTGAATAAAATCAAAACGCAGTGACTTACAAATCACACCAGCCAGTATTTTATTCACAATAGAACACAGATAACATAGCAAATGTTGAAACTGAGAAATTTTACAATTTTATCCACAAAATGAACTCTTTCCAAATTTGATGGCTGCTACAGGTCTCAAAAAAGTTGGGACAGGGGCCTGTTTACCATGGTGTAGCATCCCCTCTTCTTTTTAACACAAAGTGGAGGCGTCTGGGCATTAAGGAGGCAAGTTTCTTGAGTTTAGCCATTGGAATTTGATCCCACTCTTGTTTAATATAGGCTTCCATCTGCTGGAGAGTTTTGGGTCTCCTTTGACGGACTTTTCGTTCAATTCTGCGCCAAATGTTCTCAATCGGTGAAAGATCAGGAATTCAGGCAGGCCAGTTCAGCACGCGGACTCTAATACTACAAAGCCATGCTGTTGCAATAGCTGCAGTTTGTGGTTTTGCATTGTCGTGCGGAAATACACAAGGCCTTCCCTGGAATAGATGTCGTCTGGAGGGGAACATATGTTGCTTTAAAACCTTTATATAGCTTTCAGCATTCATGGTGCTTTTTAAAACATGCAATTGTCCCACACCATATGCACTAATGCATCCCCATACCATCAGAGATGCTGGCTTTTGAACTGAACACTGATAACAGGAGGGGTGGTCTTTCTCCTCTTTCCCCCAGAGGACACGACGCCCCTGATTTCCAATGAGAATGTCGAATTTGGACTCGTCTGACCACAGTACACTTTGCCACTTTGCTACAGTCCATTTTAAATGAACCTTGGCCCACAGAACATGGTGGTGCTTCTGGATCATGCTCAACAATGGCTTACTTTTTGCATTATAGAGTTTTAGGTGGCGTCTGTGGATGGCACGGCAGACTGTGTTTACAGACAGTGGTTTCTTGAAGTATTCCTGGGCCCGCGTAGTAATGTCAATGACAGAATCATGCCGGTGAGTGATGCAGGGGCATCTGAGGGCCCGAAGATCATGGGCATCCAGTAAAGGTCTTCAGCCTTGTCCCTTACGCACAGAGATGTTTCCAATTTCTCTGAATCTTTTGATGATGTTATGCATTGTTGATGATGAGACCTGCAAAGCCTTTGCAATTTGACGTTGAGGAACATTGTTTTTAAAGTATTCCACAATTTTTTTACGTAAGACTTCACAGGTTGGAGAGCCTCTGGCCATCTTTACCTCTGAGAGACTCAGCCTCTCTAAGATATCCCTTTTTTTATCCCTTTTATTTTTCAGCCCTTTTTTTGCCTGTGTCCCAACTTTTTTGAGACCTGTTGCAGCCAGAAAATTTGAAAGGAGCTCATTTTGTGGATTAAGTCTGGTGACTTCATTTTTTTTCTCCATAATGTTGCTAAGCCTAGACCTGTCCAACAGAAGCAACTCCAGATTATAAACTGCATCAAGAGGCTTGTTCAATGGGCACTGCACATGATAGGCACATCGCTTCATGGGCTTCATTTCTTACCCTGACATACCCATTGCATCACCCATAGTAAATCAGGACTCTTCTGATCGCATGACCTTTTGCACTCCTCCACAGTCCATTCTTTATGCTCCCAAGAAACTGGAAGTCCTTTTTTTCCCCCATTGGTCTCTCTAAAGACTGGCTTACTTGTTGCCACGCAGCCTTTAAGTTCCAATCCTGCAAGTTCTTGTCACATTGTGCGCGTGTAAATGTTCTTGCTAACACAATTAAACATGCATCGCCCTCCATAATTATTGGCACCCCTGGCTAAGATATGTTCTTTAGCTTCTAATAAATTCAGTTTTTTTCTAAATAATATAAGACCACAATGAAAAAAAGAGGAAAATCCAACCTTTAATTCAAGTGCATTTTATTCAGTGGGAAAAAAAATCCCACATTAAGAAATAATTCTTTTTGCATCAAATCACGTGTGCCACAATTATTAGCACCCCTGATGTTAATACTTTGTACAACCCCTTTTGCCAACAAAACAGCACCTAATCTTCTCCTATAATGTTTCACAAGATGGGAGAATACAGAAAGAGGGATCTTCGACCATTCCTCTTTGCACAATCTCTCTAAATCATCCAGCGACCTGGGTCCTCTCCTCTGCACTCTCCTCTTCAGCTCACTCCACAGGTTTTCAATGGGGTTGAGGTCTGGGGACTGAGATGGCCATGGGAGGAGCTTGATTCTGTGTCTGGTGAACCATTTCTGTGTAGATTTGGCCACATGTTTAGGGTCATTATCTTGCTGAAAGACCCAGTGACGACCCATCTTCAGCTTTTGGGCAGAGGCCACCAGATTTTGATTTAAAATGTCCTGGTATTTCAAAGCGTTCATGATGCCATGCACCCTAACAAGGTTCCCAAGGCCTCTGGAAGAGAAACAGGCCCACAGCATCACCGATCCTCCCTCATACTTCACAGTGGGCATGAGGTGCTTTTCGGCATACTCATCTTTTGTGTTCCGCCAGACCCACTTAGAGTGTTTGTTGCCAAAAAGCTCTATCTTGGTCTCATCTGACCAAAGCACACAGTCCCAGTTGAAGTCCCAGTACCGCTTAGCGAACTGCAGACGTTTGCATTTATGATTGTGAGTGAGAAAAGGTTTTTTCCGTGCATGCCTCCCAAACAGCTTGTTGGCATGTAGATAGCGCCTGATGGTTGTTTTGGAGACTTTGTGACCCCAAGATGCTACCATTTGTTGCAATTCTTTAACAGTGAGCTTTGGAGAACTTTTTATTTCTCTTACCATCCTCCTCACTGTGCGTGGTGGCAAAATAACCTTGCGTCCTCGTCCAGGCTTGTTAACCACTGTTCCAGTTGTTTTAAACTTCTTAATGATTCCTCTGACAGTAGATATGGGCAGGTGCAGGCGAGTGGCTATTTTCTTGTAGCCATTGCCTGACTTGTGAAGGTCGACACACATCTGCCTTACTTGAATGGTGGGTTCCTTTGTCTTTCCCATGTTGAAGAGTGGATAAGAGAAATGGCCTCTGTGTCACGTCATAATTATACCCCAGGGAAACAGGAAGTGATGAATTACTAATTAAATTTTCCTAGATACTCTGATCAACTTTGTAAACTACTGTAGAAATGACAGAAATACTTCAATTACATTTATTTCCTAGGAATTGTTAGGGGTGCCAATAATTGTGGAACAGGTGATTTTATGAAAAATAATTATTTCTTTGGGATTTTTTTCTCTTAAAATTCACTTGAGCTGAAGGTTACATTTTTCTACAATTTTCAGTGTGAGAGTATGCTTCTGCAATAAAAATTGAATTTATTTTAAGGCTTTTAACACATCTTAACCAGGGGTGCCAATAATTATGGAGGGCGCTGTAGCCATGAGTTCAACAGTCAAATTTTTATTATGCAACTTCAGCAAGTATTTTAGTGATCTCCAATCGTAATCATCCAGAATTTTTTTTTTGACCCATTTCTTCTTCGAAAAAGAAATGGGTCAAAATGGTTCAACTGTATCGATCCGGTTTTAGAAATGAATTGGACAGTACCTAACCCAATTTCAGTGATTTCAGCACTCTCTTTAGTTGTTTTTTTGCTTGACGCGAGCCAATAATTTGCCCCTCTTGAAACACTATAAAATCTTTTCCACAACCGTAGGATACGTCCTCCAACATCATGGTTGTAAGTTAAATATGACACCTTTCTGCAAATTTAAAAGCCAGGCTTCTTTTTATTTAAATTTTTCTGAGTTTTTAAATGATAAGAAAGGAAAAAGGGCCCTGTGCAAAAGTTTGGGAACCCTTTTGGATTATTCTTTGTTACCTTTTAAGAAGATGATTACTAAGGCCCAGACCCAGGTGATTTACTCGTTAGGGCTTCAATGAGTCAGGTGAATATAATTCCAGGGTTGAACTATATATTCTGAAGTAACTCCATGCCTTCTAAACTATCCGACTGTGGTGACTGTTGTGTCTGGTGTTAAAAACCATGTGTTCCTCTAAACTGTTCTCCCGTGATCTGGAAAAACCTAGTGAAATTATCAGTGGCAAGAATTCTCGCAACTGAACAAAAACCTTTGGATTCTGGACTTCTCCTAACTGAAATAAATAATAGAAACTTGATGTAGACAGTTCAAATAACACTAATAGCTAGTGTTCTAAGATTTTTGCCACTCTACTGCAAAAGAGGGTCAAACTCAGTTTCTCCCAAAAGTGACAAATGTACTAGGTTTTTCCAGATCACAGGAGAGTTGTCCAAGGATATCAAAGTCAAGATAATTCACTTCCACCAACAAGGAGAGGGCTACAAAAAACTCTCGCAACGTTTCAAAATACCCATTTCTACTGTCAGAAACATTGTAAGAAAATGGAAAATACAACCCCAATTCCGAAATAGTTGGGACAAAGTGTAAATTGTGAATAAAATCAAAATGCAATGATTGTCATGGTTTGTAGGCTTTGAGAGCTTTCTTTGTTGCTCTCGTCCGGGACAATATCGTTTTGCTTTCATTCGGATTCCTGGGCCAGCTGACATTAATTGGGGGCGTCGCCCGGATTCTATTTAAGCCCTAGTTCCGCCTCACTTCCCTTGCTAGAGTGTCAGTGTTATGTTTGCACTTTAGCCGGTAAGGTCTCTAGTAAGAGTGTTGTTGAGGGTTTAGCTGTGTATTTGAGGACAAGTTCTAGACAGCAAGGGAATCTTTCTGTTTTTTTTCCCTTTCTTTTCGTTCTGTCGAGTTCGCCTTGTTTCCTTGCCTTGGACGACATCTAGGTCCGTTGGAAGCGCGAGTCTCTCGTGTCTCTTTCTCATCTGTGGTTTCCCCTTTTATTCTGGCCGCTGCATTTGGCGTCTCAAACTCACCAGCCATCACAGTTAGGAATTAGTTGCAAAAAAGGAAAGTGTTAGTTAGTTTTCGAGGGAGTTTATTCCTCTGATTCTCTCTCTCCCTTTCTCTGTTCGTGCACCGTTTGGGTGCTTAATCGTTTGATCTCGGTTTCCGAGATCTTTCGTTTGTTCGTTCGGTCTAGCTCGCTTTGCTTCCTTATTTCTCACGGACGAGATGTATGTCCTTCGGAAGCGCAAGCCCCTCTCTCCTGTTCTGTCTGGCTTCTGTGTTTGTCTTATCGCTGTGCTTCCTTTCTTTCCGGCCACAGCATTTGGCGTCTCGAATAACCAGCCATCACAGTACACTCTAGCCAAACATGTTGACATCAGTGGTGGCAGAGATTAAAAGGGCTGTTACCAGCCAGCAAGATATGCTGTCTGGTTTCGCTAAAGGGCTTTCAGGTTTGAGTAATCAGCAGTCTGAGTTAGCTGAGAGACTCCGCCTTCAAGAGAATTCGCTTCAGAAACAGGAGAGCATCCTGTTAAGCTTGACCGAGACTGTTAGGTTCTCGGGGAAGGTGTATAGATGATGCTTGTGCAACATTTTGTGAAACTTGTGTAGACAGAGACCTAAGTTACAATTGCCTCAAAGATATAGTGGCGAGGCCGGAAAATGCAAGGATTTCATCGCCCAATGTGAAATATTTTTTAGGGCTCAGCCGTCACGATTTGTTAATGAGGATTCTCGGGTGGCATTTTTATTATCCCTGCTGGCTGGCACAGCACTCACTTGGGTCGGCCCACTAATCAGATCTAATTCACCGATCGTAAAATCTGTGGAGGCTCTTGTTAGAGAGATGGTGTCAGTATTTGATCAAGATATTTGTGGTCAGGACGCGGCTACGCGTTTGATGCACCTTAAACAGGGCAAAGAAAGTGCGGCTGAGTTCTCTATCGCATTTCGCTTTCTGGCTACAGAGACAGGCTGGCCGGAGGCTCCTCTTATGACTGTGTTCAGTCATGCTCTTATTGAGGAGATAAAGGACGCGTTGGCTACATTGGAACCCTGTTCGACTTTAGACTCTTTAGTTTGTACGGCTGTGCGAATTGACAACCGCATACGCGAACGCAACAGGGAGAAGCAAAACAGATTGCTGCTTGCTGACAATGGGGCTAAAGTTGCTAGTGGTGAGTGTGCGGCTCCTATTCCACCCACTGAAAATTCTACTACGGTTGAGCCTATGCAAGTTGATAATTCGTTTGACAGTCGGACTAATAAACCTACTCGCAGAAGAATAATCTGCTTTAATGGTAAAAAGCCGGGTCATATCCGTCCACGTTGTCTGAAGCTTCAGGGAAACGGAAAACCCCTGTAGCGATTTGGGGGGCGCTAGAGGGGCAGACCCAATTTCCCTTCCGAACACTAATCCCTGTTGAACTGACTGTGGGGTGCAAGAGAGTTACTATTGAAGCGTTCGTGGATTTGGGCGCAGTAAATTGTTTCATGGATATTGAGTGGGCTAGGAGGAACTCCGTTCCCACCTGTTCTCTCTCACAGCCACGCTCTGTGAGAACTTTGGACAGTCGCCCGCTTGGAACGGGAGTTATAACCGAAGTTTCTGAACCGCTAAATATGTTCATTTCCTTTGGTGGCCACTCTGAGGAGGTTCGGTTTTTTATTATCAGTTCCCCTGCTTTTCCCATTGTTTTAGGGCATTCTTGGTTACGGGAACATAGACCTTGCATCAGCTGGGGGGGAACAGAACAATCCTATCGTCCGCTGGGGCACCAACTGCAACTCTCGTAGAGATAATGAAACTTGTTTTCCCAGACATCAAGCTATGGGGCAGGCTGATGCCTGGAGCGAGTGTGAGGAGGCTATCTCACCGTGCCCTCCTAGACTAGAAAAAGGCAGAGGAGGGGGTTGGAATAGGATCCTCAATTTGATTGGCGACAGCCAGAGGATGATTACCTTTCAGAGGATTTTAGCGATTCTGAATCAGTCACGGAGACATTAGATTCTGAGCAGGGTGAGGAATTTGGGGCCACCCTGAACTTTAGCTTGCCTTCTAATGTTCCTAATGACTATGCTGATCTTGCCTAAGTGTTTAGTAAACAACGAGCATCGACGTTACCTCCCCATCGTCCGTACGACTGCGAGATCAAACTCTACCCTGGTACAACTCCTCCTAGGAGTTCGCTACACTTGCTGTCAGGACCTGAGCGTAAGGCTGTGCGAGAATATATTCAGGAAGCTCTTGCTAATGGTTTTATTCAGCCGTCCACGTCTCCTGCTGGAGCGGGATTTTTTTTTGTGGGGAAGAAGGATGGCGGTCTGAGACCCTGTATTGATTATAGGGGTTTGAATAAGATCACCATTAAAAACCGGTACCCCCTTCCGTTAATGAATTCCGCGTTTGAACGTCTGCAGGAGGCGTCATTTTTTACGAAGCTAGATCTTCGCAATGCTTATAACTTGGTTCGCATTCGGGAGGGGGACGAATGGAAGACGGCATTTAACACTCATGACAGGCACTACGAATATTTGGTCTTACCGTTCGGATTGGTTGACGCCCCCTCGGTGTTTCAGGCACTCGTTAATGACGTCCTCCGAGAGATGTTGGAGAAATTCATCTCGTTTATCTTGACGACATTTTGATTTTTTCTTCAACACTCTCAGAGCATAAACAACACGTCAGATGTGTGCTTGAGGCCCTCCTTAATGCCAAGCTTTTTGCTAAAGCCGAGAAATGTGTTTTTCACGCCCAAACTGTCTCATTCCTGGGCTTTATTGTTTCTAAGGGGTCGATTCGTATGGACCCGGACAAGGTGGCTGTGGTCAGGAATTGGCCTGCGCCTCAGAGTGTTAAGGGGGTTCAACGCTTCCTGGGCTTTGCTAATTTTTATAGGAGGTTTATCCGCAATTTTAGTGCAGTTGCTGCCCCAATTATTGCGCTCACCAAGAAGAATACCTCCTCAGCGTTTTTTTGGTCTCCAGCAGCTGATGCTGCCTTTCAGGAATTAAAGAAACGTTTTAGCTCAGAGCCCATTCTGGTTTTGCCCGATCCCTCCCTCCCATTTGCTGTGGAGGTAGATGCTTCGGAGGTGGGCGTGGGTGCTATTTTGTCCCTGCGCCCTCGTTGGGATAATAAGCTACACCCATGCGCATACTTCTCCCGGTCTTTGTCCGCCGCGGAACGCAATTACAGCATTGGTGACCGGGAGTTATTGGCGGTCAAGCTGGTGCTTGAGGAGTGGTGCCACTGGTTGGAGGGAGCTGAACACCCTTTTGTGGTGTGGACCGACTATAAAAACCTCCAGTATATTCAGCAAACCAAGCGACGTAATTCCCGGCAGGTGCAGTGGTCATTATTCTTTAACCGCTTTGATTTTACACTGACCTATCACCCGGGCTCTAAAAACATTAAGCCTGACACCCTGTCACGGATTTACGACCGCTCTGACCGCGATCCTACCCCGGAGCCAGTTATTCCGGCTGCTCGGGTTGTTGCACCCATTCAGTGGGAGATTGAGGCAGTGGTTCAGGAGGCTTTAAAGACTGACCCTGGTCCTGGGGGGGAGCCTCCCGGCTGTTTGTTTGTTCTGCCTACAGTTAGGCCACAGGTCCTCCAGTGGGGACATTCTTCCCACTTGGCTGGGCACCCGGGGGCCCATCGGACCAAGCAGTTCCTGGCCCGACGTTTTTGGTGGCCTGGTATGATGAGAGACATTCGGGAATTTGTTGCTGCTTGTGGCACATGCTGCAGGAACAAGACTTCCGACCTCCCTCCCTCTGGTCTGCTGCGACCTTTGCCCGTTCCCAGGTGCCCTTGGACGCATATTGCGTTGGGCTTGGTAACGGGGCTGCCTGTGTCTGATGGCAACACGGTCATCCTGGTCGTGGTTGACCGTTTTTCTAAGGCTGCTCATTTTGTCGCGCTACCCAAGTTGCCTTCAGCGTGGGAGACGGCCCTTCTTGTGGTTAACCATGTGTTCCGGCTGCATGGGCTTCCGCAAGATGTGGTCTCTGACCGAGACCCTCAGTTTACGGCCAGATTCTGGCGGGCATTTTGCAAGCAGTTGGGGGCCACCATGAGTCTCTCCTCTGGGTTTCATCCAGAGACCAATGGGCAGACTGAACGTACTAATCAGTCTTTAAAAAACACTCTTCGATGTTTGGTGGCGGATAATCAATCCTCATGGAGTCGATTTTTAGCATGGGCCGAGTATGCCCATAACTCACTGAGTAATTCCTCCACGGGTCTTTCCCCGTTTGAGGCTCAGGTGGGTTACCAACCCCCGCTGTTTCCTGAGACTGAGAATGATTCTGAGGTTCCCTCGGTCAACCATTTCATTCGTCGCTGTCGGTCGGTTTGGACCAGGGTCCGTTCTTCTCTGTTGCACTCAAGGCTCAAACAAAAATCCGCCGCTGATAGAAGGCGTCGTTTGGCCCCATCTTATCGGGTCAGTCAGAGTTTGGCTGTCTACCCGGGACCTCCCCTTGAAGGTTGAATCCCGAAAACTGGCACCCCGCTATATTAGCCCGTTCAAGATAGTGCGGAAGATCAATCCGATCACGGTCCAGTGAAAGCTCCCGAGATCTTTACGCATCCATCCATCTTTCCATGTCTCTCGGATTAAGCCAGTTAGCACTAGCGTCCTGGCACCTGCCGACACACCCCCGCCGCCACCGCGAATGGTTGAGGGGAGGCCGGTTTACACTGTGCGCCGCATTCTTGCCGAGAGGCGTGTTGGTCGTGGGGTCCAGTTCCTCGTGGACTGGGAGGGATATGGCCCCGAGGAGTGCTGCTGGGTCCCTTCGCGGGATATTCTGGATCCCATGCTAATTTTTGAGTTCCGCGCACCGGGCTCCTTGGGGACTTCTGGAGCTGTCCCTTGGGGGGGGGTCCAGTCATGGTTTGGAGGCTTTGAGAGCTTTCTTAGTTGCTCTCGTCCGGGACGATATCGTTTTGCTTTCAATCGGATTCCTGGGCCAGCTGGCATTAATTGGGGGCGTCGCCTGGATTCTATTTAAGCCCTAGTTCCGCCTCACTTCCCTTGCTAGAGTGTCAGTGTTATGTTTGCACTTCAGCCGGTAAGGTCTCTAGTAAGAGTGTTGTTGAGGGTTTAGCTGCATATTTGAGGACAAGTTCTAGACAGCAAGAGAATCTTTCTGTTTTTTTCCCTTTCTTTTCGTCCTGTCGAGCTCGCCTTGCTTCCTTGCCTCGGATGACATCTAGGTCCATTGAAAGCGCAAGTCTCGCTCTCTTATTTTATTTGTGTCTCTTTCTCATCTGTGGTTTCCCCTTTTATTCTGGCCGCTGCGTTTGGCGTCTCAAACTCACCAGCCATCACAGTTAGGAATTAGTTGCAAAAAAGGAAAGTGTTAGTTAGTTTTCTAGGGAGTTTATTCCATTGATTCTCTCTCTCCCTTTCTCTGTTCGTGCACCGTTTGGGTGCTTAATCGTTTGATCTCGGTTTCCGAGATCTTTCGTTCATTCGGTCGAGCTCACTTTGCTTCCTTATTTCTCACGGACGAGATGTATGTCCTTCGGAAGCGCAAGCCCCTCTCTCCTGTTCTGTCTGGTTTCTGTGTTTGTCTTATTGCTGTGCTTCCTTTCTTTCCGGCCACAGCATTTGGCAGACAATTGTCCAAGTCCCTCCGATCCGAGTCCCAATCGAGTCTCAAGTCATTTGGTCTAAGTCTCAAGCAAGTCCCAAGTCTTTTCTTTTGTGGGCAAGTCAAGTCAAGTCGAGTCACAAGGCTATGTCAAGTCAAGTCCCTCACCGTTTTCCCCCAGCCCACCCACAAAGCACTCAGGTTTATATCTTGACGAGAAAAACCTAATGTCAATCTCAAAAAAGAGAGTGCAGACTAGTCTGCATGGCTAAACCAGCATAAAGCTGTTCATTTATCCATTACAACATTACATGTCTGATCATTAAGACCTAGGTAGATGGGAAAGGCTTACATTCCATTAAAGAAATGGCATGTTTGATACAAAAAATTGTTTATTTTGAACATTTTGCAAAAACAGGAAAATTCATCAGAATTCATCAGTAGCAAAGTGCTTATGTAAAGAGACAAATGCCAAATGGAAACGGTGAAATTTGACTTGATTTCAAGAATATCCACACGAAGTTTATACGGTTGATCTCATCGGATTTTTTCTTGATCGGTAAAGGGCTTATGCGATAAATGCTGCTGGAAACGTTATTTGCCGAATAAATCTGCGACTGCATTGTGACGGTGTTTTGATGTCGTCGTTGCCTTCTGCTAATGGTTTGCTATGTTGCTAATAGATGGCACATAAGCACTATTACAACTTGTGCAATTATCATGATTTTTTGGTAGATCCATTTTGGCTAACTAGTTAATTTTGTTTGCTACCACACTACTTTTGTTCACTCGAAAGTTCTGCGATTCATTGCAAAAATGAATGGAAACAGCTTAAAATGTCAGAAATCTATTCGATACACCGATTTGATCGCATAACAGCAAGTGAAGTCATTACGCACAAGTTTTTATTCGCTTTAATGCAGTTAGACGGAAATGCATTTTCACCGCATTTATTCGCATGAATATTTTTGGCGAACTTCAGATAATTTGATTAACCAGTGGATGGAAACATAGCTTGTGAGCAGTGCACCACTATTCTCCCGACTCAATGTAGCTAGCCAACGATAACTAGCTAACGTTAGGTTAACTGACGTTAGCTGGGGTAAACAAAACACGACCGACTATTCCAACGCGCACACACACACACACACACACACACACACACTTCACGTCACACGCACGGCTGCTAGCTATCAGGTTTCACTTACTTGTCATCATGGGTCTTCAGGTGACGGACAAAGTTTGAAGTGGTTCCCTCCTTGTCGCTAATGATTGTTGAACATGTCTTGCATTGAGCAGACCTTCGTTTTCCATAGGAGTAGAAGTTTTTAAAAGCAAATTGAATTATTTTGGGCGTACTCGAACTCGCAGCTGCCATTATCCATGCAATCAAGCGCACTGATCATCAAAAGTGCGTGCTACCGCTTCAGACACAAAAAAAAAAAAAACGGAGCCTGTCTGAACCAACCTGCTAGAGCGC
Source organism: Gymnothorax javanicus (assembly GCA_029692085.1). Classification (NCBI taxonomy): domain Eukaryota; kingdom Metazoa; phylum Chordata; class Actinopteri; order Anguilliformes; family Muraenidae; genus Gymnothorax; species Gymnothorax javanicus. The sequence goes on from CM056196.1 coordinate 52,283,835, forward strand.
GCACCGTGCATTGCACACAAACGGACCGCTTTTGTCATACTAGAAAGAATAATATCAACGTGAAAAAAAAACATACAATGAAAAGAACAAATCATCCGAGTCATCTTGCCTCAAGTCGAGTCGAGTCCAGAGTCATTGTCTCCTAAGTCCAAGTCGAGTCTCAAGTCTTTGCCTTCCAAGTCCGAGTCTAGTCGCAAGTCGGCGTCTCGAATAACCAGCCATCACAATGATTTTCAGATCACACGAGCCAATATGTTATTTACAACAGAACATAGATAACATTTCAAATGTTGAAACTGAGACATTTTACATTTTTATCCACAAAATGAGCTTTTTTCAAATTTTCTGGCTGCAGCAGGTCTCAAAAAAGTTGGGACACAGGCAAAAAAGGGATGAAAAAGCAATTAATATATAAAAGAATCAGCTGAAAGAACATTCAGCAAGTAATTAAGTTAACTGGCATTGGGTGTGTTACATGATTGGCTATAAAAGGGATGTCTTAGAGAGGCTGAGTCTCTCAGAAGTGAAGATGGCCAGAGGCTCTCCAACCTGTGAAGGCTTGTGTAAAAAAATTGTGGAATACTTTAAAAACAATGTTCCTCAATGTCAAATTGCAAAGGCTTTGAAGGCCTCATCATCGACAGTGCATAACATCATCAAAAGACTCAGAGAAACTGGAAACATCTCTGTGCGTAAGGGACAAGGCCGAAGACCTTTACTGGATGCCCATGATCTTCGAGCCCTCAGATGCCACTGCATCACTCACCGGCATGATTCTGTCATTGACATTACTAAATGGGCCCAGGAATACTTAAAGAAACCACTGCCTGTAAACACAGTCCGCTGTGCCATCCACAGATGCCACCTAAAACTCTATAATGCAAAAAGGAAGCCATTGTTGAGCATGATCCAGAAGCGCCACCATGCTCTGTGGGCCAAGGCTCATTTAAAATGGACTGTAGCAAAGTGGCAAAGTGTCCTGTGGTCAGACGAGTCCAAATTTGACATTCTTGTTGGAAATCATGGGCGTTGTGTCCTCCAGGCAAAAGAGGAGAAAGACCACACCTCCTGTTATCAGTGTTCAGTTCAAAAGCCAGCATCTCTGATGGTATGGGGATGCATTAGTCCATATGGTGTGGGACACTTGCATGTTTTAAAAAGCACCATGAATGCTGAAATCTATATAAAGGTTTTAGAGCAGCGATACTCAACCCGCGGCTCGCAAGCCACATGCGGCTCCTTTAACAGGAGTTGCGGCTCTTTCAAATCCCACTTAAAAAAAAAAAACTTTCAAAACATAAAACAAAAAAACTTTGTCAACATAATTAATTTACATTTCATTCTCACTCACAAGTCGCCTCAGTCTATTAAGCCCCCTCCGTCTGCACAACCAATCACAATTTATTTCCGGGCTTGCGCCCTGTTTGCAGGCGCGCTAGATAATTGCTCCATCGCAATTGACCACTTACAATTAGCTAGCTTACAACACCGTGATGCTAAAATGGCTAAGGATTGTAAGAAACGAAAATATGAAGAGGAATACTGAACATTTAAAGAGGAATGGGAACTTGAGTTTTCCTTTGTCTCCGACAGCTGAAATGCATCTGTCTGCTTTGTGATAACATCGTTTCACAATTTAAAAGGTCCAATTTGCAGCGCCATCACGAAATAAAACACCCAAAGTTCAGTGCCAACTTCCCAAAAGGTGGAAAGCTGAAGGCTGAAAAGTTAGCGAGACTCAAACAGAACCGAACTTCTCAAAAAAACTTCTTCCACACTAACACCAGTGAAAGAGCAACCGAGGCATCCTTCAAAATTACACATGAACTGATGAAAAAGATGAAGCCATATACTGATGGAGAAATTGTGAAGGATTGCATATTGCTGGCAAGTTCAGCATTGTTTCCCGGGAACAAAGAACTGGAACATGAGGCAAAAAAACTTCAACTTTCGGATTCTACAGTCTCTAGGAGGGGATAAGACATTTCATTGAACATTGCAAATATTCTTCACAAACTGTCATCTGCTGAGTTTGTCAGCCTTGCAATGGACGAAAGCTTGGATATCAACGACACGCCACAATTACTAATCTTTATCCGAGCAGTCAACAGTCAGTTTGACATTACAGAAGAACTGCTTGACATGGTTTCACTGGAAAACGGGACAACGGGCATGGAGATAAAGAACGCTGTGCTGAAAACCTTAGCGAAGTTTAACATCGGCTCAGAAAAAAATCACAGCATTAACAACAGATGGCACGCCGGCGATGCTAGGTAAGAGAAATGGAGCGGTGGATTTGCTAAGAGGCACTGAAAATCGTAGGGTTTGCTGAGGGGATTTTTTCACACCATTGTATTGTGCATCAACAAGCCTTGTTCGCGAAGTTCAGGTGTCTCAATGAAGTGATGGCAAATGTAATCGAAGTAGTTAATTATGTCATGGCCCGTGCAAGAAACCACTTGAATTTTAAACTGCTGTGTGAAGAGTTTGACACTCACTATGGCGATTTGGTGTTACACACCGAGATTAGATGGCTATCTAAAGGACGTACGTTTGCACATTTCATGGACCTGCTTGAACCACTGAAATCCTTTATTGTCGGCCAAGGGGAGATTTCCCGATTTTCTTTTTTGGATGACAAAGAGTGGGTCCTTTCTGTTGCTTTCTTGTGTGACATTATGCAGCACTTGAACGAACTTAATCTCAAAATGCAGGGAAGAAACAAGACTGTGTATGAGCTCTATGCAGCTGTCCGAGGATTTTCGGACAAACTGGATGTACTCGAACAAAGTGTCCGCGGTTCTGATTACCGTTTCTTCCCCACCGTGCAGAAAGTGATGGCCATGAATGCAGACGTTCTCCTGCCCTGTCAATCCCAATTCTGTGATGTGCTAGCTGAGCTCAACAAAAACTACAAATCAAGATTCCACGACTTCAAGGACCAAGGCAATACTTTTCTACTTGTGAAAAACCCATTTCTGATTGAGGTCAATGAAATGAAGCAAATATGCGATCAGCTCGGACTTGCACAGCTTCAAATGGAGTTTGTGGAGTCAAAGAGCTCGGATGAACTTCAGCGTCAGTTTCGGATTAAGGATGTTGTGGATTTTTGGAAACTGGTGGGGCATCTTCCAAATATCTCCAGACTGGCAAGACGCATTATCTCAATGTTTCCATCCACTTACCGGTGTGAAGCAGCATTTTCAGTGGTCTCAAAAATAAAATGTCGCAACCGAAACCAATTGAGTCTGCGGCACACAACAGAGGCTCTTTGGATTGCCGTTTCCAACGCAGAGTTGGACTACAAATACCTTGTGCGGCAGAAAGAGTGTCAGAAATCACACTGAGTAAGGTAAGCGCAATGTACTTAATGTTGCTCTTCTGACAACCCCTTCTAGCCCAAAATACTAGTGTAGGCTACAGTAGAACTGAAAGTCTTATCTTTTTCCCTTCAGGAGAGCTGGGAGCAGAGAGAAAGGGGAACATCACAGGGGAGGCAGTGCAAAAATGCTATCTCTTACCTTCTGTTATGGGCTGAAATAAAAAATGCTGTCTCTTACCTGCTGTTATGGGCTGAAATCAGCAAAAATGCTGTCTCTTACCTGCTGTTATGGGCTGAGATCAGCAAAAATGCTCTCTTACCTGCTGTTATGGGCTGAAATCAGCAAAAATGCTCTGTTACCTGCTGTTATGGGCTGAAATCAGCAAAAATGCTGTCTTTTACCTGCTGTTATGGGCTGAAATCAGCAAAAATGCTGTCATGGGCTGAAATAAAAAAAATGCTGTCTTTTACCTGCTGTTATGGGCTGAAATAAAAAAATGCTGTCTTTTACCTGCTGTGATGGGCTGAAATAAAAAAAAAAATGCTGTCTATTACCTGCTGTTATGAGCTGAAATCAGCAAAAATGCTGTCTTTTACCTGCTGTAATTGGCTGAAATCAGCACAAATGCTGTCTCTTACCTGCTGTTATGGGCTGAAATCAGCAAAAATGCTGTCTCTTACCTGCTGTTATGGGCTGAAATCAGCAAAAATACTGTCATGGGCTGAAATAAAAAAATCTGTCTTTTACCTGCTGTTATGGGCTGAAATAAAAAAATGCTGTCTTTTACCTGCTGTGATGGGCTGAAATAAAAAAAAATGCTGTCTATTACCTGCTGTTATGAGCTGAAATCAGCAAAAATGCTGTCTTTTACCTGCTGTTATTGGCTGAAATCAGCACAAATACTGTCTCTTACCTGCTGTTATGGGCTGAAATAAAAAAATGCTGTCTTTTACCTCCTGTTATGGGTTGAGATCAGCAATGTGTGTTTTGTGGTTACAGTGAAAGTAATAAATCAGTTATTGCACTGTACATCATGCTTTTAATTCCTTTAGTAACATCAATTTTATCCTTATTCTCAAATGCATAATGGTTTCAGGGAGGAAAGGAGCATTTTTGGATTTTGGCTCTTGCAAAAATATTTTTTTTGTCAATGTGGCTCCTGATTAGGACAAGGTTGGGTACCACTGTTTTAGAGCAACATATGCTCCCCTCCAGACGACATCCATTCCAGGGAAGGCCTAGTGTATTTCAGCAGGACAATGCAAACTACATACTGCAGCTACTACAACTGCATGGCTTCGTAGTAGAAGAGTCCGTGTGCTGAACTGGCCTGCCTGCAGTCCTGATCTTTCACCAATTGAGAACTTTTGGCACATAATTAAACGAAAAGTCCGTCAAAGGAGACCCAAAACTCTCCAGCAGCTGTAAGCCTGTATTAAACAAGAATGGGATCAAATTCCAATGGCTAAACTCAAGAAACTTGTCTCCTCAATGCCCAGACGCCTCCACTCTCCACGCCTCCATCAAATTTGAAATGAGCTCATTTTGTGGATAAAATTGTAAAATTTCTCAGTTTCAACATTTGCTATGTTATCTCTGATCTATTGTGAATAAAATACTGACTGGTGTGATTTGAAAGTCATTGCATTTTGATTTTATTCACAATTTACACTTTTTCCCAACTATTTCGGAATTGGGGTTGTAAATGGAACAATTGAAGTCAAGGGAAGATCTGGAAGACCAAGAAAAATTTCAAATAGAATGGCTCGAGATCTGGTGAGAAATGCTCACAAGAACCCACACATCACGGCAAAAGAGCTGCAAAAACAAGTAGCAGACACAGGTCTAGTTGTTCACAGGACAAGAATACAGCGTCCCTTAAACAACAAAGACCTACATGGCAGAGTTGCAAGAAAGAAGCCTTTCCTATGACCTCAACACAAAATTAAGCATCTGAAGTATGCAAAAGAGGACCTTCAGAAACCTCAAACCTATTGGAACAATGTGCTTTGGACTGACGAAACCAAAATTTAACTTTTTGGCCACAACCAAAGAAGGTTATGTTTGGAGAAAAAAGGGTGAAGTGTTTGTAGAGAAGAATGCGTTGCCAACTGTTAAGCATGGAGGTGGATCCATTATGCTTTGGGGTTGTGGAGAAGCTGGGGGCACAGGTAATATTGTGCGAGTGGAAGGAAGAATGGATTCCACCAAATATCAAGACATTCTAGAGCCTAATGTTCAAAGCTCAGTCAAGAAATTGAAGTTGAAGAGACGTTGAGTATTCGAGCAAGACAATGACAAAACATAACATAACATAACATAACATAACATAACATGAGTGGCGAGAACAGGCCGTTCAGCCCAACTAGGCTCGCCAGTTTCTGTTAACTATTGTGAATATATCACTTCAGATACTCAATGTCTCAATGGTATCTAGCTTTAAGTCAAGCCTGCTCTTGAAAATTGCTAAGGTTTCTGCCTCAACAATATGGTGAGGCAAGCTGTTCCACATCGAAATTACTCTTTGGGTGAAAAAATATTTCCTAATATCAGTGCTAAATTTATCCTTGGTCAACTTCCATTTATGACCCCGAGTTCTACTAAAGCCCAGTTCAGACCAAAGATTCGTGACGCGACGAGACCGTTTTAGAACGTCGCAGGGAGGAGTTGCAGCAGTGTGAACTGGCCCGTCTCAGCTAGTTGCAAGCCGGCTGATGGCGTCGCCAGCGATTCAGCTTGTCAAATCGCAAGAGGCTGGTTTTAGAACGTTAAGCACTAAACTGTCTCAACAGCCAATCAGCTCGTAGGGAATTCAGCTGGTCTCGGGAGTAACAAACTATCAGCTGGTCAGAACTGCGCCGAGATTTGCCGAGAGAAATTTACAGAAGAGGGCAGGTCTCCCGTTGCGAGCTCCCGGCACAGATTGGCAAAAGCGCCCTGGGTATTTCGTTGAAGCACCCATGGATTAGTAGCGCTGCCAGAACTTAAAATTGCATGGGCAATAAACATCTCTTTAAAACAATTATTAGTTCTGACTCGATCGCAATCATTTTTTCTAATTAACTATGCCTTCAATCCGAAAACACTCCGCACTATCAGGTGTTGCTTGTTCACCTCATTCAGGCAAAACGACAATCATTCATTTGGACGCAAAGTTTTGTGTATTTCAAATCTCTGTCTTTGAATTTCAATTTGAATAATTCAATCGATCATGAAGAACAGGTGAGATCGCCTGATGAGCCGAAAAGGTAGCGCGGAAGTTTCAGAACAGTTTACCTCTCGAGAAGTATTATTAAAAGTATTAAAGTACAACTTATGAGTAACTTATTTTTCTGGACTGAATTATGCATATTGATTAGTCGCTCTTAGATCGCATCATGAAAGATGCCGTCTTTAATTGCCAATTGATTATTCATATAAATGGAGACTGCTTTAACAAAGGAAAATGGCTGAGAACAAGTTAGGTATAATAATTGTAGTAAAGCGATGTTGTGTGGCCGCACAATTTTCAGGTGTGGCTACGCCACTGATTTGAAATGCATAATATTGCGCGTCCAAAAGAATGATAGTCGTTTTGCCTGAACGAGGTGAACAAGGAACACCTGATAGTGCGGAGTGTTTTCGGATTGAATGTATAGTTAATTAGAAAAAATGACTGCGATCGAGTCAGAACGAATAAATGTTTTAAAGAGATGTTTAGTGCCCACGGACAGCTCCAAATTCTCGCACCTTTCTTTTTTTGTGCGTCCTCGCTCTCTTTTAATAGCAGAAATGCAACTGTTGCGCCTAATCACCATCACTATTATCCATATTTTCAAACGCGGCAACAAATGTATCGACTGTAAAAAGGCCTGAAAAGCCGGTAGTTAGAACTGAAGCACAGAGAGTCGTTGCTGTGGAAACGATACACCGTCTCATCTCGTCGCTTTGGTGCGAACTGGCAGGTTTCAGAACGTCGCAGACCGGCGCATCTTAAGTAGTTGCAAGTCTCAGCCCGTCTTGTCGCGAATCTTTGGTCTGAACTGGGCTTAACAGAACTTGGCCGAAGGAATCCTACATAATTCACTTTGTTAATCCCTTTAACATATTTAAAGACCTCAATCAGATCACCCCTGAGTCTCCTTTCCCTAAGACTAAAGAGATTTAATCTTCAGCCTGTTCTCATAGCTTTCATCTTTTACACCCGGAATCAGCTTAGTTGCTCTTCTCTGAACTTTTTCTAGAGCCTCTATATCTTAAAGTATGGTCCCCAGAACTGTACACAATACTCCAGATGTGGTCTGACGAATGTGTTGTACAAGAGAAGTATCACCTCCTTGGATTTGAACTCCATACTTTTGGCAATGTATCCCAGCATCCGATTGGCTTTTTTAACTGCTACGGCACAATGACTAGAACCTGTGAGGGTTTGGTCAACAATCACTGCTAGATCTTTTTCATGTGGAGCACATTCCAGTTTTAAACCTCCCATGAAGTAATCCTGTCTAATGTTTTTATTACCTACATGTACAACTGTACATTTTACAAAAATAAATTTCATTTGCCACATTTCTGCCCAACTCTGGATTCTATCCAAATCCTCCTGAATCACTTTAGTAGAGTCTAAACTATTTGCCAAACCTCCCAATTTAGTATCATCTGCAAATTTAACTAATTTGACTCAATATTTCCATCAAGGTCATTAATGTAGATGAGGAACAGCAGGGGTCCCAACACTGATCCCTGGGGGACGCCATTCCCCACCATACCTAGCTGAGATTCCACTGACCACCACTCTTTGTGTTCTGTCCTGTAACCAGTTTTGAATCCACTCCAGAATACCTCCTGTAACTCCAATGGAGCTCATTTTAAAAATTAGTCTCTTATGCGGTACTTTATCAAATGCTTTCTGAAAATCCAAGTATCTGATGTCATAAGTGCTGCTCTGATCATAAGTCTTGGTGGCCTCTTCAAAAAATTCCAGGTTTGTCAGGCATGACCTTCCCTTACAGAAACCATGTTGGCTATCCCTCAAAATATTATTACATTCAAGGAATAATTCCAGCTCGCCTTTTATGATAGATTCCAGTATTTTGCATGCAATGCAAGTTAAACTGACTGGCCTGTAATTTCCTGGCTCAGTACGGTCCCCTTTCTTATATATTGGTATTATATTGCCCTGCTTCCAATCATTTGGTATTTCTCCAGTTTCTAAAGACCGTCTGAAGATAGCGGAGAGCGGTTTAAAGATGATCTCACTAACTTCCCTGAGCACTCTAGGATATAAGCCATCAGGACCCGCCGCCTTATCTGCCTTTAGTTCAAGCAACTTTTCTAATACTTCATTATCCCTAACGTCAATTTCCTCAAAATAATCTTGAGCGTTGGACATGCCCTCTGGCCGAATAAAAACCCGCTCCGAGGTAAAATTAGCAGAGGCTTAGTTTCAGTTAACAAGAAAAGGAAATACCAAATTGACACTAACTCGTTATGTAATAGGCACTCTGAATAAGCCGACTTGACTTTATATAGTCCCAGTACTATTAATATACTAATCTAAAAATATCCAGGTCTTAGCTGAGAATCCAGATAAAACAGACTGGCTACAGCGCCCAGGAGAAACGGGGGAGGGGCGGAGCACTCCGGCAAACCTTACCGTTTAAAATTCCAACCTAACTGAATGAATGACTTAAGTAACAGCTGCCCTACTGACTAAATGCTTAATCTCAGATCCCAAGTCAAAAATGGAAACAGTAAATATCTAGCTAACTAGCCACAGATACAACCAAAGGTAACCGAAACAGAGTAAAGCTCTGGTTCCCTTTAATTCAAACGGACCGAAAAAAAAGTCGTTTACTATGTGAGCGAACTAAAGGTATCTCCCCCAACAAGCTGTCGCGAAGCACTCAAACAAGCAACTAAACTTTAATCAGCTGATCAAGGCACCGCAACCGGAGTAAAAAACAAAAATAACGTAATTTGCAATGTGTTTAATCAGAAGAGCACTTCGGTAATAATGAGATGCGAAAAAGACAAAAACCCTGGTTCGCGTTAGCTTGGCCATGCGTTTATGCGGTAAAGAGAAAGACCGAAGGAGACTAAAAACCCTGGTGAACATCAATATTTACTGGCTAGAAGACTATGAAAGGCAAGCGACCAAGTATGAAACCAACCCAGGTAATAGTTCGCTAGATATCCAGGTAATTCGATAATATTCTTAGCGTTGAGAGCTTGCTGAAGTTTGTTAGCTAAATCAGCTACAGAAAAACCAGGCGACAGTAGCTCAGTCCTTGAAAACAACTCTGTTTTACTTTGTATATCGTACAATTCACTTAGTTGGCCAAATTACTTAGTGTTTAAATTTATTTTACTTTACTTTGCTCCCAGGAGACTGAAACCCCCCGAAAAAAACCCCAAAAAACCCCCGTCGCCTTTGTTTGACCAGATTAGCGACTTAATTTGGCTATTTGTTAACCGAGTTGTTACAAGGGGAAAAAGGGGAAAAAAAAACAAGGGGGGAAGATTCTCCCTGCCCCTAATGCGACAAAGGTTATACCTCAGGAGCAAATCGTCTTCCCTCTTTTAATGTTTGAACTTTTACACACAAATTAGTTTCAGAAAACCCCGTTTAAACAAGAGAAAATCGTCTGCTACAACCAGCCCTGCACGCCTCTCTCCCCCTCAACTCAAGCAGAATGAACACCAATGAACAGCGCTACAGCACAACCAAGAGGTGAGCAACCAATGACCCGAAGCATACCTCAAAATCCACCATGAAATACCTCCAGGAAAGACGGATGAAGGTTTTGGAATGGCCATCACAGTCCTCAGACTTGAATATTACTGAAAATCTGTGGAGAGACCTCGAACATGCCGTGCATGCAAGAAGGCCGAAGAATATTTCTGAGCTAGAGGTGTTCTGTCAGGAAGAATCGGGAAAAATTCCAAAGACAAGAATTGAAAGACTCTTAGCTGGCTACAGGAAGCGTTTGCAAGCTGCCCGAGGAGGAGTTACAAAGTACTAGCTGACAGGGTTCCCAAACTTTTGCACAAGGCCTTTTTCCTTGTTTTATTATTTTGAAACTGTAAAAAGTTCAGTAAACAGTAAACAAGGGGTATGGGGTGATTTCTACACAACAATTTGTGATTTGTCTGCTGCTGTTTTACCTTACAAGCTTTTAGTTAAAAGCCAACATTATCGCACAAACACGGAGGAGACGAGGGAGAGAGAGAGCGCACGCGAGTGAGTGAAAGGCGTCTGCCATTCGCCAATGCTAGTGGTGCTCTGACCGATCAGCCACCGATAATTATCGGCCGATTTCCGCGAAAAGGTATGTGATCGGCGTATGCCGATCAATGCCTTTCATTGCTGATCACAAAAACCGATCACAGAATGAATGAAAGACTGTGGAACACATTGGGTCTGAGGCCGCGTATGCGTTATCATTGGCTGATCGCGTAATGTATATTTCTCAACAAAGACTTTCCCTGATCCAGGATCAGGGAGTCAAACAAAATGAAATTAAATTATAGATTGAATATTATCTGATTGTGATAAATAACAATAGTACACTCAGTTTTACCGATTTCTTCTTTTTTTTAAGTATTTTTTCCATTATTTTTCTTATATACAGCATGATTTTAATAGAATCTTATCCCACCAATAACCCTAACCTGTTGCACCACTGCAAATTTACAGTAGTCCTATGGCATATCAAAGAATATGAGTTTAAGAATATTTGTTTATTCATTTTGTACTGCTGCAAAGTGGCTTCTTTCATTGAATTAAAGCTGTAGTATACGATTTGAAAGTTTGATCATTATTAATAACCTCATTTAGATGGTGGTTATGGTCCTATAGTACAATCTACACAATGTGAAGGGCAAAAAAACCCGAAAAAAATCCATTCACTCTAGTGGCTGCAGGGCTGCAGAGACATTGACCAATGTAAGCCATCCGGCCGGATGGCTTACATTGGTCAACGTCTCTCTCCTACTCTCATCCAATCCCCTCGCTCTACAGTGCCTGACAAAAGTCTTGTCACATAAGGACATAGTAACTAAAAATAGCATATAACTTTATTTCTAACCAATCAATTGTTACAATAAATGGTCCATTTTAATGTCAAGGGCTTTCACATTAATAATTTGGTGCAAAATGAAACTGTCAAAAAGTGTTCTGATGTTCACAGCTTGGCTAAGCCCATAACATCTGTTTTTGCTTGGACAAAAGTCTTGTCGTCTCTTCAGATGATGCAACAAATCGCAGATTAGAGTTTAACCTATGACAAATACTGTAATTAACACATTCCCAGATGTGTATAGAAATAACCCCAGCACACCAGACTTTCATATGAGGTGCGACTAGACCTCTGACAACATACCAAAGATTCAACCACAGACCAAAGTGCTGATCATCAAGAGCCTGAAGACTGAGTCTGCTGCTGAGGTGGCAGACATCTTTAATGTATCCAAATGTCAAGTGGAGGGGATGAGAAAAGATTTGAAGAAACTGGTAACGTTCATGGCAAGCGCAGGTCAGACAGACCCCGGTATGACAACTGTTTGAAAGGACCGTTTGTTGCTTCAACTGTACAAGGCTAGCCCTTCTTCAACTACAGCGAAGGTACATGAGGAAATGTCACCAAAAATCCTGGTATCTACAAGAAGAGTTTGTCAAATTCTCTCTCAAAGTGGTTTTCATAGCCAAATTAGTACACAGAAGTCTGCATTAAACAGAAAACAAAAAACCTGCATTGCATTTGCCAAGGCCCACAGCTCGCAGAAAGGATTGATACTGGAAAAGTGGCTGAAAGTTTATTTTTCTGGTGAATCATCCATTGAACTGCATGCCAGTCTCCGTACAAGACCTGTTGGAACCCTCATGGACCCAAGATTCTCCCAGAAAACAATCATGTTTGGTGGAGGAAAAAATCATGGTTTGTTGTTACATCCAGCATGGGGGTGTGAGAAAGATCTGCAGAGTGGATGGCAACATCAACAGCCTGAAATATCAAGAAGTTCTTGCTGCCCTACTTATACTGCTGCTCCTTCTCATTCTTCTGCCTCCATGTCACAGTTCCTGAAAGCGAAGAAGGTGAAGGTACTCCAGGATTGGCCAACCCAGTCACCTGACATGAACATTATTGAGCATTTCAGGGGTAAGATGAAGGAGGAGGCTTGGAAGATGAAACCATAGAATCTTGATGAACTCTGGGAGTCCTGCAAGACTGCTTTCTATGCCCTTCCAGATGATTTCATCATCAAGTTATCTCAGTCATTGCCAAGACGTATGGATGCAGTCCTCCAAGCTCATGGGAGTCATACGCAATATTAATTCTTTTTTCAAGGCACCATGGCTTTATGTTCTGATATTATAGTGGCATATTTGTGTATTCAAAATAAAGTGTATGTATAATTTCCACATTTTTTTTCAATGCAACAAGACTTTTGTCCAAGCAAAATCTGACCTTTCTGTACAAATTAAATTATAAAACTCAATCAATAACACAAAACTCTATTTTGGTATATTTTGCATAATCAAGAGGGCTTTGCCTTTCATATAAGCCATTTTTGATTCCAATTGATCAACTACAAGTCAGGTTATTATTTTTTGTTCCTACAACTTGGATAAGTGACAAGACTTTTGTCAGGCACTGTAGTTGACACTCCCCCGAGAGCTTGCTCTGACTCCCCGTGCTCCGCGTTCCGCCTCGTTCCCGCTCCCTTCCGCGTTTACGTTTTCCATCTGCTTACTGCCGGCCGGCTTGTTGCTCTGGTAGAGGGGGTGTGTCTGGGAGTCTCCACGCGGACGGCCACACGTGCTCGGTGGGAAGGATCAGGGAGCACAGAGGGGAGGGGTGTGTGTGTGTGGGCAGGATGCTTTTTTTCAAATTTTTCTCAACATCTCAATCTTTCTCAACTGATGCTCAGATTGTATACTACAGCTTTAAGCAAGAATTAGACTGTGCACCTAAACATGCACGAGTGCACACATTTTCAAAATCAAAAAATCCTAATTCGAGCCCTGGAGTAGATGATGAGTGAATTTTCATTTTTGGGTGAACTTTCCCTTTTATGTTTTCAATCTGTTAAAGATTGTGTTACTGAAAGCAGGTAAATTTAAGTGTTTTTCAGTTGTCCTTTGGACTGAATAGTTGCTGCATTGTGCCTGCAAGGTTTTTGTATTTTTTCTCTTGATGAAGTTAGTAAAATGTTTTTTTCTAAATTAAGATTATTTTATGGTTCCTTTTTTCCGAATCATGTAGCCAGTAGCACTCATCATAACTAAATCGGAAAATTTACAGCCATTCCATGTGATCGGTATCGATGATCGGCAGTCATGGCTGATCGGTATCGGTGATCGGCAGCATAAAACCTGATCGGAGCATCCCTAGCCAATACGGGGATCGACGTTTGTTTAAAAGCCATATGCCACCGTTGCTCCACAACGCTCAGAGCCTTCAAGGCCATAATAAAGTAGAGCGCTCAACACCACTAAGTGCCACAGCAAACCGCACGCACAGACAACTTATTAGGATCGATCCACTCTATGACAGCATTATGACAACAACCTTATCCCTAAGCATATATGTGACACACTGTCATCACCATCTAGCCTCGATCCAGCATAACAATATATTATACATTAGTATACCGTTGTCTTACTGTCATAATGTAGCAACATATTGAAATATGTATAAAATACATGAGATGAACTGCAACATATTTTTCCAAGTCTTTTTAATATCATTTAAAAATGATGGTAGATTCAGGCCTTTTTAATATTACAAAAATGTTGGAGAAATTGTGACTAGAAAGAGCACTTCTTCGTATCCAACCGGTATAAAATACCTGGGCCAACAACAATCTTGTAAACTTAATACTAACGTTAGGATCTGACTTGGCAGCCTTAGTAACCAGCCTTGAAATGCAATCACATCCTCTTTGTTAGTCGTTCAGAAGAAAAGATAGGATTGTTATAAATTTGGGCGGTGTGGAGAAATACCTGGATAACTATACATTATAATTATGATTTATTTGTTATAAAGCCTCAGCTTCCATGACTAGGGCTAGTCTAGCCTAGCTACATTAGCATTTGGCTGGTGGACAAATAGTTACAGTAGCTCTCAACATAATGTTATAATACACAAATACATCCAAAATCTATCGTTAAATCTTACCAGCAAAAGGTAATTCCACGGGATCTGGTATTGATATCTCGCTCAGCATCCATATGCTGCGCAAAAATCTGGCATCTTCAGAGTAGATTTAAGTTTAAGCGCTCGACTGCTGTGAATACGAAGTTGTATTTTGGTAGTAAAACCGGCATTTTAAAGTATTAGGGCATCCTGAATCATAGCTAAATGTGTTACGTTTATAACAAATCAAACCGCTTGGAAATCGGTCGAAAATTCAGCGAGTAATGATTTGCAGAAATTGTTTGATACTTCTTACCCCAATAGAAGTACATACACAGTGAGGCTTCCGCTAACTAACATGGTCGCCCGGTAGGCATGCCTCTCCTCCACTCATGCGACGTCTACGTATATGTCTATGATGCCTGATGAAATGACGCTGTAGTGGGGCTTGGGGCTGTCCGCCCCACATGCCAAAAAATTTGTGCTACCTCCACTAATACAGCCAACACTCTGAGCATGCATACTTATATTTTCACACGTATCGTAAACATTGCATTGCGTAAGGGGGGCTAGCCCCATTCATGCGGACATGGATCAGGAGATCAGTCTGAAGCAGCAAAACAGACCAATAAACATGAACTTAAATCCAAATACAAATTCCATGCAATTTGGGAAAATGTTAAATTTATAGACAAAACATTTAATCAGATAATAAGATCGTGTTTGAGAATTAATGTAATTTGCCTACGGTCCTTTCTGGTGACACAGCCCCACCTGCCCCTAATGACCAGTCGCCACTGACCATACAGCTCACATCATAACAGAAAAAAACGCGAGAACTCTCCCTAACTTACCGCTGTCTTACTGTCTTTGTATCGCTACTCTACCGCCAGACTAACTCATTTTTTCGCGAGATTAATGCTGTAAGCCTTTAACTGCCAACAGTGATCGTGAGGTGGCGCCAGGTAAGAAAATATACTTCCTGACCACGTGTGGTTTCCTGAACTGACCGACTTCACATGACCTCACAGCTTTACTGGTAGGAGGTATTCTTTGATCTAACCGCTAGTGACAACTATAGGCATTCAGCCTATCCTCTTGCACTTGAGCGGTGCTCACACTTATGTTACCCACTTTTCAGTAAGAATCACTTGATGCAGGATAATTTAACATAACGGATTAATCAAGAGAAGTTAACAGAAAATTTATTGTGGTATATTTTCAGGTACACCAGTGTGAGGGAGTGAGGTGAGCTGAGAACAGGCATTGTTGAATGTCCAGCGGACACAGCGGCTGATTTGTGTTGCTTTCTGTACTGACACTATGCACCTAAAACTGAAAGGTTATTGGCTAACCTCAACAGAATATGCATGGTCTTATATCGTTGCCTTTGTAACTTCGAGCGTGTCTGTATGAAACATGAAACGAGGAAATTAAACAGATAAAAAACAAATCTTCATTTATTTTCTATCTCGCAAAAACTTAAGTTGCAACATTCCATATAAATTCAGGCACACTTATCCAAAGGAAAGTGAAAATGGGTGTGGACACCACAGCGCTCTACATAATAAAATATCATTATTCTCTCACACAGAAAGTCTTTGTCAAAATATTGCCTTTTATAATGTTCGTTTATCTGCCAAGCGGAAGCGAGTCTGGATAATGAGAACTGGAACCTATGTCAAAACTTTGAGTGGGGATTCCCCTTTTTTGCATTTAGTGCAGACCTGCAAAAAATATAACCTCAACTATAAGTTTAAAATAAAGATACATGCTGAACCAACTGTGATGTGTATCCTGGAAAGGTTTTGTGACTGGGTACTATATTTATAGATGCTTTGTATCCCTGCACCGCGCTTTCTCAGACAACCTACCACGTTTCTACCCTCATGTTGCACTGAAGTTACCGTTACCTTCTCCCGACCCTACCACAATAGAATTCCGTTTTGATGTGATCTGTACTGTAATCCAGGGGTGCCCAAATTTTTGCACCCCACTGTACACACTGCATCAGTCAGGGTTAAAATAATTGTTTCTGGCTGAAACACATTAACCCCTTTGCACAGAGGCAAAGGTGCCAGCGTCTAAACAATGACGTCATTATAAGCATGTCACTGCTTACATGGAGCAGGTAACTGCAGATTGAATATTCATGAGGAGATGATGCACTTGAACTATTCAAATATGAGAGTTCTTTTGTCTAAAATGGTGAAACAAATGTTGCTTCAATCATATCTCCAGATAAAGGCCGTTCTGCTGCCAGCCTGGCATATATGTGGCGACAGAAGCTACAGGGTTTTCCTCAGGTTTTCACGGGGCATAGGTGCTAATTGGGTTCCGGGGGGTGGTGGGTCCGTGTACTTTTCGGTCATTCGTTTTTCGTTTTGATTAAAGTAATGAAAAAACAAAGAACGAACTGATTTCTGTTTTTTGTTTTGCGATAACGAGCCGTCTCCCAATTTTAGTTTGGAAATTGGAAATCGAAAAACGGAAAACGAGTCGTTATCTGTTTTTCTATTAAATGATTACTAAACAAAAGTTGGGAAATGATATACAGCCAATATTCTTTTAATAGAGCTTGCTCTGACCTGAGCTGGAAGCAAAATTTTTTTCCCCAGTCTGCTAGTGATGGAGGAATCACTATTGACCAATCAGAGAGTAGTGACGTCAATATAAACAAGCGCAGGTGGAAGCGGTGTTCATGTCAACAAGCATTATGTTGCTAGCTAGCATCGTGCTGCTACATAAAATGATGTGTGAAATCCATAGCTCGCTGATTTCCGTTTTTATTGTACGGTATTGTCGCTTGAAATCATATGTTCTCGCCAGCAATGGCCAGATGTTGAAACAGTGATATGTCTTGGGCAATGGATGTGTGTGCTTCTGACGGTTAGGTTAATTTTAGCTGGTTAGCTAGATAGCTACTCTCCTGCGCGCTGGCAAACATCACAAACAACAGCTGTATAAAACTTGCTTCCAGTTTTTTAAACTTGACTAGATTGCCATCAGTAACCAGAAACTACCTGTCAAGCATTTACATGGTTCGTAACTGTTTTATTGACTTTGTGTTATATCGGACTTGATCGTAATAACGGACTGTTTTTCAGTTTTCTGCACAAAAACTGCAAGGAACAATTCGGCTGTTCAAGAAATGGGTTGCTTTC
This sequence comes from Gymnothorax javanicus, assembly GCA_029692085.1. Lineage (NCBI taxonomy): Eukaryota > Metazoa > Chordata > Actinopteri > Anguilliformes > Muraenidae > Gymnothorax > Gymnothorax javanicus. The sequence goes on from CM056196.1 coordinate 52,301,442, forward strand.
GCAATCAAGTCAGTAAGGGCAAACTGGATGCTCAAAACTTCAGTTCCATAACAACCAAAACAGAGCAATGGATTTTGCAGGTCTTATTGTAGGAGCGTGATGTTAGCAAACAGTGGGATATGTCTTTCTAGTCTTCTCCCAGCTTACTCATATGCTGCCTGCGATTCACCCACTAAATGTAAGTGTGGCACACCGACTGGAGGCCGTCATGCTGTTACGGTTACTATGAACTTGATAGCGATAGCTACGCATTTCTTGAATGGCCGAATGGTTCCCTGATTTTTTTTTGTGCAGAAAACTGAGAAATAAAGTAAACTGAAGCAATTTTTAAGCGATTTTTATACAGCGGTTGTTCTTCATGTTCGCCAGCTTGCAGGGAGTAGCTAATTAACGGAAGGAGAGTCAAACAATAAAATTGTGTTTGGGAAAAACTGGGAATACTGGGAAAAGCCTGCAGACGAATTTTCCGAGACATATCACTGTTCAGTGACATTACAGTACGATAAAAATGGAAATCATTGACCTATGGATTTCGCACGTCTCTTTATGTTGCAGCACGATGCAAGCAACATATTGCATTTTTCCCTTCTTAGTGTGCTTTGATATGTCACAGGCAATGGGTTTGTGCACTTTTCACTCACACAGTTTTCACTCACATTGTTTGACTCATGTTAAATGAATGGGCTGGTTAGCTGCAGCAAGCTGGCGAACATTATAGAACAACCGCTGTAGAGAAATTGCTTCAGTTTATTCAATTTCTCAGTTTTCTGCACAAAAGCGCGGGGAACAATTCGGTTGTTGGCGAAACGGGTAGCTATTGCTATCGAGTTCATTGTGACTGTAATAGCATGACGGCCTCCAGTCCGTATGCCGCACTGCGATTTAGTGGGTGAATCGCAGCATAGGAGGGAGCTGGGAGAAGACTAGAAAGACTTATCCTACAGTTATCATCGCGCTGCTACAATAGAAAGACCTGCGAAATCCATTGCTCTGTTCTGGTTGTTATTGAGCTGAAGTTTCGAGCATCCAGTTTGCCCTTACCGACTTGATCACAATAGCTACCCTTTTCTTGAACAGCTGAATTGTTCCTTGCACTTTTTGTCCTGGTTTTTCAAATAGTCACAAGATTTAAAAATAATAGTTCAGCTTTAATCTTTGGTGAATCCAATCGTTGATCCAATGAATGCTTTATCTCGGTGGAACCTCCAATTTGTTATGACTCAAAAATCACAGCAATGAAAACCAGCAACTTAAATTTATTCTTCACTGATAAAAAAAAAACCTCTACAAATAATCCACTGTTCAATCCTCTAATAACACTCTAATGCCACTATGTAACTCTGTTGCCAAAACAAAAATTCTGCTCTCACTGACCAAAATCACAGCATTTATATAGACTACAACATTCTGGAAAGATCTACAGGATTCCTGGGTAATCCCGCCCCCTCCAGGCAGGAAGATGCCAGAAGCTTCTGGAAAGCACTAGTCTATTACAAAGAAGTGAGATTACATCAGATCATGTTTTGCTACAGACACACCACCAGAGGGTGCTGAAGAACAAAATAAATGGCTGACCAGCAAGGCAGCAAAAACAGCATGTAACAAATCTCCATTTACAAATGATATACAGTGCTTTACATAAAATACTCATACATAACAGCATTGACTTTGAATGTAGCTAATATGTCGCGCGATAGTTTCGCGTCCAGTGTGAAAGCTGCTTAACGCGCCCATAAAGCGTATATTTGCGTCTTTGCATTGACTTTGAATGTAATCTGTCCCGCGAAAAATTTGTTTCGCGTCTGGTGTGAAAGCGGCTTGACATGCCCATAACTCGTGTATTCGAGTCTTTGCATTGACTTTGAATGTAATCTGTTAGTTTCGCATCCGGTGTGAAAGCTGCTTAACGCGCCCATAACTCGTGTATTCCAGTCTTTGCATTGACTTTGAATGTAATCTGTCCCGCGAAAAATTCATTTCGCGTACGATGTGAAAGCAGCTTTATGGATAGTACGCGACAGCTAGAGAGAGCTCGGTTATGTTATGAACATAATACAGGTTTTGCAGACCGTAAGTTCTGTTAGCGTGGACAAGTTGCTTATGTGGAGCCAGCAAATCGATCACTTCTACAGGAAAGAATTTCCTATCTAATCTCCGCCTTTTTCGGCTTTTTATTACCCACAACAATTTCTAAAGGGGGGTGAAATTATGTCACGGTAGTGCAGAGAAATCCTTTGTTATGCCAGACACATCAGAGCTTCTGCGTTTCGCGATTGCTTTCACAGTGGAATCAGAGAGCTAACCCAGATATTTGTGATAGGGATCCGGCTGATCCCGGTCATGGATACGTGAAGCGATAACAAGCAGCCGCTTCAACTGTAGTGGCTACAATCAGGCAACGTTATGATGAAACTGCCACATTGATGCTTACCGAAGTAACAAGCATACCGATCAGACTTACTGCATATAAGTTAACCAGGAGCATTTTTAATTAGCACGGCGGCACGCAAACTAACATGCAGTAGCTGGTAACCGAGCGGTCATAACCACAGAGACAAACCCTTGCAATACAGGTTTTACAGACAGCAAGTTCCGTTACCGTGGACAGTTGTACCAAGCATCCAAATTACAAACAAGTATTAAAAGTTAGCTTCAAATGAGGTTTATGTTCACACACTTTCTGTAGAATTTCCCCTGATATCACTCTTGCATATTTAGGACACAAACATTAGCAACAGTAATTTGGCTAGGTTAGCCGCAGTGCTACAGCCACAATCAACTGGCTATCATGTCAGGTTGGCTCATGCAGTAAAAGCAACTTACAGCTTCTGTGTCTGTGAGTCACGGACAGTTGCAACCAATACAGGCTTTATCATCAGATATTTTACAAAGCCTGCATTTGAGGCCAGTTGTTAGTGCTAACTATCACTTGCGGTCCTGCTAGCCACCTGTAACATGTTAGCTTCACTGACATTACGCTTACATTATTTACTGTTATATCGTTATTTACAGCTTGTGGCTCCGGGCGCTTGATCGATGCAACTGCTTCAGGTTTGAGAAGCAGCTGAAACGCTTATCCAGTGTCGAATGATCCTTTATTGACAAAGCTGTCTTTGGTGAAATGCTAAGCACAAACAGCTTTGGCCGTGGCTGTTTGCTGCCAGCAAACAAGAAAAGCTACCCACTGATTTCTGGTGGCATCCTCTTTTGGAAGAGAAATAGGTGTTTTTCTTTGTGTCCAAAAGTAATCGGACACGCAGCTTTGGGAGAGATACTGACAAAACTGCACCTCAAATTATCTGCGGTTCTTCTTTTGTATTTCCAAAAGTGTACACGCTACTAAGGTATAGTATGATCTGCCGTTGTTAGTGCCTGCTAGAATAGTTTCCGGTGTGGGCAGGTCCAGCGCCGTGATTGGCTCTGGCTAGGTCTGTACTAATTGGACGGCACAACCTGACATCAGGTTTTGCCCAGATCTCGCGGAGATCTCGGAAGGAGCTGTTCAGAGAGGAAATCACGTTCATGAAATCACGTTCTTGGATTACAGCAAAACCTCTGTATCTTATGTTTAGAAACTTTTCAGAGGTTGAGTATGGACAACCAACATTATAACATTACTAATATGTATTAAAAGAAGGATCAGCATAATAGGTCCCCTTTAAAACTTGCAAATGAGACAATAAAATATCGAGGAAAATGTTTGCCAAGGTAATCAGGGTTCCCAGCGACTGTGGAAATCAGGAAAAACCTGGAAAATGACTTTCACATTTTCCAGACAGGGAAAACTCAAGGAATTTGAGAAAAATAGCAAAACTTTAGGAAAACTCAGGGAATTTGAACACTGACTAAACATGATCTTTCTGAGATTTTGACGTTTACATGTATTAATGCTGGTAATTCTAATCTTGTGTCACCGAGTCCATGTTCTGCTTCTACAGCGTACATACATGTATCCTTACTGATTGGCCATGGTGGCTTTTTAGTTTCTGATGTTATACAGTATATTAGGAATGCTTGCCGTATGCACATATCGTAGGCTACCGTGTACTGATTAAGTACTGTTATCTCTGAATGTGTTTTTCAGAAACTAAAAAGCCAAAAGGGAGTTAAGCGCCCCTTGCCTCCAGACCTGTCATAAGCAGCACATAGCAGTAATTCAACCATATTTTAAATTCTATTTTCAGCCATTTTGTTGCAATTTTTGCAGATATTTATGTGTAATCTGGTACCTGGTTGATTTGCAGTGAAAAGCAACATGTGCCAGATGATTTTTGCTGAATTTTGACCTTTGTACATTAGCCATGCTGTCTAAATCACCTGTACATGGCAATTTGTTGATAAATGTTTTTGTAAATTTCTGCAGCAGTACAAATGAAATATTTCTAAGCTGACATGAGCACCATTTCAATCTATGCTGAAGATTTTGTTGCATTTGGGTTATTTAAGATGGTTGCCATAACAATCATATAGAAAATTCTATTTTTAGCAATTTCGCTGCAATTTTTGCAGATATTTATGTGTTATCTGGTACCTGGTTGATTTGCAGTGAAAAGCAACATGTGTCAGATGATTTTTGCTGAATTTTGACCTTTGTACATTAGCCATGCCGTCTAAATCACCTGTACATGGCAATTTGTTTATAAATGTTTTGGTAAATTTCTGCAGCAGTACAAATGAAATATTTCTAAGATGACATGAGCACCATTTCAATCTATGCTGAAGATTTTGTTGCATTTGGGTTATTTAAGATGGTTGCCATAGCAACCATATAGAAAATTTTATTTTTAGCCATTTTGCTGCAATTTTTGCGGATATTTATGTGTAATCTGGTACCTGGTTGATTTGCAGTGAAAAGCAACGTATGTCAGATGATTTTTGCTGAATTTTGACCTTGATTTCACCTTTGCACATTAGCCATGCTGTCTAAATCTCCTATACATGACAATTTGTATAGAAATGTTTTGGTAAATTTCTGCAGCAGTACAAATGAAATATTTCTAAGATGACATGAGCACCATTTCAATCTATGCTGAAGATTTTGTTGGATTTGGGTAATTTAAGATGGTTGAGCAACCATATTGAAAATTCTATTTTGGGAATCATCATTTTAGGTGATAATGATGTGCAGTTGATTACCTGCTTAGCCTGTAGTGAATAGTAACATTTATCTGATTGTCTTTGCTTTGTTTTGAAAGACCATTTTGTTAAATTCCATCAAAATCACTTACAATGCAATATAGCAATGTAATAAGTTAGGCAGATGGGCTACAGTGCCGTGGCACTATTTCTCATTCTACTGTCGTAAAGGCAAATTTATTTCAGGTTGAAGTTGATCATAAATGACAGGGGAAGCCACAGAGATATAAAAAAACTAGAGTGGACAATTGCCTCGTTTCTGTGGCAGCACACGGCCGCCATCTTGTGTATGTATGTCGGGGCAGACATTCAATGGAAAATACAGTAGAACTCGCCTAAACCCTCCTCATATAAAACGGAAAATCGCTCATACGGGACATTTTTCTGTTATGCTTTTCCATTAAATAAACATCGAATATACCGGATTTGATATAATGGATTTTCGCTTACATCGGACAAAATGTCCAGTTCCGTCACAATGCATTTCCATTCAAAAGCACTTGTGTATACCGGATAAGCTGGTTTGCACCATGCACATACACAGTCACAACAAAGCAACGAAATCAAGTTCGGCTTTCCTACACTGTTATAAACTGACTGAATTTAACCATTAAATTAACGCATTGTCTCCTTGTCATTTTAACTGTAAGTGGAGTCCTGCGCGCATTTATCCATGGTTTACACTGAACATGCACTGAACTCTGTGGCAAACTTATTGTAAAATTACAGTTAAAATAACTGGCAAAAAGGGGCCAGTTAAATTACCTGGCAAAAAAGGCTTCAGTTTATTCGTTTATTATGAACAGCGTATTCGCAGAAACTGAAACTGGCGCGGTTTCATTTACATACTTTAGTTTTGAGACTTCTGCATTGATCCCAGTTGGGGCAACACGCAGTATCATCCTGATATCCATTGTGTCAGGGCAAAGACGGACTAAATGAAGACAACAAGTAGGTATGAACACTTCAGAATGAAGTAGTTCCGATCTTAATACTCAAAGCATACATATAAATTCATATATGCATATAACGACTAGTTTCTTCCAGGTATAAACCTGAGTAAGACTCCCAGGCACAGCTGAATGTGAACACTTTTCTTTGAACAAAACGAAAACGTAGTTAACTGAGAAATAATATAAAGGGTAAGGCAATCGTAGCGCTTATTCTTTAGCTTTGCCAAATAATGGAGCATAAATATTGTTGATTTACAATTCCTTATTTGTGTCCTTTTTGGGCTGGGCCACGAATAGCGGCCAGGCCCCTATAAACGCGAATGTTGCTGAGTACCTGAGTGAGTGAGTGAGTGATCAAGTTTAACGATTGGCTGGCCGGCGAGGAAGAAGTTCCGCGATTGGTCGGCCGGCGGGGAAAAACTTTGACGATTGGTTGGCCGACTACTGACTTCAGCGATTGGTTGGCCGGCGGGCAAGAACTTCAACGATTGGTTGGCTGACGACAAGGTGGCTGGCTGGCCGGGCGTTTGTCACTCGTATCTCCTGTGGGGTAGCCTATACTACGAAGCAAGTTCAGCATACACAGGCTATTTAAGAATGAGCCGGCTCAACAAACCCTTAACTCGCAAACAGAGATAATTGGTACCGCAATGGTGGTTGTAATCTTTCTTTGTTAGGCTGGGTTCAGAGTCGACGCAAGTCACGCAAGCAAGCGATGCGAGCGACGCAAGTAACACACTCCCTTTCATAGTGTACACAGTGTACGCAAGTCGCACGGGCGATACGTGAAATGCAATACACCGCTCACACAATAGGGGGTAGCAGCGTCACCGGTGACATTTCGGCTGACATTCTGAGTGACATTCACTAATCTCGCTGAGTCCGCTGACGCAATAGTAAACTGCGCTGAAGGTTGAAGCAACCGAGCAGCCGTATTGGTACCGATTGGTACGCCCAGTAGTAATCAACCATTACATTGAACTCTATGGCAGGGCTGACCCCGAGTCTATCTTTCCAGCGCAGCAAACATTTATCAAGTTATTTGGCAAGAGAATTCATTGGCTGTCGTTGCGATGGATATATTGTGAATAATAAGTGAACGTTAAATGGCTATTATCGATCTACCTTAACATGACACCTTAGCCAGCTATAATCAACTAGTCAAGGTGGTCGTCTCTAGAATATAGCCCGCTTCAAAATAGTAACCCTTTGCATTGGCATAATTTATACACAAGATTTCACGACTGCATCTGACGTTATCAATGAGATCCATGACATACGCCATAACTTTTTTTAAGCCAGCATCATTGATACGCAACGCTGTTTTATAATAGAATGGGCTTACAAATGCTGTAAAACAAAATTTGGGCTGTAGATGGGCAAATTGGATCATTTAGGCCTATGGAAAGCTAAACTTCCACGGAGGTGAGTGCTGAGGATATGTGTACCACTGGACGTCCCTGACTATTTTCAAGCTAAAGGAGAAAAAAAAATGCTGAAAAAAAATTGCACCGCTTTCATACATGGATTGCATTTCTTCCACATAGCTAGCTACAGGTTAATACCAATACTATGTATTGCATAAATCGTGAATATGTTGATGTTTAGAAAGCGCGACCGGTCCATAGTCTGACAGAAGCCCAGACGCTAGGCTAACGACAGTCACTGGTTAAATCATCAAGGCTAATTTTAACCAGCACAAACTAAGCGAATGCCATCGTATCGCCCAAGATTCTGAGTTGAATCTAATTTTGCAAGGTTGCTAGTGGAAATGTATAACTGCTGAAGTGGCACTAATACTAATACCCAATAGTTTCAGTTTTTTTTTTTCAGTTTTTCTATACAGATCAGTGGTGACATTCCATACAGTCTTCTTCTATTATGTAGGCTAAAAGGTGTATATTAAGTAAATTACATACATCACCGCTGCCGTTGGCGACGGATGGTATTACATGCGTTGCTGCGTTGCGTATTGAAAAATCAGACTACACAATTGGACGCATCATGGCGTCCAATGTGTCGCGAAGCGTCTTGATGCGTTCGCGTTTGCACGCCTTTGCATCGACTATGAATCGGCCCATAATCTCCTTTTTGTGCTTTCAACACCGTGCGCGCTCTCGACAAGGAAGCGTTCCATGCGTCATTTGTCCCTATATCTGTTCACAAAATGACCGATCGCGTGCTGTGCATTCCTTAAGGACAGTAACACTGTGGGTTATTTCCCACTAGGGGGCGCCGCCAGCGGCTTAATGGGAGACACACACAGACAGGCTACATTTCAATGAGCCGGCTCAACAAACCCTGAACTCGCGATCAGAAATAATTGGTACCACAACGGTGGTCGTAATCTTTCTTTGTTAATGGCGGTTTTGTGCTTTCAACACTGTACGCACCCTCAACAAAAGCGCGTACCATACGGCAATTTACCCTATTTCCATTCATAAAATGACCGATCGCGTTATGTATGTTTCACTAGCTATGTCTGATCCAGGATCAGTAACACTGCGGGTTATCTCCCCCCGAGCCATCAGGGGGCGCCGCCAACGCTTAATGGGAGACACTTGTGAAGTTTTATACTCATTGGTCGGACACTTGAAAGACTGCATGCGCATACTCAGGCGGACACTTGGGAAATTATAATTGAGATTTATGTTAGTGCATTCATGTTGGTTGATGTATGCGCTTGTTCGTTAGATGTAATGTAAATGGTTGCTGGGTGATTAATAAAATCTTTTAAAAAAAAATTAAGAAAATCTCCTAGGAGGAATGGGTCGTCATTATGGACAGTTACGAAGAATGTAAATGTATAGACAACAGGAAAGAGCAACACTGCTGCTGCTAATAAGGCCAGAGAGGAATTCTGACGGAAATTTGCTGACCGCAAGTCCTCTGATGAAGGACTAGTGGAAATCACATCAGTTTCTCAGCCAAATCAAACAAAATTAAATTAAATTATAGAATGAACTTTCTTATTTCTCGGCCAGTTCTCATGATCTTGCTGTTAACTACAAGGCCTTTTCGAGAGCTTACAATAGGTCATAAATTCATTTAAATTAATTGCATTTCAATTTTTTTTTGTCACATAGTTAACCATATTCATTCATCACCAATATCAAATAACGTTTTATGTAAACACATGGCAGCTCCTTCACTCGAACATGTTTATTAAGCGCTTTTACTCGAAACCGTGGATTCTTTGTCCATAACAAGCCCTAAGACGAAACATGGCGGAAAAAAGGAATCTTTGAAGTTCGTTCTTACACCCTCACTATATAGGAACTGCCATGTGTTCACAAAAGTGACGTCACGTTCCCGGTTAGCACAACTGTAACAATAACTTTATTATTTCATTATGATTCAGGAGCATGCATATATACTTTATCTGCTATTTATATCTGTTGCTGCTGTCTCTTTCAAATTCACATTCACAAAATCAATAACTGCTACCCTTACTCTAGCTCTTTGTCTATTCAAATGTATAACTTGCTTTTGATGTTTTCCTTACTCAAGCCCCCCCCCCCACCTCCCACTCCCACTACCTCACACACTCTCACTCTCACACTTACTCACACTCTCCCACTCTCCCCACCCACTTTGTAAATAATTTATCAACTCCAGCTCATTACTAAACTTGCACTTCATATAATTGCGGGAGCTTTGCCCCATTTAGCACCCTTTTCTTGGGCCTGCATTCTCATACAGCACTTGGCAGCCCAGCCATACACTAGGTTGCACCTAGTCTTGTTTAAGTATGAAAAGATAAAAAAGAACACGGAAAACAAGTCCCCTCCCCACCCAAATAATAACATTTGTTGTCACCCACGTTTACTGTTTACATGTGCCTCATTGGACCAATGAGTGTGTATATATATATATATATATATATATATATATATATATATATACTATATATCGTTCTATATACACTCATTGCATTGGACATTTATACATACACAAGATGGCGGAGCTATTCTGCCGTGTGCGCTTTGGTCCAGCCAATGACGTTTCCACCCTAGTTTTTTAATATCTCTGGGGGGGAAACCCCTTGCTATGGCAGAATTTGCGAGGCCAGGGAGATGTAAAACGTTGTTGGGAGTGTTCATTATGTCATTTTGAAAGTACCCCATTGGCCCACCTAGCAGGCTCCATAAAGGGTCGCTTTTAAAGTGCCGTATTTCGTGTGATTGAAATATCTCCTGGAATTTCATGATTTACTCAGGGAAAAATCAGGGAATTTTGTTTTCATGAAATGCTGCATCAACCCTGCATTCTCTGCATTATTCTCACATTTCAGACCCGGTGTCTGCGTCTTTTTATATAGTTCTTGAGAGTGACTAATTAATGAGACTCCATTGACCAATGGCGCCCCCAAGGGGGGGGGGCAGGGGGAGCCGAAAACTGCTGGCCACCCCACTGGCCCCCCCAGAGCACTGACTATATAAAACATGGACGTTGCCTCCGTGACGTTACTCATAGGTTTCTGAATATCCACTGTGAAGCTCGTTTGGTCGCCAATTTGGCACTTACCTGACTCCGCCTACCTCCCGGCTAATCCAAAAATGGGCAAAAAGGTGGACCGTTGCTGGAGCTGAGGCGAGCTGAACGGAGCCTAGTTGCTGAAACACGCTCCCCGAGCTCGAAGCTACCAAGCCAGCTACTGCTTACAAACTAGGCTAAAAAGCCAACTCAGTTCGATGCTACATAGTTCGCTATGGCCGAGATGCTGGGTCATATCTGTCCTAGTAAAGGAAAGGAGCTGCCAAGTTGCTTGAACTGGCGGGTCGAACGCTGTTTATATCCGTGAAGCGGTTGCCAGACGAACGCTGTACACCGCTGGGAAGGTGCGGCGGTCGGCTCACCCCAAGGAGTACGAGCGGTGCTCAGCTCAGATTTTTGACGCACCTTAGCCATGTCACATTAATTGTGGTATGGCCAGTCAAATGTTAACATTGCATAACGTAAGCTTATTAGCAAGCCGGTGGACCTTTATTTTCCTTCCTCACACAGGTACATTTTTGATCTATCACCCTACATTTCAAATTCGGTGAATGACGAATTAATTGGCTTCTGTGGCTAACATACGCACTGGTTATCAATGCTAGCACAGATGGCTCCAAGGCTAAACCGTGGTTATTTCAGCAGTTACCCAGCTAGTCTATGACCTTTATATTAGCTAACGATACCAATGTGACTTGCATCATTTCTTTCGCGTCGTCTACATTCTGGAACTCAACAAAGAGGCTTTGCTCTTAGCTTTACTTTTCACTTAGGTTTTTTTTTTTTTTTTCCTCCATGCAAATGTTGCGTTACTGGACACCGAGCCGAATGTGGCCAGCTAGTGACACTGTTTTCCGTTGTCATTTGGCTTAGGTTAATGAAGCTAGCGAGCTTGTGGATGATGGAATTTATGAAAAAACACATTTAGCGACAGCTAGCTAGCTTGCCAGATAACGTGGGATAGGTTTAATTCGATATAAAGATAGCTAGCCTCTCTATAGAATGATACTGATACCGTATCGGTAATCGCACTGAAAATGGAAAGAATCCATTTGCGGTGAAGCAGCGGTAATTGTAGCTCTTGCAGCAAGATAACATGAAAGGAGAAGAGACTCAGAGCCAGAACATGACTACATCCCTACAAGGGAGGAACAACAGCAGACAGAAACTTCGCGCGAAAGTGAGGAACAGGCAGCAACCTCACCTTGTCCTTGATAATGAAATGGAGGGCTACAGGGTAAAATCATTTGGATAAATCTGTGGTTATGGTGTGTCTACAGTGAGTGAGGCATTTTCATGGTAATTATATAAAACCTTTGATTTACCTTTGACACTAGTTGAGACTAAGAATAGTCTGAATAGGAATTTTCATTGGCCAATATTATTACAATGGAGACCACTTACTAATTATTTGAATAATAATAATAATTATTATTATTATTATTTATTATTATTATTTATTATAGTTGTTGTTAAAGAAAAGCTGTATTGAAAACTATTGGAAATGTTTCTGATTTTCTGGAACTTGAGGCAAATGTGTAGGATGCACATTGTCTTTTTAATGAAAGTGAGTCAAGGACATAGCCTAGGAAACATCTTATGTCTATTTTTTTGTGAGTATTTATTAGATTCAGCTGTAGGTAGACGGGAAAGATATTTGGGGGGGACAGCATGAATTGAATCCGGGTTATCAGAAGTGGGACCGATTTGGTGTGACACCCTTAGATTTTCACTGGCCCCATCTGGCCACCCATGTGAAAATTTTCTGGGGGCGCCACTGCCATTGACAGAACGTTTCCTAACAGAGTATCTTTTGTTTTAAGTCATCAGGATTAACGGTGAAAAGCTTGTGATCACACTCGTAGGTTTCATTACAATAAAGATTGTAAAGGGATTTTATCTTATTTTGTCTTCCCAGGTGAAAGGGCGTGAAAAGTTCTGCCTTGATTTTAATGCTGGCCTGAGGAGCGCACTTTATGCAAATGATCGAGGAAGCATGATAGGCTGGCAGATGTCGCTGACTGTCAGTGAGGAGTCGTATTACATATCGACCGATACGAGGGAACCAGCGCTTCGCCTTATTTATTATCTCAAAGGAATTGTACCTAGGAATGAAGTTAATGAGCGCTTCAAGTTCTTCTTAGGTACAGCGATTCGGTAGCTGGATACTGGATTCGGTAGCTGAGTTTTAATCATGGAAATGAAAGATCCCGGCAGTGTTATATTAACAGCATACCATTCGTATTCTCCTGCGAGGATACATTTGGTGGAAAACGGTTTTGCACAAACAGTCTCTGGCTTACACTCTCCTTTAACCAGGTAAGTGAGACGCCGGACGCGTGTTCCCACCTCAGTCGAATTGTCTACTGTAAATGCTTCCAAGCCGCGACAACGCTTGTATTATGTATGTTACTCTGACACGAAAGCTGACTTTCCTCTTTGCCGATGTGCCGAATGCAAAACTATTCAGATTTGCTGGTGCTTGTCATGATGAGAAGACAAACGAATAGCACTCTGACTCGAATGGTCCTGTAATTAAATCAGAATTAACATGAATTTGGTTGGAATTAAAATGCTGTAAAAATAAAAAATTAAAAAATACGACTTGTGAATGTTTACTGAGCTGACCACGAGTAATTGAATGTTTATGTTTGCAAGCTGCCCGATTGTGTTTTTCCTGTACAGTAAGAATGGGTTATGCTCGCGAAAACTACCAATTTTCATTCCATTTTTTCAAGTATAGTGATTAACTTTTATTGATAGGTGGACACTTCTACTGCAGGGTTTTTATACATCTAAACAGGATGTTGGGGCTTCATGTGTGTTCACTTTGAAGCAGTCGAGACATTAAAATCTCTTCTGTCTAGGCTGTTTTTAATTTCTACTTTGCACATGTTCATCAGTCTCCAAGGCCTCTGTATCAGCATGCCACAGGTTATAGATGTTTGCAGGCACACGGTTGAGAATACTGTAATTTTAATGTGCAGTAAATGTGTGGTGTCACATGCCAAGGAAAGCAAGTTTGGTTTCTAAACTGCCTGAATTGACTGTATTTGAAAAAAATAAATAAAAATTCCTCGGGCAATTTTTGTTCACTTTTTTCTAATTTTCATCTGAATACTTGTGTGCCATATGGAATCAACTATTTTCTGCTCAGCCATCATCAAGTCATCACTATGCCATGTCAACAGTAGCCATTTTGTGATAGTGTAGTCTATTATACATTTTCAGCATTTATGACTTGTAGCCGTAGATGCTTATTATGCATATTCTATGCTGAGTTCAGGCCAATGCTCCATCCTGATGCCAAAGCTTTGTAAGGCAACACAATAATTTTGTCCAGCCATGCTTAGACTATGTCAGTACAGGAATTAACCAATATTTAAGGCCTAAGACACAGATTTACTATGAAATTAAATAACTTGAATTGGTACCACAGTGCATGCCAGGAGAGAACTGCGCGCCAGGCACCATCAATCACTCCTTCTCCAGCGGGCACTATTTTGATGGTGATGGTTGCTGTAGGACCAGGGGCAGGGGGTTGGGGGTTCTTGGTTACTGTACAATCAGGGCTTGGGGTTGATGCTTACCATTTTTTTTGAGTGGGGGGGATGCCTTTCCTTTTCTTCAGCAGGGGGCATGGCCCTAATATTGCGCAAATTTCGCATCTTCCAGTACTTTTAATTTTACGGTTTTTATTTATTTATTTATTTTTGGCGCACACAGACATGAGAATGTGATAGAAAATCCTGTTGGGCGGAATCAATTTGTGCGGTCCAAGTTGATTCTGTGGCGGCCCGCCATATAATGGTCTGTGTGTGGGAAACACTGGTATCTGCTAGCACTAAGCCACCTACTCCATTCTTCCACCTGCCCTGGTGTCCTGTCCAGTCCTTGGCCTGTAGACTGCCTTTAGTATGTTGCAAAGAGTATAGCCCATTGTCCATGCATGTATTTTATTTTGATAACCTCACAATTGTATCAGTTACCATGGTTACCAGTACAAGTACCAAGATTAAATAGGCAGATTTGCTTTAACTACTGCTTCCACGCCAATATCCATCCAGCCTCACGCAGTCCCAAAATGTAGTAAGTTTGAAATAACCATAATGTTAAGAGAGGACTCTAGAAAACCATTTTGTTCAGGTATATTGAGATGAGAGGTAAAGAGACCTTCTGAATTTTTTTTTTCTGGTAATAAAACTTTGTACATACCGAAAAACACATTAATAACATAGTACATTTGAAAAGTAATGTCATTCTTTATAAGAGATACACGATTTGATATACTTATATAGCTGGTCTTATAGTTCAGCGTTGTGTTGCGTTTAATGAATAATGAGGCGAAGACCACTCCTTTCTTGCCAGCCAACAGATTTTTATTCTGCGTGCAACGCATTAATATCAGTAGAGCAACCTCGCATGTCACGTTTCTACATTCACAGCTCTCCACAGCAGAGCTTAATTACTGAGATTACAGCATATCATAACATTTTCCAGTTAATGGGACTGAAAACATAACCTCCTTTTACCTTAGATGGCAGAGGTAATTTTGAAACGCGGAGCTCGCGTACCTGAATGCAACGCACTAATGTCAGTACAGCAACTTTGCATGTCACGTTTCTACAAGCACATCTTTAAATTAGAGATGGAAGAAACGGCAAACAGCACGAGAAACCACCAAATGCTCCATTAGCCTGGACTTACGATAGGTAAATTAGCATGCTTCACAAAAGTGCCTTACACGATAAAATAAATATATATAAACTCCAAAGTAATCATCGAAGCAATAATGAACAAAATCTCTGACCTCTACAAAGCAGTATCTTCGCCTCCGTTTAGCATTTTACTGCGTTTTACAAAACCACTGAAGAGCACTTGTTTCATCTTACCTCTCCAGTGCAGAGCTGAGTACTGAGGAATACCGCGAATTCGGAGTAAGTTGCTTCACCAAAATGTCAAAGATTAAACAGCATTAATATAAAAGTCTACTGAACTAAAAACTCCTCAAAACAATACATGCATAGATAAGAGGAAAAGAATAATAATGTGCAAACAGAAATTGATTTTTGGTGAAATGTAACACTGCATGTACACACGGGTTACACTTCAGATACCTAGAACAAAACCTGAATGATAAAGACGTTGAATTTTTTTTCTCTCTCTGAATTTTTTTTTTTTTTTTTTTTAGCGAGGTCCGAGATTGCTAGTTGCGGCTATGATGATGGGTCGGATATGCCGAACTGAATATGAGTACGCCTCCTCACAGATGGCACTGGTTGCCTTGATCTGTGAGAATGTTGCGATTGCCAGTTTTGATTACAACATTGTCGTCATCGTCATGGTCTGCCGCGGTAGGTGAAATGGGCTAACGCTTGGATTAAATAGTGGCGCGCCCTTGAAGTGACTGACGGGCGTGTTAAATCGCACCGGTGAGGACGACTTGACGGGTGTTCACGGGCGCCGGCGCGATCGCGCCCATCTCGTGGCATGCACTGGTACCAGGTCTAGAGATGTGACTTCACATAATTATTCGGTTTACTGCTGCAAAAAAAAAAAAAAAAAAAAAAAAGTACATCGGGTGCCCAATAAAAGTACTCAACCCCTACAATTCAAATATTTTTTGGGGTAATTTTTGTAAAAAATTTTGATGACTAAATCAGCTCAAGAAGATCAGATATATACGTTGTTGGCGGTGCGCCATGTTTGTTGGAATCGGGGTAGCTCGCTGCGTCACCCGAACTCTTGTGTGCGCAGAGGTTATAAATGAAATGAATCATGACTACTGTAAGCAAGAGTTTGTCAGATGAATCATTTGTGAATCAGTATAAATACAATGACAAGTCATAAGCTGACATAAGATTTTGAAAGCCTACCTGTTCTATCTGTAAATGATTCTTTCAATTCTCCAGCCTTGCTAAAGTTGACAGGCGCTTGCGTTTGGGGGCCTTCCGGTGACTGAATACCGTTGGCACAGCATCCTCTTTCAAAATCTTCCAATACTTACTGGGCGATTCAATTCCATATTTTGTGTTAACTTGCTCCTTGAAACAACTGGGTAATAGGTCTATGCACTGACACTCAGCAACGGTAATTTTTTTCTAGCGAAAGTGGCTTTTCAGAACTCTTTTGTGAATGAAGGTAATTTCAGCGACAAGTACGAACACCTGTTTTTGTAGCATGGTCATGCAACTTGCTGTAAAAAATGGACAGCTTTCCGATTAGAAAATGTAAACGGACGAAACCATGTACCAGTCACCAAAATTACCTTCATTCACTGAAGAGTTCTGAAATGCTGTCGCCGAGTGCCAGTGAATTGATCTAATTATAATTAAATTATTTTTCTGTACTGAATGTAGCCCATTATTTAGTCGCTGTTAGATCGCATGGGGGAGAGAAGCCATGTCTTTAATTGCCACTTGATTATTCTTGAATTGGAAAACATGTTAATAAAGGAAAACCATCTAGAATTAGCCAGGACTAATTGCTGTTAATAAAGGGATGGATATTTGCCCCCGAATTTTCAGGTCTAGTGCCGCCCCTGACCCGCCATTACGAGTTATCTCACAGTCGGCAGTCAACGTGTTAAGTCATTGTCAACATATCTAAGACACACTGACTCTTGCTCTATGCCCGAGATATCTAGTGTCCCATCAACAACTAAGGCAAACTGGGTGACTGGAAGAATGGTACTGGCTATTTCTCTGATGATGTCATTGCTCATTATGCTGAGTATTTCATTTTGTATGAGGGGACTGGTGCAGTCTTGTTTGTGCATTTCCAGCCTCCTTTGAAAAGTTGTATCGTCCTCTGCTTTGTCTTTAAGAAGTTGAGATAGGTTTCCCGTGTCTTGAGCATGATCTCTTAATGCTAAACCCTATCAGGCTAAGTACTTGATGGATCCCACAATCTTAAGCAGTGCATGCCTTGCTTCCTCTTGTTGCCAAGCTACAACTGAGGACATCTGTGAAGCTACAGTGTTCCTTTTCTGAGCATATACTGTCACTGCATGGACATGTGAGTGACTACACTCACAAAAGCAGGGTCTGCTTTACTAGCAAATTATGACTTTTTTAAATAGACTTTGGCACAGTGAAAACATAAAACCCCTTTTAATGTGGCACTCCAGTGCAACCGGGGAAATTTGACAAACCAACTTTGTTGAAAGGATAATACACTGTTGGCTCGATTCTGCACAACAATGAACTTGGGATGAGGTTGTGCAGGCTTTGCAAAGGTGTTAATATCACTATCATCAATTCCTCGTCTGTCCCTGTTGTCTATGCTCAGCTCATCCCTGTCATGTGGCGGCGTCTCCTGATACAGACATAACAAGAAACGTTGTGTCACAGACACACATCGCGTCATGCATACAATAAATCTCTACTAAGTAACCGTAAATTAATTTTAACTTAAACTTTATCGGTCTAACAAATGAAAAAGGAAAAAAAAATCAAATTTGGGTAAACTGTATTGACTTTATGCATTCATGGATGTGTCTTTGCAACAGCATTACTATCTCACCTGCACTGAAACCTCTCCGGCACCTGCTGAAACACTGCCCTCACTCTGTCTCTCGCTGTGAAGAAACCACATGGTCACTGTTTAAAACAACCATTAACTACATATCTCTTAGCCAACTCAACAAGGTTTGCCTGCCTCAGTATTTTAAATCTTTGCCCTCATCACCTGGTGACCTGTGCCGTCTCTCCTCCTTACCCATCTTGAATCTGATGTACATACATTAATTGTAACCTCACTTTACCTTAGAATGGATTACTAATTCATATAGGCAATATACACTGTGTATAACAACCACTGTTCATTGAAAACGCTTTTCTGTTTCCACCTTCGTCACTTCGGTCTGGCAGAAACTAAGAATGGTTACCATAATGACCAAACAAACTTGAGTGCCAGACTTAAGCCCTATTCTACGCTGCTTGAACAACTCGAACAACTGACCTATGGCTAAGCCCCGCCCCCTCCACTAACTCAGACAAACAATCAACATTTTAGAACAAGCGCTAATGGCTGGTATCACAGTCGGAGATATTTTTCAGGATGCTATCGATGATTTTTGGAGATAGAAGGCTCAAATATCATCAAGAAGTCAGCAAAAAGGGTTACACTATGCATTGGAGGGATACATTAACGAATTTAGAGTGGAGAAGGTCAACGAAAAGTTTAAATTAGAAGCTAAAATTTTCAGGTCTCAGTGCAAACGCGATCAACCGCATCTCGTTTCCGTCACCCTCTCACACAACAAGATAGAGAATCAGCATTGTTCATGCACTGCAGGGTAATAAATTTTGCATATTATTATTGCTACTGAATTTAAGAAATCTAACCTGACATGACTGAACTCCTAAGTAAACAAGGTGACATGGTGAACAACGCAGCCAGGAGCTCACGTAAGCCAACGTCCATCAGCACTGAAGTTAGCCATAAAGTTTACTAACTTTAGCTTACGTTAGCTAACTTAGCGATGTAAAAGATAACTTTACATTAATCTCCAGCGAAGTGACAAGATGTCACCTTAAACACGATGTTGACTAAGCTTGGAACAAATGTAGACATCCTTGTTGACCTTTGTTAGCTACGTTAAGCTGATAGTGGGGTCTTCCACAAAGTTTTATCCAGATGAGACACTTCTCTCGGTTATGATGTGGTTTTGGGAAGGGTATAAAATACACCCCATCACCCAGCCTCTCGGGATACCTCGTATCGGAGTTACATTTACCCCAAGCACACTGTTTGACCATTTTTTAAACTTAGAAACATTTTAAAACCCCATAAAAGCGAACGATTCGGAGTTTCCGTAATGCATTTCAATGGAAGTTCAGGCTCAGAATTTCTGAGTATATGGGGAGAGAATATGCACTGTGATTGGCTCATCGCATTTGAGGGCACGGCTTAGCCATAGGTCAGTTAGCACCACATAATTGCAGGTTGCTTTCTTGTACGTACTCGAAATGCCTGAAAATATAAACAAATGTCTAAATTCGTTAACCGGGGGATAAGACCTTCGAGGTGTCACGTTACACGAAATTAATGGACTCGGCGGAGGAAACTTCGCCTCGATCGAGAAAGCAAGTCAGACAGGGGCGCATTTCCCAAAAGTTAGCAACTTAGCTACATAGTTTGTCCATTCACAGTCAATGGGCCCAACTATGTAAGTTAGTATCTGAGATTTCGGGGAACGCACCCCAGAATGGAACAAAATACAGAATAACCCCTCGAATGTCCCAGTTTTACCGCAAATCAAATGTGGCAACCCTGCTGAGCTGTTTTAACCCCCTACATTCCGATGAAAGTCGCAATCACCAGAGTCTCTACTTGCTGGTTAATCTGAAGCGTGTTATATCACGCCAACATCAGCCTCGCCACTTTGAGGTTCAGCCAATATAACACGGTGGAAAGTAATGGACTATGAACTTATTCAGTTAACACGTTTTGACTATTAAGTCCTGAAGCCACAGGTGTAGCTCACCTCTTGTTGGGAAGCCATTACTTTCATTTTTTTGTTCTTCGCCAAGCAAGAGCTTAGAACTGTTTGGGCTTTGTGCTTTTTTGCTGCCTTCATATTTGCAACTGCTCATAGTTGCCTGCAGTGTGGCTAGAATACGCATGAGGACGAGTGTGACAAAACCAAAACTGAGCCGGGTGGGGAGGACGGGTTGAAAAATCTTTTACTTGCTTGTATAGTCATAACATTGAAAATCTAATTGTATCAAAAAGCGAAGAATCCAACCAGGTGCTCAGCGGGAGGTAATCAGGAGTGAAGTCGGTGCTCTTGGATCAAAAGGGAAAAAATCTAGAGAGACTAAAAACAGGGTAGATTCCAAAAACTGTTAGATTAATGAGAATGAGTTTTAAGTTTTTAATGGTCGAGCATCCTAAATTGGCTGCATTTTACTTACTGCCGAAAATACATAAGCAGCCTTATGATAACCCTCCAGGCCGACCTATTATATCAGTCAACGGTACTCTAACGGAACCGGCCTCCAAATATGTTGATTCGTTTATTAAAACTTTTGTCAAGGGACTTCCCTCTTTTATTGAAGACACAACTGATGTACTTAATAGTTTATCTACTCTTCCTAAACTACAATCACATTACTTGGTCACTATGGATGTTGAAAGTTTATACACCAACATCGACCACGAGGAAGGCCTTTTTGCTCTCGAACATTTCCTCCCTAATAGGGGTGAGGCTAGACCTCCTACTGAGTTTTTACTACAACTGACCAGATGGATCTTGTATAATAATGTGTTTATGTTCACTGACAGTATTTACAAACAATGTATTGGGGTTCCTATGGGCTCCTGTTTTTCTCCTAATTATGAATGGCTGTACCTTGGTCTTTTGGAGAAAATGCATGTATTGAATCTAATCCGTGGCATCAATGCATTACTTGGTTTGGGCGTTATATTGATGACCTATTAATTGAGCCCCTAAGAACCATACCGGGCCATCCCGCACTTTTGGCGAAATTGAGTTGAGGTAGTCAGCATGTGCAGAAAACTAAGATCTACATTTCCTAAATGAGCCAACCCAATCTACCCACATGGATTGTTCATACAAGCAAACATCCTCTCTGCCACTGTACATATGCACTGCACTGCCTTAGCCATAGTGGACCATCCCACAACTTCCCATAATTCAATGTAAACATGGCGGCTAGGTATCTCACTGATGAGGAACTCCATCCTATCATCGATGATGATGGTGAAGTGTAAGATAATGGAGACCCACAGTTTGTCCCAAATTAATCAGAAGATGATGGTTCCGCTTCAGAAGGAGGTACCTTTCACTTTAAACGAAACAGAAGGGCATCCAAAACCTGCAAAAGAAGTGCATTACGTAATTGTACATATCATGAGTTTTTAACAGAAGCAGTGTTTCCAGTTCCCAGATACTCTAGATGACACAGGAGGCTGGCAACTTTAAGTCCCATTTTCTCAAAAGTTGCCCAACATGGGTTGGCCCAGTATGGTTCTTAAGGGCTCAATTGTTTTTGATGGAAATGAGACTCAATTGCTTGCTTTTCACGAATACTTAAATTCACTTAATCCTAACATACAACTATCAATCGAATACTCTCAGCAAAGCATAGATTTTCTTGACTTGACCATCTCTAAGGATGCAGAGGGTAAAATGCATACCAGTATATTTAGAAAAAAATCATCGCGAAATACTCTGTTACGAGCTGATTCATTTCACCATCCCTATCTGCTCAATAATATTCCTTTTGGCCAATTTCAACAGCTACGCCGTATTTGCGACACCGATACTGTCTTTGACCAGCAGGCTAATGATATGTCCGCACGTTTCCTGGACAGGGCTTATAAACCAGATGTGGTGGCCAAGGCGCGTAATAAGGCGGGCACTCTGGACCGAGCTGATTTGCTCATTAAAAACAGGCCCAAACAACGTACTACCTCCCATTCCCGACCTTTTTTCGTTACCCAATACAGCACTGCGGCTCGACATATCGAGCGCTTTATCAAGGCTAACTGGGCTATCATTGAGAGTGACCCCTCTCTCAGACAAGTTTTTTCGGACCCTCCCATGGTTTCTTTCAAGCATGCCCCAACACTGTGGGACCGAATGGTACACAGCTATCTCCCTCCAGACAAGAAGGAGATGTGGTTTAAGAGACCTATTGTTTGTTATAGATGTGGTCACTGTCCGCATTGTGCCAATGTTATACAGACCAAAACTTTTAATGATCTCAAAACTAAGAGAATTTATAAGATTAATGACTTTACTAACTGTAATACTACTCACGTTATTTATTGCCTTACCTGTACTTGTCCAGATATATTTTATGTGGGGCGCACTAAACGCCGCTTACGTGATCACCTTGATGAACAGAAGTACGCGATAAGAACTAATAACAAGGATTATCCAATGGCCAGACATTTCCAATTGGTCCATAACAGTAATGATTCTTTATTACGTATCATAGGATTGGAATCTATTAGCCCTCCTTATAGGGGTGGAGATCAGATCATGAAACTTAACCAGAGAGAAACTTCCTGGATACATTGTTTGGATGCTCTAAATAAGCCTGGTCTTAATGAAGAGATTGACTTCATGTGTTTTCTTTAAGTTGTGTTTTTTTTTTGTTTTCTTTTCCCGTGTTCGCTACTTGGGCTGCATTTTTTTTTTGCCTGTGTAGGTTCTATTTTTAATTACCTACCTACTTGGGCATTGTTGCCCTTCTAGTTGTTGGCTACTAATCAATTCATTAAATATGGAAATTCATTGTGTAGACTAATTGCTCCGGGTACTCCTGTGTCTATTTTAGTAATTTGCTGTGACTAGTTTTGCATGTTCTGACGAGGGCCGTAAGGCCGAAACATGTTGAAACTACTAGCCAGTACTAAATAAAGGCTTTTTAATCTATACCCTCCTTCGAGTGCCTGGATCTACCCTGTGTTTAGTCTTTCTAAATCTAATTGTATCGTCGTTTTTTTTTTCCTCTTCTTTCCCCCATATATCATTATAATATGATATGGGGGGGGGTGTAGTGGCTGGTCTGAATTATTGGAGGGGTTTGATTAGCTGTATGCAGGCAGTGATTACACTTCGATTAGCTCCGTTTAAAGAGCAAGATTCTGTAGGCTTCGCCTTCAAAGCCAAAGCTTCAAAAAAGTTTATAAAACTCAAAATGCATAATGTAAATATGCCTCACACAAAATTTCATACAGGAATGAATTGCGTCTCAAACTTGAACTCAGCCAAACTGATGTATATAACGCTTCCTGGTCAGAATTCGCAGATTGCTGGTGATGAGACGGAACATTTTAAACAGACATTAAAAGAAAACCAGCTCCTTCAGCCGGACAAACTTCAGCATTTTACCTGAGAGGAGTGCGCAGGTATACAATCAATCTACACCGACATGAGCCGAATTAAACCTCCCCCAAATGCGGCAGAGACCGAGATCCACTTAAGGTCAGGTGAACAGCTTACGCCAACCAATTCCGCAGGAAACCATCCAAAGTGCAACAAAAGCAGATCCTTTACACTGATGGTCCGAATAAGGTAATTCTTCCCTAAGTGCTTCAATGCCAAGTGCAAGAACACACACAATAAGCCATAAATTACTTGCAGTTCATCCTAATTTATGGAATTATATTTGCGCCACAATCCTGAGCGAGCAATTGGAAATTTTGAGCGCAGAAAAATATATTTCGCGAGCACACAAATCTTGTTTTGAGCAAAAATTATTAGTGAGCAAACAAAACCTTCCGATTGAGCGAACAAAACTCTATTCTGTGCTGAACAAATGTCTTTGCATGTTTGCTATGATCAATATGAATGTGCAATATTAACCCCTTTCCCTCAGTTTCACTCTATGCCCTCTCGCAAACTCATGTTCTGCACGCTGGCAGACCGCAGCATGTTCGCTCAGAGCATGTCTCTCCCTCTCTCTCAGTCTGCCCTCTCTGTGCGCGCTCAACTTCACCTGCGCGTTCGCTCGAGCTATGCAGAGTGTTACAAATGTGCCACGATTCTGATTGGCTGCTTCAGTCTCCAATTAGATGCATTATGCCCAACCACCAAAGTAAATGGGGAAAGGTAATGACGAAATTCGTCTGCGACTGGATAATAGTGCACGAGTCACTCAACAGTCGATGTCTCAGGATACATAGAGATTTAACATTAACCTTAACCCGTCCGAAACAAGGGCAGCACTGCTATTATCCAGTCGCAGACTAATTTCTCATTAGTTGTCTTTTAGTTGTAGGCTCAGGAAATTCAGTGATAACTTTTACTTTTGCATCAATTGGTTTGACTTCTTGTTTAAGGTATTTCTGCTTCTCTGGATTCATTCTGTAAGGATGCTGTTTTACAGGCTTGGCATTATCTTGTAGGATGACATCATGGTAAACCATATCAGTCCTTGATGGAACGTCGGGGAATATGTAACTATATTCAAATATGAGCTGCTTTAGCTGTTGTTGTTGAAAAGGGTCCAAGTGGGACAACTTGCTGTCAATATTTTGAAGAATGTCTGAATTTTCAAGTTTGGCTGGACCAGTTTCATTTTCCAAGGGGCAGTCACAATCTTCTACAGAATTTTCCAGTTCAATTGTATTTACCACATTGACTGGCTTTTGCTGAGTTTCTCTGTCAATGTATTCTTTCAGCATGTTGATGTGACACATTTGTTTTTGTTTCCTCCTTCCAGGAGTTAAAATGATGTAATTTAGATCACTGACCTTTTTGAGGACAGTGTAAGGGCCAAAATATCGGGCTCTTAGAGGGTTTCCAGGAACTGGCAAAAGCGCAAGGACTTTGTCAGTTTTAAAACTTCTATCTTGGGAATGAAGGTCATATCTGGCTTTCATTTTGCCCTGAGCCTCTTTGAGATTAGACTTAGCAAAGTCACAAGCCTTTGAGAGACGATTACGGAAGTCAGAGACATACTGAAGCAAGTTCATTGCGACATCATCTTCGGCTAACAACTTTTTCTTCAGAAGCTTCAGAGGTCCACAAACCGTATGCCCAAAAAACAAGCTGAAAAGGACTGAACCCAAGAGACTCCTGAACAGCTTCACGGGCAGCAAACAGAAGAAGATGGACACCTTCATCCCAGTCTTTCTCTGTGTCAAGGCAGTAGGTCCTCATCATGTTCTTCAAGGTTTGATGGAACCTCTCCAAAGCACCTTGATTCTCAGGATGGTAAGCTGATGACCTGTATTGTTTAATACCAAGCTCATGCATAACTTGTTGAAATATGCCAGACATGAAATTTGACCCTTGATCAGACTGAATAGACTTAGGAAGACCAACAAAGCAGAAAAACTTGGTAAGAGCCTTGATGATAGTTGTCACCTTGATATTACGAAGTGGAATTGCCTCAGGAAACCGGGTGGAAGCACACATGATAGTCAGTAGGTACTCACAACCAGATCTAGTCTTTGGCAATGGTCCAACACAGTCAATGATGATTCAACTGAAAGGTTCTTCAAAAGCGGCAATGGGCTTAAGTTGAGCCTTTGGAATATTCTGGATCGGCTTCCCAACCATTTGACAAGTATGACAGGATTTGCAGTACTCCTGTACATCGGACCTCATGGAAGGCCAGAAGAAATGATTCCTGACACGTTGAAGGGTCTTCTTGATACCCAAATGACCTGACATAGGATTGTCATGGGCCAGACTAAGAGTTTCTTGACGATTAGATTTTGGATAAACAATTTGATGGGTGATCATCCACTCTTCATCTGCAGAAACATCAGGTGGACGCCACTTTCTCATAAGCACACCATTTTTGTAGTAAAAACAGACAGGAACTTGAGTAGCCTCTTGTTCAGCTGCAGCCTGTGGTAGAAGATGCGCTAGATCACGAGCTTGTTGTTGCTCCTGAATAAGTTGTTTTCGAGACAGAATGTCATTAGAATGACCTGACAAGGACAAGTCTGAAGATTTCCCAGACATCTCAGGACCGGAAGGTTCCTGATGAAAGGACTGCCCAATGAAGGTGTCAGCCAGGTTGAAGTCCAGGTCAGCATCATCTTGAATAGCCTTTTTGGCCATAGAACGAGTAACTGCACATGAAGGATAGAGGTCTGGAATTTCCTCCTCTATAGAGTCAGATTCTTGATCAATCAAAGGAGTGTCAGTTACAACAGGGTAGGGCACAACCTTATCCCCAGCAAGATCATTACCAAGAAGCAAATGAACACCTTTGAAAGGAAGAGAAGACCTAAAACCAAAAGTAACAGGCCCAGAGACCAAGTCTGATTTGAGATGATCATTATGGAGAGGTACACTTGTAAAACCACATTCTACTCCTTGAATAAGTACATTAGCCTGAGTAGATGTTTTGTCCGAAAAAGGCAGAATATCTGCAAGAATAAGAGATTGGGAAGACCCAGTATCCCTTAGAATTCGAACAGGAGCAGATGAGGGAAAAATCATGTGAAAGTGAGACAAAACCATCGGTGATGAACGGCTCAAAATCCTCCTAACAGAATCAGACACAGAAGGTAGAAGATCAGGCGAACTGACTTTGATACAAGAGATTCTCTTAGTGAAAGCAGTTGGCTTGGTTTCTTCTCGTTGTTTTTTCTTGAGAGCATAACACTCAGAAATAAGGTGACCTTGCTTTTTGCAGTATTGGCTAGACATAGAAGGTAAAGAATCAGAGGATTGCTTCTCACTGGAAGGTTTCCTCTCTGAAGTGGCCTTAGAATCATTAGAAGTGTTATTAGAAGAAGCCTTGGACTGAGACTTGCTTTGAAATTTAGAAAAAGTGGATTTTTGGACAAGACTTATGAGTCAATGCATAACTATCAGCTAGGGTGGAAACATCTTGCAAAGTAATGGCTTGTTTCTCCTCAAGGAAAGTCTTGACATCAGGCTGGATACACCTTTTGAATTCCTCAACCAAAATAAGTTGCCTCATTCTATCAAAATCTCTCTCAACCTTCATGGAATTACACCACTGATCAAACAACTGTTCCTTCAATCTGCCAAATTCAACATGAGTTTGACTGGCTTCCTTGCGAGAATTCCTAAATTTTTGCCTGTAAGCCTCGGGGACCAATTCATAACCCTTCAGAATGACAGATTTGACAAAATCATAATCAGAACACTGTTGGACAGATAACTGGTTATAAATTTTCCTAGCTTTACCAGTAATAACACTTTGTAACATAATTTTCCAATGCTCTTTTGGTCATTTCAAATTTTCAGCAATTTTTTCAAAATGGGTAAAGTATTGGTCTACATCATTTCCTAGGAAGGGAGGAACAAGTCTGATGTGTTTAACCACATCAAAATGATCAGAAAGTCCAAAAGATTTTGTAACAGTACCTGCTTCTATTTTCTTCATTTCCAATTCGTACTGCATCCTTTTTTCTTCTAGTTCTTTCTCCAATCTTCTTTCTTCCTGTTCTCTCTCCTTCTCCAACCTTCTTTCTTCCCTCTCCTTCTCCATCCTTCTTTCTTACAGTTCTTTCAGGCATAGCTGAAATTCAAGTCTTTGCAGCACTGTTGCAGGCACCTTCACATCTTTAATCAATTCTGCTGCTTCTTCCCCAAAGATATCTTCATCGATGAAATGTTGCACCAAAATGTTCAATATTTCTTGTTTCTTCATTGATGATTTCACATCAGATAATCCAAGGGTTGAGGCTATTTGCAGCAAGTCCTTCTTCTTTGCCAGCACAATTGATTCCTGGGTTGGAGTTTTCAAAAAATTTTCAACATCAAAAGTCATGATTGCTAGTTTTTCAAATAGTCACAAGATTTAAAATAATAATTCAGCTTTAATCTTTGGTGAAGCCAATCATTGATGCAATGAATGGTTTATCTCACAACAAAAATCACAACAAAGAAAACCAGCAATGACAACTTAAACAAATTTATTCTTCACTGATAAAAACACTTCTACAAATAATCCACTGTTTAATCTTATAAAACACTCTAATGCCACTATGTAACTCTGTTGCCAAAACAAAAACTCTGCTCTCCACTGACCAAAATCACAGCATTTATATATACTTGCAACATTCTGGAAAGATCTGCAGGATTCCTGGGTAATCCCGCCCCCTCCAGGCAGGTAGATGCCAGAAGCTTCTTGAAAGCACTAGTCTATTACTAAGAAGTGATATTACATCAGATCATGTTTTGCCACAGACACACCACCAAAGGGTGCTGATGAACAAAATAAACAAATCGCTGACCAGTCATAATGGGCATTTAAATAGTGTCCAACAAATCTCCATTTACAAATGATATACAGTGCTGTACACAAAATACTCATACATAACATCACTAATAATTTTTTCTCAAAACAAGATTTGTGTGCTTGCGAAATATACTACTCAAAATTTGATAGGGATCATCGGAATTTTTTTGTGAAATGACATGCAAATTTGGTAACTGCCACTGATGAACAATATATTGGATAAATGACATGCAGTCAGACACAAAACACATTTGCAAGTGCATTTAATGACATTAAATGAGCGTGCAGCCTCACACTTTTGGCTTTCACGAACACTTCATGGTTTCACCTCTGACATGTAAAGTGAAAACAGACAGTGTTCGTTGATGTTTCATTACCACAGTTAATGTCAATAACGGAATGGCCTCCCCTAGCTTGAATGACGGCTTGACAACGTCGGGTCATACTGTCAATCAGAACCCGGATGCTTGCAATTGGAATGTTGTTCCATTCTTCAACAAGGGCATTTCCGAGCTCTTCTAGAGTTGTGGGTTGTGCCCTCACGACTGGAAATGGCGACCTGCAGCATGTTCCACACATGCTCGATAGGGTTTAGGTCCGGCGACGCGGGGGCCAGTCCATCTTGGACAATTGTCTCCTGCTCTAGGAATTGATTCACCACCCTAGCACGATGGGGACGGGCGCTATCATCCATCACGATGAAATCAGGGCCAACAGCACCAGCGTATGGTCTTACGTACACATTGAGGATCTCATTCCTGTACCGTACCCCTGTCATCGTCCCTCTCCCCATGACATGCAGGTTCGTTCTGCCGTTCCTGCTTATTCCTCCCCAGACCATAATTGATCCGCCACCATAACGGTCCTGTTCGTTGATGTAGGCATCATTAAATCGCTCACGTTGTCTTCGCCACACCCGTTGCCTCCTGTCAGTAAAGTCCAAGCAATATCGGGACTCATCAGTAAAGAGAACTGGAGCCCAATCGTTGTGTGTCCATGTGACATGATCGTGAGCCAATCCAAACGGTCACGCCTATGACGCACGGTCAGTGGGATTCGAACACATGGCCTTCTTGAGTTGAGGCGGCAGTATGAAGACGATTCCGTGTCGTCTGGTGGATACCCTGACCCCGAGGCGTTATGAAGGTCATTTCGTAGGGTGGTGGCTGTCCAGAAAGGATGACGTCGTGCCTGAAGTGTGAGAAAGTGGTCTTGTCGTTGTGTAGTCGATCTCTGACCACCACCCCCATGACGGTGTGCTGCTGTACCAAACGTTTGATGCGGTTCCACGCTCTGTTCTAACGCTTTGGCTGACGTTAAGTGCATTAGCAACGTGGCGTTGTGAGAAGCCAGAGTCAAGCATTCGATGCATCTTCCCAATTGCTCTGAAGTCAATTGGCGTCTAAGACCTCGAGGAGACATTGTTATTGCTAAATGTAATGCAAAAAAATTTGGGAACTTCAAATTTTTCACCAACAAAACAACACACACGTCTGAGTTGAAATGGTGAAGTGTTAGTCAAAGCCAAAATGTGAGGCTGCACGCTCATTTAATGTCATGAAATGCACGTGCAAATGTGTTTTGTGTCTGACTGCATGTCATTTATCCAATATATTGTTCATCAGAGGCAGTTACCAAATTTGCATGTCATTTCACAAAAAAATTCCTATGATCCCTATCAAATTTTGAGTAGTATATATATTTTTCTGCGCTCAAAATTTCCAATTGCTCGCTCAGGATTGTGGCACAAATATAGTTCCATACTAATTGACCTATGGCTAAACCTCGCCCTTAAATGCGGTGAGCCAATCACAGTGCGTATTCTCTCCCCATACACAGAATATACATTCTGAGCCTGAACTTCCATTGAAATACATTACGGAAACTCTGAATCGTTTGCTTTTATGGGGTTTTAAAATGTTTCTAAGTGAAAAAAATGGTCAAACGCCGTGCTTTGGGTAAATGCAACTCCGATACAAGGTATTCCGGGAGGCTGGGCGATGGGGTGTATTTTATACCCTTACCAAAGCCACATCATACCTGAGAGAAGTGTCTCCTCTGGATAAAGCTTTGTGGAAGACTAGCTTTGTGGACCCACTATCAGCTTAACGTAGCTTACAAAGGTCAACAAGGATGTCTACATTTGTTCCAAGCTAAGTCAACATCGAGTTTAAGGCGACATCTTGTCACTTCGCTGGAGATTAATGTAAAGTTATCTTTTACATCGCTAAGTTAGCTAATGTTAGCTAAAGTTAGTAAACTCTATGGCTAACTTCAGTGCTGACGGACGTTGGCTTACATGAGCTCCTGGCTGCGTCGTTCACCATGTCATGTTGTTTACTTAGAAGGAGTTCAGTCACGTCAGGTAAGATTTTTTAAATTCGGTAGCAATAATAATACATAAATTTATTACCCTGCATTGCACGAACAATGCTGATCCTCTATCTTGTTGTGTGAGAGGGTGACGGAAACGGGATGCGGTTGATCGTGTTTGCTCTGAGACCTGAAAATTTTAGCTTCTAATGTAAACTTTTCGTTGACCTTCTTCACTCTAAATTCATTAATGTATCCCTCCAATGCATAGTGTAACCCTTTTTGCTGACTTCTTGATGATATTTGAGCCTTCTATCACCAAAAATCATTGATAGCATTCTGAAAAATATCTCCCGACTGTGATACCAGCCATTAGCGCCTGTTCTAAAATGTTGATTGTTTGTCCGAGTCAGTGGAGGGGGGCTTAGCCATAGGTCAGTTGACATTAATCATAACAAGCTACATCCAATTCGCGAGCTGCAGTTATAACCTTAATGAATGAGAGCTCAAGCATGCATGCTTAAAGCCTCTGGCATATTTATTTGATCAGTTACAAATTTAATTTGACACCAAACGCCAGCCTCGTGGAGGGTAGATTCACGATAGCAAATGTTCGAGTGGATACTTACTGCTAAGTTCGGTTAATACGACGTGCAATGCCTCTTACTTCTTCAGGTGTAACGGTAGTTCTCTCGCACACCTGTTGCCAAGCATTTGATTGGGTAACGCACAGGCAAGATTTCATTTTGAATAGCCACGTTTAAAAAAGGCAAAATTTATGAGGCATAGCTTTTCAGCCAAACCTTCAACAAAGTTTGAAGCTCAGAATAAACTTAATGGTGAAAATATGGCTTGCATACAAGTCTGTAAGGAAATTAATTGAGTGCACCAGAGATTACTCAAAGTAACACTTTTGACTACGATTAGGAGATCGTAACAATGCAATTCAGACTTCTGCTCAGAAACCGCGGTTTGCTGGTAATGAGACGAAACAACTTGCATAGGCATTAAATGAATACCGGCTCCTGAAGGCAGTCAACTACAGCATTTAGTAGCCCTGAAAAGCGTGCACAAGCATAAAATCAATCCATATCTTCATCAGCCAAATTAACCTCTGCCAAATTGCGGTTAGTAGAGGAGAGACAAACCTAGATATTTGTGAATATTATGATAATCAAAGTGGCTATATTTACAGTGCCGTAAATGGTGATTCGGGGCGATATTTATGGCGCGCATGCGCACTGACATATGACGTAAATATAACGCAGGGCAACAAGCTATATAAACTAGAGGCGCTATGTTATGATTTCAATGTGCAAGTCTGGCTGCCATCTTGTGATGGGCGTCCATCACAGAAAGGTGCAGCAAAGTGGATTCATGCCTTCCAGAAATTTTGATTTCCACTGAGTGCCATACAGTCCTAGCAAGCGAAAATACCGCAGTACTTTGAATCACTCCCGACTTAAGAGTTGGGCACGTCCGAAAACCCATTGAAATCAGCAGCTGCTATCAGTAGACGCAAATAGGTTTAGTTGTTCCTCGTCCATTGTAATGTCAGTGTCCGGGTCTGCACCATGTGGCTTCTATCAAACAAAAAAATAGTCATAGATATGAATCTGATCCGATTACAAACCAAATTTTTTTTTGTTTTCATTGTTTAATAGATAGGGTTATGTGTCAGATTCAGTTACAAACCAGTGTTTTTTTTTTGTTTGTTTTTTTTTTCTAAACTAATAAACTAGTTTCAGGACTTGGCTGCGGTCACAATAAGACACTTGTTATCAAGGTTCCCAACATTTGCGATGATAATTTATCTTACTACTAGCCCATCCTAGATCGTACTGCTAGAGAAATAGACAGAACGAGATCAGCCATAATATTACTGTACCATAGGGGTTTTAAGATGGCCTGGATGTATACCACCGTATTTTCAAACATTCCCTGTGGAAAAATATCAATCGCTCAGGGGTCCGTTTCCCAAAATCACAGATGCTAACTTACGTCGTAGGAACCATTGACAATGAACGGACAAACTATGTAAGCTGCTAACTTAGTTAGGAACTACGCTTTTGGGAAACACAATGGGCGATAATAGACAGAAATGGCGCTTCAAGCTAACTCTTCTCTAGTTATCGGTCAGAAAAAGGGCGGAAATCAAAATGCCGCTGAATGATTATTATTGATATTTACCGACATATTAACCAGAGCGTATTTGTTTACATGGGTTCCAGCAGGAGGTACGCCTGTCATATGATGACTGCCAGCTCTGCACACATTGGCTGATCTGGAACGAATATCGTAGCACCTCTAGTTTATATATCTCGTTCATGCAGGGGCTATCTTTACGGCGCCGTAGACGCTGACTTAGAGCTATATTTATGGCACTGACGTACGGGGACACATACGGCGCCGTAGATGCTGACTTAGCCCACGGCACTGATGTACGGGGACACCTACGGTGCCGTAGAGTCAGGTGAAACGGAAAGTTCCCTGGATGCGTTCTGTGTGCGCATGCTCTGTCTTGACGAAAATGCGCAGTGACGTTTCTTCACTTGTGGTGTTGGCAGCTTCCAAGCTCAGCACGCTGAACTGCGGTCTACGGCGGAGTGTTTGTTTTATATACAAACTCTCAGACCGCACAAGGTACGCTTGTTCAGCACCGTGCCACAGTGCGATTGTCCCCTCTCCTCGCTGGTCAGCTTTCTTACTAGTAATATCATACCATACCCGAGTGCACATATGCCAAAATTCCAAAACAGCGTGTTGCAGTATGCACCTAGGTAATTTTAAATGGGGAAGTATACACAAAGAAAGCGTAGTTAACTCTTGCGTAGAAAGAATTCTGTATCCAACGTCCACTTTTTTCTGGCTTTTTATTTGCCATTACGATTTTAAAGGGAGGTGCCAATATGTTTTGGGGGATTTTATTATTGAGAAGGGGCTATAGAATAGTAATATCGCGAATGCATGCTGCACGTGCCCTAGAAACCCCGTGTGTCATCAGTAACATGGATTACCACGTAATTACCACGCAGCCAAAGCCAAAGACATGGAGATAAACAGCATGGAAACCAATAGAGACAGAGTCATGAGAGAATCAAAAATGGTTTTGATCAAAAATAGTCTAAATTGTATTCAAATCACAGGATAAGATCTTGATTTCAGAGCACCTAACGTGTTAACTGCACGATGGATACAGAACACAGAATGAGTCAAGGCATCTTATGCTCAGCGCCATTAAAAACGCACAGGTGAGGTATGTTCTGTATCTGCGGAAAATTGAAGAACCGATTGATTTTTATTGCTTTTCCAGTGAGGCACGAGACGAAATAAAGAATATAGCCGCAAGCGGCAATTCCAGGGTTCAAGCCAAGAAAGACCATTAGTAGTTGAAAGCTTTGACAGCTTAATTAACAAGTGTTGCCACTAAACGTGGCCATGTCCCACGCCAGGTGACGGAAATCAACTGGGGTCGGCGTATCACACAAATACACATTGAAGCTGAAGATGAATTAAATCGGTCAAAACGTTCTTGAGATTTCGCGTTCGAAACAAACGGGACATGACGGACGGACGGCCGGACGGATGGACTGACGGAGCTGAATACTATGTCCCCCGGCCCTAATACACCTTGACACCAAAGATGAATGGAATCGGTCAAACCGCTCTTGAGATATCATGTTGACAAGGTATTTGTAAGTGGTCAAATTGTCATAATGACCTTGAGAATAATGGCAAGGTCATGTAAATCAAGTGGGCTGTGAGCACTCCTCGAATACACCTTGACACCAAAGATGAATAGAATCGGTCAAACCGTTCTTGAGATATCATGTTGACAAGGTATTTGTAAGTGGGCAAATAGTCGTAATGACCTTGAGAATAATGCCAAGGTCACGGAAAGCGACTGGGGTCGGCGTATCACTCCAATACACCTTGACACCAAAGATGAATGGAATCGATCAAACCGTTCTTGAGATATCGCGTTCACAACAAATGGGACGTGACGGATGGACAGACGGCCGGTTGGAGCTGAATACGCTGTCCCCCGCCCCTAATACACCTTGACACCAAAGATGAATGGAATCAGTCAAACTGTTCTTCAGATATCATGTTGACAAGGTATTTGTAAGTGGTCAAATGGTCATAATGACCTTGAGAATAATGCCAAGGTCATGGAAATCGACTGGGGTCGGCGTATCACACCAATACACCTTTACACCAAAGATAAATGGAATCGGTCAAACCGTTCTTGAGATATCGCGTTCAGAACAAACGGGACATGACAGACGGCCAGACGGATGTGACGAACGGACAGAGCTGAATACTATGTCCCCCGGTCCACTCACTACCACGGCAGCGGGGGACAAAAACTACTTTAAGAGTATATTGCAGGTATTTATGTGTTTTTCAAAAAATTCAAAATTCCGGAAAATCAAATATGTCAGACCTTAGAGGTCCTTATAAGAAAGTTGTAGAGTTTGGACCAAGGAAAGTCTGTACCAGGTTTCGTGTAAATCGGACTTACAGCGTAGGATTTATGACTTTTAAAGTGAAAACCTGTTTTTCTTGAATTATAGCGCCACCATCAGGCCGATTGAGTTAAAAATGCCTTGGGCAGCATTTACAAACAACTTCCAACCAATGTGCAAAATTTCAGGTCTCTACCATTTACCATCTCACGGGAATTTGCGAAAACATTTCTGAAGAAGAAAAGAAATAATAATAAATATAGCCGCAAGCGGCAATTCCGGGGTTCAAGCCAAAAAAGACCATTAATAGTTGAAAACTTTAACAGCTTAATTAACAAGTGTCGCCACTAAACGTGGCCATGTACCCCGCCAGGTAATGAAAATCGACTGGGGGTCGGCATATCACACAAATACACATTGAAGCCAAAGATGAATAAAATCGGTCAAAGCGTTCTTGAGATTTCGCGTTCACAACAAACGGGGCAAGAAGGACGGATGGTCGGACGGATGGACTGATGGAGCTGAATACTATGTCCCCCGTTTTTGAGATATCGCGTTCACAACAAACGAGGACGGACGGACGGAGCTGAATACTATGTTCCCCGCCCCTAATACACCTTGAGACCAAAGATGAATGGAATCGGTCAAACCGTTCTTGAGATATCACGTTCACAACAAACGGGATGGGACGGACGGACGGCGAGTGGAGCTGAATACTATGTCCCCTGCCCCTAATACACCTTGACACCAAAGATGAAAGGAATCGGTCGAACAGTTCTTGAGATATCAAGTCGACAAGGAATTTGTCTCTCACGCCCATATACTTGCTCTTAGCAGCTTCAAACTTGCAGGACATGATGATGTCTCTGCCCTGAACGTCCCCATATCATAACTTTTCACTTTATTAATAGCGCCCCGGTGGTAACAGGAAGTGACCAGTTTTTACTTTGAAAACGAACTCCTCCTAGGGATTTTGCCCGATTGACTTCAAATTTGGTACAGATCATCTAGAGACCAAGCTGATCAAAAGTTGTGCTCTGCATGTCTGTAGGTCAAAGGGCGTGGCTGCTAGGGCGTGACAAATTTTGGTTACTCGCCAAAAAAATTTCAAAATGCTCTCACGCCAACATACTTGATCTTAGCAGCTTCAAACTTGCTGGAAATGATGATGGCTCTGCCCTGAACGTCACGATATAATACCTTCCCACTTTACTAATACCGCCCCCCGGTGGTAACAGGAAGTGACCAGTTCGGTTACTTTGTCGTAGGCAGACGAAAATTCGATACAAATATGTATCATACCCAGACATACAAAAAAACTAATCGGAGCCATGCCCTTAACCCAACAGGAAGTCGGCCATTTTGATTTGAATTTTTGAATTTTAAAACGAACTCCTCCAAGGGTTTTCAACCGATTGACTTCAAATTTGGTACAGATCATCTAGAGACCAAGCTGATCAAAAGTTGTGCTCTGCATGTCTGTAGGTCAAAGGGCGTGGCTGCTAGGGCGTGACAAATTTTGGTTATTCGCCAAAAAAATTTCAAAATGCTCTCACGCCAACATACTTGATTGAAGCAGCTTCAAACTTGCTGGAGATGATGATGGCTCCGCCCTGAACGTCACGATATTATAACTTCCCACTTTACTAATAGCACCCCCTGGTGGTAACAGGAAGTGACCAATTCGCTTACTTTGTCTCAGGCAGACGAAATTCGATACACATGTGTATCATAAACAGACATACAAAAAACTCATTGGAGCCACGCCCTAAACCCAACAGGAAGGCAGCCATTTTGATTTGAATTTTTGAATTTCAAAAAGAACTCCTCCTAGGGTTTTCGACCGATTGACTTCAAATTTGGTACAGATCATCTAGAGACCAAGCTGATCAAAAGTTGTGCTCTGCATGTCTGTAGGTCAAAGGGCGTGGCTGCTAGGGCGTGACAAATTTTGGCGACTCGCCAAAAAAATTTCAAAATGCTCTCACACCAACATACTTGACCACAGAAGCTTCATACTTGCTGGAGATGATGATGGCTCCGCCCTGAACGTCACAATATAATAACTTCCTACTTTACTAATAGCGCCCCCTGGTGGTAACGGGAAGTTACAATTTTTTACTTTAACATGTACTGATGACTCATAGTTGAACCCATCAACTTCATTCCACTTCTAAGAAATGCAAAACAAGTTGCTGAAGCTACATCATGAATGCTGTGAAGCTACAAGTAATGGCGTTCGTGTGGCAAAGATGGATCCCTTGCCATGAAAATACGATTGTGTTTTTGATGTCTTTACTGAACTTGTATCATCATAAAAATTGATACACAGGCCAAGGATGGCAAGCTGTTAAATCTGAGAGGGGCCTCGCCCATGGTGGGAGCAAACTGTCTCTATAGCGCCCCCTTGTGGAAACAGGAAATGCCATATTTTACATTGACATTGGCCGATTTGCTCGAAACTTCGCATTTGTGCTGACGGTCTGCCCCTGAATGCACCTGCCCACATTTGATTAAGCTCAGAGCGCCCCGTGGTGGATGAACTATTAACTTTTCATAACTCCTTCCTGCTTTGTCCGATTCGCTCGAAACTTTCTCACAGGTTGCTGCCTGTACTTGACCTGTCCACTGGTCGTGAGAGCACACCTGCACCCGTCAGGATCTCACCACTACCCCCAACGTGCACAAGGGTGCGAGGGCCCGTTCAACGCTGCTTGCAGCTTTAAATATTATTATTTCTTTTCTTCTTCAGAAATGTTTTCGCAAATTCCGTGAGACGGTAAATGGTAGAGACAAGGAATTTGTAAGTGGTCAACTGATCGTAATGACCTTGAGAATAATGCCAAGGTCACGGAAATCTACTGGGGTCGGCGTATCACACCAATATACCTTAACACCAAAGATGAATGGAATCAGTCGAACCATTCTTGAGATCTCGCGTTCAGAACAAACGGGACATGACAGACGGCTGGACGGAGCTGAATACTATTTCCCCCGCTCTGCTCGCTATCGTGGCGGCGGGGGACAAAAACCACTTTAAGAGTGTGTTGCAGGTATTTATGTGGACCTATTTTGCCAGTGTAATGATTGGACCAACAACTTATGGTGTATAGTCTGATTTGTGTTACGTTAGGCTATTTTGTGCATTTATGGCACCCCCCTACTGGTCGATTTGATTGAAACTTTCAGGCTATATTTCAGGTTCTTATGTGGACATATCCTGTGAGTTTTGTAATGATTGGAAAAACTGTTTATGATTTATAGTCTGATTTGTGTTATACCATGCTGCTTTGTTTTGCATTTATAGTGCCCCTATCAGTCAATTTGAATTAAATTTTCTGGGTATGTTTCAGGTACTTATATGAATATATCCTGTGAGTTTAATGGCTATAGGACAAACAATTACTGATTTATAGTCTGATTTGTGTTATACCATGCTGCTTTGTTTTGCAGTTATAGTGCCCCTATCAGTCAATTTGAATGAAATTTTCTGGGTATGTTTCAGGTACTTATATGAATATATCCTGTGAGTTTAATGGCTATAGGACAAACAAGTACTGATTTATAGTCTGATTTGTGTTATGCCATGCTGCTTTGTTTTGCAGTTATAGCGCCCCCTATCAGTCAATTTGAATGAAATTTTCAGGGCATGTTTCAGGTACTTATATGAATATATCCTGTGAGTTTTATGGCTATAGGACAAACAATTGCTGATTTATAGTCTGATTTGTGTAATAGCGCCCCCTATTGGCCGATTTACATGAAACAGTCAAGGTATGTTCCTGGTACTTATATGGACATATTCTGCAAGCTCTGTGATGATTGGCACAATGGTTGTTGAATTTTGTCCATTTATGTGCTAAGCCACGCCCCTGCTGAAGTTCATTGGTCAATATCTTGGAAACGAAATGAGATTTTAACAAGTTTTATGCAGTCTTCGATAAGCTTGGTCTACTGATGATCCACAGCAAATTTCGAAGGAATCGGACCTATGTCCTAGGAGGAGATGTCAAAAATGTGTTTTTCAAAAAATTAAAAATTCCGGAAAACAAATATGGCGGACCTTAGAGGTCCTTATGGGAAAGTTGTAGAGATTGGACCAAGAAATATCTGTACCAAGTTTCGTTTAAATAGGACTTACAGCGTAGGAGTTATGACCTTTAAAGTGAAAACCTGTTTTTCTTGAATTATAGCGCCACCATCAGGCCGATTGAGTTTGCGGTAATTTGCGTAAACATTTCTGAAGAAGAAAAGAAATAATAATAATAATAATAACAATAGAAGAAGAAGAAGTAAGCCTGTTCGAGCCTAGTGGCCCATCGGGCCGGTGCTTAACCCCGGTTTCCATGGCATGAAGCGACTAGGAGTATTACTACTCCCCCTGAATAGGATGCCAGTCCATTGCAGGTACCCCCCCAGCTCTTAGACAAGTTTCCCTGCCTATTTGCTGGTACCCATTTATACACCTGGGTGGAGTGAGGCGTGGAGTGTGGGAGTAAAGTGTTTTGCCCAAGAACACACCGCGAAGGCCACGGCTGAGGCTTGAACTCGGGACCTTACGATCTGAGGCTTGAACTAATTACCTAATAATCTCTAGTCAAGCAATAATAATAATAATAATTATAATAAATAATAATAATAATAAAAAAAAAAAAAAAAAAACAGCACAAAAACAATAGGGTTTCAGCCTTTTGGGCTTGAACCCCTAATAAGAATAAATAATAATAATAATAATAAACCAACACAAAAACAATAGGGTTTCAGCCCTACGGGCTTGAACCCCTAACAATAATAAACCAGCACTAAAACAATAGGGTTTCAGCCCTACGGGCTTGAACCCCTAACCAGCACAAAAACAATAGGGTTTCAGCCCTATGGGCATGAACCCCTAATAATAATAATAATAATAATAATAATAATAATAATAATAATAAAGCAGCACAAAAACAATAGGGTTTCAGCCCTACGGGCTTGAACCCCTAATAATAATAAACCAGCACAAAAACAATAGGGTTTCAGCCCTATGGGCTTGAACCCCTAATAAACCAGCACAAAAACAATAGGGTTTCTGCCCTATGGGCTTGAACCCCTAAAAAGCGCGTGGTATTGTAATCCTGACGTGCGCCACGTGCACGCGCCAAGCACTTCAGTAATAACAAACATTGAGCTGTTTCTGATGTGTACAGTGACACTTGACTTGTTCTTTTTGGTGTGGTCAATAGCCTACATCAAGCCAACAAAAAAAACGAAAAATGCTACTGCATCAAGAAAATGGAACGGCTTGTAACACAGGAGAGAGAAAAAGAGCCTTTGGCATGTTATGGGCTGATCTCAGCCGTGGGGCATCATTTACACTGTCACCGTTCAACAATTAGTCGGCTGTCTATCTGAGAATGGAACACAGGCACTGTCACTGACCGACCCCGCTTAGGGCAGCCAAGAGTGACGATGGCAGCTGAAGAGCGCCACATCTGGTTACAGCTTGTGCATGACAGATTTCGGACAGCAACCAAAACTGATCATGAGATGAGGGGTCCGAGACGATTGAGGGTGAGCGCAAGTACCATTAGACACCATCTACGTGAGCAACACATGCGTGCACACAGCCCCTACAGTGTCTGTGTCCTGTCGTAACTGAAGATAAATGGAGCTCCTGGGCTGGAATTAGCAAATAGGGGATTAGTCCTGTCGGACCCGACGGCCTCTCTTTATCCCCAAATACACATTCAACTCCTTTTGATCAAACCGTCTGGCTCACCTCATTGCCAATACCCAAAAAACCTGCCTCCCAACACTCGGTACATGAAAATAGCAAAAAATATTAATGGAACGAGAATAACATGTTGTACTTTTATTGGAAAAAAGCTGAAACAAATGTTTTCTTTGCCTTTAAATGGGAAGCACAATTAGCTCTGATGCCTTCTTCAATGAATGAGTACAGTTTTGGTAAGTTTGAAAAATGGAACATATCAGTCAACGGTTTCCTTGAGTAATGAAGGATATTCCATGCATAACATTTCTAAGGAAGTGAGGATTTTTGTGTGCCCTGCTTTGCTGAAAGAAAACAAAATTAATTAATAATAGTTTAACCATGACCAGAAGAGGAGTGGTAGGTCTGGACACACAAATGTGCAAGACACAAAGTACTTCGTTGTTTCTAGTTTGATAAATTGGCACTTTACTGGTTCACTGCTGGCAGCTTCATCGAATAGTAGGCACAAAGTATATACTGTATATCTGTATCAGAGAAGAGATTGCTTTAAAACACTGGATTTTAGGGCAGAGTTTCAAAAAGCAATTATTGAAATGGGCAAAAGACCACCATATTAGACCTCTTTTTAGAGTCTATTCTCTTTACTGTTGTTGGATGCTGGTGGGTATTTTTTATGTATTCCACACATACACAGAAATCAAAACAAAAAAGCCCATAAATTATGTGTAATAAAGTGGAATGACACAGGGAAAAAGTATTGAACAGGCTTACTGAAATTAATTTAATACTCAGGTATTAAATGTTGGTAATGACAGCTTCAAGACGCCTCCTGTATGGAGAAACTAGTCGCATGCATTGCTCAGGGGGGCTCTTCTATGAACTCAGATCCTCAGTTCTTTTCATAGATTTTCAACTGGATTCAAGTTAGATGATTGACTGGGCCATTCTAGCAGCTTTATTTTCTGTTTCTGAAACCAGTTGAGTTTCCTTGGCTGTGTGTTTGGGATCATTGTCCTGCTGAAATGTCCACCCGTGTTTCATCTGTAGCATCCTGGTAGATGGCAGCAGATTTTTATCAAGAACGTCTTGGTACATTTCTCCATTCATCCTTCCTTCAATTATATGAAGTCTGCCAGTACCATATGCTGAAAAACAGCCCCACATCATAATGTTCCCACCTCAAAACTTCAGTGTTGGTATGGGATGGTATGGTATTGGTGTTTTGGGGGTGATGTGCAGTGCCGTTTGTCCTCCAAACATGGTTAAGTGCCATGACATCCAAGGAGTGAAATTTTGGCCTCATCTGACCAGACTATATTTTCCCAGTGTTTCATAGGCTTGTCCAAAT
This sequence comes from Gymnothorax javanicus, assembly GCA_029692085.1. Taxonomy (NCBI): domain Eukaryota; kingdom Metazoa; phylum Chordata; class Actinopteri; order Anguilliformes; family Muraenidae; genus Gymnothorax; species Gymnothorax javanicus. The sequence goes on from CM056196.1 coordinate 52,343,585, forward strand.
GTTGTGCAGCGAACTTAAAACGAGCTTAACATGCTTTGTCTTCGGCAGTGGAGTCTTGCGCGGTGAGCGTGCATAGAGGCGTTTGAGTGCATTACTTATTGTTGTCTTTGAAACAACTGCACCTGCTAATTCCAGGGCTTTCTGAAGCTCTACGCACGTGGTCCTTGGCTCTTGGATAACTCTTCTGATTATTCTTTGGACTCCTCTGTCAGAAATCTTGCAAGGAGCACCTGGCCAGTTTATGGTGGAATGATGTTTTTTCCACTTTCGGATTATGGCCCCAACGGTGCTCACTGGAACATTTTGAAGTTTAGAAATACGTCTGTAACCACTGCCATCAGTATGTTTTGCAACAGTAGGGTTGTGAAAGTCTTCAGAGAGCTCTTTGCTTTTACCCGTCATGAAATGCTTCTTGTGTGACCCCTTGGTAATGAGAAACCTTTTTTTATAGGCCATCAATTAGGACTAAACCATCTGATATTAATTTGCACTGATAGGGGGCAGGATTGCGTTCTAAATACTGACAGATTTCTGCTGGTTTCTTGGCTTTCCATGCCTTTTTGCACCTCCTTTTCTTCATGTGTTCAATACTTGTTCCCTGTGTCATTCCACTTTATTACACATAATTTATGGACTGATATGTTTTGATTTCTTTAGTATGTGTGGATTATTTGGGTTGTTACCGACATCTGGTGAAAATTTCATGTCAATAGCCCCTTTAGAAATATATTTACTGAGAAAAATGTTGACACGTTCAATACTTATTTTCCCTGCTGTACCTATTACGTCAGTGAGGAAACATACCAGTATATCAAGTATGGCATACAGTGCATTTAAGAGGGAGAGTTTGTATTCCGATTTGGTTGACTGGAGTAATGTTGGATTGGATTATAGTTGCGGAAGCGAAGACTTCCGGCCATTATGAGGCGGAAGAATACGTAGGGCTACAGCCCTATAAATATGAACCTTCAAGAAGGTAAACGTTGTGTGGGCAGGACGGGATTCACATTAGTCAATAAATTTCTGAATTAATTAATACAACCCCAATTCCGAAATAGTTTGGACGAAGTTTAAATTGTGAATAAAATCAAAATGCAATGACTTTCAGATCGCATGAGCCAATATTAGGGCCCTATGAAATCCGTTTTATTTTTTCCCAAATTCTGTTTTTTCCATTTTAATTTTTTGGAATTCCGTTTTTTACCAGTTACACCAATTTTACCATCAGAGAGAGAGTGCTATTTGTTAATGAATAAAATGTCCTCTAAGTAAATAGAAATAACCTTAAATTAGTTGATGCAACGCTCAATTTTCCTCAGTACTCAAAGTCAGAACAAATACATGTATAATAACGCAATATAACATTGCACTGTGATGAAAGATAACATTTTTTTTAACCTAAAATAATACTTCAAAATTAAATTGTCTCTTAAAATGAAGTGTAAGCTACAGTCAAAAAGGCAGACAACAACTGTACTGACAGGCATTATTCTGACTGCCCCTTTTTAATCATTTATAATCTTATTGTGTGTGTGTGTGTGTGTGTGTGTGTGGTGTGTGTATATGGGTCATTCCTGGCTATTGGTGACTTTTCCGTCCCCAAGAAAAAACTCTTAATATTTTAATTAAAATACATTATGGGCCCTATCTTACGCCAGAGTCCCTAAACCCGTTATTTGGGGATTTCGCATTGCGTAAGAGGCGTTCCCCCGCGTAAGTTGCTATCTTGCACACCTGCCTATATCCCTAAAACACCAGCGCTACCCGTTACATTATGCATAGGCGTGGTTTGGGCGTTACGCCAGTTAAACCAATCAGTGTGCCAGGTGCCACTGCCTTTCGGAGCAGGCTGCGCTATCCCAAATCCTCAAACCGAAACCCGTGATGGAGAGAGGAAGGTCGCCACGTTTCTCCGTTGACGAAGTTAAATTGCCCGTGCATGAGGTCAAATCCAGTTAGGGGAGGATCTGTTTTTGTTCAGTTAATCATGAATTGTATTATTATTATTATTATTATTATTATTATTATTACTTGACATTGACAAATTGTTAAATGTTTGGTATGTAGTTAAAAAATAAATAAATAAATAAATCAAGCCTATCCCTTTTTTCTGATGGAAACTTCAAAAAAAAAAAAAAAGCGTTTCGCCATGCACTTCCAACTCCCTCTCCCCTCTGAAATGAAGCATAGAACAAAATCCCATTTTAGAAAAATAAAATTAGTTATATGCACTGGCACTCAGCGACGCAACTCCCCAGCGAGGCGGCATTTCAGAACTCTTCAGCGAATGAAGGTAATTCTGGTGACAAGTACGTGGTTTTGTCCGTTTACATTTTCCAATCGGACAGTTGTCTATTTTTTTTACAGCAAGTTGCGTGACCGTGCTGCAAAAACAGGTGTACATACTTGTCGCCGAAATTACCTTCATTCGCAAGAGAGTTCTGAAATGCCGCTCTCGCTGGAAAAAAATTTCCGTTGCTGAGTGCTAATGCATAGGGCTCTTGTGAAAGCCCAAATGCGGGTAGCGCGTGGTTTTAGGACCCGCTACACGCTTTCCTTAAAGTGTGTGGTCAAGATAGCAATTTTAGGGAAAGCGCATAAACACGCCCACGGGCACACCTCCAGGCGCAAATAAAGGAATAGACATAATGCATAGCGGGTAGTGTGGCCGCAAGATATCGTTTAGGGATAGTGGAAGCTGCTAAATGCGTAATTCACGGGTTGCGGGTAGTGGCAACGGATAAGGCAGTGTGAAAGATAGAGCCCTTCATGTTTAATGCAAAAGGCTTTTATTATACATTGAGGTCTCCTTTATATAATTAACACAAAATTATGTTTGTAAATAGATATTTTTTATCTTTATTGCCTTTTGTTTTGACACATACACTTCTTTTTATGATGTCCCCAAAGCAAATTCTCAGTTTCAATGAAATAAATTGTAAAATATTTATAAATTCATGGAAATTTGTTTTTATTATTGTATAGATCATGTTCAAATATCTCTAAATATTAATCTCTTGCAATGGAAATGGTCATTATTATTATTTTAAAAAATAATTTACTATATGTCCCCAAAATCACGTTCCACCCTGTTAGATTGTGGGTTTTCGCTGTTTGAACAAAAACAACTACCATTCCCATTCCCACACTTTGGCTCTGAAATCACACTTTTAGAGGGAAATTTAAAAGGAGCAAAGTGAGGTGAGTGACAACTTTCTGTTTGCCTTTTTTGCATGTTTTATGATGTTAACCTGTATATCCTACTCTTAAATTTCCACCCTGTTAGCCCAATTTATGAAGAAAGTAAACCACATTTTTTAAAATTAAAAAACATATTTGATATTTATACTGAAGTACTGTTTATTTGTGGAGAACTAGCTAACAAAAGTTTTCTGTCACTGAGCAATGGCTAATTTGGTTTGAAATTTTCCACCCTGTTAGGTTCCACCCTGTTAGGTATGTAAACCTTACCGGGTGGAACATGCACCTAACAGGGTGGAAAATCTATCACAAAATGTAGGGAAATGCTTATAAATACTGATATATAAATATTTAATTGTCACTTATACACTTCATCTAATTTATCAATATGTGTTAAAAGGTAAAACTTTATTATTATATTAAGGTACAAGGCATTTACTTGGTTTTACCGCTGTCCTACCGCATAACAGCTATGATCCAATATCAACAGATCACACCCTCTTAAGTATATTTAAACAGTAATTGATCATTATTATAAAATTTTGTTGATACAATTTGCATGATAATGTAATGTTAAATTGTATATATTTTTTAGGAAATGGCTCCCCCACTTACTGCAGCTGAAATGCAGCGCTGCTACAGAGCGAAGTGAGATGCAGATCCAAAGAGAAGAGCACTCACATACCCACAAACACCTTCTCAGGCACTCAGGCACGCACACACACACACACACACACACACACACATATATTTACGCACACACATCCACAACACACATGCACACAAAAAGATTAAATAAAAAGAAATAAAGTGAAAAATAAGATTAAATGAAATCAATTTAAATTCTGGCCCATAAAGAAAGTTTGGTGAGGGCCACTTTTGTTTGTAGGTAGAGGCACTTATGTTTAGTACTGTAAAGTAATTTTTTATGTTTTTATGTTTAAAAAGTGTTGAATGTTTTGTATTTTCAATTAAAGTTAAATGTTCTGCGAGTTAATAATAAAATTATTGTTGAAACTCACTGAGTTATTGCTGGTCATTCCACCCTGTTAAGGTCCTTTCCACCCTGTTAGTCACATTTTTTACCCAAATAACATAACAAGTATGTTAAATGTGATGCATATGTTAATGTTAAACTGCAGAGTTGAAAGGGATCAGCAGCAGACATATGTAATTTTGTGCAAATTTCTGTTACTATTATTTAAATTGGGTGCAAAAAATGTGACCGTTTTAAAGAATGAACACGTTCTACTCAAATTCTTTTTTCAACATTATTCAAAGAAAAAACTTATACAATGGAAGGAAGGGCACATAAGGTGCAAGAAAAGCTAAGTATTGTTGAATATTTACATTATTTACACTTTGTAATACCTGTGTATATGTCCCTAACAGGGTGGAAATCTCTCGTGGTCCATGTCTGAATAATCCATCCATAATTATTATTTAGGTGCACAAGCTCTATCAATAGAAGTTCCTGAAGGTTAATCATACCATTTACCACATATAGTGTTAAAAACATGAAAAATGTATTCTTTTTTTTTTTTTCAAAAGTTAGCACACTGAAAAGTCACCAATAGCGAAGAATGACCCATATATATATATATATATATATATATATGAATGTATGACAGCAGCAGTAATGACACTCAGTTTCCCCCATGGGTCAACAGTTGTCTGATTCCGATGCATTTAATTAATTTTTTTAATTTAAGAAACTTTTGTTCAGTAATCCCAATACTATGTATTACATACTACGACAAAATGCTCTACAGTAATGAATAAACATTAACAAACTGACTCGAAGATGCATCAGCTATTATTTCACCACTGAGGGACGACGTTACGTCATAATTTGCATGCACACAATTCACTAAGTAGACTGTGACAAGAAATAATGTAGGCTATTTAACGGTTATATAAGTTGTTAAGTTAACATAAAATGACCATTGACGGTGTTTAGGACCCTGCAATCCCTGGCATCAGTGTCTCGTCTCCAACAACGAAAAACTTCTTCGCACAGATCTTCTGTAGCACCAAAGAGATGTGCTGTTCAAACACTCGGGACAAGTGAATTTGACGAAGGCTTTGTAATGAACATACGAGGACTCCAATCGCGGATCAAGCTCAGAAGAGCGTCTTTTATTTAACTGGGAATGTTCAATGCTCATGGTCAGAAAAAACAGAAACAAGTCAGAAGCCAGAATCAGGAATATCACAGGTAATGAGAATCGTAAACCAGGGACAGGCAAGGGATCTATAAACCAGAAAAATCCGTCAGCACAAAATACAGAAACAAAGGGGTATCTAAACTAAGGGAAATAGGGGAATAGGGGAAAGGGTAATTGGATAGGGAAAGGGAGACAAAAGAAATTAACTAAACGAAGGGAATGCAAGGGAATATGGGAAAACGACAGACTAGCAATCAAAATTCACAATCACTCGACGCAAATACAAAATATCAACTAGAAACAATGAAACACACAGACAAATCTTACAACAATCGCAGAAGCTCACTAGAAAGAAAGGCAAAGACGAAACGACCAAGACTGAGCAATGGAACGAAATGAATCGACACTGACAAGAGGAAAAGTGGGGTTTTTATAAACAAACTAATCAGAGTGTTTAGCCCAAGTAATAAAGGACAGCTGGAGAGGAGGCGGAATCTAGAACAGCAAAGGATGGTGATAGAACAGATTGGGGAAGTAGGTGTGCCCTGCTTCTTCAAACTAACTAATCACCGTGCCTAACTACTCTGCTCTAATGTGTAGTCCTACCCATTTCTAATCACCCGTGCCTCAGCTAAACTATTCTCAGGTGCAGACAGTTAACAAGCACAGGAAGAAGGAAGCAGGAAGTACCCAACCAGAAAAACAGGGGAAAAGATTGTGAATGGAAACAAGACACCACACTTGGGAAACACAAAAGGGAGCTCAGTACAAGTAAGACAAGAGACAAGAATAAAAAAAACATGAACAGTCACACTAGAAAACATTAACTAAACACAATGAAACTAATAAATCTAAGCAAAAACATACAACAAACATAAAATCCTTAATTCACAACAGGCTTCTCACATTTTTGCGTGCATTCGCGTCTTTTCATTGCCTTTGAATTTAATCTGGTCGCGTGAATATTTTGTTTAGTGTTCAGTGGAAACGTGGCTTTACAAACAGCATTTCAGTCAAATTATGTCGATTTCCGCGAAATTTCGCGTTTTACAATAGATTCCATTTTTATTGGCCAATTCTGCGATTCCGTCCGCGAATTCATAGGGTCCTACAATATGTTATTTACAATAGAACATAGATAATATTTCAAATGTTGATACTGAGACATTTTACATTTTTATCCACAAAATGAGCTTATTTCAAATTTTCTGACTGCAACAGGTTTCAAAAAAGTTGGGACACAGGCAAAAAAGGGCTGAAAAAAGCAATTTATATATCAGAGAATCAGCTGAAAGAACATTTAGCAAGTAATTAAGTAAACTAGCATCAGGTGTGTAATATGATTGGCTATAAAAGGGATGTCTTAGAGAGGCTGAGCCTCTCAGAAGTGAAGATGGCCAGAGACTCTCCAACCTGTGAAGGCTTGCATAAAAAAATTGTGGAATACTTTAAAAACAATGTTCCTCAACGTCAAATTGCAAAGGCTTTGAAGGTCTCATCATCAACAGTGCATAATGCTGGGTTTACACATAACGACGACAGGTCACGAATGCCACGAATCTAAATTCGTGACCAAGGATCACGAATTTGATGATTCGGGGTAGAGGCGTCATGCGTTATTCAATTCAGTTCTTGACAGTTTTCGTGTCGATTTGTAACGACGCGTGACGGTATGGGCTCCAAGAATGGCAAGAATACACTACGAATAATGTCACGGTCTATTACGAATCGCCACAAATCATCACGAATCGACACGCTCAGTTGGTAAACAGATTCAATGTTTAATACCAACATTACTTTTGGAGGACCACTTAATCAATCCATGAGGTAAAATCAGATTGTGAAAAAGGGTTTGCATGCCCTTTAAATACCCACCACATCAATTGACAATGAGGAGGGGAAGCACACAAGTGAACACATACAAAGGGCTGGGAAAGAAATGAGATAATAAATAATTAAGGAGGACGGCACTGGAAATGGACACAGACGATTGGATTGCAGGGGAACAATTCAGGAAAACAGTCAAGTGTCTTGACACTTCTTTGCATAAAATATTCAGTTTCTTGGGAATCTCATGTGTGGAATAGCCTTAATCTTTTAAAACAATAATTGACTGACATATTTCAAGAGTTTGCAGCTTTGTTGCCATTTGTAAACTGTATTTGAATTGAAATTCTGTGTGCTAGACAGATTGTGTATTGATATGGAATATATTTTAGTTTTTACTGCACTTCGTGCATTTGGAGTGGTTTATCCATGACCAAATTAGAACAATTATTTGGGATTAGGCTACACAGCATAGTTGGCAGTTGAGTTATGGGGTTATTGAAATGGTGCCTTGGAATAATATGCAAAGATTGAATGAATAAATAAATAAATAAAGAAATTAAGTTGTTTCAATCAATAGCAGAATTTGTAATGTTGTCAAGGTATTCCTTGTAGCAATTTAATGGGAATAAAAGTACATTTATTTTCAAAAACAAAAAAAAAAAGTCTCAGTGATTCAAAACTTTTGAACTGTGCTGTAAATTAGCATATTTTACAAGCAATGGCTTGGTTGTCTCACAAAGACTCTGTAGAAAACCAAAATGAGCTGTTCCAGGCCACAAGGCCAATTGTAAATGTACAGTTCAAATCAAATCAAATCAACTTTATTTATATAGCACATTTAAAAACAACCAGGGTTGACCAAAGTGCTGTACAACAAAGATAAAAATATAAGAACACAAACAAACAAATAAAAGGAATAAAAAACAAATTAAATAAATAAAACAATAAAAACAGTAACAAAGTCTTATACTGGGTTAAAAGCCAATGAGTAGAAGTGCATTTTAAGATGAGTTTTAAAAATGGACAGCGAAGGGGCCTGTCTAATGTGCAATGGAAGCTTGTTCCATAGTTTTGGAGCAGCTACAGAGAAGGCTCTGTCCCCTCTGAGCTTCAGCTTAGACTTCAGTACCTCTAGAAGCAACTGATCAGTGTATGAAGAAGCTCAGAGAGGTAAGGCGGGGCAAGACCATTCAAGGATTTAAAAACAAATAAAAGCATTTTAAAATGAACTCTAAAATGCACAGGCAGCCAGTGGGGGGAGGCTAGAATGGGGGTAATGTGTTCCCTCTTACGTGTTCCAGTTAAAAGGCGAGCAGCACCATTTTGAACCATCTGGAGACGTAAGAGGGAAGACTGGCTGACTCCGAAATAAAGTGCATTACAGTAATCCAGCTGTGACGTGATGAAGGCATGGATCACTGTTTCAAGGTGTTGTTGTGAGAGAATGTTTTTTATTTTGGCCACCTACCTTAAGTGAAAAAAGCTGGACTTGACTATTGCACTAATTTGGTGATAAAGTTGAAAATCACTGTCCATCTTAAAGCCCAGATTTGTAGCGGTTGACTTAAAATACGGTGCCAAGGGGCCCAAGTCAACAGGGGGTGACACACAGGAGCCATTTGGACCAAACACCAAAACTTCTGTTTTCTTTTCATTAAAGTTTAAAAAGTTTAGGGCCATCCAGGCTTTGATGTCATTGAGACATAACAGAAGTGACTTGAGGGAGGAGGTATCTTTCTTTTTTAGCGGTACATAAATCTCGCTGTCATCTGCATTTCAGTGGAAAGAGAGGCCATGTTTTCTCAAAATGGAGCCCAACGGAAGTAAATAACAGGAAAAAAGCAGGGGCCCCAGAATTGAGCCCCGTGGAACCCGATACCACAGAGGAGCGGAGGAGGATTCAGAGCCAGCAAGGCTTGCGCTCATCGTTCTGTCTGTCAGATAGGACTTAAACCACTCGAGCAGAACCACAAATACCCACAAGGTGCTGTAATCGGGATAGTAAAATGCTGTGGTCCACTGTGTCAAAGGCAGCGGTTAGGTCCAACAGAACTAGAATCACATAATCACCAGCATCAATAACCTGGAGGATATCACTAAAAACCCTTAACAATGCTGACTCTGTGCTATACAGTGTTTTGAAACCAGACTGAAAAACCTCCAGGATATCATGCTCGTCGAGAAAGGATTTCAGTTGACCGTAACAATTTTTTCCAAAATTTTTTTGTGGCAAAACATATTTGCACCCTTGCATTTTTCAAATTAAGTGCAATACCTTCTAGAAAATTGTGATAGTAAACGATTTTTGGTATACAGATAGCATTTCTTTAGTTTGCTGAGCAAAAAAGCTGAAAAACAGTATGAAAATTATTCCAATCAGAAAATCAAAAATGACTTGGACAATATTTTTGGTACCTTTTTAGCAGTTTCTTGCCTTGAAATAATTAAATTTCAAGCTGATGATTGACCTTGAACTCAGCTCTGGTGCCTGCAATGAGATAGTCACTTATTCAACCAGTTTAAATGGAGCAAAGTACTCCCTCTCTTTTCTGTGTCTCTGTGTGCACTACTCTGAGCATGGTGGAAAGGGAATTATCTCGGATCAGATGGAAGATATTAGCCGAGCGAGGACAGTATCAAGGCTGCAAGTCCATCTCCAGAGACCTTGATGATCCTGTTTCTACCATGCGGAATTTTATCAAGAAGTTTAAAGGTGCCCTGTGTTAGAATTGAGGTCAAAATATCCAAAAAATGAGCTAGACACAGCAAAAGAATGAGAAGAAATAAGGGCAATGATGTCATAAAAAAGATGAGAATGAGAAGAAATAAGGGCAATGATGTCATAAAAAAGATGACTAGGTATAGTGCTGCAGAGATATCAACCTGAATTAGCATGGTAAATCACTAGCTGCACACTGTCCTGTGTCATAATACCAGTTTCTGCCATGGGTGGCGGTATGCGGGCAACATAACAGCCAGCCAAACTGCAGTGCACGAATAAATCGCACGGCTTGAGGGCGTACTTGAACCTGATGTCAATCGTGTGGAAGGTACATCAGCTAAGAGGCTTGAAATGGCTTCGATGATAATGAACCCTAAATGAACGCACGAAACGTAACGGAAAACATTGCATAATGTAATGAAACATGACAGAATGTTTAGTTGTGACTAATGATACTGGATTGCTAGAAGAGGTCCTGCTCATGAAGACTGCATATCAGGCAAACTAGTTGCATACTGTGAAATTAGCATCAGGCGGGTGGCATACCTAACGTTCTAAAATGATCTTGTCCCTAGTTTTACTTGTACATGAGCAGCTAAGATTACTTCATAATTTTGAACTCCGCTATAACTGTTTTGACGAAGTACGGTAGAGTGATGGTCAACTTACAGTGGCGGTCGACTGGCCAGCTGATTTTGGGATCAGAGACTGGTTATGGTAAAGTCCGGCATTAGATAGATTTATTCATCAAATGTTGGTTCAGCATTAGCTCTTAACATTAACTAACGTTACGTTGACGCTAGCTTGCTCAACAGGAGCGAATGTTATCTAGCAAATTAATTTATTTTGAATGCACAATGACACGTAATTTGGACATATTTACTGGATCGGGTGAAGGGGAGTAGCTTGAAGATGTCATAGTACAGAATCACTTGACATCAACTGACATTCGTTCATGCGTTTATATCTCAGAGTTATGGAGTCAGAGCCGCCCTGTTTGGATAGTAGTTAGTCAGCCATGGCTCTGGGGTCGTTGGGAAGGTGGGAGCGGACCATGGACAGTAGGCTTGATGGGAGGAGGGACTGTGCCGTTTCTCGATTGTTACGCTAGGGCAGACTAACTCACTTTCTGCAGGTATACTGCCCCCATTTTCTTTAGAGTGTGTAGAGTATGAATTTAATTTTTGGCTGCCATTACACAGGGCACCTTTAAAGCCCATAGCACTGTAGCCAGACTTTCTGGAAGAGGACCTAAGAGAAATTTTCAGCAATTTATATGGCGAAGGTTTGTTCAAATGGTAGAGAAAGGATGTTGGACAATGGCAAAACTGATTCAAGCTGACTCTCAGACGCAAGGTACAACCACTTCATCTCCATCCCTTAAACTTGATGAAGAGGGTTCCCATGATTTGAGACTGAGGAGGACTCCACTGCTGAGAGAGAGAGGCACAAGAAAGTTAAGGCAGAGTTTTCCTAAACACAGCTGACCAAGCCACTGACTAAGACAATGTCCGGTGGACAGATGAGACCAGCTCAGAGCTTTTTGGTAAATTGCATTAACTCTTTATCTACAGACAAAAATGAAGTCTGCATAAAAAAGAACACTGTCTCAACTGTCAAACATGGAGCAGATCCAGTGATGTCTTGTGGGTGTATTGTACTTTGATGCGGTTCATCATGAAATCATGAGACAACCAAGGTATTCTCAAAGTTCATGGGTCCTCCAGCAGGATTATGACCGAAAATGAGCATCAAATGCACCTAGGAATGGTTCAAACTGTTCTCAAGAGGCCAGTAATGAGCCCAGAATTAAATCTCATTTAACATGTGGATAAATTTGAAAACAGCAATTGGAAGAGGGCACCCTTCAAATCTGAGAGTACTGGAGCTGTTTGCATCGAGTGGGGAAAACTGCCAATGGAGAGGTCTAGGAATCTCGCTGAAGTCTACAGAAAGTATTTGACAGCAGTTATTTTCTCCTGGGACTATGCTATAAAATGATGAATTTGTGTCAATAATTTTGTAAACTCGGTTTCCATTTATTTTATGACGTAAAAGTTTTTGCTAAGCTCTGAATAATAATTTTAAAAAGTTTCTGAAATAAAGGCCTGTGGAGACAAAATACTTTTGTCAATTTGTGCAAGGGTGCCAGTCTTTTTTTCCATCATGACTACCTGAAATTTTACATTGTGCAGAGCTTTTTGTGAGGTTTCTGAGAAGTTGGTGGGGAAGTAGCCATCACCTCTTTAAATATTTACATTGCTACAGAGACAGAGAGACATGTTTAGCTTGTCAGGATTGCTCAGTGTCTGGGGCTGCTGATGGGTCAGTCTACAGCTGTTATTTTGCCCTTGACTGGATTTGATGCTGCCTGCAATGAGAAGCTTGTGGTTTCGTGCATATAGTGGGCGATTAAAACCTTTTTAATTTAATTCAATAAATGACCTTCATGGTGAAACAGACATTCACCCTGATACTATATGATCAGTACATTTTGACTATCAAGTCAAGGTTAAAAAGACAGTGTATTTTCCCTTCCTCACACAATCATAAATTGTCCTGATATCAGTTTGTTCTTATCATGCCAGAGGTCATGTCCACTTGTTCTCCGTCAAATGCTGTTTTTCAGATTCTGCAGTATCCATGCATATTTCCTCAGTTATAATTGGCATATATGACTGGGCCAAACATTTGGATCTGTAATTTTGTTAATGGGATGAGGTGAAAGCGGAAAGGTATCATTGATTCAAGAAACATTGAAAAGATATGAGTATTGAATCCTGAAACTGAAAAGCTATCCTAGATTGTTTGATACACACGCAACAGTACCACAAGCATTTTAATGTGATAGTCTTGCAAATGTAATCAGTTTCAAATGACTATAATATCTGTTGTCCACCACAAGCGTGACAAATCTCTGCATATGTAGTAGTTATAATACGTGCAGTGATACGAACTGGCACCTTTTTTGCCAGTCATTTCAACTGTAATTTTACAGTCAGTTTATAACAGAAGTTCCATGTATGTTAACTGGAAACCACAGTAAAATGTAGCAGGACTCTACTTACAGTTAAAATGACAAGGAGACAATGCTTTAATTTAATAATAAATTTTCATAAGAAAATTCTAAAATTCAGTCAATTTTTAACAGTGTGTGGGAAATTTAGTATTTTCTTTTTGTGGCAGGCAATTGTTATTTTTATTTGTGTCGGCTTACTGGTATAACGTTTGTGAGAAACTAAGTACACTACTGGTCAAAAGTTTTAGGACACCCCAATTTTTCCAGTTTTTTAATCAAAAATTGTGAAGTTTAATGTCTCATTGCACTCTGGAATGAAAGCATAGACATGATAGAACAAACTAACAATTGAAGTTAAAAAAGAAATCATGGAATCAATTTATGAACCAAAATGTATTTTAAACTTTTGACTCAAAGTACCCACCTTTGGCAGATATAACAGCTGAACACACTAGTGGCATTCTTTCTACAATGGAAATCAAATATTCTTCAGAAGGTTCTTCCCAACTCTGTTGCAGAAGTACCCAAAAATGTGTGGCACTTGTTGGTTGCTTTGCTTTCACTCTTCTGTCCAGTTCATCCCAAACCATCTTGATGGGGTTTAAGTCTGGAGACTGTGCTGGCTACTCCATGTTTTCAAGCTTACCATCTTGTTCTTTTTTCCTAAAGTAGTTCTGGCAGAGCTTGGACTTAGGTTTTGGGTCATTATCTTGCTGTAGGATGAACCCCTGACCAACTAGGCGCATACCAGAGGGTACTGCATGGCGCTGCAGAATGCTGTGGTAGTGGTTTTGGTTCAGGGTGCCTTTCACTCTGTAAGTCACTGACCCTGGATCCAGCAAAACAGCCCCAGACCATCACGCTTCCTCCTCCATGTTTGACAGTTGATGTCACACACTGAGGAACCATCCTTTCACCTACTCGACAGCATACAAAAAACCTGGGTAACCTTATTGTTGAAAACTTCTGACAGTTCACCACTTACCCTTGTACCATTTCAAGCTATTCATTGAACTGAACTGCATAATTTTCTATAAAAAACTGGAAAAATTGGGTTGTCCCAAAGCTTTTGACCGGTAGTGTATGTTTGTGGGATGATTACATCAAAAGCTGCAGATTGTACAGTGTCTGTGGTTTATCACGTTTGTGGGACCTTATTACATTTACGGGTATGACATCATCTCCAAGCGCAATACCTTGACACCTTTCCCTGTTTCCAGCGCATTGCAACAGTTTCATTCTGCATGGATGCTCAATGTTTGTGAACTCTCTTATGATGCCGCTGTGACCAGTTCATTGGGGTGAATTGGTGTCACAAGGGCCTTCAGGAGAGGTTTGTTCTGTACAAAAGCTTGTCCCAGATCTGCAGATATTTTTCATTTTTAACAAGAACGATTGTTGTTTTCGTCCTCTTGTCTTTGCCCACCCAGCAGTGGATTTTCTTTCTTTTTTTTTTAAACCAGAGCTTTGATGTTTTTTACATGTTGCTAAAATTCCATTTTGTCCACATATGGACTATTGTCATGCTTTCAGCCCCAGTGTTTTAATTCATTTGTTGTCAAGTTATGCATTACAGAGATATGGTGTAGTGATCAGACTTCTGTCACTACTATTGTACTGCATGAGGTGATAAGGGACGGAAATACGACCTCCTACCATTAATTGTGTCTTTGCTCTTGGTTAACCAGGCTTTGTGCTCAGCATGTAACTGATGAAACATGCCATAAAATGACTCAAATGCTAACTGGTGGTCGTTGATTATTCCCTTGTTGGGAAAAAAAAAAAAAAAACAGATCCCTTGAATTCATCCAATAGCCTTATCTCAACAACACAATATTAAAAGTGGAATTCCTGGGTGAATTTCCAATTTATAACAGCAGATAAATTGTGCATCGATTGTTACCATGTCCCATCAGGATCATATTTGTGGATTAGTCGTAAATTGTCCTGATTAATGTGTAGAGGTACAGGCAGGCAGACTGTCTGCCCATTACAAAAACAAATAGTAATTATAGACACTGCTTATCCTTTCTTGTCTAACTTGCCATGTAAGTAGTATTTACCTATTAGGTCTTGAGGGATTCATCTTGATAGCGGCATGGCAATTATGATATGATAATTACTTGGTATAACTCTAGGTCTTGTGATTCTTTCCTTATGAAGTGCCGAAAGTGTTTACAAAGTAGAAGTACACTGTTGTTTTATTTATTGACTTACTATTTGCTGGCACCCATGACTGGCAATGCACTGACAATACAAAAAAATTAAACAATAAAATTATAGAGAAATGAAATATACCAACATGTGTGAAATACTTTACTTATTTAATATTTTGATGGAAACAATCAAATTCATAATAATCATTTCATACAATATAAATTTAGTACTAGTACTTTACTACTTAGTGCGACCACCTCTGGCAAGGATAACAGCATGGAGTCTCTCGCTGTAATTTTTTACGAGGTGAACACACACATAAGGGGGGGATTTTGGACCATTCCTCTCAGAAAATCCTTTCAAGATTCTTAGGTTTGCATTTATCAACTGCCCTCTTCAACTCAGCTCACAGGTTTTCAATTGGATTTAGGTTTGGCGACTGAGATGGTCATTGCAGAATGTTGACTTTGTTGTGTTGGTTAGTGAATAAAAAACCAAGAACATTGTCCCGATGAAGAATTAGACTCCGATGTTCGTAGCAAAAGCAGGAAAAAGTTTATTACACAGCCGTGGGAACAACAGCATGATGCAGAGTTCAAAATTCCTTAATTTCATAAGAAATTTTATACATGTTAAAGTACAGATATTTGCATGTGATTTCTTTAATGTTATCAGAAGTTGTTGCTGATTGGTCCTAGGGTTTACACACTGATAAAAAGGGATACTCTAATTAGGCCTCTCATGAACCTCTCAACTTAATTGGTTCAATAGACTCCCAAACCCTGGAAGTGAGCTCCATATATGGGCATACGGAACCTCCAACTAAAAGGGGCTGGTGTGTATTGTGTCCTGTCGGAGCTGAAGACAAACGGAGATCCCAGCTGGAATTGGCAAATAGGTGATATGCCCCGTCGGACCAGACGGCTTCTCTTTATCTCCTAATACACATTCAATACCTATTGATCAAACCGTCTGGCAAGAGTAACGGCAAATAAATTTCTAATGACAAAATATCTACAACAACTTCACACGGATACCAGGCCAGAGACCAAGAGAGCAAGCCATAGAGGCGACAGTGGCAAGGAAAAACTCCCCAGGTAAGTGGGAGAAACCTTGGACAGACCCAGACTCTCGAGGCCCAATGTCATCTGTCCATTACTGGCACTGGAAGGCTATGTGTAATGGGCATGAGTTTAAGGTGCAGAGGACCCACTGTTAGTGATCAGCTGTGCATAAGAGAAAAGAACAGGCAAGAAAAATCAAAGAAACCTTCCAAAAATAGATCATGCACATGGCCTATTACTAAGTACAGGCACTGTTAGTTAAAGTCCACAGACATAACAACTCTGAATGTTGGCATGTTTGGCTGTCGTGTACCGGTCGAATGTAAATGTTATTATTGTCCATGGCACAGATCCCTTTGAGTCCTAAGACAGGGATCTTTATGTTGAAGATCATCATCTTGACAGGGATAGTACTCCACAGCAGGAATGTCGGGTGGTGTTCAGATGATCTTCTGAAGGAGGTGATGTACTGGAGGTAGCACAGATGATGATGTTCAACGTAGGTGATGATGTCAGTGCAGATGACGATGTTGGCGCAGATGGATGATGTTCAGCGCAGGTGGATGATGTTAAGCGCAGCAGGCGTCGTTCGGCATAGCAGATACAGTAGCACAAAGGTGGTAGGATACCTGCAGCTCAGAGGACAGACTCAAGAATTAAGAACACCTTGCTGGCGCTGTGCAGCCGAGGGTCATTGTTGTTAAGAACAACTGTGGCAAGAGTATTGCACGGCGCAGCTGGGGTTAAGCATTGTCCAGAACAGAAATGATTTGGGTGATGGGCTTTTACCATGACCCATTGCCCATACTCAAATATCTGTGCTTCTATCCCCCATCTTGTTGTTCATCTCTCTATTGTGTCCTTTTGGAGCTGAAGACAAATGGAGATCCCAGCTGGAATTGGCAAATAGGTGATATGCCCTGTCCGACCAGACGGCTTCTCTTTATCTCCTTATACACATTCAATACTTATTGATCAAACCATCTGGCTCACCTCATATTGCAAATACCCCAAAAAGCCTGTTTCCCAACAGTCGTCAAAGAACCATTTCTGTGTGGATCTTTGGGTCATTGTGTAATGACCTTTTCTGTGCTCAAAGCAAAGTGCACTGAAAAATGGAAAATGTGGGACTGGATTCAGATACAAAGATGAAGCTGGTTTTATTATGCCTTTTTTGCATTATAGAAAAGGCAGAAAAAGACAGATGCAAACCAAACAGGAAACAATGTTCTAAAATTATTATAAAAAGGCGCAGTGCATAAACAATCACTACAGCGCTTAATTAATGTAGTTTTAGAAATTTGCGAGTGAATGGAAGAATGTCTTAAAAGACTAGAGCATAACAATAGGATTACGAGACTTTGCACTGACTAAGTGTGAAGCTCTGGTTTATATAGAGGAATCAATGAGACAATGGTAATGAGTAAAAAAAAGCGGATGATCAGATGGAATGTGGAATGTGGGCCTGGTCTTAATAGACCGATGATCTGGAACACTGGGGGCGTGGTGTCACGCATTGTCTTATTGGAAAGTCCACTGATGGCCAGGTCCCAGTCTTCTGGTGGAGGCAACCAGATTTTTGGCCAAAATATCCTGGTACTTGGTGGAAATCATTATGCCATTATTCTTAACCAATTGCCCTAGACCTCTTGAATCAAAACAGCCTCAAAAAAAATGACTGAACCACAATTATATTTTACTGTGGATATGGGGTGCTTCTCCTTGTATGTATCTCTGTTTCAACGCCAAATTTGCCAATGTTGTATCTGGCCAAAATGTTCAATTTTGGTCTCATCTGACCAAAGCACCTTGTTCCAGTCATAATTTAAATGACTTTGGAAAACTCCAAGCGCTTGCTTCTGTGTCTTCTGGTCAGAAAAGGCTTTCCTCTAGCAACCCTTCCAAAGAGCCTGTGGTTGTGGAGTTGTCATCTGATGGTTCTTTTTGAAACCTGCTGACCGCAAGATGCCACCAAGGCCTGCAATTCCTTCACAGTGATTGATGGGGATTTTGTCGCTCTTCTCACCATCCTCCTCAGTATCCTGGAGGGAAGCATGCTGTTGCTTTTTTTTTTTTTTTTTGAGGTTTTCAACAGTTCCATACCTTTGAAATTTTTTAATAATTGCCCTGACAGTGCTCAGAGGCGTAGTCAATCATTTGTGAATCTTTTTGTAGCCATTACCAGATTTGTGAAGGTCTATGACTATGCCTCTTTTGAACTTACAGTTTGTTTTGTTTTTGTCATAATGTTGGATGAAAAAGAGATATTGCATATGTGTTACTTCATTTTTATCACCCTAGTGAAACAGGAAGTGATGTAATAGTGATAGTTCCTGACACTGAGCTAAAACTTCAATAAGCGGAAATTAATACCTTGCTTAATTTTGGTTGATGTTATTAACAATAATCTTGAGGGGGCCATTAATTGTGAAACCTTGATTTGGAGGAAATTGATTTTTAATTAAATCATTAAATGATTTTGGTTGCTTCGATTGGAACATTAATATTATGCGAAATTTCTCACGTTGTTATTTAGAGTTTGTCCATAAATACATTCTTTAGAATTTTTTAAAGTATTGCCAGTAATTTTGGAGCCCACTTTAAAATAAATGTGTGTGTGTGTGTGTGTGTGTGTGTGTGTGTGTGTGTGTGCGTATGCGTGTGTTTGTCTCTTCACAGTTCTGAAGAGATTTCAGGGACAGTTGTTGTTCATTATTTTATTATCAGCAGCTAATGATTGGTGCATTTAATTCATGTTCATTTTGTTTGCACACATAAGAGAGATGGTGAGTATAAAACTACCAATTGAGCCTAAAGAGGTTTTTTTTTACATTAAATTAATTACAATGATTTTTGGCTCAAATAAGGACACCAAAATGTGACATCAAAAACAAGTTTTTATCAGAAACGATGTGGGAAATTAAAAATAAGAAGTATCATGTGCATTTGCCCGTAAGTTATTTACTCCCAGTCCAGTGAATAAATTCCACTTTGCTACAAAAACTGTCTGGTCAGAACATCGGACAATATTAGACTGAAATTATCGGGTTACGGTCATTGTCCACTGTGCTAATGACTGTTACCACGGCAGGCGGGTCTTGAGGGAGTGGCACTGCTCAAATGTACTGCTACTCCAGAAAAACTGACTTTCCTTGCGCCGATAAACCAACTTATTCCCTGCTAATTTTCGTCGATTTTCGAAAATATTAACTCAAATACTAAAAATCACGTCATGTCCAGTAAATGGTATGACATCATATCGTAGAATTTTAACGTGGGCAAGTAAATATGTCTTCACTGGAAGCACAGACTCAACAAGAAACATCAACTTCAAGCTTTCCATTGCGACTGGGTCATCAATACAAAAACTACAATAAATAAAAAAGAGCTGCGCAATACTATCTGTAACCTATTTTTCAGACTATATAGGCTATATGATAAAGATGTAAATTTCGATATGTTGTCCATTTTTGACCTTGCTGTTGGACACAGCTACTGTAAAAGAGCTAGCTCTTCCTTTTGAGTCGATGCGTGACCTGTCCCCGGTTGAAGCAAGAATTTGATACAAGTTCGGCAAGCTGGTGCAGATTAAACCTCCAAAATAAACAAAATGTATCAAAATCACTAAACCAAGCAAATGGGTTGAAAGCTTATCTTCAGCGGCCGCAGTCTGACGCTAGTACTGTTTTGTGATTCTGTCGGATCTTTGAACAAAGCAGTGGAAATGCATCGAAAACTTAGCGGTCATTCACAAATTCCAGCTAGAGCACATAACCAATTGTTAATGCGAGATCGTCGTGTTAATATGCATGTAAAATAATGCCTAATATATTTTTTAGCCCACCATCATCAGATGGGGGGCTCTTCAAATCACTTTTTCGTCTGCGGTCCGTCTGCCTGTCCGTCGTCCGTAAACTTTTCTTATTACCGCTATTTCTCAGGAGCTACCAGCTCAATCTTTCTCAAACTTGGGATACAGGCTCTCCTTTGGTCCTAGTTATGCACCATGTATTTTTTGTCCTGGTTCGTAAATCCAATATGGCTACCAGGCAGCCATTTTGGATTTCAACAAAAAAGTTTGTTACCGCTATTTCTCAAGATCTATTGGGGGAATTTTTTTACTTATCATGCATACAGGTTCCCTCTCAGTCCCAGTTGTGCACCATTGCCTTTTGAAGTCAAATGGGTGAATCCAAGATGGCGACTGGACAGTCATGTTGGATATTTTGTTACCATTATTTCTCAGGAATTACCAGTCTAATCTTTCCCAAACTTGATGTAGAGGTTCGCTTTGGGTCCTAGTTGTGCAACATACACTTTGTGTCCTCATGGCTAAATCCAATATGGCTGCCCAGTGGCCATCTTGGATTTCAACATAAAAGTTACCACCATTTCTCAAGATCCGGTGGGGGTGATGTTTTCTCTTATGTTGCATACAGGTTCCCCCTGGGTCCTTGTTAAGGACCATTGCCTTTTGAAGTCAAATGGGTGAATCCAAGGTGGCGGCTGGGAAGCCATGTTGGATATTTTGTTACCGTTATTTCTCAGGAACTACCTGTCCAATCTTTCTCAAACTTGGTGCCACTTTCCCTTTGAGTCATAGTTATGTGTCATTGGTTTTTTTTTTTATCTCTTGGATAAATCCAATATGGCTGCCCAGTGGCCATCTTTGATTTCAACAAAAAAGTTTGTTACTGCTATTTCTCAAGATCTGTTGGGAATCTTTTTCATATCTTTCATACGTGTTCCCCTTGGGTGCTAGTTTTGCATTATTGCCTTCTGATATCAAATGGTTGAATCCAAGATGGCCATGTGGGAGTCCTAAACATTTCTTGTTATCACTATTTCTCAGGAACTGGCACTTTGAACTTTTTCAGACTTAGTACACAAGTTCCTCTTGGGCCCAAGTTGTGCATCATGCATTTTTTGTCTTGGGGCCTCATTTATCAACCATGCGTACGCACAGATGTGTGCGTAATGAGTGCGTAAGAACATTCCCACGCAAAGTATGGGATTTATCAACTTGTACTTGTGCGTAGGAACATTTGTAAATTTAAGCACAACTCTTACCATGCGTACACGCAAAACCTAGTGGTAGAACAGTGAAACTACAAATAGAACGCACTAAGAGAGTCACAGTGTTCAGCAATCTCAAACTTCACACATGTTCCCCGTTTCCTCTTATTAATAAAAATTCTCAATTAGTAATTTAGCTGACAATTTGAATAATTTGTGTAACAAGTTATAAAAGACAGCTGTGACAGGACAACCTGAAAAGAAAACTTGACATGCAAGTGCTTTGGCTTATCTTGCACTGTTGGAGGATTTGGAGAACCGTGCGCTCCGCAGGGAGCGCGTTTTCATAGAGCGTGTTGATCTGTTCAGTGAGAGCACAGAGTGGCTTCTCAGCAGGTACCGCTTCCCCAAAAACATACTGGAGGATTTATGCCGTGATTTACAACCCATGTTGGAGCGAGAGACAAAACGCACCAAAGCCATCCCAGTGCACATCCAGCTCCTGTCTACCCTGGGATTTTTGGCCACCGGAACATTTCAGCGAGAGATTGGAGACATATGCGGCATTTCGCAGCCAACACTAAGCAGAATCATGCCGCCAGTGTTGGATGCAATAATTTCTCTAGCCCCAATTTACATCCAGTTCCCAAACACATCACAAACAAGTCAAAATTTAACGAGGATTTCACGCCATCGCCGGATTCCCAAACATAATTGGAGCCATAATTGCACCCACATCGCAATAAAAGCACCATCACACAATGAATTCAGTTACGTGAACAGGAAAGGATTTCTTTCAATCAATGCACAAATAATCTGCGATACAAATATGTCTCTGTTAAACTTTGTTGCCCGGTGGCCTGGAGGAACGCACGACTAATTCATTCTGCAGAAGAGCTCTGTGGCAGTGCGCCCCCAAGCAGGAGCTGTTGAGGATTGTTGGCTTATTGGTGAGTGTTACAACATTTCGAAATTATTGTCTGGGCTTCGTATGATTTATTATAACACCTCTATAGGTGATCGAAGCCGTGGCTAATAACTGAGACTGCTCATTCCGCTGACCCAGCAGAATTAACAGCAGTCGTTACCTTCTCCCACGCAGTATTTTTTTTTTTTTTTTTTTTGTTGATCACACCTGCATTGAGTGTTCCAAACAGTATTTATTGGTTTCAACTTTGCCTACAAGCACCTCAATCTCTGTGTTGGAGAAATTCCTCTTCTTCGCCCTCTTTGCCATGATTTTGATGAGGGAAAAAAAAAAAACCATTCACGCATTCTTAAAGGGATTGCTGCTACCATATATGGTCAATTGGAGGCGTTTCTGAATGCAAATGAGCCTAACCATGCACGAGCATGGTAGTTTAGAACAGGTGGGATTTATCATCACATATTTCTTACTGGTGTGCGTACGACCGGTGTCCGCACGTTTGATAAATACGGATTTTTTTGTACTTACACACATTCTAAGTTTCATTCCTACGAAAGAATTTAGAACACTTTCTACGCACAAGTTGATAAATGAGGCCCCTGGTTTGTAAATCAAATCCTGTTTGATGTCAGTGTGAAGGGGGATAACCCACACTGGGAAATTCTGAAAGCCAGTACATGTCTCCCCTAATCTGGTAAAACCTAGTAACTCACTTTTTGGTGGAAATTGAGTAAGACCCATTTTTGCAGTTACTAGGTTACTAAGCACCAAATAAAGTACCTACAGTCGTGATTGAGAATAGCCATTCTCTCTCTTTTTTTACAGCAAGTTTATCCTGAAGGACTTAAGTTGTTTTCAGTTTTCTCAGTTTCATGAAAAAGTGAGTTACTAGGTTGTACCAGATTAGGGGAGATGTATATTTGGTACCTGACAGCATTTACATGCACTATATTTTTGTCCTCCTTCTCTGCACTCCATAGGAGTTGATTGCAGACACAATATATAGTGTTCAGTATGTAATGTGCTGGGTTTTAGGAAATGAATCGATTGAAGTTTGTCGAACATGGCACTGCCTTTAATGGTTTTGGTCATGCCCATTTGATTTCTCAAATGTTTCATCATGCACTGCTGTCATGAAATACTGATTTTGTTGAGGCAGATTTCTTTTTTTTTTTTAAATAAATTTAACCCTTCATTTTTTGGAATATGGGATATAAGTAATGACAAGAATGAATGACAAAGAAAATTGCAACAGCTACCGATACCATTGCCTTTCTGATACCAGAACTCCTGTTTCATCTTAGTGAAAATCTCAGTCCTCTCAACAAAAGGTGAAAAAAACACTCAAGAGCTTCAGTTCATACTGATAACATATCATGGGGTTACTATGTGGATTTGAGTATAATTGTCATAATCAATTATCCGTCATTGTAATTTTATTTTTTTAAATGATAATCATTTCTTTTTTTAAATAAAATAAACAGAATAATTTATAGATTACGCATTAGCAGATGCTGACAGTGACTCAGGTAGACACACATTGCGCACTGTGTTAAATACAGCACTGCATGGATTTTCGAACTTACAGCTGTATGAACTTTATAAAACATCGTAAATGATTTCTCCCCCCACACAGTAACTGAGTGCAAATGAACAATGCTTTCAGTTATTGCTGGGCTTCACTAAGCCTAACAACTGCAGTCTTGCTATAAGCGGTCCTATGAAGCTGCTTATCAACTTGTTACGTCAACCAGGGCTTACCCGACCTAGATATCTGCGTGTTCACATAACAGAGACAGCGTTTGTAGCATATGACCAATCGTCTATCGGCAGCAGAGCAGCATATTTTACAAATGAAGAGCCAATGATCAGATTACAAAAATATGCATAGATGCCAAGTCTCACGCATTCGGCGTAGGTCTCACGCATTTTTTAGGCTTATTCACTGTAGTCCACAATTATTCAATGAAGGCTTATTAATTAGATTCTCTCACGTAATTAAAATCCTTGTGCATTGAAGTTTCAGTTTCACTTGCGTAAAGGTGGACCTCACAACAAGTAACATGGAAAGCGATTATGACTCCGGACTTCTTGTGCTTCTCTTTACTCAGGGATTGGAAATAATGCATGTGTTTCATGATCGTTTAAATTGTTTAAATGAAATAAGACCCTTTGAAACGTCCTTACGCAATTCCATTGCTTTCAATCCCTCAGTAAAGACAAGCGTAAGAATTCCCGAGTCATAATCGATTTCCGTGTCATTAGTGGGGAAATCCACCGTAATGCACGTGAAACTGATTAACTTAATGCACAATGACTTAAATTCCACGAGTGAATTTCTTCAGTGCGCGTTGATTGAATAATTGCTGACTACGGCACAGGAACGTGAATGCCACTAAGAGACGAGAGACTCACACCGAACGCGTGAGACTTGGCATTTCTGATATAGGGGAGATCGGGGTTACCTTGTCATGATTTTGTATTTTGCTCCATAACTCTTCGTTGTTTAAACTTAGAGAGATACCTTTATGGTATATGTGTAGTGCAGAATGTCACCTACAAAACTTGTATTGATACAGTCGCAGTATAACATATATTTACCTCACAATATTCAATTTTCGATATATCACAAATATGCCAAAGTAACCCCATACCAGGGGTTACTTCGTCAGATGGGTGGGATAAAATCATCATAGTTGGCAATCAGCTGAAGCTGAAAAAGACAGTCCAATATTCTCATAACAGAAATGGTGAGAACTGTTTTATTTTTACAATGAACCAACACAAGCTATGATTTATGCATAATCACCATCAGAGTTGCAGTTATGACATATGTAGGCGAGCCCACTGACCTTTGCACAGTCCTCATGTGCCCACCCTTTGCATGAGAAGCATTGGACCCACTCCTCTCCACCTTTGGATGATGAGTAAGGACGAAGGCAGCAAACATTCCCAATGAAAAAGCAATGGAATGAAATGCAGAGGCCCCAAGGCTGGCACCTGCCAACCCTAAATACTCTGTCAACACCTCCAGTTTAATGGGCTCCACCTCTGGCCCATTAAGGTGGAGGTGAAAGAATGAGAAAAGGGAGGGGCTGCAAGGAGCAAACCCTTACACATTCATACTTGTGTCCTCCAAACAAAGGCCCTAATAGGTCCTCTATCATAAACATAAAATAAATGCAAATATTATAATTATTAAGACACAATAGGTGTCTGAAAAACAATATATCGGCTCCTATATTTGACTTTGGAATATTTTAATATAGGCCTAAGACAGGACCTACAAGCGGGGCAACCTCAGCACCCTGAAGAACTAACCCCATGCTGCTTGGCCAGTGTAGCCCCGTGCTCCCATTTTGGAAATCAGGCCGCATTTCTCATCTCATGATCACATCAGGCCCTTATTTTATGTGTTGTTAATAACTCTAGTTACATACGTTTATGAAACAGTAAAAACACCATGGAAATCTTTGTCTTCAAAGAGGCTAGACACATTTCTTTCAGAAACTTAAAGTTTACAATTTGGGTCAAAATTCAGTTATTTAGGCAGAAAACACTTACATGACACTACGATGACGTTGCTGGGATGTCACATAATTTGTACATTTTCTTTTTCCCATCAGTGCGTTTGCAATGAAAAAAACTGGGGTGACAAACCTAACCCCGTGGCCGAAGTAACCCCCATCTCCCCTAATATGAGGAATACAGGAGTAGACAGATCAAAGACAATGCTCGAGACAATATGACACCCACCACCAATTGGACGAGGGTGAGAATTACATTCTGTCAAAATGACGGACGGCCTTCAAAATTTTCCGTCATTGTTAAAAAAAATCCGTCAATGACGGAAAATATTCGGTTAACGCGACCTCTGGTCAGTGGTATCAAGTTTAGATGCCATTTCTAGATAATGTAGGTATACTGTTATGCCATCCCTACTTTGTCACACAGCAGGGGGAGGAAGATTTGCAGTTCTGTAATTCCAGGAAAGATTACTGTTCTCAGATGATATGAACGGCAATGTTTGTCTGAAGTTTACAGGTGATGTCATCTACCAAACGTCAGCAATTAATCATGCTTGGAGTTCAAAAGAACTCTAATGGATCCAGACTTCCTTTTAGCATAGATCTACATGTCTGAATGGGAATGTTGGGATCTTGATGGGTTTTGTGCATGTTGAGATCCTGAATTTGCCTATTGTTCATGTTTCCCTTCATATTGAGATTGTGAATTTGGGTAATTCCACATGAGAGTTGCTAAAACAGCAATTTTTTAAAAAGTGTTTTATATTAGAAATATATAGGTTTTAATGTAGATGACTCATTACCAAATCAAACACTGAAAACCATTTTGAAATATCTTCGACAGTCTTCTCAAAATTTAGATTTGAATTTTGTAATTTTTTTTAGCTCCAGGACAAGGATCAAAGGTTATTTTTCCAATGCTGACAACTCCTAAAAGATATTTAGCTATTTCCTGGTATTAACTGTATTTCCATACAGTGGTAGCCAAAGTATGTGGGACTGTAAGTCATTGCAGGAAATTGAAACACACAATTCCAGTGGCTCATTGTGAAATTTGTCATTTTTCAATGTAATTCCGTTACCAAAATTGCAGTATAGTTCTCTTCATCATCTTATTTCTGTTTTATTTTATTGTTATTAAGAATTCTCTTCCTTCTTATGTCTATACTGAATTTCAGACATTAACCTCTCTAATACTTAGCTGTAATCCTGGAAAATTTGTGGTAACGGAATTACATGGTAACGGAATTACAGAATTATTCTGAAAGCCAGTGAAAAACAGAAGATAGCACAAGGTGGCATGAGGAATTTGTGAAGCATAGTGGTTCATTGTTTTGGACATCTATAGTTGAGTGTTTCTTCCTGTAAGTTAAGTTTCCATAACGAGTGCGTGAATTATACCCCCTGTGTGGCCGTCATGGCCGACTGCCCAAACGGCCAGTTTGGCTTGCCCTTTTTTCAAGTGGCTGTGGTGCTCTAAAATTACCCAAAGTGGTGATTTTTCACACAGCAACTGAGCTGTGCGGCTCCCGTCGTCACGCTGTGCTGGACTTCTGAGCACAAAGAGCCACAGATGGATAGAAGGGACAGGATTACATTTGTGTAAACAGTGTTTGTCTTCTGCCAATAATGGATAATACTTATGGTTCATTTACTAGTGATAAATGTTAACATGTTCATTTGAGCTTTGCAAGTTTCAGCAGTTGATATTTTATACATTTTATTTTGTGTGAAGAGACTGCCACTCATGACTGAGAAAAGTTAGAAAGAATATACAACCCCAATTCCGAAATAGTTGGGACAAAGTGTAAATTGTGAATAAAATCAAAACGCAATGACTTTCAAATCACAGCAGCCAGTATTTTATTCACAATAGAACAGATAACATAGCAAATGTTGAAACTGAGAAATTTTACAATTTTATCCTCAAAATGACCTAATTTCAAATTTGATGGCTGCTACAGGTCTCAAAAAAGTTGGGACAGGGGCCTGTTTACCACGGTGTAGCATCCCCTCTTCTTTTTAACACTGAGTGGACGCATTTGGGCATTGAGGAGACAATTTTCTTGAGTTTAGCCATTGGAAATTGATCCCACTCTTGTTAAATACAGGCTTCCATCTGCTGGAGAGTTTTGGGTCTCCTTTGACGGACTTTTCGTTTAATTATGCGCCAAGTGTTCTCAATCGGTGAAAGTTCAGGACTGCAGGCAGGCAGTTGAGCACACGGACTCTTCTACTACAAAGCCATGCTGTTGTAACAGCTACAGTATGTGGTTTTGCATTGTCCTGCCGAAATACACCTTCCCTGGAATAGATGTCGGCTGGAGGGGAGCATATGTTGCTTTAAAACCTTTTTATAACTTTCAGCATTCATGGTGCTTTTTAGGTTGCCGGCCGTAGGCCAGTAACCTGTTGTCATCACTTTGCGTCCGGTGGCGTCGTCGGCGTCGGCGTCGTCCGTTTAAAGCCGTATCTCAAAAACGGTCTGATGAATTTTTTTTTAATTTGGGGATGTGATCAAATCGGTCATCAAGTTAATGCCCGAGCAAACATTTTTTTGATTTAATCGTTCGTTTAGACTTGGCGGCCATTTTTATGTCGAAAATGGCCATTTTTGGCACTTAGGTGCAATTTTCTCAAAAATTGTCTGATGAATTTTTTTTTTATCGCAGCAATGGAATCAGTATCATGACCTACTTCAACGGTGTAAACGGCATTTTGATTGAATTGCTCCTTCATAGTGCCACCTAGGCAACGTGTCTGGACTTCATCATTTTTCGGGGTGTTTTGAACTTTAACTCTCTTAATATAGCATTTAGAGGTTAGGTATGTATGAGGCACCTACAGGTAATCAGGTATGCCGAACATTGTGAGTCAGTCACTTTTGACCTTGGGCCTCAAGGTCAAGGTCAAAAGGCAAAAATGTGCTATAACTCTCTTAATATAGCATTTAGAGCTTAGGTATGTATGAGGCATCCATAGGGAATCAGATATGCCAAACATTGTGAGTCAGTCACATTTGACCTTGGGCCTCCAGGTCAAGGTCAAATGGCAAAAATGTGCTATAACTCTCTTAATATAGCATTTAGAGCTTAGGTATGTATGAGGCACCCCTAGGGAATCAGGTATGCCGAACATTGTGAGTCAGTCACATTTCAAGGTCAAATGGCAAAAATGTGCTATTACTCTCTTAATATAGCATTGAGAGCTTAGGTATGTATGAGGCACCTATAGGGAATCAGGTATGCCGAACATTGTGAGTCAGTCACATTTGACCTTGGGCCTCAAGGTCAAGGCCAAATGGCAAAAATGTGCTATAACTTGCTTAATATGACATTTAGAGCTTAGATATGTATGAGGCACCTAAAGGAAATCATGTATGCCAAACATTCTCGGTTGTTCGAATTTCACCTTGAGCCTCAAGGTGAATGTCAAATGGCAAAAATGTGT
Source organism: Gymnothorax javanicus (assembly GCA_029692085.1). Lineage (NCBI taxonomy): Eukaryota > Metazoa > Chordata > Actinopteri > Anguilliformes > Muraenidae > Gymnothorax > Gymnothorax javanicus. The sequence goes on from CM056196.1 coordinate 52,372,667, forward strand.
TATAACAGCTTAATGTGACATTTAGAGCTTAGGTATGTGTGAGGCACCTATAGGGAATCATGTAAGCCAAACATTCTCGGCAAGTTGAATATGACATTGCGCGTCAAGATCAAATGGCAAAAATTGCTATAACTTGCTGAATATGGCAATTAGAGCTCAGGTATGTTTGGGGCATCTATAGGAAACCATGTATGCTGAACATTCTTAGGCAGTCAGTCAAATTTGATGTTGGGCCTCAAGGTGAAGGTTATATGACAAAAATGGCCCATATTTGTTTAATATTGTTTGTGGAGCTTAGGTATGTATTGGGTACTAATAGCAAATCATGCATGCTGGTTATTTTCGATATATTGGATTTGACCTTGGGCAACAAGGTCCAGGTAATGACAAAATGACCTAAAAGTCCTTTAATGTTGGCTTTAGATCTTCAGTATGTATTGGATACTAATGACAAATCATGTATGCTGATCAAACACACCATATTGGATTTGACTTTGGTCTTCAATTTATTTCCTCATTTAATAATGTCTTAAGAAATTAGTATGTATTAGGCACTAACCTATATATAATTACAATTTTTAAGGGCATTGTAACCGCATGGTCAACCTTATTTCACGATCAATTGCGGCAATAAAAACTAGTCAAAACCCATTTTTGGATGTTTGTTCCTATTAGCATCATGGAATAGAAAGAATAATACTAATTAGACCCACTGTCCCACTCGGTGGCAGTGTTGTGTAAAAAAAATCATTGTCTGAAAGCAGAGCAAGAACCAGAAGTGAATTGAGAAGATGGCGCACTTCACAAATTGACAGCAGACGACAGTGAAAGTTCAGGTTAGAAAAAAATCTAATCGGATTTCATGATGTAGACTTCTTAAAGATTATATTTTTGCTAAATGGCAGAAATGTTGCTGTCTGTCACTCATGAAAAAGTGTGAGTGCTCAGTCGAGTTGCCCGATAATGCTAACTAAAACCCCTTTCTCACTGAGCTGCGTTGGCCCGCGGAAGTGTGCGGATGAAACAGTTCTCTTCTTTCGCAGAGAAGAATTGATTCGAAGAACCGTGAATTGATTCGCAGTGGTACGGGACCATTCGCCATCACCACCGAAATTGTCCGAGCTGGAGCTTTTTAACACCAATATCGTGTTGACAACGTATTGCTTTCGCAAGAATTCATGTTGGCTTGGTGTTGAATCCGCGGACTGATGCTAGTTACTTTTCTCCTGTTGGAGCTGTAACTGCCGGCAACCTTCAGGGCCCTTGGCACTCTAGTTAAAACATGCAAGTGTCCCACACCATATGCACTAATGCATCTCCATACCATCAGAGATGCTGGCTTTTGAACTGAACGCTGATAACAGGAGGAGTGGTCTTTCTCTTCTTTAGCCCTGAGGACACGACGCCCATGATATCCAACAAGAATGTCAAATTTGGACTCGTCTGACCACAGGACACTTTGCCACTTTGCTACAGTCCATTTTAAATGAGTCTTGGCCGCCAGAACACGGCAGCGCTTCTGGATCATGCTCAAAAATGGCTTCCTTTTTGCAGGATAGAGTTTTAGGTGGCATCTGTGGATGGCACGGCGGACTGTGTTTACAGACAGTGGTTTCTTGAAGTATTCCTGGGCCCATTTAGTAATGTCAATGACAGAATCATGCCGGTGAGTGATGCAGTGGCGTCTGAGGGCTTGAAGATCACGGGCATCCAGTAAAGGTCTTCGGCCTTGTCCCTTACGCATTTTTCCAGTTTCTCTGAATCTTTTGATGATGTTATGCACTGTCGATGATGAGACCTTCAAAGACTTTGCAATTTGATGTTGAGGAACATTGTTTTTAAAGTATTCCATGATTTTTTTACACAAGCCTTCACAGGTTGGAGAGCCTCAGGCCATCTTTACTTCTGAGAGACTCAGCCTCTCTAAGACATCCCTTTTATAGCCAATCATGTTACACACCTGATGCCAGTTAACTTAATTACTTGCTAAATGTTCTTTCAGTTGATTCTCTTATATTAATTGCTTTTTCAGTCCTTTTTTGCCTGTGTCCCAACTTTTTTGAGACCTTTTGCAGCCAGAAAATTTGAAATTAGCTCATTTTGTGGATAAAAATGTAGAATGTCTCAGTTTCAACATTTGAAATATTATCTATGTTCTATTGTAAATAACATATTGGCTCATGTGATCTGAAATTCAATGCATTTTGATTTTATTCACAATTTACACTTCGTCCCAACTATTTCGGAATTGAGGTTGTAGATATTGCAAGCAATGACACATTTGAGATTTGCACAGTGCTTTTGACATCGGCTGTGTTGCCGTAATTCCGTTACCGACTTCATTACTCACAAATTTTACCAATTGAATGATGCTGGAACACTGTTAGAAAGTAAAAACAAATGTTTCAGGATCCAGTCAGTGAAAGAACAACAATTTTCATGCATGTGACCTCTGATATTCATTATAAGCTCATATTTTGGTTCAGAAATGAGTTATTTTCTTCAATATCATGTTCCTTTTGCCCAGACTTGTTGATCAAAATTTTGGCTCAACAGGAGGTCAGCAACACAAACATCATTTATGATACCAATTTTCAATTGCTTTGTTGTTTTGAGTATAATAAATCTAGTAGATTATCAGAAAATGTAATTCTGTTACCAATTTGTAATTCCGTTACCACTGTCTCTTTCTCATAAATGGCATCCAACAAAATATCTGTGAACGTACCAGTCAATATAAACTTACCATGGTCTGGTCAACGTCCTAGGCCACCAACTTAAGCTTAAACCTACCATTGCCAGATTTCAGAGAAATGCCTGTCAGATTAAAGGCAAAAATAATAGCATTTTTTTTGCCGTAATTCTGTTACCGACACTTTCACCTTCGTATAGCCTTCTACAAAATAGATTACCCCAAACTCTGGGTTATACAGCTCAGTAGGCATGCCAGTGGAACAGGCAGGCAAGTAGCTACTGCATTAGAGTGATAGATGGCAGGTAAAAATGACTTGAAAATTACTCTTGATTGTAATTAAGTTACCGTGGAATCGCCCATGTTGCCTATTGTTCATGCTTCCCTTCATATTGAGATTGTTAATTTGCCTATTGTTCATGCTTCCCTTCATATTTAGATTGTTAATTTGCCTATTGTTCATGCTTCCTTTCATATTCAGATTGTTACTTTGCCTATTTTTCATACTACCCTCAGCAGCCTGTTTAAGTATATTTATAAAAATATTAGCTTTCACCAACATTCATTCATTTTACTCCTACAGTATCCTTAATTGCATTTTATTAGACATATAAATTGACAGTGCACATTTACTGAAGGTATGTCAGTTTGACAGATTGCTCATGGAGGTTTTTGTTAATGTTAGTCCAGCAATTCTTGTTTTGAGTTTCATATGCAATAAACTTACATCATTTTGTCACTTAAATTGTCTACTTCGAGTCCCTTCAGTACAACCCTAAATTTCAGGTGCATACACAACTGTGAATTATACTTGCAAAGATCGTTGGATGGTGAGCATCAAGATCCTTCAAGGATCTCTTGTTTCTGGAACAAATGATTCGATTTGTTTCACGTGTCACAACATCTCAAAGTGGAAACACAAAACACGTTTAGTTCAAAAAGTTCGATAACCACAGATGAAATAATGGCATTAAACAAAGGTACTCATTTTGCAATGACATTACTTTAGAGAACTGATCACAGCAATTTAAAGTACAACGAATTTTGACCCTGAAATATGTAAACTTTATCTCCGAAGTGAAGTTGTTGTGAATGGAAACGTGTTGCAACTGTGTTCGTTGACTTTCCAGAAGCATTAAGTTCATTAAAACTCTGGTTTCCACAACTATCTTGATGCAGTACGCTTAAAATAGCCCAAGCATTGAAATTTTCTTAATTAGGAGGTAAAATCATGTGAAATATCTTTGGTAGCATGCGTTGAATGTGCACGAGCAATTCATGTCACAAAAACGCAAATCTTCCAGTCATGCTTGAATGCTCAAACAGCATTCAAACACAACAAAAGATTACAAAACAGACTGATTTTGTTTCTATTATATCCGTAATGCATATTTTAAACAATCCTTGTCAAGAATTAAGACTTAGAGTTCTGATAAGTATTTTGTTGAACTTTTCTTCTTCTACCTCCTTTGGGCCATGTTTTCTGAGAACAAGCCATATATTTATTTGAAGGTGAAGACCAGTGGACACCCGGCTCTAAATGAGTTGTCTGTGGAAGCGTGGCCTGAAAAGCAATCTAAAGAGTTTCAGTGATCCACATTACTTGACTCACTATTTTGCTATTCATAATAGCTGCCCTGTTTAGTACAGTAGAGTGCAGTATAATGCCAGTCATTTTTTGTCCGGTCTCAAGGTATGCATGTTCCATTTTGCAAAGTTCAAATAATATTGAAACTTGAGAGGAAGTTTATGTACTAAAACCTTCTGGAAAAGATAAGTGCCAGGTGATCTCAGAGCAGGACTGCAGCAACACCAAATAGGAGAATACTGGGAGGACATGGATTATCATGGACATCTTTATAAGCTACAAAGACAGTGGCAAAAATAAGTATTGAACGCATCAACATTTTTCTCAGTAAATATATTTCTAATGGGGCGATTGACATGAAATTTTCACCAGATGTCGGTAACAACCCAAGTAATCCACATATACAAAGAAATCAAAACAAATAAGTCCATAAATTAAGTTATATGTAATAAAGTGGAATGATATAGGGAATAAGTATTGAACACATGAAGAAAAGGAGTTGCAAAAAGGCATGGAAAGCCAAGAAACCAGCTGAAGTCTGTCAGTATTTAGAAAGCAATCCTGCCCCCCATCAGTGCAAATTAATATCAGATGGTTTAGTCCTAATTGATGGCCTATAAAAAGGTTTCTCATTACCAAGATGTCACACAAGAAGCATCTCATGATGGGTAAAAGCAAAGAGCTCTTTGAAGACTTTCACAACCCTACTGTTGCAAAACATACTGATGGCAGTGGTTACAGACGTATTTCTAAACTTCAAAATGTTCCATTGAGCACCGTTAGGGCCATAATCCGAAAGTGGAAAAAAACATTCCACCATAAACTGGCCATGACCAGGTGCTCCTTTCAAGATTTCTGACAGAGGAGTCAAAAGAATAATCAGAAGAGTTGTTCAAGAGCCAAAGACCACTCGTGGAGAGCTTCAGAAAGACCTGGAATTAGCAGGTACAGTTGTTTCAAAGAAAACAATAAGTAATACACTCAACCACCATGGCCTCCATGCACGCTCACCGCGCAAGACTCCATTGCTGAAGAAAAAGCATGTTGAAGCTCGTTTAAAGTTTGGTGCACAACATTTGGACGAGCCTACGAAATACTGGGAGAATATAGTCTGGTCAGATGAGACCAAAATTGAACTCTTTGGATGTCATAGCACACACCATGTTTGGAGGACAAACGGCATTGCACATCTCCCCAAAAACACCATACCAAGTGTAAAGGTTGGAGGTGGGAACATCATGGTGTGGAGCTGTTTTTCAGCATATGGTACTGGCAGACTTCATATAATTTAAGGAAGGATGAATGGAGAAATCTACCGAGACATTCTTGATAAGAATCTGCTGCCATCTATCAGGATGCTGAAGATGAAATGAGGGTGGACATTTCAGCAAGACAATGATTCCAAACACACAGCCAAGGAAACTCTCAGTTGGTTTCCGAGAAAATAAAATAAAGCTGCTAGAATGGCTCAGTCAATCATCCGACTTGAATCCGATTGAAAAACTACAGAAAGGACTGACATCTGTTACTGTTACTGACATCTGGTGAAAATTTCATGTCAATAGCCCTATTAGAAAAATATTGACTGCGAAAAATGTTGACATGTTCTATACTTATTTTCCCGGCTGTAAAACTGACGTTGGGACACAACAGTTTCTTCTTTAGAGTAAAACAGTAGTGGAATGAAAGTATTTTTAAACTGTTCCTGTTGCTTATGGGCTAAATGTGAAAGCGGAGGAGAGGAAACAGTCAACCAATGCATTTTTACCGCATTGACAAAAACCATTGAAATCTGAAGGCTGATAGTCAGAAAACAGTAAATTTCATGCAAACACTAAACAACAAATTGACCAATTACGCATAAAGCATGAAAAACTTTTAATTAGTTCAGTGACCTTATAAAAACATGAATGGGTGATTTCCTCATTCATGCCTCAAGCCGTCACTGAGATAAATTCATGAATCTAGAAGCTTGCTCCTCTAAGCCATCAATTTACAATATGTCCACCTCTTGGGGAGGCCTCAATTTTTTTTCTGTGCATCAAAACTTTAATGAAGCCAATGAACCATGTTTTGCATCACAAAATGTTTGTATGCAATTTACTTTGTTCTGTGTATCAGCCTACTGATTTCCATTATAATTGTCAATGTGGAACTAATGCATCTGTTGATTGTTCCCACACCTCCCCTTCCACATTTCACAAATTGTATTGAGTTTACAAGTAAGTCAGCGAACAGATAAACTTTTTTGCAAGAGTCTCAGATACATGCTGAAGGCTCCTGCATAGAAAAACCACAATCATTCAGAAAAATACCAGTCTGTGATTTTATGATTAGATCTGTAATTGCGGAAATAAGCTCGTAAACAGAATGGGAATAAATGACATTGAATATGTTTGGCAGATTGAGTTGAGTGGCAGGTCTAAAAATAGACCAATGACTTCATGCGTAAATGATTGAGGACAAAAAAAAAAGACTTCCTGGTGTGACCTCTGAAAATGCTGCTTGTCGAGATTCCAGACTAATCTCAACAGGATAGGAAAGAGTAAGATCTGGTCTAACTGTGTCGCTACGTGGTTCTGGCTACAACACGGCATATATTTCTCTTACATTCTGAGGGGTCTGCTTCAGGACTGAGAGGCAGCAGGCATGCATAGGTAAGGAAGGTCAAGCCCACCTGTTTTCTGTATCTCTTTGACTCATTACAGAAAAGTGTTTTGGAGTGGAAAGATAGATAGTAAAGATATCTATAATAGAAAGATAGTAAATGGACAAATTAGGAAATGAAAGCAGGATCAGATTACATATTTTCGCACGTAGTAAGAGTGACTGTAAAATTGGTCTTGATTTTATGTCCCAGTTTTAGTTTTAAAATTCACAGCATGCACTTTGCTTTATGAACAACATTTGGTGAAAATGCTTTTGACTTGTTTTTTGTGTTTAAACATAATAGATTGACTTTATTTTGTGGTTTGGTTTTTATAAATCAAGCATTTAGTGATGGAAAACTGAAAGGCATCCTATATATTGAGATGAGGAACATTTCCTTTTTTGTTTTTATGTATACTCTATAAGTAGAAAAGCTACAAGGAGGCATAATTGTTAACATAAGGCTGCCAGTTAACACTGAAGTACATTGTAGTTATTTTCATTATGTTCATATATTTTATCATAGTAGAATAAATGAAAGGTATCCTTATATGACCTTGGATATAATTTAATTGTCTAGTGTGCGAACTATGTGAAATAAATTTTGTTAGTATGACAGGAAAGTAAGTAACTGGGGTTTTCAGCTAATTTACCGAAAGTGGGGGCTGCCAAAGAACAGAATTTTTTCTCATTTTAATTTGAGCAGCTAGCATTTATTTTGATCTCCACCACTTGCCATCTTTTTGATAAGTAGCATTACGTATGAACAAATAGCGTTCATATATCAATGAAATGCAGAGTTTATAGGGAGAAAAATGCAATTTCCTGCAGTTCAGTAGACCCAAGAATTTCTGAGATGGAAGCCAGCTTGGTTGGCTGGGACCAGTGGCGGGAAATATAGAAATCTAGCTGTAATGTGGTGTCACATGGGACGTGAAGTCACAATCCCTCATCAGGAAGTTACCAAGAACAATAAACTTTATTCTCAAGATGATATTATACCATTTTAGTCTGCTGTGGTGAGATGAGCATTAGTAGACAAGGAACCAGCTTCTTCTGCTCTTAAGAAAAAGTACAGTCGACAGAAAGTCAACAAACCAAAAACACAGCAATTGATGGCAAAAACACAAAAAAGTATGAAGCCCTGATTGTCTTCTCCAGATGGAAGATGGTAAGAGAACAGTAAGGCATTTAGGATGAATTCAAAAATACTTATTCCCTGTGTCATTCCACTTTATTACACATAATTTAATTTATGGATGTAGTT